>CM045562.1:1251496-2555153 GCA_024721245.1 Mitragyna speciosa
CTTATTGTGTTCTCTCGTAATATAGATTAATGCAAGTGATGAGAAGAATAAAAGTTGTCCACTTATTGGAAAAAAAAAAAAAAAACTTGTGGAGTAAATATTTTAAAATCGTCAAACTATAGCATTCCTTGCTGTCAAGTATAAGCTTTGATGAATTTGATCAAACGCCTTATAAGTCTGACACAACATTTCAACCTCGTCGTCTGGCTTAGAGCAAGATGCTTGTTAGTAAAATACGACTGGCTTAGAAATAATCTTAAAAAAAAGGAAATATAAAACAGGAGGATAGCTTGCCAAAACAATTTAATCTAGTGGCATACTTACGTTTTCATTTTTAGGTAAATGAGTATCAATTTATTAAGAGAAACAGGGAATTGAAACTCAGCAATGCAAAAGCTATACTTGCTGAGCAAAATTTTCAAATCTGTATAAAATGTTCGAAATCAAATCCTCACTCCGGTGTCAGCCCAAGATATTTCTACATCTTTGCAAGTAGCAACTATATATCCTGTCCCAATAACAATCGAATTTACATAGACGCAGAAGGATGAGTAATCTAAACACACTTGATATGGCATGTGGCTCACGAATGAATGTTCTATTATTTATTTAAAAAAGGGGTTAATTACAAAATATTTTTGGTAATATCTTTTTCGATCACATAATTCCCTTATTATTTCAATATAACTGCATAATCCCCTATTAGTTTTAACAAATGTACAAAAATAGATGGAACCAAGACTCTGTGATGTCGAGTGGGTTATACGCGCACCAAGGCTCTGTCAATTTTTTACATTTCATAAAATGACAAGGGTTATGTGGTCAAAAATAATTCTATAGGGGTATTTTGTCATTTACTGGCTCATTTTTTTTGGCATATACATAAAGATAAAATTGACAATTCAAGTTCAAACATGATGGAGACTTGATTCCATCTATTTTTTACACTCTATTATGTGATCATATTGAAACGATAAGGGTTATCTGGTCGAAATAGATACCACCGGGTTTGTTTCGTTATCTATCCTGCAAGAACTTTATTTAGATTTATATGCAACGTCTATATCTAGCAATGAGACATCGTACGTTTATAAATCTAATAACAAATCATAAATGGTAGATGAATTAAGCAAAGGCATGTGGCATGAAGAACATAATGATCATGCCGATAGGGGTGGCCAACCAAACAAGCAAGTGGCAATAAAATTCGCAACCACCCTGGCATATTAACAATACATTTATTAATGATTCCTTTTCTCTACAACTTTCAACATCCCAGAAAATGACATGATAGACATTTCCTTCTTCTTTTTTTTCCCATCGGAGCTTTTATTGCTTTGAATTTTTGTTGTATGTTACTGTTTTACATGAGTTAAATTTGTAAGTTATAATTTCTGCTCCCACGGAGGAGAGAAAGTGCAGGCATGGAAGGATGAAGGATTTTAGGTTTTTTTGGTTGGTGTTTTTGTTTTTTATTTTTTATTTTTTATTTTTTTGTTTTTGGGGCTGCCCGGGGGGTGGGGGAAGAGACTGACTTCTATGTAAAATAAAAATAAGACAAAATATCATTCTATAGGGTAAAATATTAAACAGGTATAACAATATGTTATTTGTAAAATATTATTGTAATTATATTTGTTGTTCAATGATAAAACTTCAATTTGATAAATGGAATGAATATCTTCCATATATCTATTAATATGTGAATGACAAATGTAAGTTTTGCATGAAGTTCTTATTCTGATGAAATGAAACAAAAACTGCCAATTTATATTCTTCTTCTCCAATCAAGAAATGTTGCATTTTAGGATTAATAACATAGGGAATAAAAATTTACTCTTATTTCTTATGTATCTTTTGATTAAAACGACAAATATTTGAAAAATTCTTTCAGCAAACATTATGATACATATTATAATAAAAAATTAAACATGATAGAAGATTTGCTTGGGAAAAAAAATGTGCCTCGCAAAAATTTGATATTTAGAAAAAGAGGAATCATAAATACTTACTTTCTCTACCTGAATGCGTTAAGTTAGTTTTATATGGTGCAATAATTTATTTATTTCCGTGACTTTTTTATTTTTTAAGGGGTGACGAGGTGCAAGCTTTCCAAGAAACTATTAAGATTCATTGATAACTTACCATTTTCTTGAGAAAACTTACCATTCTTTTGCAGTCTCACCTAATTTTGTATTGCTATAGTATATTTCGTGAAAGAGAAGACCAAATCTGCAACTAACTATCACAAAAAGAAAAAAATAATAAGAATTTTGGCACTACATTTTTTGTTATTGATACTCTATTTGCTTCCTATTATGTTGTAAAATTTACAAAAGAGATGGAGATTCAACAACAAAAATGGAGTGCCAATATGACCAAAAAAAAAAAAAAAAGCACAGTTGATTAATGGTTAAGGTCTTAAGATAACGAGTTAATTAGTAGCTTTCTGCTGTATTTTGCAGGTAAATATCTCTTTATTAAAGGTTTCAAAAAAGGGTGGGGTTAAATATATATATTTTTTAAACTTTTAATGTAGGAAGTAGTCAGACATGGGATATTCTTCTATACAATTAATGCAAGAAAGACAGAAAACATCATCCAAGCAGAAAGCTAATTAGTGTTTAATCATTTTGAGAAAGTTTGGGATAAACTTGTTGACGATTTCTCTTTTTATGGAAATGAAACGCAAAGGATCGAAAATCCAAATAGGTCAAACAACATTAACCAGGTGATTTCATGGCAAATCTAGCAATTAGCTGCAGCATGTAGTCACTCAAAAGACTATGCCACTTCCTGAAAAAGAAAATCAAAGTTACTTCAAAGAGGATAATATTCCAAAGCCTCTTTGATTTCTTCGGATTTTCTACGCCAAATTAAGAAGTGTTTCTTCTACTTTTCTTTTCTTTTCTTTTTTTTCATTTTAATAGCTTAAATATATTGTGGTCAAATTAGAACTTTGGTATTGTTCACTCTGAAACCATAACTTTAAACCAAATAAAGTCAAAGAGACGAAGACGGCCAAATTATTCGTGAAACGTGGCTAATTACGTGCATAGCTAAGTGCTTGAAGATGTGGACATGGGCTTCTAGATGCTATACACGTGTGTATACCATATTTACGATTCCCCTAATCAACTAATTTTTTGCTTAAGTTTGACAGAAAAAAATCGGTGACTTCCAAATTAACTCGCAGGCAAATGGTTAGGATACCATTAAAGTACACTGTTATTTGTTTTCTAATTTGATATTTTGATGGAAAAGAAATATGTGCTCTCTTAATTTTCTGGCAATCTTAAGATTTTAGAGGCCATTAAAATAACAATCGCAGACGACAAAAATACAAACAATTCTAATCAAGAACCAAATTATTACTTTTTCGTGTGCTTGAAACATTCTCATTTGCATGCGTCAATTCTTATAAACTTGTGTTGAGAAGATCTTTGTTGTAGAGAGTTGCTTCATTCTTCTTCGTACCTTCAAGGGTTGAAGAATTCAAATTCCTTGTTCTCGCATGTATAAAATAACAGCCTTTTTGGATGAGCATATTGATAATACTCACAGTTGCTAAATCTTAATTTCTACTTTCATCAGCCTCAATGGATCAGGAATGACTGATCGCACCTACAAAAAAGAAGCCATTCAGCTTTTTTTTTTTTTTTTTTTTTCAAAAGTATAAAACCGAAATTCATTTTAGTAGCATCCTCTAAAGGATAAAAAAAGAGAAAGAAAAAAAAAACTCAAAAACATGCAAAGGAAGAAGAAACTTTTGGCTACTTCCTTTCCTTGACGGTATTGCCAATTTTCTGACCTTACCATAGTAAAGAACAGACTTTTCATAATTGTAGACTACATGAAATGTCAAACTAGTTTCTAGAGATTTAAATGATGACAAAAAACACGTTTGAATTTCCTGAACAGCTTAGGTTACCATACTATTGGTTCTCCAAGAACAACATGCAAAAATTTTGGGATTAACAACTGTATTATTGATCGTCACTGAGGAAGAAATGCTTTGCCGAAAGAGCGCTAAAACGATAAGGAGAAAAAGTGTTCGCTAATGCTTTTGAAGCTCATCTCTCTCTATACAATTTTCAATTGAGATCAGAAAAAAAAATTTCACCCTGCAATTCCAAGGAAATTCTATCGTGCAACATGTGCAGAAACTTTTTTTTTCTCCCCATGTCATGATTAAAAAAATATTTTCCCAAATTAATACAACAATTTGGGATAAATATGGGGAGGTTTTAATGGTCTGAGTCATTTATTTGTTATGATATCAACAGTTGTGGTCAAGATATATTTATTTAATTTTTGGAACAATGTTTTGAAACTCGAACCATTCATGAACTGGTGAGGTAAATCGGTCGAGGTTTAACCGGTCGGATCGGTTTAACCCCAGTTCTATAATTTAAAAAAAAAATTAAAATATGTAAATATCTAGACATTTAATGAACTAATGTAAGAAATCATGAGTTCTAAAAAACTTGGACTTTCACTAGTAAATTTTTTGCACTGTAAATTCAAACGAATAAATTTTTCTTCATTGTACTTAAAAAAAAATATTATCTTAAATCCTATCCAACAACATCACCACATCCTGAAATTAAACAAAATTCATCAAAACTACTCAAATTAAACGAAATCCATAGAACTCCAAATGTTAAAATCACAAGCAACATAAAAGGTTATCCAAATTACCTATTGAATTGTTTAAATATTAAGATCATAATGTCAAAATTACAAAACCGTCAGTTTAACAGTTCAAACTAGTTCATGTAGTTCATGAGGTTTCAACTTCCAACCCTCTGAAGATATGATCAATAGTAAAAAAGGTACACATGTTACGAATGAGATTCTGGGTATTCAAACCTGTATGTGAACCAAATCAAAGCCATGCTCGGTCTGATTTTTAAAATGCTGTCTTGGAACACTTATTGTGCTATTAGAAGCACCCTGGCTCAAAATTTTTGCCAAAATAAAGATGTGCAATCCCAATACTTCATTGGATCATTCATTGTATCGATGCGATAGTCATCAATGTGAGTTGATGACTCACACTTAGTAGGAATTTGTACAATATATATACAATATAAATGTTAAAAAATATCATAGGTATATCTCGGTTTGAACAAAAATCTCATGTGGAACAAAAGCATTAACATTTGAAAGTACCATCACAGTGCTTTATTTTAATTAGAAATCTAATTCTCCTTGATTATATCAGTTTTGAATCAACTGTTCAACACTCAAAGAAAGCTCTGAAGGAGCTATTTCCATCCAAGCCATCCCTGGTTGGCACACAGCAAACTGCTCTCGTCGTGGAAAGAGAAACCGCCACACCCTCCTATCCATCGTGGTCTGGTACTTGCCCTAATGAGATACGCCACACGCGGGTGCACCATTCATTTTCAAGCAGTGGCGGAGCCAAGACCCCGGACTAAGTGGGCTCAAACTTTAAGTATAATAAAATTTTTACAACATAAAAATTATAAGATAAAATTTACAAGCAAATGCAAAATTAGAATGTTACATACGTCTTATAATTGTTCTCTACGAGTACTCATCTTCTGAAAACGTTGCAAAATCAACTCGTTGTATTTTGTTAAATACATCTTTTTCAATGTACGTCACCAAAAAATCATTCATCTATTGATCTCCCATATGATTTCGCAACCAATTTTTGACAATCTTCATTGCTGAAAAGGTCCTCTCCACAGTTGTTGTTGCAACAGGTAAAGTAAGGGCCAATTTTATAAGCAAATAGACTAATGGATATACAATATCCCTTTTAGTCTTAACTAACCCTGCTACAAGACTAGCAATGCCTTTCAATTCTGCAAATTCATTGCAAGAGTGCATATCAAGGATATAAGTATCAAGTTGATTGTCAAGAGCCATCAGATCAACTAAAGAAAACTCAGATGGATAGAGTTCTGCAAACCGAATCAACTTTTGCTTATCAAAAGATAAGAAACCATTATCTAGAGCAAGCGCTTCCATACAAATTAGCAATTCAGTATTTGCCTCTGTAAAACGATCATTCAACTCCTGTAGTTGCATGTCTATCACACTACAAAATAAATCTACTTTGTAGTGGTGTAAGTGCGTGACACTTGAACTTTTGCGTCTTGACCTTCCTTTGAGAACATATGTATCATTCATATTAGGGATCTCAATATCATATTTGATACAAAATGAGGTAACCTCATTAAATAATGCATCCCATCCATCATCTCTCATCAATTGCAATCGCTCTTTAGCAAGTTTAACTAAAGCCACTTGCATTCACAATAGTCTTGATCTTTTCTCTATAGTGCTAATGATAGCTCATTAGTTATTCCCAACAAATTTTTCATAAGATGCAAAGTAAATGCAAAGTCAAATGTTTGCACACTATCCAAAACACCATTAGCTTCAAGCTTTTTGCTCTGAAGTTGAGCCATCATCTACAATGTACTCTAAGGCATCCAATATAGGCAAAAAAATAACAATTAAGTTCATTAGCATACCATAATGTGAATTCCAACGAGTATCACCTGGCCTTTTAAGACTGGTTTCTTGATTCAAACCATACCCACTAATGATATCTCCATTTTCAAGTGCTTGCTTGACCTCATTTCTTTTTTTTTTCTCACAACATATCATGTCTTTTGCATGATCCTCCAACTACTTTTAACAACAAAGAAATCGAGTTGAAAAGAGAAGCAATTGGAATGTGATTCTTAGCAACTGCAACAACAGTAAGTTGAAGTTGGTGGGCAAAACAATGAACATAAAAGGCAAAGGGATTCTCTTTAAGGATTAAACTTTTGAGACCATTAAACTCACCCCGCATATTGCTTGCACCATCATAACCTTGTCCTCTTATCCTAGACATGCTCAAATTAAATTTAGAAAATAACAATTCCAATGATGTCTTAAGTGCCAAAGCAGAAGTATCCATGACATGAACAATTCAAGAAAATGTTCAACAACAATCCCAGCCTTGGTCACATAACGCAAAGCAACAACCATTTGTTCTTTCTCAGAAATATCACGTGACTCATCAACTATAATTGCAAAAAATTCATCTCCAAGCTCATTTATAACAGCATTAGTGATCTCAGTAGCAATAGCATTCACAATATCTTTTTGAATATCCGGAGATGTCAATTGGTTATTTTCTGGAGCATTTTGTAAAACCACTTTGTTTACTTCTTCATTGTGGTTAGCAAGAAACTTCATTAACTCAAGAAAATTACCTTGATTAGATGAACTCCTAGGATTCATCATGACCACTGAAATGCTAATCCTTGAGACAAAAGAAATCGAATACAATCCACTGATGTAGTTAATCTTGTCCTAGTAAACACTTTAGAACTTGATCAGATTGCTTAGACAAAGCAACTTCAATATGTTGATCTTGTTTCAACAATGCTACACATTTTTGCCAAGCATAGTTGTGAGCACTATTTGGAGGTCCAACATGTACAGTTAATCTATCTTTCTTATTCCAACTACTAAAACCTCCTACAGTGAAAGAATCTCCTCCTTCTTTTTTTCCAAAATTATGTGAAAATAAATAACAATATAAGCAAAAGATAGCATCTTTACTTATGCTATATTCTAACCAATTTCCGTATTCATTAAACCAAGTAGGACAAAACTGATGTGGGACATTTCCAATTCTTTTTGTTGGAAAGTTATGATGACGAGGTTGACAAGGTCCTTTCAATAAATATGCTCTTCGTACTTTATCTTGATCAGTTGGGTCATACTCAGAGATCTTAATGCGTAGCCCTGGATCTGAGGGAAGATCAGCCAAATTAACTGGAGCTCTTAATTTTTTTGAAGTATTTTGCGAACCGCTAGCAACTTGATCTTCTATGAGTTTCCTTTTAAAGAATTTTTCCATAACCTGTTATAAATAAAAATCATAAAATAACTTAATTTAGTATTATAAACATGAATTATAGCATTTGATAACATATTAAAATTGAGCACAAATATATAGCCTATTTAAAAAAGAATGAAAAAACAGAAAAAAGTGGGATCAATGCTAGTTTAAGCTTCATTTCTAAGGTCTAAGCCGACAAGGTTATAGTCCAAAATTCTAAATTCACAATTCAAAGGAATTTTCAATATAATATTCCACTTGAGAGGGAATATAAAGTATAATAACGATAACAAATATATCATTTTTTTATGTTAGGAGAACCATCGTTAATATATGATTGCAATAAAGTTTAAATATTTCATAATTATAACATGCATTAACTTCTCTTAAGGTCCTTTTCAAATATTTATGAAGTATAACAAATGGTGGGGATTTGTTGATTAAACTATTGGCACGTTGATTTATTCTAAGGCCCTTTTTCATTTACTACTACTACGAGTGTTGGACCACCAAGTATAATCTTCCAAAACTAAAGCACCATGTGGTTGTCCTTATTTATGATTCCACTTTTGACTGTGAATCTAAAGCCATAAGGCTTTTAAGACACAAGACCATCAAATTTCTATAAAAGAGACATGTTTACATTAAGTACAAAAATACTACAGAATAGTTTCCTTCTTAAATATCCTCACATAGACACTTTATCAAACAAGACTAGAGCATTCTTTGAAGTATAGTTTCTTTATTTAATTGGAACTCAAGTTGGACAAAAAAAAATGCTTTAATCATGAGTTCACAAATCACAACACTTACATACAGAGAATTTGTCAAATGAAATACACCTTTATTGAAGAAACCCCAATTGGCTAGAAGGAAATGATTGTAATTTGGTTTACCAGCAAAATTGAGATCCCTAGCTTGAGTGAAAAAAGGAAGAAATGAAAGCCAAGAAAATTATAAGAACATTCTAAAAGGAAACAGAAATCGGAAGAAAAGAGCAACTCTTCCTAATTTTGGCCAATTGGATTTCTTTCCTCTAGTCTACTGTTATTTCTTCAACACAGGGGAGTATGGACACGGAGGCTTATTGATTTAATGGAAGGCACGTTTTGATGAAGACAACATAGGGAAACTAACCAAGCAAAGCATGAAGGTTAAAAAAATGTTTTGACTGGTTAGTAAAACATTATACCTTATTTTTTTCCTCTTGCAAATTTTAGCTTTTGGTATATGCTATTTTTTAATTTTTTTTACTACCCTAAGGAAAATGTTTTTTTCATCTTTGCATTTTGGAGTATAAAAAGGTATGAGAAAGGAGGGAAATATATGAAATGTTATTTTAATTTTTTAGTTTCCTAAATTCATTTATTAGATTTTTTACCCAAAAATCTATTTTTAAGGGGGTCAAGTAAAATTTTATCCATATTATATATATGGATTTTTAAAATTTAAGTGGGGTCATTTGACCCCACTTGGAGCCACATGGCTCCACCCATGTTTTCAAAGCTAGTTGGCAAGTATATTGTCCTCTAGTGGAGTATATAATTGTAGGGAATGAATATATGTAGGTTTACAAATAACATTCTTGACATTGATGTATCAAAGAAAAGGCCTTATAACTCTTGACCCAGAGTTTATGGTTTGAGATCAGCCATGGATGCCCAAACAGTTTGACTTCCAGTATTGAAATGTAATGCATCAATCAGTCCTATGAAACGTATACAAATCATACACATTTTACGAACTGTATCCCCAACCCAAATAAAAGTTCCCTTCAACGGATGCAGTTAGCACCCTTTCTCGGCACTCGTTGAAACAAGATAGGAAGTTATCTAAAATTTCAAATAATCCATTCTTGATACTGAGGAGTATGAGGTAACAAATCTTTAAAAAATGATGACTAAGACATCACATGTTAAGCATTTCATGAATATAGGGACATGAATTCCAACTACAAAAGCACTTTCATTATTGTATGGTGATATTCTTTTGCGTTCTTGAACTGGAAGATGAAGAATGTAAAAATTTAAAGTTCGAAAATTTTCTTGGTGCCCACTATGATAAAATCCCTGATCGTGTTGAACAAATAAATTGGCCTTCGGAATCTTTCTTGACCTTTGTGGTCTACATGACTTTATATATCACCCAGAATTTATTAATACATTAACGGCCTGAAGCTGAGCAAACAAACCTTGTCATGAATCTTGGATGTGGTAGCCAAAGAGACCAAACTATTGAGATGTCACACTATGTCTTGTCTCTATATCTGAAGAAAAATTCTTACATGAATCGGGTTTAAGATTTTACTTGCAGATCTTACATTTTAAAAGAGATGCACATTACTTTTTTACATCATCATACATCATTATAAACTCTATTTTAAACCATAAATTATACATATAAAGCCGTGAATCTGCTCCATATAAAAATCTTCTACATCTGAGGCTCTAACTTGTAAAAATCAAGAGAAGATGAGAGGTAAGAATATGAGGAGAAAAGCGCCAAATTTCAATATTTTATTTCTCCTTGAAGCGCAAAATCCATTAGGACATTTTGCTGCTAACAGAACATGTGCAATGCATCACTGTCAGCTATGAAAGTTATTTTACTGGCTCACTTTATTTCGTTGATAAATTCTCTAGAATTTGTTATTGAATATTCTATATTGGATTAGTCATTTGAAAATATATATGTATGAAACAGAATAAAGATGGATCAAGCTAAACAGCATGCTGAGAAGATACTGAAAATGCCGATGAAAGAAACAAATTGGTTGTCAAGTTAACATGACAATGCGCTAGATACTACTAGTAACCCAAAATTAGACATTTTAGACCTCTTATAGATTTTAAGAAATATTAAGAAGCTCAAAAAAATAAGTCACTATATCACATGATAGGACGTATTTGCTTCTCTTGTCCTGTCCTTCAAAAGTAGACATCATCATAGAAAAGAAAAGTTGAAGGACAAAGTGGAGAAACCAGGTCGAAATCCATACACATATGTAAATGTTAGTATTTCCCATTTTTTTGTTTGTTTATTTAGAAATCTTTTCTCAAGAGTGAAAACTGAGATTATGTGCAATGATACAAAGTAACGAGTGTCCGGAAAACAAATTTCACGGAAACTTGTCCATCTTTAGCCAAGAGGACCCATATATTCAACAAAAAGGACCAATTGAAGCTCAACAGTTGTATATAAGTTCGACCATAATGGCAAAACATCCAAGCTCGTATAAAGATAGAGTTTCTCAATTGTAAGGCATCTCATCCCTCAATAATTTTTTCTTTTCCTTCTTGGGTTGCATTGATAAGTAGGGATCAAGAGTAGAAGCAATCATATATGGAATGGTGAACATTCGTGCACCTTTCCAAGGGTTGGGAGGCAGTGTGATGTGAGATAAAAAATGTGGATTAACAAGTGATGCATCTTGATTCCTCAATTGATTGTACTACAATGATTTTTATTAATCAATGTGCACCAAAAAGTAGAGTCCATCTAAAACTTTATTTGGTTAGAGATCAAAAGTTCATTAATATAATTGCATAATTTATATATACTTCTGGCTCACTCACTTACACATACACCCCCTCCCCCAAACAACACACCTATCTCAATAAAGCTTAAATAAAACAAAAGAACTAAAGTATTTCAGTACTAAATAATAGAACGATAAAGGTAAAAATTCTATTCAATTGCCCTTGAAATAACAAAGTGATCCTAGAAGTGGGATATGACCTTGCCTCACCATTTTATTGGTGAAACAAAATAAAAAATTAAGATTTCATTTGCAATTGATTACAAGCAACAATACTTTGTTCTTACAAACAACATTGTGTTCTTATTTATAGCATTTGATTTGGTGGCATTACTATGAAATAAATAACTTCAAACTAACAAAAAATGGAGTCTCAGTATTAGTAATGCTAAAAATAGAATATTCTCTCATACATAGTGGCACTTGGGAATGGTACAAGAAAAGAAAAACTATTCCCAAAACAGGAAAAAAAAAATATTAGGCTCTCCTTGGCGATTCGGACTTTTTGCCCAAGTATTACAGACAAAAACAAAAACAAAAACAAACAAACAAGTATAGTCCCTACACATTATCATAGATGCATACATTCTCACCAAACCCTTTCTCTTCCCCTCCTAAGCTATTTTCTATATAAATTCAATGAGCCTCTGATTTTTTAACAAAGAAATATGATCAATGCCCCATTTAGCAATAAGCTCAACCACCACTCTTACAAGTGGTGTAACCACCGTCGACTGCCAGAAACAAGTCCGGTCATGGCGGCTCTTCCATTCTCTCTTAGAGAAACTTATTCCATGTTGCAATTGCATCTTTGAAGAAGAAAATGACTTCAAAAACAAAAAATACTGCGACTACAACTATTGTTACTATCGACAACCTAGCTTCCTCTCTAACACCATCATCACTGGCACTATATTCAGCTATCGATGAGGAAAAGTTAGCTTTTGCGTCCAAGAAACCCCTAACTCCACCATCCTAATGCTTCTTCTTGAACTTGCTATTTCCACAACCACCCTTGCCATGGAAATGAGAGGAGAGATTCTACGAATCGCCCTCGAATGCAATACATGGGGAAATGGCACGAATTCTTGTTCTCTTCTTTTGATGCCTATTTCGGAAGGAAAGTAGGTTTGCTATTAACAAAGGCCCCTCAAAAGTTGATATGGAGGTCTTGCAGCTAATGGAACCAGTTGTTATGGGTGCTGGCACCATCAGTGCTAAAGAAATAGAAAGAAAAGAAGATATTATGTACCTTAGAGGAAAATTTCTATGAGTTCAAGGGTCATCAAACTTTGAATCATTCTATTTGATCGATCCAGATGATAATGTTGGCCATGAAATAAGCTTTTTCTTTCTTAGGTCTCAATAAAAATAATGGATATCCTATTCATCTGTGCATATTAATACTTCTTAATTAAATATAGTATTTGAATTGGTTGTGTTCTTACCAATTTGTAGTCCTTTTCTTTTTCTTTTTTTTTTTGGTTTTTTGCTTTACTTTCTCGTCTCGATTAATATCTTGTATGTGCAAACAACCAAATTCTGGGGATCCACTTGTGCAAAATGTATGTGTGCGACATTTTGATTTGTTTGAATTTCCTCTTATCCTTTTTTTTTTCCTTCTGTTTATATTTTCTTGTCATCTAATGTCTAAATGTTTGAATTTGTATTACTACTTTGGGTTTATCCAACGAATGCCCAATGAGTAGTAGTTAAAAAGAGTTCTAAGTTTTAGTATTTTATGAAGTTAAATCGAAGAAGTGTCTAAATACAAGCGGGGAAATAATTGTATGTGCATATATAGGGTAAATTGTGTGCGCTCCACCAGTACACATTAGACATCCATTAGAAAAAATGCTATTACTTGCACCCTAATTAGTATTAAAAATGTAAATGAAAAACTCATTCCAAAAAACCCCTTGTCCTTGTCCTTGTCCTCTTGCTTTATCATATTTCTCTTTGGTCTCTATGTGCTCTTCATTTCACATCTCTCCCTTCCTAGACCAAATACAACATAAGTAAATATAGAGAAATAAAATAAGATTAAATCATAAACATCTAGAAAGTAGATTATAGGAGTTCTAGAGAAATGGAAGAGAATGAAAAACTTTCCTTCTTCTGTATAGATACTATTTTGTTTGTCTAATGATAGCATAAAGGAATTTTCGGATTTGAGGAACACTATTATAAAGAGAGTGTGTAGTTAGCAAGTGTATAGTTAGCACAAAGAAACAAGCACCCAACAAAAGTACCACAGAATAGTTTCTACACATAAAGTTATGAAATGTCCATACAACAAAAAAAAAAAAAAAAAGGAAAAAGATTACCAACCAAGTGATGTTACTAAGCTCCAGATTATCAACAATCCATCTGGTGATTGTTGACAATCTCTTTCCGAAATATTCAGACCACAACATTTTCCTATATCATAAGGGCAGGAAAACACATACAAGAAAATCAGAATAGCTGCAAAAATAAAGGCTATACATCATCCATCAATTTAATAATTAAACAAATTGTTAGTATCTTTTTTTTTTGCATATTTTTATTCTTTTATTACTTTACCTAATAGGAACGAATTCCACCATGATCACTAAATTGCCTTTCTGAATAGAATTGATTACTATTTAAGCTTTGTTTGCTTCTCTTCTTTTTCTTGGATTAATTCATAACTCAAGGGTGCAGTATTAGCAACAAGAATTGCTAGAGTAAAGCACACTTAGAAGCTCATCATGCCATAAAGCATTTCTTCACTAGTGCATCCTTTCATAAAGCACCTCTTGAATTTTGTCTTGCTATGCATTTAAGTGCTATTACTTTAAAGGAAGATGTTAAGTATGATTTTCAGAGAATTGTGAGGATAGAAGAGTATTTGAAAAGAAAAACAATGTTTAGGACAAACAATAATATTGTGGAGGAAAAAAAAATTAAACACCTAAAGGTAAAGCGATATTGGTTCCTTCTATATATGTGCCTTTTGCCTCGATGGAAATATACTCAATTTTACATCAACAATGGCATGTAAGCAATCTTTAACTATCTATATGACATGTCCTTCATTATATATAGCCAATACTGTCACGCCCTATATCCCAAGACGTGGTATCCACCATACCCTAGACTACACTAAGGCACAAGGCTAATCGATTCAAAATAATAACCAACTCATATCATGACTTAATAAATACACAATGATGGTAAAAAATATCATATCATTCATTCATGATCATCTATTCATCATTTACAATACCATTCCCCCATTACAAAAGTTGGGATCCAATATGTATATTTTATCTCGTACAAAAGAATGGACTATACAACCCTTGAACAAAATGTATCCCTTCCCCCCCCCCCCCACAATGGTCTAATATCAAAACATCAATCAATATACCTATATGTCTGTCCAATCTTCCTCTATGAAATCATCCTCTGCGATTAAACGGAAAGAATGAGCGGTAAATCACCTAGTACGTAGAACAAGATCTCTTTGTAGCTTGAGGTTGTTACACATATACATATACATTCCAATAACATTGCAATAATTCATGTAAGTTATAAAGATACGTGGTCAATTTATGAGCATTTCGATTCACATGTAATCACATCACAATAACAATATGAGCGCAAGAAATAATTTGGCAAATGACCCTGGATATCTAGTTGTTAACTATGACCCAGTTAACACGGTTCAAAACCAACTACCACCCGGTTTGTCCAGTTCAAAACTAACTATCACTTGGTTGGTACGGTTTAAAGATTATATCTCTAACATCAATTTGATGAACTAGTTCCGTCATAAGTAATTTTACTCAAGAGCTCGACCAATTCATCATTCAAACAATATAAGACCATGTATATTCATTTGATAACAAAAGCAAGAATATACCCAAGCTCAAGCCAATTTATATAGCAAATAATATTTCAAACATTAGGTTTAACAATACATATTTCCAAATACAAAAAAATTCAAGTACCACTTATCTTGATCCAAAATTAGTTCAAATAATCGATGTAGGGATAATTACCGTCTTCGCCTACAACACACAATTAAACTCCCAATCACACTTTAATTCTATCAAGAAATCATAATTGAGACTTAAATCTAAACTTAAAACGCAAAATGAAGCAACAGAGAGGAGTCTGGTGTGACCCACGTATGGCTTGCGCTAGAACCCTAGCTGAGATTCCAGCCATGAGAAAGGAGTCTTGCGTGACTCGTGATGCGGTTTGCGCTAGAACCCTAGTCGAGGTTCTAGCCACGGAGCAACCGGAGCCACGGCTCGGGTCAGAGACTCGAACCTCTCAGCTACGGTTTCAATCGCGGCGCGGCTAATGTCACGACTAGCACCAGAAACCCTCCCCCTAAGAGCCGTGGTTAGCACCAGAAACTGACTACATTGAGCCACAACATCATTTGTGGCACAGCTGGTGCCACGGTTGGGCCCAGAACGTGAGTTCTTCAGCCTGCAACACATCCATTCCACATGCAACACACTCCATCTTCATCCAAATCATTCCAACCACTAATCCAACTCGAAAATGGCATAATAAGTCAAGAAACATCACATAATACTCAATATACTTCATAAATTATAAATCACAACCACAAATTACACATAATCCTCAATGCTCTTCATCCAAAATCCATCATAGCAAAGCAACGAATCAACCCACACACACCCACACTATAAACACTAAGCACAAAGCCATTAAAGCATAGATGACCCAAAAACTTTCCAATCAACCAACCAATCTACCAATCCTAACACAAACCATACCAAAGGAAGAAAAGTTTGGCTTTGAGGGAAAATTACCTCGAGTGGAAGCTTCAAGACTTCCTCTACTTGCTTCCCCTTGAGAATGAGGTTCTTCACTACCTTCTTCAAGAGAGAGAGAGAGAGAGAGAGAGATTTGAAGAAAATGAAGAAGAGAAATTGCCCTAGGTCTTTTGGGGTCAAAACAATTTTTTCAAAATTGCTATCAAGTCCCTCTTTAGTTGCAATTCATCGATTTACCCAATGAAGTCAAATTCACTATATTGCCCATGGAGGGCCCTTAGTATCACAAATGCATCTGTGCATAATGGCACATGAATTTGCATTGATTTATGCCAAAAGCAACCGTTGATCCCACACAAATTATATCACAACAATTGATATAGTTCCTGTCAAATAAAAGATACTTTAAAAATAATTTGCACTAATATTTTAGGAGACTAGAGATCACTAACAAAAGTAAAATGCCATTGAATAATTGTAGTAAAACAAGAATTTTATGAAACCCACCATTTAATTGCTATATATTCATACAATTTGCAGACACGGGTTAGAAATCATTAGAGCACTTTGCTAGTATAGCATCTGTAATAGCTACATTTACATATTTGATTCCCATAACACTCAATAGGTATGATATTTCTCATATTTGTTTAACTAAGCAAGGGTGACTTTCAGAGAATTCTTAGTTCGAGAGAAATTACTAAGGAATAAATTTACTTAATTTTATACCAAGCATAAATAGATCCCTCCAAATTAACCTCTTTAATGACATAAAATTTTAACATCTCGAACGTCAAATACACGAGTTTAAGCCTCTCTAGTGAACATATAGAAACTAAAAGAATGAGATTCTTGCAAAGGCCATTCAATCCTTCCACTTTATTCTCTTCAAACTTTTTTCGATAAAAAAATGAGTAATCCACCGTTAGAACTACAAAATTAACACCGTACTTTTGAATTACAGATACTAACCAAGAAAATTTTACCTTTGATTCAAAAAAGTGATATTGAACTCACCTTTTATCTCGGATGGGAGCACGTAACAGAATTTCAAATGCCTCCTATCTATTCTCTCTTTAAAAGTATGGTGAGTCTTGGAGTCTTTGCACCTTATAGTGTTAGTTTTCAAATATGCCTAAAATACCCTCATGTGCTATTTTATCATATTAATTGTGTTCTAATTGTAGTAGAGTTACAAACTCTTTACATTCCTTTGTGAATTTCATTGAATTTAATTTTTGTTGTTAATTAAAATAAAATAATTTCCCATACAAAAACCATTTACCTACCCTTCAATTCAATCCTCAAGAGACTAATAATACCAATAAACTTTAACATTTGTTCATAAGTTAGTTTTGACTTTTTAAAAACCAAAGGATGATGATTCGTAAAAATGTCACTATAGATTCTAAGAAAACAAGCAAAGTACTAAATTGTACTAAATTACGTTAATAAAATATAACATAACTTTAAATTTTATTAAATGATTACAGTATTATGTTTAACAAATAAGTTGTTTCCAAAAATAATATATTGAAATTTGGGCTATGAATAAGCACTCTACTAGCAAGTTCTTTTTTGTCTTTTTTTTTTTAATACATCTATGTCAAGCTAAAGTTTTGGTGATTGATGAAATAATTCAAAAATAATATATTAAAATTTGGGTTATAAATAAGCACTCCACTAGCAAGTTTATTTTATTTTATTTTATCCATGCCAAGCTAAAGTTTGGTGATTGATGAAATAATTCAAAAAATTGTATACATTTTTCAAAGTTCAAACAACAAATTACATACTTATCTAAATAGTTCATAACTATTGACTTTAACAATCTATGAAGGATGAAAAAATTTTAGGTACATGTTTTTCATGTAAAATTTAAAATAAATAGAGCACTTATAACAAAAAAATACTACAAGATGTATGATTTTACAAAACGAAAATGAGAAATAATTCAAAGAGTACTATTAACATTGACTCATTATTTTATTTGTGAAAGAACCCCTTTTATTTCATTTTTTGAACAAAACTTCTTCGATTAGACAAGGATTTAAAAAATATAAAAATACGTAACAAACATTTGTAAAGTCAATTTCATAAATGAATACAAGAAGATACTAAATGATATACTTGTACAAAAATGGAGTTTTCCATATCAATGATATAAAACAATTTTACTTGATTGCAATGGATCTTTTTTTCACATTAAAAAAAATGATTGTTTGCATCATTTAGAAGACAACTAAGTTAATTTTGTCAAATTCTTTTTAAGTTTTTTTACAACCATGTTAAACATCTAACACGCAAATGACTATAATTGAAAATTCACCAATCTAAACACACTAATTAAATAAAGAACCTGGATTCTAAATGGGAAAAATATGTATCTTATTTATAACTATATAGTTAAATAAATAATTATTTTTAAAATCTAATATTACACATATTAAACAAAGTTTTTTTCGCCAAATTAATAATTACTATTAAGATGTATGGGATTTCAAGTATCCATTTGAGTTGATATATTGATAGTACATTATAAAGTAAATAGGTTTTAAGTTTAATCATTAATATTTGTAGAGAAAGAACTTCAAAATATTTTTAACAATATCATTTTGTAAATAAAAAAATTTTAATATAAAATTTTAAGTATAATGATACTTGAACATAAAATAGATTTGATTTATCATAATGCCAGCTATATATTATCTGCAAAGCTTTAAATAAAAAATTTAAAAGTTTTAAGGTTATGACTTCAAATTCAAACCATAAATTTCAACAACAATTATTTTAAGAAAAGAATAATAGATAATCAATTTAGCATGGTATTCATAAAATTATATAAAGTTTTAGTATCCAAGAAGTATTATATTTTAAAATAAATTTATATTTACATTATCTCAGTTTAAAACTTGCACCTTCCAAACAGCTATGTATATACGTTTAAATAACCATTAACATGTTTAGAAAAAAGAAGATTTATCCTTTTTTTTGACTATATACAAATTAATTAAATAAAAAATGCGACTTCATGCAATGTTAGAGAAAGAGTTGTCAATTAGATATTATCTCTTACTTAAGTTCTTTTTATCTTTTATTTTTTAGACTATTGGTGCAATAAAATTTAGATCAAAAAAAGAATGTGACTCTGTCCAATGTACCTATGATGATCAAGAGTTACGAATTTTATTAAGTAAACTCTCCTAAAGTTTATCTTTTGTGTAGTTTTTTAAATTTATCTTTTTTTATTATTAATAAAATAAATTCAATAGAACAAAGATGTGACTTATTTAATATAAGAGGAAGAATTTTGAGTTCAGTCAAACATATTATTTCCTAAATTTTGAGAAGTAACTTACTCTGTGCACCCAAACGCATTCAAATAGCATCATCTCACATATTTTAAATTGTTTTAGGAAGGGAAATGTTTACTATTTTAAAAGAAGGCATAATTCATTTTTTTGGTGGTCCAAGAGAATGGGAATTCTTTAATTTAGAAATATTATGAAGTTCTCTTAATGTATCGAGAGGCATGTATATACGCTATTGAAAAAGCCTTTTAAAATCACTTAAAAATGAAGTATTCATATGATCATTGTATGTAAGTTAAGAATTGTTCTTGAATTTTTTGCAAAATACTTCCTAATTTTTCTTTGAGTGGTACAATTTTGAATTGATTGATTAAACATTTTATTCTTTTTTGGACTATATATTTTTCAAAAATTTTTTGGGCATACTCTTCAAAATAAAAATAAAATTCCCATACACTTATGATTCATCTCACGTATTATTACATTATTAAAAATATTTTATAATAATATCACACTGTCAAAACACATATCAAAGATTTTGAAGAGGATGTAGAAGTTAATCTAATATTTTTCAATTCATTCACTTTGTTTCTAATACATTTCTTTATAAAATAATTAAATTTCTCATAACCACAATTTCTTTTTAAAGAAAGAGGGCATCATATTCACGTGCAACGCACGTGCTCCATTACTAGTATAATAAAAAGTACGTTACTGTCTAAGTTGAGCCGGCGCCAAATCCAACTACCGAAGCGGCCATATACCTAACCTTCATAGTTTCTATGGTAGTTTGGAACAACCGTTTTCACTTCCATTTCGCACTTCTTCCTTACAATTAACTAATCTTCTTCCCTCTTTACCTTATCTTCAAACTTCCAACCTCCGCCAATTGCTACCCAGTTTAATAATCCTTGTTGATATGTACTACAACAACCTCACAATGTTATGTCTGCAAGTAAGGCTTTATTCTAATAATGGGGAGGACACCAAAAATTTTCAAGATTTTCAGTTTGAATAAAGACAAATTGCCTTTACAATCAGAAGGCATTAGGGAAAATCTTGTTGTTAACAACGTTAATGCTCCGAGGAATGGTCTTAGAAAACCATTCTGGGCTCTTCTGCGGCTCTTGTCTGGAAGTAATTAAACTTTCATTTCTATGTATTTGCTTTTTTGTGTGTGTTTTTCTATCCGTCATGTGATGTGAGTCCACATATTTTTACCTTTTTTAGTGAAATTTGATCTGGGGTTTTGCTAAAATTTGAGTTAATTTGTAAATAATTGTATTGCTTATGTTGAAATTATTTTTTTTCTAGAGAAAATTGATGGAGGGTCGCGGACAGAAGAAGAAGAGAAGGTGTACTCGTGGCTATATGCTCTGGCTCAATCTTCGAAAGATTTGGTCTATGAATATGTGAGATCAACTGAAAGAGGTCAGAAATTTTAGTCAATTTTGCTCTTTTTATGGTGGTGTTTCATTCTTGCGGTTCTTTTATTTCATTGCTAGATAAGTTTTACGCTAAAGTTGTGTTATCCTTCACAGGTGCTAATTAATATAATTGATCTCGCTCATTAATTGGCAAGAAATGTTCTTGAATTGTTAATCGTAATTTCTGAATTCTTCACTTTGCATAATGGCCATATGTTTTGGAGTGTTAGAACTTCATTACCTGTAATGGTTTGATGTAGTACCACTTTCTTCATTCTACAGATAGCCACATAAGAGCCACAAAACTCCAATCTGTTCCTTTGTTTCTTGATAAGCTTAATTGTAGTATTTCTTTTCTATCCGTTCAATAAAGTACTAATGGTTTGTTTTTGTTGATATAGCCTTAGATATGGATTCTGGTTTTGATTTAGGTTTGTTAGGTCATCTTTGTCTTTGTCTTATTGACATTCCTTGAGAATAATTTCCGGTAATATTGCATTGCATTGGATAATGGCATCTTTTCATTCTTTTAAACTTAATTTGCCAATTCAAACTTCTTTTTGAATACCTTCCTGAGCTTCTGTTAATGGAAAAACTACGTGAAACAGATGAACATATTGATTTAAAAGAAGGGTCCAAGCATATTGCTCGGTAGCAGAGTATTGATTTGCAACCGCTGAAAATGTTTCCTCCAAAAATTAGACCACTGTAAATCAAATATGTTTTTATCAAATGGCAAGTAAAAAGAGAAGCTGCACTGACACCCATGAGAATAATCATCATTGCGATGAATATCATTAGTATTGTTTCTCTGCAGGTTTGAGCTTCAGGGAAGCTGAAAGGAGACTGAACGAAACAGGGCCAAATAATCCTATTCGTTATACTTTCCCAAAGTGGTGGCAGCTTCTTTGGAATGCCTTATTTCATCCGTTCAATATCATCCTCATTGTTTTGTCAGTTATCTCTTACATTACTAGTGATGAACCCAATGGATGCATCATGCTTGTACTAGTCTTCATTAGTGTCTCCCTCCGATTTTACCAGGTATCATCGCCTCCATTGTTTCAAATTTGCAATCATAGTGATCTTTGCTATTTCCACTCGTGAAAGATGGCTTCCATGTCTACGCAAATGTATATTTTATGTGAGTATTATGTTGTTGATAACCAGAACTATAAATTACAGAAAAATTTCAGGATGGCTTTGACGTGAATAATTCACTTTTTTTAAGGAAATTTGCCCCCAATATCTTGCTGCTAGGTCTGTGGTAATTCTTTCTAGGAATTTACGAAGCCAAAAACAGAATTTCCTTACAGCATTATAAAGAAATTCTCCCAAGAACGTTAAGAGAATATCTGTTTTGATAGAGTAGAACAATGGAAAGATAACAACCAAAAGTCTGAGTATCCTTCTGAATGTCTGAATCTTCTTATTTATGAGGTTCAGACGCCCCCAATGAATTATCATGTCTTAAGGAAAAACACCTATAAATGAATAGGTACCGTTCCAATTGAATGAATACTTCCTTAGAGTTGCATTGCGTCTGTTAATTTTATGATCTTTCTTTCAAAGATCATAACTTTTAGAATTAACGTTAAAATTTTATTCAAAACCCATGGATCTGTGACCTGAGGTCCGCTGTTCTGGTCAGTGGATCCAAATTGCAAGCCTCTGTCTCTTATCCGCGGACTGGATATATGAGTTGGTATCCGCCGATCCAATTCGTGAGTCTCTGACTTGTATTGATGGACTGATCCGTGACCTGAAGTCCCCGAATCTAGTCTGTGGATCCAAGTCTCAACACTCTGACTTATATTTGCAGATGGATCTGTGAACCATGATCTGTGGATCTGGTTCACGGATTCAACATGCCTCTCTCTGTATCTTATCCATGAGTTCAATCCGTGAGGCTTTACTTCTGATCTACAGCCGGATCACCAACCATGTTTTTTCTTAAATGCCAACAAATCACGACAAATACTTGTGAAATTTTGAAATTTCACTCCATAATTTAACACCAACTAAATTTATTTAATTGGTATGCAAGTTTTCCTTAAACTTTCATTTTCACAAATTTTCAATGTGCATTATGATTCTGCATATCAGGAATACGGTAGCTCAAAAGCAGCTATGAAGCTGTCTGAATTTGTACGATGCCCTATAAAAGTTCAAAGGTGTGCTGGTAGAACAATTCAGACAGAATTGGTGGTTCAGGTTGATCAAACTGATGTTGTTCCAGGAGATATTATCATTTTTGAACCTGGGGACCTTTTTCCCGGTGATGTTAGGCTATTAACTTCAAAAAATCTTGTCGTGAGGTATATTCTGCAGTTTCTTATTCTGATAAATATAGATGAGAAGATTTTCACTGTGTAAATTTTATTCCTGATTCTTAAAAGCCTCCTTTTGGCTCATGATACTCTCTGCCCCTCTAAACAGTCAGTCATCACTAACAGGAGAGTTTGGAATTACAAGGAAAACTGCTGATATCAGAGAAGATCCTAGCACTCCGTTGCTAGATTTGAAGAATATATGCTTCATGGTTAGTCCAAATATTTCTTACACTACTTTGTCTGTAGTGTTAGACTATGTAGCCACATAGTATCAGAAGTATCATGAAGGATTCTATCTAACAAATTTACAAATTGGGATTTTTGTAAAAGATCAGCATTTGTGGTTGTGGGAATAGGGTAATTTGTTAGTTCATATCAAGATTCAGAAGTAAAATTGGGGGAATCAGAACGTATAACCAAGCCTAGCATCAGTTCATAAGCTTTAACCGATTATTGCAATGCGTTAGCAAATTTGTATAAAAAACTATTTTCTTTCTTTCCATTGGTTCATTGACCAATCATTTTATTCTTTTTCTCATGTATACTTTTGGGTGTAAACTTTGAGTCCATTTGTGTGCTTGATGACATATTCTATTACTGGAAAGTAAAATAACAAAAAAGAACTCAGATAATTATTGCCTTCCATTATGCATCCTTTGAAGTGATAAAGCTTACCTGTATTGCAAATTCTCTTTGACTTCCAGCACCATTTAAATTTCTTCCAACACCATTTAAATGTTGATAAATACCACCTTAATTCTTTTTGCTTTTCGTTTCTCTAGTTGGATATCAATATAATTATAGAGGTGGATAATTGTCTTCTTGCATGTGCCTTCTTAGGAATTTACAGTGAATAAGCAAAAAATTGATATAGATCTCATTTTGCTTTTGTGACCAGTTCTTAACACGCATAGTGGCTGAGGAAAAAATATGGGTTCCTCTTTTTGTCTTAGGGAACAAGTGTAGTATCAGGTACTGGGACTGGTCTGGTTGTCTCTACAGGATCCAAGACTTATATGAGCACCATGTTTTCAGCTACAGGGAAGATGAAGCAACCAAATGACTTTGAGAGAGGCATTCGACACATTTCTTATACACTCATTGGCATTATCCTCATAGCCGTTACTGTAATAGTCTTTATTGACTATCATGCTACAAATGATCTGAGTGAGAGTATCCTATTTGGTGTGTCAGTGGCTAGTGCACTCACTCCTCAGATGCTTCCACTCATCATAAACACTAGTCTTGCAAAAGGTGCACTAGCTATGGCCAGAGACAGATGCATTGTCAAAAGCTTAACTGCTATTCGGGACATGGGATCTATGTAAGTTGAATTTGCTTCGGCCTTATTAATATTGAAATGTCTACTGCTGATTTATATTCTGCATATGTATATTGTCACATTTGTATGTCTCTTCCGTCTCCCTACTCTTATGATAAAGGTGTTGTATGCACGTTACATGGCAATTCTCATTCATTTACTGCTTTGCTCTTTATTATAGGGATATAATATGCATTGACAAAACCGGTACTCTTACCATGAACACTGCAATCATGGTCAATTATTTTGACAGCTGGGGGTCACCAAAGGAGAAGGTGTTAAGTTATGCCTTCCTGAATGCTTTCTTTAAAACGCAACAGAAATATCCTCTGGATAATGCCATCATGGCATATGTATATACAAATGGTTTCAGGTTTCATCCATCCCAGTGGAGTAAGATAGATGAGATTCCTTTTGATTTTACGCGTAGAAGGGTGTCTGTTATTCTGGAAACAAGACTGAATGAGAAAAGCAACAACTTCCATGACAGAGTTGTGATAACTAAAGGAGCATTGGAGGAAGTGATAAAAGTTTGTTCTTTCATTGAGCATGTTGATGATGGTGATATTATGGCATTCTCTGAGGAGGACTGTCAAAGGATCTTAAATATGGCAGAAGAACTAAGCGCTGATGGATTACGGCTTCTTGGTGTAGCAATCAAAAGTCTTGGAACGGTGAGTTCAGATCTCATTTTGTTGCCTCCACATCTATCTTGTGTTTCTCTTGTATCTTTTCATTTGATACATTCCTCTGAATCTTCTTAATCTTATATTTTACACATGTTTTGTGTTTGTGCATCTCTTACTGCTTCTTATAAGGCCTAATTTTATTTAATATCACAATCAACAAGTACCTCAATTGGTCCAATTCTTTATATTGCTTTGCAAACCATTGAATGAACAATTACCTTGTGAATTTTTGGTCAACCCTAGAAATTTACTTCCAACAGTTAACGTCTTCTTGCAGATAACCACCTCAGGAAGCATGATATATGATGAACATATTGAATCAAATATGGTTTTCTTAGGCCTTGTAACCTTTTTTGATCCGCCAAAAGATTCAGCTAAGCAAGCCCTGTGGCAGCTAGCTGAAAAGGGAGTAAAAGCAAAAGTATTAACAGGTGACACCCTATCCCTGGCAATAAGGATTTGCAAAGAAGTTGGCATAAGAACTACTCATGTGACTACGGGGCCTGAACTTGAGTTACTTGACAATGAATCTTTCCATGAGAGTGTGAAAAAAGCAACAGTTCTAGCTAAGCTCACCCCAACTCAGAAACTGCGCGTAGTGCAATCATTGCAGACAGAGGGAAACCACATAGTAGGGTTCTTGGGAGATGGAATAAATGACTCACTTGCATTGGATGCTGCCAACGTGGGTATATCAGTTGATTCTGCTGCATCAATTGCGAAGGACTTTGCTGATATTATCTTACTCGAAAAGGACCTTAGTGTTCTGGTGGCTGGAGTCGAGCAAGGTCGACTTACATTTGGGAATACAATGAAGTACATCAGAATATCAGTCATCGCCAATCTTGGAAGTATTATTTCAATTCTCATTGCAACTTCAATTTTTGGATTTGAACCCTTAATGCCAAAGCAGCTTCTCATGCAGAACTTCTTATATAATTTGGGTCAAATTGCAATCCCATGGGACAAGATGGAAGACAATTATGTGAAAATTCCACAGAGATGGTCACTCAGAGGCTTAGCCATGTTTATAATATGGAATGGTCCTGTTTGCTCTCTATGTGATTTAACAACTCTCCTGTTCCTTTGCTTTTATTACAAGCACAAGTTATCAGTAACTGACAGTTTTTTTCATTCTGCTTGGTTCATCGAAGGACTCTTAATGCAGACCTTAATCATCCACTTAATCCGAACAGAGAAGATTCCCTTCATTCAGGAGGTGGCTTCCTGGCCTGTTATTTGTTCTACAGTTCTGATTTCGGCTATCGGGATTGCAATACCATACACTCCTCTTGGACCAGTGTTGGGGCTCATAGCCCTACCATTGTCTTATTTCGGCTTTCTTGTTCTGCTTTTTCTGTGGTATTTTACGCTCGGACATGTTGTCAAGCGAGCTTATATTCTGGTGTACAAAAAATGGTTTTAGAAAACAAATCCAGTCAAAGAGGTAGCAGGCTAACATAATGGATATATAGGGAACTTGAAAATGCATTTTTTCATTTTGTATTGCTGACTGCAACAAAATTTTGTTATAATGCTGTAAAGAGACTATTCCCCTTGTTCATGGGGTCGTTCTAAACATTTATTTTCCGGCATCACCTTCAAATACTAAAAAAAAACATTTGAGTGTGATGGTTGAGCCTGATGAGCAGCAGGCAAAGAATCGCCTATATTCAGATTGTCACTGGACTTTGGTGATTAGGACAGTCCAGACGTGACCTATATCATAACAGATGACACTGAAAGAAGCAGACGCACACCAATGCAATTAACAGGAAAATGTTGAACATTGGCCTGAATGATGAACAACCTGCGAAATTTATATTTTTATGCTGTAAGCAGAAAATTTAATGGACAAAGATAAACCAGTTTGGGTTAGAGCATAGGATAGTATCAAAGATCAGATTCAAAATCTTTAGCAACAGTTCAATATTAAGCAACCCCAACCCCATCCCAACACCAGGTTTTCCACCACAGCATGGTAGGCAAGAATACAAATCAGACACTAGCAACCGCAAGACAGAATAGTGATGAAAATTTCATATGATATTCAGAAATATCAGTTTTATATACTAATAGAAGAGCGAGATAATATCAGGGATCATACCTAGCTGTAGTTGAAGAAAGTTATTCCGGATATTCCACTCAAAATCCCAGTGCTTCATGTCATTTTTTAGTGTCCAGTAACTCCATCCAAACGAAGCTGAATTATATACATCTAACTGTGCTCTCCCAAAATCTTGATAATCTGTTTGGTTTCCGGTCGTATTCCACTCATTCACCCACTCCCCTGAAATCAGTTCATTATTATATGTCACGATTCTGCATCTTAAACTCCTAGCCAGATTTATTTCTAATACTTATGTTGATGGATATTGGTTTTATATGCTTGATGGCTATCCTAAAAATGCTCAATTGTGATTGAGATAGCTGTTCTACAGCAAAAGAAGACAAAAATGGTAACATCTTACCGATGAAAACAAGTGGGCCATTTGCACTGTTAAGGGCTTGAACTTGGGATTCTCGGCTCTTGTATATGAATTGAATGTTGTCCAGGATACTCATGTTTGAAAAGAATGCGTCAAACATATTGTAGAAGTGCAAGTCAACAACCGTATTTATTGAGCCCAAGTTAGCTCGATAGAGTTCAAATGGATCTGCATTGCCAATTCTTTGGCAGAATATCACATGTGTGGTGGGTGAGTATTTACGAACAATTTGGTATCCTTGTTTGTAAAATGAAACGAGGACATCCAGCGGCACTGTGGCAGCGAATGGCTCATTTAGAAGTTCAATTCCCAGCAAGGAAGGATGCTTGGCATATCTGTAAATCAATGACGCAAAAATTCAGTCACTAATTCAATTCCTTTGCATCAGTTCAGACAAAAGAATATTCACATACACACAAAAGCACACATGGATAAATGGAACCCAGTGAAAGATAAGTTAGCATAACTATCAAATGTTCAGACATTGTTTATTAGAAGGGGGAAAAAAAAGCAAAAGGACGTATTTAAGATGAAAGGAGTTAATGCAACAGTAGCTGTATGATTTCCAGACCAAACTACAGGAACATCAAACACAAACTAGAGCACCCCAAGGCATTAATCACGCTAGAGGAAGTGTGACTGTAGCCGTCACATTGATTTCTTTGGTGGACTTTGCAATTTGACAAGCCACACTTTCCTAAATCAAAAGTTTGTAGACCAAAGGGAGAAAGGTAAAAGCAGTCCCCTCTTCTGAATATACACTACACACTTTATCTTTTTCCAATTTCAGAACGTCAATCGATATCTAGAGTGTACAATTTCCTTATGGAGTAATTTACATAAGCACCGCATTAAAAGCTAACGGAACTGAAATAATAGTGTAGAAAATTTCAATGCAATAGTTACCGCAGAGTAATATATTATACCGAAGGTCTCTGACCGTTAAATCTATATAAGAGTCTCAGTCTGACTTCTTGAATGACAAAATGAGATCTTCAATGCAATAAACGGAATAATTCTGCCAATGGATAACATAGAAATGCTTTTGTTGAAGAAAAACACTCTGATTACACAAATGAGAGTAAATCTGGAACATGACATTATTTAATTATATTATGAGCCCACCTGGAAGCCAGGAATTCAACAACATCTAGTGTCTGTGAGATGTTATCTGGAGATGGCCACCCTGTTGTGCCATCTCTACTGGCACTATGTTCCATTCCATTTTGTGAGCCTGGGGCCGCATGAAGATCAATTATGCACTTTATGCTGTAGGCTCTGCCAAAAAAATAGTATAGATAGTGTGAAAATGGTAAAACCTGAACAAGTCAAAATTTTGAGATGAAAAGGAAAATATAGGACCTACTGTGCCCAAGAGAATGCATTATCAAGAGCTACCAGACTTCCCCCAATGAATGGAGCGGGAGGATTGGCATCGAAAGCTATCCACCAGCCAACTGGTATTCTCACAGTGTTTATTCCATGTCTGTACAGAAAATCAAAATCTTCTATGGTGATAAAAGTGTTTCTGTGCTTCTGCAACAACCATTGAAGGTAACAAATAAACATGATTAGAGGAATTGGGCATCTCGTACTGGAAAATATTTGCATACGTAGTTGAATTAGATACACCAGAAATTGCCGATTTGAAGACTATAATGTACGGAAGGTCAATTTAATAAATAAACAAATAAGAAGAGAAATACAAAAGCATTTTGTAAAACAGCCACATGCCCACCTGTAGCTGAACACATCTAATTTTATACAAGTGCCTGCTATACATGTAATAATATTGTCAGACCAGACCACAGGTTAATAAGATAATTCACCGTAAGCAGTCAGAAATGCAAAACAGCAATTCCTTGAATGCGAAATTGCAGTTTTGTTCTGTGTGAGCTCTGAAAGTTAATCATTGAGACCATTTAACAATTTGATGTGTTGTGCCTAATAAGAAATTAAAATACTACCTAAAGTGACACAAACACGCTTTATAAGAAATATTAGGATCTCTTACAAATGCTTTCCTAAGCAACGAAGAACCAACCATTACAGGAAAAAATTTACCTTGAGAACCTCTTTTGCCTTGTTATATCCATATCCATTAGCGAGCTGGTAATCACCATGTAGATTATTCGATGTGATGCTCATCTGAAATGTTGCAGCATTATCATCCCACCCTGGTGTCCCTGGATAGTCTGCTGTGAGCTGGTTTGTTTTTGAAGCCTAAATAAATGCAGAACAAAATTATCACACTTTCTTTTTCACATTTACAAACTAACTAATAGCCATTTGTGTGGTGAAAAACACTCGAAGCTGATTTAATTATTGCTAAGTGGTTTGACCGTACCATTTCTAGAGCACAAAATGACAGAAAACTGATTGTAAAGAAAATTGTAGCACAAAAAGCAAGAAATTGGTAACATATGTTCTCCATTGTATTCTATTACCATAGATCTTATAGGTGGTCTTATGCAAACAAAGTATGCTTCCATAAAAATAAACAAAGGCCACGTGATTGTACAACTATTTTGAACATATCACATTCTTCAAGTTATTGATTTCAAACCTTTCTTTTCCAGATTCAAAATTCACACATCGTCTCTTTCAGAGTTAATCCTGCAACTTATGCATTGTCTTTGATTTTACTTCCTTTCCATTTTTGCCTTGTATTAAACAACCAACTTACAGAATTAAATGCTACCAAAACTACTGAATTACATAAACATGGAAATAAAAGCTCCATTTTGGAACTTTAGGCCACCAATTTCAGGCGTCATATAAAGAAGGACAGCCCAATCAAACTTGACAATCTAATTGCTGATTTTGGGATCTGAGTAATAAAAACATTACCTGGAGATAAGTTCCATCTTTCAGCTTAATGTGAACTCTGCTGTTAGTGTTTCTTTCAAGGTAAAATGTTTCTGTATCAGATGCTGATTCTGCAGTGGCAGTCACCACATCTCCAGCACCATTGCAAGTTAGAAATTGGCCTTGAGAAGTACGAAACTGAAATATTGACTCAGAGACTCTCCATAACTGCTCAAAAAGAAATGAAGTGATCAACTACAGAATTTATAATTTCATTTTATATGGCACATCAGAATAAGTTTATGGCCCACAACACTGCATACTGGAAAAATAGCACCATGTCAAAACTTAACAGGACACAAGGAAAAGTCTCTTCTCCATGTAACTAATAAGTAAACAATTTAATAATTCATGATCTCTAAGCAAAGACATCAGAAAATTGACAGAGAAAGGAGGAAGCACAATAGTACACATGCTGTTAAGCATGCACTACCAACGCAAATCCCCTGTCGATTATCTAAGTTGTTGCATGAGAAACACATCCATCCAAGTAAAAGCTCTGCAACTATGACCTACCCATCTAAACAACCCAAACCCAAAGGGAGAAAAAAAAAAAGAAAAAGAAACTGAACTAGTAATAATGGCAGAATGCAAAATATAGTAAAAGGACATATTATTTAAGTTGACAAACCTAACCTCCTATAATATGAACAGAGGCAATGTTCTAACTGAAACAAACTCCAAGAATTGAATCAATCAAAATTATGATGGAGCACCTACATCAAATGACTACTGTTATGAGAAACTAAGAGATGGAAGTTCTCAGCGTGACATAAGAATGGTTGGAGTAAATTCAGGTTCTTTATGCATTGCAAATGAACCTCAAATTTTTTCCTCATCCCAATACTATCATTTCACTATTTTCTATATCTCGCTTTTTCTCATCCATTAACCGAAGGATTACAAATTACAAAGCAAAAAGACATACCAAGGTTACTTCCAATGAAGTAGATCCATTTTGGATCTCTAAAAAACAAATAGTCCTTAGGCAGCTGAAGCTTGCTAACACCCTTATATACTACGCATATAATGTTTCAGAACTAGCTGTTGGTCAATGCATTGTTGTCAGTTTTCTCATTAGTTATTCATTGCACTGAAAAAGGCTTATGAGGTTCATCAAGTATTGTTGTCAATGTCTATATATATATATATATATATATATATATATATATATATATATATATATATATATTAAAAATGTTGCTCACAACCATCTCAAGTTAATAACATATCTGATATCAAACAAAAAAATTAGGCCCTTGATATTCCTCCAATTAAAAGTTAGTTAGAAATCAGAACAATGGCAACCAAAACATTAAAGAACAGAACAGAAGAACAGAAAAAGTCAATAAAAGAAAAGGAAGATAAGTTTTCCAAAAGACTGGGAGGTGGGGTGCTGACAGTGGCAGAAGGGAATAGCCTCAAAAGGTTTAGTAAATTCAATGGTCAAAATTATAGTATGGCTATTAAGAAAAAAGACAATCTTTATAGTAGTAAATCAAGTTTGGTTAAACAATAACTACAAGCAAAGAAAACTCTTGAAATTACAAACTTGGACAGAATGGATATAATAATTGGTGATAACTATAAAAAGGACAACAAAAGGAGGAAACAAGATAACTTAATTAGTACTCTCACCCAAAAGGCTTCCTAGGATATCTCTATCAACTATAATATTCATCCCACCCCCATTACTAGCAGACACATACTTCTGCAAGATTACAAATTTTAACTGGATCTCAATTCCATTCTACATTACAATCATCACATATAGAAACTGCAACTCCAATCAAGAAATTAACCATAAACTCATTGCACATAAGAAAAGCAACCAAATATGAACAAAAAAGCTTGCAAACGTGTCTTCATTGGAAATTCCCTCAAAAAGAGAAGGCTTTATCCACCCTTCTATAACTAACCAACCACCCAAATTCACTCCTCTTACTCTTGAATTGCCGTGCAATCCTTCCACTTCAGTAAGAAGAATTCACAAAAAATAAGAAATCATGTACCAAGTTCTTGAAATTCTTTTATCTGTACAATGTATTTACATAGCATTTTAAAGAAAGAATGACAAAACCAAGAAAATGAAGTGTGAAAGAAAACCTGAGCATGCAACAGAGAAGAGCAGCCAACAAGAAAGAAGAAATGCCGTGACCCTTCTGCAGAAAGCAAGTTCCATGAAGAATGCAGACAGAATCACATCATTGGATCAAAGATTTTCACAAGAATCCATCTGCAGCAGAAAGTAAGAGAACCCAAATAAAGACGGAAACAGAAAAGTTTATTCAACATTTCAAGAACCCCAAGTTGAAAGCTTTCTTAAAGGTAGAACTAGAAGGGAGAGAATCTCAGTAATCCCTTCCTTATTACTCAATTAATTCCAAAAAGAACTTTGTAGACAACCATAAAAAAATAGGATTTACATTGGGTTTTAATATTTAATGGCATTGTCAAGACAAATCCCCCCGTTAAAAGACTCTAAAATTGATCAAATGGGACAAGAAAAGAACACTCACATTCTTGAGTCAGAGGAAGAGATGGGCAGAAAACCAAAAAGGTTTCACATGTAAGGATGCGAGGGATGGACAAAAGCGAAAAGGGAGAATAAAAAAGGTTGCTTTGCTTGAAGATTTGGTGTTTGCTTGGAAATCTTCCTGGGTTGGATAAGTGTTTTTCGGGATGTCTTTTAAAAAATATAACTGTAATTGTTTTAAATAATTTTTAAAAAATATATATATATAAAATAAAAAAGTAATTAAAAAATGTGTATATAATTTTTAAAAAATAATAACAAACAAACAAATCTCTTGATTCTTGATTGGTTAAGGTCAAATAAAAAAAAAATCATACAGTAAAATTGTTCAAAAAGCAAGCCTTTTTTCTTTTTTCTTTTTTCTTTTTTCTTTTTTCTTTTTTCTTTTTTTTTTCCCATTTTTGGTTTGGATTATTAACTATTAATGCCGGTACTGGTATGAAACATTATAGGGCAAAAGTAGGAAGCTGGAGCCCTCAAGAATGATAGATTCTTCTATTTTGGTTGAAAGTGACTTTGCAACTTGCATATACATATAGGGATAATTTCACATAACTCTTATGAGGTTTGTCATAATTATACTTATTTCTCCTCAAGTTTTAAAAATTATACTTGTACCTTTTATTTTTATTTTTTTATAACAAAATAAGTTTATTTTGATAATGTAATCCAAAAATATCAATTAAATCCCTTAAAATATCCTGAATTGCTTTTAAATTGGTCATCTCTTTCTTATTAATATATTTATTTGTAAAATTTTAATAGATAAAGTAAATTTTATTTAGATTAGTCAAATAACTGAGTTTCGAAGAAATAATATTTGGTGGTAATTTAAAATTTGATATATGAATATAAGCACTTTTGACATTTTTGTGACTAATTAATTAATTTTTTTAAGATTTATATGTCTTTTTAAAAGTAAATAAGCATATTTTAAAGTGTTTGATTGGCGTTTTTGGATTATATTATCAAAATAGACTTGTTTTGTTATATGAAAAATATAAACACAGGGGGTGTAAGTGTAATTTTTAAAACTTGAAGAAACGTGAGTATAATTATAGCAAATCTCAGGAGAGGTATGTGAAATTATGACATACCTGTATTATTTGTTGCTATATTTATTTTTTTCAAATGGCTAATATTCTGGGCTTGAGAAAATTGGTTTTTTATTTTTTATTTTTTGGGGAGGAGACGGGGGATTTAGGATTGTGTTGGGGTTTTGCGGGGTGTGGATATAGGATAATTTATCTGTCTTAATACGTTGTGGTATGGGGCAAACTAATTATTGGTTTAAGGAATTGATGGTGTGGATTTTTTTCCCCAGTACCTAATGCTTAAAAATTAGCCATGTGCATATTTTTACTTTGCTTTTGTGTACATATATATATATATATATATACACACATATATATATATATATATATATATATATATTGTACAAGTCAAAGTAAATAGAACAATATTGTGAATTTTATACTATTCCCAGAGTTACACAAGTCATGATGGTTTTTCTAAATAAATATGTTGCCAAATAAAATGATTTTTGAAGGATTTCATAGCATGAAGCTCCGCCAAAGAAAAAGAAAATTCCAGGAAATTCTGTTACCAGTAAGGGTTGTTTATTTTTAATGTGTCAAAAGTTGCTCTAAATTGCTTTCAATAAATGAAATGTTCCAAGTTAAATCAGCAAAAACTACCAAGCAGTCTTAACTTGAAAGGAGTTAAAGACCAATTTGTTTTAATCTTATGAACAGAGTAGACATAGACCAATTTATTTTAATCATATGAACAGAGTAGACACGTTCACCACTCACAAGGATACTTTCAATAGGAATTCTTTTTTTTTTTTGGGACATGCTCCTTTTTTATTCAAGAATAATAAATAAAAGGGATAATTACAGAAACCTCCCCTGAGGTTTCTGACAATTTCACTTGGCACCCCTGAGGTTTGAAAAATTACACTAACCTCCCCTGGCCACTTAAAATGACTATAATAACCCTTGACTTATTATTCTTATTATTATTTGCAAATTGATTTATGAATTTAGGGTTTGGAAGTTACAAAGTTACTAATATATAATTGGTTTTGGGTAAATAGATTTGGATGTCTTGCTAGGGAATATTTATGAATTTTGCCTCTATAATACGGTTGCTTGTGATGGTGGTAACTGATAAAAATGGAGCTAGCGTGATATGGTGGTGGTAGTGGTTGTTGTTCAAGTGGTAAAAACAAGATGAATTTTTTATTTTTATTTTCCTGATTAGTTGGCAGTGGTGTACCGGTGTTGGTGAGATTGTTTTGTGGTTGCTAATGGCGGTGTTCATGAAGTTGGTGGCGGTAGTTCAAGTGGTAAAAAATATATATATTATTTTTTTTGGTTTTTAGATTAAGAAGGGCAAAATTGGATTTTCATTTAAAACTTATGTTGATAGGGGAGGTCTTGTTACTAAAACAATAAATGTAAGGGAGGTTTGTGTAATTTTTGAAACTTAAGGGGTGCCAAGTGAAATTGTCAGAAATCCTCAGGGGAGGTTTCTGTAATTATCCCTAAATAAAATCCAGTGTAATCTTACTTGATTCAAATTTCTTACCTTAATGTTCCACTTATATCCTTGTTACAATTTTATTAATGAGCTTTCTTTTTCCCTTCTCTTTTCTTTCTTTTTTTTTTTTGTTTTAAAAATTAGGACTTGGGAGAGAAATAAGAGCAATGGATAGAATTGCAAACAAGTTGAGCTGTTTGTAAATAAAACTCGACTCGACTTGACTCGTATAAACTCATCTTTGACTCCTTTGTTTGATAAAACGAATATAATTCGAACACCAAATAAAGTTCGATTATCAAACAAGTACAAGGCTTATTTGCGAATGCGCCTCTGTGTTCATGAATAATGAGGTATAATTTTTAATATCATTTTCATCTTCTCTTAATGATAAGCTTATATAATTGATTTAATTTACTTTCCAATGGTCTATTTATTATATTTGTGCTTTAATTTTTTTCAATATTTAATAATTTTAAATAAAAAATAAGCCAAAAGTTTTATTTTTAAAAAATTTATATCTAAAATCAATACGAGTAACATAAACAAGTTGAGTTCCAATCTGAGTTCAAACTTTAGCTTTTGTCAAACAAACCAAGTCCAACGATAATTTTAATTTGTTTAATAAAAGTGCCGAACTCAAACGAACTTTTAACTATAAACGAAGCGAACTTAAGCCTGATCAGTTGACTCAACTCATTTAGGATAAGGTTCCTCTAAAATTTCTTTCTGCTGCAATCTGCCACAAGGGCCAGAAAAATACATTACACGCTCCATCTTTTGTTTTTGTTGTACCTTTGGTTATTCCTCAATTTGAATTGCAGCATTTGTTTTGCCCCCCAAGGCTTATGATTAAACGGGGACAAGGAGGAGATAATGTATAGTATATTTTTACCAAATTTTTTTCCACATTCCCATCTCTATCTGACCAGCCAAGCAAAAGATGAGCGTTCCAAATCTTTTCAAAGTTATTCTGATAACGATGTTGTGAACAAAGCCAGAGTCCCTGTCAAATGTCCACAAAGATGAAGGGCAGGCATTTCTTGTCATCCAGTCTTTCCCTTATTCCAATTCTGAGGTGTATATATAACTGCAGATGTTATTATGGCACATGTTCTATAGTAACTGTTAGCATTTTTTTCTTTTGTCGTTGGTTATAAGTGGACAAGAGTCACGAGACAAAAATATTACGAGCAACATTTTATTACTAGTGGTGTATATGACTCTTTTGAAATTTTTTGGCATCATTGTTTTGTGTTTCCTCCTTTTGAATCAGAATTCTCTTCCATCAATTAAACATGTATATGTGTGCTAGGCATGTGTGTGTATGCATATCAACTAGCCAGTATTATGGAATATGGAAAAAAAAAAAAGTTATCAATAAGGAATTGAAGAAACCAAAACATAATTGGGAGCAAGTCACTAAATACTTGTTTTTTAATCCAATTCTAAGTCTAAGAGGAGTAAAATGAAAATCTAATTTATTTTCTTTTTCTCCTTATTTCTTTCCCCACACCCTCATCCATCTTATTTCCATCCGGCAATACCAAACCCCCCCCCCCCCCCCCAAAAAAAAAAAAAAACAACCACCAAAAAAATCACAAAAACTAAAAAAATCGAAACGTCTCTCACCGACCTATCCTACTTCCATCCCAAGAGTAGTCATCTTCCCTTTGAATCAGGGAATGATTGTTGGTTGAGTTTGGTATGATGCTCGTTTTGTTCTTGTTAATATTGACACTCTCATATTTGTTAATGTCACTTATCTCGATAGTTAATTGTCATTTTGAAAGTATATATATAAACAAAGGTTAGATGAAATTATTATGAAATCAGTGGTTTAATTTCCCTTTCTTGTAAAACGTGCAATTATGGTTAGTTGAAATTTACTAAGGCAATGAGCAAAAGTTTCTTTAATCGTGCTTATCAACTATCGAAGAAGGTAACGAAAGTACCAAGTAAAAAATAACACAACACATAAAGGTCATTTACCTTTTACCCTTTGATCAGGTATTCTTGCTTGCTTGCAAATGTAGAAGGAGTTTGCTTGACATTTATGACTTGGTACATGGTAAGCACGCCATCAGCAAGGTTTTGTTGTTGTCAAACTCAAATGAAAAGCAAGGAGAAAGATTGTGATTGTAGGCCATTGGAATCTTCTCTACCTTTTTCGTCTAGGATCATTTGAACCGACAACATACTCTATCTTCATGCAATGATGTCATCTGGCTGTGGGGTCTGTGTAAAATAATCCTATACGCTCCATGCGTATGAGATTTTGCTCTAAACCATAAAAGTTTTTTTTTTTTTTTTCAATTCCAAATTTCCAATTAAGTGCACATTAGTTTTTCTTTTTCTTTAGAAAGGAAAATAAAAAGAAAATAAAAGGGAAAAATGAATCAAAAGCAGATTCATACATTAAAAAGTTTTTACAGAATAGCTTGTAATAAATCTAAATAATAAAGACTTTTGAGTCTAAAAGATAAAAATAGTGAGTATATAAATCATTGTCCTCCTCCTCCTCCTCCTCGTAGTAATAATAATAATAATAATAATAATATGAAAAAGATAAAATGGAGATGTTTACCAACACGCAATATTTGGAACAGCTCAACGAATCGGCTACTTCCGTGAGCTGAAAGTCATCTTAATTGGGCTGATATGTTTTAACATTTCATGGACAAATACAATCTAGGAGAATATGGGCCTCATCTCAATTGTTCGGTAGCGATCATGGGTAGCTCCCACTGGTCCAAGAGTACATACACAGTGCCCACATAACGCAAAGAAGCAAAAGGAGCAGCATTAAGAACATCTGCCTCTTTTTTCTTTTTTCTTTTTTCGTCTTGTTCCTTATATTGTTCTTTTGGAAGTAGGATTTTGAAATTCTGGACTTTTGAGAGCTAGACTGAATAATTATTGATATGGTTTAAACTCACAAAGTTTCTGCATCAAATTTACCTTTTGAAACTAGTTAAGATAAATACAATACCATTAATTCTCAGTATTTCTTTTCACCAAGAAAATCAAATTGTGTCTAAATTATTTATGTTTGCAATTATGTTGAGGAATATTGTTGGACTACATAAAATTACATAAATATTTTCTATCGATCAATGAATTAGAATTGAAGTTGGAACTTAGCACGGCTCACATCAGTCAATTAGCGAGAGAAAAGCATAGCAACTTCAGCAGAAGTTGAAATGGAATTTTCTTCCTGACCATAAGGTTCTAAGGGATGGCAGCAAATTGACACTGCGTTGTCGAATCTGGATTTTTCCTCACATAAAAGGACAGATTAAAATAACCAAGTTGGCAAAATGATTGGCCAATTTGCCAATTATATGTTCAATGTGCACGAACCTAGAGAAAAATAAGTCAATTTTGATTTGGACGTTTTAGCAATGTAGATTTATTTGATGGCTCTCAGGTGGAGACAGGAAAAGATAAAAAGGCATTGATCACGACATCAAAGGGGAAAAAGGATGTAAACAATAACGAAGTATGGACGTATACCAAGGCTGTGAATTTAAGAAGTCTATGCCCTTCGTAAGCATGGGGACTTTCTTGTTTTATCATTATTCAATGGTAAAACAATAATCACTCCGTGAATCCAATGGGGTATGCATATATTCGCCTACAAATATATATCTATATGTGTGTGTGTGTGTGTGTGACTTACAAATGAATTGTCATACAATCTGTCAGTAGTAATTCACTGAGTTTAGCTTTTGCAAATTTGTGTTTGGCTTACGCATGAATCGTCGTAGAAGGCTGAGACGTCCAAAAGTGAACATAGCAAGCGATTGACAAATACATCCGCAAATTGTTGTTTTGGTATTTCTTTGACCACTACCTCAACTTAGAAGATGATGGGGGAACCATAAAGGTCTAAGAAAATCAATTTGGAAAATTTTGGCATTCAATTTTTTTGGTGAATATTATAGTTATCTCATCTTCCATCCTCCAAACGAACTAAGTAAAGGTAAAAAAAAAAAAAAAAATCTTAGTCAATTTTTTTCGTATAAATCTTGCCCCTAGTAGTCTAAAAGACCCTCGTTTCAAAACCTAATGCGAAACTGGTTTTGCTCAGCCGCTGCTTTCTAGCTCATGGGACCGTAATGTTTCTTGGCAGCAATCAAATTCTTGGCCAAGATGAAGTCATCTTCTAGTCCCTTGTCATACCGATCAAGGCAAGTGGATGTGTCATATTGTTTTTGTACTGATTTTCTTACGTGATATTTTTTATGTATAGAACATTCTTTGTCAGGCAAAAGTACATTAGGTTTTCACCTAATTAATACACAAGAATTTAAACAATATTTTGTTTGTCCTATGTATCCCTTCCTGATGAATATGTACATGCATCTATAAAGCGTAGGACAGCAACACAAATGCCCAATCATACCCAAATAATCACAAAATGATGCTAAGTATGTCGTTACTGGTAAAGTCATCATCCAAGTTTCTATATTTCATAATGTTGTTGTGATTTTCATTCAATCTTCATAGACGATACTTTGTCTAAAAGCAACATGTCATTATAAATTTTGATGTGTAAGTGATTAGTAGCAGAGATATCACTTCATACGTGCATGAAAACAATATATACCAATATATTTAGCTTAACGATTAGGTATAGAAACATCCAAAGCCTCTTCCAATGATTAGATGCATGTATTAACTGTTTCTTTCTTCTATGCACACAAACATGCTGGTTGGGAGAATACTGAGCCACAGGAATAAGCAGAACTTTTGGTTTGGAAGGACAAATGTACAATTAGAACATAAATGGGAGACTGCAATAATAATTTGTATAATAGCTGCTTATTGAAAAACCAAAAAAAAAAAAAATAGTTTGAAGTGTTTATGGAGAAACCTTTTGGTGAATAAGTTTGAAAAATAAATAAAATGCCCAAATCAAATTTTCAGCTTTTGTAGTAGTTCCCTGACGGCCACCCTCAATGCTTGATAATAATATTGTTTAATTCATATTACTTTTTTATTTTTTAAGAAAGCTCATATTATTATAAGGGATTTTTGTAGAAAGAAACTATTGAGGAGGAGCTATGGAACTCTAACAAATTGCCTCACTATTCATTCCTATCCATTACACTCGAAGTGCGATAAAGTACTTGAAAAAGTTCTTTTAAGTGCTTTTACTTCAACTTTTTTAATTTTAGTGCTTCATATCTCAACATTAACAGGATTTATACTCCTTAAAATTCATTTCAATGAAAAATAAAATAGTCCCTCTACTAAATTATGTAGTAGAACAATATCCACTCATGATTCTCATACAATTAGCGGACCTTGTATATAATCTTTGTAAACAGATACATCCTTAATCCTTATACAACTTAAAGTAGTGCATTCCATTACCAATGAACAATGTTAACATGAAATTGAAATAGCACATATATTCTCGTCACAAGAAAATTATCAATGATATGTACATGAACTTTTAAGTTACTTTTCTTTTTTTTTTCGTTTGGATTTTAGTGGATAAATTTAATTACGTATATTCACATGTGTAACACAAAATAAATAATTGTCTGATGTGAGTTTTGCATTTTTTAATACCAAATTTAGTCTTGTGAATTATAAACAACAAAATTGCTATATCTTGTTTGAAACAATTATTGAAAAGCCACTAAATGAAAAATTACTGATCATTAGAACAGGATGTGTTTCCACACCAATCACTTCATTTAGGTGGTTATTTTTTGCGGTGAAATTAATATATTAGTTCTGAAGATTATTTTAGGTAAACATGTATGTGCCTATATGGGATAACAAGATGGTTTGAAAACATGTTTACAATTTTTTAAAAGTATTTTTTTTTGAAATCTTAAAAAAGCATTTTTTTTAATCCTAAAAGTCATTTTTTTTAAAATTTTTAAAAGCATGTTTTTGAAAACAATACCAAATAGTCACGACGTGTTCTGACATGATGTTCCTACGAATTGACTAATTAATCAATAGTCATGTCATTATAGAAAAGAATAAGGTACCATTACAGTATTATTGAGAAAAGGCGAAAGAAGGAGAGGAGGAAGTGTGCAAGAGTGTAGATCCCGGAATCTTAGGTCCGCAATCAACGGTTTGCTACATGGTTGAATAAAACCAGTAATATATACTTCTAAAAATCTGATAGTATATCTATCACAACTACTATTCTTCTTAATCTTTGACCAACAAAACACACATTATCTAAATTGGTTCTTCATTTTTCGATATATAGAACTAGGCATTCATGGGAAATCCTTAGGTGAATCGAATCTACGGGTAGGGCCGTTGACTTTTTGGTCCAGAATTCTCTACATTAGCAATGAAGTGACCACTGATAGGTCATGAAATGAGCCCCGCGTGGGCCACGATTGATGTGGAACATTCTGAACCAAGGAGTACACAGTTTCACCTAAAAATTTTCCGGCATTCAACACAAAACTAAAGACAAATTGATTCCACCCATTCCTACAATTTCTCTAGCATATAAATCAGAGCCAATGGATATCTCTTCACGGGGATTCTAAATTGAGTATTCAATTTGAGTTTGATTGCCAAAAGCCTACAAGAAGATCAATTATGTTTTGCTCGTAATACACATATTTGTTGTTATGTTTAGACCGACAAAGGAGTTGAATGATGATTATTGATGTCAATATATTATGAAGGTCTCCCCAAATATAACCTACATTTTTATTTTGATTAAAAATATTAATATTATGTTTATATATTAAACTTTTCTGAGAAGGCTACATATAAATCTTAGAAGATAGTTAGTTCAATTATATTAGTTGAGTTAATTAAAATAATTACCTAGACGCTTATTTTGCTAGGTGGAACCCTTAATTGCAATTGTGGGGGAAAAAAAAAAAAGAACAAGCGCAAATGACACTCTCCTCATTTCTATCTTGCATTACATGCGTTGGAGGGTCAAATTAGACAAACGTAATTCTCAAAAAAAAAAAAATTAGACAAACGTATGCATATATTGCACGGTCAAACTAAAGCTGATGCATACATTTGCTTAATTAATTTAATATAACATTAATTATGCAAAATGTATTTCTAATTCTATGTCATTTTGTCGCAGTAAGTTTACTTGGAGACTTGTTAGGAAGAATAAAAATAATACTTAATAATGATGGTGATAACGTATTAGACAAAAACTTTTGTGGGAAAGAATAATTACAGTATTCAATTTGAGCAAAGAATTGACAAAAGAATCATTTTGTACCTTCTTAATTCTTAATTTCCCAGTCGGCATCAAATCTCTTAAACAACAATATTTCTGATACATTCAAAGTATTGCCAGTTAGATGACATATCATCATTAGTTTTTTAAGCCCTTTCTAATGGAGATTTCTGATGTTAGGGACCGCCAATTCTTGACATGAATGACTAGAAGTTACCAACCTCACATCTAAGGTTCAAGGGTTCTTGCTTGTTCTACCAAAACAAGAAAAGAAAGAGGGGTTAAGAGTTGGGAAGAGAAAAGGATGGCTTCCTATTGTTGGTTTCATTCTTTTTATCTTTGTTTCTTTTTTTCCTGGATAATTGGTGGTGATAATTGATGGTGCCGTCCCTTTTCGTCAATGAAATAGGAAAGGAAGAAATTACGGTTTTCTTTTTGTCTTGTTGTTTTTTCCCTTTTCTTTTTTTTTTTTTTTTTTGGGGTGGTGGGGGGGGGGGGGGATTGAAAAGAGAATTTACTAACACTTTCCTGCAATTCACAATTTTCTTATTAGGGCTAAAGTATTTATTAGTGTTTAATTGGCAAGAAATTAATAGGCATCTGCTTGAATAAGCCAATTGGCACCAAACTGAGTTGGATGGCCATTTTATATTTTTACATTTCACACTGGATCAAGAATTAAGCTTACTAGTTGTTAATTCTTAGATGAAACTAAAATTGTACTTAAAAATATAGAACTGAATCTGGAAACAAGCATAACTATTAGTTTGACTAAGATTTGCACGTCCTACCATATCGGAACTAAACCATGCAAATCGTTGAACAATATTCCGTTTCAACCACATTCGAAATTTTGCAAATTAAGTGGTCCTTGCTCATGTTTAGAAATTATTAGACAAAAAGTGGTCCTTGTAATTATATATTCCCACTTTTATCTATCTTTCTGAGCACGACTCCGTTTTTCTAGGTCCACGATTTCATAGTTAGGCAAGAAGAAAAGAGTTGAGTGGTCCTTTCCAGTTCAGTTAAAAATTAAAATAATTAAGAAATTAAACAATGTAAAAAATATACCAATTAGTCTCATGAACAGATCCTAGACTGTAGGATTAGGATTGAACTAAGGACTAATTGCTGGAAAACAAAGGTTCCAGTTGGGCCAAGTATGCAATTGCCATCTGTTTTATCACTATCTTCCAAATTAATATAAATTAGTGGTTTGCCATGGATCCAGCTTTGTTCATCGATTCTATATCATGGTCCCAATTAGGATAATTTTAATCTTAATGCATAATTATTGTTAAACAGGTCATCTTAATTAAATAGAAAAAATTTAACATGGATACAGGCCATAAAACTAGGAGTATACATTATGCAAGGTATACAGTTTACATAGAATAATTAACCAATTTTAGGTAATATCGGAAAGTTTGAAGATTTATATGAATTTGAAAATGTAAAAAAGGTTAACGTTAATCCCAAAAGGTGGTCCGGAGATTATAAGTTTGGTGACCACTGAAGAGAGGTAAGCTTGCTTATCGTTTCTTTGGTAAATTTAGATTTAGGGAAAATCTTGAGTTGAAAAATCTAATTTGCAATTCAAAAACTCAAATTGAGCTAGCAGATTGATGAGTATGAAAAATATGCATACATGGAGGTAACTATATTCTGCTACATCTTTTGATCCTCAATATTAGTAGACAAAAGCTTTAGATCTGAGTTTCTAGTTTCTGAATTTTATACTATTTCATTCTTGATATCATTGATAAGAATAGTAACAAAAATTTAGTTAGATGGTATAATGTGCCAATAGGTGAATATGTTCTTTTTTTAAGATAGTTGAATATGATTTTATAAGACTACAAGAACAACAACAATCTGATTTGTAAACAATTCACAAATATAAATATACTCCATTAAGTGAACTATAAATATAGATGGCTTACGGTACATATTGATGCTTAAAGATAGACATACAAGTGTAGTCATATGATAAACATATTTTTTTTTTATAAAAAAAAACATATTTTTTTCTATTCTATTAGTTGGTGTGGGGTTGGGAGGAGGGGGGGATTTGCAGTTCTCATATTGTTCGAAGCCAATAAAATTTGAAATCCTAAGAGAAAACAAGAGAATGAAAGACAAAAGAATTCGAGAAAAATAATGTACAAATTTTCACCAAATATTTTTATTGTGAACGAGAGAGATAAAAGACAATACTCTACAACTTCATTTTAGGAGCCAAATCAAGTTAACCATTAATTTCCGGCCAAGCCAAGGAAGTGAAAGAAGGTTATTATAAAAAAGGATTTGATTATGGTACAAAAGATTTTACTATGTAATGGTTGAATGAGAATAGGGGAGGATGATTCACATGAGTTGTTATTTACATACGAAAGGTAAGAAAGCTAACAAAGTAATTTGTGTTTCCAACGCAAGAGATGATAAGTCAGAAAGGTTAATTCGTTTTCAACCACACACCAGAGCTACGCACCTTTTCTCCACCAACACTAACATGTGCTTGAGAGGTGGATGGAGAATGTTTCATCGAAATTTGGTTTAGTACAAAAAGGTTGATTACTAGAAAACCACAAGTTGAAAGGTACATGTTGGTTCAAGCACAAAAGAAGAAATTCTTTGGAGTTGGAGCCCTCTATCAACATATGTGGTCTTTGTCACAGATGATTGCAGATTGCCTTTAGTTTTTGAGTAGTCAGCACTCACATGGATTCTTTCCTTCACTAGGAACGACAACCACACTGACTTGCCTCTGTTAAATGTCTTTATTTCTGTCCTCTTTTTTTTTTTTTTTTAGGATAATTTCTGTCCTCTAAATCATTGTATTGTATATCTATTATCTCTCACAAGCCTTCTATCATTTAATGACTGAGAGGACGTGAAACATATAGGTCACAAAAACAATGTTTTGGTGACGAAAGGTCATAAAAAATAATAATTGTTTGAAAAAACTTAGTAATTCTACAAAAATATAATATGAGAGTTATATTAATGAAGAGTCATTAAATCACTGTTGGACAAACTATAAGTCTTTAAAAAGAAATTAAATGTTGTAGAACTTGACCGCAAAAGGAACTTGTTAAAATTACTTATTCTTTTCTTTAGTTTTGGAAAGAAAAGAGTTAAAGAAAAGAGTCAACACTATGGTAATTACCCAAAGAAATAAGTGATCACAAACATAACTAAATTGAAGTGTCTTATTTAATCTTTTAGGGCTCCTTTAATTTGAGTAGAATGACATTGAATTGAACACTAATTATCTTGCAATATTTGTTGTTCAGTAGAATTTACATCATGCATGGGATATATAGATCCCATTTAAATTTGATAATGCATGTATGGATTCAATAATTATCCGCTTATGTGAAACTGTCGAATTGCTTACTCATTATTTTCGTGTTCTTTTTACTTACACGTACTTTTAATTGTGCTAACAGTTTAGCAACTCGTGAACCTTTACTGAATCCAGTTTCAAAAGTATACTACGATATATTCACTGCAAACCATACGCTAGCTGGATTACTATTTATAAAATATTAGATCAGAAGTCCGATGGCAAAATATCTCAACACTCCGTACTGCTTTTTATTTAAATTAAGCAGTTCTTGTTACATAATTTTGAATTTTTCCTCCAGTCAAAAGTAGCAGAATGAAGAGATAAGTTTTTTTTTAAGGTAGGATAACGAGATATGTTGATCGTGTACTCTGTTAAGGAAGTGGTAGTTCAATTAAGTTTCTTATGGGAAAAGAGAGTATAACCCACACGGATAAGATTTCCACATATAACAAGCATAATAATTGTTTAAAAAAACCTCTTATTACTTAATTAATCATTTTAGCGAGAACATAAAAGTTCTTACAGGACTGTTCTCAATTAGTCGATTAACAACAAAATTACTCTCTCTCTCTCTCTCTCTCTCTCTCTCAACCCCCCCCCCCCCCCCCCCCCCCCCCCCTCCCAACACCAATATTAGAGAAGAGATGCACATCAAGAAGAGCCTCACGTGTGAACTGCTGTAATTCTTAAACACATATTTAATAGGTCCAACTTGCATTTATCAAATGTTCACTCATCAATTTTAGGAATTTGGAGGCCTATATAAGGAGAAGAGAGTCATGTTGCCCTTTCACATGCATTAGCCAAAGGGAAAGAAAGAATTTGTAAGAATTCAATAAGTGAAGAAGAATGGCTCTAGAAACCATTGTTTTTCAACAGGATCCTTTCAGCTATGGTTTCAAAGATTTTTACGACATCTGGGGTCTAGGAATGTTTCAAAAGGAGGATCAAAACTATAATTGTGAAGAGTTTGAGCAAGGTAATCTAATTGGAGGAGCATGGGAGAGCAGCATCTATTCTTCCTCGGATGCCAGCACCGGTGAAGGATCCATTGCCGGAGGAAATCTTCCTCCGGTAGCTCCGGTTGGTGTTCCTGGCCGGAGAAAAAGAAGGCGCACAAAAAGCCACAAAAATAAGGAAGAAATGGAGAACCAAAGGATGACTCACATTGCTGTGGAAAGAAATCGCCGCAGACAAATGAATGATTATCTTGCTGTCCTCCGATCATTGATGCCACCTTCCTACGCTCAAAGGGTACATAAATCTCCATCCAAAAACACACACAACACACACTGGGAGCATACAGCAAAATAACTTTGTTTATTACTCATGCACATATTTTTTCGTAAATTGGCTCGCTTGATCGTAGGTTTAGGTACACGCAAACTATTAATGATTAGGAACACATATGTTAAATTAGTACAAATTCACAAACTGACAATATATATTAGCATTATTTTTGCATAATTGAAATGTTTAATAATAGTATACATTTTTTAATCAACCATTTCTTTTTTAACTTAATGATGTGAGCAGGGGGACCAAGCATCAATCGTAGGGGGAGCTATTAATTTTGTGAAGGAGCTTGAACAACTCCTCCAATTTCTTGAATCACACAAACAAGTGAAGCAACAATCCACCACCATTCACTCCAAACTATTCAACAATTTCTTCACCTTTCCTCAATATTCGACTTGTCCAAAAAGTCACAACGTCGATCATAGTTCCATGTCCTCAGAAGATGCCATGGCTGAGAAGTACTCCACACTAGCCGACGTTGAAGTTACCGTGGCAGAAAGTCATGCCAATATTAAAGTACTCACAAGAAGACGACCAAAACAACTTCTAACAATGGTCACAGGATTTCATTCTTTAAGCCTTACAATTCTTCACCTAAACATCACTACAAGTGATCATTTGGTACTCTACTCTTTCAGTGTAAAGGTGGGTTCAAATTAATAGTTAAGTTTTGGTCTATCATTACATGAACGATTTTATATATTTGTCACAGAAGATGAAAATACTTTTAATTTATGTTTACATGAACGAGTTTATTTTGATGTCACATTAGATAAAGATATTTCAAAATTTTATTAATATTGGGGATGTGACACAAATTTAGACTCGTTAAAGTTATTTACAAGCAATCTTAGCATGTTCTTGCTTTACATTTATTTATTACCAACATCGAAATTAACCAATTTTTTTGTTTTTTAACTGCGAGACAGGTTGAAGATGATTGTCAGCTGACTTCAGTGAATGACATAGCTACTGCTGTCCATGAGTTGGTGGGGATGATACAAGAGGAGGAGGCCATGTCTAGCTGAGAAGAGGCTGAGAAACAGTGCCCCAGCTCAGCCTTCCATCTATGTTTTTTTTTTTCTTGAAAACTATTTTCTTCATTATTGTCAAAATCATTGTGTACTTTACAATATTTATATATATAAAATTAGAAGCAAATATGTTAGCTGGTACATCTTAAATTAGAGAATGTTTATTTTTTTTTATTTTTCAATTAAATTTTTTTTTCTGATGAATTTTCTGTGCCCGTACCATGAAATGACTAATGTAAAACATGCTCAACATGCTTGCCCAGTTTAAGCTTGTTTGCCAGTTAGAATATGGCTATGAAAAATTCTGAAATTATACATCAACAGACGCAAAGATATAATAAAATACCAAGTTGCCTATTATTGCTCTGTCAATGCAAAATCTGCACCTCTCAATATGGACCTACCTGATAAAGACTTGGACTAAATTATTGCCTTTATTGTTGATAGAAAACGAATTATTTGGTAAAGTTTGATTCTTTCTGGCAAACTAAACATTTATACTATACGCTAATTTGCTGTTATAATATCATCTTATTCTAGGAAAATTAGTTTCATTTTGCCTTCCTAATATATTCACCAATTCTCACTTGCTTCTCCAATATTATGTGGAACAATTTGCTCCCTAGAGTTTTCATAAGGTTCCAAATATTTGTGAATAAAATGAATACCAAATAATTCTTTTTGCAAGTATTTAAATTGCAGGTTTATCCATTGAAAGGTTAATTTTTTTTTTTTATTCTTAACAAACTAATCATGATAAAGAATTAAAAAATTCACATTTCACGACCTCCACATTTTCAGAGACTTTAGTAGAACAGTAAAAACTTTCTCACTAGATGAGTGTGGCTGCATATGCATTTCACAAATTTGACATATTGTATGCATATAAACCTTCACTCTTATTTTCACAAATTTGACATAATGTATTCATATAAACCTTCACTCTTATTATTTTGTTCGATCTGATTGGATCATGAAAAGGTTCTTTATTAAATTGTCGTTCGGATTTTGTTCTCTAAATTTTCTTGCAATTGGGTTCACATTTTAATCAATATAAGTTAATAGAAATGTGGGAAATTTGTGCATCTATTGGATTGTGAACTAACATATTCAGATGATTTAATAAAAATCTTGAGTTGGATACAATTATTAATACTTTTTGTTGAATATGAGATGTTGGTTCAACCACAACATAATGAGATAATTCTATTTCACAAAAATTGAAAATCCAAATATAAATGCACTATATCAATGCATCGATGAATACAGTTTAACTTCTTAAAAAATTTGTATTTTTGAGAGAATCTATATTTCATTAAGCATTTTGGTTTTGAATAAAATTAATTAGCTCCAATGTGTGGTTCGCAAAAGGAGATAGGTTTTAATTTTTTGTGGTTGGGTTCCTTTCATTAAATTATCGTATAGATAATTATGTACGAAAAGTTAATATGGACCCACGAACTTTTTGGTTTTGGATTGTATAGATCATAGAGAAATGGAGTTCATTGTCTCCCCCAAATGTGGTATTTTTCAGGACTGTGGGTCTAAATCCAGAAGTTAAAAACTTTCCGAATAATTGTCCGACTGTTGCAAAATTCAGTAGAAACATCAATGCAGAACCGCGAACCGGTTAGAAGGGGATCTATTGGCAGAGCAATATCTGTATAATGTCAGAAAATCAAATTAAACTTGTGGCCTGAAAAGGTGAAATTACATGATTTTCAAGTTGACCAAATGTACTATTTCCAAAGGAAACTTACTGTAATTTTTTTTCAAAAAAATTTTGTGTTTTTTATTCCTTTTCTTTTTAGAAAGAGTTATTGAAATTGACTAATTTCTTTTGAAGAGGACTATAACTATCATTATCGGGATTCTTATTAGAATCATCACGAAATGCTGAAATGGTCCTTAAATTTTCAGGAAATCAGTCCCACCCCAGTTTGCGGTAGAAACACAAATAAATTATGACTGAACCTCATACATGAAGCCCAGAAAAGTAAATTGCATCTGGTCCCTTAATCTTAGTGCCAATCTCAATTTAATCCCTGATGCTTCGTATTTTGTATATCCGGTCTATCATGTTCGGTGTCATAATAGTTTTGTCCTTTAGATTTTAGTATTGGAGTAATAGAACACAAATGATTTACTGGTTTGACTCAATAGATAGAATGAATTTTTTGCATTCACTGAAAATAACATAACATGACAAGCAGAAAAGTTCAGGGGAATTATTGTGTCCTGCAAAGTCAACATTGAGAAAATCTGTTCTCACTAGACGTTCAAAGGACAAAGAAAAGCTACACCCCACCTCCCTGATGAAAGTTATCCACGGTATTTATGATGCAGAAGGAGGAAAGAGGTGGACGTAAAAAGCATAGAAACTTTTATGCACTCCGAGAGAAAAAGCTTTACATGCCGACTTTGATGAACAAGTAAAGTTCCAACATCTGTGTTCATAAGTTGACCGATAATTTGTTGTTTTACCTCTGGATTTTTGCTTGCTGGATCAACTTCAACGAGGGAAAAAATACATGAATCATGAATTTTTTACAAAGTATGGTGGTCTATACGACATCTATTACCAGATTAGCTCGAGTTGAGTTGAGAATTTACGTTACGCAATTACAAGAAAAGCCATGATGAACGTGGAACTTCAAATTTGATCTTCATTTTTTCAGATTGGAAACATCCGGAGCTCATACAATTTGATGCTAAAAATTGAAGTAGGTGATTTTCCCTCTGTGCCTTTTGTTACTTAAAGAGTTGGGGCAGAGGTAGCCAAGGTGGGTTATGAATATTATCGTTGTAGTCATGAGTTAGCAAAATTTGTCACAAATCTCCTAAATGAATCTAGGTGGGAGGAAAACTTTCCAGTGTGGATTATGAAATCTGCACAAGAAGATCTTTTGGTAGTTGCCGATATTTATTGTACCTGAGTATACGTAATTTTCTTTGGTATGAATATAATGAAAGTGATGTTTTGACAAAAAAAAAAAAAAAAAAAGAGGTAGCCAAGGACAGAGTGTCAGGCTAACAAGTCTTTAAGTCAGCAAAGACGAATTTAGAAAAATTCAACTAGTATTAATTAGCATCCAATAGAATTTGACTGAATGACCTTAAAAATGTGGGCATCTATAGGAGAGAGTATTGGACTTTTCACTGTGTGGGCCTTATAGCCCGAAAAGGATGATCCAGTGTATCAGGTGCACATGGCTTTGGCAAAATACTTAGGTGGACCCAAAAGTCCATGAACCTGTGAACTCAACGGCTGAGATTAAGAGAATGTTTGATAACATGATTTAATGCTGAAAATTAATGGATTAAGTGTATTTTGAATTCAGTGTGTTTGATAACAAAATTCCTTTACCACTTAACATATTAAACACTTATTTAATTTGTATACAAAATTTTAAGTGAAAAATTTTCACTTAATTTGCTGAATTTTGATACTCTTTCCCTCCCCTCATTGCATACACACATACACACACTCATTCTCACACACTCACCCATGCGCGCGCGCACACATGCATACTCTTTCTTACACACGTGCGCAGTCTCTCTCTCTCTCTCTCTCACGCACACCTACTTTCACACAAATACACATTTTCTCTCCCTCTCTCTCTCACACACATACACGCTTTCTCTCTCTCTCTTCGTTCCCACACACAATTACTTACATACTTTTTTGCACATACACTTTTACACACACACACACACATACTTTCACATATGCATTTTTTATTTCTCATATACACGTACATATATTTTAATTTTTTTCCTCTTATATACTTACGTTTTCCATATATACACATACTTTCTCTCTCACACACTTTCTCATACATAAACACAATTATTATCTATCTCTCACAAACAAACAATATCTTTCTTTCTCATATACATTACTAATAAATTATTTTAAATTTTTAAGATAAAATAATTATATTTATGAGATGAGATATTTAAATTCAGTGCATATATTTTGTTAATTATCAAACAAGTAAAACTTTTTCAATTCAGCAATTTAATACTTTCAGCATTTAAATTTCAAACTTCAAATTTCAGATTTCAGTTTTGCCAAATGGCACCTAAGCCACAAGGGTTCAGGGACACCTGAATCCTTGTGGCTTAATCTCAACCATTGAGTCTACGAGTGAATCCCATGGATTCGGTCCACCTAAATATTTTTTCATGGCTTTATACTTGTAAAATGAATACGTGTCTCCTTTAATTGATGAGCTCCTTTTAATATTGAAAAATAATACAATCATTTTTCGTTACTATCATTTTTCTTCGAAAATTATTTCTCACCACACTACAGCATTTTCATTTGGTATTATCAAGTATATGATTAACCGACACATCAAAAAAATGCCCGACAAATTGGTGCGAAACCAAATACAGTCGAGTATTGCTATCCCCGAATATATTGATGACTTTCAGGAAAACTGAGAAATCAGTTTTCTATTGTTCAATAATTTGCTTATGCCAATATCCATCGTAGTTTCTTCTCTATCAGCTGTTTGGCAGAGGGAAAAACTGAATAAGTTGACATTGAGGATTTTTCGCTAGAAAACTATGAAGACAATGCTAAATGTAGCAAGAAACAGAGTTATATCATTGGTTAAATCGATATCCGAGTTTAAAGAATTCTTTTACCGAGTCCAAGGCATCTTTGGTTAAAGAATTTGTTGACTAACTTGTCTCATTTTCTGAAATTTTTATTGACAACTAGGTAAAGCAACATGTGATACAGCATATCGTTCTATAATTAAGGTCAATTGCTATAATCAAATATTAATTCTGTCTTCTTCTAGCATTTTTAGAATTCCGGGCAGTTAACACCTCCCTCGGAGATAAATCAAGATGAATCTTAGGGGGGTAATCTAGTCTGATACAAGGGACATTTAAGAATCTATGGTTATCCAAACTGTAGGATAAGCAATCTTAATAGACTGATACTAAACTGTTGAATGCCATGACATAAATTGGGGATCGAAGATCTAATTATTTAATAATTCTAAATGATGCTAACTTAGTTTTAAGGTAGGGGTTCAGTGGGATGGTTATCAGTTTACGCTGCGAAATTTTGAAGTTTGTCATACTTGAAAAGGCATTCAAGCTCAGTATTTTCTCATCTGATCTGTTATCAATATTTAAATGATTCACCACGGCAATTTGCAGAAGTACTAATTTTTCATCAAGCATTTGTGTATCTGATGAGTTATCATAGGTTCAAATTTCAACATTTGTCGAATATTTATACGAAAATGCTAAAGAAAGAACTTTTAAGAGCTAAAGACTAGTATAACACTGCAACCACAAAAAAAAATGTAAAGAGATTTTACCATAGATATACATTTGATGGGACAGAGGATGTATGTTTTTGCAAGCTAGGAAATCCTGACCTTCTACAACTAACATAAAGTTGGATGATATCTAAACATTCAAATAGATGTTTATCTAATTTTAATGTTAGTTTCTGTTCTGACAGCTGTGTACACAAACAACGTATTCTTATGGTCCTTATCATGTCAGGGGTGGTATGAAATCAGCAAAGAAGGAAGCGGGTGTTGGATTCTCACAAGTTCCTAATTGGAGAAATTTATCTAGGCATGATGTTTAAAATGCATTGCACAGCATGTCACAGGAATCTCTGATGGAATATAGACATTCAAGAAGATCAGAAGCAGATTAAATTTCTATGAGGGTATAGAAAGAATTGAAGTAAAATTATAATTAATTGATTTCTTGATGATGGAAATATTTCTCTTAAGATATTGGATACATGATCCACAATGCTTGACATCAAATAGCTAAACAGATAATAATATCGTTGATATTCCTTCATTTCTTCCTGATTAAAATTAATAAAGTTTTTCACTGACATTCACAGGGATACAACAGGAATAGCAATCTATGCAGTTCAGATAATCATCATGTTACCAAGTCCAAATAACATCTCTTCAGAATGATTCAGTCAGAGATGAAATCTGGAATCAGCTTATTACCAACTTCGGCTCAACTAAGACAGACTCCTGGATTAAATTTACTCTTCGTTTTTTTCGGGACAGATATTCATCAATTCTTGACCTCAGCAACACTCCAGAGGACCTGAAGCGTGTGCGAGAGCTCATGTTGTCGGGACTAACTCTTGGCTTCTGCTATGTCTGTGTGGTGAAAGCTTTCCACTTGACGAGAATGACCTCTTCATACGAATAGGCACACTTTGCAGTGAACGCCCGAACGAAAAACTCTTTCTAGATCTATGCATGCTCATATTCTTTTTCCGTTGCTTGGCAGCAACTATGTCTAAAGTCTGTTTCTTCACTTCCACATCCTGAAAATTTGAACACCCTTCATCTTTAACCGGATGAATCTTAGCTACTGCAGCATAAATCATTGAAGCAGAAGCTAAGTCCATTGAAAATGACCTCCTCACTGGTTGCAATTCTTCCTCCACCCTCACACGATGATCAATTAAATCACTTAATACTCGAACCCTGTTGTTCTTCGTGATAAACTGATCAGAACCCCTCTTCAATATTTCCAAAATCTTGCCTTCCTCATTCGACGATGGACCAATATTTTCGACTCCAATTCTCAGCTCGCTCACCCCATCTTCTCCCACTCCACTTTCCTGTTGATCATCCACTGAACTATCCTCCCTCGTACCTGAAATATCCAAAACTGACTCCAACTCGTCCACCGGAGGTGTACCAGTACTCGTATCAGTCTCACGAACTATTGGGGCGCGACACAATGGACAGTTCTTATGAGATCTCAGCCAAGTGTCGATGCAAGTAATGTGAAAAGCATGACTACATTTTGGCAAAAGCCTAAGACTCTCATCTTCTTCAAACTCACTCAAGCAAACAGAACAATCAGACCCTTCAATCAAACCGTCACCCCTTTTATACTTAAACACTGGAATTGAATCAATCACCGATTGCTGTAAGCCAACAGTTCGAATATACCATATGGGATGATCCACCAACGGGCCCTGATTTTCATCAACAAGAACCTCACGACTACCTTCAGCTGGTAATGAATTTCTTCTTATAGAATTTCTCAAATTGGTCCTGTTTCTTCTAATTATAGTGAGGTAGCATAGATAGACAAAGGCAACTCCTAGAACAAAAAGCACGAGCATCAAAATTGTTGGCATATTCTTCTTATGGCTTGGTATAGGAGGGCTTGGTAGTTTAGGAGGCGAAAATAAAGCATCTCTCTCACATTCAGGCGGGCAACCATCACGACATGTACTACGGTTAGCAAATTCGTTTACAAGAAGAACTCGATTATTCCTATGCATATTAATTTGAGAAAATAACAACTTTCTGGGACCAAAATACATCGTGAAAATTTATCACGAAGCTGAAGAAAAAGATAAAACAAGTGATAGAAACTAGTATCTCAAATATGAATGAACATGGATGAGTTATGAGTGTATGACTATGGTAATATATTTCTTGATTAAAATATCCTGTACAACCCCTCGAAAGCCAAACTTCAGTATTCGATTAATTATGACAAATAATACTAAATTTGACCCGTTATGGTAGACTTTGTTGGATCGCTTTCGGTTCAAGACCTGGGAAGTTTACCTGTGGTTGCGGTTTGGCTTTTTCTTTACACAAGTCAGTGGACTTGAAATTTTTTACGCGTTAACGTAACTTCGTGTGGTCTTTACGTTAGAAGAAAATATCCCCACTGAGAATTGAGGGCTCCTGTTTACTTTATCTAAATCAAGAAAGACAAGAATTGCCCGCAATTTTAGTTATTCTTTTGAAATTTGATAAATTAAAAAAATGTTTTTTTTTTTAATTCTTTAACTGAATAGCTCATGTCACCTTCAAATATATTTTGATTCATCCAATTGAGGGAAAACCCAACAGCCGGAAAAATTAACGTGTTTGTTTGGTTTTTCAAATTTAAAAATGGGGCATGGGAATTTGATGAAAACAGAATAGCATTTTAGAAGACAAGGCAAATTATCCAATTATGGAAAAGGCCAACAAACAGCCCCAAAAAACAATTAGTTGAGGTATTTTTCTTGAAATTTGTGCTAATCCAATTCCGGATTTACAGAATAACGATTAATTTACAAACTAAATTCTTTACTTTTCAGAAAAATTAATTCATTTTGCGTTGAGACACTAAAAAAAAAATTCTTGACAATTTGTGCAAAGAAAAATTCAATTTTTCGGTCATTATTAATTGTTTCAAGCACCGTGTATTGTCGCCAGCATGATTAGAAGACTTCCAAAATCGTATTTGACCCGCCACCACCACTTGGCTTTGCACATATTTTTATTGGTTCTAGTGCATACACTTGTTCTTTTGTTTTATTTTTTTCAAGTACTTGTTGATCCACTAGATTATTGAAGTTCCATCTATTGATCCTTTGCTGAACTAGTTATCAACTATGTTTATTTTTTGATACAAATATGTGTAGAATATAGAAAAAGTTTATCCTTTTCACCAAATCTTAGAACATTTACATTGAAAAAGTCCATATAAATAGAAGATTGGTGACATGCTTACAGTCAGCACAGTCATTCTTGGCCATTTGTTGATTCTACGGAGGGTGGACCAGTTCTTCTTTCCTTTCTTTTTCTTTCATTTTTTTTTGCATGAAATGTAGGATGGCTGTATTTGGGACCATGAAAGCGAAAATTCTTAATGATGGTCAAGTACATAAAAAATGGACAGAGTAACGAATAATGGGTCGAGCAGTTAGAACTCTACAACTCCTCCCCAGTGGTCGAGGGTTCGAATCCTATCACTGTCAAGTTTACAAATATTATCGCAGATTGATAAGATACTTTACAGGCACAATACAAGAGCAGCAAGAGGACAAATATTATCGCAGATTGATAAGATACTTTACAGGCACAATACAAGAGCAGCAAGAGGCTTCCCAATTCAGTTATCCCCCTACCCAACACCCCTCCTTGTAATAAAATAAGAATTTCAAAACAAAAATGGATCGAACCTTGTCTGAGGGATAAATTCAAACAAGAATTTTGAAAATAAAAAAAATACAACGGAAAGAAAATTGATTAGGATTCGATCAACACAATTCCAATATTGTGAGTATTTGGTTGTCTTCAATTCTCTCCTCCCCTTTCCACAAGTTTTTATTGACCTGCAAGTGACTCGTATATGGACAGTAATTCACTAATTCAGTTCAGAAAATGCACTTAGATGATTATCTTGTAATTTCAATTTATATATTGAAATACCTACAAAATTTTTAAAATTTTGCATTTTCAATGTCCCTGTCTCTGAAATTTAAGCATAGCTACCCCATTTTGTACATACTTGAGTAATTATTTAAAACATCGCGGTCTAAAAGTTATAATTTGAATTTATATATCTATATCTGTAGCTTTTGAAATTACAGTATATATGATGCTATCGAAGTCCTTGATTGTGGTTCATATATCGCCTAGAAAGAAATTTATGATGTGTAATCACAATCACTTTTTTTTTTTTAATGTAAAATTTGAAATTTAGGCAAATCTCTATTATGAATACCACTGAACAATCCAACAAACATGTCAATCGATTGTGCCTGAATCCCTGTTTCATTAACATTCTTTTTCTTTCTTTTTTTTTTTCTTCCAAAAGTCAACAAGTTACACTAGCACTCAGCCTGACTTAATTGTGAATAGTCATTTAGTCTAGAGACATACAGTTACTAGATCATATATAGTCATAATAAATTGCATAATTCTAAATCTCTTCCCATCACAATCCATCTAATCAAGGGTATCTTTTGTCTCGCTTTTTTTTTTCTTTTTTTTTTTTTTTTTTTTTTTTGCAACGTTATGCTACCTGATTTTTGTGGGCTGGAAGAAAGAAATTGCTCCACCAACTGAAGGGAAAGAATTACAGCAGGCGAAAACTGAAGCCCAAGCTCATATTCGTGGTTCATCTTAATCCCACTTCACCGCTAGCAGTCCCCGAGTATTGGGCCTATTAACGGCTACTACTTGGGCTCTCATATTTTGCTGCTGGATTAGATGAAGCTGCTGGTAGCGGGCCTGGGGCTACGATGCTTGCTGGCTCTTTGTGCTTAGTAACTGAGTAAAACAGTATTCTGGGGATGATTCACCTCATTTTCTTAGGATTTTTCTGGAGTAAATCGGGTCTAGTGGTGGATAAATTAGCCATCAAGACTCAATGATTTATCTACCGCTAGATCTATAATAGAATGTCTCCTTTTTGGAGCCCGTGAACCCTATCTGTGATAGAATGTCTCCTTTTCTTAGTGCGAAGCTTGTTGAACATTGATGAAATCTTTGCTATTATACCAAAAAAAGGGGTTAAATAAACTAAATCCCCTATGATGCAATTATTATCTCACTTTACTCTCCTTAAATTATTTAATTAGCATTTTACTTTCAAAATTAAGGGACATTAGGCTTACCATCCAAAAAACAAGTGCATTATGGTTATATGCCCTTTTTGTGGTTGATTCGGGTGACAATTTGAAAATTTACGAATGGCAGTTATCCAAATAAATCATAAGGTAATATAATTCAAGCCACATTTTGTCCAACTTTAAACAATATTAGTAACCAAATGGGTCAAATTGATATTATACTGTGCCTAATTTTCAGAAGCGGAAGTTTGGATGGAATACCAAGTGCGAGAAGCGCGATAGATTAAGATAGTCCAGAAATACTAGAGATTGAAATTTGAATTTACAGGGCTAATCTTAAAATGACCCATGTAATATTAAGTAGTAAATTATCCCTTATATTTAGGAAACACACAAACTGCCCTTACTTTAGTAACAAATCCACCCCTCATGTACACTTCACCTTTATGAGAATAAATTTGCTCTCATAATTTTTTGATATTTTGCTATTCTTGTAAATTTGATATATAGAAACCAAATAAGCCTACTACACTAAACCAATATTTATGTTGCACTCATTATATAAAAAATCAAAATCATGATTCCAAATTTGCAAAAGAAATTCATCACAAACTATTCCTATTATTTGTGGTCAAGATAGAGAAAAGTATGAAAAAGGACATGAATAATTTGTTTTTGCCATGATGTATAACGAATGTCTTACAAAATGAAGATTAATTTTGTCAAATATATTCAAAATAGATTATCAAGAGATGCTAGTAATATTTATGTTAGTGACAACAATAAAAAAATATAGTAATTACAAACCTGTGCTTCTAACTAAAACAATGTAATACCAACTTTATCTAGCAATAAAAATAGCAAAACTATATACGTTTGAGACTTTTCTCTCCTTTATCATTTTGTTCTACCTACTCTAAGGCTGTCAACAGTCCGGGTCTAGACCCGGACTCGACCAGGACACATTGATTTTTTCCGGGTCTGGGTAGGAACAAAATTCCATTTACCCGGACCCGGACCCAGACCCAAACCCGTTTCTTCTTAATAAAAAACGAGTCAAATCCAGAATGTTGTATTCCGACTCGGACCCATTTATATATAATAATTATAAATTATATATACGTATTTTAATTTTTTAATACATACTACCCAATAAATAATAATTATAATATATATACATACGTATTTTATATTTCTAATACTCAATACTTAATAAATAATAATTGTAAAATACATAAAAATATTTTATATCTTCAAGACCCGGACCCGACCCGAATGGACTCGGACCTGAATAGACCCGGATTCGGGAAACCAAATGCAAGACCTGTCGAGTCTCCGGTTTGGGTCCAGAACCATAACACTAAAACGGGTCCGGGTCCGGAACATTCAATTTCAATTCGAACCCGACCCGTTGACACCCATAACTTGCTCATGTGTGGTATAAAAATTTTAGGTTTTAGCATGAAAAAGAGAAATTTGTTAAAGTATTGTATATAGAAGGGCACAAATGTATTTTATCAATTCAAGGGGATACTTTGTGTAACACCCTAGAAATTCATGCCAAAACCATTTATTTTGTATTATGTTCATTAGAAAAAAAAAAAAAAAAAGAAGGGCCGAAATTAGTGGAAAAATAATAAGGAATGATTTTTTTTATTTTACTAGCATGTTGTACCATTACCCTTAAGATTTGTACCTAGAATGTCTTGCAAGATTAAGTATAGGATAAATGACAAAAATATCTTCTAATTACCATTAGCCAAGTGTGGTCTACTATGGTAAGAAAGTCAAGATCTACTTTTGCTTTTGTCTTGCTTTGATTGGTCCAAGTGTTGCCCAAATTTTGCTTTATTTCTTTTCTTCTTTACTTAGTTAATTTCTCTCTTTTTCTTTCATTCTTGGCCGGTTTCTCTCTTTTCTCTTTTCTCTCCATTTTCTTTCATTTTCTTGGAGCTTTTACTTCCATTTGATCACTTTTCATCCATAGAAAGTGAGTTAATCTCCCTCCTAAATAAAGATCTTGCCTTACTAAAGGTATTTCCCAAGAACTTCTCATCTTATTGCAAGTATAAAAATCATAGTTTTCTAGCTTTTAAGTCATGTCTTTATTGTTAAGTATAATTTATTTTAGCCATGAAATATGAAGTTTTATTCCATGAATATGCGGTTTATGGACTTGTATGCTTGTAGATAGTGATGTAAACTTGAAATAGCATGAATTAAGGATGATTTGGTTGAAGAACCTTGGAGTAGTTTATGTGTTTTTGTGATGAATTTGGGTGAAATTGAAGTGATTTTGATGTGAAATTGGTAGAACTACTTGAGATTGGATTGTTTGGATGTTTTTCTTGCAGGTTAAAAATTTTGGGTTAGTCCGATTATAGGGGAAGTGCTGCCGAAATTTCGGTAAAACTTAGGAAATAAAAGCGATTAGACTATGATTTAAAGCTTTATAAGCTGTAATTTAGTGATTTGAGCGTGCAGAAATTTTCGTATATTAGCTATTAGTGAATTGAACCTTTCCGAGCAAAACCCTAGAAAGTTAGAAAACCCTAATTTTGAAAATCCTAAACCCTAGGGTAAAACCCTAAACTCCAAAACCCTAGAAAGTAAACCTTAGAAAGACTTGGGGTATTTCTTGAATTTCCTTATGAAATTTCTTAGATTTTAGTCAGGTTTTTATACGGCTATTTTTCTCGTGAATTTCAGGATCCGGAAGTGAGACTCAACCTTATCGCGAGATATTTTCTTAGGCTTCAGGTGAGTGTTCTTATGTGTGCATGTTGCATGAAATGTCATGTTTTACTTGACATTATTGTTGAATGAAATGTGTTACTTGAGGAAAGATGTGTACTTTATCGCATCTATTCCGCAATGTGTTACATGCTTTCACTATTAAATGTGTTAATTGTGCTTGAGACTTCCGTGACTAACTTCACCGTTACTTCACGGTTAGTCAACCCAGGTCGTACTTGGGAGGTTATAAGGTGCTGGGTGTTTTAGGGCGTGTTGTTCTTTCCCCAAATGAGTTGAATTCCTCTAAGAGGCCAACTCCAGATTGAACTTTCTTGCTTGTTGGCCCTTCCAAGGTTGAGATTACTCCCTGGATGTGGTAGCCTGTTTGGAGGTTACAAGGTGAATAGGCGGTTAGGGTACTTGCTTGTTTATACTGGTATGTTCCTTGGCGAGGAACCTGAGCTATTATCTTGGTCCGAACGTCTTGGTTACATGTTCAGTGCTTGCTACTTCTGCGGTTGAGCTTGCTCCCAGTAGTTGAGCCCCGTATCCGCCAGTGACTACTTGTTAATTAAATTGTTCACAAATTGTTTATTTACTCGTTAAATATTTTATCGAACCAAAAATCATATTTTACTGGTATGGTTGCATGACTTGAGCACTCACTGGGCTATTATAGCTCATCTCATTTATTTGTTTTCTTTAACCAGGTTTCCAAAACTACTAAAGCTGGAAAAGCTGATTTTGGACCTAGTACATGTTTTGTTTAATGTATTTGGATAGCCTAAATGTGTAGGCTTTTATTGTAAATATTATTTACATTTTGGGATGTAAAAACTCTTGTGATATTTATACTTTCAAGTAAATTTTATGAATGTATTTCTTTATGAATGCATTTTATTTAGAGCTAAGTACGCTTGGATGTTTAAGCAAGTGCGTGTTCGGAGTCCTGGCGAGAGTTAGGCAAGCAGTCTGCTAAGCCCTTTGGTGCACCTCTAGGTAAGGTGGGACTGTCACACTTTGTGTATTTCTTAGATATAGAGGACAATTTGCTACTGATATAGCATTATAGGGGGACATTTTGTGGTTTAGCTGAACTTAAATTCCAAGTTACTAGTCTCCAGTAGAAATCAATACTTGAGAAAAAAATTTTCTATGTTCCCCACCCCCCCACCCCCCCCACCCCCAATACTACCCTGTCTTAACACATCAAAATTAAGAACAATTTATAAATATATGAGTTTCCGAGATTTTTCTTGTCTTCTAATTGGTTGTTCCTTCTTTTCTTTCAACTTTCTCATTTCTTGTCCTGCAGCACTCCGATACCTTTTAATCAGCGATTTTAGATTATATTCTAAACCACGTGAAAATGTTGCTTCAAAAGATGAACAAAGAGGTGGAAGTATAATCCCTACATGCAAATTGTAGATTGTACTGTACTCAACCTCCCAAAAAAAAAAAAAAAAGTCATTTATCGAATCTGCATAATATAAAGTCCAAAAGTCACTGAATTTTTTGGCTTTTTTTCTCCTTTTTTTTTTTTTTTTTTTTGTATTGTGCCTTCATTCATGGAATAGCACTCGTGGGGTGATGAGATTAACGTTCATAATATCCCAGATAGAAAAAAGGAATCATGAAAATGAAAAGCCCTTTTACAATTAAGACAATTCTTCATTTCATCTTTACCTTTGTATCATATACTAGTTGTGGTGATAACAAAATTCTTTTGATTTCTAGTGCTCTTGGCTAGTTATTGTAATTTGAGAATCCTTAGTTATTAATACTTATTGATATCGACTTCTATCCCTCTTCTTTGCCAGTTTCCACTGGGACAGATAAGTTTTGTCGAAGTTCGAATTGCCATTAAGAAGCATATATTGGAAGATTTGTAGAAAGCCCATCTCCTCCACAGGTTCTAACTTACATTATCTATATTTGATGATTTAACTTAGAAAGATATAAAGAAAGGAAAACTAATATCCCAATAGCAAAATTGCCAGATGATGATGGAATCTCTCAAAATCAATAGGAGGAATAAAAAATAGCAATCAACATGATAGAAACGTGCTATTTGTAAGCGTGTATATAGCGTAGTTGAAACTTGAGCTAGAGAACCATGATTCATGAGTTGAATAAGAAGAAAAAATTTTGGTTTCATGTGCAATTATGCATCGGTTTATTGGATCTGGTACCTAAATATCTTGATACGATAATGCTCCATCTGTACATTTCGGCCTACACTTGCTATGTTTACAAATTTGTATTTCTATCCCCTCAGGTTTTAAGGCAATTGCATTTTTCTCCCTCATGTTTTTTAATTATTTGCAAAGACTATAAAATTTTATCCTTATTGATGAAATTGAAATAAACCACTGCTCAAATATACTCATTATTTTTTGATTAAAAACTTTGTCACACGTATTGCTTGTCCTTGAGCAGTATATTTGTGATTAAAATCAACATAAAATCTCACTTAATATCGTAACACCATACTACAGTTACATTCAACCTTATGGTGTGCTTTGGTTTAATATCTCAATTAACAAATAATTACTATCATTTGATATGGACGTTGTACAAAAGAGTGAATATCCTGTAGTTTATACAAGGGGTGAAATTAAAACTAGCAGGTCACACCCACCACATTAATTATAATTGACTCAACTTAAATATATAAGAAATGTTAGGGTTCTAATTAAGAATTTTGTAAGGTGAACAACCAAAATAAAAATAAAACATGTACTGCAAAAATTTGGAACAACTTCTTCGATGTTATCAAGAAAGAAAAGAACAAAACTTTGATGCCACTCCCTATCTTTGTTCTATTTTTATATCAAACATTCCTACAACAAAGCTTAAGCATCCAGCTGTGACTTGACTTGATGAACATTCTCATGTCTTCAACATCTATATCTTCTCACTTGCTCAGCAACTATCCTTTCTTTGATCACAGCACCATTAAACCATGTCTCCCAAGCTCTAGAATTCCGTGTTTCTTCAGTGTAACTAAGCATTCTTGCAATCGTATAAAACTCAATTTCTTACACTTCAGTTATAAACATGCAGTCACTAAGTAAGAAATTTTTTTTTTCTTCGTTTTCTCTCCAGAAATTTCTGAGTCCGATATTATAATATTTGAGGACTAAGAACATCCATATTGGCTGTATTGTAGGGTACTTTGCTCATCTGAGAATGCTCATCGGGAAACAGTAGCTTCAACTCCTCGAAAATCTGAACTTTCTGAATGGTAATGTACTCATGTTTGATCAGTTCAAACAAGATTTCAATATGAAAATAAGAAGGGATTTGTTGCGATGACATTTTTTGTAGGACAAGATGGGCTGTAGGGATAGTGCTATCAGTTGTTCTACCATCATTTGGGCACAAAATGGGACCTTTATTTCTTCTTAAAAGTCAGTTCTAAAGCTGTTTAGAGCTTTCTTATTTTGTTGTAGAGTTTAAATGGAAAGTTGGAATCATCGCTTATCTTTCTGAAAGTATAAATTTTCTGCGGTAAATGATTTGATTAGGCAGGGTGGACACAGCAATAGAAAGAGTTGAAGAAGTGATAGAGGTGGCGGAAGAGGTCGCAGAAGCAACAGAAGAGCTTAGTGAAATGGTAGAAAATAAGCTTCCTGAAGATTTATTGATCAAGAAAGGAGTGGATATTGTCAAGAATCTATCCGGAAACGCTGTTGAGGAGGCGAAAAAAGCAGAAGAGCTTCTTGACCAGGTGTGAAATCCCAGTACCACCATTAATTACCTCCAATCTTCTTGATCAAGTTTTTTACATTATTTTTTCTGTTCTTTTTGGTATTGGAATTTAACTTTTTGGTTCTTCTTCTCTTGGGACCTCAATATTTTCTAGCCATTATTGATAGATGAATTAAATATACCAACAAAAAAATCAGCAAGACAATTGAAGCTGATCCATGATAATTTTTGCAGGTGGAGGATATTGAGGATGAATTAACGGGATCCCTTATTGGACCTGGGACCGAGGAAGCAGAAGTTGTCAACCAAGAGATAAGCAACAAAGATCTGGATCCACCTGTCAAAACATAGTCATTGAAAGTTAGCTCCCCTTATTTCTCGTTTTGGTTCATTGGTGTCATTACCATTTGACTAGTAATGGTGAAGGGTACATAATTTATACTGTAGATTTTCACCGAACGTATAGGTTTGTAACTTTGGTTTAAAATAGTCAATTATGACTGATGTAAGCGATAGTCAACAATTTGCAAAACCTAGCAATTTTTTTTTTCAAAGCTAAGTTGAAGGCAAAATATTTGGAAAATCTTTGTTCCCCTTTCTACTGTCTCATGACAAATCACTTAGCTTTGTACATAGTACTTGTTTAGTCAGTTGTTTCTCTATTGTCAGTATGTTAGTTGTACCATCGAAGGCGGGATAAGGGAGACACTATGTTCCACCCCTTTGGGAATAAAACTCAACCTTGCAAAGCCAACTGAGTGACACAATTTTGTCGTCTCACATAGCGGCTACTGAGAATGATAGAGTGTTTCAGAGAAAAATGTATAACGGTGGTCCTTTAGCAGCATATTTGAGCCCATAAAGTGGAAAGCGGAAAAAGAGTAAATTCAACCATTTAAGGGTTCCATTTTCCCCCTTCCGTTAGAATAGTATATTGATTGCTATGACTTTAGATGCCTGATTTATGCTTAATATGTTAAAGTAGAGCAAAGACATCGTGGATGGCAAGGTATGGCTAGGCATGGCATGTTTTTAAACCCAATAAATATAAATGGAGTCAAATGTAGAGTGGGATTAGCAAGTGTAACTGACAAAAAAGAAAAGCCTTTTTTTAGAGGGGAAAAATAACTTAAAGCTAACACCCTCCATATTTTCTGTTAAAGTCCTACCTTTTCTTCTACGAATGCTTAAGGATGAAAATTTTGAGCAAGTCAATTTATTTTTCTTGATGAGGCAAGGTGGTTTTCCTTTTCACGTAATCCATGGAATGTCAATTTTATGCAAGGAATTTCTTTGCTTATGCCCGCAAGAAAAGAACTTCCCTTTTCTAAGAAAATTACAGCCCACCAGCTCTATCTACAACCCCATATGGTTCCCATTAGTCCCATGAAACCGTATTCAATTTCTTGCACCATGGTTTACTCGCTATCCTTCTCCTGATAAGGATCATCCACCTACTCTTCTGCCTCTCTCATTCAAATCTCACCCAAAACACACCAACCAAATCAGATTTTCATTTGATAACTAGAATCCAAGCAGGGTTTCAGATAGCAGGCAAGGAAGCCGGCTGGAATATGGCTAATAAGAATGAAACTCCTGCTCTATGTTACTTGGACTCTTTACTTTACCATAATATACCCGAGTCGGACTCACCACTTCACACTAACATATCCATGTCCACGAGACTCCCCTACCCCAGTCCGCGTAATATAGTTCCTGGAGGAGGAGGATCATATGGAGGTGAGGAAATGGTTGCTGGTCTATTTTCTTCCCAGAAATCTGGATTTGATCTTATGCAGAATTGTGATTTACCACCACCAATGAAGATTTTTTCCGGACAGAATAAGACGATTGTGTCGCCGGTAAATAACGTTCATGGCATATTTGCTCAGCAGATAGATGAGAATGGGGTTGAAATAGCACATGCAAAAAGTTCTGAGACTGAAAAATTGGAGCTTTTGAAGGCCTTGAGACTGTCTCAGAGCAGAGCAACAGAGGCAGAGAGGAAAGCAGCGCTTCTATCAAAAGAAAGGGATGATCTTTCTAACTTGTTGCTCCAACAGTCAATGCAATTATTAGCTTATAAACAATGGGTAAGAATGATGGAATTCCAACTGCCTAAACTGAAAAAGCACCAAAAAAACCAAAAGCCTGCTGATCTTGCTGAACAAGAGCCCGAAGGCGAAGATGAAAACAGAGGAAAAGGCATGACTTGGCCATTAGCCGCAGCAATTTGTATGGGCAGCGTTGGAGTGCGCTTTTTGAGTATCTTTTCTTAAATTATCATTGACATTTTATCCCCGCTAAGAATCTTATTTCTTCTTTCATTTATTATGGGGAAAGGGAGTGGGAGGAATCAGCATTCGTATCAAGCACTAGTTGTACACAATACAGATTAGTTTTTCTTGTCAAATTTTCTGCTATTACAATACAATATCTCACACGTTCATATATGATTATCGAGCTGCGACAGGAACAAATACTTTGTCAAACTGGTGCATGTCTTACAATTCAGCATGAAATCAAACATTTGAGAGAAGAGAGAGAGAAGAAAAGAAAAGGTGGGGGGGGGGGGGGGGGGGTGTTATTTACAGCATTCTCTAATAATATTTACAAGGGCGAGATTCCTGTATGACTTCTATGGTTTATGCAAGGCCCTGCTACAACATAAGATCTCTCGTGTGAATCAGGCTACTAAGTTACAGAAATGTGGTAAGTATATACACAAGCGGGAATGAGTTATTTAGATTTTAAGTTATATAATGGTTTGGTGTACAGACCTCAAATGACCATAGCAATCATCACCACTTCCAAAGAATTCCAGACAGACCCAGCAAACATGCTTCCCGCACCTACACTCGATATGGTTGCACCCGTCCACTTTCTCAATTGTGAAACCGCAAACGGGGCACCACTTCACATTTTCTTTTCCTATGCTCCATTCTTTCAAAGATGAATCAGGGTCATCTTTGAACTCCTGGTACTTCTCACATGACAGGAACGGGTGATACTCAAGGTGGCACCTAGTACACGTTTCCGCATAACATGCACTACAGACAAATGGAGCTCCTGAATCACTGACCCGATAAACTGAAGGACAATCGGGAGAGGGGCAAAACCTATACATTCCGCCGCTTCCTGCCACAAATGCAGCCAAAGAAGCCCTGAAAAGTTCCTCAAACTTCTCTTTTGACAATAGAGACCTCAAATCTGTGAGCAATATAGAAGCCCCACACCCTTTCTGTGCACAATGGATTGGAAACCTATTCTGGCTTTTAATTGCAGACTCACACTGCTCCACTAAGCATGACGTACAGAACTCATGTCTACACCGTTCAAGTTGGTAACCATCCTCCACTTCACATAAGCAAATAGGACAGGCAGCCTCCTCATCACCCTTGTGATTTGGTGAACCACTTGTCTGTGCAATCTCATAGATTGTGTCTTCGACTTTTGGCTTCAGGTCTTTTGTACCCCTAAAAGAGATGAAATGGCGCTTGGTACTTAGAAAAAACTCTGCCCCAGGAAACATTTCTTTAAGGCCATGAAGATCTGGACCAAATTTCTGGACAATCCTCTTCATCAGATCAGGAGGTAAAGCTGCACCACGAAGATAGATTTCCAGTTGCTTGTTCTCGTGCAGCTTCAGAAGGGAATCAACAAGTCTCTGTTTGGCCAGCTCAATATTGCCTGATGAACCAAAGATCCTCAAACTGAGGGTGTGCTTGTCAAAAAGAATGTAGGTTCTTGTCTCCTGCTGAATTGACTTCATAAGTGTGACACCATCACGGGAAAACAGCAACTGCAATATGGCCGGTGTTATGGCTTCATGGTCAATGGCATTGCCTTTCATAAGTCCCTCCAGTGGTCTTCTCAAGTCTGCCACTGTTTTGGTAGCAGTTGCAGATATCTTTACTCGACAAGAACCATTCTCATTTTCTTCGATATTGCATTCAACACCTGCAAACATTCAGAACCAAACTCAATTACCACAAAATCATCCAATTGATGTTTAGATTCATTTAAGACCAATGAGAATTCAAACAGGTAGAGCTTCAAAGGGCACCTCTAAACAAATGACTCCAACAACAAACTGCAATGCTTTTAACATTTGTTTTGAAGGCAATTATTGCAGCGTAACTATGTTTTACAAAGTCTAGAAGCAAAGATTCCATGGCTAATATAGGGTAAACTACGAAGTGCTATACAGGAACATGGAGTAGGACAGTTGATGACTAAAAGAAAAAGCAGCAGTCCCCGGAAAATCAGATATGAGTGCACACTATAGTTCCCCACAAATTCCATCACTTCTTATCGACCAAATTTCCCTCAAAACTGCAGATTTTCACCTTCAAATTACTTGTCAAGATGTGGTGCACTTAGATCCACTTTACTCAATGAAGTGCAAATTCTTTTATAATGTATTAATTGACAAAAGCCAAAATGATAATAAGCGCATAATGAATGAAGAAAAACCAGAAGAATAAGAAGTGTACAAAGGACCAAAAAAGCCAAATGGACTAGTACACAATGAATTGAAATGATAAAAATTACAAGTACAAGCAGAAAAAGCACAAAAAATGAAAAAACATATCGAATTAATGGCTGAAGATAAAGTATGCCCATGCTAACTGTTGTCATTGATTTCTTAAAAAATTAAAGCACCCATGACACCAGCTATCCTTGCTACAAAAAAAGGGTAAAGACGGCATCCAGCATGGATTTGTGGGCATAGACATTAGATATCACTCGTCAATTATGACACATTAAAAAGTGCACATGATAAAAAACTCGTCAATTATGACACATTAAAAAGTGCACATGATAAAAAACCACTTCTATATCAAGTTCCAAAGAAAAACTGAGGCCAGTTTCATTTAAAAATGCTTCACCAACTGAAGCACCCAAATAGCATGGCAGAACACCAGTTGCAAAAGACAATTCTGTCCTCTAATAATCAAAGAAGCACATAAAATTCAAATTCAAAAGAAACGTAAAATTCACACACCAACAGTACTTCAGTTCAACTACAAGTCAAAAAACAAAAAATTAGAGCAGCTTGTTGGACAGGATGCATCATAAGAGTCAAATTTACGGGAACAATTCACTCAAATGCAAGAAAATTTTCAGGCCCAAATAAAGCACATTTGACTGTTGGCTACTTAAATAATTAACAAAAACTACGTATGCAACAAAATGATGTACTAAAATACTTTCATGTCAATACTATAGTAAAACACATTTAAAGCAATAAACTTGCGTCCTTAAAACAAACTAAAAGATAAAACCAAACAAATCCGAAGACGCCTGGATTTAAAATATAAACTACGACAATTTATTCATGCATTCAGTGTCCCTAAGTTATACCATTTAAAATTTTCAAATCCTAAAAACAATTGAGTGTGATATAAAAAATACCCCAAACCTAAAGCCAAAGACAGAAAGACAATATTCAGTAAAAACTACTATTCATTTTTATGTTGAATCAACTGCACAATTATTTTAAAGTGCCTCAGTCAACTGATAGGCTCAATGCTCAAGGCTCAAGGTGTGTGATTTGATTCGAGGAGAACTAAAAATCGGAAAGCGTAACAGATCAACCATTATTTGCAAGACAGAAAAATATGGTATTTCAAACCTTTTCGTCGACGGAAGCTGTTAACTAAATGTTGCAGCTGACTCCTTATGACTGAGTAGACAGACGCTGGACATGAAATGGAGCTATGAAACAAATGCTGGCATTTCATCTTCTGCCATGAAAGACATCCAGGCAGTACTTTCCCATCAATTTGATCCAAAGCCTTTGCAGCCTCCAGATGCAGACTCCCATCAAACATAATTGTGGCTCTCATGTAAGTGTCCTTTGGTTCTGGTTGTAAAACCTGGACTCGGACACAGTTCCCAAGAGGATTCCTTTTAGGCATGAAGGAAGATATTTCTCTCAGAAGTGCTTCTTCACAAGAGACAGCTGAAGGACCTTCTACAGCATTCCCTCTCAACAAGAAAAAGTCAATTATTCTCCTACTTGTTACTGTGGTTAATACCTCGAAAATTTCATCTTCAGAAACTTCCCTATTAAGTCCTGTAATCACAACGCTGTCCCTGTTCTTCGTGCTTGGTTCACATCGAGCATACCTGTCCCCAATTACAATGTCAGAGATATCATCTACCAATGCAGCAACATCCTCTGGCTTACACTTGATAATTGCTGTTCCTTTACTGTATCTACGAGGCCAGCAAACTTTTGCTTTGAGGACAGGGAAAGGAAACAATTTCTGGTCTCCAGCATATGTGTTCCGTGAAGGAATGACCTTCAACAAGCCACCGCAGAACTCAACCTGATTGAATTGAGTAGCCATCTCTGCAGCATCAGGTGAGAGAAATGTAACCCTGCCCCATTTTTCTGGCTCCTCGCTGTCTTGGCCTGTACCTGAAAACTTGTGGACAGCACACACAGTACCCAATGTGTTTCTCTCGAGAAACATCAACAGCTCTTTGTCATTAAGACAATTCATATTTGAATGATATATATCAACAGTCAAACATCTCTTTTCAAGCTCCAGGTGCTTGATCTCAGCACCAGCTCCAAACAGAGCTGTAGAAGGAGAGACAGAGGGCCCTCCACTATATAAGCACATCTCCAAGCACTCATTTTGCAATAATCTACCTTCATACTCCAATACATCATTCACAAGACAAAAAGCCTTCTCCATGTCTTTGGAAGAAGCATATAACCGAACCTCATTCTGATTTACATTTACTTCAACACCAATTCGTTCATCCAAACATTCTCTTCTAATATGTGAAACAAGATGATGCAGACAGCCATTTGATTTCCCGCAGAATCTTTTCAGCAGCAAACTGCCAAACCCTGTCAAAACCCTAGCTTGAAGCTTCTGACTATCCATCTTAAAGAAATCAAACAGTGGAGGGGGACAAAGAGCAGACAAAGATTTGAAGTCAAATGCAGTAACACATACCAGATATTGGTAAGATGCTGAAAGAATTTCACCAAAAATTACCCAACTAGGTCTTTGATCAAAAACAAGTAAGGAACATGATGGATGTAGTTGAACATGTTTCCCTGTAAGCGCCACTTCATATCCAAGCTGATCATAACCAGAGTACATAGCCACATTTTCTGCAAAAGCAGAAAGTATAATACTTTTAAGAGTTTCATCATGCTCAGAATGTATCTGTGGATTCCAATGCCAATAACTTGGGATGATTATTCTTAGTTCATTTTGAAGACAAGATTCCAGTTCTTGAACTGCCTCCCGGCATCTTCTCATGGACTTGGCATTGATGCTATTTTCCCAGCACCAGGTATTTTTCCTCTCATGAGGCACAGCCTCCCACTCTTTGTAAACAGCAAGCAAAGTGAAGAGGTCACCACTGTGATGACAGAATTGGACCTTAAGGCGGTCAGATTTTAATTTGTTTTCTTCAGTGCCAACTCTGCAAAATATGCTATTGGAATTCGCCATAACAGTAGCAAGAACAAGGCCCTCCCTACCCAAGCGATGACTGAAGCATTTTAAAATTATCTTGCCAAGCCGAGGTTCTATTCCCAACTTAATTAATTCCTCCCCTTCCTGAGTCAATTCATAAAAATTGTTCCGTGGGGTAACAGCTCCAAGTTGAATAAGATTTCTGAGGGCCATCTCAATCGCATTGGCACTAGGTGCATCAACATAATCAAAATCCTGTACATTCTTGATACCCAAAGCAAGAATCCTCAGAACTGCCACACCAAGGTGAACCCTACGAATTTCAGGTTCCTGATGAGGGGGCATTAAATCAAAATCATTCTGTGAGTACAGTCTGTAGCACCTTCCAGGTTCAGTCCTCCCAGCACGGCCAGCCCTTTGGTTAGCAGAACTCTGGCTGATCCTGCAAACTCTGAGGACATTCATGCCAGTACCAGGCTCAAATTTGCTCTCCTTCACCATGCCCGAATCAACAACATATTTGACACCTGGTATGGTTAAAGAAGTCTCAGCAACATTTGTAGCAAATATTACTTTTCTTTTACCAGGATAATTGACAAAAACTTTATGTTGCTCTTCAAAAGTCAGTTTTCCATGTAGAGGTAATACAATTGCAGAGGGTGATCGGAAATTTTCACAAGCCCACTCAACTTCCATCTGAGAAGTCAAGAAGGCAAGAATAGTTCCTTCTTTCTCCATTTTATGTATGTGAGTGACCATCTTCACTACAGCAGAAACATAAGGTGCAAACATGCCAGAACCAGATTTGTCCTCAGATTCACAAGATACATAACGAATATCAACAGGAAAATTTCTGCCAGCTACGTGAAATGTTCCACAACCAAAAAAGTAATTCGCTAGCTGTTGTGCATCAGCTGTTGCAGACATAATGATAAGCCTCAGATCAAGCCTCTGATGCAGTAAATTCTTAATCATCGCTAAAAGAAGATCAGTGTTCAAACTTCTTTCATGTGCCTCATCAATTATAATGCATGAAATCCAGGATAAATTCTTATCACTCATGTAGTGCTGCAGTAAGCAGTGATCTGTCATAAATATAACCTTACAATTGAAGTGCTGATTAGATGAATAAAATGCATCACAGATGACTGAACTATCTTCATAACACCCACGACTTTCCTCCTTAACCCTCTGTGCCAACGAAATGGCAGCAAGTTTACGAGGCTGAGTGCAAACAATGGATCCATTACCAGCCAGTCCTGAATCAGCTAGAAACTGCACCAATTGCGTGCTCTTACCAGAACCAGTCTCCCCAATCAAAACTGTAATCTGAAATAAATGTACAAAAATAAAAATCAAAATCAAAATGAATATACTGAGAAAGGCAATTATATATCACTAATGCATGATGAGAAGTGGGGAAGGAGTTAAACGCAATCAAGCATAGTTCATCATTTTCAGAACATCAATAACATTTTCCTTGCTCTGTTAAAAGAAATGTTTTTGGAGCTCTCAGAAAAATATTTACAAAAAGACATCATAAACAGCTTTCAACCCATAAACCCCCAAAAACACAGAGCAAACCTTAAAAAAACGAAAAAAAGGGGAGACAGAAACCCGTAAAAAATAAAACAAGAAAACAACAAACCATCAAGCTATATTTCTGAGTTGCAACGAGTTCAGGCAGTGTATGTAACAGCTTAATAAAGAAACCAATTTAAAGATAGGCATTTTCTTTTGTGACAAAAAAGAAAGCAAATACATTATGAACAGTAGTCATAATTAAAGCACAGCGGCACAGTGTAGTCATGAACCACTTATGAAGTGCCAATGCGAACTATTTTTTACCTTTGGACAAAAGAAAGTTCATAAGAAGGGTTCAGGTACAGAAACAGACACTGAGTTAACAGACATGAGCCACCCACGTATACCCCTCCTCTCTGCCTGCTCTCCTATACATCATTTGAATCCCCTTGTCTCACGCACCTGTCTTCCTCCCCTCGCCCCAACTCCCCATCCATTTAAAGACTGTCCACAGGCAGAAATGCAGGTGGATACACCAATGTACGTGATAGCCAGGTAGGGCAGTTCCATGTTGGATGTGGCAAGGATTACATACCAGAGGTTCAAATTGTGGGTTGAGGACGGACAACAGGGGAGGAGAAGACCCCAGGTATTAAAGAATTAGGCTTTGGAAGGTTAGGGCAATAGGGGAGTTGGGTTGTCAAAGAAGAATTACAGGACTGATTTAGGTGACTGAGTAAGGCAGTGGGATCGTAGCCAGAGGATTTATGCGGCTGGGCAGGCATCAAGAAAGTATTCAGAGGGAAGAAGGAAGGGGGAGTTGAGTTCGGTTGATGATGAGCCCACTGTCATGGGAAGAAGCAACTATTAGGACATTCAACTTAATCAGACAAGCCAATTTCCTTTCAAAATCATCAAATGGCTAAAAAATAGTCCATTAATTAAACATATCTTCAAAATTGTCTGCTCAAATTATTAAGAACAAAAAAGAAAATGTTTAACAATTCACTACAATTCATTTTGGTCACAATAAAACCTAAATATATATACTTGGCTGGTATATAATATTAGTCATACAGACAACAACCCATGTAAAATTTTCAGATACATTTATCCAAACAAAAGATAAACAACATACTCTTCGAAGATACAAGAGAGAAACAACAGACTCTTCGAAGATACAAGAGAGAAACAACAGATTCTTCAAAGATACAAGAGAGATTATTCTCGAACCAAAAAAGGATAAATAAAAATGAAAGACAGCGGATGAATTTCTTCTTAGCAAAATGATTATATAAATTTCTTCTTAGCAAAAAGCTTATATAATCTACTTCCCTCCGCATTAATTTCTTTTTTTTTTTTTTCAAAAGTCATGATCACAACTCAATTTTCAAAAAAAAAAAAAAAAAAAATTGTACCACAATCTCAAAAGAAATAATTATAAAAAACTGCAAAGTTATAAGGGGGCAAAATCAGGTTACCTGCTGGCAATGAATTTGCTGGAGGATCTCCCCACGAAATGCGAAAATTGGCAACCCATCATCAAGTCGTCGACACTCCCTCATCATCGAGCAATGAATCTTCTCCCAATCAAACTCTCTTCCAAACCTAAACAACCCAACTTTTACTCCTAAACTTTGCTCATCTTCTTCCCCTTTCCCCTCCAAATAGTCCACCATACACTGCACCCCGTTTTTAAACTCCTCGATCCTCTTAGCAATCAAATCCCCCTCCTTCACCAACCCATCCTTCTTCTTCCTCAACTCTTCAAAATCCCTCATTTTCTGATACTTCTTTGAGCTCAATTTAACTTCCCTTAACTCATCCAACACCATCTCCAACTTCTTCTGCCACTTCTTCATCAACTCATCCTCCAATAAAACTCTCAATTTCCCTAAAAACAAGGTCTTTAACCTATCCGTCAACTCCTCTTTATCCGAAGACACCTCCACGTTCTGTTTCAGCCGGGGAGTCAAAAAATGCCCGTTATGTTTCAATCGAAATTCCCACAATTCAACCATGGTTTCTAGGGCTTCCACCCACTGCTGATAAAATAAGCTTCCGCCGTTGCCAAAAACCCGAAATTTTTCCGGTTTAAATGTTAATTTCGAAATCAAACCCTCAATTTCTTGCTTGCTCGAGCTTCTGGACGAGAGGAGTTGGATAACGAAGTTGGACGGACGGATGGTCCACGACAGCGGTCCAGGAGGACGATCACGGCGGTAATTCGGAGGATAATGGGGCTCCAACTGCTGGTACGACGGCGGACGGCCGCGGTGGTGGTGGTAGTGGGGGTGTGGCTGGCGGTGACAGTCGTATGGCGCCGGCGGTGGCAAACGGTAGCCGCCGGAGTAAGGGGGCAACGGTCGGTGCATCGTACGGAAAAAGGGTTTTAAATAAAATAAAAAACCCTAGAAAAATGCGAGGGACAGCAAGGGAGTGCGTATAGTGTGTGTTTTCGGAGAGACTGAAGTGAAGAGAGAAAGTGAAAAAAAGGACAAAAGAGACACAAGAGTTTAGGTACGAGGTAAATAATACAGGGCGTGATTTTGTGGGAATATATTTATTTTGATATTGATATTGTGTGTTTTTTTTTTTTAATTTCGTTGCAACAACATTATTAATTTTTGAGAGTTTTCCTAATTTGATATAAATTAATTTTTGAGAGATTTCCCAATTTGATTATGAAATTAATTTTGTGTGATTTTCTTTGTTAAGGATGATAATTTGTAGTAGAATTGAATTAGATTACTTTTGTATTTTTCGAATTTCTATTGCCGTTTGGATTTGGATTTCAATTCATTTAACTATCTTGAATTTTTCTAAATTCTATAACTCGTTTTAAATTTGGATTTTAAGATATAAGATATCTTGTATTTTTCGAAATTACGTACTCTGTGAAATTGGATGTCAATTCATTAAGCCATAAGGTATCTTGTATTTTTTCCTAATTACTATACTTGTTTTAAATTTAAATTTAAATTTATAAAGCTATAAAGCAATCTTATATTTTTCTAATTTACGCACTCCTTTATTTCATATTAATTTTAATGTTACTTGTATGCTAAATTATATAACATTAGTTTTACAACATGCAGACATCAATTTATTTGAGGAATAGATAAATTAGGAATGAAATCTATATGTTGTCGTACAAATGGTACTACTAATAATTTTCCAAGAAAAGGAGACGAATGGGGGTGAGATATACTTTGAGGTAGGATAGGACGGAGATTAGGATGCTTTGAAGGAAAGAAATCAATTAAAATTTATAAAAATAATAATTAAAATTGATGAGTTTTTATCTGATGTAAAAAAATAAATAAATAAATAAATATTGAGTTGAATTGAAGGGTAAGGGGTATAGAAGTCCATCTATTAAAAGTTGAGTGGAAAGTTGATTCTTGTAAACCAAGCCATGACTTCAAAGTCGACTCTTCCGAACCAAGTTGTTGTTGCTACTGTAGTTAGTAAGATCACATTACAGTCAATTTGGCCAAAATTTCCACAAATAAACAAAGCAACGGTCCTTCTCTTTCCAGACATCTCCTCCTTCTCCACTCGAATATGGAGGCTGTATACCTACCGACAGCATTAAAAAAATCCTTAAAGAAACAAATAAAAAACAAATGAAAGACAAAAGTTCTTGCCATGTGGTTCCCAGTCCTTCTTGATATGATACTTTAACCCAAGAATGGGATTCCTTTATATCTTTATGCGAAAGAAAAGAATTCAAAAAAGCAAAATGATCAGACAAATAAACAAAGCAAAAAAGAAAACAAGCTGACACGTTGTTTTATTTTAGCCAGATTAGATAGTTTTTAACGTTATAACTTAGTACCAGGGTCGCATAAAGAATTGAAGGCTTTGACCTTTGCTTAGGAATTAGTAAAACGATAACATCGCTTTAGATTCTTGAATTTTACAGATGTTGCCATATGTTTTGCATATTCCTTCATTTGCATTGCTTACAAACAAAAACAGCCCGAAGTTATTAAGCTGAGTAGAAATTAAAACAGAACTAAACTAAATGACTTTTGCATGCTGGAAAACCAGTATTGTTCAAAGCTGTAACTATGCAATTCTTGCAAGATTTGGGTCTGCGATTTACGTTTTTGTATTGTGGCAGCTCGTGAATGGAGTGGGGCATCCAAAAATCACCCCTACAATTTTCTTTGGTGGTGCAAATTGGAACCCTTGGATTTAGTACTCTAATAGCTTTGTGCACATATTTCTCAATGCAACGAGTGCATTCAGGAAAACTCCTTTGATTTTTTATTTTTTATTTTTGGGGACGCCCTTGGATATTTTGGCAGCTGCTGATTACATTGCACCTCGTGGACCTGCAGGAAGCACTGTCTGTTACCAATTATGTTGCTGCTTTCCTCTCCAAAATTCTGCTCCTTCCGCCCACACTATACCTGCAAATACACCACGGTCTGCACGCCAACTACCTGTTACTGTTGTTATACTTGGCCACAGATTAGCAACACTGACTAGATCCACAAGTGTCATCCCAACTTTGAAAAGTAACTTGTGCATCAATGACAACATAAATATATACAATCAGTTTAACATGATTCAAGACATCTAGATCAGCTCTGGAACATTGCTCCCTCCGCAGAGCTTAAATCTACATACAAAAAATAACCGTCATTTCTTTCCCAAAAAAAAAAGAAAAAGAAAAAGTACGCTGAAGTGCTATCACTTCTTTTGTAACTTAAGAACCACATATTTGAAGATTGCCTACTGTAAAAGCAGAAATCCAAAGTTCAATCAGGGAAGCAGGAGGGGAGAGAGAGAGCTTGCGCCGGGAGGGCAGGGGGAGGGGGGAATCTAGAAGTGGACCGATTAATAAAAATTTCAACCAAAACAAAGTATGATTACTCTCCTAGTAGATAACCACAACAAAGCTCCCATGAAACTGTATTACTTGAGGAATGATGGTTTGGAGCAGTTGCTTATGTCCAACACTGTACCATTCGGTGGCTGCTCACACTCCATTAAGCTGCCTCAACAGCACTATCATTCACATGGTCATTCAAATCTGTTCCATAAATATGCCCCATTTTTGCACGCTTGGTCTCCAGGTATCTTCTATTTTGTCTAGTTATTGGAGTTAATAGTGGGACCCTTCCTGCAATTGAAAGACCATAGCCTTTGAGACCAACATATTTTGCAGGGTTGTTTGTCATCAGCTTCATTGTACGAACACCTAAATCTCGTAATATCTGCAATTAATTACTGCATACATGTGATATACTAAAAAAGACTACCATTCAAAAAAAAAAATCACAAATAAAAATCTCCTGTAATTAAGTAGGCACAAGACGTTCCATAATCCAAAACAAAGGAAGGTAAACCACCATGTATTCACAAAAGCAAAACAATTGAACTAAGGCAATGGTACAAGACATAGAAGAATTTTGGTTAATTTGAAAAGCAAATCCTTATTCTAGGCAAATTCTAATGAATCCATAGTACAGGAAAAAAAAAACCTAAAAAAGCCTTGCTAAACCAAATTATATCAAGCACAAAGAATAAAGCAGACACATTGAAATTACTGAGAAAATTCTACACTTGGAAAGAATGGGCGGATATCTCTTCTAAAGAAGATCACTACTAGCTTTATGAACACATGATTCTAACCTGAAATGTAGATAAAAAATGATTGAACAACCAATTCATGTATCAATAAGATTCACCTCAAAATTAAAAACAGTATACCAAGTCAGTACCTGAGCACCAATACCATACTCCCTGGAATCAACAGGTAAACCGAGTTCCTCATTTGCTTCCACTGTGTCACGCCCATCATCTTGCAGGTCGTAAGCACGAAGCTTGTGCCCCAAACCAATTCCCCTTCCCTCGTGCCCACGGAGATACACTAAAACACCCCTACCAGCTGCTTCAATTTGCTCCATTGCAAGGGCAAGCTGGTTACCACAGTCACATCTGGCAGAGCCAAATATGTCACCAGTGAGGCACTCTGAATGTACTCTTACAAGAATATCTTGCCCATCTTTGATTTCACCCTGTTCAGATTACAGTTGTTCATGATTCCCTCCAATGTTATGTGCCAATTCCTCCTATTTTCATGTCTAACAAAATCTGGAAATGTTATGTCTATGGCTAGAGATCTAATAACCATGTAATCTATAAAATGTCATAACTTTCATAATTAATAACAGAACTGCAGAGTAAATGGTCCAAATAGGGCACAATAATATTGTAAAAATCAATTTCTCCCCAAGTGATAACTTGGCAAAACGAAAGCCAACAACCAAAACCTTGACCTTGAAGGTTCAATCTCCCGACCATTTTGTGATAAATGCCAAATTCATAAGAAAAATATGAAACACGCAGCAAAACCAAGGTTAATAAAGCAAGTCTTGAACAGAAAATAAGTGTCTTCTTTAACTCCTTTAGTTGCACTTTTCCACTTACTTTGACCATGGCAATATGCTCAATCCCATCCAAGAGAGACTTAAAGCAGTATGCATTAAAAGGCCCCCATATTGTTGGTATTGGTGCTAAAGCAGCTCTTTCAACCAGTTTATCTCTCTTTCTGCGATACCTGTCAAAAGCATTAGATATTCATAATTCAGAATAAAAATGTCAACTCCCAATTCACCAACTTTATTTCATCCCTACCCACATAAAAAACAAAGAGAATAAAAGAATAAAAGAATAAACATTTTTTTTTTAAAATAAACATATTATTTGAATGCGAATAATGTAAAGAAGTAATTAGTTGTTGCCCCCCATTGAAGAAGGAATACTTGGTGCTGATAAGACGATAAACAATGCGGCTGATCTCAAGGATGTTCAACAATTTACCATGGGTACCCAAATAGATCAGTAGATTTTATTTGTAGTGAGATTTCAATTTTGACATAATATTTTTTCCTTGTTCTAGGGTTCGCTAATAATGTCAAAGAGGAGATAACCGATATAAATGGGATTGCAAGAGACGAAGTATTCCTTCGGACGAAATACAAGATAAAAACATATCATATGAGCTTCAGAACCAAAATCAGGCAATTTTACATCTTCTTGTTTAGCAAACAATTTAGCCTCTCATATTCTCATAACATGTTATCTTACTGAATTTTCAGTCATGATTCATGGCCAAGATAATTTGCAACTGGAGTTTTCTATCAAAACAATCAAATAACTTTCTAATTACTCCAAATGGACTTCTGAGATACCAAAGATACAAGAACCAAAAGAGTAAGATAATGTTTATTATTGTTTCTTCATCCTAATACTTCATATTTCTGTTTTGTCCTTTGATTTTCTTACTCCCGTTTGCAGGCCAGAGGTGGAGAAACATTTCTGTTTCCTAATCTATGTGGCTTACCAATTCACCATAGGCAATAATAGTATGCTTTTGCATTAACTGACAGACCTTATAAGATCCGCAATAGAGATGATCTTCAAATCTTCCACTTGTGCAAATTGGCGAAGCTTTGGTAATCTAGCCATGGAACCATCATCATCCACTATCTCACAGAGAACAGCAGCAGGGTATAAGCCAGCTAATACAGCAAGATCCACAGAAGCTTCTGTGTGACCAGCTCTTTTAAGAACCCCTCCTTCTCTGTACTTGAGTGGAAAGATATGTCCTGGACGGTTAAAATCCTTAGGTTTTGAATCTCTAGATGCAAGAGCCAGTATTGTTATTGCCCTATCCCGAGCTGAGACACCTGTTGTTGTACCATGTTTTGCATCCTATCAGATCCAACCGAGGATGTTAATTAGTGAGGGAAACTTTAAATTGAGAACAAACAATTAATTGTACCTTTTCTTATAAGTAAATACATACACCAATAAAGTTGCACAAACATATTTAAGAAGTGGAACAATGCTTCTGCTAGCCATCACAAGAGTCAAGGTACTAAAGTCTCAACTTGAATGTCAAATTACCAGAGCAATAAATTACCAATAGTCTTACAGTCTTAGTCAAGGGAGCGTCCAATATTAATGGATCAGCTAAAGGATATCTGCATTGTCATGGTCGTATGTGTCAAGTATACCACAGAAAAGAGAAGCAGAATGCTTTGTAGTTAACATTGTAAGCAACTTTCAAAAACTGAAAGTTCTTAATGCCAATATATTAACCTACATTTATCACATACTAATTAGCTGAAGTCAAGAAAATCTATTATGAACAGTAAAATGCCCCAGGAGTAGGACATACAATGTCTTCCATATTAAAGTTTTAAGCAGATCGTACCACTGTCACAGTGAAAGCAGTACTGAGTTTCTCGTCGTTCTCATTCTGTGACACCATAAGCGGAAGTTCCAACCTCTGTAAATCCTCTCCTTTCATGCTCACACAAACTATTCCAGTTCCATTTTTTACAACAAATGCCATAGCTTCAGGTGTGACCAGCGATGCTGCCATAATTAAATCCCCTTCATTTTCTCTGTCTTCATCATCCACAACGATTACCATCTGCAAAGTAATTCCATTTTAGTTATACACTAGACAACAAGCTTGATGTTACCAACGAATAAAGAAACCAAGAAAGGACGCACCCTGCCTCGACGAATGTCTTCAATGGCTTCTGGTATGGATGAAAATCCTTCAGTTGGATGATCCAAGTCAAATTCATCATCAGTAGTGAAAAACCCAATTGCATTGGAAGTTATTTCTGCTGCTAGTGTCCCAAAGGCCACTGAACCAGGTTGAGTCTTAGTTCCACTAGACTGTTCAGTGCACTCATTGAGAAAATCACCTTGACTTTCATGCATAATGCTTCCATTATGCAATGGGAAATCACTTCCTTCTGATGTCAATGCAGATCTTAAGCTGTTGGTATTGGAACTGAAGCACAAACTTTGGGCACGACTGACTGGAATCAAATCGGTCGTGTAGTTGCTTCTGGTAATTGGGCTTCTATAATGCAGGGCATTCTGGTGTCTACTGGGGGGGGAGGGGCGGGGGGGGAGGGAGAGGGGGAAAAAGAGAGTAAGAATAATATTTCCATGATGGGGTCTCTACTGTTATTAAAATAGTGTTGTTAGTCCCTTTTTTATGCCTAAGCACTGTAAAAAATTCCATTCTATATTGGCTGATAAAAGAAAATTTTATCTACAAACACAATTTCAAGTCCATTTAATTGATGGAGATTAATCTCGACTTGAAATCCATGGCGAAGCAAACATCTCCTGGTAAACATTTGCTTATCAAATAAAACTATGCTGCTTCATCTTTTCTTCCATATTTCCCATGAAAAGTGTGTGCTGATGGCTGAGAAGATTGATGAGATGCTAACTAGACAGAATTACAAAATGCTAAATAAAAAAAAAAAAGAAAAAGATTAAGGAGTTTAAATGGACAAGATTCAACCTCAAGGATGGGCATTTTATGAAACAACAAGAAGTAAATATTTGTCCCTAACAGTCACCTCACAACACCCTCAGTCATCTAGGACCTACTTAGAGACCCTTCATGAACAGCATGCATTAAATTCTTTGCCCTCTACACTCATGGTATTGACAAATCAACGTAGGAACGCTCAAAACTGGGAAAATGTCCTCGAAATCAAAGAAAAACTTCAATGACCAACTACGAGTTAGTTCTTTAAACTTTTTTCCTTCCACTAGTCCATTTCATTTAAAAGATAGTCGACAATTGGTATTTACATGGGAAGAAGAAGCAATTGTTTCTGTAATGCCACCTATCCTCAGGACCCTTGTCAACTCAAAGCTCAAGCATGGGATTAATTGTAGTCTGGAAACAAAACTGGAGGAGTTGACATTTCCACGCATTCAGACGTAATGTGGATATAAGAATTGGTAACTCGGGCGGATTAAATCCCAAAAGAAAAAGCAAAAAAAAAACTGATTTTTAGCAGCAAAAACATTGATGTCGCGTATATATGTAAAATTTGCATTGGGTAAATCATCACCGTAAAAACTCAACGCCATTCAGAACCAGAAATTCACAAATATAAAGCTCAATTTGGTGTCCATACAACAGCAAAAAAAATTGAATCTTGCAATTCAGAACAGAAATTTAAAAAACACAAGAATAATAACACAAGAAAAGCAGATGCCTAAAGTCTAATATAATCAAGAATTAAGGTCTCTTAACTGCAAACGTGAGAAAGCCATGGAAGACGAATAAATTTGGATTGAAGCCATTTTCTTGGAAGACCCCACTTGAGATCAATGAAGGTTGTCTGCAAAAAGTGGAAAATTCAGCTAGAAAAGCCCGCCAAGGAAAAGGCTTTGGTGAAGATGGGTTTTTGGATAATTGAAGGGTAGAAAGTTAGGAAAGATGGGTACTGAACCGTAAAGTGAATTCTTTGTTTGTATTGTTAAACCTGGTGGGGCAGTAGGTGGCATTCAATGAGATTAAGATTACTGCACTTTCTCTTAGTGCTGGCATTTTTTGATTTTTGATGATTTAGCATTTGACCAGACTTTTTTTTTTTTTTATTTAGTTGTGTAAAGTAGTGCTAATAAACAATTTGTTGACTACTATCCCACAGGAAAAGTTTTAATCTTTGTTGGATTGGGTGTTGATTAGAATGTTACAAAATTGAGGACGCAAGACAATACAAGCGAAAGGAAAGAAAAAAGGGCAATCATATTGGTCGAGTTGGATGCTTGGTTCTTTTATCTCCTGTCAAGATAGACTCATTGCTATCCCATAGTTTCTGGTCATGTTGCTATCCCACAGTTTTCTTTCTCATGATTACGCAGTTTTCTACCAAGTTCTTGAGATCACCTTAATTATAAGACCTCGTTTAGGGAATGACAGATCCTTAAAATGCTAGTTGCTAACTAAACTAGTTAACTTGTTTCAAATTATTTTGTACCAAGATTGGCAAAATAAATACTTTTCTTGATTTAAGTGTATTTGTTTACTATCATATACAGCGTTGTACATAACTTACGGACCTATCAAATATTGTACAAAATTTACATATTATTCATCCATATTCACATTTTATGTAGTATAAATAATGTACACAACAACTTACAGACCTATAAAAAATTACTCAAAATTTACATATTGTTCAATCATATTCACATTCTCTTTATTAGGATATCCAATATGTAAACGTTACCTGGAATTCTCCCCAAGTAACTGTTCATGTCCTTCTCCTCAAATTGGTGAGAAAGGATTTGTTATAATTAACAACAAAGTTAAAACAGTTGAAATGATGTGTTCTTTTAACTAAAGTAGTAACAGGTGGGGAGATGAATTAGATTTGAGAACCAAGAATAATGTGTTAAATGTTAAATCTCAAGTGGGCAGTAGTTGCTGTAACTAAGTTGATTTGGTGACGAATTTCTTGGTTAAATTCGGCTGACACATGCTCGCTTGGTACAATATCTGTACCCCTAACTCTTTTGTGTTGCAGAAAAAGGAAAGAAAAAAAAAAAGGACAATATTTTATTTGAAGAAATTAAACAGTATGTTTATACTAATAGGTGTAAGTACTTAATTTTGTTGCTCTTTGCCGACAAAATTTTGCACGTAAAGAGCATTTGAATGCCAAAAAAGTCAAGTAGATCTGACCAAATTATTCTTTAGTATGTTACAAAAAATTGAGAAAAAGTAGACTCAAGAATCTTTTAATTGTTACAAATTCTGATTCAGAAGCTTACAAGACATCGTATCGCGACTTGCAAGTCAAAGCGGCTGAAATGATTTTGCCACTATCATACGTTCAAAGGACTTTCGTAAAGTTGACTGTTATATTGCCAATTTATAATTAAGGTGAAAGTGAACTGAAGTTAGAAAAAGAAATTTTGATTTCTCACAACAATTATTGTTTTGATAGTCATTTTTTGTTTTTGTGCTTTACAAAATGGAAATGAATTAATTTGAAATTTACATAATAAAAGTAATTATATGGCCTATATTTTGATATGTTGATATTATTAGAAATTTTGGTGTCTCAAACATTCAAAATCATCTTCACAATATTTAATTGCAAATTTAGGCGAAAGCTAGAAGTTCATGAATTTTCATGAAGTTGGTGCAAAATTTCCATTAGGTCCACTTGGAAAAAAGCACTATATTTTATCATAAAAAGAAACAATTGAATTTTATTTGCATTAAGAGGGTCAGGGGGATAAGTTGCGCAAAGTTACCAGCAGGCCTCACTTTTGAAAAATCACCATATTTTATTATAAAAAAATATATGGTATTAATTTTATACGTACTAACTATATAAATTATTATTTATACAAGTAGGATTACATGCATACCATGCGTATATATGAAGTTTTTCAAATCTTGAAATAAATGCATACCATCATTATAAATAATTAATAATGATATATCTAGAATACATAGAAATCAAATAATTAATAACATTATTTTATTTTAACCAAAGCTTAAGAGCGAACCAACTCAACTACTTGATCAACATGAGGCGCCTAATTGATCTTAAGCCCTCATGTCTTCTTCTTGATTTGCACAATTTATACTCTCCCTTGGAATTTAAGGTAGGTTCAATTGTTAATGCTACAATTGTGCACAATTATGTACATTATGTATATACTTAGAAAAGTATATTCAGACCACATCAAATATCAAATATCAAATATTTTATTGGTGTATGTCAATTCTTGTACGAAAATAACAATATTTTTTTGAAGACAAAATTAAATTCACAAGTAAACTAAAAGATAATTGTTGACTTTTGAGAAGAATTATAGGATTTATCTAAAGGACACAGACTCAACCGACTCTTCTAATACGAGACAACGGGGAGGGGGACTGACCAACAATATTGAATTATTAAGACAACAAATCCCATGACAAACACCAATAAACACTATACAATCGGAACAAACTCTAATTGTATTAATTGTATGCTCGAAATATCCAAAAAGTATTGCAATTTGGGGTCTGTGTGTGGTGTAATGGACCACAGAATGGGTAAATGGGTTATGGGTCCCTGCATCCACTTGAAGTTAATGGGTGGATGGTCCGCCCGCCCGCTACATGTTCGATATCCCGTTAACGAACCTTTTCTATAAATACTTCCTCCCCGTTTCAACCGTCGAACCATATTTCCCTCTCAAAACTCTCTTCCTCCAACCAACCGCCCTCCTCCACCGGCAACCACCACCACCACCCCCATCAACAACAACAATGTCTGCACCGCCGTCACCCTCTCACGAGGACCATAACTACCTCCCAACTCACACCAGCCCCAGCCCCAGCCCCACGAGTACACAACAACCGTCTTCCAAGCGTCGTTTCAACTTCCCAACTTCTTTTCCTCATTGGAAAGGCGCCAAATTCATCCCCTTCATCATCTCCATAACCATAGGCCTCATCTTTAACTTTGCAGTGCCAAAACCTCATCAGTTGTCAAGAAAATCATGGCAACTCCTAGCCATCTTCCTCACAACTATCTGTGGACTAATCGTTAGTCCCTTGCCAGTTGGTGCTTGGGCATTCTTTTGTCTAACTCTTACAGTCATTACTAAAACATTAACGTTCGCTCAAGCATTTTCCGCCTTCACCAATGAAGTCATTTGGCTTATTGTCATCTCATTCTTTTTCTCTAGAGGCTTTGTCAAGACTGGCCTTGGAGAGAGGCTGGCAATGGTTTTTGTTAGATGGCTTGGGAAGAGTACTCTTGGGCTGTCTTACGGGCTGGTTTTAAGCGAGGCTGCGATTTCTCCGGCCATGCCGAGTAGTACTGCAAGAGCTGGGGGGATATTTTTGCCGATTATTAAGTCATTGGCTGAGGCTAATGATAGTTTGCCTAAAGATGATTCGGCTAGGAAGTTGGGGGCTTATCTCATACAGTCTCAACTACAGGTGAACATCTTGTTTTCTTTTTGTTCTTGTCTGATGGATAAACTTAATGCACCCTTTCTTCTTTATGAATAATTCCTCCAGTAATCGAGTGATAGGTTGATTTTGTGCAATTAGGAGACATGTGTCATGTGATTATGACTAGTTGACAGTGGGTTCACTAGTTTGCACTTGGTATGGATAATCAATTATTGCAGATTGATTATACGCCTGCATTTTGTCTTGAACATAGTTCTTGTTATCTTCTTTTGGGTCACGGCCACGGGCCAGCGGCCGGGAGGACAAGCTATGATTTTCCTATTCCTATCATTTTAGTATTACTACGAGATTTCATGCGAAAGTTCAGCCTATTTGTTATGATTTTCCTTCTTTTAATATTCTGAATTTATTCATTTGAAACTTCAATCTAGTTTTATTTGTGGTTATTGTTCTTTTACATGGTCCTACTTTCACATACTTATTAGCAGTAATTCAAGGTCAGTGCTTGCAAGAGTTGTTATCTATGCAAATGCAACAACTTCCAAGTAATTTCAGGTTCAACAAACTTTTTACAGGTTTGAATCTTCTTTATTGACTAAATTAGAGGTCGATTACCATTAGGAAGTCGGCCAATTTTTCCTTACTTTTTATTTTAAATTTTCCTTAATTGTGGATCCTGACATCCCATTGACATTACAAGGGACATACTCATATGGGAAATATAGACATTAAGAATATAATTGACAAATTGAGAGAACAGCCCTTCATACTCTGACGCAGGGGATGCAATTTACCTTCTTCTTTTTTTTTTAATAAAATCGAACCATGAAAAGTAAAGAAACACGTCTGAATTTGTCGCAGGCGTGTTTGAAAATGATTCCTTTTTGTTTTTATAGCAACATTAGATAGAAGATAAAGTCCGTAGACCTGCTTTTTTCCCACTAGTTGTTCAATAATGGTCCCATATTTGTCCATGATCTTGACTTGACAACGTTCCTTTTACATGTTCTTATTTTTGGTTCATTAACTTTAATGCTATCATGAATACAACTGCAGTAGGATTTACATTTTTGCTTCTTGATACATGACAGTCTTCAAGTAGCTCAAGTGCCCTTTTCCTGACTGCTGCAGCTCAAAACCTGTTGTGTCTAAAATTAGCTGAAGCACTTGGGGTTGAAATTTCAAATGGATGGGTTACTTGGTTCAAGGCTTCTAGCATACCTGCAGTTATAACTCTACTAGCTACTCCATCAATAGTGTACAAGATCTTTCCTCCGAAAATTAAACATACACCTGATGCTGCTGTCATAGCCAAGCAGAAACTGGCTCAGATGGGCCCTTTGAAGAGGGAAGAATGGTTTATGATTGCAACCATGCTTATAACTCTTGCATTATGGATCTCTGGGTATGTAGGCATACTGTATCCCACGTAAATTAACTACTACTTTTTTCGGCATGTAAATTTTTTGGCAGTTAACCTTGTCTAATTGCTTAACAACTCAAGTTAGCCACTTTAATATATTTTCTTCATCTGAAAGCAAAATATGGTGCTTAAATTAGATGATCAAATTGCTCAAATACGATGTTGTTATTCAAATAGAAGTTGCAATGTGATGTTTTCCTAGCTCATGGATAAAATGGCAGTGACTTGAAATCCTATTGGATAACATTAATTTGGAGTCTATCATGTTTCGATGACTAAATTATCACATTTGAAATTGCTGGGCTAATTAAAAGATTACTTTTTGAAAGAACCAATTTGATCTGGTTTCAATTTCAGTGGGTGAATGAGGTACATTCCTAAGAGCCCTTTTTAACTCCATGTAAGATGTCACCGTATATAATTTCAATTTTATAGCTATGCGGCCATATAATACTGGGTTCATTGGGATTTAAGGTAAATGTTATGCAGCTATATAATTTTCTCTGCTTCGATGTTCATGAATCTGTTAAAATTTTGTATATCTTTTTCCGAAATAAGCATTAAAATATCCAAACTCTATGGTACCTCGCTTATTCCAGATCAGTGTAATTGTTGACCTTTAACATTGCATTTCAATGACAATTTGCACTCTGAGTATGCTATCACTGCTTTCGTAGTAATCTCACTCTTTGGCTCTTTTTTGGCTAGTTAATCATAATGCTTTATAAGTTTTGACTGGCAGCACAAGTACATTTTATGGCTGTCTTTTCATCTCTTTTGGCTTTACTATTTTGATTTTTGAATAGCTGGCCCTTCTTCTTATATATGTGCAGAAAGGCTCTTAATATATCAAGTGTTATAGCAGCATTGCTTGGTTTGTCATTACTTCTGCTGTTGGGAGTACTTGATTGGGATGATTGCTTAAGTGAAAAGTCAGCATGGGATACCTTGGCTTGGTTTGGGGTTCTAGTTGGCATGGCAGGCCAATTAACAGCTCTTGGTGTTGTACCCTGGTTGTCTGATCATGTAGCCCATTTTCTTAAGTCTCAATCAATAAGCAGGTTCGGTTCACTTGTTATCCTCCAGTTGGCATATTTTTTTATCCACTACCTCTTTGCAAGTCAAACTGCTCATGTTGGAGCTTTGTATTCTGCATTCCTTGGGATGCATTTAGCATCAAAAGTTCCTGGTCGGTTGGCTGCTCTGTCCTTGGCATACAATACAAATCTTTTTGGTGCGTTGACACATTATAGCAGTGGTCAGGCTGCTGTCTACTATGGAGGTAATCTTTCTTTGGTTTTACTATTAGACATGATGCAACAGGTTGTCACAAAGTATCTCATAAAATGGGAAGGGGAAAGACTGAATGCAACCAAGTATCAAAATTAGTAATCTTGGCCAACAACCCTGGATCATGCAAGCTTTGTACTATTAAAACATTAGAGGTTGAAGTATATTATAGAAGAACTACATGAAATGTATTGAGCTTATTCATCTGTGGAAGTTTTGATCTTTTAAGTAGCTTTGCTTTAATTTGGATTTAAATGATCAAATAAACAAGGATTACTGATTTTCTATTTTTCATTCGTTTTTCTATTTGGGGTACAGCTCGTTTTACTGTTATCTCTTTTTTATTTAACTATGGCTTCCTCTAACCAATCACTTCTTCAAGATTCTTCCTTTGTCTAAGATCCAGAATTTAGTATTTTCTCTGCTTTTTTCCTTGTTTGCTTGAGTGAACAACTCTGTCTCATTATCTTGGATTTGTTTTCTTTTGTTTGACAGCTGGTTATGTCAGGCTACATGATGTTTTTAAGTTGGGTATTGTCATAGCTCTGATTAACATTGTCGCATGGGGATTAATTGGAGCATTGTGGTGGAAAATTTTGCACCTTTACTGAAACTGAATTCTGTAAGTTTGCACTTTCCTTTAATTCTTCAAAGTCATTCATTTGTTGTAGATTTTTATTATCGTTATTTTCCTGTGTAGACATGAAAACGAAAAATTAAAAAAAAAAAAAAAAAGTTTAACCACGGTGGATAGAAAGTCTTTTAAGTTTATTCCATTGCAGCATCACATAAAAACCATCTAAACTGAAGAATTAATTTGCACGTCCAATTGCCTGAATGCAAATGATTATATTCTCCTCTTAAGTCACTGTATCAACTAGTAGTTTGTTCATGTTAAATTTTCATTTCTGAAATTTCAACCAGAAACCTTTGGGACTCCTAGTTAGATACTAATTTGATGAAAATTACTAGGTCAAAAGTTGCAGGACAAGAGAGCAAATAAAAGAAGGGTTCTGATGGTATGGTTACAGATAATTAGCAGGCATTGCTGCCGTGTGCTAGATCAGAAACTCTAACTGCATTTAAAGCAGTTATCATTTGTATGCCTTGCCTCAACTGTAATCATCTTATACAATCCATAGTTAGAGAATTTTAATTGACAGTTGTGTCTTGGTCACACCAAGCTGTTTTTGTACGGTTAAAGATAAAAAGACTTAAATTGTAGTCTGCTGATGTTACGAGCGAGTGAAATAGGAATGTTTTCAAATGTTTCCTGTTTGTGGTGTTGATTTTGATGTGTTGTCATGTTTCCAGGTTGTCAAAAGCTCAGATTATAACAATTTGTTTTGCTTTGACGTGTCATTATTTATCACTTGCATTTTTGTTTATTTGGTTGGATTTTTTGTGCCAAGGAAATAAAGTTTTAAAAGACAGCTTCATATCTGTGCAATTACATAAATGTTAACTTAATTCTTGCTAAAGACAGCCTCTTCAAGTGTGGTGAAGATCTCTCTGTACTTATAATCAAAACTTTAGATGGCTATTTATCAAAGAAACCAAAGGGATAACGTGGAGAAGGATAAGGGGAATATTTAGATTGTCTAATGCAAAGTTTTTTTTTCCACTCTATTACATCTGGAGCATAGATTACGGATATAATGTGTAGCTTAAAGCATCCGTATCAATATTAAAGGACAAATGAAATGATGAGAAAGTTGCAAACGGCTTAAGTTAGTAAAATCAGGTCAGGTTTTCTAATAAAATCTGTTGTTGCTACAAAAATATCTTGACAGCGAGGGAGATTAGTTTTTCCAAGCATTGGAAAAACTGTCTGAAGGAATTTACAAGATAGTTTTTGTATGGATCGTCAAATATTGAGGCCGCCCGTGATTTCTTGAGGGAATGCAAGATCTCCACGTAGAAGATTTCTTTATTTAGTACTTACAGAGATCATCATACCTGATGACAGAAGTATTAATCTTGTTATTGCAAAAATTGAAGGATACTTTGAGCTTCCTAATTTGAGGTATATGTAACTATTCATTTGGAGCTAATATTAACTCAAAATATTGTACATATACTGGAAAGTAATTCATTACTGGAAGTTGTAGTTAGCAAATGTGTATAATGTCGCACAAGAAATATCCTAGATCACATGTTTAGTCCACTTACTCTGTTTCGTTTGGGGGCAACTGTACATTGAGCAAAACTGAATCATGCATCCTCATGTATTTCCCCTTTATGGGACACAATCACCTGTCATACCTGGAGATTGGTTCATTTATGTTGTGGTATTGTATGATCCAAAATAGAATGTGTCACGTACCAGTATGTGAAAAAAATGAAATAATGAAGGACAACATGATGTTTAGAAATTATATAAAGCCAATGTACAGAAATAAAGTGCACTGCACTGCTTATTAAAAATAAATTCGAACATTAATGAGATTTATAGTTTTAAATCACGAGCTTATTACTCTTTCTGCAACTTCTTCACGTAGAATGTGTATGTTCCGCCAACTGTATATATTGATTTTGATCCTTGTTACATCCATGGATTTTTAACCTTCCAGCAAGCTCACATGCTCGTTTGGAAAGCTCTTTCACTACGGTTTTTCCACTCACCAGCTTCAGAAGTTTGTTAGTCTTGAGAGGATTTCTGTTTGATTCCTAACACCTGGGGGCAAAGATCGTGTCACCCATATGGGCTTTATGCGACTCCTGACCTCAGAAGTTATGCTGTTCTTTTATGGAAGGCACAACAGAGGCGTCATTCCTTGGAATATGCTTCTGTTAATTTTGGGCAGGGATCTTTTGGAGCACCCAAAAAAAAAAAAAAAAAAAAAAAAAAAACTTCATTACAGGGGTAACTTAATGTAAAGGTCGTATTTTCCATGTATACATACACTAGATAAACTTTTGTTTTGCAATGAGACTTTACAGCCTTTTAATCTGAATCTTGTTTACAAAATTGATTTCATCTTAACTGTAGGTATCAACTTATAAACATTATTACAAGTCAAAAGACAATGGTTTATGTTTACGTAGGATCAAATTTTCCAAGGAGTAAATGAGGAAATGTATAAGAAGCATTTTGGCTGCATTCCTAACAAATGTCATTTTTATTTAGTAGAATTTTCAACTCCTTCCGCAAGCTTTACCTCTTGTACCAAGTATTTTTTTTTTTCAATCAATAAACATTTAGGAGAGACAGTGCCTGTCAAATATTTATTAGCAATCATGTGTATATGGTTTCATGCACTGAGAACTGAAGTATATTAAATAAGGCATTCCTGTTACCATCATTTGCCATGGAAACCAAACAAAAAGTAGGAATCAGGTAACAAACCATAATGGCTGCAGGCCTAAAAGGGGATTTTTTTTTTTTTGGGGGGGGGAGGGGTCAACAAGATCATCTGGTGAAGAAGAGAGAAGTACAAATAAGCACTAACTTAATGCTGGTAAATAACAAGCAGATGAAAAGACAACCACCAAGTGAGAACATACATTACTTGATAGAATCAAGCACTACCAAGAAAGCCAAATTAGAAAATAACAATAACCATCGGTAAAGTGCACATGCTGATGAAACTTGTGAAGGAAAAAAATCAGATATAAATGTGAAAGTCTACCACCCCCATTTTCCCTACGCACATATCAGTGATCGTAACAATCACTAACGTGAATTTCAACAAACTGACTTAGGTGGACAATTCCACCACCAGCAGATAGAAAAAACCTATCTCAATGCATAAAGAACCTCATTGTAAAAGTTGTCAAAAAGAATTCCCCCCTATTGCTAATGCGGTCGCCTACCAACTGATGAGACCTAAAAGTCGTCTTGTTTGCAAAACATTTGAGGCTTATCAACATCTGAGGGAAACCAGATAGGCACATCTAATCTGCATTAAAGTATACATGTGCATAGGACTTGTACCATGTGCATTATTTTGATGTGAATCATAGGGAATATAATTACGTAACGGACAACAACACAAATCTGTGGGGTTCATTGTTATAACAAGCTGAGTTTACTTAAAAAAATTTTCCATGGAGATCCCTTATAAGCTATAGATTTAAAATGTTTACGATGTTTATAACTACAACTACGTCTCTAGACTAAGCTCATGGAGGGGAAATGTTAATTGGTTCAAATATGGGCTCATCTTAGGTTGCTAGAAAGGGGGAAAGAAGGAGCGAATTACAGCAATGGTTCTTACCTTTTAATGTGTATTTTAAGTTGGTTCTTGAAAGTTGATAACTTGAAAACATCAAATCCTCACTTTTATGATTCTACCTTGTTTAGTCCAAATCCTCATGAAAAACACTTGGAAAATTAAACGCAAATCGCTAAAAAGGTTAGGATTTTATGTATCCAGGTTAACAATTTTGGCTACCAAATTGATTCAGATCATAAATGTTGTTGCTGTACGTGATCTCTTGGAAACAAATGTCAAAAACAGCGTCTCCGATTCTCATTATCGTTTATCACCATCTAAGGGCGTATTTGGAATTGCGATGGCGACTTGTAATATAAACAACGTTCTTATTCAAATAACTCAATGAAAAAAAACATTGATCTGAACATTGTAACGAATGCAGTACGTGCTCAAATATGTTAAGACAAATCCTTAAGCGTTTTTACTCCTTGATGTGGAACAGTTTTAAGTCATCCTGAATTTATTTTTCGACACATACACAGCCAACATATTATATGGAGATAATTTGATGAGAGATTCATTGGAGCATCTAGAACAGTAAAATATTTGCTAGATAACTTCCGACAAACTACTCCATAGCAACTAAAGGATAAGAGTACTACATTAGTAGTTTTTGCCGTGAAGACCACCGACAATGGGAAGATCAGCACTACCTGAAACATAGCTTTAAACTATCCTCTAATAATGCAGTAACTAAAGGAGGCTGTAGCATAAACTCTGCTGGATCTAGCCTTTATGCATTATTCTGCTCAGGAACATTTTGCCTATTATCTTCATTATCAGTAGGCATCATCTTAATATCATCAGCATGAGGTTTTACTCTCTTAGAATCTGCGTCACTATGATACAGGATCACATTAGGCCTGATATCAAAATCTCTGACAAAACAGTCAGTGTCCGAAGTTTCCTTCTCACAAGGTTCTGAAGCAGTGCCTCGATGGAAAAGGTCTGAAATTACTTGAGGAATTGGTTCGTTCTTCATCATGCTCTTCCAGTAGTCTCCTGGGCATCTTCTTGCATCAATCAGATAAGCAAACTAATTCACACAACAAGAGATGTCAGGAACACTAAACTGATTTGATTCCGGGAAGATATATCAAAATCTACTGTACACATAAATTTAATACATTATGAAAACATCAGACTTAGATTTTTTTTTTTTTTTTTTTTTTGGGCACTATTTCGTGGATCGTGAAAAAGCTTCTGCTAACTATAACTAAGGAAGAATCAGACAGGTTGAGAATAAATTCAGAACAATTACCGAAACAAGGAAGAAGAGAACCAAGAAAGCTGAGAAAGATCTCATGATGCCTTCCTTCAACATGGTTGATTTGAAGAACTTCTTGTACAAATTTCAGCGCATTGTGCAACTTCTGACGCAGTATTTATAAAGGTTTAGTTGACCTACAAAGGAGTAGTTGACGTCAAGAAAGAAGAGATACAAGAATCAACATTTCCGTCATATGTAGTAATCGAGTGGTCTATACGCACATTAAAAATTGTGCACCACCAATACTTTTGACAACACAAGCATGAAAGAATAACTGAATCATCATGATGGCCGACTTCAAAATTCATCACTATCTTTACACTTTTCATGGGCATGTATATCTGATGCAAGTGTGGTTGTGCTTGCTTATACCCTATTGTCTACCGACTTCCTAATCAAAGATCAAGTTGAAGATAACTAGTGCAACAAAGAGCAATTAATTAGTCATAATTGAGTAATCAGGCATCCAGAACAATTTAATTTTTCTTCTTTTGTTTTTAACTCCTCTGAGATTATACTGCTGCTATTGGTTTTTTCTTCTTCTAGATGTTGAATAATCAGCTGCTATTGATTTTTTGTTTTTTTCTAGATGTTGAATAATCAAATAGGTAGGTGGCTGGCTCATTTCTTGGTTCTGAAGGAGGATTGGGATCGAATTCAATTAAAAATCTGTGCAATGTAAACATAATTCAAGTCTTGTTAGGTACAATTTGAATATTAATTCACCCTGATTTCATTTTCCTAGAAAAATAAAATAGCTTTCAAAAGATTACCTCTTTATCGTTTAATTTGACAAAAGCTGACATAGGCTATTATTGATATAACGTGATCAGAGGGATTAAAACAGATTTATGAGAAACTATGACTTGAAAATTTTCATCATGTAATATAATAACTTAATTCTACATGACGATTAAAAAAACTTGTATGCATGGTGTTCTGCATGATGCTGTATCAGAAGTCAAAGTTGACACGGTGGTGTCATTGCAACTTTAAACTATAGAATAGTACATGCAACTAATCAAAATTCAACGATACTATGATAAAATATTTTGCGATCTGTAACAAAGAACAGATGAATGAGTTGGCTAATGATGTGTCCTTGTCTGAAAACTGGTGCATGACCAACCAAAAGAGAAAGCACTAAAATTGTTTCCTGATGGAACCTATCTAATATAGGTCCTGTTCATGATAAAAATATTTGTGGTCAACCTATTAAAGATGCACAGTTGATGTCTTTTGATCAAACTTACAAGTATGCAAAGTATCTGGATGTAATTCTAAGCTCTAGATTTATTATCAGATTCATAAACAAGTTTCTTTAAGTTGTTTAGATTCACAGCACTCGACGGACAAACAATTGCAGAAAGTCAGAAACCATGTGTTTAATTTGATTTTAGAACAAATGGTTAATAAACAAATTAATCATACCCAACATTCTTGTTTGTCTCTGTGAAAGAAATCCCAAAATAATACATAGGCCACAAAGCAGCTTAGGTATATTCGAAATTGGCATTAAACAAATTTTTGGACCTGCTTGACAGAATCTATTATAGAACCCCCGGGGAGACCATAGCTAAACTTCAGGTCAGCAACCTCAAGTATAGAGCAATACTTTCCTCCCAGGTATTAAAAAATAAAGCAATAAAAATTGATATAATCTTCACCATATATCTCTTACGAAATCAAGTACTACAAAGAAACATGTCAAATTTTAGCTGAATTTACACCTAAACTTCATCAAAGTAAGCATGAATCACGATGGAGGAACCGTAACTACAAGACAAAAACATAAAAACAAGGCTCCTCGTTAAAGTCAACGAATGGTAGCCACCAGGCAATGTGCTTGACAACCTCATATGCACTATTTATATTTCTTTGGGGGCTAGTCTATTTTAATTTTTAGTCGGCATTCTTATAATTTTTAGAAAAATTTTCATTTTATATGCTTTATTGTTGGAATAATAAAATAATTATTGAAAATCAAATTAAACCTTTTGTATGAGGTACAGGGTCCCGTACCAGTTCAGACAAGTTAAAAATGACGTAACTCGTCAGTAAAAAAAAATATAACTCGTCAGTGAAAAAATGTAATTCGTTAGTGAAAAAATATATCGGTTTTCACTTCAAAACGACGTCCTTTTGTAGCTCAAATTTTGATGAGGTGAGTTGCATCTCATCCATTCATTTGTTGCACTTTTAATCCTAACCATTAACTAGTCCCAAATGGAACTTGTGAGCCCCTTCCTCCTCTGTACGTATGCAAATAATAAAGTTCATGTAATGATTTCCAAAACCCCATGAAAAAAAAAATAAGAAAAGGCATATACCAGAACTGGTGCATTTGGAAACTTTGAAACGGCATTGCACTAGATATGCTTGGCTCAACATGAGAGATAGGACCGCGAATCTTTAACCTGATCACTCTTGGACAATTACTTCTCATTAAAAAGTTGGTATGGACACAAACGGCTTAAAAAAAATGCAATAATGTGGTTGTTAGTTTGGCCTCATCCACAAATACTGCTACTAAATTCAATTTTGTTGTGTCGATTTATGTATGACTGAATTATTACAAGTTCCAACCCCTTCAAAATAGTCAAAAGTAGTACTTGATGTCCTCAGCATGAAGTTGACCTCCCCCTATATCATATCCCAAATTTTGCCTGCTTGATTGATTTATTCAAATGCTCTGTTTTTTCCTTCCCAGTATAGACAAAATTGCATGATGCGTTTAAGTCAACGCAATAGAAAACTGCATTTTCTTGAAGTAGCATGTGCATGGGATGAGCACCAACTTTATTGAAAGTATTTAGTGTAGGTAACTGTTGGTTTATTCAACACTACAGTATCTTTTTAGTACAGTTTTTTTTTTTTTTTTACCCCAAGCTTCGAGATGCAGCACACAGATTAGGAAGTGCTGTCGAAGTTGCAGGATGACCAACCCATTTCCTAGCATGAATAGTTTATGGGGCTTTATACATGAGAGCACACAAATCATGTTTTGTACCTTAAAAGGTAACTCAATATGTATCATATAGTGATTCCTTTTCTTCTGCTTGTCTGCTTAAATTACCAAAACTAAACTTGCAATGCCGATTTATATCTTTAATGCATATATAACTTTACTTTTTTAGGTTAACACATACTTTATACTTGAGATGCTAATATACGCGCAAAACATTAATAAGTTGCAAAGGACCTAAAATAAGTTTTTGTATAGAAAAATTGATCAATTGTCTAACAAACCAAAATTAATTCAAAGGCCACAGTGCGTAGTGTGTATTAAGAATTTTTTGTTCTTTATTCAACCTTTTTTTTTCCCAGACTAATATATACAGTTATGGTAAAAATTTAAGCACTTAGAATGGAAGTTTATTGTCCATTTATGCAAATTGCAGAAAGCAAATATCACCCGAATTGAATGCTCAATACATTCCAAATTCTATGATATCTCCTTTTTCCTTGTCAAATCTTTTGTCCATTTTGTTTGATGTTCAATTGTGTCTAGTGTGAAAATACGTGTAATTAATGTAAAATTACATCAAGAAAAATAAAATATTAGACACCAAAAGGCAAAAGGGGTAATCCACACCCAGGAACATACTAAATATGCAGCATTAACCACCATATTAACCATCTAGAAAAGGTCAAAAGTCATTTTGGGCATCGCTCAATTCCAATTGTCCTAATAAGACAGCATCACAGACAGCATCAGCACTGAACAACATCAGTTGCAAATTTTTCTGCTTTCCGAACTCAAGAAGAATGGTGGGTTCTTCTGGATTTATCTCCATTTTTCTCCTATGTCATGCACTGCTTCTCTCGCAGGTAATTAGAACTTTCTGTATCTCATTCTGTTATACATATTTACGCAGTTTCTGAAAGATTCTCAGCAATTTTGTTTACAATTGAATTGATCGGAAGTCCTGTCTAAGCAATCTAATTTCCCTGTTCGAAATATCAAGTGTTAATATTGTTGAGTTCTTAGCCTTTGTATATATCTAGATGGAATTTCAATTCGTCACTATCTAGTGCAGATTTGTCTCAAACATTTGATATTGACTGAATTGCAGTATTTTTGCGGCACCAGTTCCAGGGAAATCAATAGCTATCACTCTTCTCACAGGGTGGAAAATTTAGAAAGTTGTGTAGAAGATGAAAGAGGCCATGGAAGCAAAGGTTGTTATCGAGTGCAAGTTCAAGAACGTAGTCATCAAATAATGCAAAATCTCAAGGAAGATTTGCACCATCATTCATCATCCCATTCCGATATGGATCCTAGGGACCCTGAATTGCAAGTTTTCTTCACTGTCAACGACCTCAAAGTTGGAAACAAGATGTCAATTTACTTCCCAATCAAAGATCCTTCCACCTCTCCAACTCTTCTTTCAAGGGAAAAAACCGATGCAATTCCTTTCTCATCCGCTCAACTTCCCAAACTTCTTGATTTATTCTCCTTCTCTGATGGCTCCCCACAAGCAAAAGCTATGGAAGATACCCTTAGGCATTGTGAATTCAAGCCCATGAAAGGAGAATCCAAGTTCTGTGCAACCTCATTAGAGTCCTTGCTCGATTCAACCCGTGCCATCTTTGGACCAAATGTTCAGTTCAAGGTGCTAACCACAAATCACCTTACAAAAACTACTTCCTTATTGCAGAATTACACTATTCTGAAAACCCCAAAAGAGATCTCCGCTAGCAGAATTATTGGATGCCATCCTTTACCTTATCCTTATGCAGTTTTCTACTGCCACAGTCAGGAGAGTGATAACAAACTGTTTAAGGTTTCTTTAATTGGTGAGAATGGAGGAAGGGTTGAAGCTGTTGCAATGTGCCATATGGATACCTCACAATGGAACGGTGATCACGTCGCTTTTATGGTGCTGAAAACTAAGCCCGGAAAATCTTCAGTGTGCCATTTCTTTCCAGCTGATAATCTTGTTTGGATTCCATCGTCATCTCTATGCATGTAGTTGAAATATAAATATTGGAATTGAGATATAGTAAAGGTAAGTCTGTTGGCATCTCATATGATTTAGTACCATAAAGCTGCCAAAGATGTAACGGAAATCTTGATCTTTAACAGATTTACGTTAAATGTTTCAGTCTTACACAAAATTTCAGTTATATTGACTTTTCCACTTTTTGCTCAAAAAAAAAAAAAAAGGACTTTTCCCCCTCAATCTGATACTATTTCTTTATTGTAAATGATCAATCTTCGTTTGTAAAAGTTTAAAAAAAAAAAAATAGCTTGGATACATGAATTTTCAGAACAAATGTCAGTCAAAATAGCTGGTTGTAAGAATGAGTATTCTTAGGAGTTGCACGTGTTCTGACCAAAGTGTTCAATTGGTCAATCTTCTTGATTTCTAAACTTAAACATCAATATTTGACACATATGTAGAATTTCACCTTTGAGTTTGAAAAATCCATCCACAGCCTCTGCAATCTTTCAAGTCTGACAGATAATATTAGATTGTATGGAGACTTTAAGCGAAAAGGGCATGAACAAGCTTTGAGAATGAAACCAAGTACCAAGTGAATATCTCAACAACTGAGATTGGGAACGGATTGTTAGACAATTAGTAGCATTTTTTTTATTTTTATTTGTTGGCCTGGGTTGGAAGAAAATATTAAATACAACCGTTGCATACTCTATTTAGCACTACAAGTCAATCAATAACCAAAAAAAAAAAAAAACTTTATGTTGACCAAGTCCCTTAATTCTTCACATATTTGTGAAAAATTTTAAATCTTACTTAATAGATGGATCAGGTTGTGTAATCTGACGTGGTGCATGCAGCTGTGCACTGATCGTCCTCTCTTGAATTCTTTGGGGAGGGGGGAAGCCAGGTAAATGAGACTATTTCATATTAAATTTGGCATTTCAAAGAATTGACCAGATTAAAATATAAATCGTGGAGATATTAGACCATTTACATGCTTCTGTAGGAGATTGGATTTTCAATTCAATGACATATCACTTGGTTACCAAGTAACCTTCTCATCCTCATTACTCATATTAAAATAATCATCGCACATCAAGTCAATAAATAAACATCGACGCCAATTAAATCCAAAAGAAATTTTGGGGGATTAATGTGCAAAATTTCATTGAACTTTGTTAATCGATAATATATTATTGTCGAATTTGGTAAGGATAGAGAGCATCGCAAAACGACGAATTATCTTAGCTGAGGTGTGAATGTTCCATGTGAAATCCAAATGCAACAGCAACTTCCATATACAAGCATCGGAACAAAAGTCCAAAAATTCTTCGCCTGTGGCAACAGTAGCGGACACGTTAATTGGTGCTACTGCGAATACTTGGAAACCTGGAATTGGAAGGATAGAGGAGAGGAGAGACGGGGATTCGTGGACTTCTCTTTTTTTGGTCTCCGGAAAAACTAACATGTCCCCTCTTCGAATTGTTTCCGTGGGGATGGCCACCTTAGTTCCAGCAGCTTCAGCTTCATCGAACATAATTACGAAAGGAAAGGCCAAAAAATAATTAAAAAAAAAAGAGAAAGGAAAATCTTTGACATTGCAATTAACGTCAAGAAATAACCACCTTGGAAACTCCTTCTATGTAACCATCTGCTACAGCGGATTACAAACAACTGCAAGCGTGTCCGTCTGTAACTGTTTCTAGAATTTCAATACCTGCATGAGTAACTGAAAATTTTGAAACTTTCTTGGAAACTCTACAAGATTATGTTGCTTGCTCAAATTTTTACCGGCACTAATTATGGTCTGGATTTTGGATCAACGTTCTTTCTGCATGCAATGATTAAGCCAAAAATACATAATGCCATCTTTCATGAGCGAAAATTACCCAACATAATTGTTTTAACTTGATAAACTATCCAATAAGTCTACAGGATAATCCAAGTACTTCATGTACTGATGGAATACGACATTATTTTGAAAGTTCAAGTTCAAGGTTGAGAAAGAAAATGAAGAAAACTAAAAATTAAGATTACAAATTGTGAAACTTTGAGGTAAAAAACCTCAAAAAAATAATCATCTCATGATGCTACCCATGTTACCATCAATACTCTTACATCCTCTGTCCAGAGTGCCAAAGTTCGATAACGGCCTTTTTTATGGTCAATGACTGCAGAAGTCTGAAGATATGGGCTGGCTAACTTCAATATAAGAATTGTTAAACGAGTTTTTGGACGTCCTTCTAGGCCCAGATTGTCATGTCCAAAGATCCCAGCAACTTAAGGACCTGGCTTTTATTTCAAGACAAAAAGGAGTTAGCCATTTGGTGTTAGACATTAAGGCTTTTTCTTTGTTCATTCTAGGCCTACAGAAATGAAGGCCTTTCCACAATACCAAAGTAGGATGAGTGGGCCTTTTTAATTAATGCATCAGGAGGAATAATGTGAAACTTGGGGAATGAGTGGCAAACTCAGAATTTACGAAATGAAGGAAAAGAATTATGGCAGCGGGCCTGGCGAACAACGATTTTCAAGAAAGTGTCATATTTTCACTTTTACAAAAGTGAACATTCTAGTTATATTTCTCATGCAAACTACTACATTTGTTCCCAAAACCTTTTTTATCTGAATGAGTATAAAGTTGTACAACCCCCACAACATATATATCTGAATACATCTTGTCTTCTATACACTGGCTTTGGCACCACAATGCTAACAAAAATTCCATCACTTCCCTCTGTCATCCGCAAAAGATTTGTACCATCCTTGAACTTTTCAATCTTTTCAGCAAAATCTTGCCACTTTGTTCACTCAGAGAGTGGTGGATGAAAATTGCAAACTTTACTTTAGTCAATTACCTGAGATTTTACTCTAAAGTTGGGATATTTCTTGTTAATATATCATATAAATATACCTCACAATTAACTTCTCTTAAAATGCTAACTAAAAGCATTGTCATCAGAGCATCATGTATGCTATTGCAAGTTGCAATGCGCGAGGTTCTAATTACAAAATAATTAAGAATTGAATTAATAAGGTCATGTTGTAGTAAAATTGTTTGCTGGTGTGGAAAGCCAATTTGCCCCTTTTATTTCCTTTTCATTCTTGATCATAAGTTTCAATATATCTTTGTTTCGACCTTCAAGACCAGTCGGTATAAAGGCACCATTGCCACTTATTATGAGTTATGAGTAGATACCTTCCCTGTCGTTCAAAAGCTGAAGTGTTAAAACACTTGGCCTCATCCATTGTACAACAGATTGTCTTTTCAAACACGAAATGCTGCTTTTTCAAAAAATTGAAAGTAAGTACTAAACACAAAAGGTGTTTGTCAAGATTCTACTTTCCTTCACTTTTTTTAAGTTTTGCCTTTAGAGTTTGGACAATGGACACCACTATCAAAATAGAATTTAAAGCTAAAAAGAAAAGTTGCCTACACTTTGTGGGGGGTCTACACTCTACAAAGCCCACTCACCTAACCATTAGTTGCCTTTTGTTTTTGCAAATTTTCTACGGAATGATTTACTAGCATAAGATTCTATCTACACTTTCTCACACATAGGACCATAGCTATTGGAAGTTTGGAACCCTACCCTTGAACCAAAAAGGGCACCCCTCCTTTCCTACTCCTTAATCCAGACCAAGTTATTGAGATTTTAATGAATGACTTGTTAATTTTTTTTTTTCATTTTCATTGATTTAACTATTTCTTCAGTGTCCGGATCTCTTAGGGCACTCGATCAAATGAAATCTTGTGGTCCAATCGCCATATGAAACATATCCATCATATGTGACACCTAGCTATTGCAAAAGTTCTTGAATCTTTCTTTCATTGGTATAACAAATTAACTTATTAAGAAAAACCCACATTAACAGCGCCTGCATGCATGTAAGAATGGTTACAGCATGTTCACTTTCGTGGCAAAGTCAACATTTCTTACCTGCTCTAGCCCATATATGGGCTGTATGTTTTGATTTAAAATGGGAAGTTTTTCAACAAGATTATGATCTCAATAACACGATTAACAACTCACATGGAGGTCAAGAACAATGGACTCATTTGATAGCGATGATTGTCGTAACCTAAGGGTTTGTGGATCCCACATTAAGCAAATAGCAATTAAGGTAGAAGAGGATGCATTTTGTTCTTGTTTGCAAGTATAGACCTCGAAGCTTGATTTCCGACATGCTTAAATATTTGAGAGACGTTAAAATTGACTATTGCTGTTCTTTTAGAGGTTGAAAACTATAGTTAATTTGAATTTTTGGTTGGTCATTAAGAGCTGTGTCCATCTACTGTATGATGGAGCCAAAAATACAACTGTACTGATTAGTGTCCCCCCTAATTAAATAATGTTATGCAAATGATTTATATTGGTCCATGAGCTACACATTGACAACATGATAAATTGATAATCAAGTCAAAATACTGTTCCCCTGCCGACTAAATTTAAACAAAATGTTAATTTTCGTATGATTATCGATTTTTGTTACTCATTAGCAAGCATTAGTTCATCTCACATTGCAAAAACATTTTTTTCATCTTTTTTGTTTTAATACATACATAGAGGATTCGTAGTGACGAGAGTCGCACCTTCACACATTATCTAATGGTAAAATTATGTGTTAACCTTCTTGCTTTCTTGAAAGAAAGTTTTGATTAATTTTTTTCCCATTTGTAATGGAGAAATAAACTTAAAAATGAAAGCATAAAAAAATTATTCCTAGATAGATCAAGTCCGACCATTGTTAAAATAAATTATATGCTGAATGTTAGTTTATGATTTACCTGCAGGTAGAATTTTTAACTTCTTTTGCAACTTGCAAGTGCGGAAATTTAGGGGCGGAATTAATGTCTGCATACGATGTTTCTGGCAAATGTATGGAGGTTTTCACGACAGTGCTGCATATATAGTATTAAAATATCTTTGCGTGTTCATGGGAAGAAGAGAACGCAATGATCATTTATTTGCATCCTTTTTTTTTTTTTTTGTGGATATCTCTGTGCGAAGTATCACTACCCAAATCAAGAAGTTAAGGTGCTTTCCATTTCTCAGAGTTTGCATTCATGGTAGATATGATTTTTGTCATAGAAAAATTTGAGACTATCCAAGAAAATGTTACATTATGGTGCTGCTTTGTGATACATGGACAGGCATACCAATTAATGTGTTCCCATACTCGATCACCATACACACAGAAATCCATTTCACCCATACCAGATTTCAGAATTAAGTTCACTTCGTACTACACTCGAGTGCTTGTATGGTCGGTGCACCTTTTCTTTTGGCTAGTTGATGATCCATGCCCAAAATGTTATGGGATTATTTCTTCTTTTTCATCATCTTTTCCTTTGGTTTTCTTGGTTTGCATTTTCTTTTCTTTGTCATCTTGTGGGAAGTTACGAGTTTAAGGAGAAGGTTAATTAGTCCAATAATCGATTTTCAAAATCTTTAAATTCCGGTTGCGTTGAATTTGAAGAAAGAAGAAAGAAAGAAAGAAAAAAGCCAATCTCATTATTTTTTGAATTCTAGTCACCTAATTGAAGATCTCTTCATCATGAAAATGCATTCAATTCTTGTGCATTCATTGCTTAAACAATTTAGTACCAATTGCACCGTCAAAAGTGCCACATTGAATATGCAGAGATAGTTCGAGTGAGTAAAAATATTCGGTAATTTACTAATAATTCCATTTTCATATTTGAATTCATGATTTATATTTAACTAGTCATATACTTGAAGTGCTTTTTTTTTTTTTTTTTTGGAAGTTACAAGACTCATATAAAATGCACAAATAAGCTGTCACATGGCCTATAACACAATTTTTTGAATTTGTCTACTAATTGTTTTGTGGATTAGATTCAATAAACGTGTATCACTAAGCTTTCTTGAGATTACACCGAGAAAGGAATGCAACTCTACTGTGTCTTCAGTTCTTTCGAAAATGAATCAAACAATCCTAAATGTGTTCTAACTTTTATGGTGAAAATCAGTACAACCACATGCTCACAACTCATCCTTTTCCTTTTAATATGTAGGCTCAATTGAAACAACAAAAACTTTGGAAACCCCAAAGTCACACGGGGTGTTTGATCACATCATAAAAAGTGCACCCCAATTGTCCTACCTTTGGCGTATATAGCAGCATCAAATTATCATCCCAATTCCCAGTTGTGGGCTCCTGAAATATAGATAGAATAGTATGTTTCCATGACTGTTTTGTTCTTTTTATTAGATGCTGTGGGCTCAAGATAAAATGTGAGTTTGCATGGCCATTATACAACAGCTAAAACCCACTAGCATATCTTCGTATTACATTATAGCTTAGAAAAAGCCACTAAATTACACTTTTTCTTTCTGGAGAGTGTTGAAAATAAAAAGGGCAGTGAATTGAGGTGCTGTGTATGGTCACAATTCGAGCTTAATGTGACAGAAACTTGGCAAAATTTCTGTGCCACGGGAGGGAGGACAATAGCTAGGCTGGTGGTTTTTTGTGTTTAACAGAGAGGAAGGACACAAATATTTATGATTATTCCTGTTCACCTTACTAATAATCTGGCTCAGAATTTGATGCTCTCACAGTATCTTCATGGCTTTCAGTGTAGAGATTTCTTTTTTTTTTTTTTTTGTCTGGGGGTGATGCTATATTTGATTAAAAATTTAAATCGGTTAGCGCCATTTAACTTTTATGCTTGATTTATTAATATGTTTATCTCATTTTACTCCTTCAAATAAAAATATGTATTTTTTAATCCTCACATAGTCAGAATGAGTTCGACGTATAGCCATTACAGACATCACTATAGCCTTCAAACTATACTAATAAAATTGAATTGAGATAAAATTGAAAACTAAATAAATGATGTACAGAAAACAGTTTATTATGTAAGGGCTTAAACGAAATATACTGAGACTTTTAAGGAATTCTAGCACTATAATATATCCGTTTTTGCCTCTTCCCAGTCCTTTAAGCCGTACTGAGGAAAGAAAGAACAAGAATCCTAAATTTCTGGTCACAAGTTGATCTTGCACAAACAAGATTTCTTCATCCTAATTTCCATTCCCGGTCTTGAAGCTCGAATAAGTGGTTTTTTGTTTTTCTTTTCGATCCTTCCGCTGGAAAATAGTGGACAGTTAATATTTAAAATTTCCAAATTGTGGATAAGCGATTTGGAGTACAATATTTCAGCTTGGGGAATGTGACACCCGCAAGTTCTTGTTGATGATGCTGTTCATGTAGCTGAGAACAGAAAATTTTTCGTTGCCAAGGAAATCATGGAATTTATTCCATGTTCATATGTTAATCTCGACTTTACTTGTTTGTTATTGTTTTTCAAAAAAAAAATGTTTACATTTTTTTCTATAAACTTTTTATCTCAAATACACATTTATTTAGTGGAATTTCCAAATCTACCACAGTAATATTTTTGAAAAAAGTGCATGAATGCAGATTTGTGGCAAATTCCACGAGCTGTGAGATGATATACAAAATAGAAAAGTCCATGATTTCTGCAGCATCTCACGGCTTTCAAGACTTTTGTGCACTAACAATATCCAGCGCGGAAGTACCCTAGACTCGCAAGCATTTTGCCAGCATTTTCATACTAAGCTGAGCTTTTTACTATACATGACGGGCATATAGGCAGTTACTATTCTGAAAATGCATTTTTGTGAGGTTAAAATCAAAGAACTGGCAACATAATAAGGATCAAAGATCAGCATAGCCTTTTAAACAAATACTACCCTGCTTGCAAAATGGATGCCCTACTTTGATTTGGTGTTGCAAGTATCATATGAGGAAGAGTTGAGGCTCAATAATATAAAAAAAGGGGTGGAGTTGAGACAAATAGTTCGATAAATGTGAGAAACATGTTAGACTTCTATGTTATTTGGCATCTTTTTAAGATGGGAAGGAAAAAAAAAAAAAAAAAGCATGTCCAAGACTGCTTTTAATCAACATAGGTTATTGAGAAAGTGAATAGTGTAGATGTTGGGATCCATTGTTAAAAAGTGGACATCATTAAACTTTCCATGTAAGTTTATTTGACGTGAAGCAAAGGTATGGAAAAAAGTGATCATGACCTTAAACTTAAATGGAGAACAATGAAGGCCTAATGAATGGCAAAAAAGATATAAGGTGAAAGTATGAATGACAAAATGTACCATTAAAAGTTGTACAAATCAGTGAGTTGATTTATGATCTAATTATGTTGATTAGTGTGTGAGTACTATATGTGGAATTCCAAAAAGAAAACAAAAGAAAATTTGAAGGGCATGTAATACAACTTATGGAAACAGAATCATACCATGTAAAATTGATTTAACTTATTACCATTTCCACTTTCTGAAATATATAATCCTTCAACTCACCCTCTATGTTCATAGTAATCTTACAATTTATGGCCATGCAATTTATAAAAATTTTTAATAGGCAAGGCTTTCGAAACACTAAGGCTAATTTTCGTATTTTCTTTTAACAAGTGAATAATCTGATTATTATTATTATTTTTTTTGTTTCCACACAAACTATATTATGCTTTTCCCAGCGTATATGTAATATAGGAAGGGACTAGGGCCAAACAACACACCAGTTTAAGTATATTTTTTTATTCTTTCCTTAATATTATATTCTTCTTCACTTATTTAACATATTGGCTGTTCCCTACTTTTTCGTATGAACAAAGAAAAAGTGTCTCTAGTACTATACAAGTTGAGAATATAATAATTCCATATTTTCAGTAAGTAAATACGAATTAAGACAATAAATCTAAAAATTTGCTGCAGTTCAGATTACTTTTTGAGCTTGGTGCTTGAACTGTCCAGTTCTTCAATTCGAAAACCTGAATTAACCAAAAATTTCTTATTTTGAGTTCTGTTTTCAGAAGAATAATTCTAATATCTTGTCACACTTAATTACCTCTTTTTGGTCACACGTAATTACCTCTGCACACTACAAATACAGCTTTCTATGGTGGAAATGTTCTGCCTGTTTCAATTTCGATCTCGAAATCATTAATGGTGCAATTGACTATTAGAAACGTTGGTGGTTTCTTATGTCTCTTGTGTTCCAATAATGCCCAAGTATCATGGATTTGGGCCCTTTGCATTTATTTCTTTCTATTAAAATTATCACAAATCATTAAAAAATAGTCAGATATTGCCATTAGTTTTATCTGATGAGTGGATCATTACATTAAAAAATTAATTCCTTTTGAAAATATTTCACTGTTAAAAAACTAATTCATGAAATGGTGAATTGTTATTATTCTAATTTAATATCTTATATAAAACTTACACCGGCACCAATATATATATATATATATATATATATATATGGTCAAAATTGTTTCAGAAAAATGGATAATTCTTCATTTTCCTCTCTACCTCAGGAGGATCCAAATCCCTATGTCTACCCCAGCATTCATTTATAAATTAAGCACGTGAATATATCATGTGTACTACCGACTTAATTCAGGGGCGTAAACGCCATAAAAGTAAGTATTACAGGGCATTCACGTCAATCTGTAATCAAAGCCATACCTAGATCTTTAATGTTCGATTGCCTCCTTTTAGTTGTAGTTGTTTAGCACAAAAAACAAAGACAAAAATAATTAATTGCCTTTGTATTTTCTTCACAACAGCCATGGACTTTTCATGTGTATTTAAAAAGAAATTTCATCGAGTTCGACATTGACGGGAATGTCATCTTGAGCTAAAATTGTTGCGTGTAAAAACTGCTCAAAACTCTTCTAGCTGGTGGACTCACTATGTGGTCATGTAGTGTATTGATTACAAGATTGTAGAAAGTATTTTCAGCCCAAGAAAAAGAAGCAAAAAGAATTGTAGAAATTGAGACGTGTTATTGGTAAAAATACTTTAATACCGTTCTAGGATAGAATGATTTAGGAGACCCCAGAAAACAAAAAAAAGAAAAAATTAATTTATGCATTTATTTTTTTGTAATAATGCTTGTGAAGAACGGCCAAATTGTATAGTAGGCAAGAACACCACCTAAGAGAATTTTATCCATTGTAATTAATATATTGAAATGATGATCTTCTCCAGCTAATGATTAGACGAAGCAAACTATATAGGAAGTAATAATTATATTAGCATTTACAGAGCATGAATTACTAGCAGTGTCAAATTTTTGCCACAACCGACAGTCAAACATGGACTTGACCAAATTAGTACTTTGATTTAACGAATTGTCCAATTCCCCAATGTTGTATATATCGTTTGCTATCACATAAAAATTCCCCTATGTTTTAAAAAGCAACTATTCAATATCGAATAGTGAGCCAAACAATTACAACTCTAAGTCTATTCCCTGGTGATCACCCTAGTCATCAGAAATTTGAATTTTGCCACTTCCTTTTCCCAACTTCCTTTTTTCAATATAGGCTTTCTTTAAAACAAAAAAAAAAAAAAAAAGCACCAACTATTCTAACCACAAACATTTGCTACGTGTACTTCTTCTTTTGATTGATAAGTTGAGATTCCTAATTATTAAAGCTCCCACCCTTTCATAATATTTCTTGTGAGAAACTTTCAACGCTACAAATGATTATTTGAAGCATTGATAAACATAGATTGTCATGCAACTTTAAAACATGATATCAAATATATATGTGTATGTGTGTGTGACTTGTTTTTAGCGCGAGACTTGTTTTTGTTTCTTGTACAATGAGCGTTCAATTTTCATTAGCAATGTTATTCTTCTTCATTCACTTTTTTCTTCTTAATTGTCAAAACACTTAGAATTTGAACTGTGTATCACACAAATTGACATGATTCCCAAATTCATAACCATATGACAACAAGGAAAATAGTATTGATTTATAACTGGAAATTCATATATTACAATTGTGACTCGCAGCAAAAATATCTAAATATTAGGGTGTGACAAATAAAAATATGTCGAACACATACACAGATATTATAAGTATGGGAGGTAATTGGGCGGGTTGGGTAGGTTTTGGGTGGGGTTGGTATTGGGTTTTCATTTAAATGGGTTATACCCAACCCGCCCAACTATATATTGGATTAATATTGGGCTGGGTCATATTGGATTAACTCAAACCCATGACCCAAATATGACCCAATATATTATTTTATAAATTTTGGTACATAATACTTTTTCACACACATTTACACACACAAAATGATTACAAAATGATTTTTTCACGCATATAAACAAATTTTTCCACATATAAACATATTTTCACACACTAAAACACTTCCACAAATACAAACACACACTTCTAATTATTCAATCATTTAAATGGTTACTACAATATAACACCTTTGGTTGGTGGCCTAAGATTTTCTAGGGTAGTGGAGGTAAATAAAAAGGGACAACAATTAAAAAAATACTATGTACTTAATTATGATAAGATGATGTGGCCTCACAATTCAATAATTGCTCGAAAATTAGAAGAAATTCTCAATTTTTATAGTGAAAATACTGTCATTTTAACTTATCACATCCTAGTTGAAGTGCAATTTTTATTAATGAAATTTGGCTCGATTTATTCCTGGTATTCATTTGACCATGCCAAAAAAATGCTCCAAAACTAAATATATACTGTTTGTGCAAAACAAAACAACGTAAGTTGAATATCCCCTGTCAAAATATATCCCAAAAATTTCAAAAACAAAATAACACCAAATATATCTCAAAATAAAATATTTTTTGCCTAAAAAAATTTAATTGGACAAAAAAAATACAGAAATAATAATAAAATTGTAAGCGAGACTCTTAGGCTTGTTCGCTAAGAAAATGCAAAATGATCTCCCAAATTAAATAACAACAACTCAAAACACCAAAAATTTCACAAAAATTTCAAAAAATATCCGAAATTTAGCACATAACAAACAATTAATTGACAAAAAAATTACAAAAAAAAAAAATCAAACGCCAAAGAGAGTTTTACTTACAATAGTTTAGGTTTTGCAAATGGCTAAAGAGAGATTTGGAAAAAAAAGGCAAAATTTTATTGAATGTGAAGAATTTGTTTTTATTTATTTATAGTTTGGTGTTGTGTGTGTGGAAAAGTGTGTGCAAGTGTGTGAAACTTGGGGAAGGAGTTTGGGAGATTTATGAGAATTTTTGGGTTCACTTCCACTATTTATATTTATATGAGTTGGGTAATGGGTACCCAAATAAAAAATTCAACCCATCCAGTAAATAAGTTGGGTTTTCTTAACCCAACCCAACAAAACCCATAGCCCAACTGACCCAACCCATCTTTTAAAATTAGTGGGCGGGTTGGGCGGGTTGTTGGGTTTTGAGTTTAATTACCAGCCCTAATTATATGTGTGTGTCTATATATAAATATATTCTGAATTTTGGAGTTTTGAGGAAAAAATCATTATTTTTTGTTAGTAAAAAATATATAAAAATCATGTGCCCATATCCATCCCCTGTTTCATTTGATATTACTCGTACCGACCACGCGCTCACTCAAACCAGGATCCGCTGATGCCACCCGTATCTTCACCCCAGCTCACCCGCTGAAAGCCAAGCCGAGCCGCTAGCCTTTAGCCATTGCCCAATTCCACTTATCACAAATATCTCCTAAAACGGTAGAATTACCGGCTATACCCGGTAACCCCAAAAGTGCATTTGACCTGAATCTAGAGTTCATTTCAGTTTCATTTCACATTTTGCTAAAAGTGCTACCAAAGTGTACCTAACCCCAGTCAGTTTCTAACCCTTGTAAATCAGACCCCCAGTTGGGTTATTTAAAGACCAAACCAACGTGTGAAGCCCTGCTGGGTTCTGGAGAACCACCCTACTGCTTCACTCATCACTTCTCCCTCTCCCCAACTCTCTCTTTTTCATCACTTTTCTTGTTTAGATGAACAGTCTTAGACCATTTTCATCAACCCTTTGTCAGTACTAATTCTTGAAGTGATTGAGCAATTATGTAAAGAGAGTGGGACTTTTTTTTTTCTGGTTCATTAGTCTTCAGGCAGTGGTGAATTGGCATTAGTTAGCCTTCTTTGGTAGGTTTTTTTTCCCTCCTTGGGTTTTGGGTAGTTATTTTTTATGGGTTCAGAGGTGGTAGAGGAAGTGTTATTGAAAAAGGAGAAAGATGGAGCATCCAAGAAATTTATAGTAGTACTAACTTGCATGTTGTTGAATCAATTTGCATACAAAACAGTGCAAGGTGGGCTTCCTGTGGTGGAGTTGATGCTTGTTTTTGTTCCCTGTCATCTTGCAAGTAGTGACTAGTGAGTGATCAAAGGACTTGCTCTTGTGAGTTGTGAGTCTTATGACATTAACTCTTGAGCTCTATCTCTCTTGACCATTTTGTACTATTAAATACACCAAAGATAAAACAACAAAGTAAACGGGAGTGTTCTGATTCTGATCTAAATAGATCTGATTAGAGTACATCCATTCACTCAGCAATCATCAATTAATCCCTCACTCACTCCTACTACTGCTAGTACTGCTACCTTTTTCTGTTTTGAAGTTGATCAGTCATCAGTCATGAAGAGACTTGGCAGCTCTGATTCATTGGGTGCTTTGATGTCTATCTGTCCAACTTCTACAGGTGATTAAAGCTAAGCTATACAAACACGCACTTTTATTTAGTGTCTCAATTCTTTCTTTCTTTTCCAAAGATTCAAATGTACACATGACATGTTTTCTGTCTCCAGCGTTTGCTGTAATCAATTCAGATCATTTCAATTCAACCACTTAAATACTTCACCCAAAAAATAAGTAGATATGTTAAAGACCGCTTTTTTCTAGTTTTAGTAACGTAGTCATACTTGCACTATTTTGCCATTGCTATATATACTTTTAGAATTGGCTTTGTTGTTGGCAAGAATTTTTTTGCTTGCTTACTGCTTTTCTTTTCTACTTTTCTGTGGCAACTTAAGATGAACACAGCCAAGGGAACAACCATGTTTACCCAAGGGAATTTCAGTCCATGTTGGAAGGCTTAGATGAGGAAGGCTGTGTGGAAGAATCTGGCCATGTCCCAGAGAAGAAAAGGCGGCTAAGTGTGGATCAAGTTAAGGCATTAGAGAAGAATTTTGAAGTTGAAAACAAACTTGAACCAGAGAGAAAAGTTAAGCTTGCCCAAGAACTTGGTTTGCAGCCTAGACAAGTTGCTGTTTGGTTCCAAAACCGCCGTGCTAGGTGGAAAACTAAGCAATTGGAGAGAGACTACGGCGTCCTCAAAGCCAATTATGAAGCACTCAAGCATAACTATGAGAATCTTCAGCATGACAATGAAGCTCTTCTCAAAGAGGTAGTACTACTTCCAATTTTCATCGAAGTTTGTAACTTTTTCTTACCCTGGGAGTAGTGCTAACGTTAATTCTTGTATTCTTGTAGATTCGTGAACTGAAATCTAAGTTACAAGATGACAAAAGTGAATTCAAAGTCTCAGTGAAAGAAGAGGCAATGGTGTCTGAAAGTGATGATGACAAGGCGGTCATGGATCATCAAGCAAAAGAAGCAATGAATGTTCCTGCTGAATGTGATGATGATGATGATGTGCCAGAGTTGAACTTTGAGAGCTTCAACAGCAGCAATGGAGATGTAATGGGTGCCTCAGTTTTTACTGATTTTAAAGATGGATCATCTGATAGTGATTCGAGTGCAATCTTGAATGAAGACAGCCTCAACAATAGTAACAGCCCAAATGCTGCTATTTCTTCATCTGGAGGAGGGGTAGTTCTTCAGACGCCCCACCAACACCAATTCTTGATCTCAAATGGTGGCTCATCATCACCACCACCCACGAATACTGGATTCCAGTTTTCTGACTCAAAAGCAGCAATTCTTGGGGAATCCCATAAAGCAGCATATCTGCAGCCACAGTTTGTGAAAATTGAGGAGCATAATTTTTTCAGTGGTGATGAGTCATGCAGTACTTTCTTTTCTGATGACCAACCTCCTACTCTTCATTGGTACTGTCCTGAAGAGTGGAATTGAAGAGCAACCCTGTTCAAACAAAACCCATGAAAAAAGTACCCCCAATAAAAAAGAGACCAGGAAGAAACGACTATATCTGAAAGATGCCACCCCCAGGACCAAAAAAGTTTTGTATAGTGGTAATTTTAATTAGTGGAATCATATGTCATGTAATTAAGTAAGAAGGTCTCTTCATTGTGTACAAAAAGAAGTTGCAGATGCAGTTCTTGAATCAAGATTATGAGACAGAGAGAGCACAGATAGCCAGAGAGAAATGACATAGAGAATTCACGTGGGGTTGTAGTCAGCCATCAGTGTTGAAGTGGTGCGGACAGAGAAAGAAGCGTGTGGGATTGGGTAAAGAGGTCTTTCTTTGGGAATGATTAGGTAATAGGTTCATGGTAATTTGATGAACTTTTTCACACGTTCTTGTGCTCTTCCTATCACTGGAGAAAGAAGAAGAAAAGGGCTTCGATGGGATCCAAATCTATGATGAGGGAAATTCCTTTAATGGTGGAAAGCAATAAAAGGTGGATAAAAAGCACAAAACCCATCATGCATATTATTATCCAATGTTTAAACTGTCATTACCTCTGCTTAGTGCATGAAAGAATAAGTCTTCGTCAACCTTGCTAGCTTACAATTACAGTAGAAGTTCTTAGTTCTTTCCATAGGGGAACTCCCCCATTGCCTACTTATGCATTTTGATTCCTGAGTTGGCCTTAACTCTTTTGGCTTTCCTTGCTTGTTATGCCCTTCTTTTTTTATTTCTTTTTTTTCATCTTAATACAGATAGATAGGAGAACAGGACAATTAGAGAATCAAACTCATGCCATAAATAATCAAAGATGAACAACTTCTATTATATTATAGAAATTCAACAATTCCTACTATTTGATATGACACCTTGGAAAAATTTTAGTAATCATTAAAAAGTTTTAATTAAAAACGATAGAGTGACTAAAATAAAAGGAGATAAATATGCGCTCAATTGCATACTTTTATGCTATTGTAGCACTGAGTCACGTGATTAGAGATTTTTTTTTTTTTTTACCTCTTTAAACAATACGTTTTTTTTTTTAAATTTCAGGAAAAAGAGGTTTTTTTTTTTGTGAAAATTCGATACAAGCCTACAGGGAAAAGGCGAAGGGAACCTAAATTAATTTCACAATTCATTTCAAAAGACAATTGCTGACTTAAGGGATGAATCATAGGACTAAACAATACGTATTTTGAAAATGAAAATTTTATCCTAACTAGGGGTTCACAGAACCATATTAAAATAGTTGTACATTTGTCCTTGCCTAGTTTTAAGAATCCTTACCCGTACCGATGTGGGGAATTATCTTTTCACAGAAGGGTACTTTTAACTAGTTAGTATTGCAGGGACTGTTTAGAAGAGAATTACTCTTTTGAACAAATTTTAGCATCTTTATTTTAGTAGAGTATTTTCAATTGACTTTTACGATGTAAGAGACATTATTATAAATGCAGAAGTATTTACATTTAAAGCTAGCGACTTTTATTGCCTTTTGCAAATTATTTGCTCGCCTTTCTTTTCCAGAATGAGTGCTTTGTGATGTTTAGAAACGCAAGATTGAGAAAAAATTGGTTTGCCAGCTATTTCTTTTGTTCTGTTGTCTATAGAAAGAAGTAAGAGAGAGTTAAGAGATAAACTAGTTTAAAGTGAAACTGAAAAATCTGAATTAATTAAAATTTTATATATTAATGTAAAATGTTCTTTTCATCCAATCTGATTGCACTATGAATTTAAAATTATAGTATAGATAGAAAGTAATACAAATGCTGAACCAACGTATTAATTAATTGAAAGATGAAAATATAGTGAAAATATTTGATATCATTAACGCGTCGATCCGTCATATTAGTCAACTGAAATTTAATAAAATTGGGGAACATTGGTATCACTACAATTTCCATGTATCTAAGCTTGAAGGGGAATAGTTATTTTAAAATTTGAAGTTTATACTTGAGAAAAGTTTACATTGTTCTAGAATGAAATTGAAAGAAAAAATAAAATATTAAGTTTGAGAAAGAAAGAGTAGTCTTTTTTCTTGTTTGGAAAGTATAAAAGACATATTCCTACAATAATTGCAAATTGCCACCATCTTTTTATTGTTTATTTCATGTTAATCCTTGATTTATCAAAATAACGTGATCTAATAGTCACAAAAAGTTATAAGTCAAAAAAAATAAAAAAAGAATCTGAGATGAAGATTTGTTCACAAATTTGTGTATATGTTCTATATAAGTTTTTGTACGCTGTATATATTTGGAGTTTTTAATTTATTATACTAGGATATCTAAAATCCAATTTGAATAAAGGAAGCATTTTATACTGTCATCTTTCTTGAAAAAGGCTAAGTTTATAAATTTTGACTTCCACCAATTTATTACTAAAGTCTGCTTTAATTTTTTGTATTCTAATTGTACTGATACTTGAAAATAATACCTAAGAAACTTATATTCTCTAATTATTTACAACATTTTTAGAAATTAACCTTTTAAATTATACGTTCAAAATAAATATTTGTAATATACTATACGTGATATAATTTGAAAGAAACCTGAATTGTTTTAGACAATAATTTAAATATATCTAGAATACTATTTTCATACTATGAAATTGAATTAATATATCTTTGAAATCATTTTACAAATCTAAAATTGCTTGATTAAATAACAAAAGCAAGTTATGCATACTTGGTTACTCAAAATGGTATTTTTTTGTTAAAGGATCTGGGCTAAGTTTGTCATTGCCATAATACATAAGATATGACATCATACTTAAATTATTATTTTATTTAACTTATGAATTATTTACATTTACCTTAGATCAATTCATTTTGTCTAAAGTTCTTACAAATACAAGACAAACGATTAACTACATGATTTAAAAAGAAATAGTAAATTAGTAGTTCCATTAAAAATATGCACTGATAAAAAAAATTGTTACATATAGTTCTCTTCCAATACATCTTTTATTAATGTGATAGAAAAATAATTTTCACTTATCATCTCATCTATTAAGAATTAAATAGTCAGCCCAATTCTTTTTTCAATTGAAGTTCAAAATTTTTGTCTACCCTCCTCTTGGTTCTAATTAATAAAATTAAGTAACACAAAATGTTGAGAGTATTTTCTAAAAGTATCTAGTATTAAACAATAACCTTTGCTAATAAATGAATTTGCTTTAGGTCAATTTTAAGGCATGGATTACTCCCCTTGAAAATAACATAGCCGTCTATTCCAAGTTTGCCATATTTTGTAGGACTATCACCAAAACAAAAATAATTAATAATAATAACGTAAGAGGATTAGTTTCCTTGTCGACAGTTGCCAATTAGGGAAAAAAGACTCGCACAATCCCAAAATCGCATAATCCAGGTTTAATGTGGGGAAAGCATCAATCAGACCAGGTTCTATTAACAGCAGCAAGATTGAATTGTTATATAATAGTAGGTTTAATGATTTCAATTAAATATACTCACCTAATCATCTTAGGAGATGCCTTAATTTTTTGGTTAAGCAGAGTCTAAAGCTTCATCAGCATTGCTATTTTACAAACAGATCCACGTCTTTCTTTCTAGATTCGATACTATAGGGGCATAGGTAATTTTTAAGGGAAAGATCATAGATTAAAAGAGGAATTATATATTGAATGCATGATCTTTATGCAACAAACGTAATTATCAGAAATAAATCAAACTTTGCTTATTTCATTGTCCCTTTTCTTTCCAGCAGCATGATTACATAAAATGTAATTCTTTTGGATTGAAAAATGTGTATCCAACGTAAGTGGAGCAGCGAACACATTAAATAATCTAATCACACTACCTACACTACTTTTTTCTGGTTAACAAAAAACATAATTAATCTGCATGGTTTGCGCTTGTTATAATAGTTTTTGACAAAAAAAAAAAAGTAATACTCTTAACGCTTTTATTATTATTTTTTTTTGAGATATGATGTATATAAATTAGAAAAATTACGACGAAAGGTGTTGAGAAAATTTTTAAAATAATTTTTACAAGTAAATTATTCCAAACAGATCGAGCTATTGGCATCTAAATAAAATGCATTTAAGACGAAATTAAAAGCTTACACACTAAAATTCGGAAAAATATGACATAAAATGTTCTGATCATACTATAGGGATAGCATTTAACTCTGTCTTTTGGTATTCTCAAAAATTTCTCTATCAACATATTAGATGTTTTAGAGGATTAACTTTAAATAATCTCAAATATAAAAAAAAGACACAAGCAAGCCCTAAAATGTACTTGGATAACTTGATAAAATAAACCTCAGATTTGTATGCAGGATCTGATTCAAAGTACCATAACGCCACTGAATTAAGTGCCCAGGATGAAATAAAAGAAAAGACACAGTTTATAAAAAGAAAAATAAAGAGGCTTAGGCATGAAAAGTAGTGCCAGCATGATTGGGAACCCAAAAACTACGCGTCAGTTTGGAGCTGCAGATTTTGGCACATCATTTCATTTTTTATTTTTTTGTCAAAAGTCACTTTTTTGGCACATCATTTCATACTTAACTTTTTGTGTTAAAGTTAGTACCTACACAAAGAGACATGCACAGTGGTGGTATAAGTAGGCGGTACTAATTTGCACATCTACTTTTAAAAATTTTATACTCCCACCTCTCAACTGGTTGGTGCAGCAAGAATGTAATGTTGATTGATTATAACTTTATAACTCTATTCTTTAGGTTATTATAATAGTATAGATTTGATTATTAAAAAAAAAAAGAATAATTATAATAGTATAGATTTGATTATAAAAAAAAAAAAAAAAGAATAGTTAGTGCAATCTATGATGCTAAGAACGTCCCAATGCTCTGCATCATCCATGTAGTTGATGCAATGGCCTATCATATTTTGCTTTACACAAATTAATAATTTTAAGATTAAAATTAGGGAAATTGCTTGGAGTATATAATCCAAAAAATGGAGCATTATGGCCGAAAATTTCTAAAGTGAGTTACATTGAATTTTCACCAAAAAAGAAAAATAAAAGGAAATTGGAGTTACCGAGAACTCTTAAGTACTAATATGACCAATTTTTATTTTTTTAAGGATATAATTCTGAAAATCATGGGATGTGAACTATTTTTACTTCTCTACTACGTGTGCCAATGTCCTAATGATAATTGAGTATTTTTATTATTAATTTTTATTACAATGTATTTTGCCTTGCACAACTAGAAGGAGACTCTCAAATTGTGCCAGAGAGTGATTTTTAAACTTTTTACTACACACAATTTGGGGTGTAATTACTAATATACCTACCTAACCCCTTCCCCTCTCTCCTTCCCAGTATAAGTGAATTCAATTCAAGTATCACTAGCAAATCACGAAACTAAATGCAGCAGAGGGGGAGGAACGAGCTACAATGATTAGAGTTGTTTCATTATAATTTTTTCTTTAAAACATTAAGGAAAATTGGATTCTACACCAAATTTTTTATAAAAAATTAAATTAATAAGATGTCTCCATGCTTTTGTTATCCCAACTTTAAGCTGACCACCCATTTATTCAACGCCTTTAAACGCATAGAATAAACAAACCCTTCTCGATTTACAAGGATTGGATTGGAGCGTAAATATGTAATTAACAAACGTAGTCTGTCTCCACCTCCAATCGTGGGATGCAACCGATCAGTAGTGCCATTTTCCCGATAAAGCTCAGCGTCTTTTTGTTTTCGTCCTTTTACGGTGTACGGAAATTGGCTAGTAGAGAGTAAATCCCGGACAATTATAAAATACACCACGTGTATTACCATGTGATATATTAGAACTAATATTTTATCGTCATGTGACGATGGTAGATCATACTTTATATTATTTGACGATGTGTGATTGGTTCTAATGTACCACATAACACGCCACGTAACACGTGTGATACATGTAATACTCACTCAGAAATCTCGCCCCTTCACGGGTGGAGCTCTCAGTTCTCACATGGCCACTGACAATCCAACATAACCACTTCCCATTCCTCGCTGGCTTCGTTCGTTTCTTTTGGTTGTGCCACCGCTCCTCCGCATCTAAGATTAAGGGGCCACTCATGATAGTTGATATCCTACCATTTCCACTATAATGTCTTGTACGCTCTTGGAAAAGAAAATGAGGATTCAAAAAATGTTTTTACTCTTATCAAAAGAAAAAAAAAATGTTTTTATTAAGTAGTGTGCTCTAGTTATTCAACAATTTTATTGGATTTGATAAAGGCATTGGCCTAAGTATAGAAGTTGTAGAATTTAAATTCATTATCACACCTAATAGAATTAAGGGGAGTTGAACACGATGAGCCTGAGATCAAAATCGTGTATACACGCCCGTTACCGCCACGAGTTCTCACAAGAAAAAAACATGACCATTCGGTTCAAATTTTTCAATCACTGTCATATGAATTTCATTAACCCTACTATGATGTTGGTTTTAACAATTTCCTCCAACATGTTTGGTTAAATAATCGAATGGATATCATTCCTTCAAAAGAGTCAGTGAATTTGGTAATATAGTATTTTGGCAGATTCATAGATATCTCAATTAATCACTTTTACTTCGATTGAAGGACAGTGACAATTGTTTTTCAAACATCAACAATAAGTGTCATTACTACTAACATCCATTCTCTTCCCTGATTCCCCCAAGCCAAACACCCCCTTATTCTTCTTATCCTCTCTTGCTAACCAGCGAAACCGATTTATGTATACTTTTTTTTTTTTTTTTTGGCTAAGAACCAATTTATTTATACATTATTTAGTTCTTTAACATCATGTGAATTCATGTTCTAAGAGATACAAGCCCAACTATAAGTCATTTATTGACAAATATTAACTTACATTTTTATAATGCATTAGCAATGTTAGATTCTTACTATTTTGAAGTTACATGGTAAGGTCCCCCTCAACTCAATTTGTAATTACACATCTCTACATTTAAATATTAATAAAATTGTTAGCTCTTCATGCCAAACTTTTACCTCTATATAATGACTGTTCTTAGAAAATAAAAGATTGATAAGCATTTTCTTTTTCTTGTCACACGTCTGATGAATATTATATGAAATTGCAAGTCTAATGACTAATAAAATGTGAAATATCTAAAGCCCTCGTGTAAAATTAATAGGAACAGGATCCCTCCGTCCCTTTAACGGGCACAGCCAATGCCAAATCAAATTCAACCGCAGTCGTTTCAGTCCAAGAAAGCCGCCGATTGAGTATTGATTGGCTTAGCAGCCGGGTTTTTGTGATAAGCAACTGGGGGAGGAAAACAACCAATTCGTTACCTCTTTTAATTCTTGAATTTGCATTCCATTCCAACCCAGCCAGCTTGTTCGGTTGCTTTGAGGGCTTCTTTTTTCAAACTTATGTGGTCCCACCACTGAAAGGGTGGCCCCACTAACTAAGGGTCTTTGGTGGGGGCATGTGGTGTGGGCCCATTATGTGCCAAAGAAGTCGTCATCACAATAGTCAAGTCACCTATGGAGAGAATTAAAAAAAACAAAAGGTTGATGGCGATGGATTGGAGAAAGAAGGCTACACGTAGGAGAAGTTTTTCTTTAATCAAAACCCCTTTTTGAATTTACTGTTGAATTCCTTGTTTACATTAGGTTGATAGGAGGACACAGCTATGCAACCATGGTGGTGGAGACAAATGAACAAGTTCCATTGTCACCAAGAATTTTAATGCAACCACATATTAAACCAAACCATATTTGTTCTCCAAACCAATCGACTAAAGAATCCGATTATTCTGTGATGTGAACAACCGTGGTTAATTCCATCCATAAAAGGGTATCATGCTTTTGGACAAGAGAAAATATTAGGCTCTTGATTCTATTACATCATCTTCTAATAGGATTTTGGCTAAAGAAAGACTAGTATAGATTCAAAGTTTAAGTCTTGAATTTATGTTTTTCCAACACGTAAGTTATACCTTAGTTTACTTTGACAAGGATATCGTCCTAAGAATAAGAAGAACAATATTACGTTAGTTGTTTCATGTGTTACATGTAACAAGTAAAATTATTTTGAGAAGGGATACAATTCCCGAAACCAAGCTTTTATATAACATGCTTTTTTGAGTAACATAAAGTACGAGAAGCCAAAGAAGAATAAATGTATATACTTTTGGGTACTGTTATACATTTCTATCAACTTGACTAGAGGTTTAATTCCAATTTATAACCTATAAAAAAAAGGTGTTGTTCTTATGTATAAAGTTTCCTGTCTCATTAGGCCTGTCTCATTTGTAAATTACCTGTCAAGACAAATAGTTTTTCCTATTTAAATACACACACCATAGAGGTTTAGAGTCATAGACTCCTTTTAAAAAACAAAAAAAACAAAAAAAAAGTAGGCCAGATTGGAATCTAATTTGCTGCCCCATGTATCATTTTGTATTGCTTTTTCTACAAATTAATTAATTAATGGGTGGTTATAGCCCCCGCTTTTAAATAAATACCCGCTTTATTATCTTTTGGTTTGAGTTTTTAATAGTTTATATTCATCATGCAAATATTTTTTTCTATCATATTTGATATTTCCAGGCAGCTAGTAAAGAAGGTGGCATGCTCCACTTTGATCACTCATTGTTCATACGATGTTTGGGCTCTTTATATTGCAAATGCAGATTTCTTTTTCATAGTTTTCACTTTTTAATCCACTTTATCTTTTTGTCCTTTGGCATTTTGTGGATTTTTAGCTCGCATGTATCCCTACACGTCGTGCATGATGGAGTACATGTATGCATATTTTTAATTCCAAGCTTTATTATAATGTTAAAAAAAAAGTGAAATAATTATGCTAATACGTAGGGCATTAGGTCAATTTTATTAGATCTATCATTGCACTCACATCCACTAGAATATGGATATTTTTTATCCATGAATGTTGGATTGATAGTAGGTGCCAGTTTTGATGATTTTGAAGTCTAGTAGCAGGTCAGTGAAACCACAGTTATTAAAAACAAGAGAGAAGAAGGGGAGGGGGGGGGGGGGGGGGGGGTTTGGTTAGAGAAGACCTACAAAGTAAAAGGATTTCATACGTGTTACACTTGTAAACAGTTGATTGTGCTTAAATTTTTTTCAGTCATGGAAAAAGTTTAAGATATACGATTTATATAATCCTTGAATCTTGCTTGCATCAATGGACAAGCATCCTTTGTTCATGAATCATGAGTTTTACATCACTTTGAAGATTATGACAAACACAATGGAGATGTTCTAGAGATTGGATAGCAGATGTCCACTCGTAAATGAAAATTAATATTTTGATATTGTTGCAAGTATAGGGCATCTCAAGTTACCCCCTAACATTAGCTATGGCTTCCTCTTAATCTGGTTGATGCACAAAATATAGCTTCTAGATGTAGTGGTTGGTTGCATATATCTTTGGCCAGAGGGAAAACAGATCGGCGGTCCGTATAACTAATACTTGTTTTTTAGTTCATAATCTGTTTTTTCAATTCTTGAAAAGATTGGGTAGCCGCCCAGAGAATTTTCTTGCTAACACAATCCAGCATTATTCAAGCTAGACAACCTTAAACTATATTTGAACTTTTGTAATGTTTAACCCACCATAAAAGTTTTCAAATTGCTTAATTTAATGATCTTGTAAACTAGAATTACGTCCCGTCTACCTGAGCTGATCTTTTTGAGGCTCTTACATCTTTAATACTTTTCGAAACATAAAGAGCTCCAAAGAAATGAAAAATGTAAGACTATGCAAAAATAAAGAAAAGTTATCTTAGCATTTTTCTTTTATAAAAGAGCAGCTACGAAGATACAAATCTTACAAATAGTTTTCCTTATTTTTCTGAAAATAAAAAATAATATTTGGAGTCAATTGTGAGCTATGAATGGGGTTAACAACAATGTGGAAAAAAAAGGCTTAAAAAATGCCCCATCTAATCTTGAATCAGTAGCAAGCTAATCCTGTGTGTTAGAAACACACAAATTACCCCCTTATGTATTTTTCATCTTTACGAGGACAAATTTACCCTCATAATTTTTTAATATTGCTATTCTTGTTGATTTGCTATATAAAAACAAAATAAGGCCCATACCATAGGCCAATATTGATATTGCACTCTTATCTAAAAAACCAAAATTATGAATCTAAAATTGTAAAAATTTTAATGACAAATTATTTCTATGATTTGTATTCAAGATGGAGAAAAGTATGAAAAAAATCAATAATTTTTTCTATAATATATAATGAGCAGCTTGTAAAGTGAGAAAAAAAGTTGTGATTTCTGTCAAATATATTTAAAATAAAGTATCAAGAAATGCTAGTAATGTCATTTCTATTAGTGACAACAATAAAAAATATAGCAATTATAAGTTTGTATTTCTAACCAAAAAAATGTAAAACTAGCTTCATTTAGTAACAAACGTAGAAAATTATTATTATATTATTATTTTGTGTGTAGTTCTTGTGTTTAAGAGTTTTCTCTCATTTATCATTTTATTCCACTCGCTTATGAGTAAATTTGCTATAGAAATTTTAATTTTTGGCACGAAAAAGAGAAAATTATCAAAGAATCATATAAAGAAGGGCATAAATTCTTTTAGCAATTCAAGTGGGTAATTTATGTGTTCCTAAATACATGGTGTAATTTACTACTAGTGCAACATTACAGGGGCAACTTGTGATTAGCAGAGAGAGAGAGAGAGAGAGAGAGAGAGAGAGAGAGAGAGAGAGAGAGAGAGAGAAGACGCGTAGAATCAACAGGTAAACGCATAAAAAAGATGAGAATAATCAATGGTCAGGTTTTCCGCTATAGTGGCGTGGAAGGACCTACAACCTCTGACAGCGACAGCAAAGCTCATATATTCAGAGAAAACGAATACGACGTCGGGCGCATCAGACAACGGTTGAAAGCGATAAGTAACAAATATTTATAGGTTTTACATTTTCAGCTTTTATTTATTATTTATTGTTTCCGTGTCTGCATGAAAAAAACTATTTTAATGCTTTTATTATGCGAAAGTGTTAATTGTTTTAATTTATTTTTAATATAGTGCTAATTATTTTAATTTATTTTTAATTTAAAATTGAAACGGAATCTATTTAAGTCTTGACCTACAGCAAAATATGTTTTTTATGCGGATCAAAATGCAAAAATTAAAGCATCTACCACTTCCATATCGGTACCATTTGAGTCTCACACACACACACACACACACACACACACACACACACACACATAGAGAGAGAGAGAGAGAGAGAGAGAGAGAGAGAGAGAGAGAGAGAGAGAGAGAGAGAGAGACTGAGTCTTCAAGTATTAAGAAAAATGATATTCCTAGAAATTAAGGCTAAAAAATAATGGGAACATAATTCCCAGAAACGATTTTGTTAATGCTTTTCTATACCTCTCTTTCTTCACATATTTGCACATAACATTACAAGTGGTGTTTATTTTAGTGAAATTTTTGAAGGATTAATATTGATATTATTCGGAATAAACAATATCAACTAGTTTATTTCAGTTGTAGTACATAGCATTTCGCAATGGCAAAGCCAATATATAAGATTTAATCACAAGCAAATTATGTAAATCCAAGAATGGAAACTAAAACTTAGAAAAAATAGATTTTGATTTATGAAGAAAGCTAGTTTGGTGAGGAAATATATCCAACACTTTCTACAGCAGAAAATTGAGCAAATTCTGAAACCTTGCATATTATATACATTCTGGTCCCTTGAGTCCTGAATTGGTATTAGATATTGCATAGCAACATAAAATTCATTGGAAAAAAAAATGGTTTTCTTCGGGCAACCTTTAACCCTTCTATAAAATTAGAAGGGTAATGATTTTGTACTCTACAATTAACTTTAGATATTCCTCTCTTACTTTTTATTTACCAAAATGATACAAATACCTAAGATTTAGATTTTTTTTTTGAAAACTTAAATGTCGAAAGAGTGTTTTTTTTTTATTTTGTACATTTCTTTCAATAAAAAACAAATTACTCTGTAACAAATTATATCTTCTGTAGGTTATATTACTTTAACCAAAAAAGTATTGTTTTTTTATGTTTATAATTAATACTTCAAGGAATTGTAAATAAAAGGCTTTCAAAATAGAAAAGGCAATGTTGTAACCTTAAAATGTTTTATGTGGATGTTTTAGTCATTTAGACCAATAGAAAAGTAATAGTGGAATGCCTGAAACTCATTTTTTAAGTCTCAAAATTATTAGCCACTTAGAACATTAATAAATTTTGAATATTAAAAATTTCTTTATCAACAGTTCTTCTACTTTTCCAACTTAGATTTATTCTTTTGTGTACAAAAATAATAACAACTATGACTCTTGAGTGCCCTGAGACATCCATTAGACAAACCATTTATCAAATGGTATATTTGTGATAAACATGAGAGAATTGAAGGTGACTAAAAGCAAGCAATAAATAACTTTGTTTGAATAAGATTTTAGCTCACACTATATTGCTTGGAAAATAGCATTTGGACTTTAAAAATATTTCCAAATACTTCACTAAACGGGCCTAAATCTAGGAGATCTTCGTCATCTTAAAGTTGCTTTAAAGAGTTTTTCTTTTTCTCTCTCTTTTTTCTGGTTTTTCTTCCTTTTTCTGAACAACCAAAACTAGGGATAATGGGGCTGATTGCCGTTATCAGGTTCATCTTTTTTTTTTTTTTTTTAAGGGGATCATAAATTGCTATTCCTTTTGTTATGGGAAAAATTTTACACATGAAAGATGAAACCCTCAACTTGTAATATAAAAACAAAAAACAGAAACCATCAACTTGTAATTAGTGGATTACAGAAAATCATAACAGTAACTAGGAACATAATTGGCATACTTGAAACTATGACCTCAATCCTAAATTGGTTCAAATCCGAGATTGATATATTTTTCCTATTCTGGCACAGTATTACGACTAAGATAAAACTTTAGCTGTGGGATTATCCTAAAAGGATTCCCTTCAATTTGCAGTTTTTATAAACTAAAATCTTTCACTATCATTTTTTTTCCTTCTCTTAAGTTATAATTTGTTTGCAGCATGACATGCATAATGGGGACATGACAATGAAATGGCTAGTAATTAAAAATATTATTCTTGCTAATCTTCAACAGTAAATGAGAAAATTTGATCACTAAAGGTGAAAGGAACACTAAGGTCTCAATCAATGTTGTCATGTACATATACATGTACAAGCAAGCTCAGCCACGAGCTCAGCTTCACCAAAAGCGAAATTAAGCCGGCTTTTAGCGTCTACAACTCTAATGGTGCTCATCTGGGCACAAGAATTTGCACTTATCAGTTACTATCACTGATCGAAATGAGGCCAACAGGAATTTGTGTGCTGTTGTGACTCACAGATAGTCATGAAGTCAAGGTCATCTTTGTTTATTACTTTTATTATGGGATAATTACACAAACCTCCCTTGAGGTTTATGACAATTGCAGGCAGTACCCCTCAGGTTTCAAAAATTACACTTACCTCCCCTATTTTCATTGTTTGGGTAACAAAATGATGACATCAGCAGCAAAATTACATGAATTTCCAAATTTACCCTCTTGGCTTTAAGTGAAAGATTTTTTTTTCAAGTAACTTTGTCAAAAATATAAGACCAAATTTGTTGTTTAAAAAAAATTTAATACCGCCTCCACTCACCAATTAAAGAAAAAAAATGACACCTCTACCATTACCATAAATCTAAGAGTACTATTCAACATCACAACCAAATTGTGGAATCAAAGTCACCAATATATTCAACATCAATCAACTTAAAAAAAAAAGAGAGAAAAAACACGTCTATTTTTTTTGCCAATTACAAGCACCGAATAGTTTAAAAAAAAAATCTTTGCTCTTATTTTATTATTTTTATTAAATTCTCTCAAAAAAATAAAAAAAAGCATTGTTGTATAAAAAAAAAGCATTGTTGTAAAAAAAGTATTGTCCTAAGGGTATTATAGTCCTTTTGTATAGTGAGGGGAGCTAAGTGTAATTTTTGAAACCTGAGGGGTACTGCCTGCAATTGTCATAAACCTCAAGGGAGGTTTGTGTAATTATCCCTTTTATTATTGTGGTCGATTTTTGGGGGTCTTTTGTTTTGCGTGCGTGAGGGGAGAGAAAAGAGAAGAGAGAAGAGAGGAAGAGAGAGAAGGGGCCCCGGTGGTGGGTTGCATTTGCTTAGCATGGTAAATGTTACATTGACAAATTCAAATGTATATTCTTATTTCACTACTTATCAAGATTTACACAGGGAATGAGTTCCTTTTCTTCATAAAATATACAGTGTTTTACTCAATTTTCTTGGACAATTTGGTTCTAACAATAGTTAGCTGGGTAGATGGGCACTTCATATTTACCGTGTAACTATAGATTGGTTTTGTCAATAAATAGTGAAAATCTCTATTCAAGCATAATGTGATTTTAACAAATGCCGCGTCAAAATGCAATTTTTGACGTAAATAACATATTTGATTTGCATTTAAAACATATTCAAACAGTAAATGTACACAAGATTGTTGCTATTGGATACAATTCAGAAATATACATCTGCATCAATTTGTCCGACTTATAATTGGTTGATTTTCTAATCCCTTTTATAAAATATCATTATTACTTAAAAAGTGATTTATGATAACCAAATAAAAAAGAACCTAAGAAACTTATTTATTTTGCCTTAATTTGGTTACCTAATGCCATAGATTCTTCAACATAAATAGTAGAAAATTAGCCTGAATAATTAACGTAAATATTAATTCAGACTCCAACGAACAAAGTGCCGGAATCCAGGAGACAATTTTGCCTCTCTTCGTAGTCCTTAGTTAAATTGCTCTTCATTTGAATGAACTTTTAGACTAGTGCATATATCAGAAGAATCATATATGTATGCACAAAGTTTGTTAAAGCTAGTTACTAGAATACCAGTTGAGTAAGAGCCATGTGCAGCTTCTCTACTCTTCCATAAAACATTTAAGCTAAAGCTCACCCTAAGCACAAACTTTCACTAAATTTCCAGGTGAGAACTGCCCTGGATCCCATGGGAATAAAAACAATCTGTAAACATTTTTTTATTTAGTAACAGGCAAGATTCCTCCTAAGGTTTAAGATTAAAAAATTCTTGATGGATTTCTCTACTAATTAATTTGTCGAAGAATTGTACAAGTTACATGACTAATAGTACAAAGAGGACAACAAATTGCAGTATATTACAGTAAGAAAGATCTTCTCGTAGATCTTCTTGTTTACCACAAACCGAAACAGACACTCTAACGGATCATGGGGTTGCTAATAATGCTGTTTTAGCTTGTACATAATAAATTATCGGAATCGTTTTAATTATTGAAAAATTTAGGAAAAAAAATTGTATATAAGCATGTAACATCCCTCTCTTCCACTAAACAGCTAATGGTGGTTCCTGTTCTTTATGACAATTGCATGTTCAAGCAAACACAATCAATGTCTAGAAACAAATTTTTTAGGTTATCTGCGTACAATATAGAAGACTGGTTCTTATCTGATGTTTCTGCATGTTGGAATAAGGATCATTTGGAAAAGATGTTTGAAGGATGCCAACATTTTTATTTTATTTTATTTTTGTAAACAGGTGCCAACATATTATCTGACTTACAATGGACTTGGCCATATTTGAGCACTGAAATATTTGTAACTCACTACATGGGGATTGGCCCCTGCCCCAAAAGAATTTAGTATTTCAGGCAACCATGTGAACATATGACCTCAGAACCTTCTGTTATTGTTCGTTTGTTGTTAGCAAAATTAAACAATTAGTTGATGTACGCGTAGGAAAGGTGGGAAATCGAGAGAAAAGCAATAAAAACAAATTTTGTCGATGAACAATTAAAGGGCCGATTTTTATGTCACAATCTATCAAATAACACAGAAAGGTATTGGAACTACTTCGTTCCACAGTTTTGTAAACTACTTGCTCGAAACAATCCTATGTTCTGAATGGACCACAATTAAAAAAAAATACAAGTTGAGAAATCTTCCAATTTCATTCTTGCCTTGAAGTCTTAAAAATGTTTATTATGATATGATGAGTCTTAGACTTCTGATTGTCCGATTGGCAGCTGATCCTAGGATGATTCCTTAAAATTTCAAATCCTATGACCCATGTGAACTCCAAATTGCAAAAACACCTGACTAGTAATTCGTCCCTCTTGTTAAATTATTCGAGCAATAAAGAAGAAAGAACATAAGATTCCTAATAACAACGTTCCATAATCCTACTTTAAATCTTTAATACTCATAAAAGACACTAGGTAAGTATGAAAAGAGAAATCTTGAGCAATGTGCTTTTGTTTTTAATTTTGTCAAATGGGGTATTTCTTGCTTCAAAGTTATAAAAAGCTGACAACATGGGTTCAACAAATTCCCTTGGCACCTTTTGTTTTTGCTTCGTTCGTGGAAGTACACACGCAATATGATACGTTCTTTTTAGTTTCTTTCAGAGAATGCGTAAGCAATACAACTACACAAGTAGGGGAAGGTTCAAAGTCATACATTTGCATCTCTCAATATCAATATCAATATCAGCAACTTGCATACGGAGAAAATTTAACGTTTTGCTACACTTTTTTCAATGGAAATAGTTAATGTGAATCTTGACGTTAAGCTGCAGATGGCTAAGGATGCTTATTGATTCTCTTTCCATCTCTCAAGAACCAAAATTATCCTGTTTGTAAGTACAATTTAATCACCTCACGTGGTAGACGAGTTTTAATCAATTCAATACATGTACATACTGACTTCAAATTAGTTGAATGATGTAACTAACATTTGACAATTAATCTACATGCATTCGTATTTTAGTCATTGAAATTAATTTAATTGATTCTAAGCAATTCTCATGTCCTGGATTAGAAGAGTTTCTACATTCTGTTAGGTGATAATTAACGTGATGATTTTAACCAAGTAAAATGTTCGCTTTATATTTTCACATCGTCTTCCCTTCCTCCAATGGCCAACTCGCCTTTAGAAGAAGGGAAATAAACAAAATAAAAGAACAATAATAAGGGACATGAGGATGCATATATATAGAATTTGAAGCTATTTGTCTAAATCTAACGATAACTCATCATGGTGAGCCTTTTCTATTTTAGGATAAAACTGTCCAGATAGAAAAGTGCTAAAGCATCACATGAATCAAGCGCATTTTTGTGAAGAATCACAAGTACAAGGGGCTAGCAAGCAATTTTATAGCACACTAGCATGAATTACTAGATAATTTCATCTAAACTAAGATTTCTAGAAGCCTTGGACACAATTTTAGAGGCCAGTAAACATAATTAATTGGAAGTTTAAGGACGTGAAAAATAATAAGAAAAAGTAAGAAAGAGCTATGGTTGACAGCTTTGGCAGCATGTAGTGATGGTGGTCTGGTAGACAGGGACCCCGGGATTCCTTGGGCTGGCGAGAGTTGGGCCACCAGTGCAAATGGAAGAAAAGTAGGCTTTTAAGTGGGCCCGCTAAGGAGGAAGCTTTTTAAGCGGGGCCTACAACCAGCACACACGCCCAAAAACCCCAGGGTGCCCGGACAAAGGGGCCCAATGAATGAAACGGGTAACAGGAGCTATGGGGCCGCCGAAAAGAACAGCTGCCACCCGCAATCGCGATTGCATTCACCTGACGAAAGTTTTTGGAATTGGCCATCTTTGTTGGAAAATCCTTTGATCGAGAGTAACCCCAGACGCCCCCACGGGGAGGGGGGGGGGGGGGGGGGGGGAGGTTTGGGGGACGAAGACAGAGAGACAAAATGTTAACAAAAATTTGAAAATGTTTAAATTCTCACGTTGGTACTACAGTCATACTCTTATATTAGGAATTACGCATCTTAAGTATAGCAATTATGCAACAAAATATGTACATAAGATAAAAAGATTTAAGTTGAAAGTCTAAATTAAGTTTTGTATATGTAAATCAACTACTGAGAATATGGATAGGTGTTGCCTTTTATGGTTGTAACTAAAAAGAGAAGATTGAGGCTTTGGAAGTAAAAATAGTGTATTCTAGTATTACTAATAATGGGTTTGTTGTTTAATGGTGTGTCAATTTATTTTCTACAAAATCTATACGATATTCTATGCAATAAAAATCGTATAAAAATAACTTTTTATTGGGCAAAGTAATAAAATAACATCTCAAAACATAGTTTTATATGATAACACCCATTAACAAATTAAGTTTTTTTTATTATATCCTTAAATGTATCTTTAAAAGAAAAAGAAAAGAAATAACACTCTGTCAAAAAAAAATTTTTAGATATGAAAATCATGCTTTTAAGTTGTGTGACAAAACCAAATAATAACCAGAGGAGAATTAGATTTAATTATTCATATAACACTGCCAATATGAGAGAATAAAAGATACGTCAACATTCATTTTGGTTTTTCTTGAAACCAAGGCAATAATAGGTAGGTGCGCCATTTTGGAGAGCGTGGATTTAAAACACCTTGGCGAGACTGAAATTGGTAGAATATTGCCATGTTAGTGTGGATCCCGCAATAACTCACGTAGTTGGTGGGAAGTGGTAGTAGGCCCCATTCCCACCTATCATATCGTTGTCAAAATCAATTGTATTTTCCCATTAATTCATGCACAATTCTTTTTCTTTTTAATTTTCAGATCATATTGAAGCGGACATTTTCCAATAAAAAGAAGAAAAACAAAAACGGAAAAAAGGCAAGGACAGTGATTGACCCAATACATGGCAAAATATATCCATGACATAGATTAATTACGTGACAAATTTTTGAGGAAATAAATATTTTTTTCTTGATAATAAATTTGTAAATATTTATCAGAATATTTGTTGAGAGGTCGGCCGCATCACCCGCGGCCAATGCATCCAAAGTTGTGCAAAATTGGATCTCTACATTTCACCTAAAAGATAAAAAAGATTATTAGCGAAGTTGAACTCCCAACTCATAATCGATCTGACAGTAAGAATTGGCTCGACTGATATAAATTATGCTGTAGTCAATGATACAAATTGTGATTAGAATCGTATCATTGTCATTTTTTATGTACTAAAAAAGATTCTTGATCTATCGTGCAATTGAACAATCGTTAAAAAGCTTTCTTAATCCAAATCAATATTAAGCCAAAAGAAGACATACAACGTTAGAAGAGAATTAAATGTAAAAATAAAAATAAAAAATAAAAATAAAAGAAAGTTGTTCTTTATCTTTTTTCGAGGTTGTTTTTTTCACAGATAGCTATATATAGAAGGATGGCTAGGTACTCCTCCTCTGTCCATAAAATGGAGCTTTTGAAATGGTTTGCATTGGTGCAGGCAATGAGTGCAGCAGAGCTTTCAGTCTTTAGATCTGAAGAGCGGGGAAAAAGGAAAGGGGAGAGCGCCTAATAAGAGTAAAATTGAATGAATGCAAAAAGGGTGCCTGCAACGACGCCAAGTGAAGGAGTAAAGGATAATTGGGGCCTACATTAATTAAGTCATAGGTCCCACAATTACTTTGTCTGTTCTATCTATCAACGGTCACTCGTCCGTCGTCCATATTTGACTATGAGGCCCAACTTCTTCTAAACCCTTAATCACTCCTCAGTTGTCAATTTAATCGACAATTACATGATACGATTAATGGTTCAGATCGACAGAATTTATTTAAAAAAATTTTTATTTTTATTTTTTTTTTGAAATTTTAAAAATATTTTATGTGTCATTGTTTACAATTCGAAATTTGATTGCACTTATAATTGTCGAGAGATATTGAGTTTAGATTAGATTTACATGGATGTCTCTGTCAGTAGTCCAGGGTAAGAAGCTCAGATCCCTATGAATCAACTCTCAGCCCATCACCGTGTTTTCGGTGCCTCTGATAGACGACCATTCGTGCCAATTTAAGTACCCGTACCAGCCGCATCGAAGATTCGCAGTCATAGCTTGAGCCGCCAAGCCATTGTGTGGTTCTATCTTAATTTGCTCTCTCGCCCCCCCTCAAAAGTTTCCTTTCATCTTAGTTTGCCCCTTTTAGTTTAATTATTTGGTAAATTTACCCCTATGATGGTTTTTTGTTCAACACTTGGAACTAGGTTTATTATACAACATTTATCAAACGAGATTCGGAAGATTTAAGTATGGGAGAACACACGTTTGTCAAAAAGCTAGATGTGATTAGTTTTCAACCATGTGTTCTAAAAGTAGAGTTTTTTTTTTTTTATTTAAACTTTCTAAACGATCAGAAATCAACTACATAAAAAAAGAAAAGAAAGACAGGGACAAGGGCATTTATTTTTTAAAATGTTTTATGTTTTTGTCATTACTAGTATCTTAAAATGATTATTTTCTCTTGAGTCCACAATGCCCTAAAAGAAAAAAGCGAAAGCTTTTTGTTGTGTCCCGCACATTTTTTAAAATAAAACAGCGAAATACAATTCTTGAAAATTAGTTGATATATATATATATATTTTTTTTTTTTGAGGAAAAAATTAGTTGAAGTTAGTAGTAGTAAAATTTAAACACATTATTCAATAAACATCCCTAAACATGTGATCTATTGAGACTATACAAGTAAGACACACCTGGGCTTACGACCTTGGATTGTGTGATTAGAATAAGTTGGCCCGGGAACTTAGGAACAAATTTTCACTCTTGTCCACAGACAATTCCTTGTGAATACAAAGAGTTGAGCTCATTTTTTCACAGTTATCTGACTTACATCTCCGTTGATGTAAATAAGTTCACGCTTTACACATGTTTGGAACAATCCTGCCTATCTTCTTTCTTATAATGGCCAAAATTTTCTTGTGGTCCAGTCTAATTCGGTTGTCCAATCTATTCTTGATTTTTCAATTCTTTAAGCCTCAAATGGTGGGACTTTCACTACAGATATATTTCTTGGAGGAGTAATAAGCAGTCACATATTATATTTATTATACATTGGTGTAAGTTATTGCAGATCAACCTCCAAAAACTTGTGTATTACCATCCACCAAAACTCTCAGCATTTGAAGTCTCAAAAAGGTTTGTTAACTTGTAACCATTAATTCCTGCCAGACTACTTTCGGAATAGGCTTTAATGGATGTATTCATGTGACCAAATTCCGAAGTGATTTGAACTTATGAAGCATCAAACTTTCTTGTTCTGAGGCTGAGAGGAGCAGAGAGCAGTGCCATTTGTTGATCTCTTATGCCAAACTTTTTGGAGGTGTCAATAGATGGAAGGTTTAGTCAGTAGTAATTGAACAGAAGAGTATTGTTTCTTTCCAGAAATTTGGGACCATTGTGTGGGAAAGCAACCAGAAAATTATTGACTATTACTGCTGAAAGAAAGCTTTTTCTTGCAGACTGACAACAGCAACCAAACATTGACCAACCACGTATATCACACAGCAGATACGGCTGAATTTTTAAGAATCCAATCTTCCCACATGAATTACATGTCTGAATTGTTAATTCATCGAGATTCCTGCTTTTAACGCCGATAAAGATATATAGTAATTAGCCGCTGTCCAACTGGAATTGTCACCTGTCGGGTTCTTGATTGGCTTAATCTTAGTGATAATGCGATTTACGAGACACCAATTGATTGGTTTCACTTGCTTTATGCTTCTTGAATTCGGAAAAATAATCATTTAGATCGATATACATTGATAAATAACGAGTTAATTCGTTAAATTTTTTGATTTAATATAATCCTGACAACCAATGGCCTATTACCGTTCAAGTAACTCGTGTAATCCCAATTGCTGAAAACCATGGCCCTTTCATTGTCTCTGCTTTGCAACTACTCAATTTTTCTGTTTCTGAAGCTTCTCCTTGCGGTGACCTGGTTCAAGTAGTGCAAGTATTTCTGTCAATTTCCAACTTTTTCGCATTCCATTAGCTAGCTGTTTGGGATACATTTGGACTGTAGAGCAAAGAAAGGGGCCAAAAAAATAAATAAATAAATAAATAAAGAAGAGGAAATGGGTGATAATAAGTTTCACAATCTTTGGTAGCTAGCACCACTATGAATCGATTTGTACTTTAAACGTGACCACAAAACTGGACTGATATGGACTTGGTAATAACTAGTGAAGAAATTGGCATTCGATTGATAAAAATAAAGGAGAGAATGGTCCTACAAAGAATGAGCATGAGCGTTTATCACAAAAGCAGGCCGATTTTCTTGCCTTTATATTTTATTCTTTTGTTTGTTAGTCATTCACTGACCATTTTTGGAGTTTAATTCGTCGCTTTTATCGTCCATATATAATAGCAATTGGACCATACTACTTTAGATTTTGGCAGGGTTGAGGTTAACATCACTTAGCAATTGCTGGAGATAGGCTTGGGAATTGGGGTGCCTGTTCCTTGAGGTTACTGCTGAAACAGTACTTGTCGTCCCCATTTGAACAGATGCCTTTCGGAGAAGAAACTGTGCTTGAAGATGAAAGCACCATTGCAGAGGCCATTCTTGATGGAACATGGACTCAACAAAGAAGGTGGGGGCATGCAGCACCACAACTTGGTTTTGGTTTGATAACTCCATAAATTGATAGGACATTGGAGCTACCTCATTTATAAGTCGTGCATTGTATTACTATGTGAATACGACTCTGTGTGACTGGTTACCTATATTTAAGTTCTGTAGTAACCTTATACTGCATATGATTTTTTCACGAATATATAATATGAGTTGTAGCCATTCTAGTAGCATTCGATAATTTTTTTTCTAATATAATTTGAGGACGAATTCTTTTGAGGCGGAGGGTCTAATGTGCATATCATACCTGTAACTTTTGGCTTTCAATAAATCCCTCGCAAGATTGCACAAAAAGTCCCAGGGTTACAATCTTTTAGCTGCCATCACTATATCCAATTCTATTAACAAAAAATTTTCATCATTGAGTCCACTCAAACTTTTTTTTATTGGTTTCTTTGAAACTTTGTCCAGAAAACATCGACCATCTCTTTTTTTGGTTGTTTCACCGCGTCAACAAACTTCCATTCGAGAGAACGACATACTAATAGAAGATATAACCATCATAATTAGCAACAGCATCATGTTTCGTTCAGATTTGATTAGGTTGCAAATTAACTTCGTATATTGGTAGCTTTTCAATGTTGATATCCACCTGAAATATCATTTAACAAAGAAATGCAACTCAAATACAATTGATTAAGGTTGTAATTCTTAAGGTAATTATGATGATGAATTCAAGCAAGAATCTAATATCTGAATTTAAGGAGATTAGACGTTTACATGCATCCATCAGAATTACCTTCCGACTTGCCATACAATATCTGTTGTCCATTTCCAGTGAATTGCCAAATTTGTACTTCACTGATCAAGTATGGTTGTATGTATGGCCATGGGAATTGGATTGGTTACTATGCATTAAACTAGTGGTCCTATGTGTTAATAAACGTCTTGAATATTGACCAAGATGGTTCAAAAATGGTCCACCCTCGACAAATACAATTTCGAACGTTGCAAAATTAAATATCTTAAATTGTCAAACATAACTTTGAATCTTCTTCAGTAGACGAAAATTACCTCAGTGGAAATGCTCATGAAAGTGCAGGTCCAGAATTACAGTTCCGTCGTCCTATTTAGCTAATGTTAATCTCCATCTATGTATAATTGTGTTAAGCTTGCCACTTTTGAAACTTTAAAATAGTTGATGTTTCATTGACATAGATGTTGAGGAACTTTGGCAATACTTACATGGCAATTGTAATTGAGTACAATTTCGCTAGGTTTGCTTTTTTTCTTTTTATTTTTCAGCATAAAAAATCTCCATCATCGGAATACTTACATTGTAAGGAGAGTTAGCGTGCTCATAAAAAAATTCACCATATAATCGATTGAGAAATACTACTATTATTAAGTTCACAATTCCTTTTTAGCATATACTTATATCTAAAATGACATTATAGTAAAGTTTAGACTTAACATTCATATATTATTGCTTAAAAATTGAGCTTTGTTTTTAATTTCATCTCTTTTCATAATTATGTTTAATTATTTCTTTCTCTTCCAATACCTCTTTCTTGCTCTAGTCTTGAAGTTTTGTCTTCCAATTAGTCAGTTGGAAGCCAAAGTCAAATTAAGGACGGAATATCTAATCATGACAGCTTCATTTAGGATTTGTTCTCAACTATATTCTCGTAGCTGCTTTAAGTTTTTGAATTTTGAAAAATCAGTTTTTTAATGTTCTCAACTATTTTTTTTTTTTTTTTACCTTTTAGATATCCGTTTTTAGATTTTTTATTTTTCACTTTTCTAATATTAGCTTCACAAGAATTAGAATCAATTCAGAATCGACAATTAATATCTTCGGTTAATTACGTATCACAAAAATTACGTACGATCTTTGCTAAGGGACCATAGGCGCTTACTTTTTCTTTTTTCTCTGGTGATCAGTCACTGAGATTCGGCTGTGGGCCGAATATGTGGACCATAAATTTGAGGTCCAACTACAGGAACTGAATTAAGCCCGACATCCATCAAATCCACTGGGCAATCCAATATGATAATTTTCGCCCCTTTTAAGAGATGAACACACCGGATAGGCCTACGTTGCCCATAATCCCGTTCAGATAGAGAAAGGTCTATATCGTTAAATTAGGCGAAGCCCAAGTGATGCTGGTAAGGCTTCCGTCAATCTTTTCTCTGAAATTTGGGAGCATCCCTTGAATATAAGAAAATAAAGAAGAGTGAATTTTTAGTGCCATGTGTGTCTCCATTTACTTATTTATTTGTTCATATTTAAGCAATTAAATGTTTAAAATTTTATTTGATGGTACCTATTTATATGATCGACATAATAAGTCAATTTAATTTGAAAATTTTTTTTATTCAATTGACACACGATATTTGGATAATATTGCCTCACAAATATAGGAGGTAATCTGACTAATTGACAGGAGCACATTCTCAAATTCAATTTTGCATTTGTTGTACAAGGTGAAAATTTAAAAAAAAAATCAGCAAATTGATAAAAAATTGCAAAGGCATATGAATTTGGCCTCCGTGGAATGGACCTTAAACAGCAATTGAACGATTTTGACTTTTCCAACAAGAAAAAGTTCAAGATTAAGGGTGTGTTTGTTTGGGTGTAAAATATTTTCTGCATTTTCAAGTGTTTGGTGACCATTTAGCGTAGAAAAATATTTTCTTTGGTAAAATATTTTACATAAGGGGATGGAAAATGACTTCACCTTTTAAGTAACTGAAGTTGTTTGGAACGAACCATGGGTACCTAGACCATGGGTACCATGGTTACACAGTAAATGTTTGGAACGAACCATGGGTACCTAGACCATACTCCTTCAGAGTCCTGCCATTTAACAAAGAGTTTTGGCCGGCAGCCACAGTTGGAGACTTTATTGATCATGTAACTGGGCAATGGAAGACTCAATTGTTACAGCAATGGTTCTTAGAATTTGAAGTGGAGCAAATTGTGAAAATTCCTATTCTCCCAGGATTGACACCAGACATTCAAGTCTGGCATTACAACAATGATGGTCAATTCACTGTCAAATCAGCATATCATCTGATTTTGGAGCTACAGAAGCATCAAAGGGGCACGGGATCTTCATCTGCTGTAGGCGTAGAACGTGGTTTTTGGAAAAAAGTCTGGAAACTAGATATTCCTCCTAGAGTTAAAATCTTCTTATGGAGAGCTATCAATGGTGCCTTAGCAACTGGTTCAAAAATTGAAAAAAGGCTCAATAAACAAGGACTCAGATGCAGTTCATGCGGATCACTTGAAGAGACGGACAAACACATTTTCTTTGAATGCCCTGCAGCTAAGGAAGTATGGAAGGAAGTATCTAGCAGCTGGATAATGAAAAGCAGAAGTTTTGGAAGTTTAAAAGATTGGTTTGCCGCGATATTGGAAGCTCATAATCAGAAGGAATCAGAATTCATTACCATCATTCTCTGGCTTTTGTGGAAATCTAGGAATGAAAGAATATTTGAAGGCTTCATGCGCCCAGCTAAGCAAATTAGTGACTACGGGGAGCTTTTCCTGCGGGAATATCAAGCCATGCAATCAACAGAGATGACTTCCATAGGCTATCCAATTCATCAGGTCTTTGATAGCAGATGGAAGCCACCAATAGAAGGCCACTTGAAGTTAAATGTTGATGCCTCCTTCTCCGAACAAGGTTCAGGTGTAGGGGTAATAGTCAGAAACTGTGCAGGGGAGGTTGAAGTAATCATGGCAGAAAAACTCCCTCACCTTTGTGATGCAGAACATGCAGAGACCCTGGGTTTTTTGAAGGCGGTGGAGTTTGCCCAAGAACATGGCATCACTCACTTTGAATTAGAAGGGGACAACTTGAGTGTCGTGAAAAGAATTAATAATCAGTCAGCGGACCTCTCAAAAGTTGGGCATCTAATTGATAGAATCAGGCAGTTAGTCAAGCTTTCCCCATCAGTTACAGTCAGCCATGTGAAGAGACAATTGAACAAACCAGCTCATGAAGCTTCAAAGTTAGCAATTCAGTTAATAGGTAGAAAGATCTGGTGGTCTAATTTTCCCGCTTCTGTCATGGAAGCTGTAAATTTGGACTCACAAGATGTACCTTAATGGCGTTCAATGAAAATGTCTTATCTTATTCACAAAAAAAAAAAAGTAACTGAAGTTGTTTTCTCTTTAACAAAAACATCAGAGGGTACGCGTGCTTTTACTAAACTCTGAGGTTTAAAAAAGAAAAAAAGAAAAAAAAAAGGAAGACAAAAGAGGGGAAAAAAAAGACAGAAAGTCTGAGAGAAGATAGGGGAGGAGAGCACTGCGAACATCGGTGGCAAAGCCCGAGAGAAGAGAGCTGCAAATATCAACAATGAAGAAGCGCATAAGTTCTAAACCGCACTCTCCATGCAAAATCTAAAGAGGTTTTCCGCTGGAAGGTGTGTTTGAATTTTTTTGAAATTTGCTTTTTTTAAAAAAAATTTTGATTGGTTGCTGAAATGATGGAAATTGGAGGATGTGGATTGAGATTAATGGTTTTCTTTGATGTAGATTCAATTTTTGAGAAATTACAGCTTTTCTGTTGAGATTTTATATAGTTGAATTTTTATAACGCTACTGTTACAGGTGTCTTTGTTCTAATAAATGAGCTTGAATTTTGATAATGCCTCTGAATATTTGAATTTTTATATTGCTTTAATATAAAGATCTTATTTCTCTGTTACTTGGTTGATTTGTTGGTGAATTGCATCTTTCCTTGTTAGTAATTTCAATTTGAGTTGTCGTATTTAGAAAACAACTCAAGTTGCAATAATGTTTTATTGATCAGAAAACTATCAACAATGTGAGCCGATAATTCTGCGTTTCTAAGATTATGTTGCTTAGATTGTCATTGTTGGCTTAGATTTGGTTATTTTGTGTGGTGCTTGCAGATCTTCTGTGGGATTACAACCTCAGTTATGGTACTAATAACGTCACAATTTTATGGTTTTCCGATTCTGGTTTAGTTGGAAAATAAGGCCAAGGGAATTGATTTCTCTAAGATGTTCTTGCTACAGAGGTGGTTGACATATAAAACTTAAGTCAGTGTCACTTTATTGGAGCGATTTGATTCAGGCTTTGCTTGCTTCTTATTAATTTTATCTTGGTTATCTTGCATTTTCTAGTATATGTCAAAGACTAAAAAAGTGTATAGTGCAAATTGAAGATGTTTCATTAACTAATCTGATTCTCTACCCGTATCTTATATATGATTTGCTGATTATGGACTGCTCTGTCTTTAAGCTAATTTCAGTTCCTTAGTTTCTAATGTGAGATTTAAGTACATTGTATGTCAGGTAGTATAGCTACTATCTCAACTTTTATTTCTTTAAACAACATTGGTCTATCAATCATTATTACTACCCGGAAAAATGATTATTCTCAAGATGTGATATTGAAAAAATTGATTTTCAAGTGTGATGATGTGGTTTCTTCCTTTGGAAGGAGCTTGTTAAAATTTTTCGTTTTATTGTACATGCAAAATTTTCTGTTCTGTGAAGTTCTAGAAGTTTGAAGCATTCAAGTCTGTATTTCGTTGTCCAACCATTTTGTTTTCATTTAGCGACGTGGTTGCTGGATCTGCTGCATTGGCAAATGTCTTTCATGTGTTTTTGCTCAGAGAAAAGATAGTGATGCTTGCCCATCATTTGATTTGACACCTACCTAGGTAACAATGTGGTGGATTGTATACTCTGAAGTTCAGGCATTATTCTTTTCCTCTCTATAGGACAATAAAATTGCCATGTTGCAGACTTTTTGCAATATCAAATATAACTCAATGGCATATAATTAAACCTTGTTCTTCTTATCTGGCTATCACGTTTGTTGGACCTTTTGCTCCTCCCACTCTGTGGATAATTGGTCTCTGAATGGGGGCCATCTGGTTTCTATTATGTGTTGCTTTTCTTTATGAGTAGCAGGCGAGAGAGGAATCTAGGGAACTTGCAGATTTATATGGTGCTACAGTACACAGGTGTTAAGTTTGCTTGGCTGCATAATTATCATCAAACGATAATTGTATCTTTTTCTATTAGATCTTACCTTTCACTCATGGGTATATCACGGCACCTCTTGCTTCAATCTTGGTACGAGTGTATGAACTATTCTATTAAGATAATAGTGATTACAAAGACTACAGAACCACATCTATGTTGCAAGGATAGCTCAAGCGCTGAGCATTAGGAACACTTCATGGTTTAGGAGATTTAATACTTCTGACATTTCACAATTTTGAACATGAATTGCACATTCCTGATAGTTCCTTTGTTGACTTTCATTATGTGGAAAAATATTGATTTCTTGTCACAGGAAGCTTTACATGCTTTGTGGCATGCAGCTTTTCCGAAGGAAGAACCCCGTATTTTAATATCTAATAGTGGAAAGGAAATGTATTTCTTGCTATGAGACTTCTTGAGATGGTTGTTTTATAAAATAATTCTTTGTAGTTTGTTGTTTAAGTTTAAATTTGTTGGTTATTATAATTCCTTCCTGGAATTCCTTGGTTTTTTGTGATACGAAGATTTAAAGTCGATAGTAAAAAGTTGTTTTCATAGTTACTGTAACTCCTGTTTGCGTATTGTTTTAAGTTCTGGTAACAAATATGTCATAACAAATATGACATATGATGATTTCCCCATGCCAAGGTCGGGATACAAAGCCCAACATGGCATTTAGGAGGGAGAGAGGTAAAAAAAGGTAGATTTAGGATCAAGAAGCTACACCTTTAATTGTGTTGGCAAAAAGTTTGAGATCACACCCAACACTCCATTGAGAGCTTCACCCTACTAGTGTGAGGCAACATACATTGTAATATAAATAGTTGATCCAAAAAAAAAGGCTTATGATGATAATGGATTTTTAAATAATTTATTTATTGCATGGGGTATATTTCTTAGTATATAAAATTTTTTTATTTCTTAGTATATAAAATTTTTTATGTAGGTGAACAAAACAACAATCAATTTTTTTTTGGAAAAAGACAGTACGTTATAGTGGATAAAAAGTAAAGGTGGTAGTAAAAGGTGAGATAATAGTGTGAGGTTAGGAAAAATAATTTTAATTATTTTTAAAAAAATACCAAACATGAAATTAGAAAGTATTTTCAATAAGTTAACCAAACACTTGAAAATAAAAGAAAATAATTTTTCTGAAAGATAATTTCCCTAGAAAATATTTTTTAGAAAATATTTTCAATTCAAACAAACACACCCTAAATCGAACTTGTCAAGATTCAAGAGGTGTGTAACTTAAAAGAAAGCAAATCTAGTGGATGGCAATGTCTATTCTTTGTGAACGGCCAAATGCCTCAAGCCATCGTGAATGCGATGATGGCGTGAATGCACCATTGCTAATTGGCTTCGCTTCTGTATTCAGCAATGTTGTAGTTCTCCTGCCAACTTTTAGCTTGCTTCATTATCTCGATGCACCAAGTTTATATCAAGTAATTAATCCTCTCTCCCTCTCTCTCTCTCTTACACACACACACAACAGTGTGTGTATATATATGTGTGTGTATACACAAACTATATGTGTGTTTTTGCATGTATAATAACTATATGTGTGCATGTTTTTTTTTTGTATGTGTGTCTACACACACATGCACACAAAACAAATGTTATTTTCAAAAATTCTGAAAGAAGTGCTTCTCATAATCATCTTTTTTGATGGACCCAAATCAAATAAATGAAGAAAACACACAGGAAAATTAAGGGAGAAAATTTCTTCTTGCAAAAAAAGAAAAGAGGCCACAAAAAGTTTACAAAAACCGAACGAGGAAGGCTACGTAGTTCAAAGCAAAAACCAACCAAAACAATGATGCAAGTGCCATGAAAAGTTGCGGCAGAAAACTAAAACCTAAACTAGTACTATTAAGATACAATCACACACACGCTACTACAAATACACCCACATATATTAACCAATTAAACTAGGACACATGGCACCTAGCTAAAACAAATGACTAAAATAATATAAGGCTTGGTTTAATTAATTTGCTACATAGCCTCCCTTAAACCAAGCTCTTCAAATTTAGACATGCCCAACATCTTCTTCAACATCAAGAACATGTTCGTCTTCAAAGCCTTTGTGAATATATCCGCCACTTACTTCTCAATTCTACAATAGTCAATCTTAATCTCCTTATCACAAACCAACTCATATAAAATGGTACTTGATGTCAATGTGCTTACTACGCCCATGAAGAATTGGATTTTTGGACAATTCAATTGCTAACTTACTATCACAAAAAATCTTCATAGGACCATCTGTAGACACCAAATTTTGACACACCTTTTGTAAAAATGTGTTTTTTACTTCATTTGGGATTACAATTTGTTCTTTCGAGAGTCGATTGTAATTTTTTGTATATATTATGACTCACAAGTGATATCATGGGCAAAATAGTAATTTTAACATATAAATACCTTTTATTTTATTTTAATTTCTAAATTCATATTTTTTATATTTTCTTATGATTCTTTTAATTTTTATGATTTTTCAGAATCGTTTAGTAATTATTTAGAATTTTAGTATTTCTTAAGTTAATGGCACATTTTCCAACGCAACCCTTTCACTAAGAATTTTCATGTGAAAAATTTTATATGCACATTTTATATATTCATAGATTTTTTATAAAAATCTCATGATTTTTAGAAGTCATTTGTTTTTATTTAATTTTTATATTTTTGTCTAATTAAAGGCACATTTCCCAAAAATGAGTTAATAATAAAGCTTTTTTTAGTGAAAATTTAATTATATGTGTTTTGTGATATTGTATTCCGTGTAAAAATTTTGTTATTTTTAAAGATCATTTAGTATTTTTGTAATTTTTATAAATTTTGTCAAATATGACATGTTTTCCAATGTACCTTTTTATTAAAATTCTTCTATGAAAAAAATTTATATGTGTATTTTTATATATCTATAGATTTTATGGAAAATTTTCACAATTTTTTAGGAGTCGTTTGGTATTTATTTTTAAATTTTGTCTTTTTGTCTACTAATAACACCTTTCTCAATGTTTCATCAATGTCCTTTTTTTTTATATAATGAAGTTTTTTTCCTTGGGTAATATTAAATTTTAGTAAGTTTCTTTTAATGTTAATGTTAAGGAGTCCACATTTGATTTAATTTGATTTTTATTTTATTTCATTTCTCTTGCAAAAATTTAAAATAAAAAATTTTAAAAAGAAAAAAAAAAAGAAAAAGACTAGCAACAGCATGTTGCTACTACTGCAATGGCTGCTAATCAGCCATATCTATCCCAAACACCATCATTTTGTAGACATTCTAACACACCAACTCCACCATCTAGTCCCCATCAATCATCTTTACAAAACTTGCACTCACTTCACCAAATTTTGAGGAGTTTGTTTTTTTTTATTTTTCTCTGTTTTTCATCATCACCGCACACCAGACAACACATACCAACACTTCACTCAATTCTTTCTTTCTCTTGGTCCTCAACATTGACATTATCAGCTTCACTCAATTCTTTCTTTCTCTCAATCCTCAACATAGACATGTTCAGCTCACCAATTCAACTCTTCTCCCTCAGTTCTTGCTTTCATCTCCAGCCCTTCATCACCCTCTTATTAGCTTCTCACTCACACTATTCCTTACAATTTTCACACAAATTCAGTTCTTCCTCACAACACTCACACACAATACACATACCACACACAAATTCACTCCAGTTTCACAAACTCACAAACACACAAACAATCAAACACTCATACACACACACACTTCACTAACAATACATAATCTTACACAAAAACCTGTCACAAATACACACAACCAATTTTACAGCCCTGTTTCTATCAACACCACCATCCCTTCCTCTTCCCTCAAATTCCACCACCTACAAAAATCACCTAAATTACAGCAAAAAACTTCTACTCAAACCACCCCCAAAAATTCTGTTCAACTGCATCCCCAAATCTTACATTCCAGCCCCAACTTTCTACTATTTCAACCCAAAAATTCCTACCAATTATAGTTTCAAATTCGCCAACAAAACAGTCACCAAAACACTACAAAACCAGCCCCTCTACCACCCAAAATAAAACCTGCAAAAACACCACCATAAAGCCACTATTATCAGCCCCAATTGCAGTAAGAATAAATGCCCAAAAACAGTCCCAAAATTTGACAAAAATCAGCCCGAAAACACTACAAAAACAACCCAAAATTCTGCAATAACCATACCTGAAAACACAGCAAGAATAACGCCAAAAATAGCTCAAAATTACACCTAAAAAGCACAAAAGTCAGCTATAACTGCAATTAGGAATATCCATCCAACCATCACCAATTCTCACAAAAAAAAAATTCTGCAATAACCTTTCCGAAAAAAACTGTAAAATCAGCACCAAAAACACTATAAGAATCACCCAAAAAATAGTTGTAAAAACAGCTCACATTGGCCCAAATCACAACCCCAAATTAGCACCATCGCACCACCTTCTCAACCCTTTAAAACCACCAAATCATAGCCACTTCTCTACCGTTCTCTTGGCCAAATCAGGGGAAGCCTTAGTTGTGATTTCCATCCACCCAATTTAGGTAAATTCTCGGCCCGCCTCCCAGTAATCTTGGTACAGCTTTTAATAATTGAAATTATGTTAAGATATTGATTTGATTTGTAATAATTTGAACAATGAGGATTGGAGTTTTGAAGGTTTGATCTAAGGAATTTGGATTTGTAAGGATCCAGTAAGTTCATATTAGAGGAATTCATTTAGGAAATGAGGGATTTGAGGTTTGATATTGAGTTAAGAATGAGAGTTTTGAGTTTGTGGGTCCGATTGAAAAGAAACTGATTTCGATTTGAGGGACTGGAGTTTTAGGGCTAGTTTGGGAGTTTAGGATAGAAAAGAAAAGAAAGCAAATGTTGGGTGGGAAAAGAAAAGAAATGATGAGAAAGGAAGAGAAATGATAGAATTTTCTGTTTTGTATTGTTTGGGAGTTTAGAAAGAAAATGAAAGAAACTAGGATTCATTGAGAATTTGATTTTACCTTAAAAACTTTTTAGGAGCCAAAGTGTCATATTGTAAAAGTTTACACAACATTTTTCACTTTCCTACCATCTCTGCCCAAACTTGTGAGAATTTGAAAGCCAAAATTTTTTTTCCGAATCCCTTCACATCCTTTGCTTTTTTTTCCATTGGAACTCCCAAACATAGGAAACTTAAAATTTTTCATCCTATCTTTTCTTTTTCTCTCATTTTTTTCCATCCAAACAAGCTATTAACTATATGTTTTCTTGTAAACCGAATTGGGAGACTTTTTTTATGTTTTTACCTTTTTGTTTTCTTTTAGTAATTCTTTACGTTAACAGTGGTTATTTTGTTGATGACTCGAGTTTAGTTTAGTATTAATTAGTCTTTAAGTTCACTAAATTGGTTTAGCTAATTAAGCTAGTTTAGTATATGCGTGTGTATCTCTTCTGGTTATTTGATTATATGGAACAATGTAAATTTATGTTGTTAGTCCTTATGTTTTGATTATTATCCTTATGCCCCCTGAGTCCTTTTTATTTTGTACAATTAAGCCCCTGATAATTATATATTGACCTCTATAGGTTTTGTTTGTCTTCAATTAAATCTTGGCTAATTGCAATTAAATCCTTGTATTGCTGGAAATTGCAAATTGGTGATAAATATTTGCTAGAAATTTGATTTGTAACCCCCATGTTGCTGTAATTTACATGTTCACCCTTAGGCTTACTGTAATTTATGTCTTTCAATCCCCATGCTTGCTGGAATTTTCAATTAACTCCCCCCAACTTGCTGGAATTATGTGTTAGCTCCTTTAAATGGCTAGATTTTTATTTTTAGTCCTATCATGTTCCTCGAATTTTGATTTTGAACCCTAGAAATTGCTGAAATTTCAGTTTTGATTCCTTGAATGTTGCTGGAATTTCAAATTGATCCTTCGAATATTGCTGAAATTTGTGTTTTAATCCTTTTAAATGGATAGATTTTTAATTTGAGGCTTCCATTTGTTGCTGGAATTTATATTCTAGTACTTATAATTGCTGTAATTTATCTTTCAACCCCTTAAACATGTAGAAATTACATTTTTACCCTAGCATTGTTGGAAATTGTTATTTAGTCCTTTAAGTTGTTGGAAATTCTTTTATGGCCTTAGAACATTGCTGAAATTTATTTTTTGCCCCCATGTAGATAGAATTTGCATTTTGGTTCTGGAATGTTGCTTGAAATTGTAATTTGGTCCCTCACACTTGCGGAAATTATATTTTTTGTCCAAAACTTGCCGTAATTTTTATTTTTGGCTCCCCATAATTACTATAATTTATTTTCACCCCCCAAACCTACTGATATCATATTTTTACCCTCAAATGTTGCTGAAAATTGTATTTTTACCTCGATGCATTGCTGCAAATTATAATTTTTGTCCTTGTGTTTGCTGAAATTATATTTGGCCCTAGAACATTGCTGAAATTTATGTTTTTGTTCCCCTATTTGCTAGAATTTCATTTTTTGCCAAGGAATATTGTTAAAAGTTATATTTCAACTTTTAGGCTTGTTAAAATTCATATTTTAATCCCTAAATTTTGTTTAAATTATACTTTTGCTCCTAATTGTTGGATATTTACATTTTTAATCTAAAACTTTAGAAAAATTTTACTTTTGATTCAAAAACTTTCCTTTTTTAATTAAGTCCTTAGAACTTTCAATTATTTCTTTTTCATTTTTTTAAAGTTTCAATAAATGTCCCAAAATTTGGTCTTTTGTCTGGTTAAAGCTCAAATTAGTTTCTTTGTTCCTCTTTTAATTATTTTTGATATTTTTATTTATGTGTTAAAAGTTTAAGTATATTTTATTGTATTTTCTATTAAATATATTTTTTCTAACTATTTAGTTGGTGCTTTTAACTTTTTGTTTGTTGTTGTTATTATAATTCTCTTGTTTTTTATCCCTTGATTATAGTGATTAATATTGTATTATTCACTTTATGCCTTGTTTATCCAAAATATTGGTACCTTGATTTGTTTGTTCGTTTTGTTAGTATTTGTACCAAATCTTTGGATGGAAGGTATTTCTGTTATTCTTTTAATTTCTCTTTATATACTCCTACGTTCTCCTTTTTTATGTTTTTTTAAATGTATCTTTTATGTGTTTATTATTTTATTTGGGAGCATTTATTTATTGTCATGTTGTTTATTTGAATTTAATCTTAATTATTCAGAGAAATGTAATAAATAGGTGATATTTTATTTAACAAAAATTTGTATTTAGATAGTTAATTTAATAGATATGTTATATTTTTTATTTATTTAACCAAAATTTTTATATTTTAAATAAAAAATGTAATGCATAGGTTAGATATGTTACTTTTCTTATTTTTACCCCTTCTAGATTGTAATTAGACTTTTCTTGATGAAATAGATAGGGGTAGGTGTGCTATGTGTTTTTGCATGATTATGTGCTTACGAGTTTACTTACTTTCCTTAGGATTTTGCATTTAGAATATTATGTTTATGTGCCACGTGCTCCTATGTGCTATTATCTGCTTCTATGTTCTTATTGTTTTAATTTATGCTTCTTTGTTTATTTACTTGCTTTATTATGATGTATGTGTTTCGTCGCCACATTAGTCCAACACTGGTTGTGATTAATTCTCATTTCCTCGTTAGTCCAATGCCAATGAGAAATTTATAAAAAATTGAGTTAATCCAATGCTAAACCCTTAGACCCCTCATATGTAGTTTCATCACTTGTATACAATTCATTCCATTACATACCTTATTTTTTCATTTTAGCTTATTTTTCTCATTCACATATTATTTTCCCTGATATTATCTCTTCCCCATAAATTTATAATATGTGGCATTTAGATTGCATTTTATATAGAACGTCAAGATAGATAGATAATTTGTCTGTTTAGATTAGGAAGGATTACCCTTCGAACATGAAAGTAGCGAATATGTTTTTTGTAACCTTAGTATGCTATTCATTCATTTGTAAGAAGGAATATTTTGTCACGAATTTTCATTCTCTATACCCGTTAGGTTGCATTCTCTTTCTTTAATCACTTATATATATATATATATATATATATTGCATTTCATTTTGGCATAACTCGTGGCCCCTTCGAGATTTCTTTTTGAATTTTACAATTAATGCGATAATCTCAATTTAATTTTGAAGGGATATCTTGTCCTTCTCAATATTTCTTTTGGATCTAGATTTGCATCCATATAATTATATTTAAATGTAATAGAATTTTAAGGTTATTTTAGAAAAATTTCGGATTAAATCTCGCAACTAGTTTCGGTTAAGTTGAAAGGAAACTTTAGACGCGAGCCTTTGCTTCTCTTTCATCAACTGTGACTCCTAAACCTATTTTTCTCTCATTTTCAATAACTTGGAGTTGTTTAAAAAATGATTTTTTTTCTTTTTTTTTGCATTTTTCTAAAAAATATTTTTCAAAGAAATCATTTTTTATTTTCTTCTATTTTTATAATAAAATATTTTTTGTTGACTTGGTACACCAAAACTCAATACCAAGTGATGACTCTCATTTTCATAAAAAAATTCTTTTTGAGATTCTATTTTTGGGTCCAAACCATCGCATTTTCAAAAGTCCCATCTTAAGCCTTTTTTTTGTCTTCAAAATAAAGCATTTTTTAAAAATTACATTTTTGTCAAACCACATTCTTTTTCTACCTACCTTTTCTTTTTTCAAAAATAAAAATCATTCTCCAAAAATTATTTTACAAAAACCAAAACTCTTTTTTTCTCACACTACTTTTTTTTATTTTCAAAAAATAGGGCGCGATACCATCTTGCCTGTGTTGTAGAATACCAAATATCCTCCTCAACTATAATGCCTGAGTAGCACTGTTAACTGTAGCAATATATTCTGCCTCTGCAATGGACAAAACTATCACCAGTTGCTTTTTAGAACTTAAAAAAAATTTCCAAATCAGTAAAAAATGCGTAATATGAAGTACTTTTCCTTTAAACTGTATCACTAATCTAATCACTATCCGCATAACCATAAAACTCAATAGGATCACTACTAGAATGAAAAATATCATCTCGCTGAATACCTCTGATGTATCTCAAGATTCTCTGTGACTGATATGGATTCTTCATTTCCTGCTAATAAAGTCAACATTAAAATTGATATATGGCCTCGTAAAAGTCAAATATCTCAAACTCCTTACCAAACTCTTAAAACAAGTAAGGTCTATATATCCACCAGTGCCATCTTTGATCAACTTTAATTTTTTCTCAGGAGATGTCAAAATTGAGTTAGCCTCATCTATCTTGAACTATTTCAAAATTCACCTACATATTTCTTTTGAGATATAAAAATACCATGGTCAAATTGAAAAACTTCAATACCAAAGACATAAGACATGGGGTCCATATCTATCATCTCCTATTGCTTAATCATGGTCTTTCTGAATTCAACAATCATTTTAGGATTATTGCCTTTAAAAAATAAATCATCTACATACAGGCACACAACCAAAACATCACCAGGGAAAGAGAATTTAATATACAAAGTATGTTTATATGGACACTTCAAAAATTCATGAGAAATAAAATAAGAATCAATTATGGTATATCAGGCTCTTGGAGCTTATTTCAAACTATACAAAGCCCTTTTTAACTTACACATCTTATCTTCTTGACCTATTCTGATATAACTTGCAAGTTGTTCAACATAAATCTCCTCTTCAAGCACTATATTAAAAAAAGCAGACTTAATATTTATTTGATGAATTTCGCATTTATTTTGGATAGTAAGAGAAATTATCAAGCGAACAGTGTCAAATCTAACAACGGATGCAAATACATCAAAATAATCAATTCCTGATTTCTGCTTGTACGCCTCAGCAACTAACCTTGTTTTGAATTTCTCCACTTCTCTATTGGGCTTGTACTTCCTTTTGAAGACCCATTTCACTCCACTAGCTTTCTTATCAGCTGGAAGATTCGAAAGCTCCTACATATTATTTTTCTTAATGGCATGAATTTTTTCATTCATTACTTTCATCCAACATCATTTCGAACAGTCTCTTCTTAAATAATAGGGTCACAATATGCAAAAGTAAAATTAATAATTTTCTCATCAGAAGCAATTCTGTCTGTGGCTATGTGGACGGCCAATGAACTGAGTTTGTGAGCCCTGAGTAAAAGGGACTTGTTAAAAATTAACATTTTCGTCATCCCTGTCAAAATTTAAAGTCAAATCTACATCCCTGAGATCCTCTTTATTCTAGTCGCAAAAATCTCTCTCATCAAAAGTCACATCCGTGCTAACAATTATTTTTTCTGAAATAGAAATAAATAATTTATAAGTTTATGACACTTCACTGTAACCAATAAATACACATTTTTCTCTTATATCATCAAGTTGTTTTCCCAACTGATCAGGAATATATGAAAAGGCAATGCACCTAAATACTTTAAGGTAGCCAACAAATGGTCTTCTACCATTCTAAGTTTCTTCAGGGGTTCTATCATTAAGGCTTCTTGTGGCACACTTGTTTGACAGCTAAATAGCACAAGCCACTATCTGTGTCCAAAAAGATTTTGGCATATTTTTTAACTTCAACATACATCTCACCATATTCATAATGGTTCTATTTTTCCTCTTTGCCACTCCATTTTATTGTGAAATGTACCTGACTGTTAACTGATAGTGAATATCAATTTTTTCAAGAAAATCATCACAGACAATATATTTTTGACCCCTATTTGTTCTCAAAATTTTTATTTGAAAGCTACTTTACTTCTCAACAAAAATCTTGAATTTTTTAAACGTGTCACAGGCATCAGATTTTTCCTCCAAAAAGTAAACCCAAACTTTTCTACTGAAATCATCAACAAACGTAATAAAATAACTGCAACCACTATTAGAATGAACCTCCATAATACATAAGTCTGAAGGGATAATCTTCAATGATTTTCTTACTCTCTATGATTTATCTGTTTGAAAAACTTCTCTATGTTTCTTGCCCAAAATATACATATCACAAATTCTGTCAGGACAACTGATATTAAGTAACTCACGAACCATTCTTTTGCTAACCAAAAATCTCAAACTGTCAAAATTTAAATGACCGAACAGCATATGTCACGACCAATTATTACCATCAATCAAAACATTTAAACAAGAAAAATCTCTACTATTCAAATTTAATGAAAATAAACAGTTTGGAGTTATTGTCACCTTAGCATTCATACCAACTCCCTCATCAAAAACCGTACAAACACCTTGTTTGATACGAATGTCATAATTCTTTTTTGACAACTTTCCCATACTCAACAAATTATGATTCAATCTAGACACATAAAACACATCAGAAATGAAATTGTTAGATCCATTTTTTAGACTAATGGAGATTTTTCCTTACCAAATACTGATAGAATAGTGTTTCTCAAATTTTACTTCACCTTTAACAGATTCATCAAACTTAGAAAATAAATTTTTTTTCACACATATGATTATTGCATCCAGTGTCCAAAAATCATTTATTGTTATCAATAACTTCATTATTATTACACGCCAATAATAAAGTTTCTGAATTTTGATTATTATTTTGAGCTTGATTTTCAACAATATTAGCCTAAAAATTACCATTAGATTTACAATCAAATCTTTTATGCCTAAATTTTTCATAATTATAGCACTGAATCTTTTGCCCATCATTATTTTGGTTAAAATTATATCTATTGTCATAATTATAACTATCACTTCTACCTCCACCAGGACTATATTTAAAATTAAAATTGTTACCTCTACCACCATGTTGAGAATTTCATCTACTTTTACCTCTGTTTGTAAGCCTGGCCTTTACCTTTGTTGTTGTAGCCATGATCTCTATTGCTGTTGTTTCGATTTCTCTGTTGAAAATTTTCTTACTCCTTGAATCCATCATTTGCCTTCAAATTTAATTGTGTCTGCAGGACTTTCCCCACAGTATCTGGGGTGTGCTCCATCTTCTCATTAATTCTCTATTCATGTAGAATTAATGAGTCTTGTAATTCTTCAATTTTTAATTTTGACAAATCCTTGGTTTGTTGAATTGCTATTACCACGTGATCAAACTTCATAGGTAAAGTGTTAAGAATTTTCTCAACAAATATCCCATCAAAAAATTGATAATCATTGAGTGCCATCTCGTTCTTGATCTCTAATAGACAGGAAAAATATGATTCAATTTATTCAGATTTTTCATGATTGCAAGTTCAACTTCCTCTTTAGCATAATCAAATTACTTTGTTGAACTCGATCTATGCTTTTGTATGTTTTCTCCAAAATTTCCCATGCCTCCTTCGCCCTATTAGCAATAACAATTTTTTCAAAAATTGATATATCAATTCTCTGATGAATTTGTGATAACGACATGTTATCCTTCTTTGTATCCTATGCATCAACATCTTCGCCAATCTCTTCTTCAACATATTAATTTAACCTATATGCCTTCAGATGGGTTAATATCTGTTTCTTCAAAAAATTATAGTCCTTCCTATTCTTTAATTTTGGAACTAAATAAGTAATATTTGTGAGTGTCATGACTTTGATACCACTATGATATATCCAAATCAAATAGATGAAGAAAACTTATAAAAATTTAGACTAGAAACTCAAGGAAAATTAAGGGAGAAAATTTCTTCTCGAAAAGAAATAAAAGAGGCCACAAAAAGTTAACAAAAACTAAACGAGGAAGGCTACGCAGTTGAAAGTGAAAACCAACCAAAACAATGATGCAAGTGCCGTGTAAAGTAGCGGTAGAAAACTAAAACCTAAACTAGACTACTAGGATACAATCACACGCACGCTACCACCAATACACCCACCTATATTAACCAATTAAACTAGGACACATGGCACCTAACTAAATAATATAAGCCTTGGTTTAATTAATTTCCTACATTTTTTCCATGCTAATAGAATAAGTTGAAACTGAAAACAAGCAAGACCTTTAAAGAATTTTGTTAAAAAGTTAGAATCAACTGATTTACAGCAAAAATTAACACTCAATGCTGCTGTACATGCATTTCAATTGCTTACTGTTTCTAACTGGATATAGAAGAGAATTGATTCTGAAGACTAATGAAGTGTCACTATTTGATTTGGCAGATAACAAGGAACTAGACGTAAGCTTGAAGATTTGTTTGAAGGCCTAATAGATTATTCTACCGCTTGAATTTATATGGTTGGAGATATAAGTCTCACACTCTAGCAATAAAAGGAAATGACTAGTCACAGACTCTTGTCTTTTCCACTAAAATAATTTGGAATGTACAGAATTTTCTTTAATTGGCAAAGGAACAACCATGAAGGGTTAGAAACTAGAAATCAATGCAAAGATTAAACAGTTGCAACTAAATTGGTTATTGGTGCTTTTCTGATTCTGTAGATTAAAGAAAATGGAATGATCAATAAATTTATAAAGGATAATTTCACATACCTGTCCTAAGGTTTGTTATAATTTCATTCACTTTTTTCAAGTTTTGAAAATTACACTTATACCCCATGTGTTTATATTTTTCATAACCAAAAAAGTCTATTTTGATAATGTAACTCAAAAATACCAACCAAACACCTTAAAATATGCTTACTTGCTTTTAAAAAATATAAATAAATCTTAAAAATTAATTAATTAGTCATAAAAATATCAAAAGTATTTATATTCTTACATCAAATTTCCAATCTCCACTAAATATTACTTCTTCAAAACTCAATTATCTGACTAATTTAAATGAATTTACTTTATCTGTTCAAATTTTACAAACAAATATATTAATAAGAAAGAGATGACCAATTTAAAAGCAATTAAGCATATTTTATGGTGTTTGATTGGTATTTTTGGGTTACATTATCAAAATGGAGTTGTTTTGTTATGAAAAATATAAACACAGGATGTAAATGTAATTTTTAAAATCTGAGGGGAAGTAAGTGTGATTATGACAAACCTCAAGGGAGGTATGTGAAATTATTCCAATTTATATAAATGCAATGCATGGAGCCATCAAGGCATCAATCATAAATGTCGACAGGCCACCATACATAAATCCTGCAAATGTGCATTGGGAATATTGCTAAGATCTATTTTATAGAGAGAGAGATTCAAAGAGGAATGGAAGCCACACGAAATCTTGGACTATTCTGGCCTGTTTCCTTTTTTATACAAAAAATGAAAAAGGTAACCGAGTAAAAGAATGGGAAAACTATGCGTTAATGTCTACCCAATAACTCGTTGTTTATAAATCCAACTTGGCTTGTGAGTCGGTATCAGCATACAGGTTCTCAAGTTTACCAAAATTCGACCTGTTCGACAGTGAGTGAAGATTATAATGTACTTTTTAATATTTCAAATAATAATTTTATTATTTTTGTAAACAAATAAGAAACGCACCAAAAATATTGATGTTATACTGGAAAAATGTGTAACTTTATGTTTTGAACAAATTTGAGTGTTTATAGTCCTGTTCTGATTTAGCAGTGAATTAGAGAGTGGATAGGTGACTAATTTCAGGTTCAACCAACAAAATTGACTTTGAAACAGTGTAATCACCATCAGCATAGGTGTGTTGGTATGGGAAATTGAAAAAATTGGTTATTGACTGCCAGGAAAATAGTTCAGAGACTCGCATTTTTTATTCGATGGTAAATGGTAAAATACCTGAAATCTCAAATATGATAAGAAAGTTTCAACATCAAATCAACGATCATAATTCTTTTCCATTTTAGAAACGAAAAGAATTCAAAAATTAACTTAAAGGGTTTTGTAATTATCATACAAAACGCAATAGTTATGGGCCGGACAAAATCTTATTGTCCCCAAGGCCAAACCCTATTCAGTGTCTTCTTTTCCATCCCTTCTTAAAAACAACCGAAAAAAAAAAGAAGAAAAAAAGAAAAAAGGTACTCGCAACCTAAAAATGCAATAATTTCAAATATCAACAAATTGTCATATTTTCATCTACTAGCATGCAGCCAATATCGGCGGTGGTGGCAGCTGGCAAAGACCCATGAGGTCAGCATTCACACGGCACTACGTACGTTGATCTAACATGAGATGATTTTTCTCGTGTGGAATTTTCTACCGGCAGTACTGTTTCAAAATTATTGCAGCCAAATTCAAGTGAACAGGAAATCACTAGATTTCGAGCTGTTAAAAATAATTCCATAGACAGAATAATGTGAAATACAATTCTGCGTGCTTTCCAATTCAATGAATATTTTTCATCGATCATTCAAGCTTTCGTTTTTATTATTTAATTTCATGTCAGTTTCTCATTTGATATCTTGTTATTTCTATACTTTGCTGAGGTTTTAAATATTTACATGCTGTGTAAAAGTTCTTTTATTTTTCCTCCGGATTTTTTGAACTATTGTTGTTGGATATCATTCTTGAACTTAAACAGATCATATCGGCATTGTGATATATATATATATATATATATATATATATATATATATATATATATATATATATATATAGTTCATCAAACTGGCTTGCCACCAAATTCTGTCTCGGAAAAATTATTACCTAACTTTATCCGTGTCAAAAAACAATTTGAATCACTTCTTTTTACATTATTTTGGAAACAGTAAAGTATCCACTTAGAAAATAGGTTAAGATTCTCAGTAAATTTGTCTATATGCTTCATATTTAGTCGTCCATATTTAGATTGTTGATTAATACTAATCCGTTTATTACTAAGTCATAAGACAATCAGTGACGCGTTGTGATGACCGTTTTAGATAATCTTTGTGTAATTAATGAGTAGAGTTCTATTACTGTTCCTTTTCGACAGAAGTGGCTATTGATGTATTCTTGGACAATCCATGTTGGAGCATCAACATTGGTGGAATATGACAGTGTACAATTCTTTAGCAACTTAAAAGGAAGAACACAATAACGCTGAAATCTCTCATATTATTCACTTTAATAACTGCTAACTAGAAAGATAGGAAAATAGGTGGGGTTATTTTACCTTTGTTGTACTTGTGGCAATTTCATTTTTGTGTAGAAAATAAATTTCAACTGGGAATACAGGTGCACAGTGGGGCACACTGTAGATTACGATCTTTAATGTGTTGTTAATTTGACCTGTGTCTGCCACAAAATTAACAATTAAATGGAAACCTAGCCAACAGTGTTCTACCACCAAACAACCGCATTTAATAAACTATAAAATCGCGTTGCAACATTTGTAGATGATATGGGCCGACATGCTATCGCCCAAAAAAAGAAGGGCAAAAACGTGGCCCGTGTGGAGAAGGAAAAGAATTGGTTAGCAAGTCAAAATATAATAAATACTACTACTATCATCTTAACCAAGGATACCAAAGTGACTGTGAATTTTGAAATAATAATTGTCTTTCAAGATATAGTAATCCATAGATTACCAAAACTATGAATTTTGAAACCAATCAATGTTTTCCTCAAAATTTACTTAGTATTTAACTTGCAATGTAAGGGCGTGGATATGGAAAAATTCACCATTTGGGCCACTTTTTCCACAGAAACAACAATCATCAGAGTTCTTGATGTTGATTTTTAGCTCCAATTATTACCGAGTAAGTCAAAAATCCACAGAAACAACAATGCAAGTACTATTAAAATCCAGATCAGTGTTCAGATCAACAAAGTCAAAAAGCTGATTGGATATAGCATTGTGGCCAGGAATGGAGCAGGAAAGCTATGTTTGGTCTGGATAGCAGTGGAAAAGAGAGAAGGAGAGCTGGTGATGGAAGAGGCAAACACAACAAAGCTGGCTCTAGTCCTCGCCAGGTAGAGAAATTGGGAAGATATTCGGATGTATGGCTCGAACAAGAATCTTCTCCAGAAGCTACAATTGAGAAATTTCAATGTTGGCTCTAGTCCTCGCCAGACAGAGAAATTGGGAAGATATTTGGATGTATGGCTCGAACAAGAATCTTCTCCAGAAGCTACAATTGAGAAATTTCAATGACTCTAGATATGCAACAATCATTGAGAATATAGGAGATTTATCTTCTTTATTCAACTCATGTTCCGTCCATTTTGTTAGTGCAAAAGAAAATCTAATAGCAAATAAGTTAGCAGAATATGCTCTAAGTCTAAGAAATCGAATCCTGTGGGAAGACTGTTTCCCTAGGTGGGTCCAAGAGATTCCGCTGGCTGATCTAGGGTAGTTACCCTTGTTGTACATGTACATACTTTTGATATACATATATATAACAATTGACTCTTTGACAAAAAATATATATATATATATTACCGAGTAAGTCCACCACTGTCAGTTTTTAGTTAAATTTTGCTCCAATCACGGTCTGTTTTTAATTTTTATTTGTTCCAATCTCCCTTTCCCTTCGAACGTGAAAAACATCACAATGTTTGATCACCATCATGCATTAGTCGGCATTGTTTTTGTTGTTGGATATTCAAGTGGCATCATTCAGTACTATCATGAAATGTGAAATCCAAAACAAGAAAGTAAAACAAAAACCAGGTCACTGTTGACTAGTTTCGTTTCTTTGACTTCTATTTTGTTTTCAAACTGATTATGGTCAACTAATCAACGTAATCTCACCTCTTGAACCATATTTAAATCTTTTGCTCAGTGTCCACAAAATCACGACCATTAAAAAAATCCCATTTGGCACCCATCTATTAAAATTTCATTCAAGGATATGTTGAGTTGTTTGGAGTTAAGGGTTGTGGGATTGGAGTAGGTATTGTGTGCATTATACGCGTCACGTGACATGTCAAGTGGTACATTAAAACTAAGCGCACATCATTAAATAATACAATGTATAGCCTGCTATTGTTACAAAACAATAAATTATTAACTCTAGTGCATCATATGACAATGTACGTGATGCATTTAATACTTTTCCTATGCGATTGTCTAGTTCTTGGATTTGGACAAGGTGCCGGCTTCTACACGTGACCCCAAAGTCCACATTTTAATTTTCTCAATTTCACAATTGCCAATGTACAATCTTGGAAACACGTCTTTTAGTAGTTATGTGTTCATATATGTTCATCATCCAATATACCTACTCTGCTAGCTACCATATAAATACCACTAATAATTCATCGATTTTCTCTGTTGCGTGCATTAATTGCATTTACTACAAGAAAAATTCTTGCAACTCTTCAACGTATCTCATCCCTTCTGGGATTTCCTTCCCCCCACAGAAAAAAAAAATGGCATGGTTTGAACCAGAGGTGATGTGCAAGAAGCATCCAAATCAAAGGCAACAACCGGGATTTTGCTGCTCATGTTTAAATGAAAGGCTATCAAAGGTTCCAAGTTTTACATTTTCCAAGGTTCCTTCGCGTTCTTCTTCTTCATTTTCTTCATCACCTGCCTTTATCTCTTCGACATCTTCATCCACATGTGCGTCTCCAACTCATCAAGCTAATCATCATCATCATCATCGAGCCACTTCATCAGGTTTCAATGCTTTCATGATTCGTGGCAAAAATGGGTTGATGAGAAAGAGCAAATCAATAACTTATGTCACCAGAAGACGAGCTGGAAATGGTTTGGATGGAAAAAAGAAAGAAGGGTTCTGGTCCAAGCTGCTTCGATCCACTAGTGTGAAGACTAAAGGGGTTTTAGTGCGTTCCAAGACTGGAAAAGAAAGATTCAACCATTAGGGTTATATGGCGAGAGGAGAGTTTGGCGACAACAGTCCAAAATTAACTCGATCGCATCTTCCTTTAGTTGAAAGATACAAATCAAGCTCAAAATAGAAATGAACATTATAATTCAAGTGTATATTGTACCTTTTGCCATCTGAAATAAGATGATAATTTTGAAAAATCATTTGGCTTTTTGTTTTGGAGCGATAATAATTAATTTAAAGAAATTTATTCTTTTTTTTTTTTTAACCTTCTCTTCTTCTTCTGTTAATTTACCATTTAAATGGAGTAGGAATCTTGCTATCTTTTTATTTTTATTTTAATTGAATGACCATACTTAGTTGATCACAATTTCGGGTCAACTTAAAACTCAAGGGACGTAAGGGTGTCGTTCATTGAATATTGACATGCTTACTCCGATGCATTAATCCATGCATACATCACTAGAGATGGGGAAAATAAAATTAGCAATTAGATGGCTTTTCGAATCTCAAAGTTGGAACAACTATATGCGAAGTATCTATTAGTCAATTTGCAATAAAAATCGCACTAAACAAAGATAATCACAGATTGAATTGCATTTGAAAAATTAACAAAGTTAATCAAAGTCTGGATGAGATAAAATTGAATATGATGATCATTGAAAAAAGGAGAGAGAGAGAGAGAGAGAGAGAGAGAGAGAGAGAGAGAGAGAGAGAGAGAGAGAGAGAGAGAGAGAGAGAGAGAGAGAGAGAGAGAGAGAGAACTCTGGGAGCATCTGCCTACATTTATTTTAATTCAAAAAAAATCAGAGTTCGAGAGTATACGATAGGCCAAAAAGATATTGCAAATACTGTAATAACATAATGCAATTCTTTTGTTTCAATATTTTAGTCAAATCACGTTGGCTATCTGGCTTTGACATGGTGGCCAAAATAAATAAACATTTACAGGTGGTTTTTAATTTGTATGGCGGCTGCTAGAATACTCCAATGGTGATGCAAAGCCTAGTGATTGTATTGATTGTCAATACTCAAGTCTGGATGCGGTAAATGTTGCTTTCAGTTCTCAGCCTTGAAGTTTGGATGGTTATTTTTTGAGGTTTTTTTTAGAAAATATTACTGCAATAATTTTAAAATTTTTTTTACATAAATGCATTTTTGAAATAAAAAGTTAATTGTAAAAAGTGTATGAAGTTTGTAAAAAATATATTTCTACAACACAGAATCAAACAATGAAACTAATTTCGCACATCTTCATTTCCAACTTTTAACCACAAGAAAACACATAAACACTTGAAACTTCTTCACTTGCACACCTCTTTCGAGATATCAGTTTGTATTACCACAAAAATTGGGGAGAAATAAAAAGGAAAATATTTTCCATGAAAATTTCTCTAAGATTTTTTTTTTTTTTCCTGGCGTTCTGTTAGTCTTTTTGGTTTCTCTTTTTGTTTGTTGCTGGTCCAAAGTCTACTGTGAATTATGGGATGAATGCAAGTTGCTTTGAAGTCGTAAAATTGTTGCCACGAGTTCATTGGAAAGGTAGCAATATTTACATGCACACGAGTTTAATGGAACTTTAATAAGCTGCACCCTCGAAGCAATTAGTTGTAGGCACAAAAAATTTTTGTACAGTATTTTGCGAGACCTGTACGTTGTTAGGTAAAATGTGAACATAAGTGGATCACAGTCGAATACATTTTAAAAAGTGTATTATAGATCAAAGGGTGGCAACGGGTCAGGTTGGTGGGTTGGCGGGTTAGATTGAGATCCAGGTATAACAGTCAATCTGTCAACCCGAACCTAACCCGCCAACCCGAAAATGCCTAACTTGAACACGACCCAAAACGGGTTGGTGGGTCGACTCGCTGACCAAAAAAAAAAAAAAATACTGCAAACATTTTGTAGCTTTGTTTTACTTATTCATATTCAAATATAAATTTCATTCATTGGATAATTAATCAAGTAAACTGTAAGAAAAATTAAAAATTCTACTTAAGGTTTATGAAAGTAAATTGTAAGAGAAATTAAGTGTATGTTAGTGAGTGACTTTGATATTAGTGTGTGCAAAAAATGTCTTTGATCATTTTGTGTGTGTGTGTGTATGTTTTAATCTCTTTTCTTTCCTCTTTTCTTCAAAAAAAAAAAAACTATTACTACTAACATTTTGTAGCTTTATTTCACTTATTCACATTCAAATACAAATTTCATTCATTGGATAATTAATCAAGTAAATTGTAAGAAAAATTAAGAATTCTACTTAGGTTTATGAAACTAAATTGTAAGAGGAATTAAGTGTATGTTAGTGAGTGACTTTGATATTAGTATGTGCAAAAAATGTGTTTGATCTTTTTTTTTTTTTTGTGTGTTTTAATCTCTTTTCTTTCCTCTTTTCTTCTTCTTTTTCTCCTTTCTCTCTTTTTTTTTTTTATTTCGGGTTCACGGGTCGACCACCTGACCTGTTTTTCTTCACGGGTCAGTCGGGTTTCGGGTTAAGTTCGTGTCTGGTTTTCGGGTCGTATAAAAAATTGTCACCCCTAATCATATATAACCGGTAATAGTAGCATTACAAATGTCTAATGCACGTTTTGTATTTGCATGAGAGTTAATTTTTTGTTAAAATTTAGACTAATTAAAAGGAACATGTTCTATTTTGTATAATTGTGTGGTGGAGATTGAGCTGTAATTTAAAAGTTACAGTTTATAATATTTCTATTTTCCTAACCTAAATAGTCTAGTGATCATTTCCGCTCGAATATGTGTAGCTTGTGAGTCTCAACTTAGGTATAATTTTTCCTGTGACCTTGAGTGTTTCATAATCTAATCTAACATTTTACTTTCTCTTGATTCTTTGCAAAAAAGATCATTTCTGCCTCCGCTTGTGAAGTAACCAAGGTGCTATCCATTATAAATATGAACATATCTTTTCTGATTGAGTATAAATTTTTGTCGTGTAAATAATTAATTTGCACATACCTTATTCATAATTTGTTAGTAAAGATTTAGATTCGAGAAAGTCAAAGCAGATTATACGTGGCAGTTTTTTATAGAACAAAAATTATCTATTACATCACAATTACACACGTGGCAAATGGTGGATATGAGAAGATTCATTTGCGTATAGTTTTGTGGCCATAGCCATTGATGCTGAAAGAATCTTGAACCAGAAAATGACACATTCATTTGAGTTTTGCCATGTTAATACCCAGTTGCGATCATGTTGACCATATGATCCATCCGTGCATTTTTTATTAGTTAACAAGAGTGATGAGTTTGTGTTCTTTGGCCTTATTTGCTTGCAACTTTAAAAGTACTTTCTCGAAAACTTTATTCTAAACTAAAATTCACCACTCCTCAGAAAAATTCTCTGTTTGTCATTAACATATATTAATAAAACAAAACATCAATAGTTGCTACGCCAATAATTGAACTGCTACATTCAAGAAAATATCAACAAGAATTTTTGTAATAATCTACTGACAATATGCAAGCACGTGTCTCATACTTGATTAATATCAATAATGCATTTGAAACTCTTGACAATCAGAGAATGTAGATCAGTTGAGGGGGGTTTTCTAAGTATCCCTTTTCTTCTTGTATTTTAGGAATGGAAATTCTCAAGTGAAATATTATTTGGTCAATAGTACTGGAGAAGTCGAGAAACAAGGACGTATTCTTTAAGGATGTCCACATGAAAATCGTTTCCTTTCTTTAAAAATGGTGGGGGAGGGGGTTAGGTCTCAACAATTATTAATCATTTTTGCATAAAATAACTGGTTGAAATCCGGCTTTTGGAGTCCGCTGAAAGTTCTATAAAAGGCCTACATCTACCGTACTTAAGTATACACCAACATATGTATGTAGTAGTTGGATCATCGTCCCTGCATCACTGAGGTATCATGCAACGTTGGCTCCCTTCTGATCAGTTCTGATGAACTTGTAATCCATCCATTTCAGGGGTGTTTGTTTTCTTTCATCTTAGTCCTTACAAACAGGTATGTTTCCCTTCTAACAATGGACAATATAGTATTAGTACTACTTGCTGCATGATTGAATCCTTCTTTTAGAGTTAAGGAAAAATGTTTTATCATACTAATTGATTTTGAGTAGTCAGAAATCCCTTAATCTTGATGCTGCAAAGAGCATATGATCAGAGGAAACAAAACATTCCCTCAATTTGCATGGAAGTTAGGTATTCATTTGCTAGAAAACCTCTCCTTCTGGACGATAATTAATACAATTCTTGAACTCTGTTTGCTTTGACAGGGGAGTATCTATCAAGCATTTTGGGACATCACATAATGGATTGGCTTTGGAAAATGGTATTGGAAAATGTCATTTTACCTCCAGCATTGGCTTGTAGGAAAGCGTCAAGACGCTTTCAGCTGATGCTTTTGAAGTACGAGATGCAAGGCATGGACCAGCAATATGTCCTTCCAGAAAAACTATACAAGTTGTACACTTGAATCCAGAAAATGCTATCTACGATAAAAGTTATGAACTAAAGTATCTTTTCTTTTGTTGGGGTGCATTTTTTTAGTTTCACGTTTCAATGTCTTCAATTCAACTAAGTAATTGAAGTCGAGAAAATTTGTTTCTTCTGGTAAAATGTTGAGATCGAATTCTCCAGGACCAAACTGTGAGCTTTCTGTACGATGTGGTTGCACGTAATTCGTGAGAAGGGACCAACAAAGTATTTTGGTGGTTGGAAATCACTATAGTAACTAGTGATTGCGAATAAAAGTTTCCGAAGGGCCTAAAAGGAAAAAATAACAATTTTGCTATCATATCAAAATGACCAACGGAACTGTCAATTGTTATCTTTCGTGTCTATTATTCAATCCAATCAAATAATTTCATAGTTTATCTTTTAGAAATAAATAAACCAGCATACTCGCACGCAAGCATACATAGTGACATTGGTTATGTTATATTACTCAAAGGGATAATTTCACAAACCTCTCATAAGATTTATGATAATTACAATTACCTCCCATCAAATTTCAAAAATCAAAGATACATCACTTAAATAGTAACTTTGGGTTTCATTTGGTTGATGTAAGCTTGAAAAATCATATTAATATCCAAAATTACCCTGAAGTAGTTTGTTTGAATAAAGAAAATCATTCAATGGATATAGTTCTTTTTTTTTTTTTTTTCCTTCTAACCTCAATACTCTATCAATGCCTTAAATCACGTCCCATTGGTTTCCTTCCCTTCTCGTCCTACCCATTTCCTTTCCCTCCTTCTCATCCCACCCTTGCACCTTGCACCAAACGCTTCTATATCTCCAACCCTCAGCCACCATCTTATCTCCATCTTTGGTCATACTAGTAGCTAAAATGCCCAACCTCTCATAGCAACTCTCTCTTTCTACCACCCATCGCTAGCTTCTATTCAACCTCTCCTACAATGTCCTTTTCTTTCTCATTAACTCAATTCTCTCCCCAGCCACTTGCCCTAGCACCCACTGCCCAAATCCCCTAATTTATCCCATAAACCAATCAATTATATTATACGACTCAAAATCTAACCCTTCTATTAAAGAAATTACTTCCTCCAATTTTCTTTTCCCCAATTTACTTTCTTATGTTTGGTTTTATAATTATTACTTTGATTTTGATGGAGGAACAAAAAAAAAAAAAAAAAGTCAGGTAAGATAAAAAGATGGGTAAATTAATGAGCAAGATTGGCAGTGCTATTTATTTGGGAGATATGGAGGTTGGTATTATGGGAAAGCTTTGATGGACAAAAAGGATAGGTTTAAGTGGTGAAAAAGAAATAAGAGTAACGGAAAGGATAATTGATTGTAGGACAGAAGAAGCCTAGATGAAAAATCAATTTTTATTTTTATTTTTTAATTTTTTTTAAAATTGTGGCCCATTTTTGCATGGAATGGGTAGCATTATTTTGAGAAGGTTAATAAGGTCAGTGGATCCATTAAAGGAGATAAGTATAATTTTTGAAAGCTTAGGGAGCTAGCTGTAATTTCATAAACCTGCAGGAAGATTAGTGAAATTATTTTTCAATTAAAAGATCATTTTTCTCCTTAAGATAGTACATTTTCATATAATAGTATTAACTTTCAACCAAAAAAAAAAAAAAAAAGCTCACCTTTTTTAGTAACTCTTAGTTACCACAACATTTTTTTTCTTGGGTCAATATTTGCCGTCCATTTGTATGTTAAGGGCGTAATCCCCCTTCTCAGCACGTCTAAGGGTGGTTATCGAATTTTTATGCTATCTACGAAATTTAGGTAATAGAAATATATCAATATTAAGGACAGTCAAGATTTTAGACATTCAAGCAATATAGTCCATTTACATTTGAGATCCACATTATTCAACACTACTTTCAAAGGATGTGTTGTACTTAGTGCTAAACAAGTAAATTCAAATAAAGCTAATCTTCGTGGCTATGCGAAGCAATATTAGGTGCCCTCTTGTACTTAAATCAAGACGAATCTTTGCTCGTTCATTTTTATTCATGTTTTCAAAGTTCTTCGAAAACTATACCACTTAATGATCAAACATTATTTACTTTGAGAATAAAAATTCATCTTCTTGAGAGTTCATTGTCAAGGAAAATACTTGATAACAAGTGGCTTTGGATGTGCATTTTATAGCGTTGAGTTGCACCACTAGGTCATGTTTGTGACACGCAAATATAGAAGAGGACTGGAACAATCCCTATAGGGGAATTAATTGGCCATTTATTTAATGAAATTAAACCCAAAAAAAAAAAAAAGCAGGATTGACTGTTTGATTTGCGGGGTAACAACAAAAATGTCGCAATTAACCGAGAGAGACTTCAATGGTTCCCAGAGGGGCTTAAAATGTGGACCTCTCCTATAAAATCCACAGGTTTATCAGGAATGGCTTCAAATATTCGATCATTTCTTTCTTTCTTTCTTTCTTTTTTTGGAATAAAGAACCGAATGCAAGAATAATAGATAGTTGGGACTTCCAAAGCTGTAGATAAATTTTATTGTTTTAATTTCATTAATTTCAATCAAAAGGTATTATCATGGAATAAAACAGACCAAAAAAGAATTCTGATAAAATTAAATAAAAAAAGGAACTCCGATAAAAATAAATTTAAAAAATTTTACAGGGTACATGACCAAAGAATCAGTATTTCCGGATCAGAAAAAATTAGAGGATATCATAAGAGATTAAGAGACCTGAAAATTTAGAAACTATAAACATCACTAAAATTCTTCCTTCCTTTTTTTTTTTTTTTTTTGTGGGGGAGGAAATTCACTAACTTAAAAAGATCAGTAAAAGCGACAAGGAAAACAACGACGAGGTATTTACTCTCATCCACAGCATCAAAAAGGTTCACGCATGAAAGTCGGGTCTTTTCTGCAGATTTAATAGTGTCTTTTTTCCCCCTTCCTGTGAAACCTTTTGGATTAGGTTGGTATAGGGGCTTGTTCTCCATAGATTTTTCTATTGAGCTTTTGATATTGGAAAATTTTATTTTATAATATTCTTAATTGCTTTTTTAATATATTTTTTTATTTTTTAAGTCAAAATTAAGAGCAACTGATTTTCAACTTTTCAAAAATTATTTTTTATATAAATAAAAAACTATTGAAAAGAAACCTTAAATCTCGAAAACCATTTTTTGCTTCCTTTTCTATTAGGGCTTAGAATGGGGCGGCTCTGAGAATTAAACCAATATTTCGACACTATAAAAGTACAACTTATTCTACACTAATGTCCATAAACCGCGAATTGTGATTACACACAAAATTATTTCTTGTGAACAGAACCACACGATAAAAAACATCGGTAAATTTTTTAGAGCAAAATAGTTATGCACACAAGAAATCAATCACAAGAGATTCAATTATATTTGTAAACCTTTTTACCAAAAAAAAAAAAAAACAGATATTTGTGCACCAACCAATCATGGAAGTTGACTTGTGCGACCCATGATCTTTAAAGTTTTGAATTAATGGAATTAAAATTTTGGCTGAAATCCCGAATTTGAAGTCCACAGGAGGTCTATAAAAGGACAATATAATCTGGAGCTAGGTTCAAATCTAGTTCTAAAACATTTTGCTTCTACATACTACACAGTCAGTGCAGTGGTACTCCATCATCTTTTGTGAGTTTCTAGTCCATTCAGAACTAGTCATTCAATCTTTAGTTTAGTCTTTGCAGTTACTTTTCCTTTCTAAAACTCAATAAATGGACCAAAATTTACATTCTTCTTCTGCCGAGTTATAGATCTTGGATAGAGTATATCTAATCTATTTATCCATTGGATGGATTAATTAAGCTTGATTGCACGAGATTATATCTATACAGGGGCAGTGATTATCACAGTTGGTTTGAGTTTCTTGTATGCATGCATATGCATGTATTTAATCATACTGGTTCGTAAAGATGGATTTGATTTTGAAAAAGAATGATTTTCCTGAATTTCTTCATCTTTGAATATTTTCCTTTTGTTTAATTTCTGAATTTCTTCATCTTTGAATATTCTCCTTTTGTTCAATTACTTTAGCTATAAAATCCAAAAGGAAGTCCTATTTGTGTAGTGTTTAGGATAATTATAGTACTACTACATTTCCAGCTTGACCCCAAAAAACCACCCAAGGCAAGCACAGCAGGTTGAACCCAAGAATTTGACATGGGCTGTGAAAATATATATGTAAGATGAGACTGCTCGTAGAAATTATAATTATTTACAACTTATAAGATAATATATTCTATATATCTGTGGTGTTTATCAGTGAGCAGCAGTGACAATCGCCAGACGTTTTTTTAACTTTGTATGCGGAAGATAATTTACAAATTATATATATCATTGCAAGCGAACATATTTATAGCATAAAATCTTATGAAACTAAAATTTATTACATAATTTTTTGTCAGGAGCAAGCATTTTGGAACAGTGATGTTTTGGATTTGGACGATTATATATCAGAAGTTTCTTGTACCGCCAGCCACGGCATGCGGAAAAGTGTGGAGGCTTCTTCAACTGGCAATCATCAAATATGAGATGAGAGACGTGAACCAGCAGTTTGTTTTTCCTGACCAACTCTATAAGTTGTATTCTTGTGATGATTAGATACTAAGAAAGGTGTAAGAATTAATTATTTACTAATGTTAAACGTCTACTAAGTCAGCAGAAACTGGTCCTTCTGCATTGTGGTGCAATGTTTGGTGCTTGCTTTAGTAGCAACCGTGCGATTGCGACGAGGAATTAAAAGGTTATGAATTTAAGGGCCTACGGAATATAAGAATACAATAAAAGCAAAAACGAAAGAAATTATTTTTCATTTTCCTTTTAGAACTATCTTTTCATCTCGCAAATACACTCAGTCCAGAAATGTTACAGGAAGCATTATTTTTAAAAAAAAATTCTCCAAAAAATTTTATCCAAACATACTCCATAATTTTCTTCTTATATTTGTTATTACAATAAACTATAAATTTTAAAACATTAGTTGCAGTTGAAAAGCTAAATGGATCCTGCACAAAAATTTAAATTACAAAGACATTGTTGCCTACTTTCATGTGAACTTGTAGTTCTTTCCTTCTCCCCCCTCCCCACCCCCCCCCCCCCAAAAAAAAAAACAAAAACACATATAATACACATTGTGACATTTTGTACTGATCAAGTATCCTAATTTAACCTAGATGGGACCCAAAAAAATGCAACACCCAGGCAATTGTTAATTGGGGAAGAAGCTCATGGCATTTATGGCTATTAGCTTACTCATTTCTTCGATGCTGAACTTTTCAATGTGGGCCCTATTTAGGTTGAATAAAAACTTTTTCACTAGTACTCGTGTGGTTAGTTAATTTTATCCTTTAGTGTGCCTTTAATTTTAATCTAATTTATAATCAAACATTTCTTGACAATTGCGTAAAAAAAAAAGTCCTAATTTGACCAACTTCTTGGTAATATGAGAAATATTGGGTAATTCCCTAAAACATATTGAACCAGTAAGTTTCATTCCCGAGTCCTCTTTCCTCATTAATTCAAGAGTCACTACTTCCTCTATTCCTCTTAATTTTTGTCTTTTATTAATAGAACCACTCAAGACTACTTGTGCAAGGAGAATAACTTACCGTTTTTCTGTTATTTATTTTCCACATATACTATTAACAGGGTACATTATTAGAATTTGATATTGCGCAATCAATTATCAAAATTTGAGAATTAAAAGGAAAGATTGCAAATACAATAATTTGATGTAGACAAGAAAATAGTCTTTTTCTCTCGAAAAAACAAAGAGTCAAAGACCACATATTTTAACGTCTCCAAGGGTTCGTTTTAAGCCCTGATGTGTTGCTTTTTTCTGGTGATTGACAAATTGTCCCCCTATGAAGAAGAAATAAATCATTGCCTAAAGCTTATTCATCAGTCCAGAATAAATTCCCTTTTTTTTTCTCTCTCTTTTCTTGGACAAACACTGTGGTATTGGCCAAATTTTTATGCACCCCACATTATTCAGATATCAATAGTAGTTTAACAACAATTGACAATAAGATTTTTATAGGCAATAATATCCAACAAATCCTAATCAACGTTATGGTTTAAAAAAAAAATTATAGCACTTGATATGACCTTTTCTTTTTTCGTTCAAAGTAAGATTTAAGCCTCACAAGAAAAAACAGAAAGATGGGAGGTAAAGCGAAGTTATTATTATGGGATCTTCTCTACCCTTTTAATTCTATTTTTAGGTTATTTTAGATTAGATAAAGTTATTTCTGAATTTCACGTTCATAACAGCATCTAATTTCCAATTTTGTATAACTATATTTCCTATTCGCACTAGTTTATAGAAAAGACTTCGTTTGAATACGATGACGCACAGTCTGAACTGACCAAATTGCTTTCAATTTGGAATTTTGCATGATGTTGTAATTTGTAGTGTCTACCTCCTCCATCTATCCTCGCTATTGTACACTTATTGACTAGTATTCCTTTTCCAATAACTAAAAGATAAAAGAAATGAGTGCAAGGAAAGAGTATGAAATGAAGCATCCCATTGTTTGATTATTGGTCGTGTTTGTGACATACAGATTTTTCAGAAGGAGACATTTTCTTCACTTTTTTTTTGGGGGGGTGCAAAAATAGGGTTTTTTTTTTTTTTTTTTGGGTTGAGGATGATCCACACAGAGGAATTGGCTGTTTGCAGTTTGCAAGAGTGACATTTAGATATAGCAACAAACAAATCATAATGAACGAGAAGAATCTTCATTTCCTTTCTTCTTCTTTTTTTTTTTTTTTTTTTTGGTGGTAGAGATAAACAGCAGAATTTCCCCTGATTGTCATCAAAGCCCCATTCTCTCTTTCCTTAGGATAGCAAAATGATGTAGTGATGAAGAGAAGATGAAAATTCATGGAATATCAGTCAGCTTATGCAAGTTCCATGTAACAAAAATTCAACATTCTATTATCACCATTAGACCAAGCTGGCTGCTTCCTTTGTAATCCCACTCTTCCCGGCGCCATATGCCAAATTTAGTACTCATAATTGCTATTTGCAGCACTATTTCACCTTCTTGATCCTTTCAATACTAAAATAAGAAGGATTAATTCTCTGAACCCGTAAAAATTTCATACAAGTGAGTTTGGATTCACAAGTATCATTCATAGGTGATATTTAATGTCCTAATTTTGTGTATATAGAAAGAATCTAAACTCGCTTGTATAAAAAACTAGAAGTGGGAACAAATAGAGGTCGAGCGGTTAAAGTGTTATGATTCCACCTCAAAAGTCGGGGGTTCGAATTTCACTAATAACAAATCCGCTCCCTGTTGTAATAGTGTAATTTTGATTAAAAAAAAAAAATCTCGGTGCATATCTCCAATAAAAAGTTTTCCATTATCACTCTTTTGGGCCAATTTGATGTTCCTCTTTTTGTCGATTGGATTATTATGGAGAAAAAGGTGTTGGGTTGGGTCTGTGGTTGTTTGTACCTTCGGCTCCCAAACTAACATCATAAACTTGGCGGAAACTTATTGGGAAGTATATTTATTCCGGCCCATATTTGAAGAACTATTTCAGAGTTTTTCTCAGTTATTTATCCTTCGTAGAATAGACTACAGTTTCGCCATCAGGCTTGGGCTTGATGCAGTACACAATTCTTTACACAAACTCCTTGGGCTTGGAGCCTATTTTACGTACACGATACACACCAATCTAATGTGGTCGAAAATATTTGTCAAACGCTACGCCCAACTGATGACCCAAGTTTTTAATGTCAAGTCAAGCAGCGCGTATGATTCCAGTCCCAGCCTACCCAGCTGAACCATCTATTCATTTTTTGCTCCATCATTAGGTTTATAATTCCTTTTCCAAACAAGAAACCAATTTGGTTTTCCCAAAAAAAAAAAAAAAAAGAAAAAAAAAAAAGAAACCAATTTGGTATGAATAAGGTTGTATGTATCATCTACCATTTACTTGGTTTATGTAAAAGGTCAATGGAGAATATGCTGTTTTTCTTTAACACCACAATTTCGTATGAATAAAGTCTCAAGTACACACGGTACAAGTTCGTCAACAGAATGTATTTGTCTGTTGGTATTTTTTGAAAATATTTTTTGTTAGAAATTTTAAATACATTTTTTCAACTATTTTTTTATCTCACACAAATATTTACCAAGAATAATTTTTAAAACTACCACAGTAATATTTTTTTAAAAATAACTATCCAAACGCAACTTAACTTTCGCCTTATATTTGACTACGAGTTGCATAAAAAATTAATGTAGCTCGTTGATTTCGAACCGGCAAACGCCTGACTGATTTTAATGCCCACTTCTAAATGGAATCAAAGCCAACAGCAGGTTGGGCCAAGAAATTGGAACTTTAAAGTTCAAAGCACTCCCCTTGAGATAAAAAAAAGATACTAGTTGCAAAGTGTCAAATTTAGAAGTTTTTTTCCTTTCTTCTTTATCATCATTACTTATGCCTTTCTTCATCTGCTATGATAGTTTCAGTCCCTCCCACTGCTGACTCTTGAATTAAATGTGGATACTTTAGAAGATTCTCAGTGGTTGGGCCAAAAAGCTTTGCACTTCCTTTTAAACCAATTGGATTTTCTTTTGTCTTTCTATCTTCTTCTTTAATTTCTTTCCCTTTTGCACCTTTTTTAGATTCATGTTCAATGTCCTTAATTTTTATCCACCTTTTAAAAGCTAATCAATCAATGGCACTGCCATAATCCATTCTCTGATTGGTGGTCTTGACCTCACCACACGTGGCTAAGATTTGCCCAACAATTTACCTTGGTGGTTGGAGACTTGTGGCGAGGTCTAGTTACTTGTCTTGTAAGTAATTTAAGCGATGAAAATTTGAAATTTTGGTTCCATCCATGTAACTTATGCACTAAGCTTTTGGTTTGTGTCATCGTAAAGTGAGGGGATAAATTCTATTATTTATCAATGCTAAATTCTTACTCTTTTAGAATCTGTTCTCAATAATTTTTTTCTTACTTAACTTTTAACTTCTAATTATGAAAATTTTGTTTTTTTTTATGTTGTCAACTACTTTTTCAAATTTAAAATCAGGGGCAATTGATTTTAAGTTTTTCTAAATAAGTTTTTACAAAAATCAGAATCTGTTCAGAATAAGGGCTTAGTATTGGATTAAGTTTTTATGGCAATTAGTGCAATTACAAATAATATGAATTGAACCTGTCTTGGTCATGCTAGATTACATGTCTATGCTCTTTATCAAAGAAAAATGTGACAAATCTACAATGTTTGAGAAACGTCAAACATTGTAGATGTGTAAAATGTCTTGGTCATGCTAGATTACATGTCTATGCTCTTTATTAAAGAAAAATGTGACATATCTACAATGTTTTTTTTTTTTTTTGTAAAAACATATTTACAATGTTTGATAAACGTCATATTTATTCAGGATATACATACTTTCATATTCTAATTTCAAAAACTAAGAGAAATGTTTTTATGACTAGTACATAGTGTAACGAATGATTATTATTCTAATTTTGCCTAACGTTGTGGGACAAAAAAAGTTGAAAAGCTTCAAATTTAAGTGCACTACAAATTGGTTGGTAGCTAAGTGATTGAATAGCTGCTCTATTGTAATAAACAGAAATCAAACTTCAAATCTCCCCTCCCATAATTTATCAATCCAGAAAGGAAAGAATTATATATCAAGCTTTTAAAAAATCAACATCTATCATTTCATAGCTTTTAACCCTCCTGGATGAACCATCTAGCATGAGTGAAACCGAGGGACAAGGTTTCACCTACTAAAGCAAAAGAAAGGGACTCCCATTGATAAATGGGAAAGCACATAGGGGCATAAAGCTACGGTTTGAAGACAAAAGGACATGCCAGCTTTTTCTTTATGGATTTCGTAATCAGTTGGAAATACAATAATAATTTTAAGATCAGATGGAAATGCATTATCAACTAATAATTTAATTCAATTGAGTGTACGAAATCACGCCCCCCAAAGCCTTTGAAAAATCCGACATTTAACTACTCCATACCTTTTTGGCCATTCAATCCGAGGAAAAAGTTGCTGTGAAACTTATATGACATCAACATGATTTTTCATTTTTGAGTCAAACCATAAAACATTACTTCGATTCGTTTGAAAAGGCTTTGATTTTACAATGTTCACCTATGAGCATAGCCGTTAGTTACTTAAAAAAAAAAAAAATGAACATAGCCGTTAGTCCGACCGAGAACTCAATTATACCATCTAAATTGCAAATTTGGCCATAGGTGCTAATTTTCTTTCAAGTATATTTTTGCCTTCTTGTGTAAAGTTAACCATTGACGAGCAGAGCAAAGCAAAGCAATGCATATACAGTAAAATGTGTTGTAAATAGTTGAGTCCTACTTTCGAAAACTGAAGATGTTTCCAATCATTTTATAATGTTTAGTTACTTATTAAATTTGTAATGAGTTAAGAAATAGTGTGATTTGTACGCACAAAAGGAAGTTGAGTTGGGCCAATCCAGTGCAAATTGATAGATTACCTCCCCCTCCCGGGCGGTGGTAGGTGGGTTAGACACGGGCCAAGTATAATTTTGGAAGAATTTATTTTACTTGAATTAATAGAGTTTTCCCTCAAGTCTAACACTTTTCTTTTATCGTTAAAATTTTGTTTAATGCACAATGTTACCCAATGTAAACGGCTCTTTTCAACTGAAACGAACGTCTCTTTTTTCTGTAGCCTGTAAATACCATTCGTCTACATACAGAATTCCAGTCTTCCTTAGCCCCATTCGTGTACATACAGAATTCTTCCTTCCTTTTTCTTTTGCTCCCTCTTTTGCTTGCTTGTCTGATCCGTTTGTTGTTCCTGCTCCCTCTTACCAAGAGGAACTCTTGTTTAATCCTAAAGAAACATTTCTCTCCTCTGAAATAGTTTGTTAGGAGAATGCTAAATAGCACGACCAAGCTTCTTAAATTTCTATTTCTGGTCATACTGTTCTTAACATTGTTCATTGCATTTTCCAACAAAATGTGAAGAGAAGGAACATGTATCATATTTCCAACCAAATATTTGATTTTGGCCACAAGAATAAAATATCAATATAGTGAAACCAAACTCAGATAGTTAGACTAAAAATTTGTCACTTTATGTTAACAGACAAACTTTTAAAAAAATATATAAATTACCAACAATCATATGAACACCTACATCCCCCCCCCCCCCCCCCCGGAAAAAATAAAATAAAGCTACAGTTACACGAGTTTATGACAATAAGGATCACCTTTGGATGCTTCATGGTACACATGATGGTTTACCTTTTAGATAATTATGGCCACATTTTGCCATTAAGACAGTCAACTCTACAACACAATTATTGAGTTATGCATAATAACTAGAGATTATATACTACATTGACATAACATTCACAACTGAATATTAAATTTTTTTTGATTTGTTCATTGGATGCTCCAAAATCGTCGGTTCATAGCAATAATTTTGCAAGGATAAATCATGGTTCTAAATAGTCTGACCAGAAAAATAATAGTCTTCTGAAAACTTTTTACCCATAATTTTCTCAGGTCTCCACAAGCGCTTTTCCAGATGATTCGTTTTTTTTAACTTTTCAAGGTTGCTTTTGTTGAATATGAGCTCACGAGTCGCCAGTAGATGTTAACTGGTGATACTGTTGATTGACTTGAAAGGGGAAACAAACAATGGCCATTGACTTCTTTGGCACCAAAACAGGCCAAAATGTCCAACTTTATTGGGTGCAATTCTACCTGAAAAAGAGGAATAATTTGTTCCATTGATCAATTACAAAGGAAAATGATAATTTTATTGTAAATATACAAAAACAAAAACAAAAACGTAAAATCGGAATATTCTTTTAACTCATGCATTTGAACAATGTTCATTTCTTCTCCTTTTTTTTTTTTGTTGGTGCATGAATTTTGCTGTCATTGCCAGCTGAAAGTGATAGTGCTGGACCATAAAAACGTGATGCAGATTTATCCTGTTTGGACCAGGGATATCCTCTTGGTTCTGTGGTGAACATTCATTCTTTTAGTAGGAATGGTCCTGCAATTATGGTACTATTTTTTTTAGATTAATATTTCATATACTATCCGAGTAGAGATTTTATTACACTAATGTTTATGGCTGAATGACAGATAACTTCCATTTATGGAATGCATCTTGACCTTTCTTTTTTTCTTTTTTTTAGTGTAAAAAAAAATTATAAGACAACAAGATTCGCCATCCCAGATACTGTTAACTTTTTGGGGAATGCAAAATCAACTCCGGTAAAATGGTATTAATTAAAAAAGAACAAATATTCTCCAAGATAAGGAAAACATTAAAAAAAAAATTGATGATATTTTATAGAGGGGTTTGTCGAATTGATTTTATATTTCGTATCTTTTCGTGTAATATCCTCCAGCATTGGATTCTTCCGACAAAAGGATAGTAGTTTTAGACACGGCTTAGATTTGTGGCTAATTGGTAACAAGGCCAAAAAGGAATTGATTCACTGCCAAATTAGGCAGCACTTGAAATTCAAGATTAAAATTTTCCCACATTTTCTTCGTTCAATTAAATTAAGGTGAACTACACTGACTAAAGGTCTATATCAAAGTGTAACCCCATTAGGTAAAATGGCTAAAGGTCTATTCCGGGTTTTTTTTTTCCATAAACAAAATTCACAATGAAATCAATTTTCATGAACTTGTCCTTGTATATTGTTTACAAGACTTCCAATATGTAAATCTTCAAAAAATGAATGTTAATTTAAAAATCTAAATTCTCGCATGCTATCCCTTGCCAAAGTAAATAAATAAAAGAGCTAAAAGAATGGTCGGCCAAGAAATCATGTTCTGTCGTGTTAATCACTAATATACAGTCTGTTCGTTTACGAAGAGGACTTCTATGCCAGGTAATAGCAGCATATCACACGACAATTGTCTTATTATTAAGGGTATGTTATTTGTAGGTTTTTTTTTTTTTTGCCTCCTTTTAATTTCTGAATTTGAAAATTTTGTTTTGCAATGTTCACAACTTTCTTTTTTACCTTACTTTGGATTTTTTTTTTAAAACTAAAACAAAATGCAATTGATTTTTAACTTTTCTAAAATTAGTTTTTATAAAAATCAGAATCTATTCAGAGTAAGCTCTAAGAAAATAATAGAATTGACTACATGTAGCACTATCATATTATTATTATTATTATTTTCTTTTGAAAAATGACCAAGTCAAATAGGGATTCCTAACTACTAAAGTTTTATAACTTTTATAGAGGGATTCCATGTGTTTTGAAATATACATTGAGTCTATCACGGCTCAGATGACGAATTGCTTGACCTCATTATTATTATGCATAATTGTGAGGAGACGAGATTGAGCCTATTATAATTGAGTCCAAATTTATTCATCATTGAACTTTCACGAGCCAAGCTCACACAAAATTTTGGAACTAAAGAATAATAGTTTGCGCATTGAGAACAGGGTTTTCTTGTCAGGAATACTGCTGAGTGAAGGGACCCAAAGCTTACACTGTTGTGATTTGCTGATATTGTATGTAAGGTAACAAGGACTAAGATCCATACACAAATACCTGTATGTATCTGTTGTGCAACTGTTCGTGCATGTCCCCTCACAAAGTAGCCAAATGACAAGGACCAGCTAGCAAGTTACTGAAATTTGGTTGTCTTTGCTATCAAATTTAGGAGACATGGGATAGAGCAAGTCAAAAGTTTTAACCTAACGTATACAAATCAATCCAATTTGGTCTCCTCTTAAGGGTCTACATTAACAGTAATTTCTTGAAAAAAAGGGAAAAAAATTTGGTTTTGTGGCCCGTGGCAAGCGGAGAAAGTAGTTGGCTCTGGTGCAACATGCACTAAATTCCTCGACTTTTCAGTTGATTTAGAGTGATAGATATGGAATAACTAAATGAATACACATTTCTTGATGTCATACATATGCATTTTTATGTCTATACATTTAGATATATCTTATTTATGTCGTGATTCTCTACAGATGAAGTCCAAACAAACAATAGTGAATGGGGAATGGGAAGCAATTAAGACAATTGAAATTTCTCAGACTAATCTAGTTTCCAAGGACTGACCAGCTTTCAACTTGACTTGGAGTAGATTATTCTGAACTTACAACTGAAAATTAACGACTTTTTCATCGATAATGGGAAACAAAAAACAAGTGGACTACCTACTCATGGTTAAAATAAAGAATTGCGCTGAATTTGATTCTTGTTATAGCTAGTCAAGATTTGTCCTCTCGGGTACCTACCATCAACCAGAATTCAGACATTTGCCTGTTGCCTACTTGCCTCTCTTGTTTGATTCATTAGAAAGGAAATAAGCAAATAAAAGAGAGAATACAGAAAATCTTCCTTGCTTTTAGCATCACTGATCACATGATATTGCTCAGATTGTAAGAGCTTTTATTTCTTCAAATTTGCAAATTTTGAGAGTATTTTATTTAGAGACTTGAACTCCTTCAATTTCAGATGGATTCTGTTTTGGTCAGTCTAACATCAACTAAGCAAGTGAAATAATTTCTATTACTTTTTACCTTTTTACAGTTTTTGCTTAAACTTAAAAACTAAATTAACATGTGTGTGTAGTGACCCCTCCTAAATTATCTTTTGCTGGTAAAATATCTATATATAACTATGAATTAATGACATGTTCTCAATAGTTTTTTTTAACCTGATTTTAGCTTCTGGTCTTTTAAAAATTTATTTTGTAATGTTCTCGTCTATTTTTTTTTTTGCATTTTTTAAACTAAAATTAAGAGTAACTAATTTTCTTACTTTTTTAAAACAAAATTTTATAAAAATAAGAAACTATCGAGAACAAATCCTAATTTAATGTGCATATACTTTAACATTATGATACGAGTGTATTCAACGCTTCGTCTGCACTGTTAGTTCTTCTAAAAGGTTACAAAAGTTCTGGAAATGAATTAATCAAGTACATTTTATGCTTGCGCATATGTGGAATAAAAAAAGGTTAGATATGAAATCTTTTTAGTCCAAATGTATCCTAAATTTTCATAATGTATGTAGGGATCACGTAGAGCCACTATTTTTGCAGTAAATCTGCATTAAATAGCTAAACTGCAACATTCATATATACAAAATATTATATACCAAAAATATGCTATAAAAAGGTACTTTTTATTTTAAACTTTTTTTTTTTTTGACAATTCGGGGAAAGGGGGAAGGGAAACCCAACCTACTCAACCCAAACTGAAAGCCAGAATGGGAGAGAACCTAAACTTTACCCCACAAACCCACTCCAAAAGCCATGGTAACTTTTAGAGGGGCCACAGGAGCTTAAGTACTAACCCTAACAAGCAACTAGTACCGATGTGGGACGTTTTGTTTTTTTGACAATTCGGGGAAAGGGGGAAGGGAAACCCAACCTACTCAACCCAAACTGAAAGCCAGAATGGGAGAGAACATATTTTAAACATTTTTATTTATAGTTATTTTGAACTTGAATGTAAAATACATGGTGCAGAAGTACACAGTAGTAAAAGAACAATTTTTGGTGGATTTGATCCACCGTTTAAATGCTTGCTTATCATTGTGATATGGGGTGACATCAATTTAATTTCAAAAAATTACAAGGTCCATAGATGGATATATAGACCAAGGATACGCAATTGTTTTCTCACTAGGAAATAGAATCCGTCCAAACCCGGGAGCCAGTGGGCCAGCATGAGCAGTCAAATCACCCACACCGGATAAATTTGGCCCAATATACCCAATTAATAAACAACTGTGAACTCTCTAGTTCCACTTTTAACGTCATTTTTTCCGGTTTTCCCACTTCAGATGAGCTCACCCATCACCCCAAATGCACACACTACACACAGTTACAGACACGCTGCTGTGAAAGTCTTACCCACTCACCCCTTCCTCTCTCTTCCTCTCCCTCTTTCTCTTCTGAAAAAGAAACACACACACAATCGGAAAGTCCCACAACCTCAGAATCTGAAGTCCTCCGGCCTACTCAATTTCTTTGACCCAATCCAAGCCCACCCACGCCGCCACTGTAAAAGCTTTGACCCCAAAAAAGCTCCACAAATACATAAACAAATCACCCAACCCCCTCCCCCCCCCCCCCCCCCCCCGGCAACCAACACAAACACCGAAAAAAAAATAGAAGGCACAATTGGCCACCCACAATTACAAACAAAGCCAAAAACAAAAAAGAATATTTTGATAGACCCCCCACACCCCCCCGCCCACACGCCCACCTAAGTTCATTAATTTCACAGCTCATATTCTTGTAGCACGTCTTTCTTTCCGTGGTTGGGCTAATTTGCCGAGGAGAACGACGACGTTTTCCCGCTCTTGGTCATTCTTGGCTTTGGTTATTTATTCGTAACTTTGCTGAAGTTTTTGGTCTGCTGGAGAAGAAGAAATGCTGAGTTAATTATTAAAAAAATAAAAGGAGAAATGGCTGGGGAGTCATCAGGAGACACCGTAGCGAGGACGTTCAGGGCATTAGTGGAGAGCGCCGAAAAGAAATTCGCGCGTGTCCGGGACGCGCCGTCGTATGCACGTGGGCCGTACAGCCACTACTTCCACAGCGTGTTCAAGTCGTACATGAGGTTATGGAAGTACCAGCAGGAGAACAGGGCGAAGCTAATCGGGTCGGGGCTACAGAGATGGGAGATCGGGGAGATCGCGTCGCGGATCGGGCAATTGTACTTCAATCAATACATGAGGACGAGCGAAGCTAGGTTTTTGATCGAGGCTTACGTGTTTTACGAGGCTATTTTGCATCGCAAATACTTCGACGAAGGTTCAAAGAAGGATAAAGGAGTTAGGTTTAAGGAGTTGAGGTTTTACGCGAGGTTTTTGATGGTTTCGTTGATTTTGAACCGGTCGGAGATGGTTAAGTTGCTTGTTGATAAGTTCAAAGATCTTGTTGATGATAGTAAATCAACTTTTCCGGTATGAATTTTCGTCTCTATTTTTATTTTTATTTTTATGTTAATTAAATTGATTTTTTTTTATATTTTGCATGGCATATTATTTTAATGCTGGTAACTTTTAATTTTTAGTTTTATTGAATATTTTACTATAATTGGAGATCATTTTGATGTTGTTTTTGAGCTTAATATTTCAGATATAGTCTGAAGAAGTTGTTTTTCTGGTTTCCCTCTTAATTATTAATTTCGAGTTCAAGATTTTGTATGAGGATTGTGAGTTTAGATTAAAAAATGTAGATAAACATCTGGCTCGGCTTTGTAGATGAATTTACTCTTCAGGCATGGGCTGTGTTACTCGGACTCTTTACTTTGTTCTATCCTACCTGTGAGACTCATCATTTTGCACTAGCGTACAACACTATTGTTCCTGTGTCCATAGTGCTCCTATACCCCAAGTCCCAGTAACAACATGTATTATGGATGCTTGTGTGTCATAGGACCTTGAGATTATTGTTCTTATTTGTCTGTTTGATTGCTTTGAGGCTTGGTTTCCCTTGCTGATACTAGCTTTAAGGAAAATGAAATTTGTCAGTAGGTGGTCAGCTTTCAATCAGCTAGATAAATAAGACTGCAGTATCCAATCTGCTTGGGTGGATGTCTACACAGGAGTTACCTTTATATCTGTTTTTTTTTTAATTAATAATTAATTATTATTAATTTTTGCCCAATGGGAAAAAGGTAAACAAATGCTTTGGAACGTCTGATTTTTCAAAATTCCCATCTGGTTAAATTTCTTTTTTCTTGGTCCAGTGAATGCAGTTTTTGTGGAAATTCTTGTTACTGCATGTTGATATGTGATTTCTAGTTCAGAATGAATTTGAGTCAACTGTTGAACTTCATTTCAAGACATATAGCTCATTTGATTTGTCTAAGAGACTTAGATTATTTTGGAGGTTGGGGTGGGGGAGGGATTCTTGCACTTGACGTGCATTTGTACTTCCAGTCTTGCTCTCCAAACTTTATGAGAAGTCTGCCAAAAATTCCTTGGTTCAAGCATGATTAATAGGAGTAAATCTGCCACGATTACCTGCAGTTCTCACTTTTTTTTTTTAAACAAATGCTAATTTCAAATTGTCAGTTGATATTAAACTAATGCTTGCAATGTATTGCAACGAATAATTCTATACTTTTTCCAACAGTCTAAACAGCAAGATAAATTCTGTTGGACATTGGTCTAAAAAGCTAATGCAACTCTCTCTTCAGAGTTCGTAGGCAATAAACTATGCCCCAGTCAAACACATGGATGCATATGTGGATGTGAACTATCTGCATAGTATTGGGCTCATAAAAGCATGGATCAACTTGTAATTATATATACGACCAACCTATTCTCGTTTAATCTCAGGACACTACGAATTTCAAAGAATGGAAGCTGGTGTTGCAAGAGATTCTTCGATTTACTAAAGCTGATGCATCCTTCTTAAATGTTCGACCTTTGCGATTCTGTGCATTATTTGATTCCTATCCATCCTCACTTCCTTATGTGGCCCGCTTCCATGCTAAGAAGGTTTTAAAATTTCGAGATGCTCTTCTTACAAGCTATCACAAAAATGAGGTAATTTATATTCATGCTCCTTGTTTTATGCTATATTAGTACTCCAAAAATTTTTAATGCTGCAGAATAACATCTCCAAATTGTAATTGTAGGTCAAATTTGCAGAACTAACTTTGGACACTTTCAGAATGTTGCAATGCTTGGAATGGGAACCCAGTGGATCTTTCTATCAAAAGCATCAAATGGAATCACAAGAAAATGGTGCTTTGGCTGATCACTCTGCTGCTTCTGGACTCATTGATATAAACTTGGCAGCTGATATGACGGATCCATCATTGCCACCAAATCCCAGGAAATCAATACTCCACCGCCCTTCTGTCACACAGTTGATAGCTGTAAGTGCTGAAAACTATTTACTAGTTAGTAATTTTTTGACTTAGTGTGTAGGATTAAAGTTTAAATGGCTACTTAAGTAAAGAGACTCGGGGGAGTTACCATATTTGTTTCAAAATATCTGCATAACTGAGTAGCTCTTTTTCTCTGCGCCCGCCCAAAAAAAAAAAAAAATATTAGCAGGATTTTTTTTTCTTCTGTTCCTGGTGCTGATGGCCCTTAGCCTTGGTAATGTGCTTCTGTTTACCTATTTAAGGCTGCCTGTCATAGATTCATAGGTATTTAAGTTGCCTATGCAGTAAGCCATAGATTGACACTTGCCAGGCAACTGTAATACCCTTGTGCTGGAACTGAGTCGAACAAGTAGAGCTTGGATCGCATATAATGTCTAAGGTTATCTTAAGCCACTCCTGGCCGTTGATATTACGCTTGGTTGTCGTGCACCTGTATACTACTCACCATCCCATACTCTCTTCCGAATCTAGCCTGTCCAGCAGAATCCTATCACTGTGGGCCATAATGAAAACTGTGTAGTACAAGCTGTAGGTTTCAAATCTGTAAGTCTGTCAAATAAGGAAAAAAGGTGTTCCATTAAGACCTTGGTGGAACTAAAAACATGTCAACCGCTGAATGTTTCTGTGCTTAAATACATGTCACTTGTTCTGCTTTTCCAATGAGTTTCTATTAACCGGTTTTATGCTTTGTAATTTGTGAGTTCCAGGTTATTGCTACCATTTGTGAAGAGCTACCTCCAGATAGTGTCATGCTATTGTACCTGTCAGCTATAGGTAAACTTTGGTTTACACTTTTTCATTCGACATGAACAAAACATGCACTATATTTGTGAAGGATGATATCTGCGAACATTGCAGGAAATGCAGGTCATGGTAGTGGTTCAACGAGTGAAAGTTCTGGAAGTTCGAGGAAATCTTCAAAGTCTAACCACAGTAATCATGAAAAGAGTAGCTTTCTGCGGGAAAACCATGTTAATGGCATGGGAGAGTCAAGTCACTTTTTTGAGGGCTGCTTATGGTTGGGTCCTAGTAGAGATGGAGGTGGGTTTATATGGTAAATCCTGGTTGCTTTCTTCCAAGAGATTGTAGCATAAAATGCAGTAATTGCCATTTCATTCACTCTTATTAATAGTGCTTGTTTGTGTGTGCAGGTCCAAATAACCTGTATCCTGGTGATATAATTCCATTTACAAGAAGGCCTATTTTTTTTATTGTAGATAGCGACAACAGCCATGTATTCAAGGCAGGTTTGTCAAAACTTTGTCTATTGTTGTTTAACCGGCTTATCCTTGACCTGCAGACACCCAATACACATCTTTTTGTGTGTGTAAGTGTGCTCATCAGAGGATGGTCAAATGTTAGCTTTGTGTTTAGGCCTTTACTTTTATTTTGATGAAGCTTTGAGGTCTCGATAATCCGTACAAGTTCCTGATCTTTATAAGTTGGAATAATAAAGTGCTGCACATACGCAAACAAGAACAAGTAAATATACATTCACTTTAAAGAAGAGAAAATGAAGAAGGAAAAGAGAGGGTGTTAGTAGAGACATAGGTGTTTAGTTGGTTAAAACATCAAATCTATCATGCTGTCTAGGCTTAGAAGTAATATAGAAAGGCAAATTGCTGAATTTCCTAAAGTTTATGATATATTTAAATTCCTGATCTTTATGTTGAGAAGAATAAAGTGCTGCAAATGCGCAAACAAGAACAAGTAGCAGACGCTTACATTTAAAGAAAGGAAAATGAAAAAGGCAAAAGAGGGGGTATTAAAAGCGAGAGAGAGGTTTAGTTGGTTGAAACATCAAATCTATCTTGCTGTCTAGGCTTTGAAGGAATATAAGAATGGGCAAATTGCTGAATTTCCTAAACTCACTAGGAAACTTCATTTCAGTACCTAAGCTTTTAAATGAACTAATTTGGTCGTCAAAGTTAGATGTTCTCATGAGCCTGATACGATATTTGCTTGACGCAACTGGATTGACTAATCAAGCCGCTTGAACTCAACTCATGCTCAACTAATTCAGTCGAGCCAAGCAAGGCTAAACCACTCACTAGCGGCTCAGTATTTGCAACCACCCCCTCCCCCAAAACAAAAAGAAAACCCTGCCTCCCCACCCCCCAGGGGGGGCACCTCTTTTTTTTTTATTTTAGATTTTGGCTTTTAAAACTTGTTATCAACTTAAGACATTCTTAAATCTTGTGATACAAAAATATTGCACCGTTCTAAATTTTTTTTGACATCTTGTTCTGGAATCGAATAGTATCACCACACTTGAACCTTTCTTCATTCTTTCAAGTTGCTGATATGGTAATTGCTCTCAGGTTCTACATGGAGCAGAAAGAGGAGAAACAGCTGCCATATTCCTGTCTCCCCTAAGGCCATCATTTAAAAACTCAGCTGACACTGAAATAATGCATAGTGGAAGTCAGTTCACTTTGTTTTTAACTGCTCCTTTACAGGCTTTCTGTCAATTGGTTGGCCTCACCTTATCTGATGATGATATGGTAAGTTGATTATAGAATTGGAACTTCTTTGTTGTGGGATATTAGTTTTGTGTATTAATTTCTTGTTCCCTCTTCTAGGATGCCCAAAGCGGCGCTGACAGCATCATCTCCACTGCATTCTCAGAGTGGGAGGTAATCCTCTGCACATCAACGAGCCTACATCTGGTCTGGGCTCAAGTTCTGTCTGATCATATGCTTCGACGACTAATTCTTAGGTAAGTATATCTCAACAGTTGCGCAAAAGTCTTTATTGGTTACTGCTGAGCAAAGTGCCTTTCTAAGTTCTAAGAGAGAGACTTTTTAGATTATGATTAGATTCTTTGCTGATAATATTGACTTTGTGGACATCTGGATACCCATTAAGACATAATTTGATGGAAGCTTCCCCCCCCCCCCCCCTCCGGTCCCGGCCCTTCTCTCAGCCTTTTTTTTTTTGGGGAAGGGGGGGGGGGGGAGTTGTTCTAAAAATCAGTTAGCTAATGTTGTCTAATGGGTATAATTCTTTCTTCTTCAGTTCTATGTAATTTCTGTTTACATCTTGGTACTTGACTACATCTAACTTTATTCTGAAAGACTTGTTATAAGTAAATCTGAAACTGCCATTGGTTAGGCTCTCCCACACTTGATGCAACACCCTGAATGACCATGACAAAATGTTTAGGTAACTTTCTCAATGCATCTCGGAGATTATTCCATTAAAAATTACTTGGACACTTCTACCCTAAAAAAATTACATTTTGATTATTCCCTACATACTTGGATCTGAAAATCATTTGACAAATGCATGAGAAGTGTGACTGTTTCTCACCAGAAATCCCAATTTCATAATTTAAAGAAGGGGGCTTTTCATGGAGAGGCATGAGAAAGTAGTGAAGGGTATACGTTGTACTTAATTTCATCCTTTGCAAATAAACTAACTTTAATTAGTATGTAAAGATGGATAGTGATTAGTGACTAACACAAACTTTAATATTTGTGTTGGCAGATTTATTTTCTGCAGGGCTGTGCTTACTTTCTTTTGCTTGCGAGAAGGTAGTGACCAGTATTTGCCTGTTTGCTTACCTGAATTTCCCAACTCTCTTTCTCCTACTTCTGAAGTTGTGCTATCTGCCATCTTTCGACTTGCAAAACACCTCAAGGTTGAAAGGTGTTTTGATTTCCACGTTACATGTTAAGGACCCTATTTGTAAATCCAACCATATACTAAAGAGAAGAATCCCTTGCACTTGTTAATGACGCGGAGATTTGCATTACACGCAGTCTGTTATAATGCCTTCCAATGGCTTGGCTTTTCCAATAGACCGAAAGACTGGTGGTACCATTGGTCTGATGTTGGCCAACAACAGTGTGGGGTTGGTTTTGTTTGCTTGTGATATTTAAATTTAAACATAACATCTCTACATCTTGTCAAAAGAAATTCTGGATTTCATTGATGTCGCTGTTGGATTTCATTTTCTGATGGTTGCGGTTGGAGCAAGTGCTCAATGTTCAGTATGCTAGTGCAGCAGCTAGTGGTATACTGGTGCTTAAGTTTCCATTACAGTATGTAAAGTAGTAAGCCGCCTATGCGGACGGAACTTTAGAGGTTTTCCCCCTTTTTCTATTTTCCCCCCCTTCTTTTTTTTTTTTTTTTTTTGGTTTTGGTTAAATTCTTTCATTGCCCCTCTCCAATACATATGAAGTTTACTTAGTTAACAGTTGTACATGAAGATTGAGTACTTCAAAAGACGCTTGTCAAGGTATATGAAGATGGTTCTGAATTACTACTTGTTTAATCATGGTGAATCCCATCTGCAGCTTCAAAAGTTTGCATTTCATCTACCTTTTATATTGCTGAATTTCTCGGACTCGTGTGCAGCTGTTTTTCTTGTATCCTATGTTGGGAATCACTCTGAAGGTTATGTATCCACCAATCAAACAGGAAGTCTGAAAGAGCTGCATATTTTAGAAATTTGAGAGTTCCCTCAAGATTATGAGTTGGTTTTGTGCGTGTGCTCACACAAATAGTCTTCTCCCAAAAAATAAAGCCTACAAACGCGATTGCAACTTGGAAGCAATTGAGCGGCTATTTTCGAGGTAGATTCAATCTTAAGATGCCGAATAACCAAGTCTCGTGCTACCTAAATAGCCTACCAAAGAGCCAAGACATCGCCTACTAATACAGGGAAGTTTTTAGGTGGCTTGTGGATCCTGTGGCCATGCAAATGCATCTGTTATCTATCTTATTAATAATGTTGGAACATCAAATTAATGTTAATTTTGCAGTCAATTTTGGAACTTCCATTGTTACTTTAGAGGATTCACCACGGAAAATTCTTAAATCTTAAATGAACCCGATTTCTGGTCTTATTTGTGGACATTGTGGTTTAAAACAAAGGAACATAAGCATCTTTACATCAATTTCATACATAAGCATGTATAACTTTACTCGCTTAGTGCTCTATTAAATCACAAGGCTCACAGGTAAGGTCGTGGATTCAATCTACTTAAGAATCTCCCGATCTACCACAACAATCGCGGATGAGTAGGGCTAAGCTAATTTTACTATAATTACTGCAACTTAAATCACAATACCCACGCTCTTTTTATATTATGTTTTTCCTTCTTATATTACCCTAAAATAGACAGTGATGGTTCAACTGCACTCAAGGATTGAAAAGAATTCAGAATTGTGATTTCTTTCTTAAAAAAAAAAAGAATTATAATTTCTTTTACAATAACTATTCATCATATTTTCCTAAATTTATACACACTCACAAAAACATGCCTCAACTAGTAAATAAAATTTTGGATAACATCATTTTTATGAGGTATGCTAATATCATCTTTTGTTACATTGATGAATTTGACACTTATATGGTACAAGATCCATGAGCAGTCTGCCAAGAATGCGCTATTGGGAGCAAATCTTTGTGTCAAGGCCAGGAATTCGAATCTTAACTTTGGCATTTAGAGGGGAGGGAAAAAAAGTGTAATTTAGGATCGATAAACACGTATCAATTGTGTGCAAAAAAAATTTGAGAATTACACCTTAACAATAATTTAGAATTGTCATCCTAATTGTGCGAGGCAATACATTGTAATGAATATAGTTGATAATAAAATTAAAAAAAAAGGTCCTGTTCAATTTTAACAACAAATTCAAACAACCATTACTATGTAAGGTAGACTTCGGTTTTGCGCGTAATAAACCACCATGGTCAAAGCCTTGTTTGGATTTTTTTTTTTTTTTGGTCAAGAGTCCAACATTTTAGTCTACTCTAAGAGATGGTCTAATTGAACTTGAGGGGGCCAATGGACAAAGCCTTGTTTGGATTTGCTTTTTAAGAATATGCTTTTAAAAACTTTTAAGTCCGTCTTTCCAATCGTTATTTTATTTCACATATACATTTATATTACTACAGTAATTTAAGTAAAGAAAAAATACTCCACGAAAATAACCGAATTAACTTTCTCAAATGCAACTTATAGTGTGTAAATTACAAACCAATAGAGTTTTGTTAGATAGAGGGCTTAGTGGCCCTTCACCAGTGGACCATCACTTATATACCAGGGATAATTTCACATACCTCTCTCGAGATTTGTCATAATTACGCTCACTTTCTCTCAAATTTTAAAAGTTACACTTACATTTTCTGTGTTTATATTTTTCATAACAAAACAAGTCAATTTTGATAACGTAACCCAAAAACACTAACTAAACACCTTAAAATATGCTTAATTACTTTTAAATTAGTTATCTTTTTCTTATTAATATATTTATTTGTAAAATTTTAATGGATAAAGTATATTCATTTAGATTAGTCAAATAACAGAGTTTTGAAGAAGTAATATTTAGTGGATATTGAAAATTTGATATAAGAATATAAGTACTTTTGATATTTTTATGACTAATTAATTAATTTTTAAGATTTATTTATCTTTTTTAAAAGTAATTAAGCATATTTTAATGTGTTTGGTTGGTATTTTTGAATTATATTATCAAAATAGACTTATTTTGTTATAAAAATATAAACATAAAAGTATAAATATAATTTTTAAAACCTGAAAGGAGACAAGTATAATTATGACAAACCTCAAAGAGAGGTTTGTAAAATCATCCCAATACACAAATGTAACCATAAAAGTACAAATCCAACTAAAACACGGCTTTTAGTTCTTAATCCATCGATCCTTCTTAATCCATTTCAACCAATAGGAATGCAGCATTTTATCCCTCTGGATCCGCACCCAAAACCTCCAACTTGAGATCTGAACCGTCAACTTCAGTACAGAAAACACAACTGACGCCTTTATTAACCGTCCGATACAGTACTCGAAAAAGCACACGTTCATTAAATCTCTACCGTCAAATCCCATCTAGAGCCGACTCCTTCCCCATCTATATATAGTCATTATCCTCATCTACTTTTAAATTTTCCATTCGCTCCCCAAATTCTAGACAGAGAATTTAGAGAGAGAAATTTCTTCTTCTTCTAAAGGTTCGTAGCCTTTTCCTGTCTATTTATTTTGTTTAGGAATTTTTTTTTGTTTTATTTTTGGTTGAATATTCACAAATCTTTACGTGTGTGTATTGGGTTAGGGTTTTTATTTTTTACAATCAAGTGTTGGAATATTTCTGCTTAGGGTTACGGTTTGTTGTTTTTAGGGTTCGATTTGTGTTGTTTTCGGTTTGATTTTGAAAGTAGTCGGGTTTGATTTTTGTGGAAAAGATTTTTGAGCTGCGATTTGAAGAATTTTGGTGGTGAAAAACATGGTTATTTTTTTAACTGGAATTTGTTTCGTGAAGAATTTGGGTGTTTTGGATTATTGTTTGATCTATTAAAATTGTAGTCGAATTTTACTGTCTTGAATCGAAATGTTTGTTCTTGAACTGGGTTTTATGTTCAACTTTTGAGACTTTGCCGTTAGTTTTTTTTTTTTTTTTATAATTTGCATCTGTGTAATTTCTTTATATGTTATTCTGGAAATTATTTTGCTGATCTACTTCGTCATTGCTTCCCCCCCCCCCCCCCCGGGGGGGGATTTGTTAGCTTGTTTTTAAAGAATTATAGTTTTTTTTGCGTGAATTAATGGATGTGTCAATTGCAGATGGCTCGTACCAAGCAAACTGCTCGTAAGTCCACCGGAGGAAAGGCTCCCAGGAAGCAACTTGCTACTAAGGTTCATTTTTTCTGCCTTTCAATACGATTTTAATATATATTTTTTTATATTATGTGATTTATGGGATGGTTTGCAAGATTTTGTTAATAATTTGTTGATTATTTGTTCACTATAGGCTGCTCGTAAGTCTGCTCCCACTACTGGAGGAGTGAAGAAACCCCATAGATACCGTCCTGGTACTGTTGCTCTTCGGTAAGTATCCTCTTGTACGTGTTTACATTCTTTGGTTTTTGCTTAGTTGTGAATAAATCTTATTTATGCCCGTTTTCATTACGTAATCACTGTTTGTTTGTGATTAATTTTTAATTTTGCATTCAACGGTTGCATTTGTTTATGAATGATTGTTAATTTGGCATGATGGTGTGATGCAGTGAAATCCGTAAGTATCAAAAGAGTACTGAGCTCTTGATCAGGAAGCTTCCTTTCCAGAGGCTGGTCCGAGAAATTGCTCAGGACTTCAAGGTGAACACTGATTTTGATTGTTCCTGTATCTGTCCTTGAATCATTTTGTTTGAAGGAATAACTGAATGGGTGTGTTTTTGGTTATTTGCAGACTGATCTGCGTTTCCAGAGCCATGCAGTCCTTGCATTGCAGGAGGCAGCTGAGGCATATCTTGTGGGACTGTTTGAAGACACCAATCTGTGTGCCATTCATGCCAAGCGTGTGACAATCATGCCTAAGGACATTCAGCTGGCACGGAGGATCAGAGGAGAACGTGCTTAAGTTTGTTTAGGATCTTCCTGTAGAATGGTAGCATTGGTGGTGTTTTTTGATTTGTTCTCAAGCATATTATATAGTTGGATAGGACAAGACTTTTTCTAAGTAGTTGTTGATGGTTAATTAGGAACTCGTTGGGTGGGGATGTGTGCAGTAGTATGAATTTTGTTCGTGTTTGTTTTGGGGATGGAAGGCATGATAAACCTTTAATTGCTCGTGTTTCAGTTTGTCGAACTCTATTATGTATGTCACGCCTCTGGTGTGGAACAATGTTTCCCATTCGATATCAATGTAATTTGGTATTTGTAGTTTATATGGTGGCTCTCGATTGATGTCCAGCTTGTGGTGTTCGTGATGTGGTTGGAGTTGACTTGTTTAAATTTTCTAGGATGCAGAAGTTTTGCCTGCGTCTTGTGGTTGGTCTGAATAATATGCGTTGTTTGGAGAGCTTGTATGATGTTCTTTGTATGTGCTTTTATAATTGGCTGGATAATGGTTTTTTCTTCAAGATAGTTCGGTAGGTTGTTGGTAGGTAGACTGGTTGAGGTGATGTGGGCGGCACTTGGCAGAAGCTTTTAAATTTATAACTCGAACGTACAAATAGCAGCTCAATTTGGGTGTGCTTAGAGCAGCTTCTGTATATCTTTGATTTTCAAGTAATCGAGCCAAAAGAAGTTGGGCATATTAAAATAACCATTGCGGGGAAGGCACTTGCCCGATATCTTTACGCTGGTCAATGATTCGCTCGGGAACCTACTATTTGATGAGTGTACGTTTCCCTTCGATAACAATCGGTTATAATTGGACGTGTCGGGATTATTCTACGTTCCTCGGCCGTGAGACCGGTCGTCATGTTTGATTTGACTTTTCAAGACAACGCTGGCCGTCTTGAGGTTGGATTTGGTCTAATGGTTTTCAGCAGGTTCTTGGAAAATTTCAAGCTTCGTGTTGCAGTCGCTCGGTCAAATGTCTCAACCGCGTGAGCTTAACTTCATCTATTATGTTCTAATTGTCGTTTGGATGCCTTCCTGTTGTGATTTCCAGATGAGGCTTTTCCCATGAGATGAAAATATAGAATCACTTAGGCATAGGGTTGGCAATTAAACCCAAAATTTAACAACTCGCCTAACCCGTTCACTAATTTTAAAAGATGGGTTGAGTCAGTTGGGTTATGGGTTTGGTTGGGTTGGGTTAAGAAAACTCAACTTATTTATTGGGTGGGTTGGGTTTTTTATTTGGGTACTAATTACCTAACTCATATAAATATAAATAGTGGAAGTGAATTCAAAAATTCTCATAAATCTCTCAAATTCCTTTCCCAAGTTTCACAACTTGCACACACTTTTCTACGCACACAACACCAAACTATAAATAAATAAAAACAAATTCTTCAAATTCAACAAAATTTTGTCTTTTTCTCCAAATCTCTTTTCAGTCATTTGCAAAACCTAAACTATTGTAAGTAAAACTCTCTCTGGCATTTGATTTTTCTTTTGTAATTTTTTTGTCAATTAATTGTTTGTTATGTGCTAAATTTTGAATATTTTCTAAAATCTTTGTGAAATTTTTGGTGTTTTGAGTTGTTATTTAATTTGGAAGATCATTTTGCATTTTCTTAGCGAACAAGCCCAGAAGTCTCGCTTACAATTTTATTATTATTTTTGTTCAATTAAATTTTTTTCGGCAAAAAATATTTTATTTTGAGATATATTTGGTGTTATTTTGTTTTTGAAATTTTTGGGATATATTTTTGCGAGGGATATTCAACTTATGTTGTTTTGTTTTGCACATACAGTATATATTTAGTTTTGGACCATTTTTTTGGTATGGTCAAATCAATATCGGGAATAAATCGAGCCAGATTTTATTAATAAAAATTGCACTTCAACTAGGATGTGATAAGTTAAAATAACAGTATTTTCATTATAAAAATTGAGAATTTCTTTTAATTTTCGAGCAATTATCTCGTGAGGTCACATCACCTGATCATAATTAAGTACGTAGTATTTTTTTAATTGTTGTCCCTTTTTATTTTCCTCCACTACCCTAGAAAATCCTAGGCCACCAGCCAAAGGTGTTATGTTGTAGTAACCATTCAAATGATTGAATAATTAGAAGTGTGTGTTTGTATTTGTGGAAGTGTTTTAGTGTGTGAAAATATGTTTATATATGAAAAAATGTATTTATATGCGTGAAAAAATCATTTTGTATGTGTAAATGTGTGTTAAAAAGTATTATGTACCAAAATTTATAAAATAATATATTGGGTCATGGGTTTGAGTTAACCCAATATGACCAAACCCAATATTAACCCAATATATAGTTGGGCGGATTGGGTATAATCCATTTAAATGAAAACTCAATACCAACCCGCCCCATCGCCTCCCATACTTAGGCAAATTGTACCCTAGACCTGAATGAGATCTTGGTCTTTTTATCACTTCCTCTTAGCTAGAGGGCAAGTCCAATAACAAAGCAACATTACATATAATGCCCAAAAAGGTTTACATCTCTTGGATCCTCCAAAGTTCAAACTCTGACTTTGGTAGTTAAGGAAAAAAGGTAAAAAGAGGGATTAGGTAGTATATTGGGAGTTACATTTTAGATTATGTGTAGCAAAAAATATCATAATTATATCCCAACATAAATTTGAGTGTCTCATTTTAATTGTGTGAGAAAAAATATATTGCAACGAGAATAGATGATTAATAATAATAATAATTAAAAAAAAAATAACAGCCGTGCATCCTAAACTTTTTCTTGCCTAACAATATGGACAGGCTCGTACTATTTGATACATGCGAATCTAACGCTTACAATGATACCTTCCTTTTAGACGACGAGCTACACCTCAAAACAGATTACATAGAAAAACAGATTACATAGAAAGAGCCCTAGAACTGGTGCCACTTTGAAGGTATCTTTGAGTTGAAACTCTCCTTTCGACACACGTGTTCAACTAGAGCTCGGGGAGTTTGGAGGTATGCTATAAAAGGCCCGGTTTTATTGCTTTAGATGAAGTTTTTACCTGAATAGGTGCCATGAGAAGAAAGCTGCTGCTTGGAATTTGTCTGTTGATGTCAGGGTTCTCAAATATGGTGGGGTGGGGCGGACGGGCGGACAGACGGATCACAGGAAGTTGTTTGTGCAGATATAGAACTTCTTTTTCGGGCTAGTCCAAACTTGATCCAAAGTTAAAACGAATGTATGGGTTAAGATTGATTTTAATATTGTGGACTTTGGTGGACCGAACTTGACCAGAGATATGTGACTACACGGCAAAGGCTAGTTCTGGCTTCATATGCCCAATTAACAAGCCAAGACATTATGGTAGGTCAATCATCTTCCAAAGCATTTAAAACGCTCCCTCCCTCCCTCCCTCCCTCCCTCTAAACAAAAACAAGAAAGAAAAAAAAAAAAAAAAGGTGCCTATAGGTTTTTTGCCGTTTGATGTTGCATTTAATTGATTAATTTTAACACACGCTATGCTTATCCTCAATAGATTCTAGTTTTTGTAAAAATTGATTTTAGAAAAGTTGAAAATCAAAAGCTACTGATTTTAGTTTAAAATTTTCAAAAAAAGGGTAAAAAAATTAATTAATAAAATCACAAATCACATTTTTCAAAATCAGCTAAAAGCATATAAGGAAAAAAAAAACTTATCTAAACATAAAACATTTACCCAAGCGGACGTTTTTAATGGATTAGTCGTAACAGGCGTGTAATCTGATGGAAGAGGTAACCAGTTCCGCATGTTTAATTAAAGCAAACAAAAACTTTGCTTTTCTGTTCCACTTATAGCCATATTTACCTTGTCAAATGATAATTACAAGTCGTGAAATCTTCGGCCTGTGATTTTCATGCCACGTATTTTCTCATGTTGAAAGTGGCCTTTGGCTTATTCAGGTCCAAGTTTTATACTTTTCTATTTATTTTTCGAGGAAAAGTTCCAAGACAATACATAATTATCAATAAATTTAAAAAAAAATTACTTAATTCTCAATGACACTTTCCTAATTCTCAATATCTTAAACTTTAAAAGCCATATTTGCAATCTCTAACATTTACTGCTAGAATAACAGTTACAAAGGCCATGTTTGCCGGCCCCTAGACAGAGTCAGAATCGAAGCAGCTTCCATTTGGACTAATAATCAAGAAAACGAAAAGATTTGCAAAGGTTAGCTTAGTAAAATCCCATCAGATTGCTTCCCATGTCAGTCAACCTAAACAACTCCTAAATTAGTTAAATAGTCCCATAAATATATTCCTGTCTTTTTCCCTTAGAAAGGGCTTTTGTATTTATCCTTTCAATCCCACGTTTGGCGTTACTACACTGCCAACCTTAACAAATACCCGCCAACTTCGGACTTTTGTAATAAAATCTACAATAAAAAAACCTTCAAGGATGACTATAACTAACCTTTCTCGCTGACACATTCAGACATCAAAAACAGTTTGGATTCTTGGTTCTTTTGTCCAAAAATTTCCTGATTTTTGAGATTAGTGGTTCCTACAAAACCAAGAATCATCTGAGATTTCAACATGTTACGTTCCAAATCATCAAGGTACTGAGAAAACAACCTTTTTAATATTTTTTTGAGGGGGCTCTTTTTGGTCTTATTTTCTTTTTGACTCCATTCCCATCCCAATGGTATCGTTTTCTTTGTTTTTCGTGGTAGATTCTCAAAGTTTGGCGGTTTTCTTGCTTGCATTTATATATGTTAATCTGTTGGTCTTTTTTATGTCATGCACATATTGCTTGCATTTATATATGTTAATCTGTTGGTCTTTTTTATGTCATGCACATATTGCTTGATTGATTGAGAATTGTAATGAAAGTTTTTTGTTTGATGAGTTTGGATTTGATTTGTGTAATTTCCATTGTAATTTGCTTCTAGATCTGGGAATTTTGATTTTGGGCAAAAGAATCATCCATCAATTCTTTCTAGGACCCTTTCAGCATCCAAATTTTGTAGAGGTGATGCTTTAGTGTCACAGATTGATTCTAACGCCCTTAGATCTGTTGGAAGAAAATCTATTGATAGATACCCCTCCAAGGTTGCCAATTTACCAGAGGTAAGCCAGTTCATAATACTAAATTTTCTTCTTTTGTTATTCCTATGAAATTTTTTGGATACCTTTTTTTAATTATTATTGATGAGGGAATTGTTCAATATTTTCAATGTAGAATCGGATTAATAGAGTTTTGACAATGCAAGAACAGATGGGGCAGGCCAGAGATGAGCTGAAGAGGACAAAAGAACAATTAATTGTTGTTGAGGAAGAAAGAAATCGGTCCCTCAATGAACCTAGGGAGGCGAAACGTGTTGCTTATGAGGCCAATGTGAAGGTTAGTGAGGCATTATCCCCACCTAGGAAGGCAGGGGAACTAATGACAGAAATTAAGACTTTGAAGGAATTGCTAGCTAAATCACAAGATGAATTGAAGATTAAGGATGAGAACATTGAGTGTTTGAAACTAGAGCTCCAACAGGCGAAACAGTTTGAGGTTAAATTGGCTGAGACAGATGCATCATTAGTTAGATGGAAAGAGGAATTCATTAAGGTTAAAGCAGCTGAGGCTCATGCAATAGACCTAGTGTCTGGGAGTAGGAAAAGGATTGAGGAGCTAGAGGATCAAGTACAAAGAGGAAGTGTATCCGAAGCCAAAATGTTTGATTCATTTGCATCACAGACAAAACAGCTTGAGCAGATTAAGATTCAACTCGAAGAATCTAAACTGGAAATTGAGAATCTAATGTCTGAGAAGAAATTGGCAAAGGATAATTTGTCTTGTGCTCTAGGGGATGACAAGATTGCGTCCTCAAAGTCTAAAAGTTCTCTTGATGAGATGGGATTACTCAGAAATGAACTGATATTGGCAATTGAGGCAGAAGAAAAGAGCAAGAAAGCCATGGATGATTTAGCATTGGCTCTAAAAGAAGTAGCAACAGAAGCCAATCAGACGAAAGAGAAACTTGGTGCTACAGAGTTGCAATTAGAACAAGTAAAAGGTGAAGCAGAACAACTGAAGATAATAGTGAGGAGCACCGAAGATAGGTACGAAAAGCTTCTGAATGAAGCCAAAAAGGAAGCAGAGCTCTACAGAAATACTGCAGATAGATTAAGATTAGAAGCTGAAGAAACACTTCTGGCGTGGAATGAAAAAGAAATGGGCCTTGTCAATTGCATAAAAAGAGCTGAAGAGGAAAGGACTCTTGCTCAACAAAAGAATTCGAGAATTTCTGAATCCATTAAAGCTGCTGAACAAAATACAAGAGCAGCTAAGGAGGAAAGCTCTAAATTGAGAGACATACTTAAGCAGGCTGTCAATGAAGCTAATGCAGCAACAGCTGCTGCTGGCCTCGCCAGAGATGAAAATTCTCAGCTGAAGGATTGCCTAGCTGAAAAGGACGAAGCTCTTTATTTTCTCATTCAGGAAAATGAACGACTGAGGATTGATGAAGTTACAGCTCATGAGAATATTAAGGAGTTAAAGCGGCTGCTTTCTGTTGCTTCAACAGAACATAAAACTGAAAACAAGGACAAAGATGGAATTTTGAGGTCACAGAGTTCAAAAGTTGAAAAGAATGAAGTGGGAATGAAAACGAATGACAGTGAAGAGCCGGATCACACTCTCAGTCATGAGGATTCTAAAAAGGCAAAGGCAATTAAGGGCTCTATATTTGATAATACAAATGATTCACTACAATCAGAGCCCCAAACCCCAAAATCAGTATCTCATCATCGGAGAGAATCTTCTCCTGCCTTCACTGATGAGGGTGAAACACCAATATCAGGAGATTTAGACAATCTAGATAATAGTAATTTTGATGATTTAGATAGTAATAGAAATAGCCTAAGGAGAACCATGTTTCGAAGGGTGGGAGATCTCATCATGAGAAAAAGTCATCGTTAAAAGGAAGCATGAACTGAATAGCCTCCTTTTGGAATATTTCAGGTTTAGTTGTAAGATAAGTGTGATAATGCTGCATGTGTCATGCAAAAGCAAATTGAAAGGCTTATAGCTATTGTAATTTGTATATTGTGCACTTAGTACACATTGGGTGAGAATGACGATATCGTGCTACTTTTCGTTAGGATTTTCCATGAGCTTTTCCATCTTAGATTATCATTGTCGACTGTGTTTGTGGAAGGTATTCAATCTATCAGTCCACATAAAATCTGAGAACCAATATAGCAGCTTCCCAGTAACAATGGCTTTTACAAAATCCTTTCTAGCCTTCATTTCTACTCATAGATGCCCAAAAATCTGTAGCTTCAAACAGCTTTGCAAGCACATGGAGATTGATGTTGTGTTTGTCTGGAATAATGCTCAATGTAGGGTGGATACTAGGGCCCTGGTCAGAATACAACAACATTTAATATCCTTGAGCTAATGGGCAATAATCTCCCGGCACTGTACACCATCGGCTAGAGTCTTTCTTTTTGGGCTTTGAGTGGACTTGGGAAGCTAGTGAGCCCGATTTGGATGAAAGTCACACATTTCGCCCATGTCATAACATAGGCCTGGTTAGCTCGCAACACTGAAGCCTAACCCATGTCATAATATCGGCTCTGGGTCGGAATTGGGTCAACCCAAATGAAAATTTCCAATCATTTTCACAATTGTTGTTGTGTCTCTAAGAGCCAAAGCTTTGGCTCTGTTTGGCAAATACATTTTTCAGAAAATTATCTGGAAATATATTCAAATACCTTTTCTCTGTTTAACTTTTTTAATGTCTAATTGTGTTTAACGTGAAATTGCATCCTGTCAAAATTAGATATAATTAGATATAAAAAAAAAATTAGATAGAGGATTTGGACCTTTTACAACCACTCTTTTATAATTTCAATTGTATTTTTATTTCACATGTATCATATCTCCAGAAATACTACTATATTATTCTTACAACAATATTTCAACAAAACACAAGGAATCTTTCCCCAGGAGAAAGGCAGGGGGCTCGAAACCCGATTGTGACAATTAGGATAATAGCGAAAGGTGAAGGGAGGGTTAGGTGTTAGGTATACTGGAGTTTCAACCATATTGTGTAAGGTAAATATCTTGTGATATGAATTGTTTAATGAAATTTGATTTTAAAAAAAAAATAAATAAAATGCAATCCAACAGTATATTATTTGGGAGAATCCAAGGACGCATTCCGTACCAATGACATTTTTTTTTTTTTTGAAGTTCCGTACCAATGACATTAGATGTATGTGATTTCCGGACTAACTTAGTTCTAAGCAAACATGCTCCAAAATTTTTCTTCCTAGTTGACTTCTATACAACATTTGCACTTCCACGAGCTGCCACAGATTTTAAGACAAGCACTAAGTCCACATCCGTAAACAACAACAACATACGGATCAGAATCTTCACCTCATTAGGCCCTATCAAGCCCCTAAGAATGAAATGAAGTACTATAGGGTGCTGCAAGGTTTGGTGTTCCATCATGCAAGATTAAGGATACCAGTTCATATTACAAATCAAGAACAAATAAGCTCTCAAATTGGACTCATTGTCGCAAATGTTGTAGTTTAGTAGTAGTGCTGGTCATCATCCTAATCATTGTGTATCTCAGATACAGAAGGTGTGGAACTGTTGTTTTTACTGGCGCTGGATTGCCGTCCTTGAACAAACTTGCAAGGGTTTCCTGTTATGAACTTCTACGTGCAACAGATGGTTATAGTGAAACCAATTTACTGGGCACAGTGAGTTTAGGTTCTGTTTACAAAGGGATTCTTAGGGATGGAACATTTTTGGAAGTCACGGCATTTAATGTGCAACAAGAAGGTGCATTCTAGAGTTTTGACAAAGCACATGTGAACTACTGTGTAGTCTTTAAGCAACGAAATCTTACCAATTAATTGGTAGTTGCACTAAATATGATTTGAAGGCCTTGGTAAGTGAGTACATGTCCAATGTGAGCCTTGAGAAGTGGTTATATTCTAATGACACTTGCGTTTCAACCAAAAACTGGAAATAGTAATGGATGTTGCATGCGCATTGGAAATAGTATCTCCACCATGGTTGTTTAAAACCAATGGCTCACCATGTTTTAATGTCGAGCAATATTCTACTTGACAGCGATATGGTTGCGCATGTGAGTGATTTTTGTGCAAAATTGTTTGATGAGAAGACTAATACTTTCACCAGAACCAGAAGGAAAATTTTATCACTTCAACCTGGAGAATATACATTAAGCTTTTATAATTTCTGTGGCTTGCAGGTTTAACGGTACCAGCTGGAATCTTTGATATTTCATTACGTGGAAAAGTGCGCCTTGCTTAATCCATCATAAACAAAGTTCAACTTGCCATTTAAAGTGGGTTGTACCAATGATCTAGTCCATTATAGAGAGCTTGTTTTTGGAAGGAGAAAATTCTGAGTTGTCGAACACTATTTTCCCATCCTTAACAGCAAACTCAATCGGTACAGACATTAGTTAGGTAACTGTCTTGACTTTTATAAGACTTAAAATCTTTCATTAAATAAGAAAAAATTTATTTTCTTTAGGGTTTTTATGGAAGAGTTTTTGGATACGTGCAGGGCGGAGTCAGGAATTAGTCATATGGGAGCCAATTTAGAGTAGGGGTGCAATTGAATCGAGTCGAGCTCGAGGAGCACCATGCTCGAGCTCAAACTCAATCGCTATTGGTGCTGTTCGAACTCAACTCGATCTCGATTGAGCTAAAAATTGTGAAGCTCAAGCTTGACTAAAAAACTTGTTTGCACACTTTTTTTTTTTTTTTTTTGCACTTGCGAGCCTGCTCAAGTACTCAAGTGTCAACTTGTAGATTTTCCAACTTCTTCAAAAATAAATAAATAAATAAAACATGCTCAATAAAGCTCAATGAACCTTCAAGCTTGCAAAATCTGATACTTGAACTCGAGTACCGAGTTTGAGCAAAGTAGTTGACCCGAGCTCACAAGCGGCTTAATACGATTGCAGCCCTAGTTTAGAGTTATGGTCAGTCAAGTAAAATATATTAAAAAAAGTTATGTGAACATAGATGCCACAAAATATAATTTTAAATAGAAGGAAATTACTCATACAATTAGCATATATAAAAATACTATCCTATTTACAAGTTTATTTGAGTGTACGAGACAAATGAAATTGGACACAACGACTTTTGATTGTTTCAAGGTCATCGATGATTGTCCTTCTAGGGACATCCGATAAAGTCGTTGATGATTGAATCCATAGATAAAATGCATTTTTCTAATGAAAAACCGACTTGCAATTTTCAAATAATAGGCTCAAATTATTTTGTTTTCTTCTAATTAAAATCTAACAAGTAGTTAGGAAATGTTAGATACAAATCTAAGTAACTTATGAAGACAATGGCTTGAGGGGAAGAGAAGGGGGACATAGTTGTTTTTTGTTAATTTTTGGGAGAGTGGGGCGAATTTAATAATACAAAAATTTTTACTCACAAAAAAAAAAAAAAATCTCAAGCTGGAGGGGTGCATGAGGGGGCCATAGTTGTTTTTTCGTTAATTTTTGGGAGGCAAACTATAGTAATACAAAACTTTTTACTTAAGAAATAAATTTTTTTTTCAAGCTAGAGAGGGCGGACGCCCCCTAGCCCTAGTTTGGTCAATGTATCTGAATGAGATTCTCGAGAATTAAACGATAAAACTTAGATTAGACAAAACTTAGGTTCTATAGCATTTTGTTAAAATGCAAATTTGTTTTTCGATGTTTGATTTCTTCAAATTAATGGAAAAAGAGTAAATGTTCCAGAAATAATTCATAGAATAGTGTTTACTATTCACATGTGCTTAGGTGTCTAAAACCTCAGTCTATTATGCACAAGGGGAATACTTGTTTTTTTCTTTTTTTAATTATTGTTTACGAAATGAGTGAATTATTTGCAAATTATAAAACTCAATAAACTACTAAAAATATGATTTAATGTTTGCTAGTTATAGAACAGATGAAAAACTCATTATTTGAGGCATATTAAATAAAAATTCTTTTAGTAGTCAATGTGAAAGGTAGTTCGGAGTCCAGGGCACAAGTATAGTTCCCACGATCAAAGCATGTGTCTTTTTTACACCCAAGCCACAGTTTTCCAGGCCCACTTATGCATGTGAATTGCTGGCGTTTGAATGGTTATGATGACCTTGCTTGATCAAGAGGTCCAATTTGGGTAAATGCTTATTAAATAAGTTTCCATTTGCAACGTTTGTTACCCTGCCGGCAACCGTTTACCAAGGTCCAGGCGTGGTTGTTTAGATTAGTAGCCCAGGAGTTCATAGAAATCGAACTCCGACGTTTGAAGAGAAGTTACGTAACTCTAATTGCTTAACCTATAATTCGTTTCTCTGAATGAGTCATATTTGATCATAAATTTTATTACAAGAGCTATATTTCATCATAATTTCAATTACTGAGCGGCCTTTGAAGAAAGAAATTTGGTACGAATTGAACCCCCAATCTCTCACTTACTATTGGTCCTTCTCAATAAGTTATATTTGATCATAAATGTTTTCAAATTGTTAGTGTAGGAATTAGATATGATTCACGATGAAGAGTACCTAAACATGAATTCAGATTTCATGATGAAATTTCAATTGAAACTTTTGAACTGTCGATCCCTCTTTTTTTTTTTTTTTTAAGAGTCAAATCTTGGCCGAAATAAATTTTTAAGGCTTACTACGTCAACAGTTTGGGAATTTTTAAATAAAAGGGTTAAATATATATTTTTTATTTGTATAAAGGACCCATCCATTTCAAGTATAGAGGAACGAATAGAAGGTCGAGCGGGTAGAGCTCTACGACTTCATCAGGTTGGGGATTTGAATCCCACCAATACCATTGTCCGTCCCCAATTGTAATAGTATAATTTTATAAAAAAAAAAAAATCTAATGGTTTGGAGACTTTTTGAGTTTTGAGTATGGCGATATTTGAAGTTTGAACAAAGTGCAAAACCATGGAATTTCTCCTTCTTTTCATTATGGGTTTAAAAAATCCCTACTATGATGCAATCTGAATTCAGCAGTTTAGCACCACTAATGTTCATCAATGAAAGAACCATCCCGAGAAGAAGATACAAATCCTACATTTATTTCTTCGACCATTTTGCATGAAGTTTAATAGAATTTCACCATTACAGGCAGAATGCTTTTCATGTATTCATTTATAATAGACAATTTTCACTGATTCACTTTTGTTAGAGAATTGATTTTCTGGGTTTTCAACCCTTAATGTGGATGTGGCTAGTATTATTCTTGATAATACATGTTTAGATAATCTATTTGTACCTTGGCATATCATTAATGTTCCTAGGCAATTAGATCCTTCTGCTCATAATATAAGAGTTCTTGCCCGTGTAACTCCTTAACATTGTAATTATTGTTTTACTTAAGAAATTATCAGTTTCTTAACATCATCATCGTCATAATAATAGGACTTTAATGTAAGATATGCGCCTAAAATCCGTAATTTGTCAAAATTTTGTATTAACAAAATTTGGTCATTACTTATGTAAATCCGTAATTTGTCAAAATTTTGTATTAACAAAATTTGGTCATTACTTATGTACTACTAAAATAGTTATGGATTAATTTAAGATCATTTTTATTATGTGATTAGAGTCACGAATTATCAGCCTAGCAATAGCTTGTTTTGTTATATATTGTTAAAAAAATTTCTGTTTGTTAGCAAGGGTAGGTGAAGAAGAAAAATCCCAGAGATGTTTATATTCTTATGCAAAAGCAAAAAATCACAGATGGCAAAGAGAACGAAAGGGAAGATTAAATGTCAATGTTGCTTTGCTTGTTTGGTTTAAACAAGAACACCAAATCAGACCAAGAGAAACTATTTTAGGGATAGTTGGGTGGCTGAGTTTGGTAACTTCAGCGTCATCCCTTGTGTTAAAACACCTAGAAGATAAGGTTATTTATGTTTTGATTAGGAGTTGGGACCCTCTCGCCTTATAGGGATGATTCCTGTATTATATTATAGGACCATTTTATTTTTTTGCAATTATACTTAAGGGCCTTCTATTTTTATTAGAAATATAGCAGTGTTGCACAATTGAACCTGTTTTTTTGTTATTTTATTTTGATTTACTTTTGCATTTGTAGTTTAGGTGAGTAAGTTGATTTTCTACTATTTCTTTCCTTTCGTCTTTTAAATTAATTGATCTTGTGGATCAGCTTACAGCACGTTCTATACCCACGACTAATTAACATTCTTAACTCGTAACTCAATAGCATAATTATCCTAACTTGCAAGTCAATAGCATAATTATCTTTATGAGTAAATATCAATCAAGTGGCTTTTCAAGGGTTCATTGTGCAATCAATTTGTTTGGTATTGTTTTCAAAAGGATACTTAGGTTTAAAAACATTATGGAGTCTTTTTTGTTCATAGATGAAGTAGGACCAATTAAAATACAGCAACCTTGCCACGAGGAATGAGATATTTTATCTACCTTCTCATTTTGTATACCAAGAAATACAATGGAACAAACTCACCCCAAAAAGAAAAAGAAATAAAACAGGCCAAGCGTAACCTGTTTGCCAATGCCATCCCTATGGCCCCAGCCTCTCTCCGCTACCCCAAAAATAAGATCAATCCTTCTCGGCCAAGGACTTCATAATTTAACAATCCAGATTTAAATGTAAAAAATAGAGGGATCAGATTGAATCAACAAGACTAAATTTTAAAAGAAAAAATGATTTCGTTTCGAGTGAAAGTTGTTACACCACATTTCAATAAAATTACACCATTATTCAACATGGTTATACTATAATCTTGCATAATTACGCAAAGTTCAAATTATGAAAAATAAAAAATAGTCAAATTGTAAGACTCCAAACCTTTCATTTTCGGACGGCTACAAATTAGATTAATGTTTATATCATCCAAGAAAAGCCAAAACCCATAATTGAGAAAGAAAATCCCATGTGCTAATTTTGGTCTGTCGCTTTGGTGCCTCAATGATATGCACGCACGTCACTACGGGGATTTCACACCCGAGCGGACTACATGATTGAAATTTCTAGACCTTAGAAATTATCAACGACCCCACTAGCCGTCTTACTGTTGATTTTTTCCGAACAAATCTTTTACGTGGCTGTTTTAACTCAGTTGAACCTTAAAAACTATCAATTACTAGAATCATCCAAATATTTTACTAATATATAATTTAATTAGTTTAGAACACGCTTATCTTTGCACAAAGAGGCACGAGCTTAAATAACGTGATTAAGAAATAAATAATACAAGATCACCTAAAAAAGTTACTATTAATAGGAACAGTGCCAAAATGCTAATTTCCATTTATCCTTCGTTTTTAATTTGATTGTTAGTAAGTCTCAATCCCTAAACTAAACAGCGATTCTTCTTTTGTTTTTTTTTTTTTTAAAATTTAAGCAATAGCAAGTTAATTGTGTGGAAAAAATTTATATTGTTTCTGATGGATTTTGCTAGTCTAATTTTGAAAAAGAGAAAAATTTTGCTTCACTTCTTTTTAATATGTTCTGCTTAGGAAATGTTGTAAAGGTTGTGTTAAGGAAATGTCCTCTAGAACTTAACATTATCAAAGACTTTGTAAGGGAGGGTTTTCAAAATTACATTTGCCTCATTATTAATATTTTTTTGCATAAAGTCATCTTTCTTCCCACAAAATTATTGGATTTTTACCATTGAAAACCTCCGCATTTGATAGGAAGACTTTATGAGAAGGAGATATACATATATATACATATATGCACACAAATATATATACACATACATACACACACATATATGTATATGTATATATATATGTGTGTATGTATACATATACATATAAATATATATATGTGTGTATACACACACATATATGTATGTATGTATTATTTTATATGACAATTACACTGACATCATCTATGTCGTAACGAAGAAGATATTTCTTGAAGAACAACGTATTCAAAGTGTAAAAGCATTATCATAGAGACATCGTTTGTTAACTACCAAAAAAGCGGCGATTTTTGTTTTTACGACCATAAACAAAAGAAAAAGATACTAGAAGTGGCATAATAGAAAAACTATTGAGAGATGTCTCTCTTTTTATTGTTATTGTAAATTGGGTATTTAATTATAATTCTCCTAATTTTTTATTCTTTTTCCAACAATAACATAAAATAACACTAGATTTTTTTCTAAGAAAACAAAAATAAAATAGCACTAGATATAATTAATAGAGATTTTTCATAGGTGCTGATATTAGTGCTTGCGAATACTACTCGTCCAATATTTTTGTCGGCATCATTATTAATGACTTAAGTCTTATTTAACGAAAATTCTAGCTGACTTGATCTAAGATGTGGTATAGACAATGTCCACATATGTATGGTTACATAACTTTCATACATCAAATGCATCATTACACTCATGTAATTTTGTTTAGATCACAAGATAGAGAAATGAGATTATAGACTTGATCTATGTAAAAATTTCTCCCATTCAATTATTCATGGGCAATGATTTAAACGAAAAAAGTTGAATAACTAAAGTAAAACATGTGTTGACACTAAGGTTGTAAACAAACCAAATTGAATTTAATTTTAAGATTTTGGACTTGATTCAAAAATTATGACTCGAATTCGAATTTGAGACGATACAAACTTAAAATTTGGACTCTATCTAAATTTAGTTGTATATTTGATAAGTTCAAATTTGATTCGAAAGCTTTGAGTATATTTTAATTTGTAAAAAATTTATATTATTTAATTAATAAAATATGTATTTTTATATAAAATAGAATTGTTTCATTAAAAATAAATTATTATATAAAATATTATTACATATTAAGCAAAAAATTATTAAAAGTTTTTTTGAGCTTTATTGAGAAGAATATTTATAAACTCAAATTTGATTCAATACTATAATCGGATTTCTAATTTTTATCCGATTTTGAAACGAATTTGTTGAAAAAAATTAAAATCAAACCCGAACTATTTATTAAGAGTTAGATTTCTTCACAACCTACCCAACACCTAAAAACGACCATGATAATGTTTAATTAGTATTACCCCATTACTAACCTTGTCATTATATATATATATTTTTTGATGAATTGTCATTATATAGTTCCTAAGGATTGATAAATAACATCGTAAGAAAGGAACGTGATCCTCGAGACGCACACCCTACCATTCGAAAACCACTGGATGACGCAGCACCTGGATTAATAACCTGGCCAACTCTTTCTTGCTAATATTAAAACTTTTCCGTTGCTTTAAGACTTCAGACAACTATCCCTATATGACCGGTTATCATGTCCTAGATGGCTTAATTCCTTAAAAAGCAGAATCTTTCTTCCCTATTCCTGATTTATTAGATGTTCCAGAACATCCAGAAGAGAAGGAACAGGGCGACAATGCCATCTTCAATTGTGAAGCATGCTTCCCCGGAAAGTAACGACAGTCATGAAGACAAACGCCTTGATTTGCAACATGGGTCTGATCTAACGGCCCCTAATCTTTCACTCCCAGCTGAAACATTCCTCAAAGCAGCCATTTCTTTCAAAGATAGGGTATAAATTACTTTACTGTCAAGTTTAGATGCACAGTCTGTTCCAAGACTCCTATTTGATTCTGCTGAAACATTTGGAGTTAGTATGCCTAAAATTATATATGCCTTTGGATTCCGTTGTTTTTTAACCATATTTAGAAAAAGATGAAAAAGGTCGGTTGATAACTTTCACTTTTTCGGATGGTTTTTTTTGGTTGGCTTTTTGAAAAATATTGCTGTCACATTTTTAGAGATTTGTTTTGATAAATGTATATACGAGAAAAAAAGTTATTTAAAAAAAAAAACGTGTTTAAAATTTTTTAAAAAAATGTCTTTAAAAATCATATCTAAGACAAACAAAGCCTTTGTCACTTGAAATCTACTCTCACCCCATCCTATTCGTGTCATGTGATGCTGACCTATGGTGTTGGCAAAGAAATTTTTACATGGATCAGGTCTACGTATCCATTTGTAGATTTCATGATTTAAAAGAGTGTCATGTAAGTAAGTATAATGATGCATTCTAATATAAAAAAGTGATATAAGAATACTCAGTTTTATTTGAGACCACAAGATCCATAGATGGAGACATAGATCGGTCTGTATAAGAATTTTTAGATGTTGGCATGTATGATATATTTTAACCATATTCTTCACGTTATTTTTTTGTGAAAATTATGTATACTGGATTTTTCATTAGTGCTAATCGGTTGTCCCTGCTTATTTTATAAAATAAAATTAGATATGGATGAGCTAGTTTATGCGTGTTCGCTTGTGTTTTCTTTTTCAACAACTATTTCAATCTGATTTTGAAATAAGTGGACTATGTTTCACTCTCTCTCATTGATGGAATGATTGATAATAAGTGTAGCCAGACATGATATTAGGCTTCTGTTCTTATTATGTTGCTGCATAAGTCCATTTAATCCCATCAGCTTATACATTAAATTTGTTAAGTATGACCAACATTTAAAATCCTGAACTAGAGTTAAAGATGTTTGTTGGAACTGCTAAATGCTAGTTCCTAAATATCCACTTTTCTGGTAGGTGGCAAAAGAAAGAGCTCTCCCGGTTGGAGCTGAAGAAGGTGGATTTGGAACGTCATATGATCTACTTTATGGACGGGCCGGGTTCCTGTGGGCTTCTTTGTTCATAAACAAGCACTTGGGAGCAGAGACAGTACCTAATGATCTTCTTATGCCAGTTGTTGAAGCTGTGTTTGCAGGTGGCCGGGCAGGCACTTCTGATAACATGGCCTGCCCATTGAGGTATAGATGGCATGGGACGAGATATTGGGGTGCAGCCCATGGCCTTGCAGGTATTTTGCACGTGTTACTTCATTTCCTGGCCCTTTCCACAGACGATATTGAAGACGTGAAAGGGACCTTAAGGTACATGATGAGTAACAGATTTCCCAACAGCGGGAATTACCCTGTAAGTGAAGGGAACCCAAGGCACAAGCTGGTTCAGTGGTCTCATGATGCAACTGGCATTGGGATTACCTTGTGTAAAGCATCAGAGGTAAGGGGAGCAACTCCAAGATTAAGTTGTTACATTCAAAATCACTTAGAGAGAGGCAGGGAAAGGAGTACTTTTTTGGTGGAAACTGTCTTCAATAATGCTTAAACATGCTTGAACTCTGTTTGGCTGTTTAACATAGCAATTTTGATTATTTAGATACTTGTAGAAGTACCAAGCAACCTGACACTTTCCTTCAAATAGCATCCTTCCCTGTTCCCCTCCCCCACCCTCCACCAACCAGAAAGAAAAGAAGGGAGGAGAAATTAAAAAAAAAAAAAGACAATCCCTGCTCACAGGGTGTGCAACCATCGGTCTTCCCAAACCTCTGTTGTTGAGAGTTATATTCAGACTCCCAATCTCCTCAAATTGATATACTGGAAAGGAAGCTTGCCTGAAATTTAAAGCATGGTGACCTTGCAACACTAGAGTTTGGTGACAAACAAGTATGCATGTGAAATAATCTAGACACCTTCCCCTTTTGGTGGTTGGTAACCACAAAATGGTGGAGCACAAGTATCTTTGCTTTATTCAATATTTAAAATAGTTGCCTGATGTGTCACTGGAAAATAACAAAATGAATAGATGAAACTTATTAAAAACAAAAACGAATTCTGTGCTTAATCTCATAAGAGTGAGGATTTTTTCCGTTGCCATGTGCAGGTGCTACCAAATGATCGGGAATTTCGTGATGCAGCCATCGAGGCTGGGGAAGTTGTGTGGAAGAGTGGTCTGGTCAAGAAGGTAGGTTTGGCTGATGGTGCTGCCGGGAATGCTTATGCTTTTCTCTCCCTCTATCGTCTTACTGGAGAAAGTATTTGTGTAGACAGAGCGAAGGCGTTTGCAAGTTTTTTGTATCATAATCAAAGAAATGCTATGAAATTGGGCCTTTCAAATGCAGCAGAATTTGCCTGTTCACTTTTCCAGGGACTAGCTGGGGCTGCTTGTTTATGGTTTGATTTGCTTGCGCCTGAGAACTCCAAATTTCCAGGATACGAGATTTAGGCGGGTTTTAGTTTGTGGCAAAGGCTGGAAGGTGAAATCTGGTGATGCTTTTCTGATACTTCCATGGTAGTTCCAGCAGAGAAGTGAACAAACAGCGATAATTTCAGTTTACAACAACTAGCTTACATATTATGCTAACTTGTATATATACCAAGTTTATGAAAAGAAATCCTGTGATGAGGAATTTTCCTGATCTTAATATATATGTACGTACTAGCCAAAAATTCAGTTGATCAGACTCTCCAATGCTCTGGAGCCCCGTAACTTAGTCCACTTTCAGAGCCTTAAATAATGCACTTTCCACTTGTATCGAGTGAAGTTAAATTTTGACACGTTGCCCTAGTTATGGGAACTGCTGCTACTAACAGAAAATTAATGTGTCATTTATGATGTATTAGCCTCTATTTTAATGCATGATTTGCGAAAACAGTGTTTTTGATTCGTTGAATATGACCATACATGTTCAAATGCTAAAATGCAAATCTCCGTATCATAAACTAGGCAAGAATGTCTCTTGCATTGCAACAGAGAAGGAAAGGGGCCAAAAGATCAGAGCCAAGACCCAAGGTAGGGGAAAAGTATACAATACACCACGTGCATTGCCACGTGGTGTACTAGAACCAATAATTTATCACCATGTGGCAATGGTGGGTCATACCTTGTATTATTTGGCGATGTGTGATTGGTTCTAGTGCACCACGTGGCACACCACGTGGCGCGCGTGGTGCACGCAATACTCACTCCAAGGTAGGTGGGGTCAAACTTTAATATAATAAAATTTTTTAAAAATAAAAACCATGAAATAAAATGGACAAGAAAGTGCAAAATCTCGTATTTGAGAGAAGATTAGCCTAATTAATTGAAGTTTTTAATTTTTTTAAAAATATTTTGCAATCCATTGGCAAATTAATCTTCTATGGCTTCGTTTGGTTGGCGGGAAAGTAAAGTTTACTTGGAATATGATTCTTCGGAATGTTATTCCAGGTAAAAATATTTCTTTATTATGTTTAGATATTGCTACGAATCTTGATAGGAAAATTGTTTAGATTCTAATTCCAATGTTTGGTTTAGAATAGTGTAACATGGAATGTAATTTAATTCTCACTAAATTTCTAAAAAAAATCTCCACAAATATAAGGTGAAAACGATTTTTTTATTTTTTATTTTCTATAGTTAGGATTTTAATTATATTTAATAAAATAAGTAACAAACAACTATTATTTGTACAAAAGAAGTTATAGACAAAATTTAAAAATTAATAAATCTAAATAATAATTTAATTAATTGTAACTTTGAAAACATTTTCATTGCAAAAAATGAGTTATTACAATGTAAAACAATTAATCATGCAATGAATAATAAAATCCTAGAAGATAGGAGTTTTTTCATATAAAATAATGTAATAGAAAAAGTTGAAAAAATATGAGTGTATTTTGTAAAGATAAGTGTTGATGTTTGAATTTGTATGGAGGTAGGAAAAAGAGAGGGAAGATTTAAATGTGTAGTTATTATCTTTATTAGATCAAAATCCTAAGAAAGTAATCAGAATACCTAGGAGATGCAAGGATTTAGAATCCTGGGATTCTGCACCTACTTTCCAAGTTTTGAGGAATGTTTTTACTTTCCCTTTAAGATAAAAATAAACCAAACAGTAGAATTTAAATTTTAAGAAAAAGATTACTTTCCTAGGCAAGAACCCTTGCCAACCAAACGAGACCAGTTTTCTTTCAAGAAAATTTTCCATAACCTGTTATAAATAAAAATCATAAAATAACCTAATTTAGTGTTATAAACATGAATCTTACCATTTGATAACATATTTAAGTTGAGTACAAATATACAACCCATTTAAAAAAGAAGGAAAAAAAAGAAAAAAAGTATGATCAATGCTAGTTTAAGCTTTATTTATAAGATCCAAGGTACGCTTACTAATACATATAATAATAATCCATAATTCAAGAAAATCTTCAATACATTATTTCACTTGAGAGAGAATATAAAGTATAATAATGGTAGCCAAACTGCTTCTTAATTATTTTATTGTTTCAAATCATGTTCAAATTAATCAGTTTCTAATTTATATTCATTTCAGGTATACTCAATGATATTTAATTAGAATTAACCTAGCCATCCTTAAAATTGAAAAATAAATCCATAATTAATCATATAGTTTCATGATATCTAATTGACAAAATAAATAGAAAAAACATTCACATAAAAAGGCCAAAAAATAATACAATCAAATAGAATAAAGTAAATAAGAGATGAACTAAACCAAACCCCCCCAGCCCCAAAAAAAAGGAAAAAAATAAGAATTATTACTAAGATTAGTGTAATACTAACTTGCTAAGCGACGTTTGACTTCAATAGGAGGAATGAAAAAAGATGATACAAAAAGTTTTTAACTTTAGATCATGAAAAGTTCACAACGGAAGTTCACAGATGAAATTTCAGCAGAAAGGAATAAGAAAATACAAGCTAAGATAGAACAAAAAAAAATGTAAGACAAAGAAAGGCTTTTAATATATTTTGATACATCTGGCTTTGGAGTTCTTTACTTTTGTATAGGACAAGTCATTTACTTTGAAAATGTTATTTTGATTTTTAGTTCTCTAAATTTATTAATTAAATTTTTGACCCCAAAATTTATTTTCTTCTCTTTTTTTTTTCAAGATAAACCTAAATTCATAACTCAACCCAAAAGGCAATTGCTGACTTTTGGGAGGAGCTGTGGGACTTATTTAAATGACAAAGACTCTTTCAACTCTCCGATGTGGGACAAAGAGGAGGGCAGACCTCACTAACACTAGACCCAAAGGTCGTTATGTTTTTTTTGAAGATAAACCTAAATCCACAACTCAACCCAAAAGGCAATTGCTGACTTTTGGGAGGAGCCATGGGACTTATCGAAAGGACAAAAACTCTTTCAACTCTCCGATGTGGGACAAAGGGGAGGGGAGACCTCACCAACACTAGACCCAAAGGTCGTTATGTTTTTGGGTTATAGTTTCATGATATCTAATTGACAAAATAAATAGAAAAAAACATTCACATAAAAAGGCCAAAAAATAATACAATCAAATAGAATAAAGTAAACAAGAGATGAACTAAACCAAACCCCTCCCCCCCCCCCCCAAAAAAAGGAAAAGAATAAGAATTATTACTAAGATTAGTGTAATACTAACTTGCTAAGCGATGTTTGACTTCAATAGGAGGAATGAAAAAAGATGATACAAAAAGTGTTTAACTTTAGATCATGTCCCCACAATTTATTCTTTGTAGGGGTCAAACAAGAATTCATATATATATACATATACATATATATATATATATATATATATATATCAAAATCACAAATTAAATTATGTTACACTAGACGTGAATGGATTTGAATCTTATATTGCACTCTGTAGTTGCAGGTACAATCGTACGAGTTGACCAATCGCAGAGTTCGCCTCTGACTTCACAAATGTTCCGGCGACCATGAGTATATCCTTAAGGAGTTCCCTCTTCTCTCAACATGGTATGAATCATATGATTGCTTGACACAATTAGTCCCCAAACCTTGCAAATTGTAGAGGTCCCCATTCCTAGCTTCTTGCATCCCATCCTACCAACAAAAAGAACAAAGCCAATTATGGTGATGGTGCTATATTGTGGCACAACTATCATTGGTTCAACAAGTTGGGATAGAGAATTATGAGGATCTGTTGCTTGATGTGTTTGTTGGAGATTTTGCGTACAAATAGTAGGAAAGACTATGAAAGGCAGTAGTATAAAATAATAGGCTTTGACGTGTATATCATTTTCCTTGAGAAAATTTGCCCCCACTATAATGTTACTTGGGTTTAATGGCAATCTCCTCTAGGAATAACAAAGCCAAAAATCAGTATTTCCCTCTAGCAAAAGAGAAATACTTCCAAAGAATGAAAAGAGAATAATATTTCTGATAAAAATATTGTAGCATATGCAATATAAAGAAGAATAAAGCTTGTTATATTTGAATGTCTAGAACTCTATTATTTATAGAGTTTCAGACATCCACATTGAATGTTTATGTCTCTTGAAGACAATACTTTATGAAAGGATACCTTTTCATTTGAAGACATTCAAATGAAATGGCACCTTTACAATTCAAAATGAATGAAAACATGTCTTCTAGACATTAAAACTTCTTCCTAATTATTGCATTGTGTCTATTGAAAATTTTCTTGAAGAAAACTCTTCAAAACTACAGACAAAAAATTAAAACGTTCTTTTCCTAGGATTAGTTGCGGCTTGAGCCACGACCTCTCTGTCTAGGGCTCAAGGCGCGGATCAAGATCGCTATTCTTCTATTTGCGAGCGGCGGGCTAAGCCACGGTCTCCTTACCTGCTGCTCAGGTCGCGGCTCGCGAACAAAATTTTTCTTTCCGCGGCCGTGAGATGAGCTGCGTCGTGGCCAAGAACAAAAACATTTTGTTCTATTTGTTCAATGAGTCGCGGCCTGAGCCGCGGTCTCTCCCATCACGGCATTGGCCATTATGGCCTTGTTCCAAGGTCAAATTGTAGCCTTATTCATGTCTAATTTTCCAACATTTGTAGATGAATTAATTCATCACTAATTAATCAAAATCTTTCATTACTAACTATTATCAACAGTGTTTTCATAATTCACGTCCCTCCATTACATGTTTATCTTTAAATTGCAATGCATACTCCTATACCTAAAATATGCACTTATTTTGCTTCACTGGTATCTCAAAATTCTTGCATACAAAAAGGTTAATTAGATGATTTGTGAAGGCTTAGTGTAGCCCATCAAAATAAGCACAAAGACAATGCATATTAGCTTGTTATGACAAATTTTCCAAGTCGCTATCGCACTCCCAATTCAATCTCAACAGTGAACTAAAGTTCATTTAACGTTTCCATTCCGTGATGGAAACGTTAATCATTTGTCATGGATTAATGGTCCTACCATTACCATTTCAGTTGTACCCATGTCCAGGTTGGGACGATGGCGTGCTAGTCACAGCCTGCCTGGTAAGTTAGAGGCTGAAAGATTGGGGCAGGAAAAATTAAAAATCAAATGCTTGTTCTCGAATGTGTTGTCTTTGTTACATTTGTTAGGACCACAGAGAGTCTTTTTTTTTTTTTTTGTGGTTTTAGATTTATAGATAGTTAAACTATCTTTGACGTTATCTCACCTCAATTTCGAATTGTAAAATTAAATTACTTTATGTAATGATTTCCATATATGAATATTGAGCTTTCTGAGAGAATTCATTTTAGTACATTAGTATGTATAATTTTAATGTATATTACACAATTTTACTTCAATAAAACAAGTAGACGTCCACATAAAATTCTTAGCTAGAGATTGCAGAATAGTACAATTGCCATGAATGCGTCCAATGGTAGTATGCATTGTGGACTGCATGCATGGAACAACCATGCAGCCATATCCTTGAGGCTTAGAATTTTAGGTTAAAATTGAACTTCAAATCTTTTAGATTTTTAAATTCATGTGTCATGTGCCATGCCTCTAAGAAATGGTTAAGTGGACCCGTAGATCCTGTAGTCCACAATTAACCATTTGTGGACTACAGGATTTACGACCCCACCCTAGACCGGCCCATTCAAAAATTTTCCCCATGCCTTTGGCATAGTTCCCTCTGTCTTAGCCAGGCAAATTTTCAAGTTCATGTGTCATGCCTCTTGCATAGTTCCCTCCATCTTAACCGTGAACATCATTTTCAGACAGTCCACCTTCTCTTCTTTTTCTTATATATAAGATAACTGTAATTAAAATGATGCGGAATTACGTAGTGCATCTTTTCTAAAAAAGTAGTAACTTGACGATGAATCCTAGTAATTTAAAAAAAAAAAAAATTAACTTTGTGTCACGACACAACATTTGCCATGGGGAGCAAAGGAATGCATGTGTATTTTCTAATTCAATAAGCAGTTACGTTGAGCATATACCAGCTAGAACTTGTTTAAGTATGAGAAAAATTTTTGTTAAGATGCATACATTTGGTCAATATGCAAATATAGCAACAAATTAGATGGTCGTTTCATTTATTTAAGAGCAGAATCTTGAAGAGTATTTCATTCAACCATTTGTGTGGCAAGAAATGGGATGTCGTATCACTTGACTTGAAAGGCTTTCCAATTAGCCATTTAGAGAATGACTGCACTAATTAGCAAAAATATAATTGTAATAAAGAGCCTCAAACTCTTATTTTTTATCTAGATTCTACATTGCCAACTAAAACCCCTAAATGCATCAATTACTTACTCTTATTTTCTTTTTAGAATTTGCCAAAATTAAGTTAATCGGGATTTGCAAAATGCCAACTAGGTAAGAGTGATTATTCTCGACATAATTCAATATGTAGAGGTAATTAATCGCATTGCAATATATGCTAAGAATGTGTGAAATCAAAATACTTAAAGTTAATACAGAACTTGTTCTCAACTATTTTTTTTTATACGTATTTTTAAGAATTAGTTTTGTATTTTTCAACCGCCTTTTTTCCCTTCTATTAGATTTTCTTAAGCTGAAATCAGAAAACTTGCTTTTGTGATATTCAGCTTTCTCAAAATGAAAATCACAATTATTTAAGAACAAGCCTAATTTACAAGGACTATTTATAGAAGAAAACTAGAAGGATTAAGGCAAGGCCTACCATTATCATAGGCATATTATTTTGTTTATGACTTGGAAGTTCCACGTGTTTGTAGTGCAAAGTCTACTTTGTTTTCTTATTGGACTCTAGTAATTTTATCAACGATTTGAATACCAAAAAAAAAAAGAACTTTTTTGGTTTTAAGGATAAGGACCAAGAATATATGTTTTCATTTTTCGTCTTAATGTGGATGCAGAAGCAAGAAATTATGATACTGTCAAAACAATGAATCAAAATAACAAAAGACAATTCATCAAAAAAAAAAAAAAGACATTATTTTAAAAAAGTGAAATATTTGGAGGAAAAAAAATTAAACAGTAGGATAATAATGGCAGCAAGTGCCAACAAGCTTCTTAAATCACAAGGTTCTAACGTTAGGATAACGGCCAGTAAGGGGTGCCAAGCAAGTTGCTGTCCTTCTCTTCAACTTGTTTGGTTCATCCTGGAAACTCAACCACTAAAAACCTGCCACGCGTCCACCCCGCTCTCTGGTCAAACTCAATAATAACCTAAGAGATGAATTCATGTAGAACTATTCCAACATCCGTAATCCATTCCAGTTAGCAAGACTAGGACATTTCATCACTTGCAGCTCTTCCACGCATACATGATGTTAAACATGTGAAGTAGTGTATTCTGCATTCCCTCACAAACACTCTTGCGTTAGTATTAGCGAATAGATATGAAGTAAAAACACACAATCAAAAAGAATTGTTTGTTTGCATGCGGGAGTAATTAAATTTTTGAATTCATTCAACTGATCATATAGTCGAAATGGAAAGATACGAAATTGTGAAAGATATAGGTTCGGGGAACTTTGGTGTAGCTAAGCTGGTGAAAGATACATGGACTGGTGAGCTTTTAGCTGTGAAGTACATCGAGAGAGGTCAGAAGGTCTGCTTCTTTTGTTCTGTGCTATATATATGATCACTGGATATATATTCAATTTGTTTGTTGTGGTAACAGTTTCATCTGAAATCGCTTGTTTCCTTTTGGTATAATTTTGGCTATTGTTTTGGTTTACAGATTGATGAACATGTGCAGAGGGAGATCATGAATCACAGGTCATTAAACCACCCCAATATAATTAGATTCAAGGAGGTAATGTGGCTAACTTGATTTCTCCCATATGTTCTTGTGATCATATAGTTTCTGAAATTCCTAATTCCCGTGGTGATTTGCATCTAAAAGAATTCAGTAGAAACTTGGGTCAATAGTCATTTCACTTTTGAGTTCTTTTGACAGTTGCTTTAATTACTTTAGATAGCTAATATCATCATCTTTTGCCCTCCTGGATGGGGGCTTTTGATCCACATCCAGTCAGAAAGTACAGATTAGGTGTTAGTATTTAGAACAAAAGGTTTGCACAGTTGTATTCGGAAGATGCTCATGATTGTTCTCACAATGTAATGTTATGATGAAATTTATGCTTTTAGGATTCAGATTAATGATCTCAGCTGCTTAACCAATCACTTCTTCACATTATTACTATGAAGTGGCCTGGTTTATCTGAAACACAATAAGGCCTTTGCCTAATTTTACCAACTGCTTTAATTACCTTTTAGCAGTTTTTTGTTGTTGGATAAAGCCCTAGTTGAGCATGATCCATACCAAACCAACCAAAGAGCTAAGTTCTCAAAACCTCTGCTTTATCGGAGAATAGAATGCAATCGTCTGTTTTCGTGCTTCCTAACTTGGTATTTTAAACTGTTCTTTTGACTGTCTGCAGGTCTTCCTAACACCTACTCATCTAGCCATTGTAATGGAGTATGCTGCTGGTGGGGAGCTTTTTGAAAGAATTTGCAATGCCGGCAGATTCAGTGAAGACGAGGTATCCTACTCCTTATCTTATGATCTTTCTTTCACAGACATTCTTCGAATGGTTTTGCTCGATCTCTCTTCTTGTAAACTCATGCCAATTTCCAAAAGCTTTAATAGGCACCAAATCAATTTTATCTAGTTTTAACTCTATGGATGTTTATGCTTTTTAGATACTGATCTGACAGTGATGGTTATCAATTTGTTTCAGGCAAGATTTTTCCTTCAACAACTTATATCAGGAGTCAGCTACTGCCATTCAATGGTACTCTAAGGCCTTCCAGATATCAATAATCATCCATTTAGTGCAAATAAATTGTTCATGACACGAATTGTATATTTAATTCCAGCAAATTTGCCACCGTGATCTGAAGCTGGAAAATACACTCTTAGATGGAAGCACAGAGCCACTTCTAAAAATTTGCGACTTTGGCTATTCTAAAGTAATGCATTTTTTCTTGCTTGCCCCAGAACCCATGATCCAGCTGTGCAATTTCATTATTAACAAGGGTGCTTCATTTTTCAGTCGTCAGTATTGCATTCTCAACCCAAATCTACCGTAGGAACACCTGCCTACATTGCACCAGAGGTCTTTTTAAGAAAAGAATATGATGGGAAGGTGACTGATTGACTATTTTCTTTTCTTGTTTCTGTTTTTAACACAAGGCCTTAATTTGTTCACCAACAAAACAATGGGCTGACTAATTACGCTTGGTGTATAAAGATTGCAGATGTTTGGTCATGTGGGGTTACGTTGTATGTGATGTTGGTTGGTGCTTATCCATTTGAAGATCCTGATGATCCAAGAAATTTCAAAAAAACAATTAATGTAAGTTGCATAATTGAATATTATTATGCTAGTTGACTTTTTTCTGCTATTTAACATAAAACATTATTGGTTTGTTGCAGCAAATACTTAGTGTACAGTATTCAATTCCTGATTATGTACGAATCTCCATGGAATGTAAACATCTTTTATCTCAAATATTCATAGCTGACCCTGAAAAGGTAAAAAAATTCTAGATTCTTGTAAGTCCTGCAGATTAGATTTTCGAGTATCCATATATGCTGGTTTTATGATTGTGTTGTATCTTATGCTACTACTAACTGATCATCTAATTCCGCAGAGGATTACCATTCCAGAAATTAAAAGACATCCGTGGTTTTTAAAGCATTTACCTCTTGAATACATGGAAGGACAAGAAGCCAGCAAACAAGCAAACATTCCAGTTAACCCTTCTCATCAAAGTAATGAAGAAGTCTTCGCTATAATACACGAGGCAAGAAAATTGACGGAGGGGCCTAAAGTTAAAGGACACTTTGTTGGAGGCAGCACGGATCTTGATGATATTGATGCTGAATGTGAAATAGATGATATAGATACAAGTGGGGAATTTGTCCCTGCATTATGAATGCTACTTCTCCACGCAAGTGAAATACTGATTTGTCACCTAATAATCTTAAAACCATTGGACCATTTCATATCAAAGCTAGTTTTTCAGGGCCAGTTGACTCTGTGGTCTGTAACTTTTGTCAACCTTTTCGAGTTTCTGATACCTTATTGTACGATTAATCTTCAATCCTGTATTTTTCAGATGGAAATCATCAGTTATGTCAGGCATTATATTCAACAAATGTCTATGTCATTAATTAGTGCAAATATTAGTTAATTATGTCATCTGCTGCAAGACTTGGATTAGTTTCTTGTACTAATATACTGAAACAGATTTGAAGCATTATCAACTACAGATTTATTTAATTTGAAGCCCGTAGTGCCTCATTAGCAACTACAGGTTTATTAAATTTGATGCCCGTAATCACCCTAAGTTCCTCGTAAAGCATTGATGCCACAAAAAAAAAAAAAAAAAAAAAAAAAACCAGAAGCATTTGCAGCAGATGACTGTAATCCCACTCAATATCCCTTTGTTCCTTGTTAATTTATGGCTTATACCTAGAAGCTGTATCTATACAAGAAAATGCTGGTGCCACTCATGTTTTATTTTACTTCAAGAAATAAAGATTAGCTTAATTATTAGGATCCTGAGATTGCACTAAAACTCTGCATTTAATGACCTATGCCTGTGGAACCATGCTTGATCTTTCTTCCTAACTAAATTAACACCAAACCCACCATGATCCATCTGATCAATAATCATCTTCATGATTGAAGTTCTATCCTCTTCTGCTGACAAACCAACTGACAGTAGAAATTTTATGAGGTAAGCCAAATAATGGATTTTAAAAAACATATTCTTAAAAAACTCTAAACACGTTCTCTATAAATTTTTTATCGCTCGTACGACTCTCACGTTCAATAAAACATATCTGAATACGATTATCCAAAAAGAGAAATCTTATAGAAGAGTTCTTCAAGAATAACTTTCTCAACTTCATGCGAAATTGAAGCTAAAACAAAAAACCGAGATGAAAACAGTTAAATGATTTAAACTTCAACCAAAAAATATTAAAATCAGCATATATAAAGTGGGGCTGTAAACGAATCGAGTTTTCAACTAATAGTTTGAATTCGATTCGTTAAGAGTTCAATTCGAATTCGAATTTTCTAGAACTCGAACAAAAAATAGGATTCGATTATATTATCGAATTGAATCCCAACTTATATATATTCGGTTAGAGTTCGGCTAGATAAGTCTCAAATAATTTTTAAATAATTTTTATATGATATGTAATAATTTTTATATTTTATATAAAATATATATTTTATAAATAAAATAATATAAAAATTAAAATTTAAAAAAACTCGAGCTTTCGAATTGAATTCGAATCTATTGAGTATAAAATAAAATTGTATTCAAATCTAGATTTTAAAGTCGTATCAAACTCAAATTCGAATTTGAATCCGAGTCCAAAATTTCGAATACATATATTAGGCAAACAATACATATAAATTGACAATAGAATTTCTTCATTCAACTACCCCTGTCCAAGGTATAAAATAAAGGAAATAAAAAAGAAAATTGCTTTCGGTAAATATTGTTTACTTCATAAAAGTGGGAAAAAAAGAAAGGCAAATTGTGTATCCTTCCGGGAAAAAAAAAAAGGAAAAGTATAAAATTCTCCCTTTCAAACTCCGGCCAAGCATTTACGACCCTCCCTCACAATTGAGGGCCGAATAAGTCTTCTTTTGAAATTTAAAAGCCCATATTGGACACGGATGTTCTTGAGATATTAGCCCAACTATTTGAATTCAAATCTTTAGAATTATTAAGCCCAACCCAGCCTTAAAACCCTACTAGGATCGTCTCTCCCTCATATATAATGCTCTCAACTCCTCCCCCAGAAACCCGAATTGGCTGAGTGAGGCAGCGTGAAAGCACATTTTTAGAGAGAGAAAGTGCACACTTCTTCTCCATCAGCAGCTAGCCTCCAACCATGAAGGTTCCTTCTCTTCTTCTTGTTCATCTAAACCCTAATTTTTATCTCATTCTCACTCGCACACGAAAATAAAATTGAAAATAGCATCTATTTTCTTCATTAATCTCATTTTTGTCCTTTTTTATTGTTGATTGCAGTTCAACATTGCAAATCCGACTACTGGATGCCAGAAAAAGCTGGAAATCGACGATGACCAGAAACTGTGCGTCTCTCTTTTTCTAATTGTCAATTTTATCTGTTTGCATATATATGTTGATGTTTATGTGTTTATGATTCTTTAATTATTAGTTTTTTTTTTTTGGTTGTTATGTTCATTTGTGGAAATGAATGGCTTCTGTTGGTTTAGTATATTTAGTATTTACGGCATTTATGGAATGTATATGTGCTTTTCCGGATTTTTCAGTTAATAGATTCTGAAATCTATTTGCGTTTAAGTTCGGTATTTATGTGTTTATGATTTGTGTTAACTACTGTTTATTTTTAGCATCTAAATTTTTTGTTTCGGTTTATATTTGCCAAAATGTATGGCTTGATGTCTTTGTGCATCGGGTTTTTACAGCACATACGAGACATTTCCTGGTTTGCTTACAGTCTATGTTTTATTTATGGATGTATATGGTGTTGATTGTTAATGTAATTTGCATGTATGTAATGCTTATAACTGAAATATATATCAAATGCTTATAGGTGTAGGCTTCCCTGATTAAAACTAATTTGTGTCTTCTTGGCATAAATGATGTTAAGCTGTTATTTTGCACACTTTTCTTTGTAGTCTGTGCTATACTTTTTCTAAGCTTGGAATTGATGGAAGCTTATATGCATGACTGGCACATGCACCGGAATCATGTACTTGAAAATTTATGGTTGTAAAATTGTTGTTGCTGGCTCATTAAGTTGGCTCATTAAGTTGAAATTTTTATGCATGTATTGGTTTTTAAATGATGGCTGAGGTAGAAAATTGGAAGAATTGCTCCAGTGATTGTGTTTCCAAGCTCCAACTAGGGGAATAAAAATGTGGCAGAATGGGTTGTAGAATCTTTGTTGATGTATTTCTAAGCTCCAAATGGTGTATAATAATGCTGCACAATAAGTTGTAGAATCTCTGTTGATGTCTTTAGTACTTGGGAAAAGTTTTTAATATCGGGAATGGTTAGACACTGGAATATGTCTCCAACTGGTTGTTAACATGGCAAGTTCAAATATTTGGCTTTATGATTCAGCTAATGTCCTTTTCTTCATCTCCATAGAAACAACTTCGCGCATTTCTGTTTTCAGTGGTGATATCTTGGTTTTGTCTTGGCTTATCTGTTGATTTTATTTTAACTCACAGAAGTAGCTGACTGCTTATTTGGCTAACACTTGTTCAATTCTCAGGCGTGTCTTCTGGGACAAAAGGATCTCGCAGGAAGTGAGTGGGGATGCACTTGGTGATGTACGTCTCTTGTTTGCCTGGCTGCACTTGTTGTTTATCATTGAAATAGTAGTACCTCAAATACTGTGCATTAACTGGTCTTGATTATAAATATTTTGCAGGAGTTCAAGGGATATGTCTTCAAAATTATGGGAGGCTGTGATAAGCAGGGTTTCCCCATGAAACAGGGAGTTTTGACTCCTGGGCGTGTCCGGCTCTTGCTTCATAGAGGTTAGAATATTTTAATTGGAGGATCAAACAGGCATGCTTGTGAATTTGCAGTCTCTTGTCAGAGTGTAGGAACTTGATTATGAATTTTGCAGGTACTCCATGCTTCCGTGGATATGGAAGACGTAACGGGGAGCGCAGAAGAAAGTCTGTGCGCGGATGTATTGTTAGCCCTGACCTTTCGGTTCTGAACTTGGTCATTGTGAAGAAGGGCGAAAATGATCTGCCTGGACTTACTGACATAGAGAAGCCAAGGATGAGAGGTCCAAAGAGGGCTTCTAAGATTAGGAAGCTTTTCAACTTGTCAAAAGAAGACGATGTCCGAAAGTATGTGAATACCTACCGCCGGACATTTACAACAAAGTCTGGTGAGTTTGTGATTTCCTATTACATCTCTTTGAATCAATATCTTGGGAAGGGAAAATTAAACCTTCTGTTTGGTGAGAATTGCTGCTAAGGTTTCCCCCCCCCCCCCCCCCCCATCCATTTTTTACAGGCAAAAAGGTGAGTAAAGCTCCTAAGATTCAGAGGCTGGTGACTCCCTTGACTTTGCAAAGGAAGAGAGCCCGAATTGCAGAAAAGAAGAAGAGGATTGCCAAGGCCAAGGCTGAAGCAGCAGAGTACCAGAAGCTTCTCGCTACAAGGTTGAAGGAGCAGCGTGAAAGACGAAGTGAGAGTTTGGCCAAGAAGAGATCAAGACTCTCTGCAGCCTCTAAGCCTTCTGTTGCTGCTTAAGCTACATGGGGTTTTAGTCCTCAATTTTTGGCTTATGATGCTTTATATTCCTGAATATCATCTTTTGTTTTGATAATTTTGACTGCATCTAGTTACGGAATTAATGTCTTGTGATTGACTGCTGATGATGTTTGAAATATTTTAGATTCTGGTTACAGTTTTTCTCCAGCCTGGTTGATCTGGTGTACTTTTATCCAGCAAATAGTTTGTTTTCACTTCCATCATATTGTGGGTGTGATGCTTCTACCTCTTTGCCTAAGTGCTTGGGTGAATTTTTGTGTACAGTTTATCAAGGGTATTGGAACTTTGAGAAATTTTTTATGTATCATCTTTGTTGCTGGATAGATTATTCGGCCAATTAATGTCGAGGGTTGTCAAGGGTGCTTGTGCATTCATTGGGAGGATGGTCTAAAATGTGGTGAAGTTTTGTGAAGGATAGGGAATATATTTTCCTTCATTTTATCTTCGTGATACCTGTGATGATAGGATTCTGTTAAGAGATATGTAGTGATACAGAAGTTGCAGGCAGCTTTAGGTTTACTGAGTTTTTAAGGGACAACATATCGGGGCAAGATCAGACCAAGGAAATCTTTCGGACTATGGTGCTTTCGGTTGGAACTAGGAACTATATTCGAAGTTGGGTTCTTGGATGGCATCAAAGTTGGGGTCACGTACAGGAGACTGAACACGAATTGGTGGGTGGAAGGAATGGCATAAAAAAACTCAAAAAAGAACTCAGCCGGGAAAAGAAATTTGAAATAAACGTAGTTGTAAAGAGGGGCACAAGAGCAAGTCAAAATGATTTTTGGCAAATCAAGTTCAGTGCAGGTCGGCACTTGTTTGCTTGTTATTTTCAGAAGCTGTAAGCTGTTCAAATAAATGTAATTATCGAAAAATGGTTTTAGATTCTATTGTAAACGGCCCCAAAAATGAGCAGAGTTCTTAAATCAAGAAAGCTTTCCAATCAGCTCATTTGAAGTAATCAAATAAACCCCTAATGGTGCTCTGAGTACATGATGTGTTCTATGCGTTATGTCCCTTACATTGGGTTGTCCTGTGTTAGTTCTTTTCGTTCAATTTGGCTAGAAAAAAAAGGATGAATCTTAGAGACTAGCGGCTTTATTTCGTATTGTGCCTCCATTGAATATTGTGGACGGCAGGAACCTAGAAAAGCTTGTCGAAGGTTTTTCATCTTCATTTTTTCCGAAAATGGTAAAGCTTATGTAAACATTTGGGAATGACGAGTCATCTTGTTCACGTTCAGAATTCAGAAATAAAGTTGCAAGCGATTTCAAAGGGTCATTTAATCGAATTTATCTTTATTTCAATTGGTTACGCATAACAACACTATCAAACCCCCCCCCCCCCCCCTCCCTCCTCTCGTCCCAAAAATAAATAAATGAAACCAGTTGCAGGATTGCAGCTTTCAAGTGCTCTGGTCAAGCAACTGAGACCAGAAATTTATACAATCCAAATGAAAAATGGGACCAGCTACCAAAATCGTTCTTCAAGTTCTACTAATTCAAAGCTTGGATACCATTTATCTTGATTACTAGGGCACTCAACCTCCGGGATAGATGCAGCAACGGATATCAGATGTCCACTTTCTTTATCTAAGTAAAAGCATCTTCTTTACCGCAGATAAAAGTTGTAATCTCAAGAACTTCCAGGGAGCGGAAACTTAAAAAGAGAAAATTTGGACAATTTAGAAAGGGAGCATTGCTCAAATTCTCATATGAAGATATATTTGACCTGTTTTACCTCCAAAATTTAACCATTGACACAAGATCAATAGTAAGAATCCAATTACAGCATCATAAACAAAATATTCAATCAATGCCTCTACCATGAAGCTCAATTTTTTTATTCAAGCTTCCAGTAAAATGTTCACTGGCCTCCTGTTAACAACCCTGCAATTCCTTCGTATCTCTCCAGGGCGGCCAGATTGCAAATCGCCCATTTTGATCATCCCTTCGACAAAGGCCTTGAAGAACTCATTCTGATTAGCGCTGAACAGCTGTACATATTCTCTTGTCTTGGGAAACGTATACAAGGTTTCATCTGAATTCAGAAACCCCCTCCCATTGACCAAGTCCTTGAAGTATTGGTTGTCAAAGATTTCAGGTGTCGCATCCAAGTCTACAGTTACATTTTCGTCTCCACCAAGTGGACAAACCTTGTTTAACTTTGCTCTATATTTTGGCTCAATAGCAGGGTCTGGCCGGCCTGTCCCTGATTGGTTGTATAGTCGAAACATGACAGAGAAACATCTTCCTTTGCCAATGGAATGAGAACCAGAAAGGGCTACTAAATCTTTAACTGTGAGATTAAATCTGTTGAAGAGATCGATGAGAGAGCTGGCATTTGCTCTGGGGCTGGGCATTATATTGTCTGAATCTTGTTTGCTGGCTGTTAAACTATCTAGCCGGCCTAATTTTACTTCCCAATTTGGTCCTCCACTCTGTGTCACAACAAATAAGGCATTTACTAGTTTGTAATAGATGAAAACAATTTAACCCTCCTGGTTCTAGGCTTCCAACAGATCATCTTTAGTCAGTTAAATTCTTTTATTCTTTTAGTATAAACATGAACTAGCTAAAATCATTTGAACAAATAAAAGAAGAAAATAAAATCAGATTGAACCCATGTAATTTTTCAATACCTCCATTCCTATTGATTGTTATTATTAGATCAAGGACACATTCCATACCATTCCTAATTTTTGAGAATGATTTTTATTTTTTTTTTAACCCACGTTATCGTTGTACCATGAAATAGTAAATCATGAGGACCACATCAGTACAAGGAATTGACATAAGGTATCAAAATATCTAGGCAAAATGTCACACTTCCTCATGCATCTTTCACTAGCAGTTACTATGAAATGTTTTCCTATTCATGACAGAGTGGCAGGCTAAGCTAGCTGTCTCTAATGGTGAAAAATGTAATATATTTTTCTTTGTCATTAAATTCACGTGACCAAGATGAACATGGCAACTCTTTCTTACCAAAAGAACAGCATCTCTAGCAGCCATGATTACAATATCAGCACAGGAAACAACACCAGGGCAGACTCTTTCCAGGGCCTCCTTGACTTCATCAAGAACTTCAAATGATCTCAGGGAATTTATATTTGATAAACCAAGTTTTTCGCCAATCATGTTTGGTGTGTCATCCAGCAATATAGAAGCATCACAGCCCTTAAGATAAATAAATTGATCAATTAATTCAACTCCCCCAAAAATTAAAAAAAAAATAGAAAAGAAATTCAACTGAGTGAACATATATCTAGCAAAAGTAGCATTAGTATTACATGTGATGCTTACGTTTACGAAACAATCATGAAACTGCAAGCGCATGACCGAGGCTGCGTTTCGTACTTCCCTAGTCATGGCCTTCTTGATCACATCCCGGACGATGAATTCAGCTTCCGGGCAAGTTTCTGAATAGAATCCAGGTCGCAGCTTTGTGGCCGTGGCAGCATTAATAACAAAGTTGAGCAGGAAAAGCAAGAGTATAAAGGTTAGAGACATGCTGAGCAATGGTTTTGTCAGTGCTCTGGACATGGACTAAGGTACGAGAATTTGTCTAGAATTATTTCTATGGACTTTTTGGTTAAGGTTTCTTTGGTTACAGAAGGGAGGGTGGTGGAAATGGAATGATGTTTATTTAAAGAACAAGAATTGGAACCTAACAGTGACAGATCATAGCTTAGGTTGTCGCCTAATATAAAGTGTATTTGTTTGGGAGGGGGAATAGTATGGTATGTGTAAAGGTGAAAAATGTATTTGCACTTGCATGGGTGTCAGGAAGTCATAGGATTTTGTTATGACAATGAACGTGCGAAAACAGTCCCAATTGGCTTTCTATGGGATTTTGTGGGTTCTTATTTGTCACAAGAGTTATTGTTTTCAGTGGACGGGAAGATGAATTATCTGCAATTTTGAGTCCAGCAGTCGTCATTTATTCTTCTCATTTCTCATTTTCCAACCAATTGGACCCACTTGGAGGGGATGCCATTTTCAGTGTAGAAGAAAGGAAAACAGTTGCACATACAGTGGTACCCAGGTTTCAATGCCTTATTGGAGCTTAGAATCCAATAATTCCTGTCCTGGAAATTCTCAGGTAAACTCGGTTTACGGCTCTACTAATGGATCCTGTGATCAAAAGTGCCAAATAAGTATAATCTTGATGTAATAAAGTGATGGAAGAATATCACAGGGTCCATAGATGGAGCTATAGACCGAGTCCATTTAAGAATCCCTCACCTCCCACCCAACTCCAAAAAAAAAAAAAAAAAAAAACAATTTAAACAAAAAGATAGAGAAAAAAAAGAGGAAGAATACCTCTAATTGAAGGGTTTACCAAATAGTAATTCAATGTTGTAATTTCTTAGCCATTACTAGGTCTCAAGCCAAAAAAAAAGCCAAGAAAGATTAAAACCTGACAGATTGGAAAGTGTTTGAAGAAATTCTTTTTATGCTGAGTCAAATTACTTCCATACTAGATAAATTTTAGAAGTTTGTGATCAGCAAAAAAATTTAATAACTTCTGTTTTTGAAAGATGGAATGATGATAGAAAATAAGGGGGAAAGAAGCCAAAAAAAGTGGAAGAGACTTGTACCATTTTTGGCAAAAAATGTAGAGCTTCTTTGTACCTGGAAACAAAAATTTGAATTCCAAAAGATAATCTTTTGTTTGGATGATTTTAATTAAGATTTCAACACATTTTTTCTTCCTTTTTCCCTTTTTTGGTGCTGAGTTTCGTCTCCTTGGTTATGGATTTGTACATACTGGAAATATTAGATTTCAATTTCCTCTAGCAATTGAAATTGTGCTGATGTTTCAATGACCCTGAAATTCAAACAAGCTTAGCGATTCAAAATTTAGTATAATTTACCAACCAAAAGAAAATTTATATTCCACATTTAAATTGTGAAAGAAAGTTCGTTTCTGTTTCTTTTTCTCTTTGACAAAAAATAGTAAAAAGTACATCCCTTTTAATACTCTAACCAAAAAAAGAGGTTACCAATTCATTAAGCAATTATCTTGCAGTAATTTTTAGTCAACTCCTTGAATTAATGTTGTTTTCGGATGGCTTCTATTGTCAAATCAAATCAAATTCTTTGAAAGATAACATGTTTCTCTTTTGAGAAATCAATCATCGATATTTGTACATCAATTCGATTTGTGATTTCAGCAGTTTCAGATCATAAAACACGTTCATGTTACATTATTTTAACCAACAGCCAATGTCTAGATAAGATGTAAACTAGTGTCGTGTCTTTTTAAAATTTACATTGACAAATGAAATTGCACCTACTAGGAAAGACCACGTCTTAAGTTGTATGAGTTGAAAAATATATTATAGAAGCAGCAAACGATTTTACTCCTTCAACAGGAATTGACACTTCAATTGTACATTTAAATGTGAATTGGATTCCACTATAGTATAAATGACCTCTTATGCTACATTTTATGTGGAAATCCTAATTAATTAGTAATGACAATTGGGACCATATATATCAAGTAAATTAGCTTTCGCAAATTCTAAGGTCTCTGTTTTTTTTTTTTCCTCTTTTTACCTTTTTTTTGGCTCTACGGTGTCCAAAGATCATTTATCTTGATTACTTGCGGATAAAGATCATTTATCTTGATTACTTGTGGATAACTATGACTTTATTGAAGATTATGCTTGATGCCTTTTTTAATCCCTACGCTAAACACATGACATCTTGTAGAACTAGGAACTCTATAGCGGCATTTTCTGTTTCCATTTCATTCACCACTCACTTACTTTTTGACTTTGAAAACAAAAAGAAGCAAAAAAAGTTATGATGTTTTAATAAATAACAGTGTAGTACATAAATGTATGGAATTTATAGTACAAGAATATGATATTCACAAACTCCTTTTAGTTTCTTATTCACTCTTTTTACTATTTTATTAATATAAGATTTTAACTTAAAAGGGTAGGTAAGAAGTTGAAGAGGGCGTGTCAATATCATTTTCACGTACTGATATTTTGAGATTATAGATTCTAACATATCAAAAGGTATAAAACACTTTACATTTTGTCACGATGATTGATATTGCTTACTTTTTTTTTAACCCATTTTCCATGAATAAAATTAGAAGATTTGGAATTTGGTTTAACTCCACTATGAAAAATCTTTTACAAAATCATAAACAAGACAAAAAAAAAAAAGAAAAAGAAAAAGGAATACCTAGTGATATTAACAGTTCACTTTTTGTTATTGACATTATACTTTATTATTATTTTTTCCAAAATTGTAAAAAAAGATAAAGTTCCATCACAAAAAGTAAAGTGCAGATATAAAAACTCGAACAATAACTCGAACAGTATAAATAGCCATTTTTTTTCAGCTTTTTGTGTATAGGTTGTGTTTGTCGTATGAAGTGGTCTAGAAAATTACTATTAGAAGACTTCTGCTACACCACATCTCAATTTTTAGCTAGAGTTGGAGGGGCAGGCATCTATGGTTCAACTTGCAATATGGTTGGCATTGGCTAGTAGTATTCGTGATTCCATATAGGTGATAACGTGCAATGGTCCACACCGGGGACCTTCTTGCCTATCTTGTACACAAGTTCCTCCTGTGGGCAACAATTCTTGTACTTTAGTGTAACAAAACTATCAAGGGCAACAACTATATCTTTTTCATTTTGGGTAAAAAGGGTCGGAATTAGATGGTAGAGAAGTCATACTTATCTTACCAAATAGATTGCTTACAAAACTAAATTTATTTTAAACTAGGCAAATGCTTCTTGGTAAAAAACATTTTGGCATGTAATTCAAAACTAAATATTAATAACTCAAATAATTAAAAGTGTTAGAAAATTATTTTGATGTCCTTTCCGAAAGAAGTTGATAAAATATGGTAGTGACATGATTGACATCACTACTTCTTTTTGTTTTTATTCTTTTTCTTTCATGCTTCTGGAATTCCAAAATGAACAAACGACGTTTGGTCATTGGTGCTCACCGTTCAATGCTTAAAAAGTTGAAGCAGCACTAAGCCACTATAACCGAAATCTGATTCTTGATTCAACGACCGACCTTATCCATAACCTTGGATTCATACTTGCCAGTTGCCAGTTATTTAGTGGCGTTATAGAAAATTAATGTGCACATATGTAATGAAAAGAAGGTTAGAGTCCCTTTGAATAAAATTTCAGGGCAAAAGTAAGGTTCTTGAAACCGGTCCAACTAACCTGCATTCTTGGTGGAAGTAATTGGGATAATGTCATCTTGATCTTGGAGAGAGGAGACCATTTTCAGAATTATGAAGGAATCAGGGGCTTGTGTTCCCTTTAAGATAGGGTTGGAGAAGCTGCACTTCATCACGGACACTCATCTCTTGGGTTTCTAGATGATGCTGACATACCATGTTGATGGAAACTTGATGTGGACATACCATGTTGGGGTTCTAGAAACCAGTCCAATATCACTTCACTTCTCCTTGCAAGCTTTAGAATTTCTTTTGCAGGAAAAAAAAAATGTTTACACCTTATTAGAATAATTGTAAAGAAAATGAGTGTCAAGAATATGTAGAACTACTTTATATTTGTATTATCAAAGATGAAAATATTTAAAAATTAAACTATAAAGTGATCAATACTTAAGCATTTTCTTGAATGTGAAATCGTAATGACTCTGATACTGATTATAAGGCCTAGAATTTTTAGAGCCCATGGTCTTGTAATTACAGGTCCAAATTTTTGTGATTCAGCTTCAGTCTGGGCCTGGAAAGTTAAAGCTGTTTAGTGCACTTATCCTTCTGTTTCCAATAATTAATCACCTCTCCTTCACTCTTTCTATGAGAGGCCTTATGTTTTCTGGGGATTAAGATTTGATCCGGTCCAGTCTCCAATATTACTATTTCACCCTGGGTGAATATTTTTGGATACGTAACCGAGGGCCCTGCCTATTCGGGTGGTCTACTTAAATAGTGTTTCTACTTGCACGACGTGTTTCTAGTTACACGAAACAAGGCGGGAAGAATAGAATTCTGTCATACATTTTAATTAGGTGGAACACTTTAATTTACATAGAAAAAATCAAAAGCTCAGCGAAATAAATGCGTCCTTTGGCATAAGCTGGGATTGTGACAGCCAAAAGAAATGGGCTTCAATTCAATTATGACCTGCATTTGTATATACACGCACAAATATCATGTTTATACAATCCTCGCCTTTATTTCCTAATATCTGAAATTCTTTCTCAAAGATGTAATCAAGTAGTAGTAACAATACGGGGAAAGAAAAAGAATCTGTCAATTTTAAGTATCCAAATATCATCTGAAACATAGAGTCCATATTGCAATCTTGTCAACCTCAAAACTGTTAAGTCATTTTCTTTCTGCAAGTAAGCTATAACACGAATATTTTACAATCACAATACAATAGATATTTCCAAAATCACTAAACGGACAGTGCTAAAATCAAAGAACCAAATATATTACGAAGATGCACAGCACATCCTTTTCTTCTCTGGGATCACTTGTGCAGGGCCAGGAATAAGGATTTTTTTGCCAGATAAAGATGCAGGGTTGCCATTAGCTTGATCTTCACCTGCAGCAAGATTCTTCCTACTAACAATGTTAAAGATCTCTGTCAACACAGTCAAGAATGCTGTCTCCACATTTGTTGCATCCAGTGCAGAGGTCTCCAAGAAGAATAAACCTTCCTTCTCTGCAAATTCTTTGGCATCATCAGTAGGAACTGCTCGTTGGTCTTCAAGATCAGTTTTGTTTCCAATCAAAATAATGACAATGTTCTTATCAGCATGAGCACGCAATTCTTCCAGCCAACGAGGTATGTGATCGAAAGTCTGGCGTTTTGTTATGTCATAAACCAACATAGCTCCAACAGCTCCCCTGTAGTACGCACTTGTCACAGCCCTATATCTGTTCAACATACCATCAGCAGCAGATAAAAACAGCTAAAAGTTGATAATCAAAATTGGTTTCTCGTATCAGTAGACGTGCCAAAAAACACATAAAACACTGTAGCAAATAGCCGGACTTAACATCAGCTGGTTTTTTTTTATATGGAAACAGGAAGTAAAATTTGCCAATCCCCCTCGGATAGTGCTAAACATAACTGCCAATTAAGAAGAAGATGATGTCTGGCAGCTTTGTAAAGAAAAGAAAAGACAAAGATATAAATGTGCAAATGACTACTGTTGCTTAAGTTCAGGCTTTCAGCTAAACTATAAACAGATTACAGAAGGAAAATCTGGAAGCAGGTAAAGTATCAGTATTTTCCAAGATTAATGCAGATAGCTCAAGGCATGAAAATGTTTCAGGAGCTGATGGACTGAAACCCCTGCACTTACAAGTTTGCCACGAGAAAAAGAGAAGAACCAACTAGTGAGACTAAAAGGTGTGGCTTCAGACCCTTACCAAACCAGTATCAAGTTTTCTCTTTCACACGCTATTTAAAGAAGTTGACAATATCAGATGTTACTACCTTTAAGGAATTCAAAAACCAGTTGCATGTTGACAAGCTTTTCATACTGTTGGAATTCAAGCTGGAAGTTAGTATTCATCAGAGAGGACCAAAAGGAATAGCATGTAAAGTTAGTGACGGAAACAGCAAGTTGGCCAGAAATGAAGCGTTTTTTATGCACAGTGTTTTATTGACATTATATCTTGCTAGACTGACAGTTTTACACCTGCCAATTGAGTATTGACTTAACTCATGCCAACTTTTACCATAGACAGCTAGAAGATTTTCTTCGCAATGCATAAAACTTCACTTTTTGTTGTACTATTTTCATTGCAAAGCACAGGAATTGATGGCTTGATTGCGAAGTTCCTCGTTTCTGATATCAGGCTCGCCATGACCCGTTTATGACCACATGCCAGTTGGTGGGAAAATTAAAAACAGATAGACCTACTTTTTCTCCATTACTCAACTAAATTCACCCAAATCCAAACCACAAACCGTATACTTCTAGCAACAAACCCATGTTTAGACAACACAAATTGCTCCACTCAAATTAACAATTCATCTGTTATTGTTACCACAGCATCCTTATGGCACTTCTATAATCAGCTCAATTCAAAATGACAAAGGCCCAGAATAAGATTCAAGAAACAAAACATCTTGATAACTGCTTTAATGACAACTACTTCTCATACTAACAAACTTTAGTTGCAAAATAATAATATAATAAGAAGAAGAAGAAGAACGACAACAACAACAACAAAATTCGGTATTGAGACAAAGTAAATTAAATAAAAGTAGGAAGGAAAAACTCTCTGGTGAGTTAGGAAGTTTCATCAAGTATAAGTTCTTTTAAAGTAAAAATGTCCATGAGCGGGTCATAAGGGGAAGAAAAGAAGTTGGAAAAATCCTAGAAATGCCACAAACATTTCCTTAGATATGAGCTACAAGGTTAGCCGGCCTTTAGTACCCAGAAAAACACAAGGTACACGTAGCACTACGGCACTACTAGCACGATGTCTATCAGTGGCCCAAAAAAAAAATAAAAATCTAACCAATTCTAAGATAACTACTAAAACTCACAAGTTAACCCCATAGAAACAAGCTTAAAATATAGACACAGAAATATCAACAGCATGATCAAAATTACCAATATACCCTCAATCATAAAAAGCCCAGAAAATTAAACAAGACATTAACAAATTCCGTGCTAGCCTAGATTATGATTCACACAAGTACGGGAGCTGACATAGTCATGCCCAACAAGCTGAATTAAAGTCCAATATTTTCTTTGATTTAGTCTTTCTTGAACCTTTTATTGGACTTCATTATACTAATTAAGCTTTCCACAAAAGGCACCATTGATTTATCTTTCCACAGTACTCTACGCAAAAGAAAGATCACAGCCATTATGCCAATAGATGCAAAATCCCAATTCAATTACCAAGATTCAAAATATAAAAACAAGTATTAACTTCAATGGATAAAAAAAAAGTATTAACTTCAAAAAAAAAAAAAAACCAACAAGAAATCGTAGAAAAGATCATAGAGAAAAAACATAGAACTAAACCAAACAATAACATCAGATAAAACTAGCCAAACACATGCAAGACTAAAACCAAACATCTCAATAAAAAAAACCCACAAATATTCAATCCCAGAAATCAAAATACAAACTTGAAAAACTGGGTTCAAATGGTTCTTACCGTTCTTGGCCGGCGGTATCCCAGATCTGGGCTTTAACGGACTTATGCTGAATGACAAGAGTTCGGGTCTGGAACTCAACTCCAATGGTAGCCTTAGAATCCAAACTGAACTCATTTCTTGCAAACCGAGCAAGAATTTGAGACTTACCCACTGCCGAATCCCCTATTAGGACTACTTTGAACACATAGTCCACTTTCTGGCTTGCTGCATCTCCGTACCCACCTCCACTCGCCATCAATAAAAGCCAAAATAGAAATATGGGTTTTTGTGGGTTCTGGGAGAGGAGTGAAAGGGGAAGTGAAGTAGAGATATAGAGAGAGCAGAGGACAATGGGGATAGAAGAATGGGGGCAGTGGAAAGGAAAGGAAGGAGACGGAGATCTTTGTTGGAAGTCTTTGATATTCCTATTGCAGCTGTAAATAATAGTTAATAGTTTTTGAGTAATGATTTGATTGATGGCCCAATTTGACGCTGCTTTTGGGAAATTTTCTAAGGGAATGATAATGGAGGTGTCCGTGTGTGTTTGTTGTTTTTCTTCATTTTTAAAAGGGTTAATTGCAGAAAACTCCCATCAACTGCTGCTCCTGTTGCAATTTGCCCCTTTTAAAGATTTTTATAGGCGCTTTGCCCCCCAAACTCATTATAACATAAAGAAAAAAATAATTCTACCTATTTTGTTGATGAAATGACTAATATGCTCTCTATTCAAATTTTAGGTGAGAAAAATACTATTTTGATTAAAGAACATTTTGCATTATTAACATCTTGCATTATTCCTAATTCTTCTTTTTCTTTAATTAAATTTTGCATGCATTTTCTCGATTTGAGCTTAAAATTAAAATATTAAATTTTCATTCTTTTATTGCATATTTCAAGTTCCATTTATTAGAAAAACTCATATCCTAGATTTTGGATATGCTTGGATGACTTTTTCTTAGATCCTCATTTCACTATTGAGAATATTGACGGAAATTGCCTATCATAATTAATGGGCATTTATTGTAAAAATCTAGGGTTTTAAAACTCCATTTCATTTTCTCTTATCTTCTTCAATTAGATCATACTTTCATGTAATACATGGAACAAATTTTAAATAGTTCTATCTCAAGCTATGCACTTGAAAAAAAAAATCTCAATTGTAGATGTGGAAAAATATTGTCATTATACATATCATGGAAAATTAAAAACTCAGGAAGAAAATTCCTAAATGCTCTAATCACATGGTAGTTCTCATGGTACAATATAATTTTTAAAAAAACTCTTAATAAGCAACACATTAATGATACACGTAAATTAGTAAAGCAATTTTTAAACTATTTATTATAATACATTTTATTTAAACCACTTATTAACAAAAAGCAGAATGCATGTAAGTATTTTCAATAAATCTAACCTAAAGTATGTAGTAAAAGAATAAAAATTTAGTAATATTTTTATGGTCAGATCGATGAAATGCAAGCAAAATTTAATTGAGAGAAAAAAGTAAAATAGAACAAAATATTCTTTTGCAAAAAACAATATTTTCTCACTTAAACTTTTATGGAGGTTACATTGGTCATTTCATTAATCAAAATGGACAAAATTAATTTTTTTTTACCTTATAATGGATTCTGGGTGGCAAAATGCCTATAAAAATGTTTAAAGGGGGCAAAGTGCACTGGTGTAATAGTTGATGGGGGCTTTTCTGCAATTAACCCTTATTAAAATTTCTTTTAGTACAAATTTTTGTTTTTAATTTTAAAGAGATAATTTTCACATACCTCTCCTGAAGTTTGTCATAATTACATTCAACTTTCCTTAGGTTTTAAAAATTATACTTGCACCCCCTGTGTTTATATTTTTCTAACAAAACAAGTCCATTTTGATAATGTAATCCAAAAACACTAACCGAATACCGTAGAATATCTTGAATTGTTTTTAAATTGGTCATCTCTTTCTTATTAATATGTTTGTTTGTAAAATTTTAATAGTTAAAGTAAATTCATTTAGATTAGTCAGATAACTGTGTTTTGAAGAAGTCATATTTGGTGGAGATTGAAAATTTAATGTAAGAATATAAGTAATTTTGACATTTCTATGACTAATTAATTAATTTGTAAAATTTATTTATATTTTTTAAAAGTAATTAAGCATATTTTAAGGTGTTTTGTTGGTATTTTTTGGTTACATTATCAAAATAGACTTGTTTTATTATAAAAATATATAAATACAGGGGATGTAAGTGTAATTTTCAAAACCTGAGAGGAGTTGAGTATAATTATAGCAAACTTTAGGGGAGGTATGTGAAATTATTCCAATTTTAAAAGCAAAGAAAAAGTACTGTATATATATATATATATATTTTTTGCTAAAGATAAAAAGAAAAAAGTACTTTTTTAATAAGCGTAAAAATGAACTTTACATCTAGTTGATGATGAATATATTTCTTTACCACCAAAGTAGATAGCGGGAAAGAATTTAAATTTTAAGTACTTATCTTATTTTTTTTAGAGAATTAATTCATATATTTCACTATACATTTTGATTTGTACATTTAATTCTTTATTTTTAACTAAAAAACTCCTTATTATTTGAGTTTACCATCTTTGTATAAAAATTTAAAGTCTTATACTAAACGATGAATGCAGTAGTCTAAATATAAAGCATTACCTTTTTTCTAATCCTTTTGTACAGTAACAATTTTTGCACATGTTAAATCATTTTATCCACATTAACATGTTTTTAGTGGTAACTATTAGAAAAATACGTAACTCAAAATGTGGTTAATATTTTGACTTAAAACAATTAAGGTGAATTAGAATATTCAATTTCTTAAGTTTAACATACAAACATTGAATATAAAACCAGAGAAATAATTACATAGTTATTTATTGGTAAATGGTTGTTTTAGGTCTTTGATTTAATATCATATCAAAACCATCAAAGGAGACATAATGAGTCAATTTTCTATTTTACCTGGTCAATCTTGTGGAATTTGACTGAAAAATAACAATCGAATATAGTATATTAAAAAAAAAAAGGTAATTGAATTAATAAAATATGTAGAGAAGTAGATTAGAGAAGGTGAGACAGGGAGGATGTTTTTTGCGGTGCGATTGTCTCGGTCGAGCTGTCTCACTAATTTATTGCTAATCGTGCCCCCAAGCCAAGGTGCAAATATTCAAAGCATTTATATAGCTCCTCATACAACGCCACCACATATCATCGCAATCACAGCTCATGCAGCCACACTGACCATTAAAAACACACTCAATCAATCAACTTTCAATTGAAGCACATGATATTTTGCATTTTCCATAAGCTACCTGTCTTTTTTTCCTTACAAAAATCTAACATCTCAAAAAAGTCATATTGAGAGATTGAAACTATCATTTGCCACATACAATGAGAAGGTTCTTAGTTGTTACCGTCACTTGCCATATGTTGTTACCATCTTTGGGTTATCTTAGTTGTTACCATCACTTGCCATATGTTGTTACCATCTTTGGGTTATTTATTGGATACATTGTAGTTATGTTGCATTGTCCTATATCTACGTTACATTAATATCTTAGGCGAAACTTAAGATCTTGGAAAATATAAATGAACACATAAGATTTACTTTGAGAGTAAAAAGTTTACATACTCATCTATTTTTTATAGTGTAATATATAATTTTTATAACACTTTGTAGGTTCTAATCTTTAATCTTTAGAGGACTTTTTAGAAAATTGAAAATATCAAAGTAAAATATTTTTTATTCTTAGAGCTACAATACGAGAACGAAAATATGCCACGAACTCTTAAGTTGTGATACTCCGACATTTCAAGAACACTCCTCATTGCTCACGAATTGACTTAAAGCTTAAGCAATGGAAAATATATAAAATTGAGAGATGGGCTGGATTAAAAGAGTGTCAAGATTGAGGGATCAAACACAAAAGATTTGATTTCTTATCCGAAACAACAAATCAAGACCCAACCCACAGGCTCACCCTCATAAACATTAAATGGACCGAATACATTTTACCCACCAAATAAATGGATCAAGTCACGTCGACACAACAACTTATGACCCAACCCACAGGCTCATCCTTATAAACATTAAATGGACCAAGTACTTTTTTTCCACCAAAAAAAAAAGGATCAAGTCACCTCGAGCCTTTTAACCCGTTTTAACAACCGACTTTAAAATCATCAATCTCCAAATTTCCTCGGCTTTTCTGGGCGGATTCTTAGGTAAACTGGATCACGGCCCATCTGTAAATTTTATGATTTAAATAGGGTTTAAGTAAATGGAGGATACATACTAATACGAAAAATGAATATGTATGTAAAAATGATTTAAGGATTAACTGATCCAGTGATCAAGTGGGCCATGGACTGAGTCCATTTAAAAATTTTCTATTCCCACCTCACTTCTCCATTATAAAACTGATCCAACAGTGATCGTTGCTCCGTTCTTTCATCTGCAACTCTCATCGTTCAGGTATTTTGATTATCCCATCTTTCTCCATTTTCAAACTTTTATGCAAAACCTTACTTCTCTCAAAGTGCAGTTGCAGTTTTAGTGTAGTCCTACGTTTGAAAAACCTTAGAAAAACCCAACTTTGTCCTCCAAATTTTTAGTTCGAAGGAACGGTAAACTATAATGCACTCCTTAACTCTTAAACCCTTTTCTTGATGAAGGTTTTTTCCCTTGATAAATCCTTTTCTTTAAAATTTTTTTATGTTCAAACATTTTTGTTGGTAGGTTGAATTTGCTGTTAGCCGGTTCAGGGTAAAGGAGGATGGCTGATACCCTATTTCAAGATATATTTATCGTTCAAAATATCGACCCTAATGGCAAAAAATTTGACAAAGGTTTTCTCCAACTGCTTCATTCTTGATTTAATATATATTGTAAAAAGTGTCTCCTCATTTTTGTACTTTTTACTTAAATGCATGTGCTTAGGAATGAATTCTTGGTTGCAGATTGGTTTGGATTGTGTATCTTGATTTTTGTCTCGGTGGAAACATAATTAAGCAAATTAAAGTTGGGCGTTTTCAGTTCAATCTGAGTGTGAAGAGAGTGTGGTTTCATGCCAACTTTCGGTGCACACAACGCAAGCATGATAGTTGGTAGTAACGATTGCAAAATGGTTTGGATTGGAGCTAGACTATATGCCATCCAGAAGAACTTGGATTTTAGGAAGGACAAAATTCTTAATGAAAAAACGACAAAGAATGATATTTTCCTATCCTACGATACCATCTGTTACAGCAAGTGTGTGTAGCGAGTCAGTCCTATGTGTTGCCGTCTTTTACTCTCTTCTAGGTCTATAACTGGATCAACCACTTGCTAATTGCAAACTAACTTTATGTTGGAGACCAGCACTTCAAAATGGGGAAGGTCATGAACTGAAATTCCTTGATTAAAAATTTTTGGAGTATTTGATTGTGCAATATTGACGGAGTTTTTCTATTGGTTTATCTTTGGTCTCATTTTGGTTCTGTTATTGCCTTTGACTTTTCAAATAACTAGTAAATGACTTCTATAAAAGCAGGGGTGTCATAAATTTATCTTACTATTATTTAACATGAGCCCCCAAGTAGTTTAAAGTCAATCAAAGTTGTATAATTGTTGGACTTTCTTTGTTTGTATGTTCCGGGGTATTTTTATCATCTTGCAAGTTCTTTAAAACATTAATTGTCACTGTTTATTTCAAATTATAGTTTTTCAAGAATTAGATTGGTAGGAAATTCTTATTGTAACAAGGAGTGGTCTGGTCTTCATTGGAGTTGCATTATGAATTCTATTAGATGCTTTTAATTAGATAATATATGGTGGATGTTGAGATTTATATAGGATTGAAAGTAACTTCAGCTTGGGTTCAGTTGTGCCCCCTGGTGTTGTCTTTATGAAACAATTGATGTTCATCATGTTTCTTACAATTTTGGATTCCTACTATCCGCTTTGACACTTGAAGACTAATAGGGCGATGCATCCTATTGAAGTTGAAGCGAATCTCACCTAATCAGTGTCAGATATGTTTGGTACCAATGTCTCATGTGTTGTAAATTACACTAAGGTTCTTTGCTTTCACAATATGCATTGTGCTGATAGAATTCTTGCAAATTATCATGTCCAGACCAAACCTTCATGTCAACATGTCCATGCAGCGTTAACGGAAACATTGACATTCAAGTGGATGAAATCGATTGGGTTGTTTTTAGTGATATTGGTGCTGTATCCATAACATGGATTCTGATACTTTCTTGAAAAGATATTAATCTTTTTTCTATCAATACGTATTGCCTTTTGACATGTTCACAAAAGTCGGTGACATGCTTAATGACCATGAAATTGCATGTGTTCTTGTTTAAGCTAATTATCTATCATGTCCCTGTAGTTAAGCGCATTTTATCAAAGAGTGAGCAGTTCGACATGAACATGGAACTTGATATTAATATAGATATATATCCCATGCATATCGGTGACAAGTTCTTGATGGGATTAGCATCAACTTTGAACTTGGACGGAACACCAGACACTGGTTATTTTATGCAGGTAATCTTTGTGTAATTCATTGTTAACCTCTTCCTGCAATTATATCTGTATTTATTCTTTTACATTTTCGATTCTGGGTCCAACTTGCACATCCCGTGCAGTTGGTGGGTGGTGAATTTTATTGAACTTGAAGGCAGTATCTGCTTGTCTTTCAATTACAACATCTTCCTCCATTTATTGTGGCTTAACTTGTTGTGCTGTTTGTACAGATACTACGAAGATCTGTACACAATTATTAGACTAGATTGTTTGCAAATATTAGTTACCATAAAATCCTCTGTTCTAATTAGCTGAATTTCAAGAAGAAGAGACATAGCTTCTACCTGTTTGGGGTTCAAAAGTTTTTGTTCATTTTCTTATCATTCTTTTCTAGATCTTGTGTTGGGCTGTTCAAGTGCATAGTATTTATAATTAATTCCTCTAGTCTATATGTCCTTTGGCAATACTAGAGTTAGGTGGTTGAAGAAAAATTTTCTTGAGGTGAACTTTCTATAGTAGTCTTCCTCTTCTATTATGTCAACGGTCCGTAATGCTTGATTAGATAACAGATTCTGTTAAAAAAACACATTATTTTTTCTTAATGCTTCGTTTCTTCTACAAATTGAATGCATAAGTTTTTCATTGTTTTGGACAAGTATTAATAACTCCCTGTTTTCTTTCACGAATGGTTGTAATGGTTTTGGTTGGACCTTTTCACTGCCTGACTAGTGCTTGTGTTAGGAAATTAGAACTGTTGTGGCTTTTAAATAATTATGTCAAACTACCTGCAGTTTATACTTGTATTGATTTTAATTGAAATAAGTTCTTAGAAACCTTAGTTGTTTCATTATTTTTGAAGTGATATCAAAGGTGCATTAAATGTGTGATTTTTGGTCTTACCTTTTTGATTTCAGGGTGGTAGGAAATCGCTTGCAGACAGATATGAGTATGTCATGCACGGGAAGTTATACAAGATAACAGAGAAGGAACAAGGAAAAGCGTATGTTTCATTATTTTTCTGATGTATTGATTTATGTTTGTATTTTTACACACACACACACACACACATATATAGATACACATATATATTTTTGTTGGAGGGGGGGGGGGGGGGAGGGCGGTTTTGGGGAGCTGTTTGGGGGAGGAATGGCAGATGATGCAGAAACTAAAGGAAAAAGCTAAAGCTAAAAGATATGCCCTAAATGATTCCCACTGTGGCATGCAGGTGTAGGACTATGTGTATATCTCACATACCGTATCATGATCCTTAAAAAGTTATCATCATTTTAGGTGGAAGATAATGAGATTGACACTATTATGAACATAGAATTAAAGGATTGGTCTAACATATGTTGCCAAAAATTTCTTTTTATACAGTGGGCAAACCTGTTGGAGAAAGGGAAGTGGGATTTGGATAATCAGAAATATAATAGGCTTCATATGAGAACAGTTTAGATTTTTGGCATATATAACTTGATTAAATGTTGTGTAGATATATATATTCAATTATGCATGAGCTACAAAAACATTACATTGATGGTGCATGTAAGATGCATCTATACTTGAAATGGATAGTGGAACATTTAGGCAAGTATTTGCTATATTTACATTTTATACTCGAGGGTGCAGATTTTTATATTCAGGCTATGGAGAATCCTGTTTTTAGGTGTTGAATTACTAGTTGCCTTCACTAGGTGTTTTACCCTGGCATGCATGTGAGCATTTACATTTTTCTAGGTGTTTCTTTATGTACTGAAAGACGTAGAAATGTTACATGCTGGAAATCTGGAGATAATCCTGTTCAGGAGCCCATTGCATTTTCTAGAATGCTTCACAAAATGGGAATGTGAACATGGTTCATTACCTACTAAAACATAGTATGACGAAGGCAGGCTTCTTTTCACAATGGAATATGTATTATTTAAAAACTATATAGGGCAATAGATTTCTTCAAGTGAAATACAATTTTTTGGGTAAGATGGCTTTTCTCTTTTGATGTAGTTCACAAAGTGATATGCAGATTAATCTTATAAATGAAAGTTGTTAGAAGTGCTCTTCTATTATGTAAATTATCCCTAAGTGAACATAAGTTTCAATATCAAGAGTGGTTTGATGCTCTGGGTTGCAAACTTTAGCATCCGAAGTCGCTTGTAAACATTGTTTCAAAATGATCATACTAACTTGTAAATTAGATGTTTATGTTGCCTTCTGATTTCTGTATTAACTAGAAAGAAGAGATAATGAGAACACAATCCATTTTATGGTTTGAGACAGCAATGGCCTTTTGCTGATACCCTAGATATATGCATAACCTTCTATCAAATTTATGAATGTAGCATGTTTCAGTTTCCGTTATTCAAATAGCAATTGGATTTAAATAGTTTCAGTTAGAATTTTGAGCCTTTACGTATGATTAGAACTTCCTCAATAAAGGGAAGTTGTGAGTGGTCTTATTGTAATTTCCATTGAAGACACAAAAACCAAAAAAGATTATTATTGGTTCAAACCATAAAATGAATGCTGTTGAGAAAAAACAAAAAACTTCCTTTTCGCATTCTCTTTGCATCTCATGTTTTCCGTCCCATATTGTAGTATGGTGTTCTTGTTCCTCCTCCTTGCAGTCTTGCATTGTACAAAAGCAAAGGTAACCTTGATCTGCTTTTCTAATTGTTGTGGCTCAATCACTTGGTATAGTTCAAACCATGAGCCTTTTTGCATCCAGAAGGCAAGGATAAATGCCAACTGGGGTGTTACACAGTAGTTTGCAGAACTTGGAATCACAATTTTTAAGCAAAGCATTTACCAAGCTTCAGGGAGATATTGGCTTCCTTTGGTGGACTGCTGATGATGTTGATTGGGGATCTTTCCGTTGCAACTAAATTTGAGGTTGATCAGAAGTTGTTTATTCTCATAAGAAACGTTTGATATCCAAGCATAATTCGAAAGAGTGGTTCCAAATTCATGTCTCACCTAGTAACTTAATAGTCCTCCACTTCTCATAGAGACTTAAGTAATTAATGTTTCTGCATTTTCACATCGAGGTGCTAATTCCTTCATTTTATGCATCTAGAACTTCAGAAAAGTACTCCAATGTTCATATGTTTTGGCTGTGCTTGATGTGCGCTGTGAAGAAATTGCACTCCCTTATATTTATTGGCCTTCTCTGAAGGTTTAGGAAGCTGCTTGGCACGATGATGTGGGGGTGTGCTGTAAAGAAATTGATGTTTTGTATCTGTTTTAACTATAAATATTGTTTTCTGAATTAATACCTTTGATGTTCTGTTTCCTAGAAGCCTCCAATTTCCAGGAGCCTAAAGTCGAATTACGTTGTTCTCCAGCACCCTAAAGTAAAACTGCGTTCCAATTCCAGCAGCCTAAAGTCGAACTGCATTCCAATTCCAGCCGCCAGTACCTAGTTTTGCTCCGAATTCGAAACGCTCGACCCGTTTGTACCCGAAAAGGAAAATGAAAAAAAAAATGTCTATTTTGGATTAGGAATTTAGGACGGTTGTGTTAATTTTAATTGTGGATGAGGCTAAACGGTTATTTAGATTAGGAATTTAGGACGGTTGTGTTAATTTTATATAAATGGCGCAAATTCTATAGCAAGTAGTATAATAATACATTAAAAAAAAAAATCAACTGAAAAAATATCGCCACTTGCATTAAAATTTTTACACTTGCATTAAAATTTACACCAATTAACTTTTGCAATAACTATTACGAATCAATTACTTAACAAGGTGGGTGTCTTAGATCCATTTTTCAATTATAAATGTTATTTTCCATCCATGAACAGGCTGGCTAAATTGGAATTGGCCAATTGGTGCAGCTTTTGATTTTTTTATTGCACGTTTGGACACTTCTGATTTTTGCCATTATTTCAAATTTAGTTGACATCGGAAAGTGCCGCTAAAATCGCTCTTTCTTTATATTCTCCTCAATCTGCGTATAGAATATATGAAACATATGAATCAAAAAAATGAATTTTTGGAGAATAAAATGTACAAGAATTGAAGACAAGGGAGATGAAGAATTATATTTCCACCCATTTTCAATTTTATCTATAAATTTTGAATTCACTCTCCATTTCCAATATAACACCAGTCTACAAATTTTGAATTCAGTCTACATTTCCAATAATTTATCATAGAATGCCACTATATTTCCCCACTTGGCCTTTTAGTGAAAAATGCCACAAAATTATGTCATTATAAAGGCGAAAATTTGGACCCGTTTTGTACCCAGGAGTACAGAAAAAGTGTGGACCGGTTTTGTTTTGTACCTAAAAAAGCATTGTGAACTCACAAACTTTAAAAGTTATACTTCTCTCCCTCCCCTTAATTCACATTGAAGTCGGCTGATTATTTTGTTCTTTTTCCTTAGCTTCTTGGCTGCTGTACTGTATTCGGACCATCCATGAAAATAACAAGCAATTGAGGTTTTCAAGTCAAGCTTGCCAAGATTGAAAAGGATGTTATATTCTCCAAGCGTCCAACATCCTCTATATATATACATATAACCTCTATACATAGAGCAGAAAAACCAACCTTTCTTTTTTAACACTTGTCAATCATTTCATGGAGCTTTCCATCAATAATATTCCTCGATGGACTCCTCGTCCAAGTCCATCAAGAAGACTTCTTGAAGAGCCACAATCAAGCAAGAAAATCCATGACGCAGAGGCAGATAGCTTTGATCATGATAATCATATTTCCTTGCGTGATAACTCATCTAGAAACAACTTCCCATTCAGCAATCTTCCTCCGCCATTTCTTGATTCTAGCACAATGGATGTATCTTTAGACATAGAACAAATTCCAACATTGCCCAAAAAAAGTGATGATAACGTTGGTGCAATATCTTACTTGAAAGATGCTCACATGATTTCAAACGGAGATAGAGTTTACTTGACATGGAAGAGCTTGGGGGTGACAGTGCCGGACAAGCGCGGCGTACAGGTTCCCATCTTGCAGGGGCTTACTGGCTATGTGGAACCCGGCGAGGTTTTGGCTGTCATGGGTCCTTCCGGCTCTGGCAAGTCAACTCTCCTTGACGCATTAGCAGGTATATTTTTAAGTTTTTATATTTTATTTACAAAAAATACTGGGATACGAAAAGTTACAAAATATATATGTGTGTGTGTGTATATATATATATATATATATATATATATATATATATTAAGAACGTTCTATATTTATCTAAACTTACTAATATTCCACAAAAACTTACCGTCTGTACTGAAAAGTTATAGTAACAAAAAATTGTTGTATTATTTGTACTTTATTTTGTGAAATAGCAACATATTATCACTAATATACACTAATTAACCTGACCTGGAATGAGGAAGGACTTACGTTCGGCTCCCTCTTTAATCTCCAGGATTAGCAGGTAAAAGATTATGAGGCAGTTACTCAACAAATGTCTATTTACTATCCAAAAAATGAACATTCAAACATTTGCGTTGGACTCTTATTATTATTATTATTATAACAAAAAATGTCTGAACTTTCAATTTTGTTTTCATCCTTTATTTGATTATACTGTTCAAACATATTCTTTAGTCATGCAAGTTACGTTTACATGAAAGGGCACAAACTGATATGGCTAAAAAGATAATTGGAATTGTATTATTTAATTGTCAATTGGCATCTGGTAAAACAGAAAATAAAGAAATTTGATTATACCGGTATTTACTTTAAAATTGGTAAAACACAAAATAAAGAAATTTGAATATATTCTTATTTACTTTAGCAGAAAAAGTAAAAGATAAAATACTTTTGGTCAAAGTCAACGAGAAGATTCTTTACTCAACAGGCACTTATCCACTTGCTGATGTATCAAATCTCCTGCATAATTTAGTGGCTTCAGTTTTTTCTTCTTCATGAATTTGGAAAAAGTTGGATATAGACAAAGTAAGATGTCAATTGGAATATATATCTGTCTCTTTCAACTATTGGGTTCATGGAACGAGGAATTTGTTGAAAGGTCTTTCTTTGTTTTATTGATATTTAACATGTTATTTTGTAGTACTCTAGAAAAGTTTTTTTTTTTTCCTTCCTTAGAGGACAAGAGAACATCTTCATTTTAAACATTTTCTTCCATTTTACCCAACTTTTCTTTCGAAAAATCCGGAATTTTTCTCACAACACCAATATAATATAATCCAACACTTGTTTTTCTTATCTTCATGAGTCCTTTCCATTTTGGGATTTTGTGTTCTTTTTATCATCAATTCATACTAGGTAGTGTTATGAGTACCACCTTAGATAAAAATTACTCAATTTCTTTGTGAATTTCCTTCTAATTTAATAAATGGGAGCGGTGAGTTGTATGAAATGGACCCATTTTGTTGTAAATATTCGGCAGAATATTAAGTGTATTTTGCATTTTACTCCACTCGAAGATACTAGTATATTAGAATTTTGATAAGGTAAGTTTGTCAACTAATTAATCCGTGAAAAAATTTCCAGGGAGGCTCGATTCAAGCACAAGGCAGACGGGAGACATTCTTATCAATGGTCGCAAGCAAGCGTTAGCTTTTGGTACTTCTGTAAGGAAACTAAAAACTCATATCACCAACATCAGCGATTAATTATACAAAACCAGAATTAATTTATCAAATTTTTATTTCATAGAACAAATCTTGAAAGTGTAAAAGTATGTTAAACCCACAAAATTATGAATAAAGAAAAAACTAATTTCTCTTGATTTCATGCCTTTTTCCATTCTTGGACGTTTAGTTTAACGGAGTTTGTTTTTTTGTTGTGATATAGGCTTATGTGACTCAAGATGACACCTTAATGACTACGCTAACTGTAAGAGAAGCTGTGTACTACTCGGCTCAACTTCAACTTCCCGATTCCATGTCAAAGTCAGAGAAGAGAGAAAGAGCCGAAACTACAATCAGAGAGATGGGATTGCAGGATGCAATGAACACAAGAATTGGAGGATGGAATGTGAAGGGGCTGAGTGGTGGACAAAAGAGAAGAGTTAGCATTTGCATTGAAATCTTGACTCGACCAAAACTTCTTTTTCTTGATGAACCGACTAGTGGGCTGGATAGCGCTGCTTCTTACCATGTCATGAGTCGTATTATCCAACTTGCAAAACAAGACAGGAGGACTGTTATTGCATCTATTCATCAGCCAAGTAGTGAAGTCTATGAGCTTTTCCACAACCTTTGCCTTTTGTCAACTGGTAGAACGGTTTACTTTGGCTCGGCTTCGGCTGCAAATGAGGTAAATTGCTTTTAAGTATCTGTTGTGGTACCAAATAGGAATGGTTAATTAGTTACTGTTTGTCCTAATATATTTATCACAGTTGACTTCTTTTGATTAAATAGATTTATTTTGCAATCACTAGTTCACATAAATTATTTGATTCCTAGTGGGTTTTTAACAAAGTATATATTATATAGTGTGTGTGTGTACGCTTTAAATTAAAAATGTTAAAAAAAAGAAAACAAAATAAGCTTTCAAAGTTGATTTGGAACTATGAATGTATATTTTTCTGACTCTAGCATCTATAGAAAATTTATCTAACATAACATCATAATAAATGAAGGAAGAAGATTGCAGTTCTAGAAACTAGAGACGTTTATATAATTGTTACAAAAGTAATGGAAGCTTTATGAATTTACCATTTAGTTTGATTCTTACATCTATTCTATAAGATGTACCTAAATGTCAAATGAATATGTGCTTGTAATTTGCTCCAGCATTTTGCTTTGAATGGCTTCCCTTGTCCGGCCATGAGGAACCCATCTGATCACTTCCTTCGAACGATTAACAAGGACTTTGATGCTGTAAGCCATTATTTCCTTATCTCTCATTTTTTTTCCCCATATACAGTTAACTTAATTATATCCAATTATGATCAATTAATCATATGCCGACCAAGAAATGTTGAACTATATGGTGCTATTCTTTAATTCTAGGACATTGAACAAGGACTAGGTGGAAAGAGCAGTGCTTCCGAAGCAATAGAATTTCTCATTAAATCGTACCAATCATCAGAGACTTGCCTGCAAGTCCAACAACGAGTGCATGATGTATGCCAAGAGGTACACCAGTTGTTTTACCTAAGGTCTTAAATCTCGTTTGACATTAATGTATGTTGATTCTAGAAAGAGACAAGCATTTAACTTACATTTCGTGCATCTGTTTATTAGATTGGTGGAGCATTGGAAAAGAAGGGAAGCCAAGCTAGCTTCATTACCCAATGCCTTGTTCTTACTAAGAGATCTTTCGTGAACATGTATCGAGATCTAGGCTACTATTGGCTTCGATTGGCTATATATATTGCATTGTGCTTGTGTGTAGGAACTATCTTTTACGATGTTGGACTTAGTTATGGCTCCATTCAGGCAAGCAATCAATATTATAATTCCAATTCAATTTTCATTTCAATTCGATCAGGTTGCAATATTGAGATTGCCAGTCCTTCATAGCTTGACATTTCATTTGCTTATGCCCTTTTTTGGCAGGCTAGAGGCTCAATGCTTATGTTTGTTGCAGCATTCCTAACCTTTATGGCAATTGGTGGATTTCCTTCTTTCGTAGAGGACATGAAGGTGAATACCTGTCCTATATCTCCACCACATTTTGGTTGGTTAATACACTTACTTTGTCACCCAATAACTCTTTCCTGAACATTATTCATGATGCATTAATCTGTCATTTTTTTTATATATTTTTCTTGTCAATCAGATTTTCACTCGAGAAAGATTAAATGGACACTATGGTGTGGCTGCATTTGTGCTTGGAAATACATTATCATCCATTCCTTACCTATTACTAATCTCTCTGGCACCTGGAGCCATAGCTTACTATCTGGTTGGACTTCAAGGGGGAATAGACCATTTTATCTATTTTGCTCTAATGCTCTTTGCTTGCATGATGCTGGTTGAGAGCCTAATGATGATCGTCGCGAGCATTGTTCCAGATTTTCTCATGGGAATCATCACGGGTGCAGGAATCCAAGGTGTGATGATGTTAAATGGAGGGTTTTTCAGATTGCCAAATGATCTCCCTAAGCCATTTTGGAGATATCCTATGTACTACATTGCCTTCCACAAGTATGCAAATCAAGGCTTCTACAAGAATGAGTTTGAAGGATTAACTTTCCCAAATCAGGAAATAGGAGGGCCATCCACAATTACTGGTGATTATATTCTGAGAAATTTTTGGCAAGTGGAGGTGGGTTATTCTAAATGGGTGGATGTTGGGATTGTTTTTGGTATGGTAATTTTATATCGGTTGATGTTCTTGGGGATCATAAAAATAGTAGAGAAGATTAAATCCTCGAACATTAGAGCTTCTCTAAATTGTTTTCGTTAGGGTTGATTTTGAGCTGATGATCCATATTCCATCTCTCGATTTTAAGTGTCTTAAACAGAATTGTTGTAATTAAGGCTTCTACATAGATTATATGTGTTTTGACAAATTATATTAAATTATATTAAGTATGAGCGTCATGTGATGATCAATTAGTAAGTAGTATTAGTCAAAACAGTTTATTTTTAATGAGACGATGATGATCCCAAATTAGTTTCCTTAGTTACACTATTTGCTACTAATAATCCGTTAAAACTAGCATGTTTTGCCCAGATTAGATCCTCCGTTCAATTTTTTTGAGATAATTACACATACCTCTCCTGAGGTTTGCTATAATTATACCCACCTCCCCTTAAGTTTTGAAAATTACACTTACACCTCCTGTATTTATATTTTTCATAACAAAACAAGTCCATCTTGATAATGTAATCCAAAAACACCAGCCAAACACTTTAAAATATGCTTAATTGCTTTTAAAAAGATAAATAATTCCTAAAAAATTAATTAATTAGTCACAAAAATGTCAAAAGTACTTATATTTTTACATCAAATTTTAATTTTTCACCAAATATTACTTTTTCAAAACTCAGTTATCTGACTAATCTAAATAAATTTTACTTATATATTAAAATTTTACGAACAAATATATTAATAAGAAAAAGATGACCAATTTAAAAGTAATTCAAGATATTTTAAGGGATTTAATTGGTGTTTTTGGGTTACATTATCAAAATTAACTTATTTTGTTATGAAAAATATAAACACAGGGGGTGTAAGTGTAATTTTTAAAACATGAGGGGAGGTGAGTGTAATTATGGCAAACCTCAGAGGATGTATGTGAAATTATTCCAATTTTTTTTGTGTCCAACTGTGTCTAACACAAAACTATGTCGTATCATTATGAAACTACATCATATCACTAAATGAAACGACGTAGTTTTATATAGTTTCACATTGATATGGCTTAGTTTTATATTAGAAATCATTGGATACAAAAAAAAAAAATTGAACAGAGGATCTTGATTGCGTGTTACCACATGTTGAATGCCAATAATATTTATTGTCACCCATATATTAATGTCCCAAAGTTGATAGACATCAATTAAATCTTTGTGGACGTTGATTTTATAATACCACGTCTCAAATTGAAAAAAATTAAATAACATGGACTAATGTATAAGTTGAGTCTAAATACTCAAATTCAATTTCGAATATCTATTTTGGGCTAGTGAGAACGGAGCCTAAATAGTTAGTCTTGGTTGCTAAAACTCTGATTGTGGCTTGAACATACGGACTAAGGGCGTGACAAACTAGTGATTAATTTCATTATACATACGGAAAAAGGACATCATTAATGTACGCTTATGTCCTAGCTTCAATTGGCGAACGTATGGTAATGTGCTATAATATTTTTGGTTTTTGTTTAACTTTAAAATTTCTTGAGTGAATTACAATATTGCTAATAAACTTGATAATATGTTTTGTGTTGTACGGATAAGGCACATGATTGTCAAATTTATGGCGCATCTTAGGTCTTAGTATTTGTAAGAGTGCAAATAAGATTGAGGAATATTCATATCTTGTTCCTTGCATATTTCTAAAATAATTGTCTTATTTATTAAGATTCTTCTCATTAATATGTATAACTTGTTAGCACCCTTGAAAAAAAAAATTATTTAACAGCTTGGCTGACAAAAAAAGACAGTAGTAAGAATGAAATGATGGACCCAAATCAATTTGATAGTGAAAACTCACAAGAATTCAGACAAGAAACGCAAGAAAAACAAGAAAAACTAATGGAGAACATTTTCTTATTGAAAAGCTGATAGAGAGGCTGCAAAAGTCTTAAAAAACAATGAAGACAAAACTAACCCTATTTAACCAAAAAACCCGTAAGTAAAAGAATTACGCCGAACCAAAAACTAGTGCTAGTAGCATAGATAAAATCAGATGCAGACACACCACAATACATAATACAATACTAACCAATTAAACTAGGACACATGGACCTAACTAAATAATAAAATAATCAAAACCGATTAAGCGTGGATTAACTTCCTACGTAACCTCTCTAAAACCTAGCTCCTCAAATGTGGACATGTTCAACATCTTCTTCAACATCAAGAATGTGTCCATTTTCAATACCTTTGTGATAATATCCACTACTTATTCTTCAGTTTTGCAATAATCAATTTCAATCTCCTTGTCACGAATCAACTCATGTATAAAGTGGTACTTGATATTAATGGTTTACTGTGTCCATGAAGAACTAGATTCTTGGACAACTCAATTGCTAACTTACTATCACAATAAATCTTCGTAGGATCATCTTGCTTATGTTGTAGAACACCAAGCATCCTCCTTAACCACAATGCCTGAGTATTACTGTTAGCTGCTACAATATACACCATCTCTGCAGTAGACAAAGTTATCACATGTTGCATTTTAGAATTCCAAGAAAATATCCCTGAGCCAGTAAAAGATGCATAGCTTGAAGTGCTCTTTCTGTCAACTGTATCTCTTGCCCAATCACTATTTGTATATCCAAAAAGCTCAACAGGATCATTGCCTAAATAAAAAAAATACCATCTCTTGAGTACTTCTGATGTACCTCAGGATCCTCTTCGCTGCCAATAGATGTAACTGATGTAAATTTTTCATAAACCTGCTAGCCAAGTCAACACTAAAATGGATATCTAGTTTCATAGAAGTCAAATATCTCAAACTCCCTACCAAACTCTTAAAGTAGGTAGGATCTATATATCCACTAGTGTCCTCTTTTGTCAATTTTAATTTTTTCTCAGTAGGAGTTAAAATTGATTTCTTTGCATCCATCTTGAATATTTTTAAAATATCACCTGTATACTTCTTTTGAGAAATAAAAATACCACAGTCAAATTGAAAAACTTCAATTCTAAGAAAATAAAAAATAAGGCTCATATATGTTATCTCAACTTGCTAGATCATGGCCTCCCTAAATTCAACAATCATCTCAAGATTATTCCCTATACAAATTAAATCATCTACATACATGCACACAACAAAAACATCACCACGAGCAGAAGATTTAATATATAAAGTGTATTCATAAGGACACCTTTGAAATTCATGAGAAATAAAATAGGAATCAATTTTTGTATATAAGTCCCTTAGGGCTTGTTTCTGACCATATAAAACCCTCTTCAACATATACACTTTATCTTCCTAGCCTCTTCTGATATAACCTACAGAATTATCCATTTAAGAAGTCCTCTATTTATTTTGGGCAACAAGTGAAATTATTAAATAATAGTGTCAAATCTTGCAAAATGTTCAAATACACCAAAATAATCAATCACATGCTTATACTTGTACCCCTTAGTAACTAATCTTGCTTTAAATCACTCCACTTCTCCATTGGGCATGTACTTTCTTTTGTAGACCCACTTCACTCCAATGGTCTTTTTACCAATTGGAAAAGAAGTAAGCTCACAAGAATTATTTTTGTCAATGGCATGAATTTCTTCATCTATTGCTTTCATCCAACGATCATCTTGGGCTGCTTCTTCATAAACAACGAGGCCACAATCTGCAAACAAAACATAATTAACAATTTCTTCATCGAAAATAGAATTATCAAGAGTAATAACATAATCCTACAAACGAGTAGGCAACTGTTTGTGACGGTGTGTACGACCAATTAACTCAGTTGGTGAGTCTTGAGTAACAAACACTTGATAAAAATTAACATCTTCATCATCTCTATCAAAATTCAAAGATCATTCTGCATTTTTGGGATCCTCCTTAATCCAATTCCAAACAACTCTATTATCAAAAGTCACATCCCTGCTAACAATCATTTTTTCTGAAATAGGATTAAATCATTTATAAGTTCGGGGCATTTCACTATAGCCAATAAATACATATTTTCTCTTTTATCATCAAATTTCTTCCTCAATCGATTAGAAATATGTGAATAAGCAATACACCAAAATACTCTGAGATGGCAAACAAATGATATCCTTCCACTTCAAACTTCTTCAGGGATTCTACTACAAAGACTTCTTATAGGCCACCTGTTGAACTAAAAAATAGCACAAGCAACTGCCTTTGCTTAAAAAGATTTCATGTATTTTTCAACTTCAACATGCACTTCACCATTTATTTTTTTTCTCTGTCATCCCATTTTGTTGCGGAGTGTACTTGACTGTCAATTGATGGTGAATGAATACCATTTTTCTCAAGAAAATCATCACATGCAAGATATTCCATACCTCCAATCTATTATCAAAAGTTTAATTTGATAATCACTTTGTTTCTCTACAAAAATCTTGAATTTTTTAAAAATGTCAAAAGCATCAGATTTTCTCATCAAAAAATAAACTAGACTTTTCAATTGAAATCATCAATAAGTATAATAAAATACCTGCAATCACCATTTGAGGGAACCACCACACTACACAAGTCAAAATGGATGATCTCCAACGGCCTTCTTGCTCTCCATGATTTATCAATTTGAAAACCTTCCTTGCGCTTCTTGCCCAAAACACATGTATCACAAACTCTACCAAGACAACTGATACCAAAAATTCCACGAACTATTCTTTTGTTAGCTAAAAATTTCAAACTGTCAAAATTTAAATAATCAAACTGCATATGCCACAACTAATTCTTATCATAAATAACATTATTCAAACAAAAAAAAAATCCACTATTTAAATTTAATGAAAATAAACAATTTAAGGTCATCATTATTACCTTTGCAATCACACTAATTTTCTCGTAAAAAATCATAAAAACACCCTATTTGATACAAATATCATAATTCTTTTCTGACAACTGCCTCATACTCAATAGATTATAGTTTAACACAGTAACATAGAATACATCAGAGATAAAATTATTAGATCTATTTCTCAAGCTAATGGATATTCTTCCCTAAAATATTGATAGCATATTGTTAGTTTCAAATTTTACTGCACTTTTAACAGACTCATTGTAGTATCCCGTTAAAAAAAAAGGGATTATTTTGGTAAAATAAATATATTAATAGGGGGTCCTTTTTAATAAATATAGTTATTTAACACAAGGGATACTTTATGCAATTTTAGAGTTATTAAAAGACCTAATTCCTTTTTCTCCCTATCTAATGTCGTCAGAAGAAGAAACGTCAGAAGGAGAAATTGAAGAGGAGGGCAGCCATGAACAATAGAAAACAAGAATTGCTGTTGAAGGAGGTGCAAGGAAGAAGAGAACACGATTTAGAACAATTCAGGTAAGTTTCGAACAGTTCATCCATGAATTATATTTTCATAAGATTGAAGAAAAAAATAATAACGATGGAATTAGCTTGAATCTTGTCAATAGACATAGGTATTTTGAACCATAGTAATTAATTCAGAGAGTATTCCTTTAAAAGTTTAGCTACGATAACAAGAATTGATTATCTACGATTATCAATTAGTTTCATGTGATTCTTAGGCATATATTTATAAACGAACTAATTTGAGGTCCTGTTAGATTTTACTAAAGGCATATGATAGAGATATTTGGGGAAAATTGTGTGCCAAGGAAACTGATTTGGGACTCTGTTAAATTTTATTGAAGGTATATGACACTGAATATTGTGGGAACTCCTTGTGGGTAGTAACGTAAACACATGCAGGTAAGTGACTTTTTGCCTACCTAGTAATTTTATAAGTAATGAATTAAAATATTTATTTTTGTATAAATATTTTCATATCTCGGTAAATCAATTATTTTTAATGTTTTTCAAATTGTGATATGACATGTGTTTTTAACTATAACTGGGGGTCAAGCATATGATTGGCTTATGTGAATTATTTGGTATGGTGTATTTGATATTGTTGCATAAGGGAGAAATTTGTCTCTTTATTTGTGTTTTTATTTGTGTTTGTGTATATGTGGTTTGGTACCATTTCAGAATTGGTGAAAGTAACTATGCCCACCGGGGTTAAGTGTGGGACATCCCTTGGTTAGAGGGGTGAAGTCTAGTTCAGCACTCAGGTCAGATGCGTTATGTCGAGCCCGGCAACCCAGGTTACTATGTAATTTGGTCATTGAGTTTGTTTAATGGTAGTTGTGCCTGATAATTGAAGTGTTGAATTTAAAAATAAAAATATGAATACATGAATTGTATATATATGTATATGTATACGTGTGTGTGTATGAAAATTGAATGTTATGTGTTATGCTTGATCCGGCTAGTTAGGTGAACTGTTGCTTACTGAGCTATTGAGCTCACACCATTAATCTTTCCTCATTTCAGATTTTGAGAATCGATCAAAGTACAGGCCAGGAGTTGCAAGCTTTGGTAGGAAGGATTAGTTATTTTTTTTTTTTAGTTAAATTGTTGAGAATAAAACCCATCTTGGGAACATTAGTAGATTGAATATTATTATTTAAATTTAGAAGTTATTATTTTAGGTGCTACTATTTATCGTTGAACAATGCAGTAATGTTGAGTTTCTATATTCATATATTGGTCATTGATGGTTTGTTTGTAGAGACTATTTTATATATAATTTTGATAAGGCAATTAATAGACATTTTGGATATATTCTATTTAATTGTTACTGGGGCTATAGATGCTCTATACTAGAATTTTCATGTTGAAATTATATTATTTATGGTTAAACAGGTTGAGCTTTACAAGCTTGTGGCGAACCCCATAAGCTTGTGGCAGTTGTTGCCCTAATTCCGAGGCGTGACAATTGAATTGGCATAAAAGCTTAAGTTTAATCTTTGGGATTAAACAATTAATTAGGTTTGATTTTTTTTTGGATTTAATAGCTACCTGTGTCTGATTTTGGGATTAAAGGAGTTAAAAAAATTGTGGTTAAGTGCATTAATTTGTTTCGTAATTTTAGGAAGTGTCTCTTGAAATCACGTTGGATAGTCTTCATTTTCTTATAAGTTAATTTTGATTATACTTGGGTTATTAACCCCTTTTAATATAGGAAAATGCCACCAAGATGTAACCAAAGGACCTAAAATGTGAATAATATTGCTGAGAATGCCCAAGCACAGCAACTAGAAGATGTTATTGTAGATACCAAATTTTGACACACCGCTCATTTTTCCAACATTGGGGGCACTTTTATATTTTTTGGGTCAAATTCTAATTTTTCAATAAAAGAGGAACGAAATTAGCATTTTCGGAGGGCAAAGCAATAATTTTTAGCTATAAATATTTTTTAATTAGTTTTGAGATTTTAAATTCAAATTTTGTACTTTCATACGTATTTTTAAATTTTTTGTGATTTTTTTGGGTTTAATTGATATTATCTTGTATATTTCATCAGTGCAAGGCAAAATGGTCATTTCGCCTCGCAAATACTATTTTAACCCATTTTTGGGTCCCAAATTTATTTTTCAAGCTTTTAAGTGTGTTTCAAATTTTTTTATTTTTCAGAAATGATTGCTATTTTTTTGTAAATATCGCGTTCAGGGGCAAAATAGTCATTTTTACACCCTGAACGCAATTTTTACCAAATTTTGAATCCTAAATTCATTTTAGGGGTTTTAAGCTTATTTTTAATTTTTAAAAATTTTTTTGAGGTCAATAGCTATTTTTCTGTATATTTAGTCATTATAGGGGTAAAATAGTCTTTTCATACCCTAAACGCATTTTTGGCTGATTTTATACTCTAATTTCATTGTTTAGATTTTAAATCTATTTTTTTGAATTTTTTGGGTAAATTTTGGAGTTCATTGTCATTTTTGTAGTAATTTTAATTTTTCGTATAAATATTATTTTTAGAATTAAATTGGAATTTTATTGCTAAGAGCATTCACGTTATTTTGGAATATTCTTGGAGGCCAAGACTACTTGACTCTATAAATACCCCCATTAAAAAATAAAAAGGGACCTAATTAGAAAATCCTAACACAAGTCTTGTACACATTTCACACTTTCACACATACTAAAATCCTACACATATACTAGCACACCTAATCATCACACACTAGAATCCAGGTCATACACTAAAACATACTTTTTTCACCTACTAAAATCAGACACACACACTAACACACTACTTTTACACCTAGTAGGATCAAAAAGAAGAAAAACCAAGAACATTTCAAGAACATTCCAAGAATTCATCAAGAACATCTCAAGATCCATCCAAGTTTTCCCTAAAAAGGTGCTTTCTTAAGACTTTTACCCTTATTTTTATTGATCTTTCACATAGATTTAGTCTAAAAATAAAACATAAAATTGATTTTTTAGCCTTTTTATTTCCCTTTTTATTTTCTAGGGTTTGCTCATATTTTCTAGATTTTGCTTTGTTTGAGTTTTCATTTTTGGGGGTCTATTCTTCTTCTCTCTCCTCTTTCTTCTACCGTCTCTCTCCTCCCTTTTCATTCTACCGGTCAACCCAACAAACCCAGATCCACCTGCTCAATCTTAACTCGACCCAAGCCCCACCGGACCACCTTCCTTCTCCAAAGCCTACTACCGCCTGCAAACAGATGACACCCACTTATCTTTACCACCAATCAGCAATCTCGTCCCAGTTTCTTGAACCATCACCACTAGTCACAATCTCATCCACCACCAAATTCCTACCAAAATTGCCACCCCTGAAACCACCACAACCTAAACCCCTACAATTTTCACAAATCATCAACCTGTAATCAGCAATAGGTCAACCACAATATTACCAAACCAGACTACAACCCACAACAACCAACAAAGCCACAGGCAACAACTCCAGTCAAGCCTCCATCACAACCCAAATCCCTCCGCTAGTTCAACCACCGTTGACAAACCAACAAAAGAAAATAGTAACCAACAACCAGAGATGTCCGTAAGCTCTAACACCTCCTTCCCCCATCAATCCAGTCCAAGTCTCAAACCCCAAAATCCCACCGAAAACGTCATTGTAAACTGCCCCCCACCAATTGGCCACATCTGCAAAGACCAAACATCATAACCATTCACAACCACAGCCCACCTATAGCCATTTCCTTTCTCGATTCCAGTCAAATAACCTCACAAGCTCCACCAATTCCTTCCTAAAACCCCCTACTGAGCACCCACAGACATGACAATCATCAAGTCCTCACTAATAACAGCCTCAAGAACTGCAACATTAAGCCCAAATCCAACCATATGACCAGATTGTAAATTTCCAATCCATTCGAAATCTAGATTGTATAAGGTAAAATAAAGTTTTTTCATTTTTTAATGAATGCAACTATCTTCCTTATTTTGCTTGAATGTCTACTTCATTTGTTGCTGTTAAATAGGCACCTGATAGAAATGGTGATGCTGGAAATACAACTACATGAAGTTGTCAATGAAGCTGGAAAGTAATAGAAATGAACAACAAAGATGTACAAGCATTGGATCTGTCTCACTAACCACCACCAGTAGTTTGCACTACAGCTTTTATAGCTCAACAGAATTCAGTGTCACTAGGTACTATTGGTTGTGATTACTGACATTATTAAGTGCAATTTACTGACTTAATCACTTGTTGCAGCCTTCTGATACATTCTGTTGCTGAACCAGTCTTTGGATTCTAGAAGATCAACTAGAGTTAGAAAAGTTATACCAACAGTTGCGGATGTGCTAGAAAAACTGAGGGCTAAGAGATCAAAACGTGTTTGATTACCATTGCATGTTAAAATAGTTTAGGCTTTTATATCTCTAGCTGCTGAAAATTTGTACCTTATTTTGTAAAATCTGGTTGATCTATTACCAGATTTCTATGAACTTCTGGACAGCTTAACTAAACACTTGATTTATCACGTGAATCCAAGACTTCAAGATATGAGTTTTAGGCATTTCTTTGTTGTGAATTTGATATATTATTACCTGGATCATATTTTCATTTTTCTTGTTGAAATAAATTATAGCAGGTCAACCTAATTACTAAGCCTCAATTGATTATTCTCAAATGGTTTTTGGTGAGAGCATCAATAATACATAAGAGATTTACTCATTCATTAAACACGAAAAAAAATCATTTGAAGACAAAAAATCCACTGGAATATCATTTAACATGGATAAACCATTATATCTACATTATATGAACACAAAAGTTTACAAAGTTAGTATTTTCATAGCTCTGCATCCTTTTCACTTGAATATCAAAACAAGAAATGATAGCAGGGATACAACAAAACAAGCAACCAAAATCATCTTGATGATTCCTAAGGCTTCTTCATTTCTTCCAATTTCCTTAGAAATAACCCACTATCCAAACGCAAACCATCCAAATGCCTACCATCATTACTTGATTCTCTACTACAAATTTCTCCGTTTGTAACGTTAAAATCACTGTTGCAATTTGTTTTTCCTCTCCTTGTTGGATTGCACCATGAGAAAAATTCACAAGTTTTTGTCTCACACACAAAAGATAGCCTCCCCTGAGAACGTTTTTCGGATTCAACAATCTTCATCATAGCTTTTCTTCTACATGCACAATGCAAATATTGGTACCTTAGGTCTTCAATGCATCCATCAGCATTGCTTGAGCTTGACATCTAAATATTATTGGAAGAAGAACAAAAATAAATAAATAAATAAATAAATCGAGCATATTTCAAGAAAATGAAAAAGACATCACTTTCAAATCATATCTCACCTTCAAATCCTTCTTTTGTATTTGATTTCGGTCGAAATAAAGAGATGCAGATCTAAGGCTTTATTGGATGAACTAAAGTAGTCAAAAGGGTAAATGGGAATGTTTCTTACTAATACTAGATGCACAATCGCACAACTCACGCGTTTTATCGATGTACTGTGATGGAGGCCATTTTCTGTCTGTTTGACACTTAAGTCCAAACCACAGGGGGGGTAAAGTATAGCTTTTTAAACTATAAGGAGGTTATATGGTCCATGCAAAAAATCACAGGGAGTAAAGTGTAATTTACCCTAACAAGCATCGTGATAAGGTTCTTTTTGACGTGGTACCAATGGAGACTTATCACATACTCTTCGGGCATCTATGGCAACTTGACAAGAAAGCCATGTATGATGGCTTGAACAATAAATATTCTTACAAGTGGAATGGGAAGAATGTCAAACTGAACCCTTTGTCACCACATGAGGCAACTAAGGATAGAGAAAGAATTGTAAGAGATCGCAAAGAGTGAGAGGATGCAATTAGCACACCATCCAAAGAAAAGAATGATAAAAAAAAGAGTGTGTAAGAAAAAAGTGAGAGTGACGTGAACATCGAGGAGAAACAAACTGAGTGCAATGTGAGAAAAATTGAGTAGGAAAATTTTGGGATTGGAGATGGAAACAAGAGAGTGGAAAATAGAGAAAGTGAGGAAATGAGTGCTTTAGTTGTGAAACTTAAACTTCTTGTACCTATGTACAAAGAAGATTGTTTTATTACTAACTCTCTTAGCCCCTAATTTCCTAGTGCTTTTGTTTTCATTGTGCAAAAATTTGGTGACATCTTGCAAGGAGAAATGCCACAATCACTAACCCCTCAAATGGATATTAAGCTCTAATCTATTCTTGCCGGTCAAACCACAATTGAAAAGGTGCAAAAGGATCAAGGGTATCACTTGGTGGAAAGAGGATACTTTGACACTATAAGAATCTGGTCACATGTCATCAACACAAATTAGTTGATCAAATACATGATTGATTGGTGGCATAGTGTCAATTGGTTTTCTAATTTTAAGTTTATACATATTGTGTGTTTTTAACTTAGTTATGTATGATTCGTTATTCTGTCTATTGCGTTAGTGTGAATAGTTTTGCATTGTATATGGTGTCTAGTAGTAATTTATGTGCTAATTTGCATTTTGTGAATAGTATTTTTCCTAGAAAATTCATTTTGAGTTTTAGTAAACATATTGTTCAACGTCATGATTTTCATCTTGTCATTTGTAGTAGAGATAAGTATGTACTGCATAAAAAGTATCATTATAAGTTGCATGATTTACATTCTGATTTTGATGTTTTAGGCATAATTTGTTCTAGTAATTTCGTTGTTTGTAGTGTTTTAGGTTGTTTGTTGCATGATGTATTTATATATAGTAAACATGTTTATTCTATTTTTGAAACTTTGTTTTGTGTTAATTCTTTAGGTTCTTTGTACATATATTTTAGTGTTAACGATTTACTTTGTTCTAGTCATAGTTTTAATTTGATAAATTCTTGATAAGTGTCTTGTTTACATCTTCAAAGTAAGACTATTTTGCATTGTTGTCACTTAGACTTGAGCAAAGTCTATAAGGATGACAAACACAAGGTTGTGTATTGTGTTCTAAAAGTTGAATTAATTGATGCACTTTTGCTATACTTGTTTTATTATGATAGAACTTCTTTTTAGCTTTGTGATCATTTTTTAAGTGTTTTGTGGCAGAATTGTAAGAACAATGATTATTGCATCATTATGCATGACAAATTCATACCCTCCGTAGAAATTTATGAATTTCTTAAGGAAGCTTGCAAGTTAATGTTGCAAGGTAAGCATAGTTGTGTGAATACGATTTTTTTTGTTACTTATTCTTGCCTTTATGTCGTAGGCGATTCGAGGATGAATTTTTTCGAAAAGGGAGGGAATGATAGGAATCCAAGTGCCTCAACTCACTATAAAAATGCTGAAGGAATAAGCCTTGAAGAGTGCAAGCATGAATACCATTTTAAAGCTTTCAAGTTAGGAGTTATGTATCCAATAACTCGAGTGAAGCTCATGGGTGAAAGTCAAGCAAGGAATTTGGGCAACAAGTTATGTTATTGGCTTTGGATAAAATCTACATACAAAAAAGGTCCAAAAGAAGCAAATAAACTGTCCATATCATGCGTGCAAGGGGCTGGTCCCTTGGACATATTAGGAAGGCCTTTAAAGATGTAAGATAGAGGCCCAGTAATGTTTTAAAGGAGGCATCCAGCTCATGAACAATTTTTGGACGAATTTTTAAGTTTAATTTTTTTATGTTAAGATTTTTTTTTGTTTGCAAGTTAAAACATCTTAGAAAGTTACCATATTGTGCTAGGTTACAACTAGTGCTCTTCGTTAAGTATCTAGAACTTTCTACAAGTTATTATGTAAGCTTATTTATAGGCCAAAACACTATTACGAATTTTAATAAGATTGATGTTTAATTATTTTGTGAGTTCTCTTTTTGAAAGTTGCTTTGGTTCTTTTCTGATTAAGAACTATCCTCAATCTTGTTGAGTGATTCCAAGATCAAAAATCTCGAGCTTAGAGTTTGTTTTTCTTGTTTGATCAAGGCTTTTGTGCTAATTCTAGAATCGTGTCCATCCAAAAGGAAAGGATTCAAAGTTCATACTTAGATTTTCAAGCTTTTCTACTGTCTACATTCTTCCGCGCATATCAAAACACACACACACACACACATACACCAAAATACTCTAAGATGGCAAACAAATGGTATTCTTCCACTGCAAACTTCTTTAGAGGTTCTACTAGGAAGACTTCTTATAGGCCACTTGAACAGATAAATAGCACAAGCTACTACCTTTCTTGAAAAGATTTTGCTTATTTCTTGACTACAACATGCACCTTACCATATTCGTAATTATTCCATTTTTTTTCCTTGTCATCTCATTTTTTTGTGAAGTGTACTTGACTGTCAACTGATAGTGAATGAATACCATTTTTCTCAAGAAAATCATTACATACAAGATATTCCTAACCCCCAATCTGTTATCAAAATTTTAATTTGATAATCACTTTGCTTCTCGACAAAAATCTTGAATTTTTTAAAAAATGTCAGAGGTATCAGATTTTTTCATCCAAAAAGTAAACTCCCGCTTTTCGACTAAAAGCATCAATACGTATAATAAAGTATCTGCAATCACCATTTGAGGGCACCTCCACAGTATACAAGTCTAAATGGATGATCTCCAACGGCCTTTTTACTCTCCATGATTTATCAATTTGAAAAACTTCCCTACGCTTCTTGTCCAAAATACACGTATCACAAACTCTATTAAGACAATTGATGCCAGGAAGTCCATGTACTATTCTTTTGTTAGCTAAAAATTTCAAAATGTCAAAATTTAAATGACTAAACCGCATATGTCACAACTAATTCTTATCATCAATAACATTATTCAAACAAAAAAAAAAAACTCCACTATTTAAATTTAATAAAAATAAACAATTTAGAGTCATCATTACTTTTGCAATCGCACTAATTGTCTCGTCAAAAATCGTACAAACACCCTATTTGATACAAATATTATAATTCTTTTTTGACAACTTCTTCATACTCAACAGATTGTAATTCAGCCTAGAAACATAGAATAAATCAGAGATAAAATTATTAGATCTATTTCTCAAGCTAATGGGGATTTTTTCCTTACCAAACATTGATAGGATAGTGTTACTCCCAAATTTTACTTCTTTTTTAACAGATTCATCAAACTCAAAAAATAATTCTTTTTTTAACACATATGGTTACTACATTGAGTATTTAAGAATCATTTATTTTTATTGACAATATCAAGAGTATTGCAGGCAAACAGTAAATTTCTGAATTTTGATTATTATTTTGAGCCTATTTTTAGCAATATTATTTGAAAATTACTATGAGATCTTAATTCAAATTTTATATTCCCAAATTTTCCACAGTTACAACATTGAATCTTTTGGCTATCATTATTCTAATTAAAATTTTATCTACTATCATAATTATCTTCTTCACCTTTACCTCTATCATGGTCATCTCTAAAATTAAAATTGTTACCTCTACTACATTGGAAACTTTATCTGCCTCTATCTCTATTGTTAGTCTGGGCTCTAACTATGTTGTTGTGACCACAACCTCAACTGTTGTTATCCTGATTTCTCTAACCTTTGCTGTTATTGTCCTGATTTTTCTGTTAAAAATTTTCTCGCTCCTTGGGATCGACCTTTGCATTTAAATTTAACTGTGTCTGTAATGTCTTCTCTATACTATCCGGTGTGCCCTCCATCTTCCCATTAATTCTCTATTCATGTAGAATTAATGAGTCTTGTAGTTCTTCAATTTTTAATTCTGACAAATCCTTTGTTTCTTGAATTATTTTTACTACGTGATCAAAATTCATTGGTAAAGTGTTAAGAACTTTCTCAATAAATACCGCATTAATAAGTTGATGACCGTTGTGTTGCATCTCGTTCTTGATCTCTAACAAACGGGAAAAATATGATTCAATTGATTCAGATTTTTTCATCATTGCAAGTTCAAACTTCCTTTTTAACATCATCAAATTACTGTGTTGAACCTGATCTATGCCTTTGTATTTTCTTCTCAAATATCCCAAGCCTCATTTGCCGTATTAACAGTGATAATTTCTCCAAAAATTAATATATAAATTTCCTGACAAATTTGATACAACGCCATGTTATCTTTCTTTAAGGCTTGTGCATCAGCATCCTCGCCAATTCTTTCTTCAACATGTTAATTCAATCCATATGCCTTCAGATGAGTTAACACTAGTTTTCTTCAAAAATTAGATTCCTCCATGTTCTTTAATTTTGGAATTGAATAAGCAATATTTGTGGGTGCCATAGCTCTGATCCTACTTTGATGGACCCAAATTAATTTGATAGAGAAAATTCATGGTAATTTCGACAAGAAACACCAAAAAATAATGTAGAAAATTTTATTATTGAAAAAAAAATGATAGAGAGGCTGCAAAAGTCTTGAAAAACAATGAAAACAAAACTAACACTATTTAAACCCGTAAGCAAAAGCATTATGCCAAACCTAAAACTATTACGAGTAGCATGGATATAATCACACAAATACACACCACAATAAATCCTCCCATACTGACCAATTAAACTATGACACATGGCCCCAACTAAATAATAAAACAATCAAAGCCTATTCATAGAACAAATCTTGAGAGTATAAAAGTATGTTAAACCCACAAAATTATGTATAAACAAAAAACTAATTTCTCTTGATTTCATGCCTTTTTCCCTTCTTGGACGTTTAGTTTATGGAGTTTTTTTTTTTTTTTGGGCGATATAGGCTTATGTGACTCAGGATGACACCTTAATGACTAACCTAAATGTAAGAGAAACTGTGTACTACGGCTCAACTTCAACTTCCTGATTCCATGTCAAAGTCAGAGAAGAGAGAGAGTCGAAATTACAATTAGAGGGCAAGTTGATCAGAATATTGATAGAAAAAAAATCATCCGAAAAATGTGGCTGTCAAGGGCATGTTGTTAGGATATATAGGTGCCACGTTTGGGAGTATATGTGATTGAGTTTTTTTTTTTTTAAAATTACATCACCACAGTGTTTGGGAATAGAAGTGAGGCCTCAACCATTGCCAAATGCGACGGTCGTCAATCAAAGCTGACCAACAAAAGTTGATGAAAAAATGTGCCCGTTTGAAAAGTGTACCTATTCAAAAATTTCAAACAATTACTCTCCCCAGTGTCAAACGCAGTGGGGGATTTTTTCATTTTTTTAAATTATTCTAGCCATTGATCAACTAGGATCAACGGCTAATTTTGCATTCCAGCTTATAGATACTCCAAGCCCCCCAAATCGTTTTCACACCTGACTGACCCTCTCTCTCTCTCTCTCTCACAAAGCACTCCCTGATCTTCCTTCTCTTTCAGCTTGAATCACAAAGCCAAACAAACAGAAAGAAAGTCCAGACAGTCAAGGCTAGAAAGAAAGCAGTGAAAGACAGCATTTTCACCGACTTAGGCAAATGCAACATTTTCACTCTCTGGTTGTGGACAAAGGCAGGCCCATTCATGCAAAATATCAAGTTAGCATACTATATCTATTAATTATTGTTGTGTTATCTTAATATGTTTACATATTGTTGTTGTGTATAATTCTGTTGAAAAATTGTTATTACTTTTCAGTAATTGTATATTTGTTTGTGTTTATGCATATTTATAATTCAAGTTGAAAATGATTGAATAATTGCATGTAGACCACTAGATTGTGCTTATTTACATTTTGCATATTTATATTTAGGGAAATTACAATTTGACCCCCAAAATTTTATATAATTATGAATTGGCCCAAAATTTTCACATAATATAATTATGACCCCAAAAGCTATACATATTTACACTTTGGCTCCCATAATTATGAAAAATTACAATTAGACCCTTGAAGTTTTGCATAATGATTAATTGGACCCGAAACTTGTACATACTAATTTTCACCCTCGAAGTTTTGCATATTTACACTTTGGCCCCTAAATTATAGAAAGTTACAATTAGGCCCCTAAAGTTTTACGTAATTATAAATTGGACCCGAAACTTGTATATAGTTAATTTTTCACCCCAAAAATTTTGCATATGTACACTTTGGCCCCTATAATTATAAAAATTATAATTAGGCCCCTGAAGTTTTACAAAATTATAAAATGGACCCAAAACTTTGCATAGTTAAATTTTTACTCCGAAAGTTTTTACATATTTACAGTTTGACCCCTATAATTATGAAAAATAACAATTAGGCCAATTATAAATTGGACCCAAAAAGTTAAATTTTCACCTAGGAAATTTTGCATATTTACACTTTGGCCCTTATAATTATGAAAAATTACAATGAGGCCCTTAAAGTTTTACATAATTGTAAATTGGATTCGAAACTTGTACATAGTTAATTTTTCATCCTAAAATTTTGCATATTTACACTTTGGTCCCTATAATTATGAAAAATTATAATTAGGCCCCTGAAGTTTTACATAATTATAAATTAGACCCAAAACTCGTACATAGTTAATTTTTCACCTTGAAAGTTTTGCATATTTACACTTTGGCCCCTATAATTATGGAAAATTATAATTAGGCTCATGAAGTTTTACGTACTTATAAATTGGACCTGAAACTTGTACATAGTTAATTTTTCACCTCGAAAATTTTGCATATTTACACTTTGACCCTTATAATTATGGAAAAATATAATTAGGCCCCTGAAGTTTTGCATAATTATAAATTGGACCCAAAGCTTGTACAATTAGGCCCAGAAGTTTCGCGTATTTATATTTTGACACATATAATTTTAAAAAATTATAATTTAGCCCCTGAAATTTTACATGATTATGAATTGGTCTCAAATTTTGCATTTTGGCCCCTTAAGTTTTACATGATTATGAATTGACCCTGAAATTATTAAATAATTATATTTTGACCCCGAACACTAATTAAATTTTCACCCAGTTGTTTTCATACTTATGTTTTGGTTTAGCATTTGATTTTTGATTTTCATAAGTAGTTTATGATTAATTAAACTTATGAATTATGTTACATACAAAACTAAATTGGTACCTCATTGATTAGATTAGATGAAAAATGTCGATCGATCATACTTTAGCAGTTCATTTATACTGGGGAGGAAAAATTGTAAATGCTGGAGGATTAATGTTGTATGACCTGCATATTTATTTCTTTTATAGATGAGTAGCATGCATAGAATCAAGGATGCATCAATGACACTCGAAGATATATTTCATCCTATTTTAACGATGATTCGGGATGAGACGCTTGGGTTCGTGCAGTACTTACAGCATTCAGATCGCATGGTTGCAGGCCCAGATCTGCGGGAGAATACTGACACCTCTACATCGCGCAACTCTCATTATCAGAGGCCAGCCAAACACGTTCCTAGCCAGGCTGGCGCATCGTCTCGTGGAGATAGACGTCATTACCGGCATGGACTTCATGATGAGGCCGCACAAGAGGAGCAAGCACTGCAAAAAAAAGGGCTATGGCGGCGTTTTTCAGGCCTTATAGCGGCGATTCTAACCGCCTCTAAATATAGTTGAGGGGGTTTTCAAAATCGCCTCTAAACCGCCTCCGTTGCAGCCGGCTCTACGAAATAGAGGCGGTTCTATCAAACGCCGGGGTAGAAGGTATCATAGAGGCGGTTTTTTTTTTTTAATTTAGGGGCGGTTATAACCGCCTCTACTGGATTTTTTTGAGAAAAACTAATCTATATAGGGGCGGTTTTAATCGCCCCTATAGAAAAATAATTTTTATAGGGGCGCTTATAACCGCCCCTACATAGATAATTTTTATTCCTTGTAGGGGCGGTTATAACTACCCTTATTTAGAGAAAATTTCATTCTTGTAGGGGCGGTTCTAACCGCCCCTAGACGGAAAATTTTTGTTCTCTGTAGGGGCGGTTATAACCGCCCCCAGATAGATACTTTTGTTCCTTGTAGGGGCGATTATATCTACCCCTATTTAGAGAAATTTTCTTTCTTGTAGGGGCAGTTATAACCGCCTCTAACATTTAACTGCCCCTACAATTGGTCTGAACTACTAAGTAAAAGCTTTGGAGTATATAACTGCCCCTATAATTTGTTGCGAACTTTCAAAACTCTAACCAAAAACTGTAACATTTTCAACCGTTTTTTTTTGTGACTAAACTATTTTTCGAGTGTTTAAAATTGTCTCCATGAGCTTCGCATTTTGCATCTGGCTATGAAAATTTTGATTAACAATTAATGAACCAATTTTGCTATGTGTGCGTGTGTGTTTCTATGCACACACAGATATATATATATATACACACACACACACACATATATTACATACGTACATACATATGCATCACATAAAAGAATACCAAATTAACTATGTACTTTCATCACAATCTTAAAATCCATACAAAAATATTATGTCATATGACCCTTTAGAATGCCTACAATAATAAGATGTCATAATATATCTAGTAACAATAGTCTTTAGCATCAACAAAAATACAGTACATCACCATTATATTTTTCCTCGGTGATATCTTCTAGATTTTATTTGTCACCATGTACAAAAAGGATTGATATCTTCTAGCTTTTGTTTGTCACCATGTACAAAAAGGATCAATATCTTCTAGATTTTGTTTGTCACCATGTACAAAAAGGATGAAAAGGATCAAACTGGTAATTAATTAACCAGATTGATCATCTGGCATCTCCTCTTCAACCTGATCATAAAATTGAAAATCAATTATAGGGTCAAACTAACAAAGAAATATGTCCAAGCATAGCCAAATTTAGAAGTGCTGAAAGTAACATAGCACAAAAGCTAAAGCAAGATATAATTACACTACCACAAGTACAGGAAAAATAGGGAGTCAATTCATAAACAACTACCATCACTGTCTACATTCATACTTGATCATTAACAATTCCATTACATTCCTTAACTATATTTTGCAACTACATCTTGTGTAAATTACCCAACTTTATTTAAAGGTCTTGTGACTACCACATAGCCCAAGAAGATGGAATAATCTGTCCAAGCTATGTAAGCCTTAGAACTCTTCTTGAATTCTACCGAAATTTCGGCAGCATTTCCCCAGTAATTTGAGCCTTTCCCAAAAAAAAAAAAAATCAACCTGCATAAAACTTAACATCCCAACCATTCCAATATACACACCAGAATTTACACCTTAACCAATTGGTCAACAAACAACCACACATTCAAGCTCATTGTCTTCACATGGTAATAAGTTAAACATTTTGCCCTTGGCCTTAGTCCATAACAACATAGCATATCATAAAAAGTTGAACTGTTGCTATAGATATAAAGCTTTTCAAGATACTCAGGCATGCTTATATGCTAGTCAATTTTGCTGTATTATGTTTACATTGTAGGATAACCTATATTGTTACTGAAATTTGTAGCTTCACAGCCATTAAGGACTATGCATGTTCAATAAAATTTCTTCCAGGTAAGACTTAGTCATGAGGCTCCAATTACGGAAAAAGAAGAGAAAAGCTGCAGTGGATAGGAGTGAGAATTTCATGTCATCCTGCCATTTATTTACTTCAACAAAAGAAATTAAAAACAAAAGAATTTTTCATAAAAAGAAACTATAAAACAATCATATGGTTCAAACTCCATAGACAACTTCCATCTGTGTTGTATATTTTGTCCTTGATCAAAGTGTAGCAACACTAATTTAGTTTCTGGTAATTGATTGACCACTAATAAAACCACCAACATATGCATTGAAAGGATATTTACCTGATACGAAGCTGACGATGTTGTAGCCATCCAATTCTCACCAGGAAACTTTTGAGACATGAAAGATCTCATAGCTTGTAGTTCGGATGCCATTGCACGCATTTCCTTTTTTAGCTTATCCACTTCACAAGGCTCATTACATCCTCTATTTGTGACAGGTATGTTGATAGACCGAAAACCAAAATATCTAGATGGAGTTGGCCCTAAGCCTAAGCATCGCACTCGTCCATTATGTTCTGGTCCATGAACTTCCATGAAAATCTGCTCACTAACTTCCTTTGAGCTAGTATCTGAATTTGTCTCCTTTTCAGCTAAAAGCATACGGGCATGCTCCTACAAGTCCAATAAAAAATAGTTAGACAGTTTTACAATAAAAGTTAACAAATAACACTAACTTTACAAGATAACAATTTACAATTTTTCGCCTGCATTCCTCGTCAATAAATGAGCCATTCCTTTTCTTATGTGTGACTTCATAAAATGTGAGTCGATCCGGCTCTTTTCCATCTATGACTTCCTGTAAATAGCAGTAAAATACATAACCAAACTTGTAGATTATTCAAAAATAATGTGCTGGTTGTTTTTAACCAAACATTTAGTCAATACTATATAACCAAACATTTAGTCAATAATATGCTTTACGACTTTGTTGGTTGTTTTTAAGCTAGTTCCAATGCCTAATACACTCTTCAAATTCATCCCTTTTATCTCCTATCTATAGAGTTTTGAAATTGTTCTATTTGTTAAAGCATGGTTTTGCGTAAGAAATATAGACCTTTTTCATGGCTTCAAAACAAATATTATGCTCCAAGGAACACACTTAATATGCAAACCATAACAAAATGTGTCTACGAGATCTGTAAAAGAAAGCTTCTAAAAGTCTAAAGTCCAGTTTTTAGTGTAGCAATTGATCAAATTCATCTTTTTCTGTATACACTTTAAATGTTTGTAAGCTTAACTTTTTACAAATTTTATGCATAACCCAAGAAATTCTATCACATAAAAGAAATTAACCAAGTAATAACAGCACTTAGGAAACATAAACAAAAGCACACTTATCCAAAAATATTACCATTTCCCTCTTTAGCCTTGCATAGGATTTTCTACCTGCTGTATGGGCATTATTCTGTTTCTTTGCATTAGCAGCATTAACTTCACTAAGTTTCTATATAAAAGGAAATAACATGTGTTAAATTGAGTCAATACAACAAAATATGAACTTGATAACAAAGAATTTATAATTAAGAACCTGGTTTTGGGGGTCAAACCACTGGTTAACCAAAGCAGGCCATTGGCATTCCAAAACATCTTTAGGTCTAGCTTCAATAATCTCATCCTTAGATCTTGGATTAGAATGATAGTGCTCTGCCTTCAAATCTGACTTATAATCCCTCCATTTCTTGTTTAAAGACTTTAAAATCCAATCTCTTGTTTCCGGAGGGTAAACAAATTTTGACTATTACAAGAGAAACACCAATCCATTAGTTTAAAGGAATAGGAGCATGTCTTTTATACCTGTTGACACATAGGAGAGTAAACAAAGCTTCTAGACTTGCTTAAAATAAATTTTTATGCCATAGACACATAGAAGAGTAAACAAACTGCACTAGACCTGTAGGGAACAAAGATGACATAACAATAAGGGAAAAGATTAGATAAACCAAAAAATAGAAAATCATCAATAAGATACATAGAAGAAGCACAAAAAACTGGAAAACAAACTAAGGTGAATGAATAATTTACTTGCTTGGAAAACATAACTAAAAATTACTAAGATGTATTAAGCAAACAGTTGGCTACCTACCCTATTGGAATAATATTTGGCCCTTCATAGTTCATAGATTTATTACGCAAGCAGCTGTTCTTAGTTCTTAGCTGGAGGTTGGACCCTCCAAAAGCATAATATGCAGAAGATGACAACTTAATAAATGGCCTATTCTTGCAACTATTGTAGTCTTATTAGCAACTTATTCAATTATTTAGAATAGACCAAACACATGAAGATGACCTCTTAATGGGACTAAAACACTGATTTGACAACCAATTCGAGATGTTGTTGACATCACATTATAGCTTTGTGAAGATTATTCAAACCAAAAAAATTGAGTTGTTTACTAGTATGAGCATGCATAAATTACACCAGTTTGTCCTAATGAGATGCACATAAGAAGCTGAAAAAACTAGAAAACAAACTAAGGTAAATGAAAACCACAAAATGATGCAGACTCAAAGAATGAAGCAAGGCAATAATAAATACATAGAACACTATAAAAGTCATAAATAAATCAAACCAAGTTTGCCACCAAACTAAACAAATCACAGCCAAACCAAAGTACACTTATCCAAAACCAATAGAATTTGTTACCTCTAAAAGCCTTAATGTTCTTTCTTTAAAAGGTCTAAAATCCTTATGACTCCATTTTGGGATATGTAATGGTACATATCCCCATTTCTCGCAAGCACTCCAATAAAAGAACCTAATGTAGCACCTTCTTTTGTGCATGGAACTCCTTCTTTGTTGATTTCAATGAAGATTCGTTCATTGGATTCAATTTTCCATACCTCAGCCATTGTAGTTTTACCTCGCTTGCGAAAACGTTTTCCAAGATCATCTACAAATAATGCAAAGCATATGTTAGATATTAAAAATAATTAAAAATTAAAAATTTTTTTCTAAATATTATATAAAAAATATTATATAAAAATGACCTATCCTCTCTTCCAAATATCCTTCGATTGGATGTTCACAATTTTCTTCTCCCGATTGAATCACCGGTGAATTTGCTGGTTGATTTTGATCTTGAAGCAACTCTGTGTTTTCTTCTTGGAGCTGAGCCATTGATCTTGCACCTATAGTTGATAAAATATTGATTAGTTATGTAATAATCATGCTACAAATATCCAAAACAAAGAAGCAAGATAAATCATAAAAATAAACAGATTCATAAAAACCATGAAAAAGCACAAGTCAAAACAAAACTAAAGTATGACAATTTTATTACCTTATTTTAAATCATGATAAATTTGATATCATGTTACAACATCAGCTTCATCTACATCCATTCGAAGCCAATTTGGATGTTCATTCTCGTCTAAACTTGGGGAATTAAAACTGTTTAAAGCAATAAAATCATCTGTGGCTAACTCTTCACCCATATCAAATAGGTCTCTTGGTTTAGTTCTCAAAACAACTGACCAATTTGATTGACGAGGGTCTTGGACATAGAAAACTTGCTCAACTTGAGATGAAAAAACAAAGGGATCGTCCTCTAATTTATCACCGGTATGTATTAATCGAGAAAAGTTCACCCAAGCAAAGCCAAACTCATCGTGCTTAATACCACAACTATGATGAACATCAACCCAATCACCTTTAAATAACACAACTCGAAATTTGCCATAGTAATCCAATTCAATTATATCTACAAGTCTCCCATAATAATCCACATCCCCAATTTCTGAAGTGTTAATAATTCCACTATTTTGAGTTCTCAAATTCACTTCACAAGAACAAGTACGAAATCTGAAACCATTTATGACATATCCCGAGAATCTCTTAGCTACCTTGTTAGGGCCTCCACCAAGGGTTTCAATTTCTGTCGAAATATTTGGATCATCCATTTTCAACACCTATACCCAAAAAATGTTATTTTTGAACAAAAACACTATTGACTTATTTTTATTAAATAAAAATAATTAATTACCTTGTTCCTAAACCAATGATGAAATTTCTCATTCACTAGCTTCTCTATATCATGTTGGTTAAGACGAGTGTGTCGACGACGTTTTCTTTTCTCCTCATCAATGAATTGCCTACATGATTATTATTTTTTTCAGGTTGAAATTAATGCACTCAAGATTAAAGAAGACAATTTATGTAAAAAGTTAAGCTAAAATGTACTTACTGTCGAAATTTTGCAATTTCATCACAATGACGTAGCACATAACGATGTGCTTGCTCTAAGGTCTTCTCACCTAACACAATATGCTCAACTTTTCCAATAGGTTCCCCTAAACTCGAAAATAAATACTTTATACGTCCCTCACTTGTAGGTGGATTTGGATTTCGCATGGGACGATTAAATCTTGTCTCAATACCTTCAAGATACCTTGAGCAAAATGTCAAACACTCGTCAACAATGTAACCTTCGGCGATGGATCCTTCCGGTTGAGCTCTATTATTAACATATGATTTTAAACGAACAAAGTACCTATAATTACCAGTAAATTATAAATACAGATTTGTATAAAAATTAAGTGAATGAAACAAATTTAATTTTTTAAATTTCATTACAATGTGAATGTACCTTTCAGGTGGATACATCCATCTATACTGCACTGGCCCACCAAGCTTTGCCTCGTCCACAAGGTGAACCATTAAATGAATCATAATGGTGAAAAATGAAGGAAGAAAAATCCTTTCCATGTGACATAGAGCCAAGACTATGCGCTGCTGAATTTTTTCAAGCTCATTCACATCCTAGCACTCTTGAGCACAATGACTTAAAAAATGATGACAATTCAAGTGCAATTAGTGTCACTTGCTTAGAAGGGCTGCATGAAAGTAGTATAACTGGAAGAAGTTCTTGAATTAGAATGTGACAATCATGACTTTTAAGGCCAGATATCTTATTCTCCTTAACACACCTTGAAAAATTTGACGAGAATCCATCTGGCACCTTGATTTGCTTCAAAACCTCACAAAAAATTTTTCTCTCTTGCTTAGACATAGTAAAACTAGCAGGAGGTAATTTCTTTCTACCATCTTCAAGAGCTTGAGGCTGAAGTTCAAATCTAATTCCAAGATCCATTAAGTCAAGGCGTGCTTTTAAATTGTCCTTTGTCTTGGTTTCATGATTCAACAAAGTTCCAATCAAATTATCACACACATTTTTTTCAATATGCATTACATCAAGACAAGTGGCGTAACATATTATGTTCCCAGTAAGGTAAGCTAAAAAATATGCTTCTCTTCTTCCACCAATTCAAAGGATTTTTCTTTACATCTTCCAGCATTCTCTTGTGACTGCTCATTTTCATTTTGTCTCTTTCTCTTACTGATTTTTTTCTTCTTTTTAGAAGCTTTTCCAGCACTAAACTCAAGATTGCCCAATTTTTTTAACACATCACTCCCACTGTCTTGTTTAGGTGTTGGTCTTAGTTCCTCTGTGCCATCAAAAAAATCTTTTTGACATCGAAAAGCATGATCATTTGGCAACCATTGGCGTGCTCCCATATAACAATATTTTCTACCATGAGGACAGCCACTTAGAAGATGTATTTTCAGCACAACATGGACAGGCAAATTTCCCTTTAGTGCTATATCCAGACAAATTAGCATATGCAGGGAAATCATTGATAGTCCAAGTTAATGCAGCCCTCAAAACAAAAACTTGATTAGACACTCCATCTAAAGCCTCAACACCTTCCCATAATTGAATCAATTCATCTATTAGAGGCTGAAGATATATATCAATATCATTTCCAGGACTTTTCTCACCAGGAATGATCATTGATAAAATGAATGAAGATTGTTTCATACAAACCCAAGGAGGTAAGTTATAAGGAATTAACACAACTGGCCAAGTGCTATAAGTAGTACTCATTGTTCTAAAAGGGTTGAAACCATCACTACAAAGTGCAAGTCTTACATTACGACAATCTGCAAGCAAAATCTGGATATCGAGCATCAAATGCCTTCCATGCTTCCCCATCAGCTGGATGTCTTAACTTTCCATCCTCTTTTCGACCCTCTTTATGCCACCTCATATCATTTGAAGTTTTTGATGACATAAATAATCTTTGGAGTCGAGGTATTAAAGGAAAATAACGTAACACCTTTGCTGCCTTTTTCTTTCTTTTGGCACCAACCTGATCTTCATCATTATTAATTACCCACCGAGAAGTACCACAAACAGCACAAGTATCCTCATTTGCATTCTCACCACGAAACAATATGCAATCATTTTTACAAGCATGAATTTTGTCATAATCAAGACCCAAGGCTTTAATGATTTTTTTCATCTCATATGAAGTCTTTGGGAATGATATGCCTAAATCATCAAAAAAACCCCTCACACAACAATTCAAGCAACATGCTAACTGGACTTCCATGACCAATTATTCAAACATCTTATATGGAACAAACGAAGCATAAAAGATAACTTTGAATAATTCTTACAACCAGGAAATAAGGGCTCTTCTGATACCTTTTAAGATATTGAAAAAGGTACTTGACTCAAACTCATCATTTGATTGATTTAGATCAACAACTTCTTCATGTTGCAAGTCTATCCCTTCATCATTTTGTGAATCTAAAACCTCAGTCGATTGTTCATTATCACACCTTGGAGCATTTGTTCCCATTATGTCACGTAACATCCCTTCTATATCATCACATCTCCTATTATTAACTTGTTCACGGTTGCTCTCTTGGTTAACTGGCAAACCATGGGTGCTAGAGGCATTAACAAAAGATGGCTTCAACATTGGTGGAAGCAGGTAAAGAGTCCTCTCCATGACAAACCCACTGAGTATATCCCCTTAGAAACCCATCACATACCAAGTGTACCCTACAATCCTCAACTGTCTGCAACGAACAATTGACACAATGTATACATGGGCACATAATCTTTCCATCGTAAGATGCATTGCAGAATGCAAAATCTAGAAATGTCCTCAACTCCTTCTCTATATTCATTACTATTTCTAGGCTTGTTCATCCAACTTTTATCCATTATGAAACTAAAACAGCTGAAATACAAACAATATGTTAAGGTTATGTGATGTGTATGCTTAATATAGAAATATAATATTGCTAGGAAAAATTAAATGAGATAACTAAATTTATATTTTTTATTATATCGATAAAGATGATCTACAAAACTTGTATATGTAAAAAAAAAAATGACATGGCACTCCAAAATTAGACGACTCTTCTAGGCCTTCGCAATGCATGATCTTTTAGACAAGCAAAAAGTTGAATATGTGCTTTTCAAGTCATAAATGGTTTCTAATTTTCTTTGCAAGTCATCCAATCAGTTGTATTCATATTTGCTGGTTTTAACTTTTGATGTGGGGAACACTGTTACTATTAAGATTTTCCCTATCATTTTTAAGAATTGGGCTCTACTGTTCTTATCCTTATTACCTAATGAGATCAAAACATCAATTTGTTCTCTACAGACACATTTTCATTTGAATCTTGATGATAGAAGTTAGATCTAATTTGTACTGTCTATTAACTTCACATGATACTATGAGTCTAGCATTCAAAAGCATATGCACATTTTGACGAATTTGATCAAGGCTTTTACAAAATTCTAAGTATACTAGCTTTAACTACCTCGTTCTTTCTTGGCCCATGGGTGTTTCAACTTGAACTAACTTTCAGAATTAATTCAATGGACTAGACAGCTTGTCTAAAGGAAATCAACTAGTCCCGTAAATAGCACTTGAGGGATAGGACACAATCACAAAGTGGACGATTAGCTTAAAGCAAAACAAGAACATATAGAAAGTGCTAAATCGTTGTAGTATGTAACATATAAGTAGCTTAAGCAGTAATGTAACAAAAACATCTAAAGACACATATAACTAGTAATGTAAGAAAATCAAGTAAATTAACATAAACTAATTCTAGGAAACAAGGAGAAATTTCCAAATTACCTGGATGTCCTTCCAATTTGTTCAAAATATCGTCACAAACTTTTATGATCTCTGCACTATCTTGACTAGAAATCGATCCACCGACTCGCAAAACCTCTGTTTTACCAACTCCAAGAACCTTACATTCAATAGAAGAAGACAATATTATGGAGATTATGCTTAACAAAAACTCATAGCTCACATACAATTTTATGGAAGTTATACAATATACTACTAAAGGTTACGAAATTTACTACATATTATGCAATGTGAGCAAGCACAGCATCAAACACAGTTCAATTTGGAAAAGTTATTAATAACCTCAATCAAACCCCTTTAGCGCATTCGGCAAATGATGTTCCAAAGAATGACCCCTTTGGCGGATTCGGCAAATGATGTTCCAAAGAATGACCCCTTTAGCGACTTTCTCATTGAAACCTAAAAAGGAAATCACAAACATTGTTACAAAACAAATTCAATCAAGTTAAACGTCCTCAAGATACAATTATATTATCTTTATACATACGTTTAAAATTTGATCGATTTTTAAAATTTCTATTCGTTTCGTCCACCCCTACTTGTTATTCTTATAATGCCATCGCTAATGAGTATATTCTCTAAATGTGATGAATTATTTTGTGAATATTATTATCTATTATCATAATAATGAGGAAAGCCAAAATAGTTCTCTTTAATATGTTACCACTAGATTCAAGTATAGTTGTCATACCATAATTTTTTTTAAAAAAAAAAGTAAATGAAATCACGCAAAGCAAAGCAAATATCTGGAAATTTGAAATTGTTATCTGCACAAGTGGGAAAAATGCCTGTAAATTTGGTCATGTTAGGCATGAATTACTATTACAGACTCTCAACGGATGCTAGCAAAGTCTAATAACTGGATTAGTCATTTTTCTTATGTTAAAGTTCATCAAAAAATTTAAACATGCATATCAAATCTAACTGAAGGTAATTGAATGATAATATTTGGTATGTTTCTATTGTTGCCACTTTACACATGCTTAATTCTAATGTCTAAAGGCAAATAGACAGATTGGCAACGATAATTTGGAAGGGGGAAAAATGCTAGACAGTGATAAATACACCAACCAAGATTACTAGGTCGGTAATGTTTATAAATATAAAAATAACATTAATGGAATCCCCAGAAACATATTCCCTAAAAGATTCTCAACCTAATCAACAGTTCCAAAAATTGTTACAACATTATCTTGAGAATAATATTTCAAAAAAATACAATCTAATCAATTCTTTTTTTTTATTCCACCATGCACATTTAACTGTTTTTGAAAAAATAAACTTATTGTTTGCTTCACAGTTCAGTTTGTCCTATAATTCATTTAAGAAAAAAGGGTTACGCTTAATTTTGTGCAGCACGTAAGGCTAATCCAGGGGACTTTTCTAGGCAAAGTTTTCCTAACATAAGTTACACTGGTAAACTGATCAAATACTCATGTATGAAAATGTGTATAGATTTAAGATTTCCTTGGTGTATAAAACGTTTATCGTATTATTGTAATGTTGCTAAATGAAAATAAGCATTTGCAGACTCACAAAACCATCCCAAAAATCAGATTTTGCAAGCCATGTTTTTCAGAAACTAGTGACTAGCACCTTTGTTGAATCATGATGTTCATGAACCCAAAAAAAAATGTAAACATTATGCGTCAACGGGCATACAAATCTACAAGGTAGGAAGGATAGACTGCTGAAAAAGAAGGGTTCAAACTGTCTTTGAATAGCAACATGGATGAAAGAAACAAGTAATGCAAGTCAAAAAAGTTGCAACCTAGAAACGAAGAGCCAAGCCGAATAGCAGAATATTAATTCAGATTCCATGCAGAAATGCAACACCCAAAACTCTTTGCAAGACCATAGATTAAGTAACTCTCCAATAGCAAGTTGAAGCACATTAGAACTAGAACTACAGAAATTAAAAGTCACCCATTCAACCAAATGTTTATTTCCACATAGTTTCTGCTAAATAGTTGGATTTTCATGACAAACAACTCTATCTCGTGCAGAAAGTGAAGCAGACAAGCAAGGCATATCCGTTCATCCCTACAGATCAATGATATTTGCAGATTTTTGACAGCTTGTGTTATCTCAGTTCTAGAGAAAAAATAACTAATAGACTACATGGTCATTCAATCTAGTAAATACGATTATGAAAGGATAGAAATAGTCCTAGTAAATTTCTTCAGCATCTTAAAGAACAAATGCTACATTGACAGTTCTAGAAGATATCTTACTAATTTTAGAGTCTCAAAAAGATCACATACTTTCAAGAGTTACATTAAGAAAAATTGAGTTCTCCATTAAAGATTCTTGCTGATCACTCAAACGAACCAAAAACACTTGTCAAATCAATCTATTTAAAGCCTAAAACAAAATTCCCTATTACCCTGGTAATAACAACAACCAATCCAAGTTCAGAGTTTCAGACTGAAAGTTATCAACGTGTAGTCACATTTTTGCAAATGAAAAAATAAAGTGAAAAATTATGCTTTCAACTGCAAAGACATAATTAAGTTAAAAACTATCGATTATCATTGCCAAAAAAGTACACATAAATCATATAGCTTACAGAGCTTTAAAAGACAAAAGCCCACAAAATAAAATAAAAACAACTGCTAATTTTAAGATTCCAAAGCAATGCAGATGCCCATAGATTTATCAAAAAGACTTGGTTTTTTGAAAAAAAAATTAAGTAGTAGAAAAGAGGGGAAAAGGGAAAAAAAATAGGGATAACGAAAATCGTAGCTTTTTTTTTTTTTAATCAATGAAAACTATTGCTTGAAAGCACAAAAGCCTTCTAAATTCAAAGCTTAAATGCCAATTTCAAGTAGATAAGCACATGCATTCAGAACTAAATATAAAAATCACTAAATAACGGAGGCAAAAAATTAAAAAAAAGAAGAAGAAATCATACCTGCAGGAAGCCGGAATGAAGGTAAAAGAATCACAGTGGGGGAAAAGAAGGGCTTTGAGCCATCCCCCAACGGCTTTCACAGGGAGGGAGCGGTCTGAAATTTTTACATAGATTGAGGGGTTGTTTTGAGGGGCTGATTGAGGGTCTATTTTGGAGTGGTGGTGGATGAAATTAGTGAGTTTTGGTAGTTGATTAAGTGATTGTGATGTTGAACAAGAGAAGGTGGTGGCGATTTGGGTGGTGGTGGCGCCGGCGATTTGGGTGGTGGTTCACTTCGGTGGCTGCATCTCAAAGACGAAATGGGTTTTGCTTTTTATTGTTTTTCTTTTGTTTTTTTGTTTTTTGAGAGAATGAATATTACCGTGGGAGGGGTAATGAGGGGCGCGGGAAGGAATAAGTGAGTGGGAAATTTTTAGATTACCGCCTAATTTAGGGGCGGTTTCATAAATAACCCGCCTCAATTATGAAAGATGTTGATGCGGTTTATAAAAATGCCTCCATATAGGGACGGAAAGAAAATTCTTTATTTTTTAGAGGCGGTTTTAAAAACCGCCTCCAAAGAACCGCCTCCGTAGCCTACTTTTTTTGTAGTGAAGTAACCCTTTCCAGTTACTACGCTTATACGATGCATAATACTGCACAAATCCCGCCTTCAAGAAGCACAACCGGTGTGTACGATCCATACTACTCTATCATTATGCACACAGGTAGTACTTCTGTCGCTGGGCACCAGGCACATTCAACTTCACTTTCTGCTGGATTTGAGTTGCACCCCATATTCCATTTCCTCAGTGGTCATGCCGATGAATTTCATGATTCAAGCTCGTCCACATTTTTCACCCCGGGTCCTCCTTCACACATGCCTACTTCGGGTCCATCCACCTCTACCATGGTCCATCATCATATTCAAGATCTCGATGATGCTTAAGAATTAGATGACGATGAGATCGACGAAGATGAGCTGGTCAACCCATCCTGAGGTGCATGCTCAACGTGAGATTAGGAAGCCTAGAAGATTTTGCTGCTCATCGACGTCCCGAGACCCAAATCGACAGCAATTTCGTCGACTTTAGGCGTATTCGATAACTTGTATACTTGTAAATTTGAATTTTGTTTTTACACAATTTGATAAGCAATTGTAATTTTGATAAAGTTTATACTTGTACATTCAATTTCAAAGTATTTTACCATTTTGCTCCTAAAAAAAAAGCTAATTTTCACATAATTTTTAAAACAACCAATACTAAATCCTACAAATATCAAAAATTAAGAAAATACTAAAAAATGCAAATTAGGGTATGTTATTAACAAATTTTTGGCGAAGAAAACACTTGTGTGTAGAAATGGAATTGGCCTAAAAAATTTGCCTAAAAACAAAGAAATTGAGATTTAGGAACCAAGAAAAATTTGCCTAAAAACACAGAAATTCATATTTAGGAACCAAGATAGAGTTAAAAGACATTTACGTGCCAAAAATATGATTTAGGATTAAAAATTTGGAATATGCTTAAAAATACAATTTTTAAATTTAGGATTAAAAATTACCCAAAAAGGCATTCACAAAGGCAAATTACCATTTTGCCCTTTAATTGACATAATAGACGAAAAATAGCGATCCACTTTGAAAAAATCACAAAAATTTAAAAATTTATATAAGGGCATAAATTGCAAATTTAAAAATAAAATTTTGTGAAAAAATGTGTTTGCGTTCTGAAAGTACAATTTTGCCCCTATAATTGCACGTTCGCCATTTTTACCTTAATTGGATTTTGACATTAAAAAATATAAAATGCCTCCCAAGACATTAGAAAATTAAGTCATATGCCAAAATTTGATGTCTACAGCTTTATTATTTTTAAATTCAAAATTTTACAATTCAGACACAATCCTTGTACATAATATATGCAATTTGAACTACCTCAATTATTTCGGACAATAAAACCTAGAAATTTACCAAAAACATTAACCTTCAAACCCTAAAACTCTAACCTTAAACCAAAACCAAAACCCTAACCCTACCCCCCAACCCACAAACGCATGCACAAAAAAAAAAGAGTACAGTTTTGCCACGTTTCACTTACCGAACGCGACAGTACAATATATTAAAAAAAAATTAGCTGCCAAACGCGACAGGCATATATTGTACCACAAATTTGTCAGGAGCCACATTTGACAAATACTTTTTTTTTTTGGGGCAATATTCTAATCAACTTGCCCAATCAGAGAGACGGGATTGCAAGATGCAATGAACACAAGAATTGGAGGATGGAATGCGAAAAGGCTGAGTGGTGGACAAAAGAGAAGAGTCAGCATTTGCATTGAAATCTTGACTCGACCAAAACTTCTTTTCCTTGATGAACCAACTAGTGGGCTGGATAGTGCTGCTTCTTACCGTGTCATGAGCCGTATTAGCAAACTTGCAAAACAAGACAGAAGGACTGCTATTGCATCTATTCATCAGCCAAGGAGTGAAGTCTGTGAGCTTTTCCACAGCCTTTGCCTTTTGTCAACTTGGGAGAACGGTTTACTTTGGCTCGGCTTCTGCAGCAAACGAGGTAAATTGTTTTTTTAGTATCTGTTATGGTACCAAATAAGAATGGTTAATTACTTAACCTTTGTCCTACTATATTTGTCACAGACGACTTCTTTTGATAAAATAAATTTATTTTGAAACCACTAGTTCACATAAATTATTTGATTCCTAGTAATATTTTAACAAAAATATACATTACATTTGGGGGTGGGGGGGGGGGTGTGCATTTAAATTAAAAATGTTAAAAAAGTAAAACAAAATAAACTTTTTAAATTGACTTGGAATTATGAATGTACATTTTTCTAACTTTAGCATGTATAGAAAATTTGTCAAACATAGCATCATGAAAATTGAAGGAAAAAGATTGCAGTTGTAGAAACTAGAGAAGTTTATATAATTGTTACAAAACCAATGGGAGCTTTATGTAATTTAACATTTTGTTTGATTCTTATATCTATTCAATAAGATGAACATCTATGTCAAATGAATATTTGTGCTTGTAATAATTTGCTCCAGTATTTTGCTTTGAAAGGCTTCCCTTGTCCGGCCATGAGGAACCCACCTGATCACTTCCTTCGAATGATTAACCTCCACCCCTTCCCCCTCTCCAACAACAACGAAAAAAAAATTACAAATTGTGACTTTGTGGCAAGTACGTTGCTGACTAAAATAAAAAGGGCGTTTAATTTAGAGAAATTACGGAGACAAATAGGTGTCATGATACCTATTGTTGATGTTTAGAAAACGATAATAATTATTTTTCAATAGGAATGGCAGTGATTAGTTACAGTTTTTATAATTCTTTCAAAATATGACTTTATCAAACTCATTAACCCTTTTAAAGGTGTCATGATACCTATTGTTGATGTTTAGAAAACGATAATAATTATTTTTCAATAGGAATGGCAGTGATTAGTTACAGTTTTTATAATTCTTTCAAAATATGACTTTATCAAACTCATTAACCCTTTTAAAGGGAATGATACTTATTCCATCGTCAAAGTAAAATGTTGGAGGGAATTTGGCTGGGTAGCGGCACAAGAATGTTAACGCGATGAATTTTCAATTCAGGAGTTGCTATAAGACAATTCAGCTTTAGATAAATGCTCACGCAACTGTTGATTTGGTGACCTTCGAGAACTATACTACTAAACAAACCAGTAGCCACCAAAAGGCAACTATATTAATTTGATACTAGTATCTTGTCTCGACTTGATTGGATCGTATTCTTTATATTCTTCTCAGTCTGCGTGTATAAATGAATTTTTGTTAAAAAAATGTACATGAATGGAAGACAAGGGAGAAGAAGAATTAAAATTCCACCCACTCTTCAACACAACAGCACCTTCACCTTCAGTAGTCTATAAATTTTGAATTCAGTCAACATTTCCAATAATTTATCATAGAATGCCACTATATTTCCCAACTTAGTATTTTAGTGAAAAATGCCTCTAAATCAATTTTTCTTGGGAAAAATTCACTTTGCTATCTAAAGTATTTTCAAAATCCCACATTGCCATCTAAAGTAACGTTTGTTTTTAATTACCATCTAAAGTTAAACAAATTTCTCAATTTGCCATCTTAAGTGAACTTAGTTTCTAGTTGAAATATACAATTAAATAAATAAAAAATTTACCATCTTAATTTTACTTTATTTCTATATGCCATATAAAGTATAAAAAAATAACTCAATTTGCTATTTTTTTAACTTAAAACATAAAATACCTTATGATTGGATATTTACAAATATTTTTTACTTTAATTGATAAAAATTTTGAGTTCATTTTATTTTATTTATTGGCATAGTTACTAAAAGTAATTTTAAAATATACAAATATATTTTTTTAAAAAGATTGAGGTAGTTTGAGTTAAGTCCAAAACACATATAAATAGTCAATTTTCAAACCCAATTATTTTCCTAGCTTATAATTTGTTCTCTCATAATATATGACTAGTAATTCAGAATTGTTAATAAGATCTGAAAAATGGATATTCAAATGAGTTTTGGGCTAAACTCGACCAGCTCAAATTTTTTATAAAAATGTATTTGTATATTTTAAAAATATTTTAGCAGTTATGCTAATAAATAAAATAAAATGAACTCAAAATTTTTATGAATTAAATTAAAAAATGCTAGCAAATAACCAATTACAAGGTATTTTATGTTTTAAGAGAAAAAATAGCAAATTTAACTATTTTCTTACTTTATATGGCAATTAGAAATAAAATAAAATGAAGATGGTAAAATTTTCTATTTATGTAATTTTATATTTCAACTACAAATTACAAACTAAATCCTCTTAAAATGGCAAATTGAGCAATTTGTTTAACTTTAAATGGCAATTAGAAACAAAAATTATTTTGGATGGCAATGTAAATTTTGAAAATACTTTATATGGAAAAGTAAAATTTGCCCATTTCTCTTGGAGCGAATCCACCATTAGCATCTGGAAGATTTACGTCCCTGTAGAGTGTGGAAGAACTGTCAACAATGTTGACACGTTTCGTAACAAAAAGAAGGTTTCCGTCTATCCCATAATTCGTGTGGAAGTTGAGTGCTTATTTTCTTCTCTTTCCTTGACTTTTTGGGTGCTGTTGTGGACTAGTGAATGGTTTTCAAATCAAGCTTGCCAAGATTGAAAGCTACAAATCAAAGTATGAATTTTCACTGTACGAAAAGAATGTTACGTTCTCCAACTGTCCAAAAACCTCAAGAGCCTCCCTCTATATATAACGTTATATCCTCCAAAAATGTCCAACAACCACAACATATTTTTCATGGAGCCTTCCGTAAATGATATTCCTCGTTGGACTCCTCGTTCAAGTCCATCAAAAAGACCTCCTGAAGACCCAAAATCAAGCGAGAATAATCATAACGTAAAGGTAGATAGCTTTCATCACGATGATCATGTTTCCTTGCGTAATAACTCATCAGGAAACAGCTTCCCATTCAGCGATCTTCCTCCGCCGTTTCTTGATTCCAGCAGAATGACTGTATCTTTAGACGTAGAACAAGTTGCAATATTGCCCAAAAGTGATGATAACCTTGGTGCAATACCTTACATGAAAGATGCTCGCTGGACTTCAAACGGAGATACAGTTTACTTGACATGGAAGAACTTTGGGGTGACAGTGCCGGACAAGCGTGGCGGACAGCTTCCCATCTTGCAGGGGCTTACTGGCTATGTGGAACCCGGTGAGGTTTTGGCAGTCATGGGTCCTTCCGGATCCGGCAAGTCAACTCTTCTTGACGCATTGGCAGGTAGATTTTTAATTTTTTTATATTTTATTTAAAAAAATAGTGCGATACAAAAAGTTACAAAAAAAATATATATATATATATATATATATATTTTAAGAACGTTGTATATTTATCTAAACTTAGTAAAAACTTGCCATCTGTATTGAAAAGTTATAGTAACAAAAAGTTGTTGTATTATTTGTACTTTTATTTTGTGAAATGGCAACATATTATCACTAATATACACTAATTAACCTGACCTGCAACGAGGAGGGACTTAAGTTCAGTTCCCTCTTTAATCTCCCCAATTAGCAGGCAAAAGATTATGAGGCAGTTACGGATGAAATATCTATTTACTAAACGATAAAGTACCTTTGGTCAAAGTCAATGAGAAGATTCTTTACTCAAAAGGCATTTAGCCACTTGCTGATGTATCAAATCTACGGCATAATTTAGTGGCTTCAGTTTTTTCTTTATTTGGAAAAAGTTGGATACAGACGAAGTAAGATGTCAATTGGAATATATATCTGTCTTTTTCAACTATTGGGTTCATGGAAAAAGGAATTGGTTGAAAGGTCTTTCTTTGTTTTATTGATATTTAACATGTTATTTCCAATGTTTTAAAAACCGGACCGGTCAATGAACCGGAGGGGGGTGGGGTTCAAGGTCGGACCGATCGGAGCAGGGGTTCAACGCTTTTTCTCTTTTTTTTTAATTTAATGCATAATATAACAACAAATACTAAATATACTCTGCCCTATTGAACTAGTCAACACATTACTTCTTTGAATACATTCAAATATACAAATTAATGAATCTATTATATTTGGTTAAAATTTTATGAAATATTCTATGTATATAACAATTAAATTAACAAAGAAAAGCATTAAAAATATAAAACATATAATAACTATAAAAAGTAAGTGTATTGAAAAAAAATAGATAAAATAGATATTTTAAAATTCACTACTAGAGTACATTATTATGTTTTTAAATATTTAAATTACCATTTTGAATATTCTAAATTATTAAATCATATTTGTTGCTTGTTTTTCACATTCTCTACTCTTTTAATATCAAAACTTATCAGACCATTGAGTGAGTCAATTTGGACTCTATGCAATAGTCTCAAAAATAAGATTAACAAGTAAATATATTTGCATATTAGTTTTTAATTTAATCAATTCTATTCAGTTTACACATTTTCTTTTAGTATATCAAGAAAAGGTGGGTATATAATGCTATAATAATTGGAATCAATATATTGTACAAAAAAAATATAATTTTAATGATCTAAACTGATTTTTGGTTTTTTATAAAAGGAAATAACTTTCTACCCACTTACTTCCAAGATGCCATATGTGCTTATTATTGAATAATGATTAATCATAATTCAAAAATTTAAACAAATGACTTATAAAAATATCAATTTAAACTTTTAACTATGAGAATACTTTAGGCATAAATGAATAGTTAAACAATTTAGATAAAAAGAATAATTTTAGTAGGAGATATTTTGGTAAAAATAAATTCAAGATTTCTTTAATATAATAAATTTGGATGCCAAGTTAAAGAGGTAAGAATTAATTAATTTCATCAAACATGATTAATAAAGGAAAGAAAGATAAATCCAAGATTTCTTTAATATAATGAATTTGGATGTCAAGTTAAAAAGGTAAGAATCAATTCATTTCATTAAACATTATTAGGAAACAAATAAACTTAAAAAAGTAAGAATCAATTAAACTCATTAAACGTGATTAATGAAAATAAAGAAACTAAAAAAAGTAAATGTGAGTTAATTTTATCAAACATTATTGATAAAGTAAATAAAGAAACTAATGATGTAATAATCAATTGATTTATTAAAATGATTGAATGAATTAGAAAAGAACAAATAAAATAATTCCTAACATAACAACAACAAATGCAAAGTGGGCTGGATGGTTGGCAGCCCAAAAGTTTGAGGGAGAGGTCTTAGGTTCGAGTCCTCTTCCTTGCTTTGGCTTTCAAAAAATTTTTGAAAGCTACAAATTAAATAAATTGTCGGTTCAACGGTTCGCCGGTTCATTCTGGTTCGTGCGGTTCAAACGGTTCTGGATTTCTACAGTAATTTATATAGAACCGGACTAGAGCCATGATCGGTTCGCAATCGAACCGGTGAAACCGGCCGGTCCGATCCGATTCTTAAAACATTGGTTATTTCTAGTACTCTATAAAAGCTTTTTTTTTTTCCCCTCTCCTCAAAGGACAAGAGAACATCTTCATTTTAAACATTTTCTTCCATTTTACCCAACTTTTCTTTCGAAAAATCCTGAATTTTTCTTACAACACCAATATAATATAGTCCAACACTTGTCTTTCTTATCTTCATGAGTCCTTTCCATTTTGGGATTTTGTATTCTTTTTATCGTCAACTTATACTAGGTAGTGTTATAAGTACAACCTTAGATAAAAATTACTCAATTTCTTTGTGAATTTCTTTGTAATTTAATAAATGAAAGCGGTGAGTTGTATGGAATGGATCCATTTTGTTGTAAATATTTGGCAGAATATTAAGGGTATTTTGCATTTTACTCCGCTAGAAGATACTAGTATTTTAGAACTCCGCTAGAGTAAAATTGTCAACTAATTAATCCGTGAAAAAATTTCCAGGGAGGCTCGATTCAAGCACAAGGCAGACGGGAGACATTCTTATCAATGGCCGCAAGCAAGCGTTAGCTTTTGGTACTTCTGTAAGGAAACTAAAAACTCATATCACCAACATCTGCAATTAATTATACAAAACCAGAATTAATTTATCAAATTTTTATTTCATACAACAAATCTTGAAAGTATAAAAGTATGTTAAACTCACAAAATTATATATAAACAAAAAACTAATTTCTCTTGATTTCATGCCTTTTTCCATTCTTGGATGTTTAGTTCAAGGGATAATTACAGAAACCTCCCCTGAGGTTTTTGACAATTGCAACTAGCTCCTCCAAATTTGAAAAATTACACTTAACTCCCCTACTTTTACTTGTTTGGGCAACAAAACCTTAAAGTCAACAAAATTATGAGGTGAATACCCTAAAATACCCCTGTATTTTTTTCTTAAAAAAAGGATATTTACCACCAACTCCATCTCTTCTACTATCACAACTGTCACTAGCATATCTATTGGAAAATAAGTGAAAAAAACACCGCCAATTATTTATACCTGAATCATCGTCCTCCGAGGTGCATAATTTAATCTCCTACTACTTCTCCTCTTTTTTTTTTTTATCTCTACAAGAACCCAACTACATAAATTCCAAACAAACTCAAATAATTTGTCAACCCAAATGATTCTCTACAAATCAATTTAACCAAACCATCCACTAGCTTTGATATTTCCCTTCGATAAATTTACAAGAGGAAAAATAAATCTTACAATATACAATCTTTATTTCTTTTATATTGATTTACAGTTTCCAAATTTAAGGTTTTACAAAATAGTTATACACCACAAAGAGCGGAGGCTATCAAAATAAAAAAAAAAAACCTGCAACACCCTCAACAAAAAATCCGTAAAACCCTCAACAAATACATAAAACACTTGACAAAATGCTTGAGATAGCAGCATTCATGTCTCTTTTCTTTTTTACAGTATTTCCAACAAGTTGAATAATCTAAAGGAAAAAAAGTCAAATCAACAACAGAGAGTAAATAACCAAAACTCTAAAATTCTAAATAAACAAAACTTCCAATAACCACAAAGATTCAAGATAATTGTATAATTATTCTAAAATTTTCTACCAACAGGGATCAAAGATAAAAAAAAAAAATCAAGTAGATAAAATACCTTGGTGTTAAGAAATTCAAGAATGATGGAACTAGTTTTGTAAGATCAGGAAAATGGATGGGGATTTATGCTTCCTTATGCCATCGAGCATAATCATGGAGAAAAAGGGGAGGAAGAGAAAGATGGAGGTAATAGATAGTGATGAGGAAAAAAAATCTGGCCAAGAAGAAGTAAAATAAAATTGTGAAGAAAGAAGAGAAGAACAAGAGAGAGTATAGAGGTAATTTGGTGGATGTTGGTGGGTGATGGAGATAATATGCAAAGGGTAAAGAAAGGAGGCTTTGTAAAATGGGAATAGGGATGAGTGATTTCAAAGGGTTTTGCGGCGGGGAAGGGGAGGAGGAGAGAGAGAGAATGGTGGTTTGGGGGAGAGAGAGAATGGCGGTTTGGGGGAGAGAGAGAGAGAGAGGGCAAAAAGGAAGATAAGATGATTTTTTCTTTTTTTTTTATGAACTTTTTTTGGTAAAAGATTGATTTCAAAGGGTATTATTGGAACTTTAGTTAACCAAGGGAGGTAAGTGTAATTTTTCAAATTTGAGGGGAGCTAGCTGCAATTGTAAAAAACCTCAGGGGAAGTTTTTGTAATTATCCCTTAGTTTAATGGATTTTTTTTTTTTTTTTTTTTTTTTTTGGTGATATAGGCTTATGTGACTCAAGATGACACCTTAATGACTACACTAACTGTAAGAGAAGCTGTGTACTACTCGGCTCAACTTCAGCTTCCTGATTCCATGTCAAAGTCAGAGAAGAGAGAAAGAGCCGAAAGTACAATAAGAGAGATGGGATTGCAAGATGCAATGAACACAAGAATTGGAGGATGGAATGTGAAAGGGCTGAGCGGTGGACAAAAAAGAAGAGTCAGCATTTGTCTTGAAATCTTGACTCGACCAAAACTGCTTTTTCTTGATGAACCAACTAGTGGGCTGGATAGTGCTGCTTCTTACCATGTCATGAGCCGTATTATCAAACTTGCAAAACAAGACAAGAGGACTGTTATTGCATCTATTCATCAGCCAAGTAGTGAAGTCTATGAGCTCTTCCACAACCTTTGCCTTTTGTCAACTGGTAGAACGGTTTACTTTGGCTCGGCTTCGGCAGCAAACGAGGTAAATTGTTTCTTTAGTATCTGTTATGGTACCAAAATAGAATGGTAATTAGTTACTCTTTGTCCTACTGTATTTGTCACAGCTGACTTCTTTCGATAAAATAAATTTATTTTGCAATCACTAGTTCACATGAATTATTTGATTCCTAGTAATATTTTAACAAAAATATACATTACATTCTTGGGGGGGGGGGGGGGGGGGGGGGGTACATTTAAATTAAAAATGTTAAACAAAATAAGCTTTCAAAGTTGACGTGGAATTATGAATGTACATTTTTCTGACTTTAGCATCTATAGAAATTTTGAAGGAAGAATATTGCAGTTCTAGAAACTAGAGAAGTTTATATAATTGTTACAAAACCGACGGGAGATTTATGTAATTTACCATTTTGTTTGATTCTTATATCTATTCAATAACATGAACATATATGTCAAATGAATATTTCTGCTTCTAATTTGCTCCAGTATTTTGCTTTGAATGGCTTCCCATGTCCGGCCATGAGGAACCCATCTGATCACTTCCTTCGAACGATTAACAAGGACTTTGATGCTGTAAGCCATTATTTCCTCGTCTCTCTTTTTTTTTTTCCCTCATATACAATTAACTTAATTATGTCCAATTATGATCAATTAATCATATGCCTACCAAGAAATGTCGAATTATATGGTGCTATTCTTTAATTCTAGGACATTGAACAAGGAGTAGGTGGACAGAGCAGTGCTTCCGAAGCAATAGAGTTTCTCATTAAATCGTACCAATCATCAGAGACTTGTCAGCAAGTCCAACAACGAGTGCATGATATATACCAAGAGGTACACAATTTGTTTTACCTAAGGTCTAGGATTGTCAATAAGGACGAATCGGCCCGAGCTCGACCTGTTTAGTCTGTCAAAGACTCGTGAACTTAATTTTATATCAGGCTGAATTGAGTTTGGACCGAAATATTAGATTCAAAATATTTTTTAATCGAATTTGAGCCTCATAAGGCTCAGGCCCATTATAGGCTCGGCTCATACACACACACACACACACATATATAGACACACGTACACACACATATATATACACACACACGCATATATATACATATACACATACATACACATATACATATACATATATACACATATACATATACATACATACACATATATATGTACACACACACTATATATTTATATATATATATATATTGTATATCATAGTATTCTTTTGGTATTTATAAGCCTAATGAATTAATGTGAGTGAAGCTTTTGTATCATAAATTTAATGCACTTAACATGTTTGATCGAATAATCTAGAAGATAAAACTCTTTTTGCGCCATAAAATTTTCGTTTACTTTTTAGTTAAATACGTACATTAATATGTAAGTGAGATATTTATGCTTAGTAATACTATCTTACAGATGTATTTTGTGAAATTTTTACTTGAATACCTATATATTAGTACACTTTGAGACAGTTATTTTTTATTTAATCACTTCAAAAAATTTTGCTCTACTTTTCAAAAATAATTTTGCACTGGAGGATTGTACTTACATACAGTAATATTAATTTGCTAATTAGTTTGTCTTCATTCATCATTTTTGTGAAATTATTGAATGTTAAGAATATTTTAATAGTTTTAGTCTCATAGGCTCGTGAGCTTAGACTTATAGTTCGAATATTTTATGAGTTGAATATGAGTTTCATATTTACAAACTCAAAACTCATAAGTCGAAACTCATAAAACGATTAAATATATGAGTTGAACCTGCGCTTGTTAAAGCACGACTCATAGGCCCGATTGACACCCCTGCTCTTAAATCTTGTTTGACATTAATGTATGTTGATTCTAGAAAGAAACAAGTATTTAACTTCCATTTCGTGTATCTGTTTATTAGATTGGTGGAGTATTGGAAAACAAGGGAAGCCAAGCTAGCTTCATTACCCAGTGCCTTGTTCTTACTGAGAGATCTTTCGTGAACATGTATCGCGATCTAGGCTACTACTGGCTTCGTTTGGCTATATACATTGCGTTGTGCTTGTGCGTAGGAACTATCTTTCACGATGTTGGACATAATTATGGCTCCATTCAGGCAAGCAATCAATATTATAATTCCAATTCAATTTTCATTTCAATTCGATCAGGTTACAATCTTGAGATTGCCAGTCCTTCATAGCTTGACATTTCATTTGCTTATGCCCTTTCTTGGCAGGCTAGAGGCTCAATGCTTATGTTTGTTGCAGCATTCCTAACCTTTATGGCAATTGGTGGATTTCCTTCTTTCGTAGAGGACATGAAGGTGAGTGCCTGTCCTATATCTCCAACACATATTGGTTGGTTAATTCACTTACTTTGTCACCCAATAACTCTTTCCTGAACATTATTCATGATGCATTAATCTGTCATTTTTTTTTTATATTTTTCTTGTCAATCAGATTTTCACTCGAGAAAGATTAAATGGACACTATGGTGTGGCTGCATTTGTGGTTGGAAATACATTATCATCCATTCCTTACCTATTACTAATCTCTCTGGCACCTGGAGCCATAGCTTACTATCTTGTTGGACTTCAAGGGGGAATAGACCATTTTATTTATTTTGCTCTCATGCTCTTTGCTTGCATGATGCTGGTTGAGAGCCTAATGATGATCGTCGCGAGCATTGTTCCAGATTTTCTCATGGGAATCATCACGGGTGCAGGAATCCAAGGTGTGATGATGTTAAATGGAGGGTTTTTCAGATTGCCAAATGATCTCCCTAAGCCATTTTGGAGGTATCCCATGTACTACATTGCCTTCCACAAGTATGCAAACCAAGGCTTCTACAAGAACGAGTTTGAAGGATTAAAATTCCCAAATCAGGAAATAGGAGGGCCGTCCACGATTACTGGTGATTATATTTTGAGAAAATTTTGGCAAGTGGAGATGGGTTATTCTAAATGGGTTGATGTTGGGATTGTGTTTGGTATGGTAGTTTTGTATCGGTTGATGTTCTTGGGAATTATAAAAATAGTGGAGAAGATTAAAAACTTGAACATCAAAGCTTCTCTGAATTGTTTCCATTAGGGTTCAGCTTGTGTAGAAGATGATCGTCTTCTACCTCTTGCTGTAATGTGTCTTGAATAAAATTGCTGTAACTTATGCACCCTGCATAGAATATTTATGTGTTTTGAAAAATTATATGAGGATGAATACATTGTCATGTGGTGATCAATTACCAAGTATTAATTAAAATAGTTCATAGTTAGAGACAAGAAATTTTAATTATGACTTTAAATAAGTGTCCCTAGGTACACCATTTGCTGTTAATCTACTAAAATTTGTTCATATGTTGGCATAAGAAGAACTTCGCCCGTACATATATATTAACGTCTCAAAATTGATATAAGTTAACTTTTGTGGACCTTCTTATCTAGTGATTAATTTTATGTATCTACAGGAAAAGGACATCTTTAATTTATACTTATGTCGTAGATTTAATTGTTGGATGTATGACAAGGTGCTATCATATTTCTTTTTTTAAGCTTAACTTTAAAATTTCTGGATTGAATTACAATATTTCAAATATGTTTGATAAAATGTTTTATGTTGCATGCATAAGGCCACATGATTGTTAAATTTATCGTGCATCTTAGCTCTTAGTATTTGTAAGAGTGCAAATAAGATTGAGTGATATTCATATCTTGTTTCCTACATATTTTTAAAATAACTTTCTTGTTTATTAAGATTCTTTTTATTATTAATATTTATAACTTGTTAAGATCACTGAAAAAAATTTGTTTAACTGCTTCGCTGAGAAAAGAGGTAGTGAGAATTTAGTTAGAAAGAAACATAAATCAAAACACAATGGCATTACAAAAATCTTGTGGTTGACCTCCTAAATGAGTTGCAAACAATTCTATCTCCCCCCCCCCCCCCCCCCTCTTCCCTTCTCTTCTTTTAACCTACAAATTGTAACTTTATAGCAAGCGCATTGCTAACTAGAATTGAGTTCTATAACTAAATTGTTATCTATTCAAGTTTTACGAATGTAAGCTACTAGTCCCATTAGTATGTCGATTATTAATCTAAAAGGTAAAAGTCTCATACAATTATTGATCAAAACTTTCAAGGATCCTATAAATGAAAAAAAAACAAAGAAAAAATTCAAATTCATCAAGAATTTAACAAACAAGAATTAGAAAAGCTAAATAAGAGAAGCATTTAATGTAGAAACATTATTTAAGCGAAGCCTCTAACCCACATCTTACCAAAATTAAATGAACTTAATAAGGAAAATAAAATGTTATGAAACTACTTCTTCCCCTCTTGAAAATTAGTTAAAAGATAGAAAAAAATAAAATTAAAATAAAAATGGATGGATAATTGGTTCTACTTCTATTTTTACTTATTTTGTTTTTAATTCTTTCCTCCATTTGGATCCTGGGCCACGCACTTAAGCCCAAACCACCCACCACATGGAGCCCATCAAGGAAATTCCATTTTTGGGACATGACCCCAAAACGACACCGTCTCCGTTATTTTCTGTGCCAGCGTGAGAGAATACCATAAGAGTCCTGCGCGTGAGACGGAAACCATCTCTGAAGAGAGATAGGGAGAGCGAGAAGAGAGAGAGAGAGATGGAGGAAGAAGAAGAGCACGAGGTGTACGGCGGTGAAATACCCGACATGGAAGGCGACGGCGACCCTCATAACGCCGACGTCGACATGTCTACCGCCGACGACGCGGACGCCGTCAAGGTATAGATTTTTTCTCCCTCTTTGAACCTTTTGCCTTGCCCTAAAATTTTTTGTAAACCTAAATTTTGTAAACTGATGGATGATTGTTCTGTAACATGTTTGTGTATGTATTTTGGGTAGTATTTTGGTTTGGATCTGAATTTGATTTATTTGTATCGTGATTGTAGGAATTGGATGAGATGAAGAAGCGATTGAAGGAGATGGAAGAGGAAGCTGCGGCTCTTCGAGAGATGCAAGCTAAAGTTGAGAAGGAGATGGGTGCTGTTCAAGGTCCATAATTCAGTAGCTTTGTTTTTCCGATTTTTCTATTCTTTTCCAGTATTCTAAGTTTTTGGTTTTTGGCCTTTTGATAATTATATATCTGAATGGGAAATTTAGTGTGACTGTTGGTCTCCTTGTTTGTCGGAGGATTGTAAATTGATGATTTTGACATTACCAAAGATTTGTAGTCATCGGAAGTAGAAATTAATCAGCTCAAGGGATAGATTTTGGGGTAAAAGAATTGATCTGTTGTTGATCAAAAGTAGAAATTAAAGAGTAATAATATTTTGTTAATTAAAAAAAGAGTAATGTTGTTTGGAGGAGAATTTAGGTAGTACTGTTTTCTTCATTTTTTTATTAACCTTCTTGACTTCAAAGTAATGGAATAATAATTATTGCCTTATGCTTTGTTAAGCTAAAGTCTAGGGTGGTAGTAGCATAGGAGATTTCAAAATTCTAAGCTTAAACCTTGATATAATTGGTATAGTGCCTCAAGTGATATATTCTTGTGAAGTTCTTGTTGCATTACTCAAATTGGTTATTCATAACTCTAATAGAAAAACATTGCGTTGTTAAACCATTGAATTATCTTTCATGTGAAGCTTTTATTCTCGCCTTGAACTTGTTAATGCAGTTAGTGCTGCTAAGAGTTTTGGTTCTTATATGTTTGGTGCTGTGTTAAGCACTATGATTACTGCTTAAAGTCAGACATGATGAGGATGCGTGCCGTGCTAAATTTGAAATAGGTTTTAGTTTGCAACCTGTAAAATTCCCATTAACATGAACAAGATAATATGGTTTACCATGGGAAAAAGAAATTTTTCTGGGGCTGGGTTTATGTTCTTTGCTTGGGGTTTCTCTAATTGAGTGATGGGCCATCACCAAGCACTCTATTTTTCCTTTTATGTCCACTCATTCTTCTGTCAATTACCATTTGCTTCTTTTTTGTAAATTGTGTGTCCGCCCATATGCTTTAGTGGTTGGTTAATTTTGAGGGTTTTTTTTGTGCTTTGCTTCATTGTTGTAGACCAATCTAATGATAGACTTAAAATGGATTAACAGATCCAGCTAATGCAGCTGCTTCTCAAGCAAACAAGGAGGAAGTTGATTCACGATCTATATTTGTTGGCAATGTGAGATTGAAATTCGTTGTTGCTTATTGAAATTTCCTGTCTGGAGACATTTTTTTGAGTAACATATATAAATTAATGATGTTCCATATGCGTTTTGTTTATAATTTCCATTATCCACTTGATTTACATTGTTCTTTTGGAGTTATCTTGAGTTTATATTTATTGCATTATTTTATGATTCGAATCTTATTACCTAGTTATGCTATCATTTAAGTACTGCAGTACTGGCAACACACTTCACGTTTAATAGAGAAAGCTAACCATCCTGACCAAGATGTGTTACACATGATAGGGAGATGTTTGTCTATGTACACAAAAAAAGTAACCTGTACCGTATAGGTTCTTCTTATATTGCTGATTATTTATTCTGGATGATATGGTACACATCAACCACTATTGCTTTTGTGAAAGAGGTGGTCGGAATCAAATTGTCAATTGGTATAGAATTGTTATATAACTTCTGTTTAATTTAGGGACCACCATTTGGTGCAGGCAAAACACATTAAAACACATATGAGACCATTATGTTGAATTTCAAAGCAAGCTACTGGGTGCAAATGATTCTTAGGTTAGGTCTGTGGCATTTTTAGGGTGTCATGATTAATGTCATGATGTCTACTATGTTTATTAGACTATTCATTGTACCTTGAATCTGGATTTGTATAATTTTCACGATAACTTGGTAATATTTAATCTCCCTTAATAACCTTGCACATGAGCCAGCAATATTGACAATGATCTTTGGCAATAAATCAGATGTTCATTAATATAGATTTCTCTGGAACAAATTTGTTGTAGCAAATTTGCTGCTCAAATTCCTGTAAGGATGCTAATGCATCTTGCGTTTTGTTTATTGTTTCATGTCCGGTTGAGCTGTGAAGTTGTCTTGCCTGCGTTATATATTTACCATTCATATTTTTATGTAAGGTTGAATTGATTTTTAGTTCTTGTCAGTAATGTGTAGTGGTTCATTCTTCTTTTAGTTTGATAACCTATTTTCTCTTTTGAATGCCGACCTTGGTTTTGGTTTTAGATATTCTTGAGAGTTATGCTTTGACTTTTGACTATTATCGCAGGGTTGTTCTTTTTCTGAACTAGCACTGGAATTGTTACCCTGCATTTTGACGGTGAAAAGAAAGTGCTTATGGTTTGAGTAGGCATATTCTAGATAGAACTTATTGTACTTGCATTTTTGAATTGTGAAAAAACTGTAATTAAAAAAGTATGGGGAAAAAAAGAAAAGATTAAAAAAAAAAAAAGAAATTTGAGAAGGGGGTAAAAAACGGAGAGAAAAAATAATAGCAAAAATAGTTGTGAATTCCCCCACGAAAAGGAAAGAAAAAGGGAATTGAAGGAGTAGTTGTGGGGGAAAAAGGAAAAATAAAAAGAAGGAAAAGAAGAGAAGACAGAGAAATGAAGATGATGAATCTGGAAATGAGATGAAAGAAAGTCTGCAAAGCTATGAAATTCTTTGCTTTCTATTCGGAGGAGTACTTGTACCTCTTCCGCCCAACATTCTTATTGGAGGCTGAAATGGATGTAGAGCTATGTAACGTTTAGGCTTTTAGTTTTCTTCTAATGTGCGAGAAGCATGTCCACATATTTGAAAGAGCCAAGTGGTTGCCATTCAATTTCTACTTGCTGAGTTTGCTGCTGGCGGTGGTGGACCTTGTTACCTCATATTTGATTGCTGTTTAGCCTGATGTGGTGAGGTGTCATTACTTGCCTACAGACATGATATTTTTTATCCTGCATTCGCCCAGATCAATATTTTAGAACCCTTTGAGAAATATTTCCATCAATTTCCTTGATATAGCTGTGAATTAATTTGGCAATATACAGTATGTTTTCTATGATTTTTCAATTTCTTCAGCGAGCCCCAATAAAAGAATATCAAATTGATATTAGTTCTGAGCATTGTCCCTGTAGATTGGCAGATTTGACTATAGAACATTTTTTCAATTACTATGTGGTAGTGCCAGTTAGAACTTGAAGTTCCTTTCCTACTTAACTGAGATAGCTTCATAGTTGTTAGTCTTTTGTTTGGAAAACTTAATTCAAATGGTTATAGAAGTTAGGAATTTCTTACCTGACTCATGATGATAGTGATGATTTGAAGCAAGTGATTGAAAACTTCAAAGTTAGCACCTATTTGACAATTTATTTGCCAAGCTTTTTCATTTTAAGTCTTCTTATTGGTTTTTCATCAATATTCTTATTGGTTGCTGGCTGAGTATAATATTAATTAGAATTAGATAGATGACATGCCTGCAGACAAAAGGACCTTGCTATTATCTTAGGTTGCAAATGTAAAGTTAAAGGTTGTTAGAGATTTACTTCCAAGACAGCTTATGGTAGGCCAGAATGAATTTCAATGAAAAGTCTTTACTTCCCTATTAAGATTCCTACCATAATGGATTGAGTTCATTTTTACTAATTTCTTTGATAGAGAACATGATTATGAAGTTCTGTTTCTTGATCAACGTCTTGCATAACATTTTGGAATCGGATAAACTTGAGTAAACATTGTTTTAAGTACTATGAGATTTGTGTATATGGTTGAATCAATTAGCATAAAAATTCTAGGAGTGTTGAAGTTATCGTATCACATATGTCTTATGGGATTTGTGTGGGATGTTGTAATTATCCCCTTGCAAGTGCCTTAGGGGTTTTTATTTCTTTCTATCTTTCTAGATTAGCCTGGTCTGTCCTGGAAACTTGTTTTGGCTAACATGAAGTTACTGGCATGTCAAAACCAACGGGTAGCTGAAATTCTGCAATGTGTTGTTTTAGGCATGAATGGTCAAGTTGTAAAGCATTGTGTATATTGCCCTTTTAATGTCCCTGTGGTGAGTTATCTATGGCTGCTGTTGTTTTTTTAGATCTAAGTGTCTTCTGGTTATGATGTATGTATTATATGCACTATTTATTTTATCAGAATTTCAATCGACTTAAGGGGCAAATTGTTAAATATTCAAGTTTCAGTCATAATGGTTAATTGTGTTGGGGTCCACCACCTTAACGCTTTTCAGATATTGGGATCTACAATTCTAGACTGCAGTAGCTTTTCGCTGAATCTTGACTTTCAGGTTGACTATGCTTGCACCCCTGAGGAAGTTCAGCAGCATTTCCAATCATGTGGTACTGTAAACAGGGTGACCATACTGACTGATAAGTTTGGCCAGCCTAAGGGTTTTGCCTACGTGGAATTCCTTGAACAAGAAGCTGTTCAAGAGGCTCTTCTTCTGAATGAATCTGAATTCCATGGACGACAATTGAAGGTTTGTTATGTTGTTCCTTTCCAGAATTCCTCCTTACTGTTCTTGTCCCCTCCCGCATCTACTCATGCAAATGCGAATATCCAAGCAATGTATTCATTGGGTTGTCCCTCCAAGACAAGTAGCACTTTTGCCTATCAAAGGAAATATAAGTAGTGCCTAGCAACTTAAAATTTTAAATTACATGAGAGTTGAATTTTGGTAGTCATTCTATTGGTGATCAAGTGAGGGGAAACCACAATAATGCTTTCATAAGTTAGCAAGTAATTCATCATGTGGGAACTTCGCATTCTGTACAGGTTATTGGAAGTGTAACTACTGTGCTGTCATGCTTGATTGTGTCCTAATCTTTGTTCTTATTCTGGCAGGTTATGGCCAAAAGGACCAATGTTCCTGGAATGAAGCAATATCGTGGAAGGCGTTTCAATCCCTACCTAGGTTACAGATATAGGAGGCCTTTTGTACCTCCATATTTCTACTCACCTTATGGATACGGGTAAATGCTTGTCCGGTCATGTACTTCAAGTAGTTGTATTTTATTGCTTTTGGGTGGCAAGTAATATTTTCCATATTTTACATTCCTCAGGAAGGCTCCAAGGTTCAGGAGGCCAATGCGCTACATGCCTTACTACTAAAAAGATGACACGATGTGATGCACTTAACAAGATGTACTGAAGATGCTTTATCTACGAATATGATGTTAGTTGTTATGAAGACTTCTAATAGGCAGTAAACAACATTGTAATAGCAGTCTGCTGCAATGCATAGCATATTACCTATTCACTAGAAATTTCTGTTGTTAGTTGAACTTGAGGAAATAATTGCCTTACTCTTACCGTATTTATGGTTAATAATTGAGTGTCATGTATTGTGTATGACCCATGAGGATATTGGGAAAGAGTTTGGAGAAAATCTACCCTTATCCATGCTTGACGGAAACAAGTTTTTGATCTTAAAACGAAAATATTTTGTCGGAGGAGCTTTAAACATCAATAGATGTTTTCAGTTCCCTCCTTTAGATATTCCTCTGTGGTTCTATTCTTTCTTTTGCTCCTGGACCAGAATGCAAAGAAGGGGATTGGCCTTTAGGATTGATTTAAAAGAACATTTAGCATGAAATGAAGAAGGGAAAAGGTTGCACTGAGGGGGTCTCGGTCTTATGAATTGGGCTCCAAATATTAGCTTATTTGAATCTCGTGTTCGCATTTCAGCGTTCGGCTTGTATGTAACTTGTTACGGAAATGCGAACGCTGTAGACATAGAGAATCCAGTCGAGAAAACCTATTTATTTCGGTGTTTGTGGTATTTCGGTGTTTGTGGAAAGTGAGATTCAAGTAAGAAAATTAATGTGTCATCATCCTTTTGACAAAGAATTATATTTCATATCCAAATTGGAAATTAGTGTGATGGATTATCATCCTAGACCAATCCCTTTTCTCCCATATTGCTTAGAGAAAGAAGTTTCTGCTTTTAAAAATACATGCCAAATAAGGACTTGTCCAGTTGGATACGGCAGCCGTCTCCAACGATGATTGGTAATCGTGAATTATCATCGTCCTTTGATTGGATAACGAGTTTGAAGATTGCAGCAACTGGACCTGCGAAGAGTACGTGTTATCCGTACCGACCCCTTGTCCTTTAGATTGGTCCCTAACTGTGACTGTCTCTTTTTGTCTTTTTCACTTCTTTGGGTAATGACCAAGAGGATTGTAAGTGATTATTGCGCGATGCTATTCATTCGGAATGCTTCTCTTTAAGTGTAAACAAGATATTAAAGCTAACTTGATCACTTTTGAGTGCGCTTAGGCAGACTTTAGTAGGGTACGAACTGAAGAAAAAGACAAGAATCACCACAAATATCACCAATGAATTTTTCATGACCATAGTTTAGTGCTCAGTTGGATTACAAATATAAATACGATATTTGAGATGATTTCTTGGGTTAATCATAAGCATCAGTAGCTTGCTAGAAAACATTTTATGTCGAATTGATGCTTTCAAATTTACGTATGATAACATTTTCCATGATGGTTCAATTACAACTATTTCCTCTCTGATGGTTATGCAATTTCTTATTTTTATGTGCCCTTAGATTTTATTGCTTTCGTCGTTTCTGGTATAAAAAATAGAGGCAAAAAAATTACTTTACACATTTCGATAAAAAAAAATTGCGCTATATCACATATTCTGTATCCGAAAAAGTCCTCATCGAAGTTAAATTAAAGCATACATTTGAATCCCTACCAAATTATATACTGTAATTTGTTAGGATATAAATATGGGAGGCAATTGGGCGGGTTGGGCGGGTTTTGGGCTAGTTGGTATTGGGTTTTTATTTAAATGGGTTATACCCAACCCGCCCAACTACTATATTGGGTTAATATTGGGTTGGGTCATATTGGGTTAACTCAAACCCATGACCCAAATATGACCCAATATATTATTTTATAAATTTTGGTACATAATACTTTTTCACAGACATTTACAGACACAAAATGATTTTTTCACGCATATAAACAAATTTTTCCACATATAAACATATTTTCACACACTAAAACACTTCCCCAAATACAAACACACACTTCTAATTATTCAATCATTTGAATGGTTACTACAACATAACACCTTTGGTTGATGGCCTAGGATTTTCTAGGGTAGTGGAGGAAAATAAAAAGGGACAACAATTAAAAAAATACTATGTACTTAATTATGATAAGGTGATGTGGCCTCACGATTCAATAATTGCTCGAAAATTAGAAGAAATTCTCAATTTTTATAGTGAAAATACTGTCATTTTAACTTATCACATCCTAGTTGAAGTGCAATTTGTATTAATGAAATTTGGCTCGATTTATTCCTGGTATTCATTTGACCATGCCAAAAAAATGGTCCAAAACTAAATATATACTGTATGTGCAAAACAAAACAACGTAAGTTGAATATCCCCTTGTCAAAATATATCCCAAAAATTTCAAAAACAAAATAACACCAAATATATCTCAAAATAAAATATTTTTTGCCTAAAAAAATTTAATTGGACAAAAAAAATACAGAAATAATAATAAAATTGTAAGCGAGACTTCTTGGGCTTGTTCGCTAAGAAAATGCAAAATGATCTCCCAAATTAAATAACAACAACTCAAAACACCAAAAATTCCACAAAAATTTCAGAAAATATCTGAAATTTAGCACATAACAAACAATTAATTGACAAAAAAATTACAAAAAAAAAAAAATCAAACGCCAGAGAGAGTTTTACTTACAATAGTTTAGGTTTTGCAAATGGCTAAAGAGAGATTTGGAAAAAAAGGCAAAATTTTGTTGAATGTGAAGAATTTGTTTTTATTTATTTATAGTTTGGTGTTGTGTGTGTGGAAAAGTGTGTGCAAGTGTGTGAAACTTGGGGAAGGAGTTTGGGAGATTTATGAGAATTTTTGGGTTCACTTCCACTATTTATATTTATATGAGTTGGGTAATGGGTACCCAAATTAAAAACCCAACTCACCCAGTAAATAAGTTGGGTTTTTTTAACCCAACCCAACAAAACCCATAGCCCAACTGACCCAACCCATCTTTTAAAATTAGTGGGCGGGTTGGGCGGGTTGTTGGGTTTTGGGTTTAATTGCCAGCCCTATATAAATATGTCACCAACTCTAAACTATTGTAAGTAAATTCAAACTCTTGATTTTGTGGAAATGATGAGAATTCCTTAACATCTAGAGAAAATTTGATTGGCTACAGATTTTATTGGTGGCAGGAAAATCACTCTATCTATGACTCGTGAACAAAACATGTAAGTTTAAATTTCAGTTTTGAGTATGTTTAGGAAATACTAGCATTTACTTAGTAGCCAAACCATTTTAATAGACCATTAGAGTATTTGACAACAAATTCAGATTTCTTCGAATGACTGAAATAATAAACTTATAACCTATTTTTCCACAATGATAACAACTGAAGACCGAATTGCCCATTCTTTGTGCTTCTTTCTCTTGTTTATGCAATGCGAATGCAGAATTTCATCTTAGTGCAGAAAATTAAACTTGACAAATTGTTTATCAACAAGAGAGAAAAAAAAAATTACGCACATAATATAGAATTTCATGACTGCTTGCATTTGAACGTTTTATTTTCTCACCACCAAAAACGCAAAAATACTGGACATACAAGTTTTATAAAACAAACAGATCACGTTTCCAAAAAAACTCATATTTCAAACCAAATATGTAAATAGACAGCTTCAAATCCATGTTACTATATCATTCTTTAAAAGGACAATGTAGAATCTCTGCCCTTGTGCAGCTTCAACTCAAAAGGTCAGTTTCACAGCTTTCAATTCATGGGACACCCTATCAAGCATCTTGTTCAAAGGAAGTCCAACCTAATGAGAACTCCACAGCAGTTTGCAGCCAATTAACAGTGATTCTCAGCATTACTGCACCTAGAGGAATCCTTCCAAAGGCAGAGTTGTTTGCTTACTAACACAATAACATTGAAAGTCACCTACAAACTTAAAGAAAGCAGGCGTTGAGTTCCAATCCTTCTTCTTCTCAGTCTCTCAGCAATAATGAATGCTAGCTCAAGAGACTGAGAAGCATTAAGTCGTGGGTCACAATGCGTGTGGTAGCGAGAGCTCAGATCATCATAAGTCACTGTCCTTGACCCCCCAATGCACTCTGTCACATTCTGTCCTGTCATTTCCAGATGTACTCCCCCAGGATGGCTCCCTTCTTGCTCATGCACGTCAAAGAATGCACGAACCTCGGCCTGCCGACATGTGCAATGTCATAACAATGTCCACATATTTTCACAACATACCAAATAAAGATGAGGAGAAGTGAGGTATGGGTTAAATCAGCAAGATGGTGTGATGCTGCTTTTGTTCTTGATACACATGCAAACTACTCCACATTTTGAAATGTTTCAAAAGGTAATGTGACACTGATCCCACTAATCACTACCAAATGTGACCAAATATTCAGATATGACCTCGAAGGCTATAGAACTTCACCAATTGTTTATGGTCCCAACTATTTCAAGTAGTTGATTGTGATTACTGATGAAGACATTTTAATGTTCCACCTACCACCAATAATTGACTGAATATGCAACAAAAAGCTATTAGTATTCACTGGAATGAAACATAAACTAGTTGCCCAAGAATGTTGGTCCACTAAATAAACAACTTTTGAGTTGGTGAAACCTTTCAACCATGTTCAATTATATGATGAAAATGCTAAGACATTTCTCCCAATGATGTATCTCTTCCACAATTATCAAAAAAGACTCTTTTCAGAAAAAATTCAAACTTTTTTAGAAAATTTAGTCCCATCCCATAAGAGACTTAACTAGTTCAATCAGATTCTTCAAGGACTACCATTTGGAATAAGAAAAGAGCTGAAAGTGTGGAATAGAAAAATTGTTGATAACCATGATGGTTTCTTATTGTAAGCAACCATTACAATAGACATTCATGCACTGTTGATATATTAATAAATATACTTTATTATCTTGAGAAAGTAGTTTGGCAATAATTATATAGTAAGCCTAAACTAAATAGGGATCATAACTTTTCTATGGATTAATTATGCGAAACAACCAACTTGGAATCAGAAAGATAGAAAGGAGAAAAGGAGATTCATTCGAAGCATTTAGGACTTCATTGATTATTCATGAAAAGAAAGAGTCATTTAATACCTTTTTGTCATCTTCTTTTTCCCTTCAGGATTTAGAACCAGATAGGGAACCGTTTTGGAAAACTCAAGGAAGTTGCCCTCAAAAGGTCTCTACCTCTGAGAACAATTTTCAAAAATTTTTTGGGAAGATTGAATACAAAAAGATCCATGCAACATCTCTCAGTTTCTGATTTTAAAAACCCACCCAAAAGCGACCTAGTTGGCCAGAAAATTATTACCATTAAAACAACACGATAAGACAAGAAATGTATGTCATACCAATATTGCATCAAACGCACGAGTTTTGAGTCCACAAGGTGCTTTAATGGTGTTCCCATGCATAGGATCACAGACCCAAGTTACAACCTGCCCAGCTCCACGAACAGCCCTGATCAAATGGGGAAGCTTAACCCTCATGTTCTCAGCGCCCATTCTAACAATTACAGTAATTCTTCCAGCCTTGTTAGTGGGGTTTAGGATCTCAATGATATTTACCAGCTCTTTTGGATCCATTTTCTGGCTCACCTGCAACATAACATTAATTTCTGATAAATGACAAATAATAAAATTACTTTGTAGAGATCAAAAATCAGTCTAGAGGTGGAAAACTTTGCTTGAGAAATGAATAAGCAATACTGTCTTTAACTGACTTTAGAGAATGTTTAGAGATGTACTAAGAGACAGAACTTTAGACAACATGATCAGGTGCAAGTAAATTGACCACCTATAGAACCAGAAAGCAGCTTTTTCAAGATCCGTGCTGAAAATTGGTAACTATGAAAATTGAAAATTAGTGCTGCTTCAAGCTGAAATCCACATGAGTAAGTCTTAGGTAAATCCCCTCATAAAATCTGCCCAATATCTCCGCCTGTGTGTCCCTCCACTTTGATAGGGTAAAAAGTTGTGCATGGAACAATGATCACAAATACCGGTAAAAGAAGACAATACATGGAAATTCTGCATCCTATTTGGTATTGTCACAAGGGTGATGGATCTTGCTTACAGACTCGTTGGCACAACAACCACTAAGGTGACAGGAAAACCACTAACACTTTAGTTTCCCAATATGTGATTACAGTATAAAATACCGTATCCTTAACCAAGAGGAAAATCCTTCAGCAATTTGGATTTTGTTAAAGGGGAATTAAAATTGCTGACACTGAGAAAATACTAAAAAAATATAAATATTTGAGTGTGGGGGAGGGACAATATGCCGCAAATTGATTAGAACAGCCGATTCCATTATGGATAATTTGGAGAAATAATAATAATTTAATCCAATGGTTGAATTTTTAGAAACAATATGCACCAAAGGTACCTTAATTCCAAGGGGATTAGCAACGCCTCGTAAAAATTCAACATGAGCACCGTCCAGTTGCCTTGTGCGCTCTCCAACCCAAAGCATGTGGGCAGAGCAATCATAGAAAAGACCAGAAGTTGAATCCTCCCTGGTAAGTGCTTGTTCATAAGGTAATAATAAGCACTCGTGAGATGTCCAGAATTCTGTTGATGACATGATAGGGTGGTCAATTGTAAGTCCAGCAGCAGCCATGAACCCTAAGGCTTCATCAACCCTGTGAGCCAATTCTTGATACCTGCAGAAAAATCCAGTGGCAAACAATTCAAACTAAGAACAGTTTGCCAATCCTAATTGTAGTATAATTCAAACTACTAACATCTACGTTTCCAAAAACAAGCCTAGAAAATTTTAACAAAATAATAACCCAAAGTGGTTAAAAGGCAAAAGCCATTTTTTATTTTCTTCTTCAGATACAGCCATTTACTCCTTTATCTTTTGACAAACTTATTCACAATAATATTATAAGCATGCAAAGGACCTGTAATTAGAATATCCTAAAACAACTCTCTGTTCCTACTTTATTTCACACACCTATCTCCCTGTCCGCTGTGCTCCACAAAATCAAGATTCCAGTCTGTGACTCTCTGCATTGCAGCATAACCACCGGTAGCAAAGGCCCTCAGAAGATTGAGAGTAGCTGCAGATTGGCAATAGGCCCTTATCAACCTCTGAGGATCTGGAAGTCTGGATTTCTCATCAAATGCATCGCCATTGATGTTGTCTCCTTTATAACTTGGAAGCTTTACACCATCCTTCTCCTCAAATGGGTCAGATCTTGGCTTCGCAAACTGTCCCGCCATTCTTCCAACCTATATAATTTAAAACTTCTAAACAGTTATTGCACAGCATCAAACCTCGTTTAAAAATTTAAGCATACCTTTATTAATTTGAGAACCCCACTTTAATCAAAGGGTAGATATCAATTAGTAGCTAAAGCTATTCATACAATTTCACTTTGCAGGAAAACTTCCTCTGACAACAAAAATATCCCAATTTGAAACTTTACTTTCTAGGAATGCAGACATTCAGAATCCTGTAACATTATTATATCTTAACTGCCAATTAGCATAAGAAAACACAAAATAAATAAATAAATAAAGTCATCCCACTTCATATCCACCAACAAGAGACAATAGAAAACAATAAAAAATTGATCTTAACGGGATATACTAACCTTAATCACAGGCATCTGACCACCAAACATGAGAACAACACTCATCTGAAGAAGAATTCTGAAAGTATCCCTGATGTTATTAGCGTTAAACTCCTTGAAACTCTCAGCACAATCCCCACCTTGCAGCAGAAAAGCATTCCCCAATGCTGCCTCAGCAAGCCTCTCCTCCAAATTCCTAGCTTCCCCAGCAAAAACCAATGGAGGATAGGCCTCAAGTATTTCAAGAACAGACTTCAAGTCCTCTTCATTGGCATACTCAGGAAGCTGCAAAGCCTTCTTGGTTTTCCAGCTATCCAAACTCCATTTCCCCTGCTTCACAGCCACAGAAGGCGGAGCCTTGGTAGCTGTAGTAGCAACAGAGGGGGTCTTGGCTGGATCAGCCGCGTGGACGGCTGAAGTAGGGTGGCGGGATTTGGGTTGGTGGGGGTTAATGGAGGTGGTCAGGAAACTCAAGTTGGGCTGATGGGGTTGGTAGTATGAAGGAAGAAGCGATTTTGAGGCTAAAGCTGAGGAGTTTGATAAAGCCATTATTTTTTTCTCCCTGATTTTCCTTGTCAATTCTCTCACTCTTTTTATTTCAAGAAATCAGGGAGAGAATGGCGGTGGCTAGCGGAGGAGGAGTGGGGTGACTGGAGTTGTATAAAAACAAAGAGTTCTGAAGGGTTTAAATAACTGAATGAATGACAGGGAGATTAGAGAATGGTTTGGTGGAAATAAAAAATGGGCGCAGCTAATTCACCCTACACTGAAATATATCATTACTAGGCAATTTTATAGAACCAAAAAAAAAAAAAATTTGCGTCCGTTGTCTTGAAAAAAGTCTTTTATTTGCAGTTAATTTCTTAAAATTACAGCTGTTGAGATCTGGAAATTGAATAACCTTTCTTTTTCTAAATTTTTATTTACCCAAAAAAGGGCCAAAAAAGAACGATTTGGTCGGTAGTCCAAAAAAAAAATTTTTACATAGACTCAATATATTTATAAATCTTGTAATTTAAAATAAAATAACATAAATATAATATATTATTTATTTATATTAATATGTATCGTTACACTTATATAATATTTTTTTAATCACAAAATCTGTAAAAAGAATCGTGATGCAATCCACCTAAAAATCTATCAGTGAAATAAAAACATATGGAAGTTAGGTAACGGATGTTAGAGGGAGGCTGTTGCTAACAACTGTGTAAATTAAAGGGAATCATTAGGGTAGTACGGTAACTTCAATAGGACAAAGACAATCAAATCTTGGAAGGTTTGTACGACTTGATACCCAGGATCACGGAAACCTTTTTATAACATGGGCACCGTACCAAACTCTCTGATTCCTTTGCTGCCGATCACTAATTCACTTTTGCAGTCTGACCCATTGGGCACATATTTCACTTTCCAGGATTCAACGGCTTAGCTTTCCAACCTTTGGGAACCTTTGTCGGTTGAACCTCTATAATTTTTTCTTTTTTTTTTTTCTTTTGTATTTTAAGATGTTCAAGGAGTAATTATTATCTTTAATCAAAAGGCGCCACCATCCAACTAAATTATTAGCCTGCAAACGCGGAAAAGCAATCCATGTGCACTCAGGAAATAATACCTGTGTATTTTACTCAATAATTGAGAGCACCAGTCCAAGTTGGCTTGGGGTTTTTCATGCTTTTCTCAGTTCAATTGTTGTTCTGAAATTCAGAGCCATCAAATCTGGTGTACTAAACTAAGATGTTTATCCTAGTTTCTGGAACTCAAAATGCACTTTATCTTGCTTGTGATTCTATAACTAAGTTAAAAAAATTTGATTGCTTACACAAATGCTTGTCAGTGTCACAGTGAACAAGTCTTTAATTTACTAGATTACGACTTACAAAAGTGAACTGTCCAATCTAACTCGTTTTTGCCACGCGCATTAGATCATATACAAACAGCGTAAAAAAAAAACATGAAGTTGTAGGTGTATGAATGATTCAACATCTAGGACTATGATTTTTAACCATTAATTGAACATTGCTGATGTTTGTGAGTGTGGTCTATTTGGAAGTTGAGACTGAGAGGCTGTGGTTTTGATTAGAAAGCGTGGAACCATGAACCACACAAACATGTGTTAAATAAGCAGAATCGTATGATGAATGATTTCCATTCATTACGACCTCTAAATCCCGTCAAGGGTCCACTGATGAGAATACCTGTGCCCAAATGAATAATTTCAAACAAGAAAAGACTACCAAGAAAAAGAAAACACACACAAGAAAAAGGAAAAAAAATGTGCCCATCCGAAAAGTACTACTACAGGTAGAGAATGTTCAACTCTTTTTGGGCATACATGTCACTATGTGAAGATTTTACTTGGATTTCCATAAGAATCGTGTGGATGAATTTGCCATAAGGTCCATGTTTCCTCCTATGAAGTGTCCAATTAACCAGTTGGTAGTTCGTACACTGTATTCCCCTGTCGCTGTAGTAAAGGTCTCAATCCAGAGGTAAGCAACAATAACATGTTTTATTGCAACATTTTTGTCCCGTGGTGTGTAGTACATTGCCCCTCTTATTATTGAGTAGTATTTTTAGGTCTAATTTAGCTACCTCCATATGTAATTTTTGTATGCGGTGTGCGCAAAAGATTTTAAGGTGGATCAGATTCACGGTTCCACTTGTAGACCTTGTGATTTAAAAAAGTACCAAGTAAACAAAATAATATATGTTGAATATAAGAAAATGATGTAAAATGATATAAATATGTATGGTTAAGTAACTTTATTTTAAATTACAATATCTTTATTTCAAACCACAAGATCTACAAGTGGAGCTGTGGACCGAGTTCATTTAAAAATTTTCCGACTGTGCACCCTGGTTGGTTTGAAGTCAGTACCACTACTACAGAAACTCAAACTTGAACAGCTGAAATCGTCTGGTATTGTTGTTATGGAAAATTTTTCAGCCTTTGTCATGGAATAATACTGTAAAGAAAAAGTTACACAAGGTCTTCAATTAAATATCTGTTTACTATTTTTATTTTTTGGCACTCTAATGTTATTAGTTAAAACTTTTAAAACGATATCATAAATTATCACAACTATAGAATTCCCTATATATTCTACGTGGCTACTTTCTTTAAACTTTTATCCAATTTTTTGTCCGATTAGAACTCATAATTGCTGTTAAGCAATTATACGCTTTCTGAATGAGGAAATCAATCTCATGCTTATATGTGAAAATTACTATCAGCCACCTAACAAAGATCATTTTCTCTGTTAACAGCTATCTTCCATATATCATAAAACAGAACTCAGCTCATAAAATTGCGTGATTATTCTTGCTGCACTAACTTTCCGCCTGGCATTGCTTGGCCAAAATGGTCAAGTATTTTCCCGGTTAATCATGCTATGATTTCTGCTCTCTAGCTTGGAATATTCTTCTTTAATTTGGAAGGCGTGAACCTTCCAAATTAAAGTGGCTTCATTTTGCACCGTTTAGAAGCCAAAACTCATGCGCGTTTTGGTTGTCAGCTTCCACAGGGTCCGTCATCTTCTTAAAATGAATTAAAGAAAGAGATACTTTGGTCAAAAACCAAATAATAATACCAATTGGTGTAGAAGTAAGTGATCTACGAACTTCTAAAAAAAACTGAGATCACCGTTTGGTTCAAATTCTTTAATTACTATTACTCTGAATATCATTAATCCTACTGTAAGTATGAGTTTTGACGATTTCCTCTAACATATTTGGTTTGATAATATAATAGGTATAATTCTCTCAAAATGGTTAATGAATTTGATATAGTAGTATTTTGGAGAGAGTTGTAAAGACTCCAATTATCACTTACATTTCGATTGAAGTATAATAATAGTTGCTTTCTAAACACCAACAATGCGTGTCACTAATGACATCCATTCCCCTCTCTGATTCGTCTAAAAAACACCCCCAGAATTTTTAAGCTTTTAGAACTTACTAACCTACTACAAGAATTTTCCTTACAGAGTTGTAGATAGATTACGTATTGAAAAACATTAATTCATCCAAAAATTGGTAAACAGATTACACAAGAAAGTTGGAGAACTTATTTGATGATATAAAACACGTTTTCTAATTAATTAAAAACTTATGAGGTATTTGGTTTAGGAAAATCAAGGAAGAGAATGGGTATGAGTAGTAATGACACCCATTGTTGATGTTTGGAAAAAAAAAAAAACTATCACTATCATTCAATCGCAATAAAAGTGATTAATTGGGAATTTCTATAATTTCCTCCAATATACTACTCTATCAAACTCATTAACCTTTCTGGGGAATAATAGCCATTCTATTACTAAACCAAACACGTTAAGAGGAATTGTCAAAACTCACACTCATAGTAGAATTAATGATACTAATAGTAATAGTGATTGAAGAATGTGAACCAAACAGCTATTTAATATACATAAAGATTAAAATAATGCAATTGCAAACTAATCCAATTTTAATATATATAAGTGAAACTTGAATTTTACTTAAAATTGACTTGGTATATATCAATTTACGAGGTTGTCTTGGTGATGCAAAATATCAATTATGACTGCATGATGCGTATGTATTCCTAAAATTTACTAGCTTATGCCTAAAATATATGTAGTTTATTGACTTGATCGAAAGGGTTGTCTTGGTGGTGCAAAATATAAATGACTACTGAATTAGGACTATGCGTGAAATACTCATGCCCCAATTTCAAGGGATTGATTGCAAATTGGAAAAGAAAAATAATTTGGGTTTTTTGGAGTTTTGAGAAACTTGAGGGGCTTGGTAAGTTTTATTATTAATTGGCAATCCTTGATATTAGGGTTTAGTGTAAATAATTAAATTTATAGGAATAATATAGCAATTGAGGTATACTTAGATGATAACTAATACGGTTTTACTATTGGTGAAATCATTATACGATCTTTATTAGAAATCTTGACGACTCAAGGAAAATGGGGGGGAGAGAGAGCATCGTACAGGAAAGACAAAGAAGGAGATTGTTATGGAAGCAGAAAAAATCCCTTCCAAAACCCAGTAAAACTGAAAAAGAATAGAACAGTAATCGTTGAATAATGGAAAATTAAATCAATAATTATATTAACGAATGAAGAGATGGAAAGAGAAGATTACAAGTAGAGAAAATTACCCAACAACATCCCTTTTCCCTCCTTTTATGCCGTTAGTTCAGAATCAGTTAGACAATAACTGCTTCTTCAACAACTAACTACCCTACCTATTTCTCTACCCAATGAGCTACTGCCATCTGTCTTTACAGTTGGCCTACAGCTGAGCTGGTCACCAACCCAAACGACTGCGCTTTTTGTTACTCCTTTCCTAAGCTCAACGATGTCGTTTTCTTCAATTTCCAGTTCTCCTATATCAGAGATTAAGGGAATCACTATGGGATGTGAATCAGGTAATCGTCAAATCTTCTTACTAGCTTTAAGTTTCATATGGATCCTATTATATTAGGGCATATTTCTTTAGTGAAGAAAAATACAACTAGAGTGGATTGAAAATAATAATGATGATGATGATGGAAGATCGGTGCGAGGCAGACCAAAGATCAAAACAGTATGGTCATCCATTGATGGTAGGAATTGATTAGATAATTTCAATAGTCAAAAATTATACAAAGCAGTAGTTGCGTTTTTTATCAAATTGTAGGCTCTGCTATTGTGAAGTTCAATTGTATTGTTTGGCAGAGAAAATTTGATGTTCAGGACTAAAAAATAAAAAGAAAAAGAAAAGAGAAAGGGAAGAAAACAGTGAAGAAAAGTCCTTGATCAGTAGCTCATTGGTTGAAGAAATAAATAAATAAATAAAGAGACATTGCTGTAGCTTGCCGAACTGTACGGTAGCGAAATTTGCGTCTTCGGACGGATGGAACCGAATACGGGATAATGGCAATTGGTTGCTGACTTCAGAGAATTGATTTTAGTTAGTTAAAATAATGTTTAATCGTCAAAGCAACGAGGGTAAGAATGGACGATGGCAATATTAAAATAATGATAATCGCCAAAGCTAAATGAATTGTAGGCATCGATAGAAATAGCAATAATAAAACCTTTTGTAGATAATTATGCATCAGTGTTTATTTTATTTTATGTACTAGTTTTAGCAATAGTCTAAATCACAGTTTATCACTATTATCTAAATAAAACTTATTTGGGATTCGATATTTATTTTGTCTTGGATAATTAGATATTAATGAGAATAGAATAAGTTTTAGTTTTTATTATATGGTCTAATAAAAGTAACTAAAGTTCGAATAAGGATTTGGAGATTTTGGAATCTTGAATTGATATTATTTGAGGCTTTAAAGTTTTAGGATTATTCGCAAAGGAAACCTAAGAGTTTTTAGTATTTTATCAATATAATTATTAAAGTGGGAATTGTATTTCTCTTTGATTGTTATTAGATGTGAGTACGTTTGGGATCAAGATTATTTGAGCTGGAGAAGTTGAAATTGGATTCCAAGGTAAATGGTTCCTAACCTTTCTCATATTTTGAAAAATTATTGTATATGTATATTTATTCCTTCATGAATATTTTTGTAATATGAAACATAGATTGGGCATATTATATTTGAGATAATTCTTCGTATATTTGTGACACCTTGACTATATATATGTATATGTATGATTGTGTGTGATATGTGAATGTATGACATGTATGCTTTGGCTCATTATTCCTTGTACACCAGAGAAAATTAGTTCTCATCTACCTTCCTGACGGTGAGTAGTCAGGGCATGTATATATGATTATGACCCTCCTAATTGGGGAAAAGTTAGGCCAGATATCTAGTACCACTGGTTCTTACATTGATGAATATGAGCCTACCTACATATGAACATGTATGTATGCTTATGCTTCGTTTGATATGCCACAATTTTGATATATATTATGTATTATTATTTTGGTGTGATTATGGATAGTGTGTAACAAAATGAATGTTGGTTGCTCACTCCACTTATGTTGTCTGTTTTACAAGTATTGTTAGTTTGGAATTGGCTAGTAAGGTGCTTAGCTTCTCAAGAAAGTGTCACGCCCCATTTTTCGAAAGACGGAAAAAGGGATTATGTTTATTCATTGGAAAAAGAGTGTAGGTTTTTGTAAAATGATTTTTAAGAAAATGCTTTATAAAAGATAGTTTGACAAAATATGTGATTTGAAAAAAAATGCTTTATTTTGAAAAAAAAAAGAAAAGAAAAGGGCCTAAAATGGGACTTTAAAAATGCAACGATGTTTTAGCACGAAAACAGAGTCTAAAAAAGGGTTTTTAGTAAAAAGGGAGTCGCCACTTGGTATTGAGTTTTGGTGCACCAAGTCACCAGAAAGTATTTTATAAAAAGTAAGAAATCAAGAATTATTTATTTAGAAAATGATTTTTGAGAAAAATGAAAGAAAAAAATAAGAAAACCCTTTTTAAGACAACTCCAGGTCTTTGAAAACAAAAGAAAAAGGTTCAGGAGTCACAGTTGAAGAAAGGGAAGGCAAAGGTTTACACCTAAGGCACTCTTTCAACCTAGCCGAAACTAGTTGTGAGATTTAGTCCAAATTTTCCTAATATAATCCTAAAATTTTATCACATTTGGATGTAACTATATGGATGCAAACTTACTCCTAAAAATAAATATCGTTAAGGGACAAAATATTCCATTGAGGTTTGGTCGGAATTATCGCATTAATTGCGAAACCTGAGTCTGGATCTCAATGGAGTCACGAGTGTAAATGCAAAATGGAATGTAAAAAAGAAAAGAAAAGAAAAATAGTGATATAGATAATAAGTGAACAAAGAAAGTGGGGATACAACATAACAGGTACGGGGGATTAATAAACTCATGACTAGATATTCCTACTCACGGAGGGGGGAACGGCATGTACGCCACCGCTTTCCACATAAGTAGATGACTATTTCTAGTCAAATCACACAAAAAATGACTAAAAATTCTATGTGTAGCGGAGTTTAAATGTTATGCACTGAACATGTGTTTAAAATAGATGATAAGTGATAAAGTATATACAAAATCATGCAAAAAATAAAAAAATTCCTAAAAATAAAGAAACAGTGTGTGAAATGAAATGAAATGCACACAAGAAGTGATCTAATGCTAAAATGACCTAAGGGTTTGGCATTGGACTAGACCATTTTCTAGAAATTCCTCACTAGCATTGGACCAGCAAAGAAACTGAAATTAACCACAACTAGTATTAGACTAGTGTGGCGACGATACACATATATCATAATAAACAAGTAAATAAATAAAAACATATATTAAAGCAATAATCACATATAAGCAGATAATAGCACATAGCACATAAGCATGATATTCTAGATGCAAAATCCTAGGGAAAGCGAATAAAAAACATAAGCACATAGCACACAAAAACCCTAACTATTACACCGGGAAAGCCTGATTACAATCTAAAAATGAAAAAAGATAAGAGATGGCCTATCTAACCTATCTATTACATTTTCTATAGAAAATACATAAGCTATTGTTAAATAAATAAAAATATAAACTATCTATTATATTATCTATCTAAATACAAAATTTTTTTGTTAAACAGAACATTACCTATCTATTACATTTCTTTGAATAATTAAAAATTAAATTCAAATAAATAACATGACATAAATAATAAATACTCACACATGAATAGAAATAATAAACACAAAAAAATGCATAAAAAAACACATGAAAAAAAAAACATTGGAGCACGTAGGAGCACATAAAGAGATATTGAAAGGATAATAGAGGTACCTCTCATTCGAAAACTCGGTGTAAATTGCTAATAAAATGAACAAACATATTAAGGCACCACTATTTAAATAAATAAACCATTAATTGAATAATTTCATATTAATCACTATAGACATACCACAAAGTTCAAAACAATTCTAGCAACAATAAACAAGAATTAAAATAATAATAATAATTAAACATTTAGGAAGAAAATGAAGATTTTTTAGTTAATTTAAAATAATAATAATAAATAAATAAAAATAAAAGTAAAAAATATATGATAATACCTAATTAAGTTTATAGCGCACAAAAATAAAAAATAATAAAAATACCAAAATAACTAAAAGAGAAACAAAGAAAACTAATTTGAGCATTAATTAGACAAAAAAGAACAAATTTTAAAATATTAATTATAAATTTAATAACATAAAAGAAAATGTGAAAAGAAATAATTAAAAGCTTTGAGGACTTAATTAAATCCTTTTTTTTTGGCAAAAATAAAATGTTCCAAGGTTTTGGATTAAAAATAGAAATTTAGGCAACATTCTAGAGTAAAAAATGTAATTTATAACAAACTAAAGGGTAAAATTACAATTTCAAACCATAGTTAAGGTAATAACACGATTTACAACAAATTTAAAAGGTTAAAATATAATTTCCAGCAAGCATAATGCCAAAAATAAAATTTTCCAGCAATACTTAAGACTAAAAATGTAATTTCAGCAAAAGTTATAGGATAATACATAATTTACAGCAACATTTAAAGGCAAAAAAAAAAAAAACGCAATTTCAGCAAGCTTGATGAGGTAAAAATTAAATTTCCAGCAGCATTTGAGAATCAAATTGAAATTCCAGCAAACTTAAGAACTAAATTGCAATTTCCAGCAATGTTCAAGGATAAAAATGAACTTTACAGCAACAATAAGCCCCAATTTGTAAATTCCAACATGTATTAAACACCAAATTATAATTTTCAGCAACATTCAAGAGTGAAAATGCAAGTTCTAGTTACTTGGGGGGCAAAAATATAAATTCCAGCAATGCATAGGGGCAAAGATGCAATTTCTAACAATCTTAAAAGGCCAAATTGTAATTTCTAGCAAACTAGGGGACTTAATTACAAAATTACTAAACATTTAGGTGCCAATCGATAAATACTTATACTATAATGAAATGATTAACAAAAATCTTAGACTAAGTTAAACTAAATTAACAACTACATTATCCTAATTAGGTAAATCAAATACTCAATCATTGGCCATATTTAACCAAATTAAACAAATCTTAAAAAGGTAGACAATTAAGTAAATAATGAATGAAATAAACTAAATAAATAAATAAAAATGAAGAAATTAAGCAAAAGACTAAAATTAACTAAAAATTAGACATAAACAAACCCACCAACCGATTTTTCTTTTCACAAAATTCTAATTTCCCTTTTTTCTTTCTTTCTTTCTTTTTCTTTTCCTTCTCTTTTTTTTTGGTCGTTCCCTATTTTCTTTCTTTCTTTCCCCATTTTTTTTTCTTTTCTCTCTTTCTTTCTTTTCTCCTTATTTCTCTCTTTTCTTTTTTCTTTTTTTCTCTCTTCCTTCTTCTTCTTTTCTCTCTTCTTCCTTTCTTCCCCTGATTTCCCTCTGCTCTCTTTCTTTCCCATCTCTCTACCTCTCTTTCTGTGTCCCTTTCTCTCTCTCGGTCTATCTCTCTCTTTGCTTGCTCTCTCTCTTTCTATGCAAAGATTTTTTTTTTCAAAACCCCCAATTCGTTTTGTCTTCTTTCAAATTAAAGCACTAAATTCAATCAATCGAGAGCTAAATGATATTTATTTAACCAATTTCATTGATTAAATGATAAACTAGAGAGAAATAAAAAAGAAAGGGGCCAAGAAACTCACCTATATTTAATGGGCAGCGGAGGTGACGATAGAGGTGAGGTGGTGGAGCTGCTTCTGGTCGTTGGCTGGTGGAGTCACTAGTCTAGGTGGTGGGATTCGGCAGTGGAGATGGAATTGGGGTGGTGGTGATTTGCTGGTGTGATGATAATGCGTGTATGTATGTGTGCTAGAACGTGTGTGGTTATGTGGCTCTGTGTGCGTGTTTTTGCAGGTGTATTGTGCTTGTTTTGTAGGTGTGTGTTTGTGCAGCTAGCTGGTGAAATGTGTGTGCCTGTGTGCTGTGAATGTTTGTATGTGTGTGTGTGCTAGTGTGTTGTGCTGGTCTGGTGAGGGAGGGATAGAGTAAGGGTGTAGTTTTGTGTTTCTGTGTGTTGCTGTGTCTGTGTTTGTGTGTGAGTTGTGCATGTGTATAAGTGTGATTGTGCTACTAGGGAAATGAATGAATTGTGTGTGTTTTTGGGTGCAGATTGAGAGTGATGGTAAGTGCTGATTGTGTGTGAGTTACAGAAGAGAGGGTGAGTGAATGGAGTGTGTGTGTGTGCTGTGAGAGTGAATGAAGCTGGGGTGTGAAGGGACGGCAGAGAGAGTTGAGAGAGTGTCGTGTGGTGTCTGTGTTCTGTGTTGTCTTGGTGTAGTGTAGAGAGGATGTGAACTGATGAGTGTGAGCTTGAGTGTTGAGGGAAGAAAAAATCCAATCCAATCCCTATAAATCTAGTAATGGAATGCAAATGGTGATGGGAATGATGTGATTAGAGGGGGGGAGTTGGTTTTGATGATGGGAGAAAGCATGGCCGCTATCAGCCATGGCAGAAAGCAAACAGCAGCAACCAACGTTGCTGCTGTTTGGCTCTCCCCTTTTTTTTTTTTTAAGGGAAGAAATTTGTAAAGAACATAAAGAAAAAATGAAATGAAATAAAATAAAATAAAAGATATTTGAATTCCCTAAAATCAATAAATACTAAAATTTGAAGTTATAGGAATAACTAAATAAAATTCACCGTAAAGTTCAAAAATTAATATAACATTGTAAAATATGCTATTAATAGAAAAAAGGTAAAATATTGAAATAAATATTAAACGATTTCTAAAAATCATGAAATTTATACAAAAAATTTATGAATATATAAAATGTGCATATAAAATTTTTCACTTGAAAATTCTCATAAAAAAATGCATTGGGAAATGTGCCATTAAGTTAAAAAATACTAAAATTTTAAATAAATACTAAATGACTCCGAAAAATCATTAAAATTATAAATAATGATAAAATAGTAAAATTATGTATTTAGGAAATAAAATAAAATAAAATAAAATAATATTCACGTGGTGCAATTACTATTTTGCCCCTCATACAACTAATTAGACATAATTTATACAAAAGTTGCAATTAGCTCCTCGAAAAAATAAAAAGTATCCCCAAATGAAGTAAAATACATTTTCTTATAAAGGGTGTGTCAAAATTTGGTGTCTACAGAAAGTATTTCTCGTTGAGGAATAGTTGATAGGTGTAATGGCAATAAGCCAATGACAGTAGTTTATCTCATATCTAGTATTAATTGTTTTCCTTAAGATAATTTGATGACTATTATGAATGAAAAGTTTCGTTATTCGATGAGGGTTGTAATGACTTGGAGTATTTTGATATTTATGTTATTAATATTTTAGCCTTCTTTGATCATGTTTAGAGCCTTACGTATTGGGTAAGCCAAATACGCGACGTGTTAAACAATTTGTTATTACTTGAATACCATAAAAGATTTCAAACCAAGACTAACCAAATTTTATATGAACAATCGTTCAGAGCCATTGTTAAACGGGTTAAATGAAAATGCATTTACGAACTTTAATTTGAAGAAGATTAGAAAAAAAATGAACTTCGGAAAGAATTGAGGGGGAAGAAAAGCTAATTAATGGCATCACAAAGTCTCATTACACAAATTAAGTTTTATTTTATGTTGCTAAATAGTGGAAGATTTTCTCATTACATAAATTAACAAAAAGCCAATAAAGTATTATTATTTATGTTTTTCAAAACAGTACAAAAAATTATGTTTCAATCTTTAAAATTTTCAAACCTATTATGTAATAATTAATTGTTCAATAAATTTAATCAATAAAAGTTTAAATTTTTGAACACCTATAACATAATAGTTATATGAAGAATCATTTCCATAATACAAATTTAAAAAAATATTATTATGAGTATATTTGTTGCTAAACCGCTATTACACGGTCATAGTTCAACCAAATAAGTTTACAAAAGTTAATCACTGATTAGTGAGGAACGTTAATTTTTTTACAAAAGTTCAAGTGGAAAAAATAATATTTTAAACATTTTTGACAAAAAAAAAATCCAATTTAGAAGTGGTTTTAGCTGGTGGAAATGATCTTTGAACTTTTTCATAAGTGTCACTTTAGTCCTCAAACTTCTATTTGTATCTATTAAGACATCCAACTTTTATCGTAGTGTTTCATTGGTCCCTAATACCAATTTATGACAAAATTAGCCTTCTATTTATGTCAATTTATGTTTTTTTTTTCTCTCTCTCTTTACTCTTTTATATCTATATTTCTTTATTCCTCCAATTTCTCCTCCCAGTGCTATCTATATCCTCAAGAACTTCAACCCCACTTTCCTTAACGTCAACTAGAGATGTACAAAAAAATAAAAATTAAAGTTAAAAACTAACAAAATAAAAACTAATCCAAACAAGAAAAAAGAATAATCCAATTTGAATTTGAAAATGATTCAAATATTCAAACTAATCCAAAAAATAAGTTAAGGTGCATTTTTTATTTTAAAAAATCACGACTACCTTAACCAATTCATACATAAAGTTAATGAAATTTTTGGTTTCGATGTGGAAAACAATTACGAATTTTATAGAGAAACACAAGTATTGGTAGTTTTTAAGAAGTGGAAAAGGTGGAAACAAGTAAAAAACATGGTTATATGATTTAGAATATTTCAATGTTGTTATTTAGTATGTTCAAAACTATGATAATGTATTTTTGGTCATGGATATCTAAGATATATGTTTTATTACTATTAGTCCATTGAATACAATTAATTATTCAATTTAAATATGCACTATATATGTTATAAACTTATAACATTGTTTTCTTTGTTAATGTAATTTTCAAGACAAAGAATATTTTATATTTTCAAATACAATACAGTTACTTAATCTAAATACTCGATTGTATTTGACTTGTTAAGGGGAATAAATAAAATTTTGCTGAACCGATACAATGGTTTAAGCCATGTGCACTTTATTACCAACCTAGCCTAACTAAGAACACAAAGTCATTAATAAATGAACTATTTATTTTATTAGTGACAAATATGCTTTATTTTTTTTTTCTAGACTTGCATTGATTAAGTTTCTTGGGAAATTTTGTGCATTTTTTAATTTTTTTGAGATAGGGATGCAGAGTAATAAAAAGAGAAAATAATAGAAAAAAGAATAGAAAGAAATACATAGGAAAAAAAAAGAAAGAAAGCAGAAACTCATAACTAGAAGGGCGTTTGACATAAATTTATATCGCCACTAATTAAAAACTAGTGTAAAAGTTGAGGTACTCAATGGGCACAATTAAAAATTTAAGACCTAAACTGACACTTAAAAAAAGTCTGAGGACCACTGGGGTAATTAATCCGGATTCTTTTAATTTTCAAAAAGGTTAATAGTCCTATTCACAAACCGATTCGGTAGGAACTTAATTTGGTAGCCTTGAATTCATCAAAATCCCTATTCGACCTCTATATATTTCAACTTCTTATACCACAAAATTTACTACGTATATTAGAAGAAAAAAACAACTGATATATCTTTTCTTTGAGTGTTATATCAAATTCTCTAGCTTCTTAATTAACATCGTTTCTCGCACAAAAGATCAGCCAAATTATACCAATGAGTATCTGTTATGATGAAGAGGATGACTATATTGGCAACGAGACTGATGAAGATCAAAACAGCTTATATGAAGACGAAGAGGATGATTATATTGGCAACGAGACTGACGAAGATCAAAACAGCATAGATGAAAACGCGACTGATGACGGATACGACATTGATGACGATGAGCGCACCATAATTAGTATTAGGGAGAATAATTTCGCAGTCTTGAGAGCCGAAGACATCCGAAATCGTTTACAGGATGAAATCATGAAAGTTTCATCGGTTCTCTTCGTGCCCAGAGAAGCAGCTACGATATTATTGTGTAGCTACAATTGGGATGTCGATAAAATCAATGAAGAATGGTTTTCTGATGAAGAAAAAATCCGAAAAGCTTCTGGATTGTTGTTGGAGAATTACTCCGATTCCAATGCTAATGATTCAAGGAAGCAGTTCTTCTGCGGGATTTGCTTGGAGGAATATGCTGATGGTGGTGTTGGGGTTGGTTGTGGTCATCTGTTTTGCAGGACGTGTTGGGAAACTTATATCAGCGTATCCATCAATGATGGTCGCGGTTGCTTGATGTTGAGATGCCCTCAACCCAAGTGTGGCGCCGCGGTTGGTCAAGACCTGATTTTTTGCTTGGCCTCTGATGAAGATAAGAGCAAGTATGATGAGTATCTTTTTAGATCTTATGTCGAAGATGGAAAGAAGGCTATAAAGTGGTGCCCTTTCCCCGGATGCGATTGTGCTGTTGATTATGTTGGAATTGGAAGTACTAGTGCTAGGAGTAATACAAATGTAAGAAAATTTGAAGTAACTTGCCATTGTTCTTACGGATTTTGTTGGAATTGTACGGAGGAGGCTCATAGCCCGGTGGATTGTGAAACTACAGCTAACTGGATTGAGAAGAACAGGTCTGAATCTGAGAACACGACTTGGATCTTGGCCAATACCAAGCCTTGTCCAAAGTGCAAGAAACCAATCGAGAAGAATCAGGGGTGTATGCACATGACTTGTAAGTCCCCATGCAAATTCCAATTTTGTTGGCTTTGCTTAGGTCCATGGTCAGAGCATGGGGAGGGTTCAGGCGGGTTTTACGCTTGCAATCGCTATGAGAAAGCAAAGAATAGTGTAAAGTATAGTGAAGAAAACAGGAAGAGGGAGATGGCTAAGAATTCATTGGAGAAGTACGCACATTATTACGAAAGATGGGCTAGTAATCATTCGTCAAGGAAGAAAGCATTAGAAGATTTGCAAGAAATAAAGAATGTCAATCTCAGCAGGCTGAGTGAAATTCAGGGCCAACCTGCTACTGAATTAGAGTTCATTATTCATGCTTGGGAACAAATTGTGGAATGTAGGAGGGTTTTAAGATGGACCTACGCCTATGGATACTATTTGCCTGAGGATCAGCGAAAGAAAAAACAACTTTTCGAGTACATGCAAGGAGAAGCTGAAGCTGCTTTAGAGAGACTTCACAAATGTGCTGAGGATGAACTACAAAAATATTACATTGACGCAGTGTCTCAGGAGCAATTCCTTGATTTTAGCCATCATTTGATTAATTTAACAGGTGTGACGGGAAGTTTCTTTCGCAATTTGGTTGAATCTCTGGAGAAGGATCTAATCTTAAAGATGTCATGTAATTAGATATAGGGTTAATTACTCTGTTCCTCAAACTTTTTTGTAAGTGTCAATTTAGTCCTTTAATTTTTAATTGTGCCCATCGAATCCCTCAACTTTTACCCTAGTATTGAATTGTTGTTCAATATAAATCTATGTCAAAATTGCCCTTCTAATTTTGAGTTTTTCTATTTGTTTCTTTCTATTCTTTTTTCTAGTATTTTTTTCTTTTATTACTCCGCATCCCTATCTCCAAAAAATTAAAAATGCACAAAATTTCTTAGGAAACTTAATTAATGCAATTCTGCAAAAAAAAATAATAATAAAGTATAGTTGTTACTAATTCGTAGGTTGTTGTATTCCCACGGTTGAAAGTAGTTGCTAAGCTTCCAGGTAGTTGTACTCCCATTGATGCTCCTTTACAGGCGTAGTGCAAGTTTGATAAACAGCACGAGACAGATTCAAGCTGATCCTCTACGCGTGAAGTTCTAATATTGTTCGCGTTGGTATTTTTTGATCCTGTGCAATTTTAAAAATACCACAGTTCATTTGACAGTTAAATTTGATCGTTGTTATGTACCAAAATTCAGGCAGAAATTTAGTTTTACAAGTATTTTACCATTTTAGTAAAATAAGGGGAAGCATGAGCTTTGTATGTATATTTACATACATATTTAGTAATAAGTACATTTATATGTTTGTCTATGGGCAAGATGTTTTCTTCAAATTTAACAAACTGCGGGGCCACAACCTATTATGGTAGCTAACCAACAATGGTTATTCTTATCTCTGGCTGTTGCTTTGATGGGTTCGTTATGTACTTGAAGATGAACGCCTTATAAAGCGCCACACTTGTGATGGAAGAGGTTTGTTTGTTGTTCCTTTTTTGAAAGACCTCCATTGTATAGTCTTGTGTATTCTTAACTTTAGAATATGTCATCACATCTTGTCATTTGACAAATTGAAGATTTGATAGAACCGTTACACGCTTCAATCCATATTTTTCATTTTTGACGTAGAATACACTCATGCCTTCTGTCAATTGAACGGTGTATTTTTTAACCATCATCTTGTTATTGTCAATGTCTTTATTCTGACTCTGGTCACCTGTCATGTCTCTTTACATATAAAGATTCATATAAACTATAAGTGAATGGTTAAATGATATTTGCATGAATGTTTAGTAGTCATTCAGAGCAGGATATTTAGCCATCAAGGAATGCAATAAGATAAAGAATGTGTGAATTATTTGTTCTTCCTTAAACTTAAAATTTGCAGAGTATGGTAAAGATGCATTAGCATTCTACTTAAGCCTTTTGACTGAGTTTTCGCTTCAACTGAAAGTTTGGTTTAACCTCTTATTTATAATACAAGTGCCGGATGCAAAACCTTTTCATATGAAAGCTCTTTATTGACATGCAATGGCCCATATGACAGCTAAAGATTTTGAGAAGGCGAGAAATGATTTTAACAAAGTAATCTAGTTACCCGTTTGAGGTTAACTGGTAATAAGCTATGTTTTTATACTTGGACCGGATATCGACTAAATTGATTTTAGGGCTTAGGGATCAATGGCTTTGACTGAAGGCTGACTCAAGTTGAATTGGATGACGTTATGTATATGTGTGTGTATACATGTGCTCACGTTATGTATGTGTATACACGCGCTCAAGCCATGATTCTGGATTTTTTTTTTTTTTTTTGGGGCACTTTCAGCCCAACTCTCTGTGTGTGTACACCCACAGGCTATGTGCTCGGGCCATGATTCTGGACTTAAGTCTTTTTTTGGCACTTTCAGCCCAGTTGTGCAAAGTACAAATTTTAAATGTGTGAGGAGCTGACAATCTTTTTGGATGCATGCCAAACAATTGAATATAAAAATAACAAGAATTAGTGAGTTTCGCAAACTAGACTTGAAAAACTGATAGCATACGCCTCATAAAATCCCAAATTGGGTTTAAAAAGAATGAAAGTCAGTTTTGGGGGGCATGTGTCAAACAGGAACCCACCCTTATGCCTTACACATATTCTACGAAAGTTCAACTAAAACAGATTCCAAAAAACCAATTTTTATTTTTTGATGGGTCAAATGCGGTTTTAACCAGTCAAATTCAATTTTTGATTGGATTTGACCGATTTTTTAACTCTTCAATTTTTAACTTAACTCGAACAAGATGTCTGACCGATATTCGATCAGATCGATTCAATCGGTCGGTCCAATTCGAGTTTTAAAACGCAAGTAATAAAGAGTTGGACTTTATTTCCTTATACGTCTTTATGTTGCACTTTAGATGCTATGAAGATGATAAACATTGACAAGTATCCAAGCCTACTACAAAAGCAACTCTTCTCAAACTTAAGAAGCAGGAGCAAGTTGGTCGGTCTATAAATTGTGTGCTATCATAGCTTTCTTAGAGCTCTAATTTCCTACTTCAGTACAAGCAGGAGGTACATAGGAGGGCTTGTATGTAGGATTACTTTTCCAAATTTTTTAACACTTTTCTTATTTATAACACTTGAACTCCTCTACGCACCCCCACACAACGTGAGGCACAAAACTAGTAATGAAACAATTTGTCCATTCAATTTAGGGTTAATTACTCTAGCGGTCCTCAAACTTTTTTGTAAGTATTAATTCAGTCCTTAAATTCTTAATTGTGCCCATTGAGTCCCTCAACTTTTACCCTAGTATTTAATTGGTGCCCAATATAAATTTATATCAAAATTGTCCTTCTAGTTATGAGTTTTTGCTTTTCTTTTTCTATCTATTTCTTTCAATTCTTTTTTCTAGTATTTTCTTTCTTTTATTACTCCACATCCCTATCTCAAAAAAATTAAAAATACACAAAATTTCTCAAGAAATTTAATCAATGCAAGTGTACCAAAAAAATTTTTTTTTTGAAGTATAGTTGTCAGTAATAAAATAAATAATTCATTTATTAATAACTTTGTACTCTCTGTTAGGCCGGGTCGGTAATAAAGTGTACATTGACCGACTAACTGGTTCATTTATAATTTAGTTGGCCTTAACTATTGTATCGATTTAGTGAAATTCTATTCATATCTTCCCCTTAACCAGTCAATTATAATCGAGTACGTAGATTAAGTAACTGTATTGTATTTGAAAATATAAAATATTCTCTGTCTTGAAAGTTAAAATTAACAAAGAAAACAATGTCATAAGTTTATAATATATGGTGCTTATTTAAATTGAATAATTAATTGTTTTCAATGGACTAGTAGTAATAAAACATGTAAATACATTATCATAGTTTTGGACATTCTAAATAACAAGATTGAAATTCTAAATCATATAACCATGTTGTTTTACCTGTTTCTAACTTTTCCACTCTTTAAAAACTACCAATACTTATTTTTTTCAATAAAATTTATATTTGTTTTCCACATTAAAACCAACAAATTTTAATAAAATTTAGATTTTTTATTTTTTGAAAAAATAAAAATATCTGATGTACCCAAATCAATTTGTCCAATAACTGGTCAACCAATCAACTTATAAAATTAGATCGATTTGTAGTCTGCATTCTTGTTGAATCGATTTTGCTAATTTCGTTCAATTTTTTGTTACATATATCAAGTAGCCCATAATTAGAGATGGCAAATGGGCGGGATGGGTGGGATTTAATTGGGATTGTGAAATATGAGTCATACCCAAACAGTCCCATATTTGTCATGGGATTAATATGGGTGGGACTAAAATGGGCTAGTCCCATTTGATACCGCCCAAAAACCCAATTTATCCCATTTTATTATTTTTCTAAATTATATTTTCCTTATTAATCAATTGTTATTTTTTAGATTACTTTTTTTTTTAGTTTAACATGAATATTTATTTTTTATATCATTTATTTTTTTAATTTATTAACCTCAATAAATTTCTAACTTTTTTTTTTGTTTTTATATTATTATTTTTTTAGATCTCGTTTATTAATACTTTTTAATATTTTAATTATAAACTATAGTTTTTCAATTGTTACATGTAAAGAGGATAGATTGAAGATGTGCAGATATTTAATTTATCTACACATAAAAAAAATCAATTTAGATAGTATCTTATTAAAACTCCTGATACTAAAATCCATTACTAAAGTAATGAAGCAAATTAAAAATTAAAATAAATCAACATCTCATTTGTTCATGGACATTACAAACTTTGATGAAACTAGAATATAAAGACTAATTTTATCGAGAATAAGGTTGAACTGAAATTAAAGCACTCAATATATAAAATTCACATGAATTTTTTTAATATAAAGATCATTTTAACCACATAAAATTGATGTCAATAGATAAAATTTAACATAATATTTATAGTAGAAATAGATGAATCGAAGAGGGCAAAATAAAGAAGCTAAGAATGCAAAAATAAATTTCCAACTTGTCCATCATTAAAAAAATGGGTATTCCATTATTATTGAAAAAAATGTTAAAAAATAAAAATAAATAAAAAGTGAAAGATGTTTTGTTAATGCAGCTTAAAATGAATGATTTTTTCAAAAGAAAGTATAGAAGAGGTGGATCTGATAAAAAACAAATTATTTCAAGGTTTGACTATATTTGGCTATGGGAATCCCAATCATTTCCCAACCATACCCATATTTAAATGGGTGTTAATGGGTATAATCCCAAATAAGCCCAATCCCATATTATGAATATCCATCCCGCCCAAATAAAATATGGGCATAGGATCCCAACGGGGTTGGAACTGATTGCCAGCATTACCCATAATTAGACGTCTGAACCAAGTTGGAGACCATCGGTTATGATGTGCATTGAAGAAAAGCTACTAAAAAAAATAACTTTTTCACTAGAAGGGTAACTTTTTATTAATAAGAATTATAAATTTTTAATAAAAATTTATCATTTGTACCAAGAGTTATAGTAACAAAAATTGAATATATCATTATTTAATATAACAGTTAAGGCTTCCAAGGAGAAGATACACATTTATTCATCGATGAATAAGCAAAAGTCTTCAAATTTATCTGAATCAAATTCAATGCTTGCTTTAGACCAGAAAAAGTAATTAGAATATTATGAATAATTTCATTGCCTTGAAAATTAATGGATTAAAAGAATTTTTCAATTTGGCACGTTTAATAACTACTCTTTTTTAAGCTATTTTGAATCTTTTTAATCTGTCTTCTCCGTCCAGCCTCGCCTCCATTCTCCGCTTAGGAATTTCGGCTCTACCACCATAATTCTTTTACCCTGCTTCCTCATTTCCCCCTTTTCTGTATTTTGTGTTTCCATCTTTAATGTTTTTAGCTGAAAATTTTGATTCCTAAAACCCATCAATATCCAAAAATGTCACTCACATCAAGAAATCTTTTCACTAGCCCAAATTCTCAAATTAACACCTCAATAAATCCTTCAAAAACCCATCTCAGAAACCCAAGATTTTCCCTTTTTCTCCTTCCAAAACCCTGCTTAAACCCCTCAAGATTTCATTCCCATAAACCCCATCTCGTAAATTTTGCCAATACTGCATCCCGGTTCAAAACTTGGCCTATTCAAGTCGAGCCCTTGGATTTTGATGGAGCAATTGGGAAACAAAATTCTCATGCGAATTGGGGTTTTAATTTTGATGGGTTCCTCTCAATTTTTGAGTTCTTTTGCTTGGCTTCATCGGTGGCGATTTCGGTTATTTTAGCTGTGAATTCGGGGCTTTCTGGGCATAAAAAGATGTTGTTCTTGCAGTGGTTTGGGGAGAAGGCGTTGGTGTGGCAGTGTGTGGTTTTGGTTGGGGGAGTTGTTGTGGGAGCTGTTGTTAGGAGGAGGCAATGGAGCAGGATTTGTCGAGCTGATTTTCTCTACAGACCCGTGAATTTGGTGGAGAGGATTGAGAAGTTGGAGGAGAATACAAAGAGCTCAGCTACGGTTATCCGGGTTTTGTCTAGGCAGCTTGAGAAGCTCGGGACTCGAGTTCGGGCCACTAGGAAGGCTCTGAAAGAGCCTATTGCTGAGGTGTTGATATTATTCTTGATTTTTAACTTTTCTTATCAATTTTGGATTCATAAATGTGGTAATGTGATAGGGAAGATCAAAACTTTCTTGATAATATATGCGAAGACTTGGCATAATGCTGTATCTTTTTGCCTGATGAATGACTAAAGTGATGTCTGGTGATTTTACATTATAAAAAATAATTTCACCAAATTGACCTTTCAATTAGAGGTTGCTTGGCAAAATCCTGTTGCAAGCACTGGCAATGTGTTTACCATTCTTTAACAGTCGAGTGATATGTAATTTTATGTTATAATTTGGAGACGTGTGTTTGTTGAACTTTGTTGGTGAGTTGTATGGTGAAAGTAGAAGGTGAATTTGTTTCTTGAGAAACTTATCCGCATGCATAACGTCTCACTCCCAAGACTAAAACTTGACTTCTTTCACTAGGGGATTTTGTTTTTCTTTATTGTATCACTCCATTGATTTTGGTAGATTCTGATGGTGATGAAGTGAATAAAATCCGAGTGAATTGTTTTGATTTAATGTGTTAATTGTCTGATAATGATTTATGCTACCAATATGGAGTAAGTACCTGGAATAATGCCCTTTGTGGATAACAAATTTGTCACCTAAAACTTTCTGATAATGCCTTGAGTCAGGCACTGGGCGTTGGTTCCTGTAAATACTTCTTTAGGGGTAACCCTTCCAACTTTGATGTACTTTTTCTGATAGTTTATGAAGGCAGAGTTTGAATCAGATTGCTGATACTGAATATTGGGATGAGACACTGAGCAATAATTTATTGCTTCAGTATATCTTCTAACTTGCAGTTTTGGGTTCATTTTCTGCAGACTGCTGCATTGGCCCAAAAGAACTCTGAGGCAACACGAGCATTGGCCATGCAAGAGGACATGCTGGAGAAGGAGCTTGGTGAAGTTCAAAAGGCTCTTCTGGCAATGCAGGTAAGATTCATAGTGAGCTTTTTCAGATGCTTGTCTGCTAATTGAATGTGCAAAAGGAATTTCATAGGAAGTCTAGTTAAGGTAAATTTTGTGTGATTGCCTGTGTCAATCAAAAGAAGTATCATATGATGCTGGTGAACTTGGATTTCTTCAATCTTGTGTTACCAGAACATGTAGCTATCTGCTTTGAGTTTGTAGCCAGGATTTTGCATTCAAATTTACTTCTTTTTATAAGACATCTGGATGGCAGCTCAGCTTATCATTAACCATTCCTTCATACTTCACTATGATTCCCTTGCTTTCAATTTCAATTCAAGCTATAAACAAATTAACATAATTCCATCCACAATTGAAAATTAATGATGAAGGAAGACATTTCTTGATCAAAAACTTTGGCTGCACATATTTCAAACTTTGGATTTTTTCTATTTCTGTACTCTATTGGCTTCTTCACTGGAGGAATTATTAGGTTCATTTTGATTAGAGTTAAATATCGTTTATCCGACATGCATTGTCAAGATTAAGGTAAGCTTGATTTGCAGTTTGGAAGGTTCTGCTTCATTATCTTTATAGCAAACCATCCAAGCAGTGTATTGGTGCATTTTAGCATGCAGTGATGCAGAAACAAGCTTTACATTATTGAGATAAGATTTAATCTTTGTTCTACCTTTAAAAGGGGAGGTGATTCACAAAAAAAAAAAAAAAAAAAAAAACTCAAACAAGAAAACTAAAATGGAATTCAGAAAAATGACTGTCTTATAATCAGTTTGTTGTCTGGTTACAGTTGTCTCTCAAGGGGTAACTAAGATTATCTGTCAAGATATACCATCATGGTAGTTTTGTTTGTTTTGACACCTTCTTTGTCGATTATGAGCAGTACCAAGACCAGCTCATTTTTTGGCACGAGAATAATTTTGTCAATAATACAAATTCTTTTATGCTGTCTTCTTAGTTGGGCACAAATTGCTGCTTCTCTTCTTTCAAGGAAGATTACAATTGTCTTGAGCATATTCGCATGTACTGCTGACACCTTTGTGACTTAGGGAAAAGAGCTAGATCTCTACTCTTTGCTTTGGTGATTTTTATTGGGTCTAAATTACATTGAGATGACATAGTTATAAGGGTCATTTTAACTTTTGGTAGTTTCCCATACTAATTTTTTTCTGATAGCTTTCCATACTAGTCTTGCTAATTTTAATTTCCATCTTTGTCTTTAGTTTCTAGTCTTATTCATTTTGATTTTTCAGTTATTTCTGTAGAGAATATACCATTACCTAATTTGCTAGCGTTTTTCATCCAATAGAAAATAAGTAGAAAGGTTAAGATATATAAATATATTCTTGTCGTCCTACCATCTACTTTGACTTTGCTTACTGTTACGTTAACTGAATATCACGTTCCTTTTTTCTTATGTGTTGTTCAAAACTCCTATTATTTTCCTTCTGAAAAAACAAAATTAGAAATGAACACAAAGCAGTTTACTTATGCTGTTGTGAGAGCATAAAAGTGAAGATATTTTCTATAAATGGTTGTGAGTTGGAGAAACATTTTTTGCTCAAACTATAAATGGAACATAGTGGGAAGACTGGTTTATAGTGTCTTTATGTGGATTGGAGTAACTATCGTTGAACAGTTGTTCAATATTTTTTTAAGTAATCCCTCCTCCCTAAACTTAAAAAAGAGGAGAACAAACAGTGAAGAAAACAAGACAAAGAAAAGCAACAAGCAAACACATACATTTATAGTTTCAGGGACAAGTAATAATCACAAGTGATGCATAAAATTTCTCCAGATGTTATAGTACACAAATGCTTATGGGATTTTGTACTGAAAGCAATTGCAATGCTGAGTTTCCTTCTGCAGGAGCAGCAGCAAAAGCAACTTGAGCTCATCCTTGCAATTGCGAAAGGTGGGAAATTATGGGACACCAGACGGGAAGAGAATCATGGCAACAATGCTGCAGTTGCATCTAATTCACTTGTAGATGGAGCTCCACAGATGGTGACAAACCAAATTGAAGCTTTAGCTGGACAGAGAGAATCCAACAACGATCAAGTGTAGTAGACGTGTTGTGCAAAAACTGAATACAGAGATGCCCATCTTGTTCAAAGATGAAATCCAATGACTTGATTTTGTTTATTGAAGCAGTTAGATTAGAATGTCACCTTGTGGCATCTGATATTTTGGGAAGCATTGATATCCTTGCATCCGATTATCCTTCTATAAGTTATGGAATAAACATAGTTCAAGGGAGAAATTGTACAAGCTAGAGACCAAAAAACTGAAACGTGCTCCATAGTGGTTGAAGAAAACATTGTATCAACCAATAATTTTTTTGTCCATGTAATTTTTGGTGTCACTGTAAAGGATTGGTCTTAATCTCATGTCAGACTGCTTCATCTTCCTTTCTCCTATTTTTGTTTTTCTCGTTTTCATTATACGAAAGAAATGGGTATGAAGGTGGTGAATGAAATGAGATATTGTAACTGCAGCCCTGGCTGACTGGGCGTTTGCTGCCTTTGATTTGTAGTTACCTATGTTTTTTCTCTCCTAACCATTACAGTTTGATGCACACAATACAGACAAGCCTCTGGCATGCATATTTGTCTATCATAAATCAGGATGAAACTTTCAATTTACGAATAAATATTCTATACACACGCACTATACTATTATTATATTTCACACTATGCATACACGCTAAATTCGGAATTTGAACCTTAGACAGCTCGGAGCATGAACCCTGGCCAACGGAAGTTACACACTGCACATCCAAATTCTGTTACTTCGTTACTTCTGCTGCTTCAAGTGTAATTGCTTAAACCATCCAAGTCTATTTTTGTTCTATAAATATTAATTACTTGTATCAATTAACTTGCAAGTTGTTTATGATAAACAACCATGTCTTACGACTCAGTCATCTAATTATACTAGCTCCACAGACACCATCACCCAACACACTAATATTAACATAATTTTTTCTGTGAGATAAATAAAATATTACTTTCTTATACGTTTAATATATTTGTTCCTTGTTTTCATTTGTTTAGGTTTTTTTTTTTTTTTTGGGCTTCTGGAGGACCTCTGCTTTCTGGGCTTCTTGGGTCTTCTATTCACCTTTTATTCTTTACTTCTGTTTCGGTCTAACAAAATTAGTGACTTTACTTGAAAAACCACACACACACACACACAAAAAGCACGCACAGGCGGAGAAAAGAAGGAAAGAAGAGTGGAGAAGAGAGGAAATGGAAGGGCTAAGGAAGTTGGAAAAAGTGCAGAGAATTATAGAGCTGATGGAATCCCATGGCATTCTCAACAATAGCAATCCTCTCACCCATCGTTTCCTTGCAAATTTTACCATCTTTTTGGTAAAGAATTCGGCTTTGAAATCCCATATAACTCTTCTTCTCGTTTTATTCTGTAATTTTTACTGCTGTTGTTGCACTGCATTTTTGTCAATTTTCATTCCCTTATTAATGTGTGTTTTCCTGTTGTGGGAATGAATTTAATCCTGGCAGTTTACTATAGATTCCTCATAGTCGTTTAACTTGTTGAACGAACATGGAAGATTGCACATAAAGCCAAACTCTTGTACATGGAATGAAAATCCATTTTGTTTGGTCATCTTTCCAAATAGAAAAGATGATTTTGAACACAGATTAGATAATTCATCGAAGAATTATAATGTGTCGAAGAAGGGTTTTGCCGTTTGGTGTTTTACCAACGAATTATAGATACCACTTTGTTGCTTTGTTTTCCCACACTGACCTTGAGTCGATTTGGTGAAGGCTCAACAATGCAGTGAGCTTGACATGGAAGTGAAGTTCCAACTGATTTCTGAATATATGCCAAAGGTTAGTGTATTCTCTGATGATGTTCCATACATTCAGGAGTGATCCAAGAATGGAACAGGTCTGTTTATGTTTATATTTTTGACAGATTTCAACTCCATTTATTGAGGAAGCAAAGCAATGGGTTGGAGAAGGTAGGTAAATTTATAATTGCTTTACAGTAGCTTAATTTCTTATTATTTTTGTTTATTAGTTCTGCTCCTTAGCGTTTTGTTTGTTGTCCATCTTGTTATCCATTGTGCTATCATCTTCACTGCAAAATGGAGCTGAATTTCATTCCACGTGTGAGCTAATAAGAATGTGAAGTTTTAGGATATTTTCTTAAGTATATTAAGAATCTGCAGTTTCTATGAGATGTTACACTTTAAAAAAGGTCATCTTTGTCCTTTATCTTCGGAAGAAAGTCTATGGTTTAAAGTATGCAATGAGTTTGATGCAGCACGAAGAAGTAATAGTGAAGATTTACTCTGCGTCTGAGATTTTGTTTCATGAAATGGCATAGAATTAGTTTGATAATGCACTTTGTTTTTAGTAGGGGATCTTTTTAGGGAGAAAGACTTGACTCTTTGCTTTGATTGGAAACACATTATGCCCAAGTTTGCACCCTACGTTGTCAGCTAAACTGTTTGTTGGGAGCCACTTGCTGAACTTTTTAATTCCTTACCTCGAATTTTTGGGCGAATGTTTGTCACAATCTTTATTCCTTGCAGGTAATGAACTAATTGAAAATGCTTTGCCGCTTCATTCTCATGATAAGCCAGACCTTGATCCATCACTAAGCTACTTCCAAGAAGCTGCTACAATTGGGCTGGATGCAATGCAACGGGCAAATTCTACTTTAGAAGATTTTGTGAGCAATATCTTACTCTTTGTTACCACTGAATCAGGAACTTTTGGCTAGGATAAATGAACCATATTTCATGTTCGTTTATTTCTGGTGTTGTATCTAACAATTCATAAGTCTCTAGGTGCCAACAACCAGATATACCTGTTTTTGAATAACACAATCTGCAAAATTAATGAAGGTTTGCTATGTTGTAGAATTTTCATCTGAGGGAACATCTGTCTTAAATTATGACTACGATTGGCTATGTGCGGAAGGACTTTCTGTGTTTGCATTCTGACTTTCCTTTTGCGCAATATACTTGAAATCTACTGCATTGTAGAAACTGTAACTAGTTTGACTGCTTCTTTCTGGTTAATTTTGTTCAGTGTTGAAATTAGCAAATTGTTCTCATGTTTCTGAATGTAGAATTGGCTATAATAGCATTGACCATATGTTGAACTATAAAGAGAATCATTTCCTTGGCTTTTTATCTCCACCAGATATCTGCATTTTTTTCCCTCTTTCAAGTTTCATTGCTTGTTACCTCCTAAGTTTTCTTAACTGTAGAACTTTGTCCAAAAATTCTCTCAAGATAGTCTTAATTGAAGGTCGTGTATTCCTATCTCCTCTATTAAACTGAATCATTAGAACTCCTTTCCTGTATAACATGTTAAAATTTCCAATCACGTACCATGACAAATGCATCGTTTAATGTAGTATATAGCTCTAAGATTATTTTTTAGAGCTTTAGTATTTGGCTATGGTGAGTGTATTAAGTTAACAGGAATTTCACAATTCAATATGCACCTCTAAGACTGGAGAGTTCGAATGAATGAGATTGTCAAATTGAGCTATAATCTTACATGTTTCTCATCTAGGTGCATGAAGAACTATTGACTTATTCATTTGCTTCCATTGTGAGACTAGTAGATCTGATTAAGAACCCAATTACATTCTGGCAACTCAAAATAAAGAAAAACAACCAAAAGTGTACTTTCTTTGCTGTCTTGATTCTTGTTCTGTTTCAACTGGTACTGTATTTCTAAAGTTGTGCATTATGTTGTATTGTTATTGGAGACCTTTCTTTTGCCTAGAGTATTGGGTTTTTAATTTCTTTATGCTGGTTTTGGTTTGTATATATGAAGAATTGCTTGTTCTCAGCCATTGCCAAACTTTGCCTTCAGGAGTTGTTGGACTAATGGTATCAGATTAACAGTGCAGGTCATATTTTATGTTTCATAAGATGGATGTTCACCAGCCACAGTCAATTTTCAGATACTTACCTATCCTTTCATTCACAGAGAGTTATATTTATCAGGTAACAAAGTAACAAACTTCAAGCTTTACCTTTTTTCTCTCCGTTTTGCTGTTTCTGTATTATATTCTACAGTTTGATGTGCATATGGAGTGGACTCCAAATGTTGTTGTTCATTTCAAGCTGCACGCCTGACGCTTCTGGCTTGATCACATTTCCTTAATTAACTGTCAAGCTTTCCTTTTAAGTTAGTTCCAAATATCTGCTGCTCCATTTCTGTTGAGTGGAATAGGATGATATCAGCTATGTAGTATGGCATTGCTATAGGTGTTGATTGTATTGGTTGTAAAATTGCAACACCACTTCCAATACCTTAGACATGAAGATGCCTTCTAATTTGTACCTGTAGATAAGCATGGCAGCATAGTCGAATTGCATGAGAACTGCACTAAATTTTACAAAATGAAAAGAAGTCCTCTCTATGGATGATAAGGCGCATAGGTTGAATTCTGTGGTGTACAAATGAGCAAAGAACACCCCCACCCCCACCCCCAACCGCAACCCCAACCCATCCCCCTCCCTAATATCGTTATCCAAGTATACATTTTCATTTTTGTTTCCATGTTATTTCATTTTTGTAGTTGGATACTCTAAATGAGAAGCTACTACAGTCACCAACCTTTGGAATACAGCTTGGGGGAAGAGAATCTCATATGGTAATACCAATAATTTACAAGAGCTTCTCATGAATCTACATCTGAGTTTTAGGTTGGAGCCTGATATTTACTATCATTTTGGCCCAGCTACCTAATGTAGAGCAAAGATGGCAAATCAGATCCCTGAAGATGTTAAAAAGTGACCCATTCAGACCACTTGTCCTCTTACTTGAGCATCAAGGGCTTCTCACTGAGCGGTCTATATCATATTACTGTTCTTATTTTTTCAGTTTCCTCTTGGTTCCCTTTCTTTCATGTGGGTTAGTAAAGCATAATGTAATAGAATTTTGAAGTTCAATCTGCCCACCTTTTATTCAGGATAAGGGAAGAGCTCAAATTGGGAGTAGATTACTGGACTCTTGAAAGAAAACTATGTTGCCCCTTGTCATGTGAAAATGAGGTATAGTCTGAAAACAAACAATTATATTTCTGTACTTCTCCAGATGAATCCGAGAGATACTTTTCATTCTTTGCTTGACTGAACCAGTGCCATAACTCATCTATATAATTCAGATATTTCTTGATTTACAAGCATAAGATAGTAAATACTTAGTAATCTGTCATACTTGATCAAGTTAATTTGAACAAAAGCTTTGATAGCATCATATACTTGGGAGTATTTTGGGCCTACGAGGTAGCAGCAGTTTTGGGGGGAAGGATTGGAGGAATGAAGAGAATAATTTGGGGAGAGAGAAAGTTCTAGGAGAAAAACTCCTTATTTATTGATGGTTTTAAATATTTTAAGAGAGGCCCTTAAATGACCATGTAAAATATGTCTGCAAGGAACATATCAATTGAAAAAAAAAATTCCCCGAACAGAACACCTTATTAATTAACACTAAAGAAAGAAAAATAATATTACAGGTCAATGTGAAATGTATTTTTCGCTAGATGACGCAAAATGAACTAATACTGGAACTTAAAATTCCAGCAGATCGAATCATTTTATGTCAATGGCTTCCCATGATAAATATTTGGACCACTGAAACATAGATACTCACAAGAGAGACATTCAATCAAAAGAATTCTGATTTGTTGAATTCATACTTTATGACTAAGAAATTCATCCACATAAAAACTTACATGGAAATCCATGATATTTAATCTATTTTGACTGGATGATCAAAATCAAGTGATTATTATCTAACTTATATTAACTCAAATGATATGTTTGAGAAGAATGTCCAGACTTGGAGATGGCACCTTCTAGCTTATTTAACTCCGCATTTGCATGTGGGAAAACTGACCTGCTTCTTATTTGACCTTTGGGATATTTTGTTTCTCTAGAAATATTACTACAGGATATAGGCAATGGTTTTGATCAAATGTACTGTATTTCAGCAGATTACAGTTGGAGATATAATGAGGGCTGTTCATTTGAAATCTTTTGATTATCGGGTACTTAATCTTCTGTTGTACCAACTGCAGGGAGAAAAGGTACATTCCTGTTGCCATTTGGAAACACTTATCATTGGATGTTGTTTTAAACTTATTAAACTACTATATTTTTTTCCATAGAAAATATTATTTTAGGTAATTTTTTTATCCTTTTAAACCTATTTCTTAGTAAATGGATTTATGAATCTGGGCCAGCATTATCTTTGACAATTTTCTTATAAATCTTATAATTATCTATCCAGCTTTAGACTCCTCTTGCCTTATTTAGTATTTCTACGGTTTACTCTTTGATTGTATTGTCCTAATTTTACTAAAGATCCTTTATCATGGCATCCCTTGAATGACTAGTTTACTCTGCCAACAATTTTTGCTGGCATAACCTAATGGGTCAAGGCCACTGAGTGAGTGGTCGGTATATTTCTGGTGAGGTTTAATGTGTTGCTGATCAATTCCATTGCAGTATTACATGGGATTCAACATATTGCTGATTCCAATCTTGTTTCTTGTGAAATTTTTGTATAATGAGTCCTCTGGCTTCCAACTTTGTTCTAAAGATTAAAAAAGGATATAAAATCAAATAGTTGTCACGTTGTAATGCTTTTGCTTCTTTATTTTGTATATTTCATTCTGTTTTGCTTTCTTTGAAGCTGTTTTGAAGGTAAATGAATTGCATATGGAATTCCTGTCAATATCAGAGTTTCTTGTTGAGCTATCTGATGATCTGTGAGTAACTTTTCTTTCTCCATTTTAATGATTTGCGTAACATCATACTTCGATGATTTAGTTATTCTCAATTATATAATTTCTATTTCATAATGAACGGGAAGGAGCATGTGCTGGATATTTTCATTAATGGATGGCAATGTGATGCTGTAGGTTTGATTATGAGGTGAATCATTCTTCTATGATTCCCCCCCCCCCCCCCCCCCCTTCTCTCACATAGATGATCCTGAAGATAAAAGTTTTTTTTCCCGTTGTAGGATGATGTGTTAGACAATAATTTCAATATCTTGCGCATGTTTGTCAGAATATATGGAGCTTCCACAGCACCAATGATGCTGGTGAGTAAAAGTTAGTGCAAATGATGTTCTTTGCATGAGCTTCATGTAATAGGAACAGTAATCTGGTGCCTGGGCTTTTAAAGTCTATATACATTTGGGCCGTCCAGACGGCAATTTTGTTTTATGAAGGCGCCCAAAAAGCTTTTCTCTTTGCATTTGAGAAAGAACAGAGAGAAAAGGTTGCTCCCCAGAGAATCATAGCAAATTTCTAAAGCCCCATTTATGACTTTCCTGTAAGAGTTAGCTTATGCTACCTTGCGTATAATTTAGAAGGATCTTCATCCTACTGTGAGACAAAACATGCCAGTACTCCATACCTGTAATAATTAGGAAATAAATAATTAAACGATTTTCATGTATTGGTAGTTAAACAAGCCCGTGTATCTGTTTATTGCTCATCTGTTCAACTAAATGTTGAACCTTGTGACCATAAATTTTGCCTCATAGGTACAATTTTTGCTATCAGTATCTGAATTTAATTAAGAGTCATCTTGCTGTTCAATTTCCACAGGCGAAATGCATTACTGAAGCTGAGGAGAAGTATGAGAACCTGTTGAAATTATTGGATCCAGAATTGTCCTCAAACTATCAGAAAAGGTGTGAAGAAGCTACTAGGGAAGGTAAATTCCTGCTAAAATCAAATTTGTATTGTGTTAAAATCCACGTATTCTTTTGGTCTATTGCTGAATATGGTTGAATTTGACATGACCACGTAATCACCTCATGCTCTTCTCTTTTAGGTGGGAAGATATCAGGTCCTTCTCTTGGGACATGGAACATCCCAACAATAATTGAAGATGAGGAATCATATCGATCCAAAATTATGAATGCTAAGACATCCACCGTAGTTCAGGAAGATGTTAACTTGTAAAAATGCTGAATTGTACTTCAAAACTTGATTCTAAGTCCAGCCTAAGATAAGAGCGTGATATTCTCAGGGGATTATGGGGTCGTTTCGTGGGCTGACACAAACTCAGAAATTGTTTTTTTGAAGACCTTGCCACTTTGCTACATTTTAGATTTGCAGGTATTTTGGTTTTCCTACCAGGCAGATTGAAGCTACGATTAATGGATTGCTGCTATTGTGGGGAAATTGTGTGATACTCTTGGTGGGAAAATTAAAAAAATGCTGATGATTGTTGATATTGATGTCCACTTTACTGAAGACTGAAGTTATTCTCTATGAATTACTTTGAGGGCAATGCCAAGATATATGTCCATTTAATTGGGGAAAAAAAAAGTGAGGAATAATGTTGCAGGGACATAATGTAACAAATTCTTTTGGGTGGTCTAAACGTGTTTCCATATGCTCCCTGATCTTTGATCTTTGCGTTAACTGTTGAATATGTGTGAAAATAATTCAACATTCTTCAGGAAGATATGATTCATTGTACCAGTGACAAGGTTCAACTTCAAGTTGACACAAGTTGCATGTTCAGATTGAAGGCAAATGACTTGTGAGATGGTAAAAATTCACACTAGGTGTAGTTGCGGAACTCCAGTCCAGTATAGGTAGATGGAACTACGTTCAATAATGTCAACATTTTTGTTGCTGTAGTTCTTTTCACTGCGATGGATAAACAGTATACATGATATCTCTCCAAGAAAAAGAAAAAAAGTATAAGAAAAGCATATGATAGTGTGCAATCTACACAAATTGTACACCTTGAATAATTACTTGGACATGTAAAAAATGTATAGCTAAATGTTTGGAATATAAAACAATTTATTCTATTCTTTTTTTCCCCCCTGAATAAAACAATTTGTTCTTTTTTTTTTTTTGGATAAATGTTCCGAACGTTTTGATTAGTAGTATAATTTTGAGAGGTACAAATGTAAACTCTATTTCAAGATACTACAAATTTCGTGACCATGAATCTTTTGCTTCTTTATTTTTTGTTTAAGCCGAATTCAAACAATATTCCAGTACATCACTACGGAAGCGGGGATTATAATGGCCAAACCCTGTTGTTGATCCTCCATATTTTGATATTTGGAATTATCCTAAAGGCATCCTTCAAAGTCAGAACAGCCAGGAGAGACCAAATGCAAGCAAACAAGACTGTATGGTGGTGTGTTTTAAATCCTCTGCTATAATGAATCACAGGTTTGGAATCTTTCCCACCTTTTTGTCATGGCCAAGATTGAAAGCCAAATTCCTTATCCTTTCTTCGCCTTGTACGACTCTCGTGAGTTTCTATTGAGCATGCAAGTTTGAGTATGGAACAGTGGACACACAAATTTCTTGGGTTCTTTTTCAAATTTGAGTGGGCCTTTGGTGGGGCCTAGATTATCTTACATTTTTTTTTTTTTGAGAGATTATCTTCCATGTTTTTACCTTTAAATAGAGTGGCTAACCTGTAGTCAAAATTCGGTGATTTCACATTACAAGGCCATATACGTTGTATCTTACCTTTTGCAATCTTTAACATAAATGAAATATTGTGCTGTGTCATTTAATTTACATGTAATAAATACATAGCATTAGTGGCAACACAAATATATAACGAGATTCTTAGGGCAGGGTAAGAATTATTCAAGTCCATCCGCAAATTACTACTAAACTTAATGAATTCAAGCTGTACATGATGAATGAGTGAATTTTTTCATTTCTTTTTTGTTCATTTGTTCCCCTTCGTCGAACTCAAAGCAGATTTCCATTTCGCCCCATCTACAGTGTAGAATGAACTATTGTTATAAAAATTTTACTCAGTTTACCAATTAGGCTTCTAGGATGGCACCTTTACTTTGAATTGCGTACCATTCATGATCGTTTTCACATTTTTATTAATTCTTTCTGGGGGATAGGGGTTCGAGGTTGGGAAGGGGTGGCCCTCCAGCATATAATTCGGAGGTATCTAAGCTAGTGGGGGCAAGAAATATCCCTTGTCTTATTTCTTGTTCTACTTGATGTAAAGTTTTTGAGCACCACATTAAAAAAAAAAAGGTGTGCGATCATTAGAATGTAAAATAGATCAAAAAAAAGTTCGTGCTTTTTGTAGGGATTCAATAATTTTACCTACCTGCGTAATGTGCAGGGTATAACTTCACAGAACAGTCTCAGATATCTGAATTGAAGGATTGCAGAACTCTGTTGTGCTTATCATTTGATCAAATATTAGCAGAGCATCCTCTGAAGAAAACAAATATGGATTTTCCTCTTCAAGTCTGCTATATCCCCTTCACACGCTAAAGCCATTCACATAATCTTTTGGAATTTTAATATTGAGGATTCGTGGTCCTTTAACTAGAAACTACCATAATTCAGCATCTAAGTACTGTTGATCAGTTATGCCAATCAAATCAATAGAAATTAAGGAGATGGTGGTTCTTCTTTATCTCTTTCTTTTGGTACAAAACAAATGACTATTTCCTGAAAGTAACTGAAACCAACTTCCAATAAATTGAAAGATGTTTCATCGTCCACTCAAAAAGTTCTGACATTGATTGTAAAGGTCAATGCGCAATATTTCACAAAATGCATTCAGGAAGGTACAAGGGCCCAGGTAATCAATCACACACCATAAATGTGGTAGATTTTTTTGACATTCGAGCTTTGAGTTCATTCATATACTTATGTGTCAGGGGGTATGACTGATTTTTCTACCTTCAACTTTCTTCGCGAGTGTGACAGGTACCATGCACCTCAAACAGGCCAGTTCAATCTGCTTAAAGTTTAGTTGATGCCAGCTTTTCTCAAGTTCAAAATTACTTTAAAATGTCTCCATTTGCCTCTTTTTAATAACTTTTTGAGACAAACAGAAACAACTTGTTCAAGAACTCAATTTCCTACAGCAGCTTTGTAAAACTAAAAGGCAGAAAAAAGCTATATATCTCGTTTGGTTAATCAAAGCAGAAAAAGCTAAATATCTCTTTTGATTAATTAAACTTTAAACTCAACTGATTCTTGCAAAAACCCTCCAAGAAACTTAGAAAGGGACCAAACCAAGCTAGATATCAACTGTTTTATTGCTTTAACAGAGGACATGAAAGTCTTCAGTAGTAAGCTAATACCAAACCGCCACAATACATCTTACATTTGCATCTTAAGAAATAAGTATATTTTAATACAAGCAATAATATAAGCATGCAAGCTAGTGCAATGGACAGGAGAAAAGAATGGTGAAAACTCAACTATACTTTTTTACGTATTGATGACTTACACTTGTCCATCTCATGGAGATTGAGGCCAATCATATCCAGCATCCATTGCCTCAACATCGTTGTAAAACAACATTTCCACATCCTCAATTTGTTGCTCATCTGCCCAGTACTCATCATAGATTTCATCATAATCATCATAAGCTATAACAGCAGCCATAAAATCCCAGGCTAAGAAGCCTGAAGAACCAGAGTAGTCCGAGCAACTATCCCAACCATTCATATCATAATAATCCATAAGATGGGGTCCAAGAAGTTTCAGTTTAGGGAATTTCTTCACAAAGTTCTCATCAAGATTAACATTCCAACACCCCCGCAAGTCTAATAATTCAAGCTGTTTGCAATTCGTAACAATCTCAATCACACTAGTGGTGTTTACAAGAAGGTAGGCTATCTCAAGATGCTTCAGTCGTGGCATAGTATTGGCAATTGCAAGAGCTTCATCATCTTGACACAACTTGTCTATCACATCTAATGGATGCATTATTCGACACAGCCCAGCAAGAAATTTGCAGTGCTTCCCTACTGCTTCAAGTGCTTGTGCTCCTACTTTTATACAGTAGCTCAAATCGAGAAAAGTTACAGTTGAAAGCTTTCCAGCAACTTGTTGCACAATTGAGTTGCTTATTTCACTTCTGGGCAACCGTAGTGTCTGTAAAGATTTAGCACTTGCAACCAAAGAAAGAAACGTCAATCAACCTCACTTCTCTTAATATGACAACATAAGAAGCATTTGCCTGCCACTAGGCATGGTTGTCATTGAGAAATACACCGGTAAAATTTCTACACTTGGAAACTAGAATATCAAAGACCCTGTCCAATGTGGATGAGCATCATTCCACTCATATTTCAATTCTTATAGAAGTACTATGTTATCTCATGTATTGCTGCAGTAGTTTGTGGATTTGACTACCATGAGATTTGCCATCATTAATGAGTGAATAGTATTACAAGGTAGGAACTTGGGACTAGAAGTTGCATTCCTATGATGACAGCTTAGCTCCAATGCACTAGAGTTGTGAACCCATTTCATACTTTGCTCAAAAATGTTGAGCTTCTTGCAATTTAGCTCCATTAAGCTAATTGATGCTCATTAATATTCTATCATTTCAAAAGATTAAGAAACTAAACCACAGGCACAAAGAAATCCACAGAGCATACACACGCTAAAATGCATTGAATTGAGTAAGTCAGAACTTCTCAACTACTTGAACACATACTATAAATTCACATGCTCACAATAAAAGTCTCAGAATGGGAAGCATCGAAGAAGCTAGAAAACATATATTGGTGCTCAAATAAGCTCCAATTGGCCTCAATATGTTAGTATTTCCGTTCTGGTCTAACTGTAGTCGCTAAACTGAAGGTTGTTTCATGATGGAACACTACATTGTAAATGCAAGAATATCAACATGGTTAGATTTACTCACTGATTAGCGATAAATGAAAAACTGAGGTCATTGGAGATGCCAGAAACACGGAGTTTGCGAAGCGAACCACAGCTTCTTGTAATAAGCATTTTAACCATTTGATCAACGTTTTCAGGCCTGCAGTGCTGGCTCCATTCCTCAATGTCAATCTCTTGCCAACAATAAGGGCCCATTACTGCTGTCCTCCATGATTTGCAAACTCTAGGAACCACAGTAAGTGTCTCTCGAAGGGAGAGATTTCTGAATATTAGGCCAAGTGCATCAGGTATTAATTCATCCCATGGTCGAAAATCACACACTTCTTCCATTCCTTTTACAGTCAAATTAGCAGAGGACAGACAAGGTAAAGAAGTTCAATCTTTCCGTCCAACCTGAAAATCAATAGGCCACACTCATAATCACTTAAAAATTGTGAATATATGGTCTGGCAACCCAAATGAATTCAATTAAAACTCCATCCTGTCATATGAACTTACTTTATTTTCTAAATTAATGATCTTAAATAGTTGAATTGCAAGGAATTTAGATGAGGATGAACCAAAAACGTAAATTCATGAACTGGTGATGCATGTTTGCGGAAGACAGAACAGATATAAAAGTGACCCTTTATAGATGTTAAAATCAATCAGTAAATAGGCAAAAGAAATTAAAAAAGCATAACCTTTACAGAAATCATTTCAGGATAACAAACACAAATCCTAGAGAAAGACTGTTTGAAATTAAAGCAAGAAGAAGGTTAAAAGTGGCTGAACTAATTTAACATCTATCCTTAAAAGAACGAGATATGGTGATTAACAACAAGAATGGTGAGGAATTTACAAGGATCAGCCATTCCCAGATGGTAAAATACACTAAAAAACATGTCAAGAACCAAACATTACAATAAAAACTGCCGAATTCAATCAAGGCATACACCTGCAACAGAGGAAAAGAAAAAAAAAAGTATTGCAAGAATTGAGAAATTTAAGAAAATATCTGATTACACAAAATAATCAAAAGCAGATTGAGCATTACGACATTTCAACCAATGGATTTCAGCTTCAGGAACCAAAGTTGGAACCTTTTTCACATGAGTTTTGCATGAAATGTTCATTCCAGGGTGCTACAATGGAAAAAACAAAACAGAAATAGAAAAGGGTTGAACCAAAAAAAGAGCACAAAATTACCAGTTGGATGTGAACATCAGAAGAGACCTCTTTATCCGCCTAAAATGAAGGGTGGGTTGTTTGGATTCTTTTTAAGACTCTTCTTTCTCTGTCTGTGACTCTGTCAGGTAGAGAGAGAGAAAGAGGTAGAAGAGGAACTGACAGAAACATACAAGGAAATAATAAAGAGCACTTAATTTCTTTCTCAACCTGTTCTAAAGAAAAAAGAAAGGTTAAAAAAGAGAAAGAAGAAAACACAAAATTATAAAAGAGAAAAAAAGAGTTGAGGAAATTCTCTGTATTTTGTTTGGAAATTTTTAATAAAATATTCTTAATACATTTTTCAATTGACTTTTAGTTATGCATACATTATGTTTAATAAATTGTTATAGTAATATTTTCTTAAACACTTTAAGAAGTGGAATTAAAACCGAGCCGACAGATGCTAGGTACATAACTTGTGTATTTGAGTGTGCAAGTGAGATTTTGGAAAATGGAAATGCCTGGACTGGGACTTGTAACTTGCTTTCAATGTTCTGGGCTCAAGGAAGACATTATTTTTTTTTGGGGGTCCTGTTTATAGTTATTGAGGTCTGCCACAGACAGTAAGTGTTAAGCAAGAATCTCACGTAGTAGAAAGCCAGAAAAATGCTGCTGTTTCTGCTCTCTGTCAGCATGTTATTTGAGTGTCGTGGTAGTTTTAGAGTATTATAGAATGATAGCATGGGATGTTGAATGGATGAACTTTTATTGTGATGTTAGATTTGGTATAATTTGACATTTGGATCAAGTGCAATTTGTTTTAAAGTGGGAATGGCAGCAAAGAAGGCTTCAAATCATTTTGTTTTGTCTACTTTCATGTAGGCAAGCCTACAACAAAACAACCGGGTGAGCTTAGGTTTCCAATTATATTTACCCTTATAGGCTGGTTTAATGTGCCACCACCCCTTTAGCCATTATCACATGGTCTGTTTTAGTATGCTTTTCTATCCAAATGGTGATATTAATAACAATTTTGTGTTCTTCCACCAATATTTGTAACCCTTTTGCCAGGACTTTAATCTACTGTAAAAATAAATAAGTGCATTAAAAATCTACTTCAATATGTATATAATGGTCCGTGTAAGAGGTATTCACTAGACACTAGCGAAAGGAGAAATCTGCCAACACTTGGGCAGATGAAAAATATTATAAGATGCCCTTAGACAATGATGCTGCTGACAGTGTTGTGTTGTATTTTCTTAACACCACATAAAATTTAGAACTTTTAACAAAATCTATTACATCATAACTAAATTTACTATTTCTATTACAAAATTTAACTGATAGTTTTGGTGGCAAGCAGACTAAACGTTTCCCTTCATGTTTAGAAAGTAGAAATATTCTTTTGCGCCTCAGTGCTTGAAATTTCATGGGTTGGATTGAAGACGATGACTATCAAATCTGCCATACTTAGACAAATGGTAAAAGTTGTGAGATGCCCTTCAGACAATGAATCAATTAACCCATTAGCTTTATTTCATCATACCTCAAATGCTGCAACCACTATCAAAAACCCGCCTGAAAATTCCCATTTCTTGAACTTGAATCGAACCCAATTACGTGAAATATTATCGGGGAAAAGGAAAACAGGATTTGGGAGTTTAGAAGATGCACTTAACCTGTTTGATGAAATGACTCAAATGAGGCCTCCGCCTTCAGTCATAAGTTTCTGTCAAATTCTAATGGGTATTGTGAAGATGAAGCAATACAGCCATGCTGTTTTATTGTATAGAAAACTGTGCATTTTGGATATGCCCATTGATGCTTACACCATGTCAATAGTGATCAACTGTTATCGCCATTTGAATAGGGTGGATTTGGGTGTTTCAAGCTTAGGCTGCTTGATCAAGCGTGGATATGAGCCAGATGTGACTATCTTCACTAATTTGATAAAGGGATTCTTTGTTGTAAGCAAGATTGGAGATGCAGAGGAATTATTCAACAAGTTGGTGAGAGAGGGAATTTGTGAAGTTAATGTGATAATGTTTGGGACTATGATAAATGGGCTGTGTAAAACTGGTCACACGGTCAAGGCTATAGGACTGCTTATAACAATGGAAGAAGGGAATTGCAAACCTAATTCTGTAGTGTACAACACATTATTAGTGGTCTGTGCAAGGATGGGATGGTTGATGTTGCTCTCCAACTTCTTTCAGAAATGATTGAGAAGGGGATTCGACCTGATGTCATCACATGTAGTTCATTAATTGAAGGCCTCTGCAACTCTGGCAGATTGATAGAGGCTAAAAAATATGTGGCTGACATGGTGGAGTCAAATGTCTATCCGGATGTTATTACCTTGAGTAAATTGGTTCATGCTTTTAGCAAAAATGGGTTGGTTAGAGAGGCGGAGGAAGTAATCCAAATCATGGTCAAAAGGGGTGCAATTCCGAATGTATTCACCTACTCTGCGCTAATGGATGGATATTGTATGCAAGGTGAAATAAATAAAGCAGCAGAAGTCTTAGAGATCATGATGGCTAGAGGATGTGCCCCCGACGTTTATTGCTATAGCATCCTGATTAATGGATACTGCAAGAAAGGGAAGGTAGATGATGCCTTTACTTTGTTTCATGAGATTCCTCGTAAAGGACTTAAACCTACTGTTGTCACCTACAACACTATGTTACAAGGATTATTTCACGTAGGCAGCTGTGCTGATGCTATTAAGCTTTTCAAAGAGATGCAAGCTGAAGGAATGAGTCCAAATTTATCCACTCGTAATATCTTGATTTCTGGCCTGTGCAAAAATTGATTTGTAGCTGAAGCACTTTCAACACTGGGGCAGATGGAAAATGATCGAGTTAATCTTGACATAATAACATATAATGCTGTTATTGATGGGTTGTCTAGGAATGGGAAGCTTGATGTTGCTAGAGACTTGTTCAACAAACTTCTTTCTAGAGGAACTGAAGCATGATGTAGTAACATATACTAGTATGATAAATGGACTTTGTCGAGAAGGGCTACTGGATGCTGCGAAAGAGTGGCTTAGAAAAATGGAAAAGAATGGTTGTCCACCTAATACTGTAACCTACAATACTATTGTTCAAGGATTCCTTAAGAAGAGTGAGTGTCATGATGCCATGCTACTTTTAGAGGAAATGTCAAGGCTTGGTTTCTCGCCTGGTGCATATACTCATTCTTTGGCACTAGATCCAAGTCTTTGTGAAGGACGAGATCCTATCATCCTTGATGAGATGAAGAGGCTTTTGCAGAGGGACAAGGAACCGAAGTCCTAAATAATAACTAATCTTGCAATGCATTAGCTAATATTTGATTTTATTATTTAGATGATCTTCCTGAATAATATCAAGTGTACGTGGTAGTATTGGATTTCTAGGGAGACCTTCATTTGGATGGTTGCTTTTTTGGATTTTTTAAAAATATTATTTTAACAATTTTTTTAGATTCTTTTTATAAATGTGTATGTATGTAAAAAATATATTACAAAACGTGTTTAAAATTTTCTAAAATATGTTTTTGAACAACAATACCAAACGAACAAATCTAAAACCCCTTTTAAAACTCCTTTTTCGTTCAAAGAAAACCAAAAATAATTATTTGCTTTTGAAAATTAGAGCCATTCATTTTATTAGGTGTGGAGAGTAGATCTAGGCAGCCTAGCCTTATATTCTTACTAGCTTATTTATTATGGGTTAATCATTATTTGAGTCCAGCAAAATATTGTTTCTCGCCCAACTTCACAATCTAATAGACTTATTCAGGGCAGTTCAAGTCCAAAATATTGGCCCACTGTTTGTCTAGCTTAAAATCGATCAAGACTTGGGCCTACGATTTGTTCCCGAACTCTGCCTCATTTAACCTCGATCATTAGTCATCGATCATTAGTCACCTCGCTTCAATTTATTTCTATTACGTCGGGTAATAAGAGCCAATTAAGGTCGCCCTGTTTTCTCACAAGAGTTCTCAAGAAATTTCAAGTGGATATAGTCAGACCTGAAGCTACTGAGCTAAGGAATTGTAAAGGTTTTGTGCTAAGGATTAACTCAAACCAAAGCTACCTGATGCGATTTGACCTAATGTGACAAATCAAGAAATAAAAAGCATCACCTATGCATTTGAGCACTTGAAGATGTCAATTCTATATCTGCCATAGCCATCCTATATTACATGCTACGAGTATTAATTTTCCAGGCATCAGAATGAGGGTGTTAGACTCAAAGAACTCTCCAATTCTCTCTCTTTTGTGTATAAATACTCCCTATTTGTCCTAAAACAGGTATGCAGTTTCTTAAATATTTCAAAGACTCCCGAGTTTCTGTGTTTTTTTGTCCATCTTGGGTACATACTACCTTAAGTATTGGAGGCAATTGGGGATTTATCTCTCACCTGTTTTTTAACCTAATCTATTTTGCAGGTGGTCCTTTAACATATATGGGCTAGTAAATTCACTTTGGACCCGAGAGTCCAATCCAAACCGAATTTCAATCGTCACATTAGATAAAATGTGCTTATTCACAAGAATTTCACTTTTCTTGATAATATTCATTAATGAACTAAACATATATTCATTTAATCATTAGATTGATTTATTAAATTAGAATCATGCATTAATATCCATTAATTCTTGAAATGAAGAATTAAGCTTGAGGGAATAGACTATAGTTTCATCTTAAACGTAGGTATTTTGTGTTCGAATGCAATATTTCCAGTAAAATTATGGAATAGAACGAAAATTCTCTAGCTACATTTTAGAAATTTAAATGTTTGGATTGATTACTTTTTTTTTTTATAAATAAATTGGATTCGATGAATAAAAGACTTTGGTGAATGTTATAGAAAAATCTTCAATTAATTCATGTTATGAAACAAGAAGTGGATTAGGATGGACCATTCATTGAGGACAATTATGTTCAAGCATTTTTATGTCCCAAGTCTGACTCCTAAATATAATTTCATCAAACCACAAATTAAGTTACCAATTGTCCAGATACGAAGTAAGAACTTTTAGGATGTGTATTAAATTTCCTGTTAAGTAATTGAACTATTGCCCATTCCCTTCATGTTACCACCTAAACGTCAATTCTTGTGTATTTGTGATCCAACCATTAGCAACGGATCTTTCATTCACTCGTCACAGTGGTCTATACACGCTGGGCCAAACCCATTTATTTTGAGCAAACAACATAACTCTCTCTGTATACAGACACAAATCTCAAATGATTGAAAACATCAAGAACCAATATTCCAAGTCATGAGACACATCGATTTCACTTCTCTCATCTCATCTCGTTTATAATTTTTTTCTTTTTTTGTTTTAACTAGTGCTCTCGATAAGGAGGATTCTAGGTACTAATTTTTTTTTTTTTTAAATTTTCCAATCAGGCAACAGTTTTTTTAGTCTTCTATTTTTCGACCTTTTCCTCTGTAAGAGCTTTTACAAAGTGTTCTGAAACGTCTGATACGAGAATAGAAGCCCAAAAAGCTGAGGAAACTCTCTCCTTCTCTTCCCATTATTATCACTGTTACTCTCATAAAAAAGGTTTGACCCTGGTCTAGTCTAGTACTAACCCAGCTAAGCTGCCAGCTACACACAGTACACACACTGACTCTCTCTCTCTCTCTCTTCCCCCCCCCCCCCCCCCCCAAAACCCATAAACAAAAACATGAAGTACTGAGTCGGGTGCAGTATTGCTGGCAGTATACTATATCTGCGTGAGACTAAGCAATTAAGATGAGTTGAATGAGATCAGAGTAACATATCAGGTAATGAAGAAAATTTCAGAAAATTTCAGGAAAGACCAGACTCTCATGTCATGAACCAAATAGTAGCAGTCGTCCAACATTTGCTGGCATATTAGCTGCCACTTTTTTTTTTTTTTCCCTTCCTTTGTAAAGGAAACTTGATTAATCATATGACTTTTTTTTCCTTGTCAAGCTTTAATTGCCTTTCAGCATTAGCCACTACTTAGACTTGGACATGACGATTCTTTATGCAGTATTGGAATAAAAAATATCAGAATAAACAAATAATAAAAAACTTTTAGACTAATCATGAGTACACTCGTAAATCTTGTGATTTAAAAAAAATGATTATCTCTATATCAATTTTTTTTGTATTAACATGTATTATTATAGTCACGTGACTTTTTCAAATCACAAGATTAACAAGTAGATTTGTGAATGCAATTCATGTAAAAATCTCCTAGAAAAGATTTACAAATTTGTGTATATTGGACTGGAGTTGGAATATCATGAAAATTCTAAAGGACCTAAGTTCAAATCATTTTAATGGAATTGGCTAATCGGATTTAAGTATTACCAATTTATAATCAGCTCAGTTTAAAGATGATTTTATTGTTGACAAGGGTTCGAACGGTTGCACATAAAAAATTAAAGTAAGATTTGGCTCATTCTTCGAATTCTAAAATTTGTAGTGTGTAGATTATAAGTTGTGCATTAGTTTTCACATTATTTCTGGGTTGTTCATTTGTTTGTATAGTCAGTCTATTATTTTGTGCAACTTATACGAAATTTTGCTAATCGTTGTAAACGATTAATTTTGACAATTGGTCCTGTACATCTCCCTTTTATTCAATATAAAAGTTCCATATCTAGATGAGATTTGCTTTTTGACTATTTTTACTTCTCATATAATATATTTTTTTCTTTTTCCATTATTACACTATTATCATATCAAAATTAGTAATACTATGTGACTAAAATGTAATATAAGCATTAGAACTTAAAATATAATTTGTGGCAACGCTATATAAGGTTTAAATAATTAAAAAAAGGGTTTGCATATACTTATCCATTGTCATCTTAGTAAAAATTTGAAATCTCGATTGACTTTAGGCTTGTTCTCTTTAAATTAAGTAATAGACAATTTATTTTAAATTAAAAAAAGAATTTAATTTTAAAACTACGTTGAAAAAAAAAACACACTATTATTTCTATGTTTAATTTGAAAATTTGAAGCTATTTCAAAGATCAACTCAGGAGTTGCTTTTTAACATCAACATTTTAAGTTTCAAATAAACTATTTATAATTTAATTTGAAAAATTGAGAACAAAATTTTCATTCAAAGCCATAATCGTACTCCAAATGTGTGTACCATTGCACTTAATTGGACTAAATTCCCAAGTACTTTAAGGAAGTATATGACCATGACTCTATAACTATATCTCTAGCCATATGTAACGTGTGAGGAGCTGTTTAGGGACAAGAATTATCCTATCTTCCATTGATGAAAGAGTGAAGGAAAACTTTATATTGTACAACTTTGATCCAATAAAAATGGTAAATATTGGTGAACAATTTTGATCGAATTAATGTGGTAGGTAGATCAATGTTTTAATGCTGAACAACATTAAAGTCTCGTGGTACTTTCTCATACTAATGCCTGATCATATTAATAAACGGTTTCAACAGCTCGTAGTTTCACTATCTCCAAATAAATGCAAGTCCAGCTTCCCTCTGTACTTGACTGCTCGATTGTAGGTATAACTGAATCAATTTTCTTGCATCCCTGAAAGCTTCCCATGTCCCAATGGCCGACTGAAGAAAAAGATTTCAATTGAAATGAACGTAGATTCGAAGGCAAATTTTAGACATTTAATTATTTGCTGAGACTACTTGAATTGAAGGTAAATTAACAAGTTTTTTACTATTTGATATGTAAAACTAGTTGAACTCAAAACTTGTCACCGGACTAGTTCAGTGTTTTAATAAGAAATAAAATACTATCTTGCTCGGAAAAGTTTTTGTGCACGATTCCAATCAGACCAATAGGGCTCTAGTATCATATAAAATCTTGATATAATTCTACCAAAACTCAGCAAAATTTATTGAGTAAGCAGAACTATCAAATGTATAGGTGGTTTGTAGAGTGTGTGAAGTTCCTTCCTTTTTCAGGTAAAATTTACAGATAAATCATATCTGTTTGTGACGTCCATTTTTGATAGATAGGTTGCTGAATTGTTGTTATGCTGTGATCATGCAGTTTACAGAACAAATTTAAAGGCGTTAAAAGCTACATATCAAGCAAGGAAAGTCCCCGTTTCACTCTTAGCCATGTTGGTGTAAAAGGGGCAAAGTGGCAGCTATGCGCCATTAAGCTAAAAAGATGCAAATGATCTGTTTTTTTTTTTAACCTTTTCTGAGCGTGATTGTAATTGCATTTTATTCAGATGCACTGCTTAACAGTTAAGACGAATCGTTTTCAGACATGACAAAAGCAAAATCATGTCATCTGTTATTAGACTCCTTCAATCAAAAGCAATCACAGTCAAACCCAAATGTATAATTTCCTGATTCTGCAAAATGAAACAGTAGTCACCTGCCTCATTAAATGAGATTTTAACTACTTTTTTAAAGAAAAGTATTAAATGCACCACATGTCACGTGATATATTAGAATCAATAATTTATCGTCACATAATGATGATAAATCGCACCTTATATTATTCAACGATATGAGATCAGCTTTAATGCACCATGTGACAAACCACATAGTGTGCATAATGCACGCAATACTTACTTTACTCCTTCCTCCAAGTGAAATTATGTCATGGCTGTTATATAAGAGTAGGAATGGCTGTCTACAGTTTTCAAGATGAACCCCATAGATTTTCAATTGAGTGAGAAAAAAAATACGAAAACAAAGCTATAAAAATTCTGGAAAAAAATATAAAAACTTTTTTAAAAGACTAACTAAATGACAAAGTAGATAAGTGTCCGATTTTCTTTTAGTACCGATTAGAGTCTGATAATAATATTAATCGAAGTTATGTAATTACTTGAAAACTCTTATTCAACAACTACATCTATATATTTTTTCTCCAATTAGGGCATCATGACACATTGGTTGAATTAATGTCATTGAAACTATTCTTTCAAGGATTACAATGTAGGTGTGCCTTATTTAATTCGCTTAAGCTAGTATCTGGACGCCCTCGCGCGTCGCGCACGATCGAAAGAAACCAGTTGGGCAGTTTGAATTTGGTTATGTACACTTTTATTCTTAAAGACCATATTCGCATATTTTCAGCTCTGTAAATCTAAAAGTACTTGGATGTCCATGTACTAGGAAAACAATATAGTTATACCTTTCATAGGAATCGTACACTTTATCCTACCAATACATACTTTAGTTTGTTTTATGTGAACTATCATTTTAAAAGTGTACGTTCATGTATTATTATTTTGTGCATTTTATGACACTTGAATATACATTTAAAGTAAAGAAAAATAAACATGTAAAAATCAAAGTGTACATGTTTAACACGACTCAACCGCACGCCCCCCTCTCTCCCTTACAAAGGAAAAAATCATTCTGACGTTAGTATTTTCACCTTTCTTATGAAGCACAAAGTTTTTACATTTCCAATCACCTACTACTATTACTGGCTACTAGAGGCCAAATCTCAGTGTTAGAATAGAAAGGAACAGTGACCTAAAAGTCGTTCTCTTCTGCTGCCAATTCTACCAAAATTTGTATCGTACTTCCCGACTTGTTCTTTTCACTCCTCTGCCTCCTTTCAGGACTTCTCTTTCTTCTACTCTTCTTACTGTGGTCAGCCTCCCCATCCCTTCCTTCTATTTTTCTCCCAGTTGCATATTTATCCCATCCTCCACAACCCACTCACTACCTTTTCTTCCGTGATTCTTCACTAGTGTCAATTGGGATTTTCTCTAAGAGTCCAGCATATGTTCTTGTTTTATTCAACAAGTGTCAATTGGGAGTAGAAATAAAATGCAACCATGGCCATGACTTCATTTCTTGCATTAACTTTATCTTCTATGTTCATAATTATTACACTTCTCCATCTTGCCTCTCCATCTTCTTGCTTAAACCATAAACAACTACCTCCAGATGCCATCAAGGTGAGCCATTTTCTTCGTTCTCCTTTTCTCTATATTTTTGCAAAATAACTAGAGATGTACTCTAATGAACTTGCATAATTATGTGCTTTTTTTTTTTTCCTTTTTGAACTTTTTAGGGTTTGTTGGTTGAAGAAAAGACAAGGTTGGGTTCAACACCTCCAAGTTGCCATAACAAGTGCAACAATTGCCATCCATGCATGGCAGTTGAAGTTCCCACAATGCCAAGCCATAACCGAGTCCAACAAGGTGTGACTCGAGCTACAACCGTGGATAATTACTTTGACTCATCATCTCCTTCTTCATCAATAGGAAACAGGTACTCCAATTACAAGCCTCTTGGATGGAAATGCAGATGTGGTGGCCACTTCTACAATCCTTAGATAAAACTCCATTTGATTTTCAGCAGTGTGTAATTTTGTATTTTCTTTCTTTTTTAATCTTTAATATAGTATTGGTAGTTAATTTATGACATATGGGTCTAGAGCTACTTTCTTCCATGGGATTCTTATAGAGACAAGACACATTAATTGAGGGCGTTAGACGTATTTACTGTGTACACATTCAAATATACTGCTCTTTATACAGTGATTTAGTACAGGCTATCTGACTGATTTTAATGTTTTGCTTTTATATATGTATTGGGATTTTGCATTATTTTTGCTGTTGACGCATAGTTTTTTGTGGGATCAATTGCATTGGTACGTTCTTATGCATTAAAAACTTGTACGTATTAAGCATTGGCGCCATATGTCTGAGTATAGCTTATCCCCTTCCTACTTCTGTTGATTCTTTTGACATTTTTGTCATTGCATATCCTTTTGGGATTTTCATGATCTTTCTCTCATGTCCTATCTGTTTGAGGATATCTTCTTGTTACACTGGGATGTGTTTGCCTTGGCTGACAAAAATACTAAAAGAACCTTGAGATCTTTTATTCTAAGGTAACGATACGTCAAAACAGCAGGGATATATGAGTGATATCATTGCTTTTAGTTGGGGTATCCAGTGCATTTACTGTGTAGGGTGATATAATAGAATCTCTGTAACCAGAGGAGGACATGAATAACAGCGAAGCAGTCCTGTTTGCTCAGTAGTCTTTGTGGAAATGGTGCTGAATGATATTATGCCTATTTCTTTCTTGTCCTAGCATCTCAGGCGGGCTAGGGGGGCCCTTATTTGTTGATAAGAATCTCAAGCGATTAGAGCACTAACTGCTGAGTTTCTGTTGTCAATAGTTTTTTTTTTCTATTTAATTTTAGTTTCTGATTTTTAAAAAATTATTTTATAATGTTTTTAACTGTTGTTTACTCTATTTTTTAAGTTAAAATTAGAAATAACATATTTTCAGCTTTTTTAAAATTTATTTTTATAAAAATTAAAAACTATTGAGAACAAGTCTTTATAATGTTGGTTGGTCCAAGCTTGATTTGAATTTTAAATTTTTTTAGGATTTATAGGAAAAATTATTTGATGTTTATAAATTTTTACACGACGTACCAATTTGATCAGATAGTATTTGTTATTTACATATTGTAGAATCTGCAAAATGCTTAATAACACAAAACTTGGTAATTTACAACTTATGAAAAATTTTGTATAATCATTGATCATCGCTAGCAGCAATTGTCACGGGCAATTGTCCTACCCCGTCCCCCCAATCCAACCAAAAGTGCGACCCTGCTAAGAGTTTGCAGGCTCCTAAGACTATAGCAAACCATAATGCTGACAAATTGTTGGTCACGATGCCCCTCCAATCTGAAATAGTATCTGCCCTGCCCACTACTTTGTCTCTGAAGGAGGGGTCAAGGACAGCGTTGATTCTATCTTCTTTTTTTAAGAGGCAGAACAAGAATAATTATCCCTAAACGTCCGGTTTTATATTAGGATTTGGGACTTAAATTAATAGTTGCTGTGACGGCAAATTTAAGAACAACACCTCAATTCCATGATGTACAACAATCCAATGTGGTAATCACCATTCAGATCATACAGCTTTCACCCAAAAAAAACCAATTGGTCTCATGTTTAAAATTGACTATTAACACCCTAGTGCTAACCAATTTCAAGTGTTTACTTGAAGTGGTTTCATTTATAAGATAAAAATAGTAACATTATCTAAGCCATTCGATTGATTAGCTCATTCAACTTTAACTGATAAAATTTTTACTCAGAGGTCCAACTCAATAGGCCAAATACTTTTACCGAGTTGCACCTGTAATTTTTACTAGAACTCAAACCTAACTATTACATGGGAAGGGGAGTTGGTGTTTGGTGAGATTCGAACCCCCAACTTCTGGAATGGAGTAATAAAGTTTTAACCGTTCGACCCTTAATTCGTTTCCTATAATCCATTGTCGTTATTACTGTTTTTTTTTTTTTTTTTTGTTTATCTTTTTGTAGTAGGCAAAGACCTTGAAATTGCCCAAGGTGCTGTGAAAATCATGGGAGATCTGGGAAAGAACAAAAAGAAAAAAAATCAAGCAAATGGGCTAACTTATGATCATGATTCCATTCGGCCCATTTCTTTCTCTACCTTATGACCATGATTTCCAATGGACTAAATCCAAAACAAACACATTTTTCCTTTTCTTTTTTTTTCAAAAAAGACCAAAAAAAAAAAAAAAAAAACTATATCCAACAAGAAACCAGAAAGTCGTTAAATCCGTTAACAGCCACGAACCAAAAAACATCCCAGAGCAATGGTGGCCTCCTGTTCCTCAGCCTCACCATTCACCATGGTCCTCTCTCCACCCAATACTTCTCTCTCTTCTTCCACTCGCAACTCTCTCTTCAGTCTTCGCTCCACATTTTCCGGAGCCGCCGGAGGCGGCGGAGCTTCTTCTTCCTTTTCTTCTTTTTCTACTCCGACGACGACTAGAAGAAGAAAATATATCTCCGTCACCGCGTCGGCGGCTGCGGCCGGTGCACTCCAAGCGCTAATATTCGACTGCGACGGCGTCATATTAGAGTCGGAACACTTGCATCGCCAAGCATACAACGACGCCTTCTCTCATTTCAAGGTTCGCTGCTCGTCAGCTGCTCCTGAGCCGCTAAATTGGGGGCTCGAGTTCTACGATGAGCTCCAGAACCGAATTGGCGGCGGAAAACCTAAAATGCGATGGTATTTATATGTCACTTTTGTTGAATTTTTATGTTTTTGTTACTATACATGTATTTTTAAATTTTGTTTAATGACTGGATCGGATTGTTATTGTTTTTTTATTAGGTATTTTAAGGAGTATGGATGGCCGAGTTCGATGATTTTCGAGACGCCTCCAGAGAACGATAAGGATAGAGAAAAGCTGATTGACATTGTTCAAGTTGAGTAAGCTTTTTTTTTTTTCCCTATTTTTCGGTATGCCTGCATTTCTCTTGTTTTCAATGTAAGAGGTTGGTATTTTTAAATTCGGATTCGGACTCCAATTTTTTTTTTTATTTAGGAAATATGATAATCTCGGTAATAAGGACTTATTTAACTAATTATATACTAGTTTGTGGAAAGATTAATCTAGCCTGCTTGAATTGGAATTGTGCATTAGATAGCAAGCACGATCAATTTAATTATTGCTGAAGCCATTTTCGGTCGAAGACTTTTATTTTCGTGAATTACTTGATGATGTTTGTGAGGTAGAGATCCTGTTGTTATGAAGCATTCTGACAAGATGAAAGCCATAGCCATCTGAAGACTACTATTAGAACAAGTCCTCTCAAGCAGTAGGTTGATAGCGAACTTTGTCATACATATCTTTCGGAGATTAGGATTTGCAAGACATTAGCCATCTGAGGCACAAATGATTAGGTCTGAAGCTTTTCCTTCAGTTCCGAAAGACGGGAAACTTCCACTGACAGCAGCAGTGCTGTTGGATGTTTTCACAGTTTTTGCACATCAGGTATGGCAAAATTGGGCACAAGAACAAATGATTAATAATATTAGCTGCTTCCTTGTATGGATATTCTTGTGGTGTCACATGACGTGCCTGATTTCAGTGTTAGAGGCTTAGAGCTGTATGCATTGATCTCTTGAAATGTAGCATCACAGAGAGGTAGCAGTTCCTTGTACATTCATGCTAGTGTTGTCATTCTAGTTGTAGATTATTAACACTTTGAATAACCATAAACAGTGCCAAACTTTTTTAATTTTTGTCATTGGAGTTTTGTTATTATGATCTTAGGGATATACATCTTAAGAGTTGATATATAAATTCTCAAATTAAAGGGTCAGAAAGATGAATAAATTCTTTTGTTGTCAACTGACTGATGGATCACTTGATGGTTTTTGCAGGATTGGAAGACTGAGAGGTACAAAGAAATACTCAAATCTGGAACTGTAAGAGCAGTTATTATTTGCTTTTGGTTTTGTCTCTGATTCCCAAGCCAAATTAAATCATGACTGTAGGTTGCTATTTCATTGGGCAGGTTGAGCCTAGACCAGGAGTTTTGAGATTGATGGATGAGGCAAAGGCTGCTGTAAGATAGACATTTTATAAACACAACTTTATCACTCCAGCATGGTACTTAAAATTTTGGGTCACTTCGTCTGCATTAGGCCACCAATGACTTTCTTGGGTTCTTGACTATATTTTTATTAATTTGGAGACTTCTATTTTCATATATTTTCATTTTTTCTTATTAGAGAGAGATCATATTTTATTGTCTGTTGATTTCAGGGCAAAAAACTGGCTGTTTGCTCTGCGGCAACCAAAAGCTCAGTCATACTGTGCCTTGAAAATTTGATTGGACTTGTAACCTCTTTTCTGACTGAACTATTTCCATTTCTTTCCATTATTCAGTTAAAATTCTTACTCATTGTAAACTTTTAACTTTGTTGTAGGAACGGTTTCAAGGTCTTGATTGCTTCCTTGCAGGTACTTGGAAGTCTTTAGTGATCTCGATATATAATTGACATCCCATCTACAAAACTTAAATCTGTCTGCTTCTAACCCTTTATCTGTCGGATGCTTTTTGTTTGCTTTTCTGCCTGCTGCTCCAACGGAGGTGCCTGATGTTTCTGAAATTTTTCTATCACTTAACACCAAAAAATACAAATCATGTAATCACTCTAGGACATGCTAATCTGGATGTGCAACCCCAATAATTATAATTTATCCCCTCTAGATATATATCAAGGATTAGAGATGAATGTTATGGTAGTTCATTTTCCATTGGTTATTGGGAAAATTGCCTAGTGCAAAATAGTAATGTAAAATTTTACTCGTGTAGTTGCGTTTTTAGTAGACTGAAGAACGGCATCTCAAAAAGGTTCACAAATTAGTGAGTTTTGTAGGTCTCCTCCTAAAGCACCAAAGATACCAACAATAAAAGACTTCGGAGCTTAACATAGTTTTTGTGGAGGGAAATTAATGACCAACCAGGACTTCAATTTCATTTTTTTTCACCTTCATTCTGAGCTCGTTAGCATGTTTTTAACTGGAATAATTCGTAGAGTTAAGCCAGTAAACCCGTATTGACGTAAGTTGATTATTTTTTATGTTGTCAGAAACTTATATAACCGTACTTTGATCTTGTTTTGAAGGTGATGATGTAAAGGAGAAGAAGCCTGATCCTTCAATATATCTTACAGCTGCCAAGGTATTCAAAATGGCAAAAATTTGTATTCTTTCTGCTTCTTAACCACTGATTTGCAATTACATGTTACTGAGATATGAAAATTGCACTTTGCAGAAACTTGGTGTTTCTGGTGGAGACTGTTTGGTGGTGGAGGATAGTGTCATTGGGCTACAGGTTGATCTCTAAAATCTTTTGAAGTCTTTGATATAATGCTAAAGCATTTTGACCACATTGTTTTATTGTAGAAAACATCCTGTTTAACGCGCATTGTGAATATAATGCTGAGATTGACAAAAGATATTAAGATCTGAAGGACTACTTCTGCTTATTCAGCCAATGTGGCGCTGTATTTAGGCAAATCTGACGAGTTTAAATAGGCATTTAAGTTGGAATCTCATTGTCCATCTGCTGTTTCAAGATTTCATGCATCCACCATTTCTTGTCAATTCCTTCAGGTTACTTTTGGTGCTCTGTTTCTACCTTATCAATGTTTTCTGAGATTCTGTGGTCAAGATATGGAACTGAAATCAACTCAACTCAGCCAAAGCCTTTACCTCATCCTATTGAAGTCTTTATTCGGCAAAACACATTTCCAAAACCAAGAGCTGAAATATGCAACCTAAAAGGTTCTATGATTCTGAAAGAAATAAACATATAAATAAAAGCAGAAAAAGTAGCCAGTAGATTAAAGGCCTGTTATTCATTGCTTCAGCTTTTTAAAGCTGATTAAAAGTTGTTCAAGATATTAAAAATATGTTTCTTTTTAATTGTTTTGAAACATGAAAAACTGTTTTCCCAAAGCATCTAACCGTTGTCTTCTAGAGCCTGCTTTTTTCAACTAAATAAGCTCAAAGCAGAACTTAAAGGCAAACAAGAGCAGCTCTAGTCTTGATTTAGTGCTTTTCAGGTTTATAAGCATTCTATCTTTGTTAATTTGGTGAGTGTTTCATAAGTACCAAGTAGATGATGTTGGTTTACTTTGGCTTAATTCTCACACCCCCGATTCTATGGGGATGTTTAGTTTAGAAATGAATATCGTGATCTACATTTCAGGGAGAAACCTAATTTACGGTGTTTAGATAATGAATGCTTTTCCTTGACTGAGAAGAGTAAAAGAACTAAACTGATTTTTGCAGGCAGCGACACTTGCTGGGATGCCATGTATAATTACATATACATCTTCAACAGCTAACCAGGTAAGACCTATCTTTCTGTGCTCTTATTCAAATACTTGGATGACATGAGTTTGAGCTTGGGCTAAGTTGGTGTCTGTTATCATTAGAGATATCAACAGATCGTATGGTCTTTTTTTTTTTTTTAATAGTGTTTTTTTATTTAATGTAGGATTTTAAAGAGGCAATAGCAAAATACCCCGACTTGGGTGACGTCAGGTATAATTTGTACCACCATCTTTAAGAAGTAACTATTTTGCAATTCGTAACCAGTTTTTTTGTGTTTTAATGCAGATTAAAGAACTTAGAAATTTTGCTTCAGAGTGTTGTTGCTGCCAATTGAGAAATTTATCTGATGTCATAGAATTTGTACACCTTGCACTGCCAATGCCCAGATTTGGCAAATATATTTTTTTTAAGGAACTATCACATGACTCATATTCGCTTTGGAGGATATTGCAAGTAAAAAGCCTAAGGTGTCCTCGATTACGTTCATGATTCATTTTGTAGTTTTTACAATAAAATGGACAAATTAAATTGTAGATATTGACGTTATTGTATCAAACGTTTATCTAGTAATTCACAGTTATTCATATGCAAGATATGGAAAGCTCATAGCCCACAAGGACTGCAATACTAGAGTTTAACATTACTAAGTCCATTTGTCTAGCTGTAATCCATGGCACAATGCCGTCGAACAAGGATGATGATGTTAAGACGACAGATGACTAAATATGGGAATATGGGGGTCTTTTTCTTCATGGGCAGGACAGCTTGGAGGGTTTGCCGCTCAAGTGAAGCTTTTTGTAGTTTAGTAGTTTTATTATTTGTAGGTTTGTCTCTTTTTACTCTCATCCTTCCTCTATTAACTATTAACTGTTGAAAAAAAGAAAACAAACGATCTATAAAATAGAAAATGGGTAGATAAATTTGATAAGTTACACAAAAAATAAATTTTTTTTGTGTACTTCATCTCTCCTTTTTCTATTCTCTCACTCTCCTATTGACTGTTAAAAAAAGTTTATTATTCGTGGGTAGGGCGGCTTGGAGGGTTTGCGGGTCAAATAAGCTCTCTGTAGTAGTTTAATACTTTAATGGTAATCAGGCGTTGTATTTATTCTGTCGTTGACATCTACCAAATTTTAGCTTACTTTCTTTATCAAGTCACGTGTCTAGATGTTACCTAGCACAGTACTAGTTCTAAATTTTCCAGTATTATATGCATCAGTCGTTTTGCACCTTAATGATGGGACTTAAAGAATTATTTTGAATGCATCATTACAGCCCTAATGGGACTGCAAGAATTATTTTTAACACCGAAAGTGCCAATCACAATCTTGGACATGATAAGAGAAAATTTTAGCAACTTGACTAACCTTTTTTACTGTGAATCTCGAGGCTTGAGTAGTATATATCAACCAGGCCCTTACGCTGTATCTGTTAAGTTTTTGGCGAGCAAATTAAAGAGGACTTGAACTGCAAAGAGACAGAGCAATTAGCTATGGCAACAGCAGCCAAGAAGCTTCATGCAGTTTGCATGCCATTTCCAGCTCAAAGCCATATCAGCGCTATGCTAATGCTGACAAAACTTCTCCGCCACAAAGGATTTTACATAACGTTTGTACACACTGAATACAACTATAAACGGTTGCTCAAAGCAAGAGGCCCAGAATCCTTGAATGGTTCGCCTGATTTCGATTTTGAGACCATACCTGATGGCCTTCCACCAGCTGAAAATTGTGATGCTACCCAAGATCTTCTCCAGATTTGCCTTTCAACAGCCACAAACTGCTATGGTCCATTTCGTGATCTAATTAGAAAGCTGAACAACAGGGCATCAGTGGATGATCATTATCCAACTGTAAGTTGTATAATCTCTGATGCTGCTTTGTCATTCACCCTTGAAGCATCTGAAGAACTAGGGATCCCAAATGCACTGTTTTGGACCATTAGTGCGTTCAGTATAATGTGCACCTTACACATTCCCCATCTTCCTGAAAGAGGTTTAACACCACTTAAAGGTAGAATTCTAACTTTCTATAGATAATTACACGTAATTCTTGCCAATCAAAATGTCACACACGGCTGTATGCGTTCCCCTCCCCCACCCCCCCCCCCCCCCGCCCTCGGGAACCGCAAAAACTCGAGGGTCATGACTAAATTGAAATAGGAAATTCTGCATCATAATTTATTCGTTTATTGAGTTTGGGGAATTTTCTATTTCCTTGTTGATCATTTTTCAAATCAAGATGGTAGATACTGGGAGCTTAATTTTCCTGTTTTGTATAACATACTTCTTTTTGCTTTAATCTACAGATGAGAGTTACTTTAAAAATGGGCACATGGAGAAAATTATTGATTGGATTCCTGGAATTAACAGTATCCGTTTAGGAGATTTACCCATGATTTGGACATTTGGTCCCAAAGATGAATTTGTGGAACATATTACGATTTTAGTGCGTAATAGTCGCAAGTATTCTGCCCATATACTAAACACTTTTGATATGCTAGAATATGACATATTGAAGCACTTATCTCCCATGATCGACAATATATACACCCTCGGCCCAATTCACTTGTTTCTCAAAGAGATCCAGAAGGATTACTTTTCCACTGAATCCCTCCAATCCAATCTATGGAAAGAAGATGAAAGTTGCATTGAGTGGCTCAATTCAAAGGAGCAAGGTTCTGTAGCTTATATATGCTTTGGCAGCGTTACAGTCATGACTGAAGATCAACTGGTTGAGTTTGCCTGGGGACTTGCTAATAGCAAGCAAAACTTTCTATGGATCATCAGGCCAGATCTAGTCAGAGGAGGGCAAGCAGTGCTTCCACCGGATTTCATAAATGCTACGAAGGATAGAGGGATGGTAGCGAGTTGGTGTAATCAAGAACTTGTTCTTAATCACCAATCTATTGGTGTGTTCTTGACCCACTGTGGGTGGAATTCTATTCTTGAAAGCATGTCTGCAGGAGTACCAATGATTTGCTGGTCATATATGGGAGATCAGAAAACCAATTGCTTGTGTGCTTGCACTTATTGGGATGTCGGCTTGGAGATAGAGAGTAATGTGGACAGAATTGATGTGGAGAAGGTGGTAAGAGAGTTGATGGAGGGAGATAAAGGCAAGGAATTGAAGAGAAAAGCATTGGAGTGGAAAAACAAAGCCGCAGAAGCAATAAGACCTGGGGGATCTTCCTACAGGAATTTGGATGAAATGATCGAAGAAATGCTTCTTTCACCTAAAACTAAATCATTTGCTTAGAAATCTCTTCCGTTCTTTATGTTCAAAGGGGCATTATCAGTTATGATCACTGTGATCATGGCTCAAATGATCAGGACGCAAAACAATAAAAGCAGTAACTGTTTGAGAACGTTGATGTTCCAAATTTGATTAAATTTTAAATATTTGTAAATCTTAGCATGGATTATCTAATGTTCGTTAATTTTTACAGAATGCGTCAAGCTCACCAAATAAGATCAGGGGCCTCACAATTTTCATTTTTCACAATTTTTTGGCCATGATTTATTGTGACAAAATGGATGGCTGAGATCTGGCTATTTGGACCAAATTTGAAGTGAAAATACACAAAAAAACGAGGTAGTTTTGGGACAGAAAATTGGTTACGCCAAAATGTTGATGATTTAAACTAAAATGCCAATGATTTGCACTAAGTCTAACTTGTGAGAAATAGCCAAAGGCCAAATTGTGAGGCTCCAAACCCAACCAAATAGTATTTGTTAGTTAGATATTGTACTATCTACAAAACACTTAACAATACAAACTAAGTAATTTACAATTTGTCAAAAATTTTATGGTGTTATTGATCATCATTTGGAACAATTGCCACACCATAGTGATGACAACTGGTCGCCTTTAGTGTGGCCCTGCTAATTATTTGCACACTCCTAAGATTACCACTCCATAATGATGCCAAATTGTTGGTCCCTGGTACAATCTGAAGTAGTATCTGGCCACTTCTCTTTCCCTGGAGGAGGGTTTGAGATGGACAGCATTGTTTTAATCTTCATTAGGAGGCAGAAAAAGTACAATAAATTACATGACGGAACTAGTTCCTTATTTGGTGTTGTGATTTGTATTTGGACCGTATTAGCTGGATGGTAGTTAGTTTTGGAACCGGACCAATCAGTAGAAAGTTGGTTTTGGAGTGTGTTAACCGACATGTTAACAACCAGATATCTGGGGTCAAATCGGACCTATTGATTGAACTCAATGATTTGTTTTGGACTTTGATCTATGATTTATGATTGAATGTGAGATTGCCACGTTATTTTGTACTTATATAACTAATGATCATGTAGTTTGGAAATATATGTATGTGTGTGTGTGTGTGTGTGTGTATACTAGGAAGGAGCACGTGCGTTGCCCGTGTTCTAATGTGCTAAAATGTAGAAACGTTTTACTTTTTAAATCTTTATAACTTTATATAAAAGAAATCAAATAATTAATCAAATATACGAAATTTGAAGGCTATTAATGTTTATTAAGCATGTCTTCATATTGTCTTTGTTTTTCCTTTTTAATATTAATTTCTTTTATTCGTTAAGTTGATTTTAGGTCTTTTCGGATCACCATATAATTTTTTTTTCATAGATTTCATTTGTGTAAAACAATATTAGCTTGAAAAAGTAATATAATGGACTAACTTTGATTTAACAGATATTAAAAATTTAAGGCATATGATCTATTCACTCAACTTTTTATTTTCTCAAACCATAATGCTTTTATTATTCTGGTTTACTTTTTTTGTACGAATTTGAAGTATTAAAACTAATGAGTGCACTTCATTTTTCATTTTGTAAACAATTATCTTCATCTTTCCTCAAAGGTGCCAATACATAAATTGATTTTTTTTATCAAAAACACAATGAACAGTTTGATTTGCTTTTTGAGAATCTTTTATGATGGATAATCTTCATATTATCAATGTAAATTTTCACGTTACATGCCAATTAAAATAGTTTAATTCCCTATTTAATGTTAATCTTCATAAATACTTTGTAAAGAACATTACAACATCTGACCATATATTTGTTTTCTTTTTGTTGTATTATGAAACTAATTTTGATAAATTAAAACTACTTGTTGTATCGATGAATATGGTACAGTACATTCAAGTTATAATAACATACTAAAATGGATTATGCTTATATATGATTAGATGTTCTAAAATGAAGTCATAATTGTTTATATAGTGAATTACAAATATATTGGATCCTTATTAAAACAAAAAAAACCTAGTAGAGTTAATATCTTATCTCAAGGAAAAGTTGAATTGTGTAAAATGCATAATTACATACAAAAGGTCAGCATGTGAAATAGTAATGCGATAATATCTTTTCATCTTCATTTTCTCAAATTCCATGACAATTATTCTCAAAGAAAAGGAATGCTTATATATATTATTTTGGCAATACACAACTCATAAGAGTAAATTCCAAATTATGTGCTTACCCTCCAAAAGGACTTCAAAAATATATGGAATAATAATCTTGAACATTGTAATGCATACTGGATGAAAAAAAATAAATTAAAAAAGGATACAAAATGAATACTCCAGTATGTTGTTATTGGTCAGTGTTTCTTTTCAATCATTTATAAAGTTAGAAAAAATAAAATCTGTATTGCAGTCATTTTACTATTATTTTATATATGATAAATGATAACAGAGTTAGATATTAAAGTTAGATATTCCTTTAATTCCCTAAGTTTTCTTATTCTTCTTAACCTAAATTTCAATGAAATCACTACATAATTGTATTATGCTTCAAACTTCTATAAAGAAATATCATAATTTCATTTTAGAAATGGTGATTTCATATTTTTGCATTCAATTCAAAATATTAAATATGTTATGTTCTTTTAGAAGTACTAAGATTGTAAAGAAGGAAAAAAATGACTATATCAATAATTGACTTATTGATTATGTTCACGTCGTATAAAGATATTTGAAAATTAAAAGTTTTAAGTTGTACACCTGAACTTTTGTCAACATCATATAATCAGTTTGTTACTTGAGATTATTTTTATGATATTATGTTCACTCTTCTCAATTCAATATGGTAAAGACATAATATGCTTACTTTTTTCAATCTATATAGTGACGATTTTGGGTATACATATTAACTTTATTTCAATACATTTATGTCTAAATTGTTTACAAATACTTAATAAATAACTCATAACTTTACTTTTAAAACATTCATATTTAATAGTCTTTATAAATCAATAATTCGATTGAAAGTTTTTGTTGTAGATAGTCTTGACATCCTATACATTAGCAAACCATAATATTGTAGGTAATTATTTGACTGCATTATATATTTCAAAGCTTTATCATATCATATCAGTTTTTTTTATTAAAAGCTATCTAGATATAAGTAATTGTTCACCTATGGTTAATACATTTGTACTCAAAAGTTATGAAGAATTTTTTTTTTTTGGAAAAAATTAATAACTAAGATAAGAAAGATGTGAGTCTTGATTTGAAGAAGATAACCTAATAAAATATTTATTAATCACTGTAGGTAAAAAAAAAATGAAAGAATAACGATTTAGACATTCTAATTTTAATTTGTACACATTGCTTGTTTTAAAGGATAAAAAAAACCCTTATTATTTGAGCTTACCATATTATTTGGGTTTACTATATTTTTATGAAAATGTAAAATGGTATGATTCAAATATCTGAGCACATTAAGGAAAACAATTATGGAAATATGGTTGTAACCTCACATAAATAGTATTTTATATATATAAGTAATTTGATGAACTAACACTAATTTGTTGAGATGTATAATTTATATAAAACCACAAACTTGATAAAGAAGCAATAGCATAGGTACTATGTATTTCTTTAGTAATAAAAGTTTAATAAAGGCTAATTAGTCATTTACTAAGACATTAGATATTACAAAAGTTCTATTAAAAACTTAATAAAAGTAAAAACTGCAATATCAAAAGGCTTATTCAAATTCATATTTTAATTTAGATTTTTTAGATTTTTTCTATACTTTAATCAAACATACAATGGCATATGGCAACAAAGATCTAAAATTCTTCTTGATATTTTCTTTTTCTAATACAAAAGTATCTAAATTTTTTCTCTATATTTTCTTTTTCTTATACAAAAGTGTCAGATAATCTCATAGTAATAAAGTCTAAGGAATTATCTTATAAGATTATCAAGTTCTATCAAGTTTTGTTAGTATTAAACTGTCCAAATTTATGTAAATTAATTACTGAATTTATCCTAATTGAATTGTAAATATAAGCCCTATTAAATATAAAAAAGGACATAAAATCACAGCTTCACGACAAATTTTGATGAAGATTATATTTTCTTTCATATGCAAAAGTAAAAATAAGAGAAAAGAATGACAACTTTATTAGATCAAACAAAGATATCACTTATTCATAAGATTTCAAGTTCTATTAACTTTTTAACTTAAATAGTTGCCACAAATCATACCTTTTTCTATGTTCGTCATATAGAAGTATAGGACTATCAATAGGGCCGGGCCAACCCGTACCCGGCCAGTTCGGCCCGTAAAAAAGCCCATGAGCCTAACCCTTGATTGGGTCGAGTTGAGCTTGGGACTAAATATTAGGCCCGAAATATTTTTGAGCAGAGTTTGGGCCTTAATAGACTCAACCTGTATAAGACCCGGCTCAGAAAACATATATATATATATATAAATTATACACACACATATATAATATAAAATTATGTATAATATATTAACTAAATCCTTGATATATCTCCTAATATATATATATATATATATATATATATAATTACCCAAACATAAAATTAGACACATACATATAAAATATAAAATTATATATAATATATTAACTAAATTCCTAATATTTTCTCTCTTCTCAAACAACTCTATTGCCGACCAAATCCCTAATTTTCCTCCCTCCCTCCTCAAACAACCCTGTTGCCACCCAAATCCTTAAATTTTCCTCCCCCTTAAACAACTTCGTCGACTTCTTCCTCCCTAAATTTGAGGATTGCTCAGCATAATTTGCCAAATACACACTTCAATCAACTGGACTTGCGTTGAGTGTTGCAACTAGTCTACTTGGGGCTTGTGCAGCCAGTTAAAGCGTGAGAAGTTCTTGCTTTTAAGGTTTTTCAAACGTCTTCTATGTGGTTATTCTGTGCTAAAAGTATATGCTTAACAGAAGTAAGGAACTGTAATTCTAATGTAGTTCTAATGCTTACAATGGAATTGTTACGATTTTATTGTAAGCAATCGTCTCTTAAGAGTTTCAATCAAATGAGTAGTTACTGATTATATGCAAAGTAACCGAAATTTGTACAATTAATGACATATTTTTTTTATTATTCTGAACAAAATTAAAGGAAAACTTATGGTTTTGTGTTGTGTTGGAGCTGTTGAATTGTAAAAGTATCTTAATAGGTTTAGGCTTGTGAGTTTAAGCTCACAACCCGAATATTTTGTGAGCTGAACCTGAGCTTCATATTTATAAACTCGAAGCTCATAGCCTAAAGCTCATAACTCGATTTATTATGTGAGCTGCGCATGAGCTTGTTAAAGCCTGGTTCATAAGGCCCGATTGACAGGCCTATAGAAGTAAATAATAAATTATTTTTACAAACTTAAATAATTTTGGAAAGTAGGGACCTAGCTTTAGGGTTCCTCATAGCGCATGAGACCGAAAAATTGCCAAATATTTTTTGTTGCTGCAATAGTTTGTTTTAGTAATTTCTCTCCAAATTTATCCATATAATCTCTTAATGTGTTAAAATAGTCCATAAGACTTTGTAATTTACCATGATTATGAAAAACTCACAATCAAAAGGTCCGGCTTAAAAATAAGGTATTTAAAGCATTGCCTAATTTTAATAATGTATAAATGACATTTTTAGAAAGTTTTCTGAAAGTTAGAAATACATGTTTTCAAAATCTGTTTTGGTGGATATAAAAGTAGTTGAAAACCATATCTTAAAAATAATTTTTAGAAAAAAAATTACAAAATCAAACACACCAAGCTAAGTATAAATTGTTTTAGAATATTATCCGTTATATCTTTGTATGGTAGTCTCATTGTTGAGCTTTTGACAAGGATGAAAAGAGATTATTTGAAAGATTAGGAATGAAGATTTAAGCAAATAGACAGTCCATAAACATTATTAGGCTTAACGCATATTAAATGAGATGCTCAAAACCTCAATAGCACTTTGTATACAATTGATACTTAAAGACCAACTATGAAACTACAATGCCTACCATCAGTTTGCCCATAATACTGCGATACTATAATTTCAACATAGCACGTATGTGAAACATTAACAAATATACATTCAATAGAACCAAATAACCACCGCCACAACCAGTCGTCCATTTTGAAATCACATAATAGATAGCAAGAGTAACATGCACATGTATTGAAACAAATTGATATTGAAAATTGTAATTGTACAAATTAAAGAAACCATATATTAAAATGATAGCAATAGGATTCAAATCTCAGATGGTATATAGTCCATCATTTGCAAGAGTAACATGAGGATTTTGAAATCACATAATCAACTGCAAAAATAACATGCATGGATTTTGGAACAAATGATAATAAACCGTATGGGAATTCATCTTGCCTAGGAGAGGTACTACATAATTTTGAGGTTAACTTGTGATGTTCTAGTTTTTATATCTCTTTTGATTTGATTGGCGCTTTGCAACGCATTTAGTTTCACTTTTATGAGTGTTACGGGTTTAATTTGTGAGAATCATTAAGTGTCTTAATTAGACTTTATTTAGTAATTTAGGCATGTGTATAGAGTATATTAAGTGAGGGTGTTTTAGGAATCACAAAAATACAAGAAAACTGGATTATGTATAAAAGTTATAGATTTAGATTATAATTTTAAGTTACAAAGTAGGAACTCTGTTATGCATTGGTATATACTTTGTGTGTGTACAAAACCTCAGTTCCTATTTAAAGTCTATTTTAAATTGGAAAAAGATTAAAAATCTAAAGGATATTTATATTTGAAGTCTAAAATTCTATCTCAAATATGAGAAGACAAAGAATCTAAAGGATGTTAAAAAATAGAAAAATTTGTTTGTATGTTTCAATAATAGGCATATATTATGATAAAAAAATACAAAATTTCAAAAGTGACACAAAACACAATGCCACTAAAAAATGCTCAAAATAAACTGCTTTTTTTCTATTTTTTTTCCACAAAGCTCTCTATATAATTGTTTTGTTGTTATAATTTTTACCTCTTGATCCATATAGTCGACCTCACATAGTGGGATAAAGGCTTAAATGTTGTTGTTATTTTTGTAATATGGTAGTATTTGATAACTCATCAAATTCTCTTCAAAAAAGTAAGTGATTTGATAATGATACTAAAAAAACAATACAAATTTAAGTGGATAACAAAAAGGTTATAAGGTGTCTTTTGTTGTTTTTGAGATTATATCTTGAAGTACTACCTTATTAGCTTGTACAATCTTTAATTGTTGATTTCAAATCTCTTACATACAAACAATTGTAGTTTTTCTTAAGATTTAATTTTTGAACAATAGTGCTGAATGTTTGTTTGAGAGGCATAGTCCTTATTTATCATCTTCCAAATTTGTGTAATCTGTCTTGGATATTGCTATAATAATTTTAATATAGACTAAAAATCTAAAGGATATTTATATTTGAAGTCTAAAATTTTATCTCAAATCTGAAAAGACAAAGAATCTAAAGGATATTAAAAAATAGAAATTTTTGTTTGTATGTTTCAATAATAGGCATATATTATGATAAAAAAATACAAAATCCCAAAAGTGACACAAACCACAATGCCACTAAAAATTGCTCAAAGTACAACTGCTTTTTTTTTCTATTTTTTTCCACAGAGCTCTCTATATAATAGTTTTGTTGTTATAATTTTTGCCTCTTGATCCATATAGCTGAACCCACATAGTAGGATAAAGGCTTAGATTTTTTTGTTGTTGTTGTAATATGGTAGTTTTTGATAACTCATCAAATTCTCTTAAAAAACGTAAGTGATTTGTCTCTAACCAACACACTAAGAAATTGTGACTTTTTAACTATTTTTTATTTTCAAGAAAAGAAAAACGAAAAGTCTATCACTCCAAGCTTGAGTGCTTCCCTCGTAAGTTGGAATGCCCAATTGTTTCTTAAATTGGATATAATTTGCCTTTAAATTTCTATATATGTGAGACAAAAATTAGCCACAAAATTATGCAAAGACAAATGCATGCCTTGCTTTCCTAAGTCTCTAAATATGTGAGAGAACACAAAATGTTCATTATTGCTTAGGTGGGATATAAACCTTTAAATTTTTACGCATATAAATAAAATTAGCCAAAAACTAAAAAAAATAATATTGTAACTACTCACAAGCAAAAGATAAGTATTGGGTATTAAAAAAAATAAGTATGGGCATATTTTACCATCAAATGTGTTAATGCTTCAAGCTATATGTAAGCCAATATTTTTCCAATCTTGCTATTCTAACTAAGTCTTACCCACGGAGAAAAAAAATCTACTATATCTCCTTAGTGACATAAATATGCATCATATGCATTTAGGATATAAAGATATTAGAAAATTCCAAGTTGGAATTGAAAGTTCCAATGGATAACTAAATTTCAAAACTAATAAGTAATAATTTTTCTCGCTAAGCATTAGAACCAATTTTTAACCCATTTTAGTTGACTTCCAGTCAATAAACTCTATTAGCTCTCTATTTTTTTTACGGATGCCCAAAAAAAAAAATTCTTTTCTTATTGGTTGATTTTCTTTGTTTCTTTAGCTTATTCCGAGAAGCAATTAATACAAAAAAGATTAGACATCATATCTTAGAAAGATAAGGAATCAATTAAGACAAAACTTATACCCCAAATACTATGCAAATACTATGCAGATTTAATAAAAAAATTCAATTACAAAAATATATTGCAAGAACTTACTGCAAATGATGGAATCATGAAGGCATTTGGTAAGTTTGCAGCTTTTATGGTGTTGCCAATCCTTCTACTAATTTGCTGCCCCCAAAGTTTTATTCGAACTATAAATGAACAAACCAAGTTTTTATAAAGGTTAGTTGCACAAGAACTTTGCTTGTGAGAGGGAAATTTCAGTCCAAGTGAAAAAAATGCACTACATGTTATTTAGACTATTACAAATGAAGGATATCAGCAATTATGAGGAACACACAACAATGATAAAAAAAAAAATGCACACCAATTATTCAGATTATTAGAAACAAAGATATATCAGCAATTATGATAATCAACTTCTGATACAGATATTTAATCAAAGACACAAATAATAGTTAACGATAAAATTATGATTAATGATGACAACTACCTAAAAAATTATGATTAATGATAACATCTATATTTTCTGATAAATAGAATAGAAAAATTATATTCCTAAATTGCTAGAGGGCAAGAAAAAACCTAGATCACACATATGTAAATAAAATAAAAAAAGACAAAGAAAATAAGTGATAAAATGAAGTCGTCGACATCGACACATTAGGCTAGCCCACCAAAATTTTTATTTTCATTAAAAGAATACCAATGAATCAAGAACCTCACCTGATTCAAGAAATCAATAAAACTCCACTAGGAAGCTAACCACAGGTCCTCCCATGACTACTTCGAACAGTTATAAAAGGATCTTAATTCAAAGTATGCAAGAAAAAATTTGTAAACACCAATTACCTAACTTACATACATAGAAATTTATTAAAATCAGAACCCATTGAATTAAAAATTTTTAAGTAAAAAAAACTTCTCCTTTCATCTCTTTTTTTTATAAGTAATTAATTTATCAAAATAGGAAGATCAGCCAAAAAGTTTAAAAAATAAAAAAATGAAAAAGAAACAGCGTTTGTGACTTGTTGGACTATAAAAAAAGCAGAATTTAATTTGTCGGTGGCTTGCTTGAATTTGGAAAAAAATAAAAATTGTGAAAATTGAAGAGTAGTTTTAAAAAATAAAAGCCATACACAGAACAAAAACCAACTATAGAGCAGTTTTTCTTTTTTTTTTTTTTGAAGATTACTGAAGAGGATTTTTAACTTTAACACAACAAAAGGGAAAGACATTAATTACAAATCAAAGGGGAAAAAATTCTTACAAAACATAGAAATTAAAAAGTAAAATAGTAGTTTTATTGTTATTAAAACAAGAAAAAAAATATAATTTTACCTACGTCATAGCCCAAAATATGACCACCTTACCAGCAACAAAGCCAAGGCCATCGCATGAAGATTGATAAAATACATTGATTTCCGATTTCACTGCAGTCCAAATATCCTGTGCGTCAATTCGATTGTCATCTTTTACTTCAAACTCCCACCTAAATTATTTGATTATGTAAGTTTAATTTTTCAATAAAATTCTAGGACAATCAAAGAGTACAACTAATTCGAGAGGTTTGAGTTAAAATTTGACAAACCTATTTCTACTTTCTTCATAACACAGCCAAAAATCTTGAGAAAATTTCTTGGGAAAATTTTGTGATAGGTCTCGCCTAGTGTTCCCCTCCTTCCTTAGATGTTTAGTGGTAATTGTTGTAATTTCCTTACGTGTTAGATTAAGGGAGCAATTTAAATTGGGAAAGATTGTATTAGTGAATAAAGAAGTTTTAGGCAAGGAGATTAAGGGAGTAATTAGATTGGGAAGGATTGTATTATTGAATAAAGAAGTTTTAATAGTATAAGTAAACTTGTGAGAATGATAAGATAAGTAAGGACAAATTAGGAATCACAAAAAAAGGAAGAAACATGAATATATTATATAGTATAATAGATGTGTGTGTGTGTGTGTGTGTGTGACACTTTAGCCACAAAGAGGTACCTGCACTACTTACTGGGTGACTTTATCGCTCTCTTCTTAGTTTTTCAAATGCAGCGACAAATAGGATTGTCCCCGAAAAAAAAAAAAAGCTCGTGAACTTAACTATATATTGAGCCGAACCGAGTTTGGACTGAAATATTTCTGGGCCTCGCTTGGGCCTCATAAAGCTTAGGCCCGTTATAAGCCCGGCTCATAATATATATATATATATATTATAGTTATAGACACACACACGTACATATATACATACATACATACATAAACACATACATACATATATATATACACACACACATACATATATATATGTATGTATGCATGTATGTATGTATGTATGTATGTATGTATATGTACCTATATAATATTATATATATACATATATACACACACACACTATATTATAAATTATACTATATTATAGATATTGTATATCATAATATCATAGTATTCTTTTGGTATTTATAAGCCTAATGAATTAGTGTGAATGAAACTTTTATGCCATAAATGTAATGTACTTAACCTATTTGATGGAGTAATGTAGAAGATAATACTTTTTTTGTATCATAAAATTTTTGTTTGCTTTTTAGTTAAATACTTACATCAATATGTAAATGAGTTATTTATGCTTAGTAGTAATATCTTGCAGATGTATTTTGTGAAATTTTTACTTGAATACCTGTTAGTATATATTTTGAGATAGTCATTTTTCACTTAATCACTTCAAAAAATTTTGCTATACTTTTCAAAAATAATTTTACACTAAAAGATTGTACTTATACACAGTAATATTAATTTGATAATTAATTTGTCTCCATTCATCATTTTTGTGGGATTATTGAATTTTAGAAATATTCAATAGTTTTAGGCTCACAAGCTCGTGAGTTTAGACTCACAACCCGAATATTTTGTGAGCCGAGTATGAGTTTCATATTTATAAATCCGAAACTCATATCTCGATTAAATATATGAGTTGAGTCTGAGCTTGTTAAAGCCCAGCTCATGGGGCTCGATTGACACCCTTAGCAACAAATGATTTTGTGGAAGAGGAGTGGGCTAGCACTTGGAGTTAGCCGATGGGATAGTGAAGCCATGCTTAGGGGCGGACATATTTACTGATTTTTCCTATGCTTATGATGTGACTAGCATTGTATTGGGATTTTAGTATTTGTAACAATGTGGTTTTGTTTATGCTATGTTATGATATGTCTTGAAATACTAGAACTTGTGTTAGGCCTTGTAGATTGTATTTTGAAAGCTTGAATCTTTTTGTTTTGGATGAGTGGATATTTATGACTTTATGGTTTAATTGCTCATGTGATGTTTTGTGATTGTGGAATGATTAGTATATGATTGATTAGTCTTGTGCCTTAGATTACGGTATAGCGGGTATCACGACTTGGGGTACAAAACGTAATAGATCCAACGGCAAATTTCTCAGCCACCCGAGTCCCACTGTGGACCCAACATCAAAGATTTTATAAATCTTCACCGTTGCCCACGGTGGGATCTATGGACCCGATCCACCCAAAAAAAATCTACTAATAATACTGGAAATATATTGCAGTAATTTACAGGCCAATTGTTACTTCTGTTTTGTCAGCACATACTAGATTCAATTAAGTTTATCAGATGGAGGGGCCAATGTTTCTGATCAAATGCATGTCATGTAGTACTGTTTGTCTGATTCGATAACGATTTGTCAATCTCATCATTTGTCCTGGCTCATAATTTCATCTATATCACTCTTCGATTATTAAACATCTCTTGCACCATTCTTGTCAGTAAAATATTTAGGCCCATGGATCATTTGATCCACAATCAGCCACGTCGTCATTCTTGTCATCATTTAAGATTTCATAACGTGAAAAGATTAAAACAGCTCTCTCAAGAAATTAAGAATAAGTTTTTCCAAATTTTATAAGAACTCAATCTCGCTTTCTTGTCAGTAGGGAACCTTAGAAAATTTGGCTTCTTATAATGTGTTTAACATGTTTTAAACTGCGAACATCAATAATGAACTACAAAAATTAATATATATAAAAGAATTATCAGGAGATGTAAAACGGGAATATGCAGCAAAAGAAAGAGGACTTCAACCGCAAAGAGAAAGAGCAATTAGCTATGGCAACAGCAGTCAAGAAGCCTCATGCAATTTGCTTCCCATTTCCAGCTCAAAGTCATATTAGCGCTATGCTAATGCTGGCAAAACTTCTCCACCACAGAGGATTTCACATAACGTTTGTACACACTAAATACAACCATAAACGGTTGCTCAAAGCAAGAGGCCCAGAATCCTTGAATGGTTCACCAGATTTCGATTTTGAGATCATACCTGATGGTCTCCTACCAGCTGAAAATTGTGATGTTACCCAAGATCCTGCCCAGTTTTGGCTTTCAATTGCCAAAAACAGCTATGATCCATTTCGTGATCTAATTAGAAAGCTCAAAGACAGGGCATCGATGGACGATCATTCTCCACCTGTAAGTTGTGTAATCTCTGATGTTGCTTTGTCACTCCCCGTTGAAGCAGCTGAAGAACTAGGGGTCCCAATTTCTTTGTTTTGGAGCATCAGTGCATTCAGTATGATGTGCTTCTTGCACTTTCCCCATCTTCGTGAGAGAGGTTATACACCAATTAAAGGTTCTGATTCTAACTTTCCATTGATAGTTACACATAAATCTTGCCAATAAAAATTGTCACACGACTGCTTGCGTATTATTTTTTTCTAGGGAAAAACTCGAATATTATGACTAAATTGAAACAGGAAAATCTGATGCATCATAATTTAATCGTTTATTGAATTTGGAGGAATTTTTTATTTCACTCTTGATCATTTTTCACATCGAGGTGATAGATACTGGGAGCTTAGTTTTCCTGTTATGTATAATATACTTCCTCTGTGTTTTGATCCACAGATGAGAGTTACTTTAAAAATGGGTTCATGGAGAAAACTATTGATTGGATTCCTGGAATCAATAGTATCCGTTTAAGAGATTTACCAACAATAATTTGGACAACTGATCCCAAAGATGAATTTGTGGAACATTTAATATGTTCAGTGCGTAATTCTTGTAACTCTGTCCACATACTAAACACCTTTGATTCGCTCGAATATGACATTGTGAAGCAATTATCTTCCATGATTGAACATGTATACACCCTGGGACCAATTCACTTGTTTCTCAAAGAGATCCAAAAGGATGACCTCTAGACTGAATCCCTTCAATCCAACCTATGGAAAGAAGATGATAGTTGCATTGAATGGCTCAATTCAAAGAAGCAAGGTTCAGTTGCTTATATAAGCTTTGGTAGCATTATAGGCATGACTGACGATCAACTGGTTGAGTTTGCCTGGGGACTTGCTAGTCGCATGCAGAACTTTATATGGATCATCAGGCCAGGTCTTATCAAAGGAGGGCAAGCAGTAATTCCACCAGAATTCATAAATGCTACTAAGGATAGAGGAATGCTAGCTACATGGTGTAATCAAGAACTTGTTCTTAACCACCAATCCATTGGTGTGTTTTTAACCCACTGTGGGTGGAATTCTATTCTTGAAAGCCTGTCTGCCGGAGTACCAATGATTTGCTGGCCATGTATGGGAGATCAGAAACCCAATTGCTTGTGTGCTTGCTCTTATTGGGATGTTGGTGTGGAGATAGACAGTAGTGTGGACAGAATTCAGGTGGAGAAGGTGGTAAGAGACTTGATGGAGGGAGATAAGGGCAAGGAAATGAAGAGAAAAGCATTGGAGTGGAAGAACAAAGCTGCAGAAGCAATAAGACCTGGCGGATCTTCCTACAGGAATTTGGATAAAATGATTGAAGAAGTGCTTCTTTCACCTAAAACTAAATCATTTGCTTAGAATTCTCTTCCGTTCTATATGTTAAAAGGGACATTATGATCATGGCTTAAACGATCAGGACGCAAAATAATAAAAGCAGTAACTGTTTGAGAACGTTGAAAGCCCGAATTTGATTGAATTTTAAATATATATAAACCTTATAGCATGGATTATCTAATGTTCATTAATTTTTAGGGTAAAATATCCTATACTCCTTGTAGTTTTCGGATAAACCACATGACCTTTTATGATTCAAAAAGTTATACATCACCTCCCTGTGGTTTGGTTAGAGTGTCAAAGTGACGGAAAATTAGTTTCAATGATAGAGTGTGAGTAGAATGTCCAAATTACCCTAATGCTTAATTGTGTCATTCCTATGCTTGCATGTATTTTTTTCAAGCAAGATACATTTTATTCCCGTTGTGGCTTTTAAATGAATCACATAACCCTCTTATGGTTCAAAAAGTTACACATTACCTCATGGTAATTTCTATTACTTATATGGGATAATTTGGACATTTTACCCATGGACCGTTATGGAAGATAATTTCCGTCACTTTGATACTCTAACCCAAACCACAAGGGGTGACATATGGCTTTTTGAATTATAAGCGGATCATGTGCTTTTTGAATTATAAGAAGGGTAAAATGTAATTAACCCTAATTTTTATGAAATGCATCAAGCTCACCAAATAGTATTTGCTACTTAGATATTGTACAATCTACAAACACTTAACAATACAAACTAAGTAATTTACAATTTGTCAAAAATTTTATAGTGTTATTGATCATCATTTGGAACAATTGCCATACCATAGTGCGGAAAAACTGGTCGCCCTTAGTGTGACCCTGCTAATTATTTGCAGAGTCGTAAGATTGCCACTCCAAAATGATGACAAATTGTTGGTCCCTGGTCCAATCTGAAATTGTATCTGGCCACTTCTCTTTCCCTGGAGGAGGGTTTGGGATGGACAGCATTGTTTTAATCTTCATTAGGAGGCAGAACAAGTACAATAAACTTACAAAAAAAAAAAAAAAAAAAGAACAAGTACAATAATCCCACAATATGGGACACTACATTAGGAATTGGCGCTTGATAGTTACTGTGATAGTGTTAGAATTTAGAAATCGTCTTGCATACTTTATTGTGGTATTGGTAAGAAAAAAAACAGTTGTAGATATTTTGACTAGAATTAAAAGAATGAGGTGAGTATGATTTCGTTATTGGAGCCATGAAATGGTGTGAATTGTGAAACCTCAATTGTTAGAGGTCCCAAATTCCACGATGTGCAATAATCCATCGGATTAATCACGTTTGGATCATACTAGCTTTCAGCCAAATTATCATCAGCCTCATTTTTAACATTGACTACTAACACTCGGCCAAAATATCATTAGCCAAAAAACCAGGTGAGACCTACCTTTCTGTGGTTCTATTTAAGACCTATCTCAAAATGTTTAAACCATTTTTAGAATGAATTATTGGATTTTCAATATCTGTCGTGGGCAAGCATAAAATTTGCAAAATAATACCCCAAAACTTTTAGTTGATTTAAACCTTTTTTTAAAAATAGAATAATCTTGTTGTATGATATCTGATGTGATGCAACCATTAGATTATATAAATCGCTTATAAATATAATCTTACATGAAAACTAAATCTTTTTAGTAAATGTATACTCATTTAAAAAGTGTGTTGCAGCTGTCGATGTTTTACCTCAGGTGTTCTTCCCATTTCGATCTACCAAAGTTGACCATGTATTAAAATTGTGCCAACAAGAATTTAAAAAATTAAATATTACATGATAAATACCAACAAGATCAAAAGAATTAAGACTATCGATAGAGCTAAGATCGGCCTACTCTGTGCAAAAAAAAAAGCCCAATTAACCTAACATTTCATTGATCTGATATGAACTTATGCCTAAGTGTTAAACCTGAAATATTTCTGAGTTGAACTCAAGCCTCACTAGGCTCGAGCTCATTGTAGACTCGGCTCAGAAATGAGAATATATAGGATTTCTAGTCGCATCCACGCTGCTATATATATGTGTGTGCGTGTGTGTACATGTATGTATGTATATTTATATGTGTGTGTATTCAAGCTAAATCCCTAATATATTCATACAAATAGTCAGTTTCTTACTCTTTTTTCTTTTTAGCTTTTCTCTTCTTAGAACCCTTTGGCATGGTGACTGATTAATTTTTTTTTTTAGCAAATAAAAAGTGGACTATCTTTACTCCTTTTATCTTATTTTGGACTTTGTAATGGATAACATAGTATTAAATTTGGCCATTAGCCTCATGATCTTAAACTCACAATCTGAATGTTTTGTATGAATTTCACATTTATGAACTTGAAGCTCATAAGCTTGAAGCCCGAAAATGTTATTAATTATATGAGTTGAGTTTGAATTTGTTAAAACTCGACTCATAAGGCTTGATTGACAAGCCTTAAAAAGTTAATATGTAATCCAAGATGAACAAATAAATCTTCAGTGCAACGACTGCAATACATATAAGAAAAAATTCATAATGTGCAGTGAAGATGCCCGAGGATTAGAGGGTCCAAACATAGGCCAACATTAAATTCTCCTTATTGATTAGTCAATTTCATTAAAAAGGTAAGATACAAGTATTACACTTGACATTTGTTAGTATTTTCAAAAGGTTAAAGTAAAACCAATGCTCCATATTAGTTTGGAACGCCAATTTGATATCTTACACACTTGCCTAGTTAGCTTGTGTGCTCTATGTCAAGTAGCGGGATACGCGCCATTATAAGCCCACTTGGCACTTGAACACGTGGCATTGCTCGTACCAGCGTGGCAGGCTTTATCAGTTAATCATTTTTTGTTTCCAGTTGAATATGTTTTAATTTATTAACGTTGGTTGTGTTTGGATGTCACTATTTGGAAGAATTATTGGGAAAAATTATTTGGAGAATTTTTGTTGACTTTTTCAAAAAATTGAAAAGTGTTTGACTTGTGAAATTTTTTTTGAAATTATTGTTTGGATAGTAAATAATTTTTTTGTTGGCTTTTTTAAAAAGTTGAAAAACTATTTGAATTGTGAAAAATTTTTTGGTTTGTTTAAAACTTTGTAACAACTTTAGAAACTTTTTACACAAATTAATCACAAAAGCGAACACATTTATATTAAAGATCTGCTTAGAAAAATTGAAAAAATCAGAAATAACAAAATGAGATCTATTGTCGATGGATTTTGTGATGGATTTTGTGAAACGAGCACTGATATCGGACGCTTATAAAATGATGAATGCCCAATAAGCTTTTAATATTCAGATAGTATTGGACGCTCGTAAAATTACTAGCGTCCAATATTAGTGCTTGATCTACAAAACCTACTCATAACCCATCGACAATAAATTTCATTTTATTGCTTGTGATTTTTTCAATTTTTCTAAACAAATTTAAACATAAACATACTTGCTTTTGTGAATAATTGTCTTAAAAGTCCCTAAAATTATTACAAAGTTTGAAAAAACATTTAAAATTTAAAATGAAAATATTTTTTGGGAAAATTTGAACTATTGCTTTTGAAAAAGTGGAAAAAATATTTGGTCAAAATTTCTTGACTTGGACCAAATAATTTTTCAACTAACCAAACACATTGGGAAAAATTTTTCCAAAAAATCTCAAATAATGGCATCCAAACACACCCATTATTTCCGAAGGGTTATTACCCTGTCTAAAGGGTTACATCTTAATTAAATTTTAATTAACTAACGCTATTTCTAAAGAATTATTACTCTATCGAAATGGATACACTCCTGCAATTAAAGTCAGGAAACATACCCTATCTGAACAGACATTACTGTCTAAATAGCCACATGCATTAGTCATATCTATGTCTATAAATAGATTTTCTGGTTCATATTTTGCTGTAAAAAAATGTAAACAAGTTTTATAGCAATTCAACAAAAACATAAACACTCTCCAAACTTGATTCGCTACTATAATGTGACATAATATTAAGGTCGATTCATTTTTTTTGGAAGAATTCGTCAGACTCTGTTGCATTTTACAGAAAACGGATTTTCCCTAAAAAAAAAAGTGGCCTTTATAGCAATTCTAACCAAGTTCTTTCTTTAGATTCCCTAACGATCTTTACGCAAAATTCCAGAATCTATGATAGGTGGGAAAATTGGAAGTATTGGCTTCAAATATTGTGAAACTTGAGCATTTTCATGGAGGAAATTTCATTCATTGGCAGAAACTTGTTCATTTTCTGTTGACATCACTACATGTGATATATGTTTTGAACACTCCAAAACCAGCAGAATCTAAGGATGAAACATTGGACGAGATTAGAAGAAGACACATGGAAAACTGATGATAAAATCTACAAGGTACATATCCCGAATGCCATATTTGATGCCCTGTGTGATGTTTGCCATGCTGTACTTAGAAATTGCTGGATAAGTTAGAAACAAATAGAGCAGATTCAACCAGTAAGAACTTTTGTTTCTTATTTCAATCATTTTAAGATGATAGATGGTAGATCAGTAATGCAACAATTTGTTGAAATTGAAATAATTCTGAATCACTTCAAACAACAAAAAATGTATATGGATGAAACAATTGTTTGTTAGTTCTATAGTTGATAAATTGCCCCCCTTGAAAAGACTTCAAAAGAAGCTTGAAACATACGAAAGAGGAAATGTCTCTTGGCCTTGCCAACCAGTAAAAGAACAAAGATTATGTTTCCAAAGTGCCGGAAGAGAATAGACATTCTACTTTCGAAGTACATGTTGTTGAAGAAGGATATCTAACAAATCCTCAAACAAGAAACATAGTTAGATCAAGAATTAACAAAAGTTTAAGAAGCAGAAGAAGAAAAATGGAAAATGCTTTTTTCTATCATAAAGAAGGATATTATAAGTCCGAATGCAACTTTTTCAAAAGAAAGACTGAAAAGCAAGGATCCTCAAATGAAGCAAATAAAAATCTGTTCTATAATTTTTGAAAGCAATAGCATGGAGAATGACTCTGCTTGGTGGGTTGATTCTAGTGCTATCCAACATGTTTACAAAAGCAAGAACTATTTATGACCATGAAACCAGTTGACAATGGAAATATTTTATACACGGAACATTCAGCCACTGTCTCTGTTGTAGCGACAGGAACCGGTGATATGGAATTAAAAATCACTTCTGGAAAAGTTTTTACCCTTTTTAGGACATGTTCTTAATAACTTTTTTCTACTTGATCTGATTTTTGAAAAATTTATTTTGTGATGTTCTCAACTGTTTTTTTTTTTTACTATATTTGTAGATTTTTTAAGCTAAAATCAGGAGCAACTGATTTTCAACTTTTCTAAAATCAGTTTTTATAAAAATTAGAAGCTATTGAGAACAAGCCCTTAATGTATTTTATGTACTAAAAGTTAAAATAAAAAAAATTTGGTTTCATGTAGTCTATTGAACAAGCTTGTAATTGAGGCTGATTAGTTTGTACTTACTAAAGGGAGTATGTTGTTGGAAAGGGTTATCTGTCTGATGATATGTTCAAACTTAATATTAATGCTAATAATAAGAATTGCAATTCTGTTTATACCGGCATCATAGATTAGGACGTCTAAATTTTTTAATTTTAAGAGATTGTACAAAATGACCAGACTAAACTTGTTACATACTTCGATAGAGCAAAAGGAAATTGCACTACAAGTGTGTTAAAGATAACCAGAAATTCATTTTCAAAAATTCAATGATCTTCAAGCGTATTAGAACTCATACATAGTGATGTCTACGAGTTGCATAATACGTCTATATTAGGTGGAAAGAAATATTTTGTGTCATTGATGTGATATCCAATCCCACATTGAAAAAGTTGGATAACATGAACCAATGTATAACTTGAGTTTAAATATTCAACTTCAACTTAGGATATTTATTTTAGGCTAGTCAAGATGGAACTTAAATAGTTAGACTTGGTTGCTGAAACTCTGATCGCATTAGGCCTAACACCAAGTCACTGGTCGCATTAGGCCCAACGCTAGGGCGCTGGTCACCCTGGCCCAGGGTTAGGGCGTGACAATTTATATAGATGACTTCTCTGGGTATTATTATGTTTATTTGTTGCTTTCTAAAGATGAAGCAATGGAAAAATTCAGGATCTATAAAACTGAACTTGAATTATATTGCTTGTCTTTTATTAAGTGATTAAGGTCTGATTTGGGGGGAGGGGGGGGGGGGAGTGTACTATGATCCTAAATATTTTCAGTCTACTGGAATAAAGCATGAAAGTACAATGATCCTATTATTTGTTGCTTTCTGAAGATGAAGCAATGGAAAAATTCAGAATCTATAAAACTGAAGTTGAATTACATTGTTTGTCTTTTATTAAGTGATTAAGTTCTGATAGGGGTGGAAAGTACTATGATCCTCAATATTTTCAGTCTACTGGAATAAAGCATGCGGAAAGCACCTTACATTTTCAGTCTACTGGAATAAAGCATGAAAGTACTATGATCCTAAATATTTTCAGTCTACTGGAATAAAGCATGAAGTTACAGCACCTCATGTGTTCTCAGTCGACTGGAATAAAGCATGAAGTTACAGCACCTTACACGCCACAACAAATGATGTGGCAAAATGCAAAAGCAAACTTTAACTGAAATGGTTAATACGTTATTATCAAATTCTGATTTATGTCAGGGATATTGAGGTGAAGCATTACTTACTGCTTCCTACGTTTCCTAACAATATTTTCAAGAGAAACCGAGCGTGTAGATACAATATATAGCAACAGTATATCAAATCATCTTTTCCATTTTGGAAAGTGATGGATTCGCAGATATTTTTGTCATTTAACTAAACTTTCGCAGGAAGAAAAAATTAACTTCAATGATTGGAAACTATATGACATGGGTCACAACATTGAACGGTTGTACTAGTATGTAGAATAGAAGTACCAAATACACTTTTTTTTTTTCCTTTGAACAAAAGTATTAGTCACTCAAATGTACGAGTTAATTGCATATTACACAATCATTGAATTAATCGTCTATCAAGCAACGTGAACCATGTTGTGTAACAAATTCAAGCAATTTGTCAATTAACAATTCAGAACCGTGCCCATGCACAATCAATGCGTATACTACTAATTCAAACAATACCCAATTTTAATACATATAATTTCTGCATATTATTCAATGAGCCCCACTACTGTCATGAAAATCTGCGTGGATCAATCAATGAACCCTAAAACTTTAAAATTTTGATTGGCCAATCTCCTATAACATTTGTTGAGGAGTATTTATTCTAGTCCATCTTCTTGCTAGAAAATACTTATGAGGATGGACACATTCTCCACATCTTTACTTAGTATCTGGACGGGCGTCAACCGCACAAAAATTAATATTAAAAACCTACTCACTAAAAGATAATTTTGAGTATAGTGATGAGTAGGATCGTCTCCTCAGGGATTGGTCGATTTATCTATTCCTATGTCACCAAAGTAAGGGGGGATTGAAATAATTAAAAATAACTAATCAAAAGAAAATAAACGAAATTGCAAAAAGTAAATTAAAAGAAATCAAGTGAGAAAGCTCTAGCCAAAGGAATAATATTAGAATTGGTTCATTCGACTGATCATTGATGCAAGGATGAATTCTAACAATTATTGATAAATTGGTTATAGCTGTTGATACAATTTAACAGCCAACTCTTCCTTACTGTTTCGGTAATCAAGGTACAACCGTTAATTACTTCCCTAATTGAGAGACAACCTAGGTACAACCATAGAATTTAATCTCACAATTGCAATACGAATTAGAAAAGCCTAATTTTAATCAACAAACACCTACAAGGGTTCATTTAAATTAGATTGTATATCCCTCAAATTAGTTGTCACAAGTATCAAACTAGTTAAACAATCACAGATTTAACTATTTTGAATGACAGAGAACTATATGATAGAACTAAATATTCGGCCGTTAATATTTAATTCAACACAATAATCCTAAGCACTAAAACCAAAAGATATACAAATACCAATAATCGAAAGAAACAATAAAGATAAATTAGATCTCACAGTTTGTAGAACCAATCCTTCAATATTCCTTTAACTAGAAAAGTGCTTTAGTTTCTTCTCATGGAGAAGAAACTAAACAGAGAAAAATAAAACGAGTAGAAAGAAAGAAATAAGTTGCTCCTCTCCAAGAGGAGAGAACGAGAGAGATCGATTAGACTAGATTGAGAGGTCGTTCCTCTTTTTATTCTCACAAATTCCTACTTTTTCTATCCTAATTAGAATCCTATCACAAAAGGAAGTGTTTCCTTTTAGATAGAAGTCTAATTAACTAATATTATTTTCTTATAAAGCTAATTGATTCTAATTGACAAAAGATAACAATTGATTCCTATAAATCTGTTGATCTTCCAAAATCTCGCACAAAAGATGTAGCTTGAGTCAAAATAGGAAGTTTCTCCTTTTAATCCCGCTGCTTAGTTTTTCGGCTACAGCGTGCCCACGCCTTACGTACAAAACTCTTCTGGACCTTGCCTTTTCTGCTCCAATTTGCACCAAATACACCAAAACACCTATAAACGACACAAAACATAAAACTAAGTAAAATCAATTCATAAAAACAATAAAACACTAAAACATAATGGAAAAACACACAATTAACATTGACTAAATACGCCCTATCAAATACCCCCACACCTAAACAATGCTTGTCCTCAAGCATTCCTCAAACAAGATAAACAAGAATTTCTTAGCACAATCTCTCACATACTAGCATGAATAGCATATTTCCTAAACAATTTCTCAAAACTCAAAATGTAGAAGATTCAACAACTTCCTCCCAGATTTCACTCTATGCACTCAAAAGTATTTCAAGGGACCATTTACTCTCATATCAACACTATTGAATGACATTACCATATGCTTGCTAATATATCACATCTCCACCACTTCAATAGAAATTTACTGCAAAAATCTAAGGGTCTTTGAACAAGGTTGTAATGGGGCTAAAGTCAAAGGGCAGATAAAATGGAAATTTTAGGTGTACATAAGTGTCAAGGAGAATGCCTAATTTTACTGCATGAATTCAACCATCATTTTTCACGTGCTCCATTGCTTCATAACTCGAGCAAACTGGATAAGTACAAATACATTTAGGCTTTTGCCTATCATCACGAAACAACACGTATATACACATCACTTCACAACTATTTTTGTACTTTTTTTCATTTTTTTTCTTTTTTTTTTATTTTTCTCTCTTTTTTTTTTTTTTTTTGTACATAAAAAGAAGTAACATCAAGATACTTGTACTAGCCAATATTTGCTTTCTTCAACCAACCATTGCAACAAGACTTGTAATTTTCATGCAATAGAATCAAGATACTTTCTTTGACATAAGGTTGAAAGAGAGAGTTAAAACAAAGAGGTCTTGGTTAAATTTTAGTGACTAGTCAAAGAAGAAAAGGTTAAGGCTCAAAAGGGTTCACTAGTGGTATTATGCAAAGGTAGGTATTTAGAGAGTTAAAAGGGGTTAAACCTAATTGCCCTTGTCATTTTAATGCATCAAATTTCATAAAAATGTGATCTTGACATGCATAACAGAGCAAGTTCTAGAATGTCATATCCATGTGTGATAACCACTCATCAAAAGAAAATAGAGCAAATTTTATGAATGGAATGCTCGCAAGGCTCAAAAACTCACAAGTGGTTAACTTTGTGTCAAATCTTGCACATTAAGAATTCAATCCATTGTTTAGAATTCAATGCAATACTCATACAAGCAATGATTATCATACTAATCATGAAAAAGAAAAAGAGAAGGACAAAAAAAAAAAAAATTCTACCACAATTAAAGAAACATGAAAATGACACTAAAACTAACTACGACACATGAACACCAAACATGAAGCAAATGCATAAATCCTCCCCCACACCTAAAGTCTACATTGTCCCCAATGTAGGAAAATAATAGCATAAGTGAGATAAAGTGGACTTCCCTGAAATAGCAACTAAGCACTAGGGGGATTAGGCGAACTGAGCAGAAGTTGTGGACTTCTTCCTAGAGGAAGCTTTGGACTGCCTCTTCATCGCATTTACTATAAGCCATACGTAAACAATCATGAATGTTCCTCCTTCAAACAATCAACCGGATGTAAGCAATAGTCAACCATGAATACGAAATAAACAGTAAGTAAAGAGAGAGATGGTGAGAAAAGGGTGGTTTGAATTGGGTTATGGTTGCAGAAGAGAGGGCTGGTGATGGAGATGAAGCAGAAGGAGAAGAGGAAAAGCGGTGGAAAAATCAATGAGAAAGAGCGAGCAGAGGAGGGTAAAGAGAAAGAGAAAAGAAAGAGAAATAAGAAAATAAGGACATAAAGAAAGAGAAAAGGAAAGAAAGATAAAAAGGAAATTAGAAAATAGCAAAAAATAGAAAAGTACGACATATAAGGAAAAAAAGAAAATAAACATTCTCTTTCTCTCTCTCTCTCTCTTTTTTAGAACCAATTCACAGAAGGCTTCCTAATTTAAAAGATGGGCACGTTGTATAACAAAATGTCTTCTGACATTTAAATTTGAAACTTCCTTGAGTAAAATTTGTAAGGCGTGGGCACATCTTGCAAGATTAAATCTTCTGACTTTTTCCACGTTTTGGCCTCTTGAGAATTGATGGTAAGACATGACCACGCTATACAGAATGAAGCCTTCTGTTTTTTTATCAAATTTTTGTTGCGAGCCAACCATAAAGCGTGGGCACGTCTTGAAAGAAAAAATCTTCTGATTCTTCCAACTGTGATCCTTTAGAAGAACCAATTATAAGACGTAGGCATGCCCTATAAAACAAACTCTCCTGTCAAAATCGAAACAATTAGACTTTAACACTTGAAATTAAAACAACCTAAGACAACTAAAATAACATAAATTAAACTAACTAATTTGGGTTGCCTCCCAATAGCGCCTTTCTTTAACGTCTTTGGCTAGACATAACTTCCCTATCCACCAGGATCAAATGGATACCCAAGCTCTGGGAATTGCAACAATCTATATTCTCCCCATCCATCCATCATTATGTCAAAATTCTTTCTAGCTTTATGAAGAGCCTTCAAAAATAGAGATGTTACCTGCAAAACAAATGGTAAAGGTTTCTCATTAGAAATTGACAAAATAAAACAAAACACTTTACCTGATTGTTGAAACTCAGATTGAACATTAAGCTCTTCAACATATTCATCCAACTCTTGATTCAAGGTCAAGTTATCAGTCTCTTCCTCATGCAGTTTAGACACTTCATCTTCAACATTTTCCTCTTCATCTTTTAGTGGTTTTGGAGGCATCTCGTCTGTAGCCTCCTCTTTACCTATCATAAATTGTTGAATTTTCAATCATGACTGCCTCTTCTTCTTCTTTTGATGGTATGTGGGACATCTTTTTGGACATCTCAATCTCCTTACCAGTTCTTAAACTGATGGTGTTTGCATCCTCCTCCATTTCTTCAATCGTTTGAAGAGATGATTGTTCCCATCTATCCGCCAAACGATTGGCTGCAGCTGTTATCTGTCTTAATTGATTAGTCAAAGTTTGAAATTGGACTTCCATATTTTGCTGCCATTGGAGTTGATCTTTTGCATGTTGTTGGAGTTTGAGTGTATCTTCGTGTATAGATTTGTTTATATCCTCCAGAGACATACCATAATTAGAATTTGGGACCAGTTGTAGAGTAGGAGAATATGGAGGATTGTACTGTTGGAGGCTTTGGTGATGATCCCGCGTTGACTGATACACATAGGGATTCTCATAGCTAAAATTTGTATGATCCCTCCATTCTGAATTGTACATGTCTGCATAATGATCATACATAGCAGAATAAGAACCATAATCTCTCTGTGGTTGCCTTGAAAATCCACCTGCATCCAATTGATGAATTATATTCGTTAGCTCAACATTTGATTTTTCAAAAGAAAAATCACTTACCTCATTAATGATCTTAGAGGGATAATCAAATGTTGTATCAAACTGCCAGAAGTTTGCTGCCATGTTCAAGAGTTAAGAGGGTGAAAATGGACAAAAAGAAATAAATAAATCAAGACGCCAATCCCCGGCAACGGCGCCAAATTTTGGACGGGCGTCAACCGCACAAAAATTAATATTAAAAACCTACTCACTAAAAGATAATTTTGAGTATAGTGATGAGTAGGATCGTCTCCTCAGGGATTGGTCGATTTATCTATTCCTATGTCACCAAAGTAAGGGGGGATTGAAATAATTAAAAATAACTAATCAAAAGAAAATAAACGAAATTGCAAAAAGTAAATTAAAAGAAATCAAGTGAGAAAGCTCTAGCCAAAGGAATAATATTAGAATTGGTTCATTCGACTGATCATTGATGCAAGGATGAATTCTAACAATTATTGATAAATTGGTTATAGCTGTTGATACAATCTAACAGCCAACTCTTCCTTACTGTTTCGGTAATCAAGGTACAACCGTTAATTACTTCCCTAATTGAGAGACAACCTAGGTACAACCATAGAATTTAATCTCACAATTGCAATACGAATTAGAAAAGCCTAATTCTAATCAACAAACACCTACAAGGGTTCATTTAAATTAGATTGTATATCCCTCAAATTAGTTGTCACAAGTATCAAACTAGTTAAACAATCACAGATTTAACTATTTTGAATGACAGAGAACTATATGATAGAACTAAATATTCGGCCGTTAATATTTAATTCAACACAATAATCCTAAGCGCTAAAACCAAAAGATATACAAATACCAATAATCGAAAGAAACAATAAAGATAAATTAGATCTCACAGTTTGTAGAACCAATCCTTCAATATTCCTTTAACTAGAAAAGTGCTTTAGTTTCTTCTCATGGAGAAGAAACTAAACAGAGAAAAATAAAACGAGTAGAAAGAAAGAAATAAGTTGCTCCTCTCCAAGAGGAGAGAACGAGAGAGATCGATTAGACTAGATTGAGAGGTCGTTCCTCTCTTTATTCTCACAAATTCCTACTTTTTCTATCCTAATTAGAATCCTATCACAAAAGGAAGTGTTTCCTTTTAGATAGAAGTCTAATTAACTAATATTATTTTCCTATAAAGCTAATTGATTCTAATTGACAAAAGATAACAATTGATTCCTATAAATCTGTTGATCTTCCAAAATCTCGCACAAAAGATGTAGCTTGAGTCAAAATAGGAAGTTTCTCCTTTTAATCCCGCTGCTTAGTTTCTCGGCTACAGCGTGCCCACGCCTTACGAACAAAACTCTTCTGGAACCTTGCCTTTTCTGCTCCAATTTGCACCAAATACACCAAAACACCTATAGACGACACAAAACATAAAACTAAGTAAAATCAATTCATAAAAACAATAAAACACTAAAACATAATGGAAAAACACACAATTAACATTGACTAAATACGCCCTATCAGTATCTTAGATTCTAAATAGAAGATGGGTTCGATTGAAAATGCCACAAAAAAGCCTCATGCAGTTTTGGTTCCATATCCAACTCAAGGCCATGTAACCCCATTTATGAGACTTGCCAAGCTTTTGCATGCAAAAGGGTTCCACATAACCTTTGTCAACACTGAATTTAATCACAAACGTTTGATTCGGTCCAAAGGGCCAGAATCAGTGAAAAGGTTCGATGCTTTCATGTTTGAGACTATCCCTGATGGCATGCCACCATCAGATGAAGATGCAAGTCAAGATATTCCTCAGCTGTGTGATTCCACTAGAAAAAATTGTTTGGTTCCTTTGAAAGAGCTTTTGGTTAAGCTGAATGCGTCTTCTGAAGTGCCTCCTGTTAGCTGTGTGGTTTCAGATGGTGTTATGAGCTTCGGTATCAAAGCTGCTCAAGATTTGGGCATTCCTGAAGTTCAGTTCTCGACTTCTTCTGCTTCTTCTTTCATTGGATATTTGCATTACAGATAGCTCATCAGAAGAGGAATTGTCCCGTTTAAAAGTAAGCATAGGCTTCTTCTTAGCTGCTGTTGATTCTTGTTGTTTGTTTCCTGTATTACCATTTTTACAGAAGAGCAATCTCATCCTGCATTGTTTTCAGCTTGGAAGAACTAACCACAATTTTTTTGGCTTATTTTATTTTTAAAATTTTATTATTAAAGATGCATATATATATATATATATATATATATATATATATATATGTTAGATGAATTTGTGTACAAACCAGTAGGAAAGACTATGAAAGGCTAAAGAAGAAATGATAGGCTTTGATGTGTAAATCACTTTCCTTGAGGAAATTTGCTCCCACTATTGTGCTACTTGGGTTATATTGGCAATCCCCTCTAGGAATAACAAAGCCAAAATAGTATTTCCCTCTAACAAAAGAGAAATACTTCCAAAAGAATCTACAAGAAAATGATAATTTTGATATTTGTAGTGTATGCAATTTAAGGAAGAATAATGCTTGATTTTTTTTTTTTTTTTTTACTGAATATCCAAAACTCTAGTACTTATAGAGTTTTTCTCAAAAAACCTTTTTATGAATATTCATGTCTTTTGAATATATTCATTCATGAAAAGATATCTTTTCATTTGAAGACATTCAAATGAAAGAGTACCTTTTTCAATAGAAAACTGAATGAAATCATGTCTTTTGAACATTAAAACTTCTTCCTAATTACATTGTATCTGTTGGAAAATGTCTCTTGAGGAAAACCCTTCAAAATTGCAGACAAAACTTAAACGTCATTTTTTTTGGGATCAGCCGCGGCTTGAGCCGCGACCTCTTTGTCCGCGGCTTCAGGGTCGTTATGCTTCTCTCCGCGAGCCGCGGCCTCCCTGCTCGCGGCTCAGGTCGCGCCTCGCAGACAGAAAGTTTCTGTCTGCGGCTCACACCGCGGCCCAGAACAGAAACATTCTGTTCTTTGTTTAATGAACCACGGCCTAAGCCGCGGTCTTCCTACCCGCGGTCATGCCAGGGCTGGCCTTTGTGGACTTGATTCGTGGCCAGTTTTTGGCTTAATCCAAAATCAGATTGTAGACTTATTTTATGTCTAATTTTCCAACATTTGTAGATGAATTAATTCATCATTAATTAACCAAATTCTTTCATTACTAACTATTACCAACAATATATATATATATATATATATATATTAACATGTAGCCAGACTATTCTCCTATATTGTGTATGGATATTTGGCTATTATTGTGCAATTTTTATGCTTGCCCAGTATACTTATTGACAGTTGATAAATTATTCTCAAAAAAGTATACTTCTTTCTATCTTTTTTTTTTTTTTTTGGTAATGAAAAAGCCATATTAAGAGTGAAAGAGACTGCTTTTACAGCGAATATTTGTTTTTTTTTTTTTATGTTCCAAAAATCCAACCCAACCCGCCGACAAATGATTTAATTTGGTCGTTGCTTCTTTAATGGCTATTATCTTTCTATATGGGTGAGTTGGTAAGGCTGGTGGACAACATAAATTAAACTTAGGTGAGAGTGCAATTATTTATGGTTTCTGGTCTATTCTTCATTTACGTTTAGAGGATTTCTATCTTGTCAAGGGGTTCCAACATGAGTTTGATAATTTAGTCAACATAATTTCCTTTATAGGCTCCAAAGAGGCAATTCTGTGATCCATTTTGTCGATTGTATTCTATTTTGGCCCCTGGCGTCCTACAAGGGGAATGGGATGAATTTCTTTTTTCTTTTTTAGTAAGATTAATAGGAGTAGAGGGGCCCAAGGGCATCACAAGTCTCATTTGACACAAATTGATGCCCTTGATTTAATAGATAAAAATAGATGGTTGAGATTGGGTCATATTTGTCAAATTTGAAGAAAAAAAAGACGTGATTTTGTAGTGAAAAATGGTTACAAATTTTTACTGACTAGTTATATATTTTCACTAACCAGTTATATATCTTCAATGACTAATTACATCACCTCCAACATGTCCGAACTAGCACAGACCAACTTGTGAAGCCCCGTGTATAGAGTAGAGTACGTTGTATATACTGTACCAATTCAGTCATTTGTTTATCTTTCTTCTATTTTAATGTTTTTCCTTTGATCCAACAAATCATATTGTTAATTATGCCTGTTGATAAGCACACTGACTCATTTTGACATATAGCATACAGTTCAGTCGCTAATTTTATTTTAAAAGGATTACTTCTTGAAGTACACCAATTTTGTCAAAAGATATCTTGGTGGAAAGATTGTCTTCATTTTCTTTCTTTCGATTCTTTTTCTTTTTTCTTCGTTTCGTGGCTGAGACATAGTAGACACCTTAGGAAAATTCATTAGACACGTTAGAGGTGAGGTGTCTTCACAAACAAAATGAGGCCCTTAAAAATATTAATAAAATTAAGTGGCCTTAAATAAAACAGAAGAATACGTTATCGGAATACAACTACGCAGGATAATAAATATATCTTTTAATGTTAATTTATCAAAAGGAAATCTTATTTTTTTTCATCATATACCAAACGTAAATTTTGCTGTTAACGTGCCATGGATCTTAATTTTCACTATGTTCGCCTGTATCAATTTTCCTTGACTGTTAGTAACAAAGGGGATTGGAGTTATCAGTTTTGCTTTGCCTGATTTCTAGAATCTAACACGAGAACAGCCCCATGTGTACTAAAATCAGAAAGTATAATTGTGGGTTCTACATGAAATTCTCCCTAAATTGACTTACAAAAAAAATAGTTCTCTTTTTTTGATAAATCCTATAAGAGATGGGGAATTGGTGTTAATTGGGGATTTGAACCCCAACCTCTGAAGTGGAATCATAGAGCTCTAACCGCTCAACTCTCTATTAGTTCTTCTAAATTAATCTTGAACACTAAATTTTCTCTTCATGTTACAGATGACGACTATCTCACAGATGGCACTCTTGATAAATCCGTTGATTGGATTTCTGGGATGAGCAACGTAAAACTCAGGGATCTCCCTAGCTTTCTTAGAACAATTGATCCAAATGATATCATGTTTGATTTCATGGGAGAGGAAGCCCAGAATTGTCTCAATGCTTCAGCAATTGTTTTCAACACATTTGACGAATTGGAACGAGAAGCCCTGGATGCAATCATATCAAAGTTCAATTTCCCTAACATTTATACAATAGGCCCTCTTCCCCTGCTAGCCAGGCATTTTCCTGAAAGCCAAGTCAATTCCCTGAATTCAAGTTTATGGAAGCCTGATTCGAAAGTTTTCGAGTGGTTAGATCAAAGAGAGCCAAACTCAGTTGTTTATGTTAATTATGGGAGTCTAGCAACCATGACTGATTATCATTTCGAAGAGTTTGCTTGGGGACTTGTGAATAGTAAGCAACAGTTTTTATGGATCATTCGGCCTGATGTCGTGAAGGGAGGAGCATCAACAACGCTGCCTGAAGATTTCCTGAAAGAGATTCAAGATAGAGGATTGTTAGCTAGTTGGTGTGTACAGGATAAAGTGTTGGAGCATTCAGCTGTTGGTGCCTTTTTGACACACTGTGGATGGAACTCTACCACCGAAACTATCAGTGCTGGTGTGCCCGTGATCTGCTGGCCATTCTTTTCTGATCAACAGACAAACTGTCACTATTCTTGTGATAAATGGGGAATTGGAATGGAAATAAATCACGATGTGAAGCGCGATGAAGTTGCAGCACTTGTACGAGAAATGATTGCAGGAGAGAAAGGGAAAGGAATGAGGATTAAGGCTCAAGAATGGAAGAAGAAAGCGGAAGAAGCTACTGATGTTGGGGGATCATCTTACATTAACTTTGACAAGTTCATCAGGGAGGCTCATCGTTACAAGGGATGCCCTGGTCAAATGTTTCTTTATTCTCTCTGGCTTTGTTAAAATGGCATTTGTCTAAATGGCCTTCAAACTTGAATATGGTCCCTCTGGCTTATTACGATGCCCTTTGCCTATTAGAAGTTTCAGAAAAAGTGCTTATGTATATTATTGGATGGATGATTATTTGCATAAGTACTTTTTGTGTTTGATAATGTATATCTATTCACATTTACTTTTAAGCTTACGATAAAATGGTACAAATTTAAAAAAAAAAAAAAAAAGTATGAAAACCACTTCAGAAGTACCAACTTCTACCTTGAGCAAAGTGTTATAAACCATAAGTTTTACCCCTAAATTTATAGAATAATGATTAACAAACACCCGATAATAATTCTATCATCTAAAAGTGCTTTTTTTCCCCTTTTTGGTGTAAAAGCACTGGAATTCAAAACGGGGCCACGTCTGTTCAGTTGGAATTTTCAGTATCAGTTTTACAGTGTCAAATTCAGTATCATTCACAATAAAACGTCACCTTGTGTTCACACTCTAATAATTATCTGAATTATCTTAAGTATAATAACTGCAAACACAATGTGTTTAAATCTTTGTGAATAGGACTAGGATTGATACTGAGAAACTGGCGTTGAAGAACCAAACTGAAATGTGTCACCCTTCTTTTTCCTTATTATCATTTGTTTTACTTTGTGGTGAGTGTTGCCCGCTTCGTGGTAACGAAGAGAAAAGAATTGGTGTGGAAGAATATAGCTTAAGAGGCAAGAAGACCTAGAGGATCTGCCTACTTGACTTTGGATAAAATGATTGAAGAAGATTGTTTCCTTCCCCTCAAACTAAATCTTTTGTTTTAGAGTTTACTTCAATATAGCTTGGCAAGGTAGTATTAGCAGTTACGATCATATTGATCGTGTTTTTACATTAATGCTTAATCTTTAGTAACTTAATGCGAATTTCAATTTGTGGGGGGGTGGGGACATTATAATAAGACTTAAAATTGTTTAATCTATAGAAGTAATTACTATAATGATTCGGCTATAACGGTTTGGCTCGTAAAATTTGTAAGAGTTATCGTGACTTAACGGGCGTAATAGAGAGCACGTTAATCACGAATTGAATAAACTATTAGAAAGTAATTAACCAGAAAAATAAATAAATAAACAAAAGAAGCGGGTGAAAAGTCAAGCATCAGGAATCAATTGAACTAAAAAATGGGATCTCCCTCGATTCTTAATTCAATTCAAACTGGTACTAACTTCACTTCTTTAGGAACTTTTCTTGTTGCGCAAATTAACAAGAAAATACTATAAAAATAAAGTATAAAGGAATTTATGTGATTCGGTCAATATAACCTACAAGAGAGAATTCTTATTCCTTAGAAAATTAATACAAGATAAATTTTAAAAACCTGTAACTATATATTTATAACTTATAAAATAGGCTAGTCCATACCAATTTGAGCTCGTAGCCTTCCACTGGTCTTAAAACAAAATTCTCTTTTTAAATCAAGCTTTCAAAATATCGGGTCGGGTCATAAATCAGGTGGCAGGGGGAGTGGGGGAAGGGATGGGTATGGTTTTTGCTTGTTTAAGAAACCAATCCCATTTGCCTCAAATCCTTATAGTTTTTTTTCGTAGTTTTAACACATTTCCAAACATGAATGGAATGGTACCTTTAGCACACGTTACACGTGTAAAGAAAATAAAAGTAAGAGAATGTACTAAGATCTGCAGGTGATTAGATGAGTGTTGGCCATGTTATGATATTTTCCAAACATAACAGATGATGGACACCACCAATACCCTACCATAAAGGATCACATGCACCACGCCCATTGAATCTCCTTCACCTACAAATTGATTAATTTCTCCTTAACTTCATCAAATTAATTAAGAGCATAATCTGGATAAATCATCCTCGTTACTGCAGAGTTAGATTAACGATTTTCTTAGCATCTCCTTCAAGCACAAAGCACTTTTTTCTTTTTTAAAGGATTCCTTTTTGGGGTTATTTTATTTGGCAGCTTTCAAAGCAACAAGTATGATAGTTTGGTCAAGGCTGTGAGTGGAAGGACGTCTATTCTCAATTGTTTTTTATCATTATTTTTTTGTTAACAATAGTTTTAAAAATATGACTATCAGAATTCAAATTTTGAGTCTTTGCTTGCTTTTACATATTGATTTTAGTTCTAAAAATGTCCGTGCAAATTTAAAAAAAAAATAATCAAAAACATCATAGAGTAAGCTAAAATGAAAATTAAGTATTAATCTAATATACATCATGAACATAAAAAGTTCTTTGCACGAGCAGATCGAGATGTTAGACAGATCAACACATTTCTAATCTTATGAATTGTTGTTTTACATACGTTAAGTATCTAGAATTGCTTATGTTAAAGTATCTCTCAGTGTGTATAAAATTGATCCAAAAGCTAACACCAAATCCGAAAAGAGCTGAGAACGAATAAAAATGATGATAAATGAACTTACTTTAAGTTTAAGGTGATGTGTAACATGTTTAATGGTAATGTATTTTCCTTTCCACAAAAAAAAAAAAAAAATTAAGGCGATGGATGTGCTTTCCGGGTTCTAAGGTGATGAAATTTTGAGGAATTGAATTTGCGATTATTAACTTTTTTCATTGAATGGAATACTTCCCCATCATTTGGATCCAAGCATTTTTTTTAATTGAACAAATAATCTAATTACTCAAACAGATCTAAGGGGTATTTGGTTTAGGAAAATCAGGAGAGAGGAATAATGGGTGTCAATCATAATGACACACATTGTTAATATTTAGAAAATAACTAGCATTATCCTTCAATCGGAATAAAAGTGATTAGCTGTGGTCTTTATGAAATTTCCTCAAATACTACTCTTTCCAATTCATTAACCCTTTTTGGAGAGAATGATATCTATTCTATTACTAAAACAAACGTGTTATAAAGAATTGTCAAAACTCATACTCGTGGTAGGGTTAATGATGTTTATTGTGATTAAGGAATTTGAACCAAACGACTCTTAAATTATATACATGATTGAGCAGGCCACCACGCTTCCTTTTTTTTCTTTTTTGTTGTCTTCTTTAATGTCTCTCCTTGGCCATGCTTTTTTTTTGTTACATTTCCTAATATTATAACCCAAAACATATATTAGAGAACCTTATTCGAAATTACAATAAATCTGTGAACTTGGAGAGTAAAATAAAAATTATGTCGTTTACCAAATGGAAATTGAGAGATTTGAGAATTGTAAAAACTTGATGTTATTAAGTTATATATATATATATATATATATATATATATATATATTAGGAAGAAGTGGTGCTCTCTACTCTGCTCAGGTTGTATTTTAATTGACCTATATGGACACTTTAAATGTTTTCTTGTAATAGAATTCCTCTTTATTCCTTCAAATACAAACTCTACTTAATAATAGCCCTCCTAGTAATGCTATATCCTTAATTATCTCATGTTCCAGCTTCAAAATCTACGAGAATAATGAGTTCGTAATAAAACTAAGAGATAAAGATTTAATTGAAAGAAAAATGAAGGTTGAAGATTTGTTTAAAATATGATTAAACGCAAAAAAAAAAACTGAGGCAGTAATTTTTCATATGTAGGGAAAATTTCACAAATTACGCTAGTGTTTGCCTTTTCAATTGTGATTGCACAAGGGACAAGGTTTTCGACTTGTTTTCATTCGAAGCAGTCAACTAAGATTCCCATTGTTTGTACTAGGTTTCGTGTCAATGGCTCGAAGAAGGAAATCATTTGGTAGACAATCAACATGACATTGTCACTTGTCTATTTCCTAGGCAGAAAACTCATTTGGCAATCCTACAGCATAGAAGAGATTGTGGGAGAGTACATTAGCATATGCTTGATGCAGAAATATTATTGTTGTTTTTATTTTGATTTTTTCAAAGTATCACATTAATTCTGTCCTCCATTTTTTTAGCAGGAGACCGTCAGCAATTGATAAAAATTCCTCCAAGACAGTCTGATCAACTAGATCTGCAATATAGTAAACAACAATTTATTAAACTAGCTTGACTATTCGAATTTCTTGGAAGGTGATGGATTGTCAGATTTCTTTTGTCGTTTAAAGAAACTTTCGGACAGCAAGAAAGATAATTTCAATAAATATAACTATATGTATATGGATCATAACTTTGACCAGTTGTCCTATGTGCATTAGAAGTACTACTCTCTCTTTATGTCCCCTTTCCTTCCCTTTTTCCAATAGGGCTTGTACTGAGTTTTCAAAAAAAAAAAAAAAGAAGAAAGAAGTACTACTCTCTCGAATGTACAAATTCTGATGCACGTTACACAATCATCGGATTCATGGCCTACCAAGCTAACTAAACCATGTTACGTGACATGAATTCGGGACCAAAACGACGGTCAACTAATATAGAATCATGTGCATGCACAATCAATAAATGTGCTAATTTAAATAATGCATGTGCAAAACCAAACAACATATATAATTTTTGAAATCATGAAAGATGTGCAGCTCAATTAGTCTGACCCTTCAAAACTTAAAATTTTAATTGAATTGCCAATCTCCAATCATGATTAAAGAAGGGCAATGGCCCCCTTCTCTGTGATATTGTTTCCCTATATATTGCACCATCATTATTAATCAGGGCTGGATACATTCTCCACGAGTCTTTAATTAGCATCAGAAAATGGGTTCTGTTGGCGGAACCACAAAAAAGCCTCATGCAGTTTTGGTTCCATTTCCGTCGCAAGGCCATGTAACCCCATTAATGAGACTTGCCAAGCTTTGGTATGCAAAAGGGTTCCATATAACATTTGTCAACACTGAATTTAATCACAAGCGTTTGATTCGAAAGGGCCGGAATCAGTAAAAGGGTTCGATGATTTCAGGTTTGAGACCATCCCTGATGGCATGCCGCCTTCAGATCTAGATGCAACTCAAGATATCCCTCAGCTGTGTGACTCTGTTAGAAAAAATTGTTTGGCTCCCTTCAAAGAGCTTTTGGTTAAGCTGAATGCATCTTCTGAAGTGCCTCCTGTTAGCTGTGTAATTTCAGATGGTGTTATGAGCTTTGGTATCAATGCTGCTGGAGATTTGGGCATCCCTGAGGTTCAGTTTTGGACTGCTTCAGCTTATTCTTTCATAGGATATTTGCACTTCACAGAGCTCATCAGAAAAGGAATTTTCCCATTTAAAAGTAAGTGTCCATATGTATTCATTAGACAAGGTAGAGGTGCTTGCAAAACAAAATGGGACCCATAAGGATAAGTCAAGGGCGCAAAAAAAGAAGAACACGTTGAGGTAACATAGCTACGCAAGAGCTCCCAGCAATAGAGAAAAAGAGCTATGCAAGATGACAAATGAGATTTCATTGCTAGTTTTTTTCCTCAGAAAAATTCATGTTGTTGTCCTATATCGAATAAGTTTCCGTTGATAATGTGTCATGTATCTTAATATTTAGTATCTTCTTCTATATAAAAAACCACGTGGTAACATAGGGAATTGAAAGAATCAAAATTGCTCAGTCTGGATTTGTAGAATCTTACTAGAACTGCCTCATTTTATGGTGTATCCTAAAATTGGAAAGTGAACTTTTTGGGTTTTACATAAAATAGTTTCTAGATCTTGAACATTATAATTTTCTCTTCATGTTACAGATGATGACTATCTCACAGGTGGCACTCTTGATAAGCCTGTTGACTGGATTTCTGGGATGACCAATGTAAGATTCAGGGACCTTCCAAGTTTTATTAGAACAACTGATCCTAATGATATCTTGTTTAATTTCCATGGAGAGCAAGCTCAGAATTGTCTCAATGCTCCAGCAATAATTTTCAATACATTCGATGAATTCGAGCAAGAAGCTCTGGAAGCAGTCATTTCTAAGTTCAATTACCCAAATATTTACACAATAGGCCCTCTTCCTCTGCTGTCCAGGCATGTCCCTGAAAGCCAAGCCACTTCCCTGAATTCAAGTTTATGGAAGCCTGATTCAAAAGTTTTCGAGTGGCTTGATCAAAGAGAACCAAACTCAGTTGTTTATGTTAATTATGGAAGTGTAACAACCATGACTAACCATCACTTCGAAGAGTTTGCTTGGGGACTTGCAAATAGTAAGCAACAGTTTTTATGGATTGTTCGGCCTGATGTTGTGAAGAGAGGAGAATCAGCAATGTTCCCTGAGGAATTCCTGGAAGAGATTCGGGATAGAGGATTACTAACAACTTGGTGTTCACAGGACAAAGTATTGGAGCATTCAGCCGTTGGTGCCTTTTTGACACACTGTGGATGGAATTCCATGGTGGAAACCATCTCTGCTGGTGTGCCTGTGATCTGCTGGCCTTTCTTTGCTGATCAACAGACAAATTGTTACTACTCTTGTGATAAATGGGGAATTGGAACGGAAATAAATCATGATGTGAAGGGCGATGAAATTGCAGCACTTGTACGCAAAATGATTGTAGGAGAGAAAGGGAAAGGAATGAGGATTAAGGCTCAAGAATGGATGAAGAAGGCGGAAGAAGCTACTGATGTTGAGGGATCATCTTACAGTAACTTTGACAAGTTTATCAGGGAGGCTCTTCATTACAACGGATGACTTGGTCAATTGTTCCTTCATTCTCTCTGGTTTTGTTGAAGTACCGTTGTGTAAACTTGTACAATTGTCTCACTCCTCTTATTGCTTATTATCTTTTGTTTTACACAGGTCTGGAAGAATAAAGCTCATGAGGCAATTAGACACGGAGGATCTTCCTACTTCAATTTAAATAAAAAAAAAAAGTGTTCCCATTCCCTCAAACTAATTTTTTTCCTTTTATTCTGCATAACTTTATTAGGGGACATTAGAAGTTAAAATCATATTAACCATGTCCTCCCTCACATTAATGCTTAATCATTTATTCTTCAGTAACTTACTGTGAAAATCAGATAACGGGAATTTTTTTTTTTTTTTTTTGTGAAAACTATAAGGGCAAACGTTATGACGGACTTAAAATGTTATAGTTGATTCAACTATACAAGAATCAAAAGGCAATGTACCAATAGAACTAAACTCTTTTGGTTTCTAAATATTGGAAGAATTAAACATATTATGCTTCAAATTCTTTCTTGGAATTAAAACAATTTTGAAAGTATCATGAAAGTAGAATTCAGTTTTCGTAAAAGTGCTGTGAGATTTTTATTTGGAATAAGCTTTGTATGACTTAAATTATCGGTATATGAAGTTGCTTCCACAATGACATTTCACGAGTGTGTTGTTCTCTAAGGTATCACTAATGATTCTAAAGTCTACAATTGACTTTGATATATTACTAATACGGTAAGTTATTCTTCTCATAATGATCTATACCCAAATTATTTGTTGGTGTGGATGTATATGCAATTTACATGGATTATCTGATAGTATAAGAAACGAAATTAAAATTTTTATTGAAATTATACAAAAACAATAATAATTTCAACAAGAAGATCTCAAATGGAAAGAGAAGTAGATATGTATTTTTCTTTAGATATATTGCAATTGGGGGAAGTTGAGTGTTTCAAAAAAAATAAAAAGCTTTAGGAAATTAATATAATGATAGATAATTGGCTGCCAAAACTTGTAAAAGCTCGTTTATCATGACCGAATAGAAGTAATAGGCGAGCGTCTCAATCAGGAATTGAATTCAACTAGTAATGGGATCTAAAGTCTTTTAGCAGAAAATGGCACGAGGAGAGGACTGCATTGGGATTTTTTAGTAGTTACTTGCATTAGTTACAGTAGAATTTAAGATCTTCATAATGTAATATTTACCATCGTTGTTCTTGGGATTATGATAGCAAGTTCAGTCGTTGTTCTTGAATAAATTATAGCGGAACTATTTTTCTTGTAGCTATGGATCACAATATTGTCTCTCATTTTTATTACTTTTAACCATATTGTGGTTACATGGGATTTCACAATTGCATTAAATCTCATTCAATTAAAGAAAAAGAATTTACTAGAGAAACTTAGGAGGTTTTCGATTTAGTAGAATCAGGGAGAGGAATAAGTATGAATATTAATAACACTCATTATGATATTTCGAAAACAACTATCAGTATCGTTCAATAAAAATAAAAGTGGTTAACTAGGGTCTCGATAATTCCCTCCAAAATACTATTCTATCAAAAATTAATCCTTTTGGGGAGGGAATGATATTATTCTATCACTAAATCAAACATAGTGAGGAGAATTGTCAAAACTTTTACTCATAATAGAGTTAATAATACTTATAATTGTTGAGAAATTTGAACCAAATGCCTCTTATTGTTATTTGTCATTAACAATTGTTTTGGAAGATCACTAGTTTATTTGTCCCTGACAATCATTTTGGAAGATCATTTTTGATCGAATATAATCACTTCAGTGAACAAGCACTGGGGTGGTGGCGCAGTTGGCTAGCGCGTAGGTCTCATAGCTTCTGAGTTATCCTGAGGTCGAGAGTTCGAGCCTCTCTCACCCCATACCTTTTTTCTGCTTTTCCAATTTCTCTTTGGAATCTGGGTTTTCGTGTGCGGGTGTGGGCCAATTGGAAGTCCACTGGGAATAGTTTTATGGGCTAGGCCGCCCATAATTGGGTCGCTCTCGCACTGGTCTTAGTGTTTGTCTTTTTTTTGTCGTTCTTTTAAACCCCCGGCGCCGGGCGGGGGATGACTTCAGCAGTTTCAATTATGTTATGAAAGAAATTTTCCAAACATACAAGTAATTTGATATTTTAAGTAATATTTGCTTTGAAATATAAAGATACTAATGTGCTAAAATTGTTCATAATGATTTGATTTGTATGCACTAAAAATGGAGTAAGTTTGTAAAATATTGTAATTAATGTGACAAATAGATATATAATTTTATAATGCGTTAAATCTGCAATTTAGGCTCCATTTGTTTGATTATGTTTTTTAAAAATATATTTTTTAAAAATTTTATATACGTTTTTAGTTAACTTTTTATTTCAAAAATACATTTATCGAAAAGAATTTTTAAAATTGTTGCAAAAATATTTTCTAAAAAGTACCTCAGAAAACAACCATCTAGACGAAGGTACCTAAATACGTAAAGTGAGGTTGTGTTAGAAGTCATTGGATGAGTAAAATTATAATACAAACAACACTGTATTAAATTGAACCAATCAAAATTTAGGTTTCCTAACACAATGAATCTTCTTTGTTACTAGTTTAGTTTTCGTGTATATTATACCGTTCTTTTGAACTTTATTTCAATGTCAAGGACTTGATCCCTTGTTTTATATTTCATTCTCTTTCACCTAAAAAAATGATAATGTATAATAAGTTCAAATAAAAAGTTAAAAATACTCAAATTAAAGAACATAGGTGGAAAAGTTCTATGATATAATTGATTCTAATGTTTAATGTAGTATGCCCAACGTCTAAATCCGACCTTAGTTCAGTTGGTAGAGCGGAGGACTGTAGTTGTCTAAACCAATCAGATAACCTTAGGTCGCTGGTTCGCATCCGGCAGGTCGGACAATATTTGGCCTTCTTTCACTCTAACTCGATTTCTAGGAATCAATCTTACGTTCTACCACCCATCATATATGCTCTTTCAAGTCGCGCACTAACTAACAGATGCCACTGAGATTCCAATTTCCATATTTCTTTCCAAATAATGCTTCACTTTTCATATTCTTCTTGTCTACCAAGAGCAAACTCCAAATTTGGTCTAACGCTAACAAAAAATGCTCCCATAAGCCCAATAGAGATCACACTCAACACCATGATATCAAGTAATTTCAATTTTCCTCCATCGCAAAGGATGCATTCTCCATTGTATTCTTTCTTCCCTAGCATCATCTATTACATCTTGATCATATATTTTGCACCATGGTGCATATTGGCCCCAGATCCCGCTTGCCGGACCAAGTGTGGTCCATTGGAGATGAAATACCCTTTAGGCACCGGCCACGGCTGTGGCTCGCCGCGGTTTCACCCGTTCGTTGGTTGCTCGTTAGACGGAGACCAGCTCCTCCTTACTACCCACACAGGGTCATATCCTATAACCTCCATATCCTATGCTTCTTCAACCATAACCATTTCACCTCCACGCATGTCAAATTGCACCTTCATGCAAACCTCTCCCACCAAATTGGGCCTTGATTGGGCCAGCCCATTTCAACTCGGCCCATCAATCTTTATGCTGTTATCATGCAGTACTTCCATCTCCGCCCTCACCATGAAGGGTAGCCTCATATGTGATCCTTCTTCAACCTACCTTTGTGCCTCAATCTACACGTGCCCGGCTGTTGTTGCGCTCGGCTTGCCTCTCTTCCCTGCTACCAACACTTGCTGTGTGTACTCCCCCGCAAATCTCGACTTGAACGATGAACTAAATTTCGATGAATTAAAATGTGCTGGCTATACCTCAGTTGTGTCACTAGGAGATGTGCCATCTGACCCTACGCAATGGGAGTATGGTATGGTCTTGAAGTACACACTTGGTGGGTTGGATAGCTATAATATTGATCCAAGTTGCCATTCTTGTGAACTAAGTGGTGGCGTGTGTGGTTATGTTCCTCCACGGAATTCTTTTGTTTGTGTTTGTGAAAATGGTGTCAACACAACTGCAGATTGCAACAACTACTCCCATGACCAGTGGCTTTCTTTGAGCACTGCTTATCAATTAAACTGTGAGTTAATTTTCTCTAATTTCTATGAATTTAAGTTCTATAGAATCATGCGCTTGTGATTTTGAAATAATAATTTTATGGTTTTTCAGGGAAAGCTTCGTTGGGAGTTTTGGCTCTGCTCATAGTCTGTGGAATAGCTTCATGACAAGAGCAGAACAAAAGAGTCATTGTGTAGCCTCACCTTTTTCTTCTGTTTTTTGAATTTTAATTTCTTGAACCAGTTCTAGCTTTTTCTCAATGGAAAAAGATACCAAGAGTGAAAGGAATAAGAACTTTATCTCAACAAAAGAAGAGATGGAATAAAGATGAGCAGCAATTCATGGATATGAATCTGATACTCGCATGAGACATAAATATAGAGATGTGGTTCTTCAGATTAAAGAATCCAACAGCGTAATAAGTTCTCATATACAACAAAATAAATTACCTAGCCATGTCAGAAAGTTTAATTTGTTAGGGAGAAATCTAGATCACTACAGTGAAGAAAGCAAATACCCAAGTTCGAAGAACTTGGGCGTGTACTGATATAAGCTTAATTTAGATACTGCATTCAATGGATGGCAAATCATGTTGTCCCTTCTCCTTCAAAAAAATTTGTGTTGTTCTTTTTTTCTATCAAATATGTAAAAAAGAAACTTAATCTGAGCTTTTAGGACAGACAAACATCCAGCAATAGAAAGAATGAAAATTTGATTGCTGAATTTTGAAAATGGATAATTTGGCTCAGAAAAATGTCCTACTTCCAGCCAACTATACAAACAATCTGACCATCAAGGGCAATGGCCCAGAGTAAGAGTAACGGCTATGTCTCATCATCTGAAAGATGTACAACCACAAATGATGACTAATGTTCATATCCATTAGGCTCAGAAAAATATCCTATATCTGGCCAACTATACAGACAATCAGACCATCAAGGGTAATGGCCGAGAATAAGAAAAACGGCTATGTCTTATCATCTGAAAAATATAGCCAATCACGCATGATGACTAATGTTCATCTGCAGACCACTTGGTAATGCATAATCAAGAATGATCGAAACCATATGTTTATATTGTATCTATGAAGTTGTTTTGACATCCTAAATTCCCACGACATTGAATGCATATATTTGTGATTGTTTTAGTGATTTTGGTATTTGTACCAATTCAAAAATCTATCTGAGCTGATAATCTCAAGAGTTCAGAGACAGAAAAGAATGATTAACAACAAAATTATATATATATATATATATATATCTCTGAATATTCCTATCTCAAGATATCATAGAAGAATTTGGCAGAAAAAGGAGCTTTAAAAAGAATATTGGTGGTGTATTACCACGATTTGGTGTAACAAATACTCACTAAGAATAGGCTGATTTATATCCTAGATTGATATCATTTTCTATCAAATCTCTCAGTCATCCTTGCGACTGCTGCCATTTATTTCCTTCTTGGAGGGTGGGAGAGGAGTAACAAGGAATGACTTCAAGTGTTTGTACACTTCCTTGGATGTCTCTACATTGATTGCATGACCTGCATTCTTTATAATTACCAGCTCTGCATTCTCCCCCAAATGCCTGTACAAGTTTTTTCAAAAAGATTAAGTTTGATAAATAACAATGAAGTTTTTGCAGTATAAAAGCATCTTCACTGTTGGTGTGAAAGACAGAATAAAAAGTTCTAATTCTAATGTATGCTTAAATCCTGAATAAATCTTATGAAATTCAAAGGTAATTCGTATTTAACATTCTCATCCATCTTCTTGGATGAAAAGAAGTAATTTGTAAAATAAAAAGGATCTAAGATTCTAGGGACTGGCCTTTTCAATCTGTGACCCAATTCAAGTGGGAAGACCCGATCGTGTTCTCCCCAAATTATCAGCGTGGTCTGCATGAAGCAGATAGGATACAATATAAACAGAACTCAGAGCAGTAACAAACTGAAGCAGAACAACTGTACATCTTCAGACAGTAAAACGAGATAGGTAACAGACCTGAGTAATCTTAGGAAGATCACAGAGCTTTCTGTCCTTGTATAATGCCTGAATCAACTCTATTCTTTCCTGCCGATTTTCGACACACATTGCCTGCACAAAACCAGATATATACAATAAACTTCAATCCTCACATAATTAGAATCAATCTCATAGTCAGACAAACAATAATGATGCTTTCCCTGCTGTTTTGTCAGGTTAAGGCCACAAAATTGCATCACACTTTCCTGATTATAGGACTATGCATGAATGCTACTCGGGGGTGCATTTGGTGATCTGGGTAGTTCATTAAAAATTGAGCACTTGAGGGGGATACTCTCGATTGAAACTCATCAATGATTTTTTTCATAGAAAATTTTTTAGTTACGTCATGGCAACAAGACATCTTATTTCCTTTTTCATTAAGAAAGATTTAAAAGGAAACTTCTTTTCCTAACCATGATGCTTCAATTGGTTAATTTCTTTTTACACAATTGACTACTGGTGTGTAGTCATAACTTGATATGGTGAAAATCCTAAGAGGACATTATCTGATAATGTTCATCTGTCACTGTTGAGGACTGAAGCCTCCATTCCCAATCAATGATGATCCTCAATCACAGAGAACAGAGTGGATCAGCTAAAAATACTTCAGAAATAGCTGTAAGTTTTGTGTTTGTAGTTACAAGCCCAAAAATGATGGCCCTTCACCCATAGATCTTCCTACTGGAACTCCAAGAGGACCATAATTACAAATAAAAATAAAGTGAAATGGGACTACATATTTGCATGAAAATTGAAGTTCACCGGGCTAAAATGCCTTCCCTCTGTTAACACTCAACATGTTTCCAAATTTTCAGTCTGACATGTACTGTTCAAGGGACCAGGGAAAGCTTAAATCTCTACATGAGGTAAAAAGGTAAGTTATTACTCATTACTCATAAGCTACCAAGTATTTATCGGATATCTCCAGAGAACTTCAAAAGAAACTGAAAGCTAAAGAATACTCGATTGAAACAAAATTTTAACACAGTATGTATAAGAAGAAAATGGGAGAGGAAAAAGAAATTGTTCATCTGAAATTACGAAACTATAATAATACAAACGCAGATATCAACTAATTGGTCATGCATGGTTCAAAGTAATACAATCTACTAACATGTAAAATGTATAGCAGAAAGCCTAGTAGTTTTCTCTTTCCGATTCTGTCTTCGGTACTGAGAATTGGGAGAAAAAAAACTATTGTTTTAAATGCAAATTATTAGCAACATCAGTTGTGCAATTTCCCAAAGCAAGCGTAACAAGGAAAGTATTACATCTTGTGCATCCGTAGCTGCAATCACTGGAAAAAACTTTAAAAAAAAGGGCCCTTTTCACAATGGGCCAATCATTTAGTAAGTGAGATCATCACAAGTTTATGTCCTATCAGTTGAGTTATATTAAACCGACTGAGATCAACTAGCATGCCCTATTTCCCATCTTTGTTAATAAAGTAGGTGTTTATGACTCCGCCTAATTGTAATGCACATGTGATAGCTGATGGGTAATTGCATCTATCTATACCGAAATATCCAGTAGAGGCCTAATTACAGCACCTAACTGTCCAGAAATCTTAGTATCCACAAAACCAGCTCCTCTTGTCACTAGTTCCAGAGATTCAATTGCAACTCCAAACCAGAAATCTGTTCTGATCCTAGTTTCTAATTCATCAATTATTCTAAAGCTATTACAATTCTACAAAATCAATAAAAATCCAATCTTTATGTCAATTCCACAAATAAATAAACCAGCAAACAAAATCCCAAGCATACTTACATCAATAAAATCACTGAGGAAACAAGAGGGCACATTCTTCAGTGGCTTGTAAAAAGTAAATTTCATCAATTGCCTCAACTTTTCTGGAGACTGAGGCAACAAAATACTAATAGCCTCATCCATATTCTTCACCATAAACAAGCCTTTCTCCATATCCTTTTCTTCCAGGCACACACCAGCACACGCAAGCACCAACTTCTCAATAGCCTCAGGGAATTGCACAGCCATGCTATATGCCACAAATCCCCCATAGCTAATCCCCACAACAAGCATTTTCTTGACGCCATAAGCCTCCATGGTCCTCATCACACACTCAGCTTGAAAAGACTCGGTTCTTTCAGGCCTAGTGGTGTATGATTCACCAAAGAATAACAAGTCTGGCACATAGACATTGAACTTCGTGGATAAAGGCGATATGAATTCATCCCATTGCCACATTGCGTTGGCTCCAATGCCATGGATCAAAAGCAAATTGGGCTTATTTTCTTTGTGAGTTTTGGGAACCCAACAGTGCATGATTGTGCCATCACCAAAATCCTTGGTGGATGACTTTAGTCCTGCATTAGAAAAGGAAAATTTGTAGCAGGAATTTCTTGATGATGTGAAGCTGAAACACTTGGCCATCTTTTTTACTGGTGTTCTGATTGGCGGGGTGAACTGATGAGTGATAAGAGAGACGAATTCTACTAGGAAAATGAAAAATATTCTGGGGTTGAGTGATTCTTACGACTGATCAAAATTCAGGGAATCTAGGAGTTTGCTCGATTACAGGGAAAAGAACAACATCTTCCTTTTTTTTTTTATGCAGAAGTTGCGTGTGTTATATGTCAGGTGAAGAAATGGACTTTGGCCTGTGTTGGTTAGATGGTGGCTTTCACAGTAAAGACTAAAGAAGAATTAATAGTGGACTAATTTGAGGAGATGATGAATAGGACATTAATTCTTCATATTGAAAAATAATTTCCAATATTGGTTTAATTATTTGGCTGAGATAATATGAAATAGATTATATCCTTAGAAACACAAGGGGTTCCATTATTAAAGTTAGACCCCACATAAACAAATGAAACATATTTCTTAGTACTATTACATTTTTTTTTTGGTTCAATTCCTACCAAGAAATTGAAAGATTTTTTATTTACATATCGCTATATTTGTTATTTTCTACCGTTATTAACTTTTAAGGCAAATTCTTTGTTAATTACATAACATTTTTGATAGTCCTAGAATAGAGACATACAACTTTATAGGTTTTATATAATGTTAAATATTCGTCCTCTATATGGTATGAATTTTTATTTTCACACCACGTCTTTGATTTTATTTTTCCTACAATTTATTTTTGTTTTTAACTCAAAAACACAAGAATAATAATGTCCTTGATAACTTACTTGCAAATATTATTAAAGGTATGGTGTAAATTGCAGATAAAATAGGTATTTTGTGCTTTTTTTGACTTTTGACATGGAGTGGCCTGAACGGCCGAACGCCACTTTTCTTTATTTTTTTCTTTTTCCCCTTTTTTGGTAAGAAGCCGAACAGCAAGCACATTTACCGTTAGTAATGTATTTTCAACCAAATCTGTCGGCTGGGAACGAAACAAACTATGGATTGGGCTGTTCGAATCATTGAACCACTGCCCAATCCACACCCACCACGTTTCATTATTTATTGGTCCGCTGCAAGCCCTTTTCATTATTGCTTTCATTTATTATTCTCCTTCGTTTTGTTCCCTTGTGTCTAAACCTTTCTAAACTTGCTGAGAGCACCAAGAAATTGAGCAATTCAAAACAACTTGTGTTGAGAGAGTAGAACCTCCCTTCACAATGTCCAATCAACTCATGCACTAGCAGAAAATCAGGTAGATAATCGAACTTATATTGTACAGGTCAAATGCAATTAAGGGGTTGCTCACCTATAAAATATTCTTGTAGAGCAGTAGTTCAACTAATAAAGCATAACTATGCAGATAAAACAACACTTCTCAGGTAGCAGTAACCTTTATGCCTAAGCAATTTCTTGAACTAGTAATTGCTATTCATCTTGTCATCTAGATTGGCTGGCATGCCAGCAAATTGTCAAAAAAATTCAAACCTTGGATAGCTATAACTGTAAATGTTAATGCATTTGTACATACAAGCAAATTAACTATGCTAACGATTGCAGACACATGAAAAATAGGCTCAATTTTAGTTCTTTTAAATACCATTTATGATATTAAGCAACAGTATGTGCATTTTACTCAGCAGCAGACACAAGTTCAACTTGGACCACTTCTTCCACGTGGGGACATTTTGACCCTGAAATGCATTAATTTGCACACCACGATACAACTTCTGGGTATTCTTGATCAAGGCACACAGGTGACTGTAACTCCCTTAAAGTCTATGAGTTCATTTTGCAATGCAACCAAGTATCTGCTCATCTTTTTCCTTTTACTTTCTCAGGACCATTGGACAAAACTGCAAATTACAATTACTGTAAAGGTCAACTGTAAATTACTTTTCCTTTTAACTTTAAAATCAAATAAAGAAAAGAAGAAATTACCATTAACAATCATGATATGCATCAAAAACCTAGAAGTTACCAACACGAACACAACGAATGGCAGATGAGTTTTCCCAAAATCAAGGGAATCAGAAATGCGTTTTAATTTACGAGTTATTATGCAGTCAAACTACATTAAGACAATATTAACAGGGTAAATCTTGATCCAAAATTGAACTGCTTCAGTGACAAGACAACTTTAAGATTCAAATGGTTAAAAGAAACCTTGTTATTACCTTATATATGAGCAGCAACATAGCCCCCAGGAGATGTCTCCTCAATCTGGAGAACAAGAAAACACAAGTATCATCAACACGCATCATTACATCGACATCGAGAGAGAGAGAGAGAGAGAGAGAGAGAGAGAGAGAGAGAGAGAGAGAGTTTATGCAGAAAAGAAGAAAACCGTGCATTTCAGGTCTTCTATGCCATGCAGCCTCTTTCTGTCCAGAATAGAGAAGTGTTATTTTCATCATCAAATGATGCGTGCCTGACAAGCACAAGTACAACAAACATATTATTTGTGAAATCTTGAAAAGTACTAAACTGGATCAGATACAGTGTCATGACAGCCTTCAATTACTTGATATATCTTAACAGATTAGAGAATAGCACACAACTGCATATATTTCAGTAGCTCACACGACATATATTTTCAAACTATCCATTTGCATAAGCCTGTAACCAAATTCACAGAAATCAGGGCTTTTTAGTCTTTTACATTTACGATAGTAGGTGGCATACACCAGACCAAAGCAACAAATTTGATGTGATCATTTTTCCTTTACCTGAGCCACTTTCCTGCAATAGCAATCATTTCTTAGATTTAAGTGGTGTCAAAAAATATGAATCTTTGCCTTAGATTCCCCTACCAATATCAAGTAGTGACCATAGCAACGCAAGTGAACATAACCATGCTAAAGACACCTTTGTTACATATTCTCAGCCTAAGTAAGGGATCATTCCTTGGCAGCGGATCTGCCACAAGTTGGAACCATCTTTATGTTTACTTCTTTAGCGTGTAAGAGATTTAAGAAAATTTATGTTCCTTTTGGCTTTTTTATTCCTTGAGTACCCTTTTGACTTGAGTGTTTGCCACAAGTGTTTGTCAAACTATGTTTTCCTGTCCATTTCTCATAAATGACTTGTTTTTTTTTTTTTTTTGTAGTATTTTAAGGAGCTTTAGATCATATGATGGTCAATGAAATTAACACTACACATCAACATGTTCTGGATGCAAAACAGAGAAAGCCAAATCAAAAAAGAGTTTCTCTTTTCTGCTTCACAATGGTGTCAAGGAGTATATATATCATCCAACAATGTCTAGTATGAGAAATGACGTCCTAATCTACTTTTGCCAACAAGTTGAAGTCAGTCATGAATCAGAAAATGAACTGAAGGCAAATGGTGACCTGGTTCAGGAATTTTATTTGGAATAGCACAACAATCCCATAAGGCTTACAGTCTCCTGTCATCTTGATAATGAAACCAGGGTAAAATACTAATTTTAGTGAAGTACAAAAAATATCTGAAGTTTTACCAGTGACCAGGAATTGGCTATGGAAATAAGGGCAAGTTCAGTAATTTAAAAGGTTACCTGCAAACCATCTCAGTGCAAATATTTGTTTGCACAAGCATAATGTCTCAGATGCAGGAAATGTGAGCATAATGTCTCAAGTGCAGGAAATGTGGTGTAAAGAGGTTGGAAAGTTAGAGCGCTCCAGCAATACCACAGTTGTGGCTGTGAAAACGAGAAATGTTGTTCTTCACAAATTTTGACAAAGAATAATTGGAATCTAAAGATCTCCCTCCAAGTCTGGATCCCCTCCCTATAAGTTATAATGCACTCCAACCAGCTCGCTTTCTCACTTCTCTTTCCTTCATAATACTTCTCACTCTTTCTACCTCTTCCCACAACCCTATAGAACTATACAGGTCTGAGATCATTACATAATAACCATCATTATCTGGGTCAGATTCAACAGCATGCTTTGCAATCCTTATACCCATTTCAGTATCATTGTGAACTTTGCAAGCACTCAATAATGTACCCCACAAGCCAGCATCAGGAGGCATTGGCATTGACATGATTACTTCTTCAGCCTCAAGCAGACTACCTGCACGACCAAGAAGATCTACCAGGCACGCATAATGCTTTATTGTGGGTTTTAGGGAATAGTCCTTCATTTTGTGAAAAAAAGATTTGCCTTCTTTGACCAATCCCCCATGAGTACAAGCTGAAAGGATAGCTAGAAAGGTCAATTCATTTGGTCTAATATTCGATTGGTCCATCTGTTTAAAAATTTCAATTGCTGATTTTACATCTCCATGCATCCCATATCCCGAGATCATCACGTTATAAGATATATCATCTTTTTGGTCCATTAAGTCAAATACTTCTCTGGACTTTTTAAGCTGTCCACATTTTGCATACATATCAATAAGAGCAGTATCAAGTGGTAGATTAGATTCAAAACCTACTTTCCTAATATATTTATGAATCTCCTCTCCTTTCTTCAACGATGCTATATGGGAACAAGCAGAGAGCAAAGTTACCAGGGTTGCAGTGTTAGGTTTGACATCTTCCAAAACCATTTCATCAAACAGGGATAAAGCCTCAAAAGAATGTCCATTATGAACGTAAGATGAGATCAGGACATTCCATGTGACAGTGTCCTTCTGTGTCCCAGAAAATATTCTCCTTGCAGTATATAGATTTCCACTTTTACCATACATGTCTATGAGTGAATTGGCGATGGAGACACTGTCAAATGACAAATTTTTTATTGCGTGGCAGTGCAGTGACCTACCTAAAAGGGTTGCTTCCAACCGAGAGCAAGTAGAAATCACAGATATCAAGCAATTTAAATTGTATTCAATTTCGAGATGCTGCATTTTTCTGAACATCTCAATGCACTTGGATTCTAGTCTTGCTTTACCAAAGCCAGCTACTATAAGGTTCCATGAATCAGAGTCCCTTCCATGCGCTCCATCAAATAGGTTTTCTGCCAGATGTGAGAGTCCAAATTTACAATACATTTCCAACAACCCATGATAAACCATCTGATCTAAATCATAATTTCTCCTCAAGATGAAACCATGAAAAGCCTTTCCTTCAGAGATCCTCGAGCATTTACTGAAACCTGAAAGCAAACAACTAATCAGAATTGGATCCGGACATACCCCAGCAGCCAGCATTTCGAAAAATAAATGCATGCATTCATCAAGACACTCCATTTTTGCATACAGCCCAATAACCAATGTCCATGACAGGAGATCCTGATTGACAATTTCAGAAAATGCAAGTCGTGCCTCCTCAAGACTCCCACACTTACAATACATTGACAAAGTGGAAGACTGAACAGCCTCAAAACAATCGAATCCCATTTTCAGTGACAACCCATGCAAGCACCTACCCTCCACCAAAGTACTCAGATTCCCACACGCTTGCAACCCACCTTCCAAAGTCCGAAAATTCGGCCTCCCATCATCCCCACCAATCTTAAGCATCTCATAAACACACTTCAAGGCCTTCTCACTCTCCCCGTTCTGCACGTAGCCAATAACAAGTGCAGTCCACACCACCACATCCCTTTCAAGGATTTCATCAAACACAAGAGAAGCATCATCCATACACCCACATTTTGCATACATATACACAAATGACGATCCAACCGCAGAATTTCCCTTAAACAGATTCAATTTTGACACCATCCCATGAACTTTCCTCCCATTCTCAACCAACCCAAGTTCAGCACAAGCTGAAACTACCATGGGGACAGTAAATTGATCAGGGAAAATGCCGAAATCTCGCATTTTTTTGAAAAATTCAAGGGCTTGTGAGTAGCTGCCATTGGAGAAATGGACTTTGATGATTGAATTCCAAAGAAAAGGGTCTCTATATTTTGTGGAATTAAAGACTTTGGAGGAGTATTCGAGGTGACTGATTGTAGCATACAGTGAGATGAGCTTTGAGGCTATAAAGAGGTTGTCTTTATGACCGGTTGTGAGAATGTACGCGTGGGATTTTAGCAGGGTTTTGAGCTCTAAGAATTGGCTGGAGAGCAAAGAATTTATGCGGCAGTTAAGGTAGTTAGAAACTATGTTAGAGGTTGAAGAGGAATAGAAGCGCAAGTACAGAGAGCAGAATTTGAATTTGGGCATTTGGAGGTTCCACCAAACAGAAAAATTGCAATGACCAGGATTACACAGTATAGGAGTTGATCGTGTCAGCGAGTGTCTGGTTTTATAAATTAAATGAGGATATTTCCTCATGCATCTAAATGTAAATTTATTTATGCAATTGGTTTTTTTTTTTTTTTTTTGTGTAATTGTAGATTATTAGTTTATTACAACTTACAATATTCCCATTGTTAATCTTAAATAAAAATTATTAACAATTTATATTTCAGTTTGTTTTAATTGATGGATTTGGATTTAAGAAAGAGTTTTAAATGAATGGGTTCGAAAAATGAAAGAATTGAAATGATACCAAATTCAAATATATGTAAAATCCACCAATTTTAATCTTTGAAATTTACTATCAAGTAATTGTGGATTTTAGATTCAAATATTTCATGAGTATTACAAACAACCAAATAAATTTGGGTGGAGGATTTGAAATCCAAATCTATCCAAATTCACTAATTCGAACGGATATTTTATGAATTCTATGTTAACTTAGCTTTCAAATTTTCAAACCACGTTATCCAACAAGTTTTTTGAAAATTAATTCAATATTATTCTATGCAAATATCTTTTTTCCTTTTCTTGAGCTTTCAAGCTATGGTCGCCTTTTGGGATAATGAACAATTTTTGCATAATGCAAAAAGTACTTTCTCGCTTGACTTTTGCCAACAAACTGTGCCCACTCCAAAACTCATGGAACATAAAATACCTCCTCAAGTTAGTAAAAGAAACATTTTCTAAACCATTGAAATGGTGCAAATTCGTGATATATTATGGCATTATTCAATACATTTTCTAAAATAATGCAATAATTAGGAACCACGCTTCCGTGGTAGTCTAGATGGTTAGGATACTCGGCTCTTACCCGAGACACCCGGGTTCGAGTCCCGGCAACGGAATATTTTGGGCACTTCGTTTTTTTATTGGAATCTTTCTGTCTAGATGAAACCTAAGCATTGGCAGGCTGGAAATATCTCCTGACAAAACATTTTCAATACATGGGACACTTTTTTTTTAGTAAATCGGACATTTAATATTAATGAGATTGTAACACATCAATCAATCAATGAAAAAGATATGACGAATGTGAAATAATTTCCCTTTGCAATTTAAAATGCAAGTGGTCTTTGAATTTATCATACAAATTCATTGATTAACAATTTTTACTTACTAATTTCCACACTTTCATAGTTCCGTTTCAAAAGTGGAATGTCACACACACACACACATACATACATATATACATATGTGTGTGTAAGCATTTGCGTCATCTCAATTATATTTTGTTTTTTTTATCACTACAGAGAAACGCTTTAAGAAAGAAGTTGTCTTCAACTAAAACAAATAATTGAAACTCATATATTGTTCACTATATATTGCTAGGGAAGAAAGCTTTTAGTCTGCTTTCAGGCTTAAAAAACTATAAGATGTTCTATGATATGATACAAATTTGGTGGAAAATCTTCTCTAAAATACATTTAGTTCCCTAATTTTAGTCGCACAGACCTTTGTATTTCAAAACTTTCCTCCAATAATACAATACTATAAATCTCTCAATATTTATAATGTCAGGCTGATTACACAAGTCAAGACCAAACGTTTCCCGTTTTGTCTATCTTGATGACTTCTCTAGAATTAATAAATCTAGCAGGTTAGACTTAGGGGGTGTTTGATTTAGGAGAATCAAGGAGGAGAATGAGTATCACAAGTAATAATACCCATTGTTGATGTTTGTTAAACAACTATCACTATTATTCAATGGGAATGATAGTGATTAATTGGGGTGTTAATGATTCCTCCCAAAATACTAGTTTATCAAACCCATTAACCCTTATGATTGAGAGTAAAAACACACCTACTAAAAAAATACATATCTTTTGAGTTACCCACTCTCAATATTCTCTCTCTCTCTCTCTCTCTCTCTCTCTCTCTCTCTCTCTCTCTCTCTCTCTCTCTCTCTCTCTCTCTCTCTCATGTTTTGATTTTGAATATTTGTTATTAGTACTCTATAAAAATTTTTATAAAAATCCTTTTTAATAATTTTTTTACATTCAATAATTTTTATAAAAAATTAAATTGAAAATCAAAGATACATAGTACTCTTTGTTAATATAATAAAAATAACTTTTTTTTAAGATTATCATTTGCATAAAACTCAAATTAGAGCATGACTATATTTAAAATTGAAGAAATCTTTTTAAAAATTTTCTTTAAAAATATACAAAATAAGAAATCTAAAAAATATGTATATCATAAATAAGATTTTAAAATTTTAAAATTTACTTGAAAGTCATTCCAATATACCAAACAAATTCTTATAATAATACCCATTCCATTATTAACCAAACATGTTGGGGGAATCATCAAAACTCATACTCACAATAGAGTTAATGATATCCATAGTGATAGTGATTAAGGAATTTGAACCAAACGGCTCCTTAATAAATCATAAAGAATTAAAATAAAGAAGTGGGTGTAATTTTTATAAATTCTAAATACCGTTGAATTAATGACCCCTTCTCACTTAATAGTCTACATTAGCATAAATTTCATTTTCCAAGTTGTTACTATCGATTGCGACAAAGATAAGACTTGCCAAAGCCACATTAAAAGTACTTACAATCAACGCAGCCACCTCATTAGCCGTTGAATATTCTTTTCAACCAGTGATTTTTGAATTTTTTCTAATTACTCCCTGTAAGGTTAGGAAATATGATAATAATCACCTTAATCTTTGGTGGAAATAAATTAATGTCAACATCACCATTAAAAAAGAATTCAAGTTGGTAATTATCCATACCAAATTCACTCCTTTTTGTTTGATAAGTAGGTGAAAAATTAATCAAGCCCTTAATCAGTTTGATCGATTGAAGCTGGATGGGGAATGATTTATCAACTAATCAAACAAAATTCGAACAATATTTCGACTAGTATAATATTCTAGTCAAATTTCAACTCATTAAAAAAATCAAACTAAATATAAACATTATAAATTTAACTCATTTGAACTCGTTTACATCCTATTTATCCTCTCCGTACTATTAAAGAAAATTAAGAAAGTCTCGCACAAATATTCTGCCATAACCGGTATTTAAGAATTCTTACATGAAATATAGTGGGTATTAAAGAATCATACATGAAATTTTAATATGCAAAAGTAATCTATATAGAACTTGTGACACATCTATTTGTGTCAGGGTCCTGGATATATAACTACATAGGATATCATCCTACCACCTTATGTAAAAATCATTCATAATACACAACATAATGCTAGTTTGACAGAACCAATTAATTTATGTATTGGATTTGAAATTAAGAGAAATCACAGATATCTTATAAAACATCATAGAACTTTTGAGATGGAAGTTATCCCATAGATGTTGTATTCATGCCTATTCCAAATGTGAATCATGGTATTAATTTTTATGGGAATAAGAATAAAAAACAAGAGATACTATTTATCAAAATATGGACAAACGAAAGTTTAACTCCCAAAGAAGCACTCCATGAAACCTCCCGGAATTTGATTGATTTATTTCTTCCATTTTTATATATGGAAGATGAAAACTCACATTTAGAAAACAATCAGCACGCAGTTCCCTTATTCCATTTTACCTTTCATGATAAATTGGATAACTCAGAGAAAATAAAAAAGAAATAACATTAACATCGATTTTTATTGACCAATTAGATTTGCCTCCAACGATCTATAATTGCCTCAAAAAGTCCAATATATACACATAGTTTGATCTTTTGAATAAGACTCAAGAAGATCTTATGAAAATTACACATTTTCACATAGATGTAAAACAAATATTGAACATTCTAGAAAAACAAAAAATATTTGGTAATTTATGTACCAAAAAATAAGTTTTAAATCTATTAAATTTCTTTTGCCTTTTTTTTAAAGATGAAAATAGGTTTTGAATATTTAATATAATTCATATATTCTATATAGATTTATAATTGAATATATCAACTAATCAAACAAAATCTGAACAATATTTCAACTCGTATTATAATTTAGTCAAATTTTAACTCATTAAAAAATAAAACAAAATATCAACATTATAGATTTAAGTCACTCGTTTACACCCCATTTATCATTTCCATACTATTAAAGAAAATGCTTAGGTTTCATATCCAATGTAGGCCCATTGGAGATTTTGTTTGTAGTTTTTATTTGGGGTGAGAGCAAATTCTAGTAGACTTTTTGAACCTAAAGTGAAGAAGACTTGGGAAGACTTCAGTGGAGAACTACCAGTACACGTTTTTGGAAGCTTTACAAAAAGTCGTTTTGGGGTTAGAAATCTTTTCGCTATCGTTTTAATGACCAATGACTTAAACTTTATACAAATGGTTAAACGGACAAAGTGTACAAAGAATATGTCTAAAAGCATTGAATATATAAACATTCATTGGATTGTTTCTTATTGTCAAACAACTTTGTCAACATTGTCACTTTATTAACCCATAATCAATCAGGAATATTACTTTTCAAAACTAACATAAGGTACCAATTTATTCTTTAGAAAGGTCAATCAGAAATTGGTTTAGTCACAAGAAACACTTATTTGAGCTAGCGAGAAACAAAATTTCTGGAATTTGGATCCCAATAATAAAGAGTAATAATTAAGGCAGACTCAATTTGTATGCAAATCACCAAAAATTTGTCGTAAATATTAATTTTTTATAAAATTCTATATTACATTTGAAGAATAAATATATACTTTTATAAAATAAAAATATGCGCACACACACATATATAATAAGTAGTTATTTTTATGTAGTTATGACTATTGGTACTTACTAATGTGTTTTAATTTTTTTCAACTTTAAAGGAGAAGACACCACAGACCCTCATTTTATAAAATAAAAATATGCTAATAAGTATTTTTATTTACTTAGAATTACATATGCTTACTATGCTTACTAATGTGTTTGATTTATTTTAGAATTTAAAAGAAAAAAAAATGAAAACGTGAAGACATCACATAACAAGTAGTGCTCCTTATATGTGTGTGCACACATATATGTGTGTGTGTGTGTGCACACATATATGTGTCTATATATACACACACACATTATCAATTGTGTATATACACACACACATTATCAATTGTCTAGCATTATCAGATATATAATTCAATTTTTAATTGATTATAAAAGAAACGAAAATATTTACATGATACTTTATATAAGTTAAATATATCTCATCTATTTTTTATGCTACATAGACGTTATTTTTTTTTGAATTTTGCTACATAGACGTTATTGGCAGGGGTATTTGGATTATGCTACTATAGGCTGTAGAGCCTTCCTATAGACAGATACCTATAAACAAACAAAAAGAAAGAAAAGAAAACATGAAACACACAAAAGATAGTATCATCACGGAGGAGAACAAATTGTGCCAAGCGATTTTGGTGAATTAGACAAGTCCATGGGTTGTTGTAGGAAGTAGGAGTCACTTTTGTCATCCTCATCTTATCATCCCTTATGGTAAAAAGAGTTTTTTTTTTAAATATAAAATAAAGGACATTTCCCGCATAGAAGTGCAAGTATGCACAACGTGATCTTGAAAGCAGCGGAAAAAAATGCCGAAAGCGGCCCACCACGACACCCCACCATTGTACAGGCTGTTGTGGACAGGAGGGAGGAGAGGAGAGGAGAGGAGAGGAGAGTGAGTGAGTTAAAGTTAAACTCATTAACTCTCTTTCTTCCTTATTCTACTAATAATTACTGCAAGCAGAAAGCCGCTGCTTTTACTGATTTTGTTCAATTAAAGCTAGTCAAACTAGTGGTAAAAGAACTAGAAGAGAAGCTTATCTGGTTGATGCTTTTAGATTTTACCGATCTGACTTTTTCCCAGAGAAGTTCTTTGATTTGGGTCTTCTTCAATTCCCTGCTTTAAGTCTTCCTCAAAAGGTGAATTTTCAGTTCTTGGTTTTCTTCAAACTGAGAAAATATTCTTTTTAATTTTTTGGGTTCTTTTAGCTAATAAAAAATGCGTCTTTAGTTTTTTTGAGCAGTTTTAAGGATTTTGCACGGCTTTAGTGGATTTTAAGGATGGGAGTTGAGTTGTTAAATGGGTTGGATTTTGTACTCTCTTTGATGAATTGAAGAGGAAGGCTACGGTTTATAACTGCCCTTTATTGTGTTGTAATCATCTCGGTGGATTAAAGGCTGCCCTGAATTGAGGATGAGTAGTTGAGTTTTCAAGAATAATTAGGCCTACAGATCATGCTCTCACTTGGTTTTAATGCATTTGTTCTGGAATGGTTCTGAAGAGTGTAATAGGACTTTATTATTGTTTTAAAAGTAATTTCCCACCTCTCTCTCTCTCTCTCTCTCTCTTTTTTTTTTTTTGAGGATGGACAGGAGATGAGTTCATTGGATTGGAGTTGGCAGAAGAGGATGACTTGGTTTGATTTTGGTAGTTAAAAGGTTGTAGCTAATGAACAATCGGTGCTTGGCCAAAGATATGATCTTTCTTTGGGGAAAAAATTGAGGTGTAAATTATCATTGGCCTCCCCAGCACGAGCTACTTGTGTACTGTGTTTGCATCAGTTTTGATGTGCATTAAAATTTACCTGGAATGAAAGCTGTTAACGTTAAGTACTGATGTCTCTAATTGAAAATACACATGCATCTTATTGGTTTTTTACGCAGGTACATATTGCAAACTGATTGCCTACAAGAATTGGAATTTTCTTGTGATATCAAGCATGAGTTGTATATGAAGTTACTTGCTGGAGACTGATTTCTCATGGATTAGACTTTCGTTGTGGACAAATTGTTCTTAAGCTATTAAAATGATCCTTAACTTGGTTCACACAAAATGATTTGGCTTGAGCCCCTAATGCAGAGATGCATGTAACTGCATTTGGCTCTTGGGTTTGATCATCACTGGTTTCCCTTTTGAAAAATTGCCCTCAATTGATCTTTAGCTGACATGGTTGCAGAGATCTTTTCCAAATGCTTGTAAAATTTCTGCTTAATTAGCTCTTAAACAACCCTTTTTAACTCCTGCTGCTAAATGTCTATTCTTCTCTGGAAAATTAAGTACTATTTTGCCATTCTGGTGGATATATATTTTTTAATTATTATGGATCACTTTTTACATTGGTCACTATTTACTGGAATGATGTTGCAGAGTCGGAATTCTTTTCGGGTGAACCATACATTATGTTACATTCATGATCTGGAAAAAGGTTTGGACTTGATTCAAGTCTGTGGGACTAGCATCATTGAAGATGAAGCTGTTCTTTGTGATTCTGGTCATAGCATGTTTTTGTAAATTTGTCTTGCCTGATGCCCAAGGTAAACAATTTATTAGTGCTTCTGATAAAATTCAACATAAATATCAACATATTGCACACGAATGTCATCTTTGCTCAATGGAACTCTATAAATTTGATTAGTTTTTGCCTATTTGGTCTGATTCTTCTTCATTACATGTGACAAGAGACAACAATATCCTGTTCATTATTCCCTTCTTCATTACTGCTTCTTTTCTGTGAAAATGCTTTGTGGCAAAGCATTCCTTGAATTGCTTTCTCAGTTATATGCAAAGTAACATTTATGGGTTGTTTCTTTAGTAAGAAACCTCGAGACTGATTTCAGGTGCAGCGCTATATTCATTGAAGAGTTCCCTCAATGCTACGAGCAGTCAACTTACAGATTGGAACCCGAATCTAGTTAATCCATGTACTTGGTCAAAGATCATCTGTGACAATAATAACAATGTCACTACTATGTAAGTTACTTTCTATTTGGAATTTCAAATAAACTAACATTTGATGAAATGGGCAAGCGATCTTTTTTGTCCATGCATGTCACAATTACTTGTTCTGAATAAAGAGTGCTGTTGCAGCATGATTTTTTGACTGAATCACGTGCATTATAATATCTTCACCTTTATTGCAGATCCTTGTCCAACATGGGTTTTTCTGGCACCTTGTCTCCAAAATTAGGGATTTTGAAGTCTCTTACAACACTGTAGGTGAAGGGAACTCTAAGAATTTTATTGTTGAATTGTGACATTTGAATCCTTTCAGATATTTATTAAACTGGTGCTGCTTGTCACACCCTGTACCCACACCTACCAGGAGCAAGAGCGTTTGCCATTCCCTCAAAACTCCAAAGATACAAGTCATCTTGCAATAGCTGAAGCTTTATTTATAAATATCATGCTTAAGTGTGGTATTTCCAAAAATAGAATATAGCATCCAAGCTGCATACTAGTATGAGCCACATTTGCTCAAAATATCACACTAAACATTGTTTATAAATAATCAAAACTCAAGCCCTAACTAGAACTTGTCTTTTCCTTCAACTTTTCTATTCATCATTCCCGGACCTCTTCGTAACTACCTTTGTCAGCTTCCCCTGTCATCTGCAAGAAGTTCTCTGAATTTCATTCATAAAGAAATATTTCAAGAAAGTTTATTGTTCTCATGTCGTAATGCAGTATCAAATAGAAACTTGTAGATCCTTTTTTATACTAATTGCTTTCGGCAATATTTACCTGCTAGTTCACTGCAAGGAAATGGCATTGCTGGCCGGATACCTGAAGAGTTTGGGAACTTAACAAGCTTGACAATGTTAGATATGGGAAACAACCATTTGAGTGGAGACATACCTGCTTCCCTTGGCAATCTCAAGAATCTTCAATTCTTGTAAGCTGTCCCACTGTCAGTGTTTTTTAATATACGGTAATACTATAATTATCCTCTTCTGCTAAAAATGCAGTAACCCATGCAGGATTTTGAGTCAAAACAATCTTAGTGGAACAATACCTGAGTCACTTTCAAGTCTTCCAAATTTAATTAATCTGTAAGTGTTTTTTCTTCAATGTGGTTGATATGCTAATTGTTTCCAGAATTACACAAAGGTGTCTGGATACCAGACACAAAATGAGTAGCAATAATTTAGATGGTACTGAACTAAGTTTGTATGCAGTCAGCTTGCTTCCAATGTTCTTATTGGTCAGATACCTGATCACTTATTTGAAGTTTCCAAATTCAAGTATGTACCTCTCTCTCTCTCACTCTTTCACTCACACACACACACACATGTGTGCGCACACAACGCTTAAACTTGTTGGTCTATTTTACTCCCAACTGATAATTTGACCTTTTATATATCCTTTTTTTATGTTTATGAATGTTGAGATTGATCTTAAATTTAAATGCTAATTTCAGTTTTACAGGAAACAATCTTAATTGTGGTTTGAATTTTGCCCATAGATGTGCTTCTGATAATGGAGGTGAGCAAATCAGATACTGTTCTCTACTTTCCATTACATATGCCTTAGAGATCTCCAGTCTACCAGAATTGGGATCTTCTGGAGATGATGTTTTTGTTTAGCTCACTACACCTTCAAAACAGAAAAAGATTTAGTGACAGAGTGGAAAAAGATAATCTAATGGTTCTCTGGATTATGATATCATTATTGGCCTTTTGTTTTGCGAGACTATAAATCATGAGCAAGGAAAGTTTTGCAGTACGATGGACAGTGTAATGTTTTTGTTTCTCTAGTGGGCAAACTTAAATCTATTATTTCAAGAAAAACAGTGCAGTAAAATATGTATTGTGTTGTTTTGCTACAGTGGGCTAACTTAAACCCAAAAATCTGTTGTTTCAAGAAAAGTGGTGCAGTAAAATAGATAGTGTATTGTTTTTGTTCTCCAGTGGGCAAACTTATTTGACAAATTTATTGTTTTGGCAGGTTCTTCAAGTAAACCAAAGGCTGGAATGATAGTTGGGATAGTTGCTGGAATTTTAGTTATTCTGCTTCTTGGAGGTTTGCTGTTATTTGTATGGAGGGGTAGGCACAGAGGCTATAGACGTGAAGTTTTTGTTGACGTTGCAGGTTTGTGTTGCTTCTAGTTCTTCAAAATGTTGGATGGCATTTGTTATAGAATGTTTGAGTAATTGGTCTGTAGTTCTTTACAAATAGTCTCTAAGAAAGTAGATCTGAGTTGTCTCTAATTGTAATTGGTGAAATGAGTTGTCTCTAACTGTAGTCGGTGAAATTTGGTCTCATCAGGGGAGTTCGACAGAAGAATAGAATTTGGTCAGCTGAAGAGATTTGCTTGGAGAGAATTGCAGCTTGCTACAGATAGCTTTAGTGAGAAAAGTGTTCTTGGACAGGGAGGTTTTGGAAAGGTTTATAAAGGAGTGCTTGCAGACGGCACAAAAGTTGCTGTGAAACGTTTAACTGATTATGAGAGTCCTGGTGGTGATGCAGCATTCCAGCGCGAAGTTGAGATGATTAGTGTAGCTGTACACAGAAATCTTTTACGTTTAATTGGATTTTGCACTACCCCAACAGAACGCCTCTTGGTGTACCCATTTATGCAGAATCTAAGCGTTGCTTATCGTCTTCGAGGTATTCTTTTTTGTTCATTGATGCTTGCAAATGATAGAATCCGTTCTTATTTGCTAATATAATGGTAGTATAGCGTTCCAAGATTGGCCAATTCAACAGGCTTCTTGTCTTCAAGATAACCATTTTGTTCATTGATGCTTATAAATTGATGGAATCTCATTCTTATTTGCTCATCAAATGGTAGTTTAGCATTCCAAGATTGGCCAATTCAATTCTGTGTCATTTGTAGCAGTTTCAATGTTGGTGGTAGCTTTCAAGCTGTTTTGTGCTTTTCAGTTTTTGACGTGTATGTTGTGAGGTGCATAGTTATTTCCATAACACGACTCCTTTTAGTAATTTAGTTCAAATTATTAAGAAATTTTTTTTTCCTCCCCAATCAGAGTTGGGGTTTACCTTCTATTTCCTGAAAATTCAAGTATTTCAGTAAAGCAGATGAGTTGCAACCTGTTAGAAAATTTTTACTGGCAAATGTTCTTATGCACACTTTTGCTTGTTCTGAAAAGTATATGTAAAGAAATCTATCTTTTCTGAATTTTTCTTAGAAAAGTACCTAGAAGAATTTGTAAGTGGTGTATGAGAAATTCTTCGTAATAATTTTCAGTCTTGCTTTCTCTTGGTTTCTGATGTATGGGCGTGAATGTTTTGTGGCTGTTGTTGAATACGTGAAAGTGGGCTCTGTACTAACTTGTTCAAAACTCTTCTTCCCATGAGTTGGACATGCTGCCTTGGAAGGCAGACTTGATTCATTGGCTTTGGCTGACTTGGTCTCATGGGATTACATCTTGTTAGGCCTACGGAGGCTGCAATCCTGTGGGTGGTAGGCTGGAATTTGCCTGTTAGCAGTGAACAGGTTCCCAGCTCATTATAAATTATGAGAGTTGTTGCTTGGACATGGATACGTGGCTTTCCCAATTCATTTCATGCTCTTAGGCTAGAAGGCTCACACATCGGAATGTTCTTTTGTGCGGTGCTATTTGCAGACTATAAGCCTTCCTGAAGAAGAAAACAAGCCAAAGAAGAGGATAAAAAGTTATTGTAGAACCCGTGCCTGGGGGAGTGGGGGCAGGTTGTGTTGCTGGAGCTCATTTCATTTATCTAAGGTGGCACGTGCCTATCTTTTTTTAACAGATCTCTTTTAGGAAAGTTCATGTGGAGGTAGGCAAGACATGCAAGAATAGGTGTAAAAGTGTGAGAAAAACAGGAGTCAGTGTTACTTTTTGCAAAGCAGTAGAAAGATAAGATGGACATGGTTAAGGAAGAAACATGAGAAATTCCCAATTAAGCCTGTTATATAATATAGACCACTCCGAATGGTGGGGAGACTGATCTCTGCAATTTGGAGTGTTAAGATCTTTAGGAAATTGCTTGCTTAGTGCAGAGAAAGAGATATTATGGTGGACATTTCATTTGTTGACATACATTAGGGTAGGCTGGAATCTGCATTATGTCTTTTTTGGAGTTTAGAGGGTTATTGCTGGTATTGTCAAGTAATCTACCGGGCTACTGGAAATGCATTTATTGATGATATGGTGACAAGAAAGGGATGTCAGTGATGATGCAGATACTATGTGTTCTTTGCTGATAGAGTTGGAAAAGAGCTTTTGCTTATTGAGAACACCCTAGTTGGAAAGTTAAAAAGTACAAATTCTCTCTTGGTACTATGGATCTATCTCCGATATGGTTTTTAGGATGAAGTTCTTGGATAACATCCGGAACTTAGTTCAATATTCGAATGTATGAAAAAGTTGCTTATTACAAATATTAAGAAAGATGGCTTGTTGCATGGGGCATTAAAGCAGCCCACGTAATCCGTAACCCGCCATCCATTATATTCCTGCTTGGTCCTCTCTACCATGAGGAGCCTCACAAGTTGGATAATATGGTATGACGAAGGAAACCTACGTTCTTCATCCTTCGTTTTGATAGATATGATTTTGTTGTTACAAGGGGTCTCCAGGACAATATGTGGTAGCCACGATGAATTGACTTGTAATTCTTAAAATGGGCATAAAATTTGTATATCTCTTACTTATTTTTAACATCATTTAAATATAGTTCTTGCCTAAATTTATCCTTTCAAGTTGAGCATTTATCACTTCGAAATCACAATGGCTTCCTAAAAATTATGCAAATTGGGAGACTGTTACACTCGTATTTATAATATAATTAATCAACCATAAACTTTAGTTTCTACTTTATCATGTCTATGATGATTGCTGTTGATGCAGAGCTTAAACCTGGGGAACCTGTACTGGCTTGGCCAACAAGGAAGCGTGTAGCACTGGGCACAGCACGTGGGCTGGAATACCTTCATGAACACTGTAATCCTAAAATTATACATCGTGATGTCAAGGCTGCTAATGTGTTGTTGGATGAAGATTTTGAAGCTGTTGTTGGTGATTTTGGCTTGGCAAAACTCGTTGATGTTAGAAAGACTAATGTTACGACTCAGGTTCGAGGTACCATGGGTCACATAGCTCCTGAGTACTTGTCCACTGGGAAATCATCAGAGAAGACTGATGTTTTTGGTTATGGAATCATGCTTCTAGAGCTCGTGACAGGACAGCGGGCAATAGATTTCTCGCGACTTGAAGAAGAAGATGATGTCTTGTTGCTTGACCATGTAAGTTGCGAGCACAATGTCCTGTAGTTTTGATTGCACACACACACACACACACACAAACTCACTCTCTCTATCTCTCTCTCACACACGCACACACAGATGCTGAGAGACCATTTAAGGTCTTTGAATTCCACTAAATTCATTTTGTTATGGTCCGTCAATGAGACCCTTTTGTTTATGGTCTAGTTTCTTTGACACCAACAACTCTCGCTATTCATTGCTTAGTTGCCTGCATTCTTATAAAGGTCAAAAAATTGCAAAGGGAGAAGAGATTGGATGCCATTGTGGATCGCAACTTAAGTAGGAACTACAACATTCAAGAAGTAGAGATGATGATACAGGTTGCATTACTCTGCACCCAAGCATCACCAGAGGACCGACCAGCAATGTCAGAAGTTGTCCGTATGCTAGAAGGTGAGGGGCTAGCTGAGAGATGGGAAGAATGGCAGCATGTTGAAGTCACCCGAAGGCAGGAGTACGAGAGATTGCAAAGAAGATTTGACTGGGGAGAAGATTCCACTTATAATCAAGATGCTGTCGAATTATCTGGTGGAAGATAGGAGGTAACTGCTAATAATGAAAATGTAAATGATTCCTTGCTATAGGTTGGTCTAATTAAGGAGGCTTTGACTGTAGGTTTTGAGCTGTCAGTGCCATTGTTTCGTGTTGCTTTTCTTCTTTGCTCATAGTTTTGTCCGTGTACCTTTTTCTTTTTGCGTGTCATTCTTGGAGGGCAAGGGCAATGGTACGAGAGTGAACAAAATAATACTTGTCTTCTTTTTTTTTTTGGTTTCTTTCACCTTGGTAAATGCTAGTAAAAGGATTGCAATGTTGATCTGTCTTTGGTGAATGGTATTTGCTCCATCCCAAAGAACCTGGAACTTAATTGTGCAATCCGAAATACAATTATTTTTTGCTTGTCCTTAGTGTCGTTGATAAGTCTGTCTGTCTGAGAACTAAAAAATAATTTCTGGCAGAATCTATGAAACTTGGTAAATTTGTTCGTTAGTGATGTCCAATACATTCAAGAAAAGAGATAAATCCTTACAACGAAGAGCAAACCAATGTGGAAATACATCTTAAACCACAGCCCTCCTCCAGTCTTCTACGAGACGATGATGGTCATAAGGAATAAGAGCATCCGAATTGAACGGTTTCCACGAATCGTTGCTCGAAACTGTAAATCTCTACCTTGAATCGGTTAAAACAACATGAAATCTTCACTACTTTATAATCATCACTCGTGGGATCATAAATAAATCGTGCAATTAATACTAGAATAGGAAGTGTCCAGCTGGTAACTGCTTCGTGGGAGGGCCCTGCATTGATTCAAAGAAGGGTTCAGATATAATACTAGGTTGTTGCAATTGTGCAGTGTTCATAGTAGCATATAACTCCGTGATAGCAATCTGACAAGTGGGCGGAACCTTGGGGAAAAAGTACAGTAGAGATAATTCTCACCAACATTCTTGAATTTCTTTGTCAAATTCTTCCCCAGAGAATTATATCCTCTGTTGCATGTATATGTTCATTAGATAAAGTAGGACCAGTACCACCGCATACGAGAATATCACTAACGACAGTCCTAGAATTATTGTTTACAGAATTTTGAAGGTGGGAATTGATGAATACACGACTAGAGGTTATCAGGGTTCGTCACAACTTACAAACGCAAGAAAATCGAATGAGAGTCTTCAGTGTTAGCCTACACAAGATTTCAATAATTATATCGTTTGGTAAGGATGGCAGGAGTGGTGAATCTGATTGCTCCATGGTATAACTGGACTTTATTGACCTCAGGCTTGGGAATCTCTATGAGAGATAATACCCAATTAAAGTAGACTAATTATAGACTATAGATAGAGTAGAAGGAATAGAGTAATCGAAACAAAGAAGACTGCCATTGTGATTTGGATTCCTATCGGTTCATGGCACCAGTCCATCAATAAACTACTAGTAAACGTTCGTTTTTGTCATCTCTTAACAACGAAACAGTTGAACATTATTGATAACCAACTCGAATGAGTGGAATTGCTTCTGATCTTAGCCATGTTCACAGTGATTATCAATTTTGCTGAAGTTTTAAAGTAGCGATTTTTCTACATACTCTGGTAGAGTCATACAAGTATTGCTCCCACTTTGCCCTCTTAAATTGCATTAAATTGTGAAAAAAACTTAATTGAAGTGGCAATAAAGAACAAAAATTAATAAAATTTGTCTACAATTTCCCTAAAAAAGCCCCCCCGGTAACTACTGGGCTGCTATCTCTAATTCTATCTTGACGTCGTAATTAGCCTTGGCTGAAGCCATTGCCATAATCTGAGCTGCAAACTGCTCACTCTTAAATCCTAAATCATCGACACTTTTGTTAATAACAGGCATCTGCAGATCTTCTTCAGCTAGAAGATATGCAGGGATTTCTTCCGTTTCAAAACTGTCCCACGTTTCCAAATTGATGCCGCTGTCCATGCAATCGGCACCTGCCATTGCCAGAGCTTCGATCGACATATCTGCTCAGTTCCCAGAAGAAGAAATAATCACTTGAAGATGAAAAATAGACGCTTAGATGGATTGCTGCCAAACATTTGAGCACAACATCTCTATTTATACGTGAAAATTTGGGGTGCTATATTATTTTGACATGGGCTTCTTACAAATCCTCAGCTTAAAAACACAGGTTTTTAAAGTTGCAAAATGAACATGAACATCCCGTGAACCCATACGTCTATCGTTTGCTCACTTTTCCTCGGACCAATAATAAAAAACAGAAAAGAAAGAATAATCAGAAAACCTCAAATTGTTTGAAAATCATTGCGTATCATTTTTTAATTCTTTCCCAATACAAGAAAAATATCAATATTTTAACTGTTAGAAGTGAATTTCAACTGTTAAGTCGTCGGGATAGTCACGGGTATAATCTCTGCAGTGCCGGCATAATAGTATGAAAGTGTTTGTGACTGTCTTTCGTAATTTAATTATGGATCAAGGAAGAAGTATAATTGAACTGTATATGCATACGTAATTTGAATAGAAACTTGATGGCGTAGGTTCTTACGTTGTGCAACTACGTTATTGTCCTGTACTTAAAATTAAGAACTTGAGGCAAAATTTTAAATAAAAAATGAAGCTTGACTCTTAGAGCATGTTCTTTAATAGCTTTTTTTTTTTTTTTTTTTTTTATAAAAATTGATTTTGAGAAAAGTTGAAAATCAGTTTCTCTTGATTTTAGCTTAGAAAATCCAAAAACATAATAAAAAAAAGCAGTTGAAAATATCACAAAATAGATTTTTTAAAAATTAGAAACTAATATCAGGTAAAAAAAAAATTATTAAAAACAGGCCCTTAGTTGATCTGCTTAAATTTATTGCAATGTTGAAAAAACCTCAACTCAGATAGAGTTACGTAATGCAAAGTCCATGTAGACAATGAAATTTTAATATGTAATATTTAAATTTATTCAATCATGATTAAATTAAGATGGATTATTTAATTAATTCACTTTGTACTACTTGGGTCAATGCATTTGATTAAAATCTCTTATTAATTGATTTCTTGAGTTACAAGCAACCCAAGTGGCACGAAAGATTATAGAGAGATTTTTTTTTTTAAAACCAAATATACTCAAAAGTTTGGCTATGAGTAAGACTCTCCCTTTCAATTCTATATACATGTTAAATTCCCAAATTTTAGAAAAACTCTACCAAATTCCCTTGAGCTTCTCTCTTAGAGATCCTTCAAATTTAAATCAAATTTCTGGGTTCATGTCAACATTAAATCTCTGCATCCACATTAACCATCTGAAAACTTGAAGGTAAAACCTATACTTTTTGAAGATTTAAATCAAATCCCTGCTTGCGTATAAACCATTTAAAAAGATGAAGATCAAATATAATACCATTTGAAGACTTGAAGACCAAATATTTAAACCTTCGAGACAAAGTAATTAAATCAATCATTTTCTACTCAAATTGTGTAAAACAATATTTAATTCAAGAACAACCTTTTTGGCCTTGAATTAAAGGTTTTCAAGTTTAGAGAAAATTTTTAGTGATTAGAAATTTTATCTAGCAATTGTAATTTTTATTTTAAATTAATAAATTTTATATATGTACAAATTTTCTTATCTTTTATTTACAGACACGAAATTTGTGTGCGTACTTCAATTTCCTTCCTGTATATCTATTCCATTTTCTATCTTCTCTTGCACACTGAAACAGTTAGACATTGCAATGATATGTCAAATGGCTAATCTTTGACATATAGGAGACATTGCAATCTTTCCTAAGCATTCAGTTGCACATATGAGATGGGCGCATAACCTTTTAACCAAGAAGAAAAATGTTAATCTATTTTCTTTTCGAGTCAAAACTTCCAATCAAACATTTGACAAGATGAATATTGAATTCAGATAGAGAGTTATTTATTTGGTTTTCATCTATATACCAATCTTCTTGTGACCATTCTGTTTGATATTTTTATTTTTTTAATTGTTTTTGTACTACTTTCTTCAGAATCCTTATGATGCCCATGATTGTGTTGATTGGTTCGTCACTGCATCAGCTATATCCAGACTTAAAATCAATAACCTTGGCAATTAAATGGATTTTAATTGGACCATTCTTACTCAAAATCCTAACGAACTTCCGAGATTCTTGCTGCGAAGCTAAATTTACACTAGGGTTTGCACACCAAAAAACGCAAAAGAGGCCAAAGAGTGGTAAATCCCAAGAACCACCAATGCTATTGCTCTTTTTAAGCCTTTCAAGGAAAGAACTCTCAGCATTTCCTAGCAGTAGTATTTGTCTTTTTTGTCTTTCTCTTCAAAAATATTTTTGGATTATCAACTCTCTTTTATGATGTATTATGACCTTTAGATCTGTGAACTAAATAATAGTGACCATTTCTTCTCCAATTCAAATGAAGATGCCCAATTGTTTGATTTTGACTGACATGAAAGGTTCATGCTATATTTTAGTGGCCAAACAGGATTCTCTGCTTTTGGGAAGTTGATACAATTTATTTTGTACATAATATGGCTCAAGATTTGCTTCGTTGTTATGCTCTCAGGGATTTCCATGCAATTATTAAAAAAAAAAAACTGATTTGAAGTATTTTAAGACATACAAAGTGTCAAATTTTATTCACAATTGCTTGAAAAAGTACACTTCGAGATACAGTTCTAAAAACTAGTTGGATTAATCTGCATCTTACTGTATCTTGGAAGTCATATCCTTGGTTGAAGCCACTGCTTTTGCCGCAACCAAAATCTGCACTGCAAAATTCTCACTTTTAGATACCAAATCATCGACATTAGTCTTAAAAACAGGGGACTTCAGATCTTCTTCAGCTAGAAGATATGCAGGGGTTTTCTCAGTGCCTAAACCCTCCCACATTTCAAGATTGATTCTACATTCCATGTAATCAGCGCCAGCCATTGCAAGAGCTTCGATCGACATATCTTCTGAGTTGTTGAGGTATATACACTACTTGAGGATGCTAGTATAATTATGTCTGGAACCTAGATTGCTTGTTGCCAGATATCTGACCTGAACACGTCTATTTATATCAGGAAATTTGGGTGCTGTATCATTCTCACCTGGGCTTCTCATGAATCCTCAGCTGAAAAACACAGGTTTCACTGTTGCAACTTGCAAATGAACATCGCCATACCCGTGAAGGGATTGACCTATCCATCTCATTCACTCTTTCACCTCAACGCAATGACCAGAAAAAGAAGAAAGAAGAATTCACAAAGCTCGATCGTTTGTCACGTTTGATCATTTTGTCAGTACAAGTGAAATGTCACTTCCTTGACCGTTGAACGTGAAATTTCGACTGCTATGATGACATCAGGATTGTCACGGGAATCATCTGCAATGCCTGCATAGTACGGAAATTATGTGATCTTTCTCTCGTGACTTAAATCCGGATTCAAATAACAAATGTATAGAACAGTGTATGCATACGTTATTTGAATAGGAACTTGATTACGTAGTTCCTTAAGTTATCGATCTAACTTTTGTTGTTGTTCCTATAACTAAGAACTTGTGGCAACAATGTATTATTACCTAAAAGCATGCTAAACTTTTAGCTGGTCTACCTAGATTTAACGCATTGTTCAAAGTTTCCGCTCGGATTGGATTAAACCAGGGGCGGAGGAAGAAACGAGGCGCCCGCGGTTGCCAAAAAAAAAAAAAAAAAAACATTTTTTAAGCAAAATTTTTTGCATTATTATATTTTGCCCCTTAAAAATTAACAAAAAATAACTACGGACCCTAAAAAATAAAAAATTAACTATGCCTTCTAAACTATTATGTTTATAAGTTATTTAGATTTGGGGTCTAACATTTCCTGACTACTTGCTCTAGACTTGTCGGTAAAAAAAATATTCCTAGCTCCATCATTGAATTAAACATGTTAAAAAATTTAAGCACGTTGATCAAGTGATACTTGTTATGTAATTTACCATTTATAATCGATGAAGAAGCCAGAAGGGATCCTAAAGATTGCTAATTTTTTATATATCTAAACTTGGAGTGGGTTGTAAGCAATACAAGAAAAAGAAGCTGTGGTTCACGTTAGATAAAGTACATGATGTGAGGGTTGCGCATTATGTAAATTGTGATTTCTCTTTGTTATCTCTAACTCATTTTCTATGTTCCCTTGTACAAAGGAAACAGAAAAATGAGAACAGATAAAGACAAGCCCAGAGATAGGGACACAAAAATGGTACCAGAAAAACAAAAACTTAAAAAAAAAAAAAAACTGAGAGAAAGAAGGGACTTGGTAGGGAAATGAAAGTAAATGTTCATTGGGGTTACTTTAGGAGAATATTTAATCTATTTAATCCATAAGTTCCTGCAAAAAGAAATATCGAATTTCTGCTATTGCATTGCTGCTTTTTTCTCAATTCAATTGGCCCAAAGATATTTTTACGAGTATATAGGCAATGCTCTTTTGAAGGGTTGGCAGTGTCAATAGGTTGCAGACACAACGGACTTCCTTATGAACAAGGATACTCCAAATGATAGAGGACTTAACTGAGCAAAAATTTATCAATTGAAAAATAGTTAATCAAAATTTGAGGGCCCGGTTTTGATGCAAAGATAGGTTAGACAATGTAAAAAGCAAAATTACCTTAACAAAGCCATATGCCAAATGTAAGTTTTTTTGAGTTACTTAAAAGGAACAAGTTAAATATACTCGTAAAGTTTTTTTAGATCATTTTAAAAAATAAGTTATTTTATGTATAACTTTAGAGAAATTATTCAAATATGAAGGAGTAGATAGATAATTTTCCTCAATGCCATGATCTATGTGCAACTATTTGAAGAAACAATAGATAAAAATATTGATTTAGTATATTAAATTAGTTTCAACGGTTTCAACTTCAGAACGTCAAAATAACTTTAAAATCGTCAATGGTCTAGGTTTTGGGTTGTGCCATTCAATTCCAAATTCACTAGGGGTTTAGTATGATAACCTAGGTAAAGAGAGTGAAATTCAAGGAAGAAAAATGAACTTAGCCCTTCTTTTATTCTAGTTTTTCTTTTAGTTGGGGTACATACTACACATAGTCCACTGTCTTATATATCCCCGCTCGCATGTGTAGAAAATAGTAAATCTTGTTTAGCCAAAAATTCTCGAATCAAGCAATTGTTATCTCTGTGAATCTATGTTATTTCATATTTGGAAACGGAGTCTGTATGCCCATCTTACGTACGGAGTGAAGCGATTAAAATGAAAAGATTTGGACTGCTCACTTTTTATTTTCTTAGGTTATATAACAAGTTCTTTTTTTTTTATTTATTAAATTTATGGAATTGAATCCATATCTAGTCTCTTTTATGATGTACAAAATAATTACATATTAAGGACAAAATTTGAGACTTTAAAAAGTTGGACTCTATACCCCAAAAAATAAAAAAATAAAAAGATAAGGAAAAAGAAGAGAGCCATCTGCATACATCGCTGAAAATTTCTCCGTATAAAAAATTTAAGTAATTTCATCAACCCCACAGCACTTTATGAAATTAAATCATGGTATCAGGCGGCCACGAACTTCTCCTGCATTTCCTACATATAGCTTCGACTACCATATGAACCATCCTCATGTGAAAAATTATAGAGAAAAATAAAGAAACAATTCTTGTAAAGGTCACATTCCCAAAATTAACAACAAAATTTATAGATTACAAATTAAACATCATCTTATATAGATGATTTCTTGTCATAATCAACATCCTCATGATCATCATGCAGAAGTTGGAATTAGTTTGCCTCTTCTGTGCACCTAGCTTGTGAAAAATATTGAAAAAATACGTAAGAATTTCTTGAATCCTACAAATTTGCACCATTTTCTGTTCCTAATCTTCATCATCCCCTTCAGCTAGCAAATGAGATGGAGGCAAGTCAGAGTCTGTATCTTCAGTTTCTTCAAATTTTATAGGGACTTCAAGATAGTTAACACCAGCCATCGCTAAAGCTTCAATGGAAACAGACATGACTTTTACCGTATTATGGCTCATCTCAATTGCTGAAACAAGTTATCTATAAATAATTTGGAGAAAAAGCTATAAACTTGCGTGTTTTCGGGACTTTAATTTTGGTTTGTGTGCCTACATATGGTGTCTTTCTATCTATATAAAGAACATTTCCTCAAGCAAGAAAACATGAAGAAGCAGAAGCCTAGTCGAATTTATCCTCAAGAAACAGGATTTGAAATCTAAAATCAAAGGGTTGAAGAGTTGAACGTTGAAGTTCAACAAAGGAAAAATAGATATTTTTGTGGAGTTAAACATCATGATGCCCGTGATCATTCTTATGACCATATTGCACGTATGTTTTAATTTCCTCAAACGGATGAAGCTTTGATATAATGCTGATTCTTGTACGTGCTATAAGTAGGATCAGTGATCTTTGCAATGATCCAATATGATGCTGTTCAATGGTAACCAATTCGAATTGTACTTCCGTAATTTACAGTTTCGAAAGGGGAATTGTATTCCTTATAGTGTGGTAGACCAATTGAGTTTAACTTATCTTCAACTGTTTAGCTTATGAGCATAAGATCAAAGTAACTACATTATAATCTACAAGCATCATATTTGCTATTATAACCGTTCTTAAGGAAATTGAAATATATCTTAGGACAAATGAAAAGGATAAATAAGAATCAAATTTGGGTTGAAGTGGTTTTCAATGTATGTGTATGTTTGTGTGTGTGTGCGCATCTATATATATATATATATATATGTATGTATGTATGTATGTATGTATGTATGTATATGTATATATATATGTATGTATGTATGTATGTATGTATGTATGTATGTATACATATATGTATGTATGTATATGTACGTATGTATGTATGTATAGATAAGTTACATAGTTCACAATCATGTTACAACTTCAATCGGCCTCTTCATCTCGAAGAAAACACTTCTAGTTGACTTGGAATTAAGGTGTTTCTTCTCTACATATTTTTTCTAACCTTTGTGAAAATTGAAAAAAAATTCTTCATAGTGATTTTATCATTTGTGTACGAAATACTCTATATGAATCCTTTTTTGTTTTCAGAGAAGTTGAGCCCATTGCGCGAATCTACAACCTCTACCACAATATTGTCTAGGATCTAAATTTTCCATGAATTGGATCTAACCAACTAGTATTGAATTGAAAATAATATACCAATAAAAAAATATAAAAAAAAATGACAGCTATGGGGATTGGACCCAGTTTAAACCAGTCCAGGAAAACGATATGCCAAAAAACCCGGATAGTGTTGGGTTTGAAGCTTATTTTGACAGCGGCTGATTTTATACGAAACCCAAATACGCAAGCGCCAGGCCCAAGGCACCATACTCCCCAACTGAAAGCCTCCCAATGGCCGACAAATAAAGAGAACGAACATAGAAACTTGAAATGGTTTGGTCCCATGGCCCAGTTCGTTTCAACAGAGACATAAGCCATGTTACATGAAATTCCACTATCAGATCCCCTTCTTCTTTCTTCCTGTAAGATTTAAAGTCTCACGTGCAACGGAATAAAAAAACAAATTTGAGGCCCGGAGTACAAAAACAATAAGTGGACCATGTGCATCAGCAATGACTATGCAGGTCTACATGGCAAATAACCTTCTGGAGCACTACTGGAGCACTAAAATTGCAATGACATATTTAGGGAGTGTTTGGTTTAGGGGAATCAAAGAGGGAAATGGATATCATAAGTAATGGCACCTATTGTTGATGTTTATTAATAACTATCACTATCATTCAATGGGAATGATAGTGATTAATTGGGGTGTTAATTATTCCCTCCAAAATACTATTCAATCAAACCTATTAACTCTTATGATTATTACATTATAATTTTTTTTATTAGTACATTATAGAATTTTTTATAAAAATTCTTTTTAATAATTTTTTTTACATTCAATTTTTTTTTTATAAAAAATTGAACTGAAAATCAAGGATAAATAGTGCTCTCTGTTAATACAATAAAAATAACTTTTCTTTAAGGTTATAATTTGCATAAAACTCAAATTAGAGCATGGCTATATTTAAAATTAAAAAAATCTTTTTAAATTATTTTTTAAAAAGATTCAAAATAAAAAAATTTAAAAAATATGTATATCATAAATAAAGATTTAAAAATTTTAAAATTTACTTAAAAATCATTCTAGTAAACCAAACAAGTATTTTTATAATGATACCCATTCAATTATTATACCAAACATGTTGGGGAGAATTATCAAAATCCATACTCAATATTAGAATTAATGATACCCATAGTGATAGTGATTGAGAAATTTGAACCAAATGGCTCCTTAGTAAAATTTTGTGGAAACTATATAAACACATGAAAATATGATAGGGTGCTAATTAATGGACTAATTTATGTTTATTTCCTTTTTATTATTACCAAATATTGTGCTAATTAATTGATTCTACTCATATTTGGTATAATTGATATTAATTGCAGGAAAGTATATAAAGAAGGAAATAAAAGGAAATTAAAAGATTTTTCCATAAAGATCACGTGCGAAGTTGGCGTGGGCACGCCTAGTCCTCACGTCCAAGACAAAACGCCCAGAAAATCCTACACAGAAACTTCCAACTTGGAGTCACAGCTTGGATGGACGTTTTCCTCCTCTAGTAGTTTAATTGTGTTAGGAAGTTATTTTTATTTGTGTTTCTTTATTTTTACAACATCTCTTCCAAAGAGAGAATTTGGAAAGACTTTGACTACTAAAAATTATGAGATAATTATGGAAGGGAATTTTAGGGAACGTTACTTTGAAGTAACATGATTTTGGGGCTAGGAACGCCTTTTCCATAAGAAAAATTCTACAGAAATTCTTCTACTCTCTCTCTAGCAATTTCTCTCTTTTCATCTTTTGTGTAATTTTCTCTCCCATGGAGAGCAACTAAACTACTTTTTCTAGTCAAGGGTCAATTTGAAGACGTGGTCCCAAACATCTGTGAGATCTAATTAAATTTCAATTGTTTCTTTTATTCATTGGTATTTATATGTTCTTTGGTTTAATCTTTATGATTATTTTGTCCTTTGAATGTCAAGGGCTTGATATTCAAATTAACATAATAATCTACAGCCATATTAATCAATTGAATCCGTAATTGTTTGATTGATTAATTCAAGTGGTAACTAGCTTGATTAATTTCATGTTAGAGGAGGATATAATCTAATTTAAATAAACCCTCGTAGCGTGTTTATTGTTTAGGATTTGGGCTTTTCTAGTTTCTAATGCAATTAAGGAATTAAATCCTGCGGTCGTACCTAGAGTTATTTCTTGGTTAGAAAAATAGGCAACGGTCGTACCTTGGCTATCGATAAAGTAAGGAAGAGTTGGCTATAAGCTATAACCAATCTATTAATGAATAATTGAACTATTTTTGCATCCATGATCAGTTGTGTGAACCATGTCTGAAAAGTGCACCTTTGGCTAGAGTTTTGTTCTTATTGATTTTAATCTCTATTTATTTCCTTGAATTGTTTTTAATTAGTTAATTGTTATTTTCAATTTATTCAAAACAAATCCCTCCAGTAATTTTTAGTTTAAAAGAAACAAATTTTCCCCAATCCCTGTGGAGACGACCCTGCTCACTGCTATATACAAAATTTATATTGTCTTGGAGTAGGATTTTTATTATTGCACAGATTCGACACATGTCAAAATATAAGTTCTTTTGAAAAAAAACCTCAAAAGTGCTTTCCAAAATTTGAGAATATTACATCTCCACTAATAATAATCTTTAAAACAATCAAGATCCTCTATTCAATTTTTTGTGATATCTAATGGTGTCTAATATAAAACTATGTAATATCACTATGAAACTATATAAAGTAACATCGTACCATTTAGTGATACGACGTAATTTTATATTAGACATAGTTGGATACAAAAAAAAATTTAATAGAGAATCTAATCTGTCAATTTAGATCCTCTGTCTAATTTTTTTGTGTCAAAATGTGTTTAACACAAAACTACATCCTATTACTAAATGGAACAACGTAGTTTTATATCGTTTCACGTTTATGTGGCTAATTTTATATTGTAAAATTAGACAAAAAAGATGAATTGCTGATCCGCGTCTAAAAAAGATTCGAATGCTTCAACAATAACGGCACTGTACAAAAGATGTTTGACTCGTTCAAAAGTTATAAAAAGATCTGAAGCCTAACACGTAGTCCAAATAATATTTTTAATCCTTCAATTTTGACTTTCCTTGCACATAATCGTATACATTTATTGGAAGTTTTGAATTTTTTTCCTTATTTTTTGCATTAACCAAATGATTGTTTGTTTGCTAAGTAATTTTCTAGCAATTAGCCTCAACAACTTCCTATATTTTATTGGATACTGACAATATGATAGTAAAATTTTGATCATTAATTTGGAGACTGGCAAAATTTTATTCAGAAATAATTTGCACAGGTTTGATGTATGAAGATTACTCAAGTTACAGCAACTTATATGTAATGTCTTCTCAAGAGTCACTGTTATCGCAATGATCTAGGTCTTATTTTAAAAATTAAAAGTAGGTAATAACAACTCCAAAGAACAACAATAACGGTGGTGTCTTAGCCAAAAAAAAAAAAAAATCTTTGTAATTTTTTTTAAAGTGATTTAATTATAAATGCCAGCAAAAGGAGGTGTAATGGTCTTTTTATAAATAGTCAATGGAATGAAAATAGCTAGATTCCCTAATAGTGGAATAAAAATATTGTTTGCTTGACATCGAGTTGGATTTTTTTTATTTAAAAGGAAATAGACATAGAGAAGGGTAGATTAGGGTTACCTCCTCTCCTTAGCTGTCAATAATTAAAACAAATACTATGATTAAATTGTGACTTTATTATTGCTGTTCCAAGTCAATTACACCATATCTTATATAAAAATCACATATTAAATATAACACGATGCTGTCTATAAAGGTGTTCATAATTGAATTCGCTTGACTAATTAGTATTAGCATTATTTTGTTCTACTTGTTTTTTATTACGCATTCTTTACGTACAATGCAGCATCCTAAAACAGGAAAAAAAAGGAAAAAGGTAAAAGGAAAAAAAATCAATGTAATATCAGCTTGCTATATCACGATTTATTACACAATTGTTGTCCTAGAATCATACATCTCCCTCGATCTATTTCTGGTTGTGCATTACTAGAAATCTTAGAGCCATTAAAGGATGAGCTAGAAAGGTTCAAACATTCTGCTTTGCACTATTGAAGGGATAGAGAGAGATGCTATAACCGGACTATTTTTTTTTTTTTGAACAGTTACAATTGCATTATAAGTGTATTTTGTCTCAAACAAGTAGGAGGTAAGACAAGACATCCAATAATATGTTAGGTGAAGTTTCAAACTATTTAACACATACTTGGAGATGTGATTTTTCAAATACTACCTATTCTCCCTGTCCTTGAATTCTTTTTAACCACTACAAATGGAATTTGATCTCAATACTTGCGGCAAGGAGACTCTTAGACCCCTTGACCAGTTGCTCATTAGGCCAGTGGCGTATCGCTGCACTATTTGGTATATGACCAATTCACTATATTTTGGAGTTCAATTATAGTATTTGAAAAGATTGCGTAAGAGTGACCTGTACGGATATCGATTCTCATAAATTTAAGGCCATTATAATATGCGACCTGCACTTCTTCTCTGGAGGCAACCTTCATTAAATGTGGTTCCTCACGGAATAATAATTAAAAGACATTTAAATATGTAGCCTAATCAATAAGTTAATATAGAAGTCTTAAACAATTTTTCCTCATTTATGTTTTGCATATACGGATGGATACAGTGAAGAAGTTGTGTGCTAATTTCATCCAATTTTAGACATACAATTGGATGGATACTCATTTTAGTCATCCGATTTTTTACTGGAGGCTTAAACTATTTTCACTCGTCTATGTAGGATACGTCCATGGATCCGATCCATAATTTTACTTGTTAAATTTGTGATTTAAAATAAAATAATATAAATATTTTTATATTATTTTTTCTTATTTCAATATGTATCATTGTGGTTATGTGACATCCTATCTACAAGTGAGACTATAGATCTGATCCGTGCAAGAATCTCCAATCGATGAATGTAGTGGAAAGGATGTGTGCTAAATTTAACTGTAAACGTATAAATGTTTGAATGTGTCCCACCAAATTTTAAGAATAACATGAATTTTCCTTCTTAAAATACATATTTACCTTCTTGCCCCACAGCTCTCGAATACTGGCTCCATCGGATAATATTTCTTACAATTTATTTTCTCCAAAATCAAACTTTCTGCGGGTGAAACACGCATAACAGTTGTATATTATGGACGAAGAAATTTTTTCTGGGCCATCCAAAACAGAAAAGGACAATGATACCTAGCTTAATTTTGAGAAATAAATATTTTCTTTTCCAGATAGAAAGCCTTTTCTTATTCCGAATGCCTTTTTGTAAATAATTGGCACTCCAAGAATTTGCTAAAATTTTTCTTTTATATTGCTAATTGAAGATGATAAATTCCAAACTTCATCCCTGAACAAGTTATTACCTATTTGCCATTGACTTCATGACAAAAAAAACTCAACAGCCACACATCCGTCCATTCATAGACACATTACACACACTCATAAATATTGAATACATGCTCAAGCTGGAGCAGCCACAAGCCGGCCAGTTCAGATCCTCGGTGCCAACTTTTCCCGTGCCACCCCAGTGCCATTCACCAGGAACTGCCACCTTGCATTCACACTAGGATAGTTATCTAATTAATCTCAAATGTGATAAGTGTGAATGCAAGGTGGCAATCTCTGGTGAATGGCACTGGGGTGGCACTGGAAAAGCTGGCACCGAGGATCTGAACTGCAAGCCGGCCAGTAGAATAATATGTGGTAGTAAGTGCACTGGGTAGCTAGCTAATTTCTTTCAAGAAGATAAGTCTCCTATTGACAATCATTTGTCACATTAATGAAATGGAGAATACCCCATGAAGATCAAATTTTATTGCCATAGAGCAAAAGGGGTGGATTAGGTGGTGAACTTTTAGCTTAATTCTCTTTATTTTATGAATGAAAGAAAGACCATATAGGCAAGTAAGTTAATAGAATTTTACATTACTATTGGCTTTGACAAGAACGACCATCTTGACGTTAAGCAAATGTGACTTTTTTCAACAATAGCTAGAAATTTAGCTTACTTATGAGAACAAACTCAACCATTTGGTGCAGTTTGATCCTCTATCCCATCATACAAGAAAGCTAATCTTCTTGTTCTAGAACCTTAATTACTGTTTTAAAGGGATATTAATTATTAGATTTTATCTTTAATAGTCAAACTCTTGTTAGAAAAGGAACAAAGTCCACCTACTCACTAAGAAAATAGTGAAACTGTGTTATTTTCAGGCTAGCTTTCTTTAATGAGGTGTTACATTGGTCTTCACTCATTCAACTCACACAACATAAATATAATATTTGAATTTTTTTTTCTTGTTATATTCATCTCATATTCAAATGTGATAATTAACTTGTTATTTTTGTTTGACTTGGCCATATTCTGACCAGTGACAATTTAGTTGATAGCAAAAAGTCATGACCGATGAAACTTGGGTTGATTAACTTTAGCCCTGCCACAAAATCTCTCCTCTTTGATTTCAGTCTAAGTTAAGCAATTGAAACTTGTAATGTTATACATTTAAGAAGCATAATTTTTAGCCCATTAGGATTAGCTAACATTAGAAAAATGATAAGCCGAAATAAAATTTCTTTTTTCACATCAATCAAATTGTATTATGAAAAGGCATTCGATTTTATTGCTGCAAGATTCGACATATGCAGCAAAACAAACTAAGTTATTAGTTATGGAATTAGTTTATTTACCCAAGTTTTATTTTAGCTTTATAGAAATTCAGAGGCTCTATTTGGTACTTGAGCAAGTAGATATGCTTCAAGCTCAGATTTTGGTTCTCAAATGGCCTTTGATGATATATCTGAAAGATAATAAGTGGACTTTACATTTTTAATCTAGTACAGTAGGTTACAACAAAGATGGAAACGCTGCTAGCTATAACGATTTTACCCCCTGCCCAAAAAACCTATAAAGATTCGAAACCCATTAAAATCGTTATGGTCTAGCCCAACCTTGTTCTTAATCATAAGACCGTATGGTAATACGATCATCAAACTAATGAAGAGATATTCAAAGCATCTATCGAGTGCTATTTGTAAGACTTTGTCCAAAGCCCTTTCATTGAGAGAATCCATCCATAATTTAATAGTTATTCACTTCGTATTTCCATTATCTATGAAGATTCAAATTAATGCATTCCAATTGTGCTGTAGTTTGACCAAGAATCATCTCCTATACTTAAATTTAGAATTTGTTTGCGTATATGAGCCCCATTTGTCTAGGCATTATGGTTTTTTTTTTTTTTTCTTTCAACGTTAGTAATCTACATAATTTTTTGACTACCCCTTCGTTTTTGTTTTAGCGTAAGTAAAATTTTGACTACCCTTTCTTTTGTAATACCAGAAAGCATTTGTTACTTGTGAGTAGAAAATGTTTTCTTGTCCAATATCAATTTTTCCAGTTATAAAATTTACATGCACAAATTTTCAACAAAAACCAAATACATATTTCTTTCTACTAGGACCTAAACCATGAAAACATCGGATCATGGGATTAAACTCAGCCAAAATTACGTTACAAGAGAGTTCACCGCCCTGCACAGCTCACCACCTACTTGTTGATTTTTGAGATGTCAATTCTAGAAACCTTATTAATTTGTGCTTTAAAGGAAACTCAAAATCAAACTGGGTGACAATGCTTTGAATTACGGGCAAAGTCGTTATCAAGAAAACATGTACACATCCTGGATATGTTGGCACGTGACTTTCCATCTTAATCTCTGAGTGATTCTGAGTCTCAAAAATATATACTAACATTTTATTCAAACTCAATATCCGTATCAAATTCTTGCGAGGTCGGTAGCAAGTAAATTTTCGTGTCAAGACCTGACAAGTTCGTACGGCGCCTGTTTAAAATACTCGTCAGAGATGTCAAAGGGTAATTGGAAGTATAGCAGAAAAGTTCATGCAATCTTATTAGCTGCATAAACTTATCATTGAGTAGTTTAGCAGTATATCCATTCATATCATTTTTAAGGGCTTCTATGGATTCTTGTACCTTGTGTTTCCTAACTACTTGGGTCCCCCTTATCATTGCGAATCCTTTTACGTCATTTTTTTGACATTAATCTTTTAGTCAACTCTGTCTCTCTCTCTCTTTCACATATTAAAACCTAAACAAACTGCTAATTATACATTAATTTCCATGGTTGCAATTGTTATGATGAACAAATATAGTATATTAATTGTAATGTATGAATTTGGGTGCTATTTTGCTAATTAATCCAGGAGAGTGGTTGGCTGGTGAAGGTCCAGTGATTCGGTCAACGGCTGGCTTTATCATACCTTAACCAAAAAACCCTTACAAAAAAAAAAAAAAAAGAAGAAATCCCTCGTGCATAATTGCTTTTTTTATACAATGATGATCATTAAAGTGATATGGAACAGAAGAGAAATACGAAACCGGTATGAACATCATTGAGATTTTAAGTTTTTTCAAGGTTCTTAACGTCGTATTTGACTTTAACAAGCTTCAATGTAATTTCAGAGAAATAAGCCAAGAAATTAAAGCTTGGACTTATTGCACAAAGGTGGCAGTTTCCAGTTGTTTTTGTATGATTATAATCTTCTTTGCTGCAACAACCCCTTCATCTCAAACTGAATTCAATGTCAGGTAGCCATCAATTAGAAAGAAGACAATTACGTAAAATGACAAAGTAAACAGTTAAAAGTTAAAACCCCTTGTAGCTAGTACTACCATCTCCGTTTGATTGTGTGCTTGATGTTATATCTCTAAAGTGTGTTTGGTGAGCAGTTCATTTCATTATTGCCAATCATTCAGGCCACTTAGTACATGAAAAAAAAAAAAAACTTATGGACACAACATTTAACAGATTTGATAGGTCAGTTGGAGAGAAATGAAGAAACATCATCTTCATAACATGCATTAATTAATTACTAATCTTTCTGTACAAAAGACTCAACCATAATTAAACATAACTGGGGATTTGGGAATGTCACAGGTGTAAGATATGAATGGTTTTTTGTAGCTAGGATATCGATGATTTAAGTAACAATGGACAGTATCTATACTTTCAAGAAAAGTGAAAGAAGAAAAAGAGTGGTGAAACTCCAAACCTCACAAACACGTATATATACTAAGCAATCTCATGGAAGAAAGGGTCGTCAAGTAGGAGTTCAGGCCAAATGGAAGATGGAACGCCTTCATAGCTTGAAGTACTACAGGCATCCCCAGCATTGGTAAGCGAAGCCTCTGTTATCGGCGGAACAACTGGAGGAGGAGATGCAGATAAGTTGGAGGGAAGCCATGGCGAAGTCGGCGAGTTTTCTCCTTGGTTGCAGACAACTGTGAAGTTAGAGGGCTGAACCAGATCCTTGTTCATAGAAGTCTGAAAGCTGCAAGGAGATTCTAAGTCAGGCAAATGAGAGAAGGGAATAGAGTCATGGACAGCTTGAAGAGTGTTGTTAGTCATAAGGGATGATGGCATAGGAGTTTCCAGCTGAGTATCCTTCATTGCTGAGAGCGAGTTCAGAAGATTATATGCCTCCGTTTCAGGGATAGTTGCGCCAAAATTGTTGGATAAAGCCGGCGTTGAAGCTGGAGATTGAAGAAGATATTGCAAGTATTGCAGCTTAGCCACTTGAGCAGCTTCAGTTTGCAACCTCACAGCCTGTTTTTCCCATGAACTTTGTTCCATAAGCTCTTTAAGGTTAGCCAGAGCTATAAGATGAGGCAAGCTGGAAAAGATATCAGTCCGGGGACGATGAGTCATTGGATCAAATCCCATCTGAATTAACTTCTTCTTCAGATGAGTGTTCCAGAAGTTCTTGATCTCATTATCTGTCCTTCCAGGCAGGTGGGTAGCAATAGTGGACCATCTTGTTACCCCAACCGGGAAAAAAAAAAAAAAGAAAGGAACGATAAAAATAAATACATACTGTTCAACCTGTAATTATCTTCTATCAATAAGAACAATAAGAAGTAGAAAAAGAATCGGATAGAGAGGATTAATTACTTGTTGCCAAGAACAGAATGAAGATTCAGAATGGTTTGTTCTTCTTCTGGAGAAAACTTTCCTCTCTTGATATCAGGTCTCAGATAATTAGTCCAACGAAGCCTGCAGCTTTTCCCACATCTGTTGAGACCTGCAGATAACGAAACCGTGCTGATTTTTAGCACCAGCAGAGTGATTAAACTCACACACAACACAGACTAGTCTAAAGAAATCAATATTAAGTACCAGCAAGTTTGGGAAGGGCTCTCCAGCTGCCATGACCATTTTTTTGGATATAGTGGACGAGTTTTTCATCTTCCTCAGCAGTCCAGGGACCCTTCTTGAGGCCAGTCTCATCGCAGCAAGGGGACCTTCCCATGATTTCTGAAACTTTTTGTATGTTTTCCTATGATTTGGCTGCCTCCCTCCTATCCTACCAAATAACTCAAGCTGATTATATATAAACTTCTTGCCGCTTTGTCCAGATGCTGCATGCCCATGAAACATTACCATGTGGGCGGCTCTCATTTGTCTGCTTGCTGACACCGCAATTACAGTTCTATCCTTCTTTAGTTTTTGTTCTTCACAAGTTATCCCAAAGTACTAAATATGGAAAGGACAAAAACATTATTAGAAAAATGCAGATGTCTTGATTGTCAAAATGATGTTAGAAGAAATATGTTGAAAACCTGCTCCCAAAACAATAAGAATTTTATACGAGATTCATTATTTTATATGCAATTGCTTATTAATTCCTTGCCATTCACCAATTTTGTTAGTACTTTCTATTGACAAGTAGATTGTGTCAATTGCACCCACCTAATGGGATTGTACAAATGATGCGACTCTTGCAACATATTCAGTGCGAGAATTGTGGCATAGTTTAATTACTCTGTATTACATACTCTTACATTTTCTTTTGGTAACCATAGCTTTTTGGTAACCATAGCTAGTGTAACACACAACATGGCATAGATTTGCTAGGTATTCTTCTTTTTTCAGCAATGGGAAAAAAATCGGCTCATTTCTTTTTTCTTAATCACCACATTTTGATCTTCAAAAATGAATTTTTCTATTTTTTTATTTTGGTGGTTCAAAATAAAGTACTCACTTGTAATTCTCCATTTTTTTTTTCTAATCCTCATCCTTTTCTTCGTGTTCCAAAATCAAATGTTCTCATTGAGAATTGACATTGGATCTCAAGAGAGCTTATTTGAGTTTGGACACAAGAAATTGCATTTTGCCATTTTCTAATATTTTGTAATTATTCTGACATTCTTCATTATCAAATGGCAAAAAAAATTTATTAATTAGACAAAAAGCCTCATGAGCCATTCTTCAAATCTTCTTGCAATTCCAATTCGAAATATATACCACCGTATAAACAAATTCTTCTCGTGCTGGACAGCCCATGGCTTTGAATTCAATGGTCATTTTGGAACCCATTTCTTCAATTTTTTGGGAACTTTTTTAGATCATAGCTTCATTTAGTAGCCAGTTAAACCGAACGAATAATTACCAAATCATTTGTAAAGTTATCTAAGATACATGCTTTTAGTTTATTTCTATTTTTAAAAAAAAATCGAAAATACAAAGTGTACTCGCTTTATTCCACTCCCGTATAAGTTGAATTGGCTTTGATTGAATTGTACATCATGATTGTTCAAGATTTAAGGATTTATATTAACCATAAACCTTGTAATGTGAGAAAATTTTTTATGTAGATTCCATTTACGATAAATGACTCGTTAATAATGCAAATCTCATCTAGTCCTAGAAGCAATTTTCTAATTAATGAAAAAAATTATTGAAGTAAGTATTACTATGTAAAATATAAAACAAGCAGGTGAGGCAAGAGCCCAAGGGGGAAGATGTTTAGGGGGATTGGATCCACAGTCCCACTTGTAGCTCTTGTGGTTTAAAAGAGTGTTAAGTAAGCAAAGTGACGTATGCTAATATAAGAAAATAATATAAAATAATGTAAGGATGCTTATGTGATTTTTTTTTTTTAAACAACAAGATCCACAAATGGGACCGTGTTTAGGGTCTATTTAAGAATTTTCCAGCCCAAGGGCAATATTGAAACTTGATGCTAATAGTATTGGTACAATTATTAAGAACGGTATAAGTAGAAAACTAATATGCTAACAAATCCCAGAAAAAGAAAGTCATCGCCATGAACAAGTGGCGGCTGCTTGCTGGTTAGAGGAACACATCCCATGCACGCAAGGTAAGCATTCTTTCGTCACTGATCAATGCAATTTGCATGGAGACATTTTTATATTTACGTAAAAGTTATACGTAATATTCATGTTTATATGGTCCTCCTTGGAGGCTAGCTGAACACCTTATGCCTATGCTCATTATGTCGTCTATGTAGGATTTGGGGCCTCTAGTTTCCACAACTTCATTTTTTTTTTTCAGAAATTTTATGAGAGAAGATAAACCTAATTCTCAAACCAATCTAAAAGATAATTGCTGACTTCTGAGTTGGCCCAAGAGACTTAATTACCACTCACTCGTTTATTACCGAATCGATGTGGGATAGGGGAGAGGGGATTGGGAGCTGTTACTAAAGGTTGACTAACATTCTACAACTTCATGCCCTGATTTAATAGGGTAAAATGGACTGTCAAATAAGTGCCCAGTAAACCTAATTTGAATTGAAAAAATATAAAAAACGAGGTAGTTTAAAAAAAAAAAAAAAGTGGTTACATCACAATTCTAAACAGCTATATCAGAACGTTGGATAATTACACCAAAATATTAAACAATTACATAATATCCAAATTGTGAAAAATGGAAGTGCAAAATTGCGAGTCTTGTGTCTATGTATTGCTGTTGTCATAAAAGGGTTTCTGTTCTTGATTGGTATGGATTTTTCTTGAGGATCAAATCAATTTTATGGCTGATTGCATATTCAATCTCCAAGCATGTTGTCTTGATTTTGCAAAGAGTTTAATGGTAAATCAAGATTCAAGCAATTCCTCCAGTTGATTTTAAGCATAGATAGGGATTAGAATGAAGAATTTGAAATTATATGTTGAGCTTGCGAGGGAACGTTGATCGTTGCCATGTATAATTCCTTTTACTTCTGGTTTTCATTTCTTTGGCGAAAACTCTGAAGATGATTTTATTAACTAACAATAATTCAAGAAATATCAGTTAACACAATATTGAGTTATAGTTCCTTTTCTTTATAATTTAAGGCCCAAGGACCTTCATTTTATATATATATGTATCATGAATTTGATTTTTTTTTTAAAAAGAACAGAATAATTACTCTTCAAAGGTAATTTGGAAACTATATACCCCATTTACATTAAAATTTTCAATTAGAAATTGAATATGTGAGAATTTAGAAATGAATGCGGGTGACCGAAGAAATTTGAACCAGTGCAGTGGCCCTCAAGCGTTTGACTTCTGCCTTTTATATTGTCAATAGTCTAACAAGATTGTCATTTATATGTGATTGGAAAATTCAAGGCCTCTTTTATTTAGGTCACCATTTAGATATAATTTACTAGACAATTTGATGTATGTAGTGCAAAAATTAATAATGTCAAATGCATTATCTATTGTATCACTTGTTGAAATTTAAAATCACGAATACACTTGTACATGTATACACTCATGAAATTAACTATAATCTATAATTAGAACCTCCCTCACTCGTAGCTATATATATGCCATATCTAATTCAAGATGTTTTACAACCAAATACTTTTTAGAAATGTTTTATATTTTCTCATTTCTTTTATTATTCTTTTTTGTAATTAGTATCTCTTTGTCTCAATTGAAATAGGTCTCCTATCAATCATTTAAGTTGCTAATCAACATCTATTGATTCTCAAATTTTGACACCATAACTAACAATATCATGTACATATAGTTGTATCTTTAATGAATTACTTACTTCGGACATTTAGATTAACAAAGCCACATGTGCTCTTGTTGGCCCTTTTTAATTATCAAATTGTGATTGGAATTAATAAACTGGAAAAATGCTAAAGTGCCATAGAGTTAGATGACAAAGTTTAAGTTTTCTCAACAAATTAATAAGATTAGTTGATAACTTATTACTATTTTGAAAAAACTTATCATTTTATCATTTTTTTTTTGTGACAGTACTTAACTCTGCGTCACTATAGTACATTGCAAATAAACTAATTCTCAAATAACTTCTCATAAGTACCATATGGTGTCTTGAAATTTTTATTCATGAGTTGCAATGCTTTTCTAGTCTTTTATTGGATTTCTAAAAGAACTATAGATAAAACGACACAATATCATGATTCTGTTTGATGACTGCATCTCATCGTTTCAACAATTATAACTTATTGTCATGCACTATCTCCAATTCAATATGGTTTTTCTATCCCAATAATCAATTTACACTAGGTAATGTAACGAGGAGAACTTATAATCAGTATAGAATAACGTCGTTGTTCTTAATTAAAAAGGCTTATCTTTTTTCCAGACCTAAGTCCGTCTACTAAAAATCCTGCTATATATAAGAGTAATAATTCTTTAAATTTGGAGGTGAATTATTATAAGGGATTGACTTCCAAGACAGCTAATTCAGCTATAAAGAGCTAAGCAAGTCATAGGGACAAAAGTTGAAATATACATATGTGCTAAAATGTTGTCCGCATGGTTCTATCACCAAATAGATGATTGTTTGAAGAATGTTGTATTAACATAGTGAAAAAAAAAAAAGGAAAGGTTGATATAATGCATATTAGTTATATGTATTGTAATTGTAATTTCATAAATGTAATGCATATAAAATATGACAAAAAATTTTCAAATACATTGTTTACAAAAAAAATTGAGAAGAAAATTCTTTTTTTGGGCTCCTAAGTGTGTAAATTCTGTAATATTTGATAGGACGTACTTTTCGACCATCCATATATTCCTCTCTCTCTCTCTCTGCGGTTTTGAATGTCCTCGTTATGGTTATGGATGACGCCGGGAGAAAAAGACACGTAGAACCGTATGTACATCAGTTGGAAGGGAGACAGAGGAATTGATCAAATCTAACCATTTCAATGCTTGAACCAAATGGTACAAATTGTCAAACAGTTTAATCCCTTTTCCATCATCTTTGATGTCATCGAAAAACATTGCTTCACCTCAGAAACTCACCAAGTTAAAAATATACTGTATATGAAACGATGTGACCCATTTTGACTATTTTGGGGAGCTGGTTAGAGGAGAAGAAGTTGGTGCAGCAAACTCATTGATTTTCTGTCACCTTTGAATTCCAAAAACATCTTTCTTTCTTTCTTTCTTTCTTTCTTTGGCCCTAAGAAGCCATCAATTGCTTTTGTTCACGTCTTAATTTGTCTAATTATCCTTGTCTCGAATAGCTTAGGGGGAAGAAGTGAGCAAGGCGGAGGCAGACATTTTTACTCACTATTTCTGCTAAACAACTTAACAGATATTTTGTTGGTACCTCGGCAATAACATATAAATGCAAAATCATAACACATACGAACAGATATTTTATAGATACTCTCGGCAAAAACATATACATTAAAATCATAATGCTTCAAAATATTTCGGATCCATGCGTAGTCGACACACACAATGATGATGTTTACTTAGTATATATGTTCTTGACCTTTAGAAAGGGAAAATATTGTGGTAATGAAATTACAAAAAAAAAAAAAATTTGTTTAAAAAGTGATAATTTTTAATTAAAATTTAATAATTTCCAAAAAACTTATCATTTTTTAGTTATATGGTGCCATGTTACTGTACCATTGTTCATCGTTCACCCGAACATAGACACCAGACATACATAACGAAGTTAATGACTTGACACGTTCTCGCCATCTAGAACATAGACATCAATCAACCAAAGGTGATAATGTCGACGTACTTTTGTACGAACAATATTCATTTTTCGATCGTGCACACAATTGATCAATACGCTAGCTATATTAACCAAGCATGTGATGTATTTTGTGGGCAGTAACCCCTGATGTAGAACTTCCTTCTGTATGATCTATGGAAATCAAATAGTTCACCTTAAAAAAAGAAACACCTTGCACGGATAATTCAACCCATATAAGTGAATATTGATAATAGCGCAAAATATAACAATCGTTTTTTTCCCCCTAATTGACAAGTTCATTTTCAATTTGTTATTTCTAGTTTGTAGAATATTATTTTTTTTGTTTTTTTTTTTGAAATAAGTTTGTAGAATATCATTGTCTATATAAATTTCATTTTGTCTACAGTATTCTAAGCTGAGGATTTTCGTTTTTTATAGTTGAGTCTAACTAGCCATTCTCATACATACATACATATATGCATGCATGTGTGTTAGTGTGTGAAAAATGCATTTAGGCACACACACACACACATATATATATATATGTATGCATGAAGAACATGGATGCATGAAAATTATGGTGCTATAATTGACGTTAATTTTATTATAATCACTGATTAAAATCGGCAGGGACCATCAATCGAAAACGAAGGCCATAGTCTTACTTCACCTGCTGCCCCTCTCAAACCTAAACTCAATGTTTAAGTATCACATCAATGGCCACCAAGAGTCAAAGCAACGATGACTCAATACTTTTCTAAGCAATTTACCTATCCTCCACCTTCCCTTCCCCTCCCAAAAGCAAGTTCCTTTGATACCTCATATGGTGTCGGCATACGTTTTTTTTACCTCATAAAAAAAAAAAGAATCATACTTTATTTTTTTTTCCTTACCTTTTTATATATGCTTGTTAACACCACCTTCACGAGAGTTAGTTAAAGATTTTGATTAGAAAATAAATAGATTAACAGAGAAAGATTGCTTCTTCAACTAAGGTTCCTTGTCGGATGGACCACCCTCGCGAATCAAAATAGGAACAGGTTTAGTCCAAAAATTAAAAGGAAGAATGATGTCACCTAGACAGCCTTTTTAGCTAAGATATAATCATTTTTTAGTGTCCGCTAAACAACTGATTTGCTTGCTCCGTTGGTTTTCCTTTTCCACCCTATAAAGCTAAACTCAGACTTTGTATGCATCAAAATCTTGACGTCTTCAAGGGTTCTCATTTCCATGCAAAAAAAAAAAAATAAACTGGACGTCGTCTACCCACATACAAATATTATATACACTAAGAATACACATATACAAGTATAACTATACTAAAATGGAATAACATACGTCAGTTCTTTCGAGGCTTTATCCCTCTTCTAACTTCTCAGAAGTTGGTTATTAATTTACAATAACATCTAGCACTTTCAGCATCTGAATTCAGCTCATTGATAATACTACCTTGAACCAAATATGTAACCTAATGCCAAAAAAGAAAATGCACCAAATTCTTGGCCACGTGAATAAGAACTTTATAAATGATGTCCGAGTTATGCGTCTTCTCCAGATGATAATTTTTTGTTTATTTTTGTTAATTTATATGAAGATATTTGTCATAGAGAAAACTCTGGCAAAAGAAAACCGTAGTCATGCGTAGACTTGCTACTAGAACTCTTGTCAACTTCTACCGGAAATACCTTCAGTGGATGTGTTACAGTTTACAAGCCTTCTAATACATATAATATACTGAATGTATTGTATTATATAGGTACATGGATCTGTAGATTGAGCGGGGATATACCATTAGAATTTACAAGTGATCCCCCACAAAAGGCAGCATGATGGGGATACTGAAACAGATCTAATTCATTCCTTCAAGAAACCTGGTTGTTAAACAGACTTCGTTCACCTATTTTTCCTGTTTGACAGAAAACTCTCGCATTTCTTGATGTGCTGATGCAATATATATTCTAGGGTTAGATGCCTTAGTGTTAGAGCAGGTAAAGCAATAACTTGGGATGCCTAATATTGTAGTTTAGGATATATAGCTGTTTATCTTGCATTTTCCTTCATATGCTATTGAGTTTTCCTATAAGAACCAAGAACCATAAATATTCAACTTAATTCTAATGGCATATAAAACAGAATCAACGAAAAAACAAACAGTAGTTCATCTCCTTCTATTGATTGAAAGCTTCGTCAAAGGAAGCCGATATCAACATACAGTTGTAGTGATTAGTGAGGTTTCTTGCCCTCAAATGTGTGATAATGACGGTTACCCTCTAGTCATAGTTAAACACTTGAGAGAAATAAACAATGTCTAATGGCATCCCTAAACAAATAGTAATAGAACCATTATGAGCATAGAACAGATATTTCTCAATACCGAAACATTAGGAATACTTGCTATTACGTCCTGTACACGTGAAGCGTATTTGTGAAGATGCAACCTTTACCAAATTCAACTTTGTTTAACAATTATGATCCCAGCAACTCTCTAAGAACGCCATAAATTAGTGTGTAGGGTCAAGAAAATCTATGCTAATTTCATCATATCTTTACCGTTTCAACGATAGTTACGTGTAAAAAGGAGCTTTCTACTACAGGACTCGACCCGTTTGCTCATTGGCCTTCACCTGAGTGCCACCATCAATCATCGTGGTTTCTTTTCCTAAAGAGTGAAGAAGACATCCTTAAAAAAGGTGAAAAACATTTTACTATTGATTAATATTTCGTCTGAATTGACACTGCATATTGCAGTCATAGCACAGATGTAAGTTTAATCAAACATGTATAGGTGAAATATGTTCAAGACTACTGCTTTTTGTTATCACCACCAATCTATTTTTTCTCAACGGTTATGCCCATCATTTGGGGTAAAGGAATTCTTTAATGACTTGAGAAAGCTGCATTAATTTTAAATATCAGGTACTATGACGAATGTGTATGCTTGATCATAAACAAAGAAGTAATTATTGAACATTTGTACGCTACTAAATCAATATTTTAGCTACTAATTACTACTACGTGGTCTTGGCTTCACTTCCATAGGCAATGACATCACAAAACAGCTAAAGAAATTGAAAGATGATGGTGAGTTTGACAGTCAAATCACTATTATGCCCAGTTGTATACCAAACTAATGAACAACAGGGTGTACGTACTCAGGATAAATATATATCGACCAGGATACCTACTTCAAATTGGTTTTAAAATCACTTTTTACGACTTATCTTATACATTGTTGTTAAACGCGGACTTGATCAGTCTGTTCAGCCGGCTTACAGTTCGTCCGGTCAAAAATCGGTGGAATCAAGAATCAGTGACTTGCTGAAAATTGGCAAATATTGAAGGGAAAAAAAAAAAGTCGAAAGATGAAACGGTACATTTTCTTATTATAGACTGTTTGACATTTGATTTGAGCAGGTTCCAATGAAAGATAGTCGATCAGCGAACTAATTCAATCTCCTTTCTCAGTTTTTGGAACAACTTCAACGCAAAGAAGGTAGTTGATGAGAAGTACACATCGTGTCTTTGTACAAACACCGTCTTTTAGCTTTCTGAATTAGTGCAAGGATAGGCTGCTTTTGCAGTCAAATATGAGAGGGTTATAGGGAAAGTGTGACTGACTGAGCAAACCTGTATTTGCCCTTTTTTTTTTCAATGCTAACTTTTTGTCAACTAAATCATCCTAATTTTATCAGAATTATTACATTATAACTAAAGAAAATACTGGAAGAATAAATAGCAACTTTTCAAAAAAAAAAAATTGGGAAAGAATAGAAAGTCAAGTAGTTAGATTTCTATGATTCTATTCCAGAGGTTGGGAGTTCAAAATAGTATAGGTTGATAAAAAAAAAAAAAAAAAAAAAGGTCAGGTCGCATTAGGCTTTATAGAGGGAATAGTAAAACTTCCTTTTTTCTTAAGTGCAATGTTAACCAGATTGCAACAAATAGTTTACATTCACCAAACAAAAAAGAAAAATATTTATTATCAGTCGCAACAACAATTGTATTCTTATTTAGAAACAAAATACCTAATGAAATTAGTTATTTTTATTTCGTATATCTAGAATATGTTGGCATCCTCACATCACAGAACTCATTTACAAAATAACTATGTAACCCATTGAATTTCAAATTGAAATATAAAGTTACTTTCGATTATCAGATTTATTTCTTAATATGATAAGCTTTTGGATTCTCTAACATTAACGTAAAAAAGTTGTGCAAGCATATAAAACATGATTTTTTTTTTAATTTCCTTTATAAGTAGTCGTAGGAGTAAGTACACATATATTATTTTTTGGTAATTCAAGGTTTGATAGTATGTGTGTGCACATAAACATGTAAGAATATTTGGTAATTATGGACTATGTCTTAACAGATACAATACAAAAAAGTTGAAATCTTGATACACTATTTTAGTGTTGATTTATACAAGAATATAAATATTTTACACCATTCACGACCGAACTTACATCTCAAAAAATTGTCTCCCAAAAAAAATCTCAAGAAATACAATATTTATACTGCATATGTAGAATTTACTCAACTTAGTACAGTATTTTATACGAACCATTTAATATTTTATACTATATTGGTGTTTAGTATTTAGCAGCCGAGAAGCCCTGGACACATTCACATGATGTTGGCGTATTCAAATATAATGTGCTAAAACGGGATGTGCTTGCGTATATACACAAGAAGAAGCCCAATTTGAAGCCCTGATCTTTACTCGTTAGAGTACTTTGTTTGGGCTACTTCTTATGGGCTTATTGCGTCTTTTGGGGTTGGGGTCTCTTAAGGATTCATCTAATTCCCTGTATCAAACAACTTGGAAGGCTTCGGCCCTTTAGGAATCATCTCTTAAACAGTTATTGGATGGTGCAGTCTGAAAAGTCTGGTTGGGCCTAAGAAAGTGAGAGTCTACACCAAGAGCAATGAGGGTTTCAATCTTTGGACACTGTTATGTGGCTTTATCTAATGGGTAATTTCTCTCTCTTTTTTAATTTGTCGCAGAGTCTCAACTCAATTGATTGAAACAACAACTAAGGAGGCATTTGGTTTAAATTTTTCAATCACTATCACTATGAGTATCATCAACCCTACTATAAGTAAGGGTTTTGATTTCTTATTTTGTATATTTTTAAAGAAAATTTTTAAAAAGATTTCTTTAATTTTAAATATAGTCATGCTCTAATTTGAGTTTTATGTAAATGATAATTTAAAAAAAAAGTTATTTTTATTGTATTAACATAGAGTACTATATACTTTGATTTTCAATTCAATTTTTTATAAAAATTATTGAATATAAAAAATTTTATTAAAAAGAATTTTTATAAAAAATTTATAAAAAACTAATAAAAAATATTCAAAATCAAAAGAAGAGAGAGAGAGAGAGAGAGAGAGAGAGAGAGAGAGAGAGAGAGAGAGAGAGAATATTGAGAGTGGGTAACTCAAAAGATATGTATTTTTTTAGTGGGTGTGTTTTTGTCCTTAATCATAAGGGTTAATGGGTTTGATAGACTAATATTTTGGAGGGAATCACTAACACCCCAATTAATCACTATCATTCAACCTATCATTTCCATTGAATGATAATGATAGTTGTTTAACAAATATCAACAATGGATATCATTACTTGTGATATCCATTCCCCTCCTTGATTCTCCTAAACCAAACACCCCCTAAGTACAATGATATTCTTAGTATTTTTAAAACCAATCCAAACCGGTAGATTTGACTAGTTCAACACAGAGTTGGTCATCTGGCCTGATTGGCTCAGAACAAAGTGACCATAAATGATCAAACTTGATACAAACCCGTGAATCACGGACCGGATTGTTTGAACTAATTTTTAGATTTTAACATTGTTTGTTATTTTTTTGATTGATAACTTAATTCAAATTGTTTTGGTAGTTATTAACACTTACTAATCTGTGTAGAGTTCATATAAAATTTAAAGATGTTTTACGACATCTGTATTTGGAATAACATCAATGTTTTTTTTATACTTTTTCATGTCTCTAATTAATATTTCATCAATAGAATTATTTTATTTCATTTTATTTAACAAATAAAAAATCAATTATCCTATCCAATTGAACTGGTAACACCAACCAGGGAACCAGTTAATTGACTAGTTCATTAGCCGACTCGAGTTTAAAACCTCTAAATGTCCTTATTTTGACTCTCAAGTCCCTTTTTTTAACTTTTTCTTATGTACAATCAAAATCAATCTTATACACACACAAAAAACAAATCTTATTTTATTCATGTTGCATACATTATTAATTCATCCGTAGCTCGCAAGTTTGTATTCCGAAAGAGGATAAATATTGTGTATACAACCCTGAGATTCAAAAAAAATTCTTGCGTCATTTTGAATTGGATTAATCTCAAAATGCCCCCTTGTAATATTGAATCAGTAACAAATTACCCCCTGTGTTTAGGAAATACAGAAATTACCCCCTCCTTCAGTAACAAATTACCCCCTCATATACTCTTCACTTTTATAAAGACAAATTTACCTTCATAACTTTTTAATACTATTTTTCTTGTTATTTATATTGAAAAAAAAAATAAGACCACTATTACACTCTTATATTAAAAATAAAGATCATGACTCCAAAAAATAAAAATTTTGCCACAAGATATTCCTGTTATTTATGTCCAACATGGGGAAAAGTATGAAAAAAATACATGAATAATTTTTTTTATAATATATAACGAGCAGCTTGCAAAGTGAAGATAAAGTTGTAATTTTTGTCAAATATATTCAAAATAGAGTATCAAGAAATGCTAGTAATATCATCTCTGCTAGTGATAATAATAAAAAAATATAGCCATTATATACATGTATTTCTAACTAAAATAACGTAAAACTAACTTCATCTAGTGACAAAAGGAACAAAATTAATTTTTTTGTGGTTTTTGTATTTGAGAGTTTTCTTTGCTTTATCATTTTTTTTCTATTTGATCATGGGTAAATTTGCTATAAAAATTTTAGATTTTAGCATGAAAAAGAGAAAATTGTCAAAGTATTATAGATTGAAAGGCACAAATGTCTTTTTTTTTAATTTAAGGGGGTAATTTGTGTGTTTCATGAATCTAGGGGGCAATTTACTATTAACGTAACATTACAAGGGATATTTTGTGATTTAGCCTTTTGAATTTTGATTTTCTTGTCAATAACAGAAAATGAAACTTCCCAATGACGGGATTGGATTTGAGTACAACCAATGATGTAACACCTCTCAATACCTAACTCTCATTAGTAATATATTAATATTCATCGTTGCTGTCACTTTTGAGTTGAATAGATAAAAGAAACTAAAATTGCCTAGGGACTATTTTTATTTCTCGGGCATATAACTTAAGTACTCTAACGGGCAAGGGAATGGAGGGCTATTTTCGCAATGATGAGACCTGAAACATTGACCTATTACATTATTACTTGAGTCACCCTTGTTGCTGTCAACTAATTGTGCATGAAAATTGGCAATCAGCAATAATTAGTGGGCCGGAAATATTTCCAAAACTAAACCTACCAGTCGTTACCACATACTAGCAGAAGTTTCCGATGTGTATGGCGTTTCTTAATCCTACAATTTTCAAAGATATCTTGTATCATTCACGGGTTATTGATGCAGGTGGCATGTTGATATATTGAATTTTGCTAGAATTCATGACAAAACATTCCTTTTCTTTTGTAGATGTATACTTCTGACGATTTGGAATATCATTCAGCATAAAGCACAATATTGCAAGCAACGACATATATTCAAGAAAGATAAAGAAAAAAGTACATGGACTAATTTAAGAAGAGAAGTAGCGAAGAGAATGTATTGCCAGGGTAGATAGAATTGTTTGAAATGAAATGCCAAAACAAATCCATTGTTTTAGAATGAAGATAAATCACTGCATGAATTGAATGTATTGGAGACAATACAGCCTTCATAGCATAGACTGTATACTATAAATTAAAATGCATTAATCTTTTAAGAAAATGCATTTGGGCTTACCTCTTTTGCTTTGTGACGAAGGCCCCCCGTGTCACCCCTTGTAAAGGAGCCAGTGCAGAAAATGTGCATCTGTGTAGACCACCCCATCGCTTAACACAATAATAGTTTGGAGAGAGAGAGAGAGAGATGAAAAAAGGGCTTGAGTGAGAGCCTCTTTCGATTCTTGATCCCCATTGATCGAAAGAGGGTGCAAGGATTCCTCTCTACTCATCTTAATCTTAGATAACAAAGATAATCATCTTTGTACATATCTATTTATGAAAGCGGTTAGGATACATCTGAAGCGGATCTAGTCAAAATTTCCAACATGATGGTGTAGCTGTTATGAAACCAGAAGATGATATTTAGTGGGAGTTGGTAGTAAAACAATCCAACCATGTGCCCTACTCTCTGCAAACCAGTGCATGCATGTTAAAGCTGGATCTTTTTGTATAGGCCATAATAAAACAACAAGTGCCTAAATGTAATTCGACGAGAAAATTTGAATTCATGAACTAACTCGTTCAAACTCTGTGGCGAAAGGGGAAAAAAGAATTGCTTACTTCAACAAATTCTGCAGATAGTAACGTGAACAAAACCTAGTCTACAAAGGAAAAAGTCACAAGTATGAGAAAATATATCTGCACAACATGTTTTTCAATGTAGATGCCAGCTGATAGTTATGCTGGAAAGTCTATGGTCCGAGGTTTGATGGGAATGCAAAGACACATTTTCCATTGCCAACCCAAAAGTTTGACAATCTTGGCGTACAAACTACAGCTTCAGATCAGACATACATACCTAACACTATTTACTATTAGTGAGAAGTTAACAAGACAGTCAAAAGAATCTTTGACTTCACATCTGTAAGGCTGCATTAGGTCATAAATCAGGGATCTCAAATGCCCATTTTTTCAACAAAGAAAAAAAAATCTTATTAGAACTAGAACTGTGTAGATGGAATCCAGCAACCAGAAATACATCCGATATGCGCTCCAAGATCAAAATGTTGAATCGTGCCTTCCAGACTGTTTGAGCAAGGGGCTTAAGTCCAACCTGAAAACTAAAAAGATTTTAAAAAATTGCTATTTGCTCTCCAAACCTAATTAATGTTGCCAAAGTTTCTGCATACAAAAGATAGCTGCTTCAAGAGCAAAGCATTTACTCTGCTGAACTGATGTCATACGATCCAATTGCATCATATGATAATGCAAATAAAAGCAGTAGGAAACATGAGATGCATGGGGCATTTAGACCCACAAGTCCATTTCCCGACCCAACAAAGTCCCAACAGAAAATGTCATCAGCTCCCCTAAGCCTTCCTCACAATTCCACTTCATCTACTGCTGTCCAAGAACCCAGTAATATTATGCAGTATTCAGGTTGTGTGATCATACACCGTAACTGTCTCAAAAGCTCCTATTGTTTAATAAATGCAGGAAAGGAATCCACAGCATACCTGATGAAACTAAGACAGGCCAAACACAAGATCATGTTGTGAGCCTTTTTATCTTCTCACAGAAAAGAATTAGACTAATGTTATCGGAGAGGACAAACCACCCTGCCCAACGTATTTGGTTTATTATGGGACTTTGACTTCTGAGAACCAGTTTGAGACCAAGTAAGTCCCAGTACGTGCAAACTAACATCATGATTTTTCTCGAGAGAGAGAGAGAGATTGTGAGGGGAAAAGAAAAGAAACCAATCCTGTCACAACAATCTTTAGGCTTTCAATTTTTAGGTTTTCTTAATAAACCAAACATGCCATTTTGATTATGCACGCACAGCTTTCTGAAACAGCTATTTGGTCCATTTGTAATTGCTCTTAGTTCATTTTTCTGGCACTAGTTCTAGTCAAAATGTAAGACAGTATCTGATGGCCAGTGTGCAACTCAAGCAACCAAAGTACATTACAGTATCTCAGTAATGTCTTTTTTTAACAAAGTACTGGAACCTGATGCTCCCCAGTATCTTGATTAAATAGAACATTTGACTGAGGATAAACAACTAAATACAAATCAAGTCCTAAAATATGCAAGCAGAGGTGAATAATCAAGGCGGAAGAACTCATTCAGGGAAGAAAATATCCACATAAAACAGATCTATGTACCATAAGTGGCTCAAATTAGACTCCAACTGCAAATACAATACTAGCCAACAGGCTGAGGACGACCCATGACAATTATATTCCTTGAGAGTGAACATTTTACTACACAATGTGTTGTATACAACTAAATTCCTATTGCAAAATGACATGTTATTAATTATTTCCGTAAACCTTACAAACTTGATTTCAAGCCAGAACTATAAGTACAATATAGCAGTAAATCTGCTGTTCTAGACTCCAGTTTATTTCACAAACTTGGACTTCAATGAAGAATGAGATTGAATAAAGTTTTAGAATTAAAAGCTCTCCCCCTAGACGATTCCAAAAATTAACGCCAACGAAACGCTGAAATTAGACACTGCTCCAGTGGACGGGATAGGGGGTTATGTTAGCAATTTATTGTTATTCCACACTCTAATGGATTGCCAGGGTAAACCCTAAGGAAAAAATAATGAAATTCTGGTATAACATGAAAATGGCAGCATGATCTAATGATCCATCCATCAATGTGAAGATGTTGTCACTGACTGTCTTCCAAACCAATGCTCAAGAATTGTGGATTGAAATTTTCAGTTTGTTTATACAAAACTTCACAGATCAGAAAATTTTAAGGATTTCATGTTCAAGCATTCACCAAATAAGCCCTATTTTTCTAATTTCCATGTTACATGACGTATGTTATGCGCAATCAGCTGTAACTTCCGAACTTGAACAGCTATTATCATATTAATATTCTGAATAAAGCCTCAGTGGTAGATCTCAAACTTTCAATCAATAATGTAAACCAAACAAAATTGTCACCCTGTTCCTCTTTTTCATGATAGGTGTCCTATTGTTTCCTTTGCCCATAACAAAACTTACAAATTGAATTGAACTCCTCCCGTGTCTTCCTGGTACCTTCTGTAGTTCAGTTCCGCATGGAAGTGACGTGTTACTAAATGTTTTATTCTCACAAAATTAAAACCATATTACAATAAGATCTGCTTATGTTCAGTTCTATTTTCCTAACAAGAGAAGCTCGGGAATAAAAGAATAGCTCTTTTCATTGTTTCTTCTTCTGTGTATGTTGCAAGACTGCTGGATGTCCAATATAGCTCTCTGTCATTCAAAATGGAACAGAACATGAAATTCACTATTTTAATGTTTTGATTCCTTATTTACATCCATGGATATCGTATCAGTTTTGTTTTCCATGAAAATTCACACTGAACTAATCCTATTTAATATCTAATGTGCTTCACGAGCGGAAAGGGGGTATGGTAAACTGGGAGCCACAAATAAATCTAAAATGGCAGCTGCTGAGTGTTTAATCAAATCTAAAAAGCCAAAAGTCATAGATTATCACAACCAAACTAATGTAGGAAGCCAAAAGTCATAACTTCTCATAACCAAACTCCTTGTATAGCCATGATGTCTGCTTGCTAAGTCAACCTTTTCCAGAACAGGTGGAAAACTTTCCGATCATACACAATGATGAAGTTATAATAATAATAATAATAATAATAATACTTGGAAACAATATATAGCAACAAGATAACATAAACCAGAGCAATGAATTTGAATAAATCAGATCCATTTTAAATTGCTTTTATAGTGTTCCAAATAATCTAAAAAACAATGAAGTACCGGTACTTGAATTTGGCATTTGCTTACATCGAACTCCAAATCTAGCCGAAACAAAAAAGTTACCTCTTTTAAACAATAATACGTTCCAACACACCAATTCTCATTCAAAATGAAAGAGACTCTAGTGTTGCCTAGGGTTGTAAACGAACTGAATCGAATCGAATCGAACTTTAAAGTTGTGGAGCTCGATTCGAAAATTCAAGCTCGGATTCAGATTCAAGTTCGAGTTTGATATAAACTTAAATGTTAAGCTCGAGTTTGATTCGATATTGTATTCGACAGGCTCGAGTTCGATTCGAAAGCTCGAATTTTTTTATTTTTTTTATTTTTTTGTATTAATTTATTAATAAAATATATATTTTATATAAAATATATAGTTTTGTATAAAATATTATTATATATTAAATAAATTTTTTAATTTTTGTATTAATTTATTAATAAAATATATATTTTATATAAAATATATACTATTTTATAAAATATTATTATATATTAAATAAAAAATTATTAGAAAATTTTTCGAGCCGAACTCGAGCCGAATATGTGCAAGTTCGAATTCGATTTGATAACACAATCGAATCTCATATTTTGTTCGAGCTCGGTAAAATTCAAATCTAAATCGAGCCCTTAATGAATCGAGCCCGAACTATTCGTTAAGGACTCAATTCGTTTATAGCCCTACCGTTACCCACCATCTCAACACGCTCATTTTCAAGTAAAACCGACCAATTTGGTGACTTCACTGCTCTCAACCAGCGAAAATCATCCACATTGGCCCAATTCCCTGTCTCTTCACTCAAATTTGCCCCCTCAAGATCCTTCTCAATCCCATTATACCTCAAACAATATGGTGCAAACCTCATCCCACTACTATCCTCAATTATCGGCCTACTCCTTGCTCTTAGATAAAAATCACACCTTTTAGCATTATGAATCCTAATATGATGCGACGCCAACACGAAAACACATCCCTCCACTTCCTCTATCAAAACTGACCCAAAAATTGGACCAACGTGAACCCTACATTCCCTCACTTTATTCACAAAAAATGCCCTCAAACAGCCCTTCAATTTCACCTGACAACCACTCAAATCTGATAGCGAAAACTCCCCTATTCGTGCTGCTCGAATTAAAAATTATGAAGTTCGAGCTTGAACTCGATGCAGTGTTTGAATACTTGAGCTTGACTCGAAATTCGTTTGCACTCTCTTTTTTTTTTTGAAAATTTATTATTCGAGCTCGAGGATTCGAGAACATTTTAGTAAATTTTATAATGTTCATGCCTAAAATAATAAATACATAATAAATAATATATAATTATTAAATAATTGCATGTTCGATTAGGCTCGACGAGCTTTCGAACTTGAAAAATCAATGCTCGAGCTCGACTCGTTTGATTAATCGAGCTACTCGATACTCGACTCGAACTCGGAAAACTCGAGTTATATAATTAAATTCAGTCAACTCTACTACAAAACATATATATATATATATAGTAGATTAAAGAGTTATATAATTGAATTACAAACAAATTTAATGAATTTAAATATGTAATTTATTATTCAAAATAATATTTTTAATATATTCTAACAATTCCAAAAATTTTCAATTTTTATAGATACAACTAATGGATACAAAAATAGAAAGCAAGCGAATGGAAAAGATACAAGTCCTTGCGGACTATGATATGACTATAATTTCCTCTATTTTGTTTTGCCCGTTTGGATTTTTAAATATTTATTTTAACAATTGTTGGAACATCAATTGTGGTAATCTGAAATCAAACGAACACAACATTCATTTTATTTATTTTCACCACCATTGATCTTCTCCAATCCAAGCCTTCAACTAAAGCAGCCTCTATTTCACTGTCACCGTGCTATTTTCATCGCCATATCTATGTTCATACATTAACAATGTAAGAAAGGACTACACTTGGCTGCAGTGAAAGAATTAAAGCATTTGCAAGCATTCCAGTACATTGTGAACTCAACTAATGCTCAGAATTCGGTTCAAGAACAGTGCTTCCCTGAGGAGTAAGCGTCAAATATGATTGCATTGACACATTACCATCATAACCTGGTACAAAAAATTTGAGCAAGATATGGTTAAATGGGTTACCTACGAAACAACCCAAAAGATATAGTAGAAAGAAAACAAAATTAAAGATGAACCAAAGAGAAATGCTTGCTTCTTTTGTGCTCGTGTCGACTCTTTCGCTTCTGCAGCTGCCTCCTCCTCTTGTAGCTTCTTCAAAGATGGAGGAGGTCTAGGAATAATGCTCTTCTTCCATTTTCTGTCGAGTATTCTTGACAATCTCTTGCTGATTCCCTCCTCAAGCTCTCTCTCCTGCTCAACTATGTTTTTAGGCTCAGACCGGTTATCGACTCAGCTGAGCTCAGTGGTCAGAGGTCAATAGGTTCAACCAGGAGTCGACTCGGAGTCGAACCGAATGATGTCATAAATACGTCATAATATATATATAATTTTCCTTGGATATCTAATTAAATTAAAAAATTATCTTCCCTTAAGAAAATTTTGATAAAACTATCTTATTAACATTCTTGTTGTTTTATGCAAAATATACAAATTAACTTCTCAAAACTAAAAATACCAAACCAAATTTAGTAAGTAATTAAAATTAATTTTCCCGTTTATTTAACTTAAAAATATTTACTATGTCTATAAAGAAGGAATTAAAAAGTATGTAGTTTTTAGGATTAGGTATAGTTTAGAGGTGATGTAAATAAAATATAGACGTTTATTAAATCAAATACTAAAGCGTCATTCATTTATAAATGAAGAATCCACCATTTATTCCCTAAATAGAGATAATCATTGTTGCTAATTAATATTTTATTACTACATAATATTTCTTTGACGGTTTGCATTCATCTCTAACGGTTACTGTAGTAGCATTTATGACTAGTTTGAATTTGATAGAAAGAGCCATCAATGTAATTCGTTCTTGTCTTTTGAATGAGTTGTCATGCTCTTATTGGTTGGTTTTGTCTCATAGGTCTCGAGCCCCACAATGCAACTACCATCAATCACTCGACCGGTTCTACAATTTCTGATTAAATTTGGTTTTGATCGGTCAAATCCGATTTTGACTGGATCTTACCGGTCTTTTAAAATCTGATTTTTTTTGTTTAATTCAGACCGAACACTTGGTTGGTTTTCGATTTGACCGGTTCGACCGGCCGGTTCGGCTCGAATTTGAAAACACAGCTGCTCAATATTAAGCACACAAGCAATCTATATATGATGAAATAAAGGCACAATTACATTGCAGAAAACGTAAATTGAAAAGTCCAAGATGCAAATTCTCACAAAAAGAAGTTGCGAAATAGTTTATAGGATGAAAAGAATTGGAAGTTTAGATACAAGAAATTAAATAAGAACTACCCACCCACAGTAACTATTGATTGAAAAGAATTTTGTAGTCAATATACAAAATTTTTTGACACGCATCAAGATGAACATGAAAATGTAAGGAACAAGTCATGAAGCAAAAAGAGAAGCGTGTGTTTTTTTGTTGTTTGTGTTTGTGTTTTTTTTTTTTTTTTGTGTGACGGAGAGAGAGAGAGAGAGAGAGAAGGGGGGGGGGGGGGAATTGCAAAGAACTAGTACCATCTATGCAATTTGGAAGATACATGGTAGCTGGTACCACCACCCTTGTCAAAGAACATTACTGTGTATTCATTTAACCCAAAAAACAAGTAAAAGTGTGGACAAAAAAAAAAGTAAAAGCGTATTCATTTCTTTTTTCCTTCTTTTCTTGCAGGTGCAGGGTCAAATAAAAGGGCAAATAAACGGGAAAAATTAAAAACAAATCCGAGGGAACATTGGCAATAACTTAGTAAGCAAATACAACTTTAATAGCTAAAACCACCAGTTAGAAAGCCCAATTTGAGATGTGCATGGGGCACAATTATGATAAAGGTTGTGAGCTACGATGTTGATTTTGGCTAATATTAAACATAAAATATGAAAAAAAAAGTAGTTGCTTCCGAAACAAATAGCAATTAAACAACTAACAAAACAATGACGAAGGAGGAAACATCTTTACTATCTCTAGTTGATATCCTACACTATATAAAAGAAAGCTATGTACAACCAATTTAACCATTTTAAATATCGAATCAAATTGCATTGAATCTTTCTGGTATTAGTCATACAATGTAGGTATTCAGATTTCAAATCCTTGCTTTTTTATTATAGCAGCAATTTATTTGAAACCTAACTAGGATTTAATTATTTATTTGCAGACAATTCTCATTTGTAATTGCCATAACTATTGAATTTCTGCTTGCTGCATGAGGCTGCTATGGCAATTGGTTTGCTCAATGTTGTTTCATGGACAATATGAATCGGCGAAGTTATTTATCTTGGTCGATTGAGACTTCTAATTAAGCGAAACAAAGCCAAAAAGTAGCCTTATCATAATTTTCCATTGGGATGTTTAACTAGTTATTTTACAAGATTGCTATCACTTGAAACTGATAATTTGACAGATTAACCAAAAAACTGAATGGGATGGTCATCTTTTTCAAGCACCCTTCTTGCCACCAAGAAAATTATTTATTTTTAGGAGGATCTAAAGATTATGATCCGCCTTCCATTTTCTTAATATCTGCAATCACAACACATGAATATTCAAATAAGAATTCTTTCTCTCCAGTGCAACAAAAATCTTAAGGTGAAACACATGTTCATTACATTTTATTCCCCTCATTTAAATACCATTAAATATGTCATAATACCAGCCAAAGAAATACAATAGTGGAGTACTAATACAGATGTTGCAGTCAAAATAATTCACAAATTCCAAACTCCAAAACTAGGTAGAAGCCTGTTGGATTTGTCATCAACCAAAATTGTGACATATTCAATCTCATTAGTGACTAGCCATTTAGCCCATATTTTTCGGGACAAAACATGTAATCCTAGCAAATTAAAGAAAGCTATCCCTCCAAAAAAGATGAACCAATCAAAACTAATTTGTGCATTAAGTTACGAGCAAATTCAACAAATAGCCAGAAAAACAATCAAATCTCACCTACGAATTTTGTCAAACAACTTTTAGACAAATACATATACATATAATTCACATTAAAAAAACGTAACTTCTACCCAACGTATTTGGTTTATTATAGGACTTTGACTTCTGAGAGCCAGTTTGAGACCAAGAAGCCCCAGAATGTGCAAACTAACATCATATTTTTTGTGAGAAAGAGAGAGAAATTGTGAGCGGACAAGAAAAGAAACCAATCAGGTCACAACAGTCTTTAGGCTTTCAATTTTTAGGTTTTCTTAGTCAAACAAACATGCCATTTTGATTATGTACTCACAGCTTTCTGAAACAGCTTTATGGTCCATTTGTAATTGCCTTTAGTCCATCTAATACACTTCACAAACTTTCATTTTTCTAGCACTAGTTCTAGTCAAAAAGTAACACAGTATCTGATGGCCAGTGTGCAACTCAGAGCAACCAAAAGAAGCAAAAGAGAGCGCATTTCAGTAATGTCATTTTTTAACAAAGTACCGGAACCTGAGGCCCCCCAGTATCTTGATTAAATAGAATATTTGACTCTAAGAATAAACAACTAAATACAAATCAAGTCCTAAAATATGCAAGCAGAGGTGAATAATCAAGGCGGAAGAACTCATTCAGGGAAGAAAATATCCACATAAAACAGATCTATGTACCATAAGTGGCTCAAATTAGACTCCAACTGCAAATACAATACTAGCCAACAGGCTGAGGACGACCCATGACAATTATATTCCTTGAGAGTGAACATTTTACTACACAATGTGTTATATACAACTAAATTACAATTGCAAAATGACATGTTATTAATTATTTCTGTAAACCTTACAAACTTGATTTCAAGCCAGAACTATAAGTACAGGTATAGCAGTAAATCTGCTGTTCTAGCCTCCAGTTTATTTCACAAACTTAGACTTCAATGAAGAATGAGATTGAATAAAGTTTTAGAATTAAAAGCCCTCCCCCTAGACGATTCCAAAAACTAAGGCCAACCGAAACACTGAAAATAGACATTGCTCCAGTGGATGGGATAGGGGGTTATGTAGCAATTTATAGTTATCCACACTGTAATGGATTGCCAGGGTAAACCCTAAGGAAAAATAATGAAATTTTGCTATAACATGAAAATGGCAGCATGATCTAATGATCCATTGGTCAATGTGAAGATGTTGTCACTGACTGTCTTCCAAACCAATGCTCAAGAATTGTGGATTGAGATTTTCAGTTTGTTCATACAAAACTTAACAGATCAGAAAATTTTAAGGATTTCATGTTCAAGCATTCACCAAATAAGCCCTATTTTTCTAATTTCCATGTTACATGACGTATGTTATGCGCAATCAGCTGTAATTTCCAAACTTGAAGAGCTATTATCATATTAATAGTCTAAATGAACCCTCAGTGGTAGATCTCAAACTTTCAATCAATATATATATATAGTGCCAACATGTATATTTCAGAAAAATAATTAAATAATTTAAACCTAACAAAATTGTCATCTTGTTCCTCTTTTTCATGATAGTTGTCTTATTGTTTCCTTTGCCCATAACAAAACTTAAAAATTGAATTGAACTCCTCCTGTGTCCTCCTGGTACCCACTGTAGTTCAGTTCCACATGGAAGTGACGTGTTACTAAATGTTTTATTCTCACAAAACTAAAACCATATTACAATAAGATCTGCTTATGTTCAATTCTATTTTCCTAACAAGAGAAGCTCGGGAATAAAAGAATGGCTCTTTTCATTGTTTCTTCCTCGTGTATGTTGCAAGACTGCTGGATGTCCAATATAGCTTTCTGTCATTCAAAATGGAACAGAACATAAAATTCACTATTTTAATGTTTTGATTCCTTATTTACATCCATGGATATTGTATCAGTTTTCTTTTCCATGAAAATTCACACTGAACTAATCCTGTTTAATATCTGATGTGCTTCATGAGGGGAAAGGGGTATGGTAAAATTGGGAGCCACAAATAAATCTAATGGGGTAGCTACTGAGTGTTTAATCAAATCTAAAAAGTCAAAAGTCAGAGCTTATCACAACCAAACTAATCGAGGAAGTCAAAAGTCATAACTTGCCATAACCAAACTCCTTGTCTAGCCGTGATATCTGCTTGCTAAGTCAACCTTTTCCAGAACAGGTGGAAAACTTTCCAATCAAACACAATGATGAAGTTATAATAATAATGGCTGCGTTTGGTTACATTATTTGAGCCATTTTTTGAAAAAAAAATTCCCAATCCCATTTGGATTGATGGAAATTATTTAGTTAAAAAGTAAAAAATTTTTTGGTCAAACTTTTTCACCAAATTTTGTCACCAAATTTTCATTCTAAATTTCAAATGAACTTTAGAGACTTTTTACACAATTATTCACAAAAGCATGCATGTTTATGTTCAAAATTTGTTTAGAAAAATTGAAAAAATTGGGAGTGACAAAATGAGATCCATTTTCGATAGGTTTTGAGGTCAAATGACGAAACGGATGACGTAACGGACGACGAAGCGGATTCCGCTTCTTTAAGTAGACGACGAAGCGAGCGTCCACTTTTTTAAGCAAACGTCTGCTAAGACACAAAAATGTCTTAATGGACGTCCGCTTCTTTAAGCGAACATCCGTTTTTTCAAGCAGACGTTCACTTTTTTCAAACCACTATTATGTCACATTAAAAAAATTTTCACATTCAAACACTTTTTTAACTTTCTAAACAAGTTAACAAAAAATAATCCAAATATATATTTCAAATAATTTTAAAAAAATACTCCAAATAACACTATCGAGACAATAATACTTGGAAACAATATATGGCAACAAGAAAACATAAGCCAGAGCAATGAATTTGAAGAAATCAGATCCATTTCAAATTGCTTCTATAGTGTTCCAAATAATCTTAAAACAATGAAGGGCCAGTACTTGAATTTGACATTTGCTTACATCGAACTCCAAACCTAGCCGAAACAAAAAAGTTACCTCTTTTAAACAATAATATGTTCCAACACACCAAATTCTCATTCAAAATAAAATAGACTCTAGTGTTACCCACCATCTCAACCGCTCATTTTCAGGCAAAACCAACCAATTTGGTGACTATACTGCTCTCAACCAGCGAAAATCGTCCATATTGGCCCAATTCTCTGTCTCTTCACTCAAATTTTCCCCCTCAAGATCCTTCTCAATCCCATTGTACCTCAAACAATACGGTGCAAACCTCACCCCACTACTATCCTCAATTATCGGCCTACTCCTTGCGCTTAGATAAAAATCACACCTTTTAGTATTATGAATCCTAATCTAATGCGACGCCAACACGAAAACACATTCCTCCACTTCCTCTATCAAAATTGACCCAAAAATTGGACCAACATGAACCCTACATTCTCTCACCTTGTTCACAAAAAATGCCCTCAAACAGCCATTCAATTTCACCTTACAACCCCTCAAAATCCGACAGCTAAACTCCCCAATTTCAAAATCCCTATTGAATTCTTTGAGTAAAACCTCATTCTCATTAGCCCTAAATCGTGGTGATGGTTCCAGAACCCCACTAAAACCGACATTTCCTATTCCCAATTCTGGCTTTTCAGACTCGTTTACGACGTCGGATTGAGCTAGATTGAAACCGATCCCCTCTTTTTGTTTTTGAAGGAGAATTTCGTCTTGGGGATGACTCGGGAGATGATGTCATCGAGGGATGTTTTGAGGCAAGTGCGGACTTAATAAGAGGGCAAGAAATAGGAGCTCTGGGCTGCGAGTTTTTTGAGGGTGCAGATTGAGACGGCAATGTTTTGGAGCACGGATTTTCAAGAATTGGGGTCTGAGGAGGAAGAGGAGCAGCCGGGAGTGGACTGAGAAATGCGAGAAAGGTGGGATTCATTGGGGAGTTTGGATTCGGTTGAGAGAGTGAGGAAGGACTGAGTGGACTCGGTGTTTGAGAGGGGGTGGTCCGAGTTGGGTGGTTTCTGGGAGATGCGTGATTGGTGAAGATTGGAGAGGCGTTCTGCCATTGTTGCGTAGTCGCGCTAAAGGGCTGCATCATCATGGGATCGAGATGCGGTGGCGGCATGCGGTGGTGGAAGGTTATCTTCCGCCGTTTCCATCATCCTCTACTTTCTGTTTCTGTTTTCCAATACCTTTGTAGACTGTTTTCCAATACTTTTGTGAGAAAATTGTATTTTTGGTACCAAATGTTTGGGGTATCGACAGTTTTAGTTCCTAAAGTTTGGACAAATGTAAATCTAGTACCAAAAGTTTTAAATTTTTAGCAAATTTAGTCCTATTGACCAGTTTTACAAAAATCTTATTAGAATCTAGTCACGTGATACTTACGTGCCGATTACAAAATTTTCAAAAGGAATTAGATTAAAGAAAAAAATTTAATTACTATAATTTGTAATTAAGGACACTAATTTGAGTTCATAAATAATAAATGAGTGGATAAAACTGAAAAAATCTGCCTAGATAGTGCATTTGCATGTGTGCCTTTAATTACAAATTATGGCAATAAATTTTTTTTCTTTTTTTTAATTATTTTTGAAAAATTTTGTAACCATCACGTGAGTTTCATGTGATCAGATTCTGATAAGATTTTGAGAAAAGTGATTAATAGGACTAAATGTGCTAAAAAATTAAAACATTTGGTACTAGATTTGCTTTTGCCCAAACTTTAGGGACTAAAACTGTTAATGCCTCAAACATTGGGGACTAAAACTGCAATTTTCTCATACTTTTGTAGACTGGACTACAAGTTTCACCTCTAGTTATAGAAGAAGGTTTGTGATGAATTCAAACGTTAAATGGTTAACTACAAAATATATAGTAGATTAAAGAGTTACATAATTGAATTACAAACAAATTTAACGAATTGAATATGTAACTTATTACTCAAAATAATATTTTTAATGTATTCTAACAAATCCAAAAATTTTCAATTATTATAGATACAACTAAATGGATGCAAAAAATAGAAAGTAAGTGAATGGAAAAGATACAAATCCCTTTTGGATTTTTAAATATTTATTTTAACAATTTTTGGAACATCAATTTTGGTAATCTGAAATCAAACAAACAGAACATTCATTTTATTTATTTATTCTCCAGCCCAAGCCTTCAACTAAAGCATCCTCTATTTCACCGTCACCATGCTATTCTCATTGCCATACCTACGTTCATACATTAACAATATAAGAAATGGCTATACTAGGCTGTAGTGAAAGAATTAAAGCATTTGCTGGCATTCCAGTACATTGTGACCTCAACTAATGCTCAGAATTCGGATCAAGAACAGTGCCTAAGGAGTAAGCGTCAAATATGATTGCATTGACAAATTACAATAACCTGGTACAAAAATTTTGAGCAACATAAGGGTTAAATGGGTTACCTACGAAACAATCCAAAAGATTAAGTAGAAAGAAAACAAAATTAAGGATGAACCAAAGAGAAATGCTTGCTTCTTTTATACTCATGTCGACTCCTCCACTTCTGCAACTGCCTCCTCTTGTAGCTTCTTCAAAGACGAAGGAGGTCTAGGAATAATGCTCTTATTCCATTTTCTGTCAAGTTTTCTTGACAATCTCTTGTTGATTCCCTCCTCAAGCTCTCTCTGTAGCTTAAAAGTCAGTATACAAGCAATCTATATATGATGAAATAAAGGCACAATTACACTGCAGAAAAAGTAAATTGAAAAGTCCAAGATGAAAATTCTCACAAAAAGAAGTTGTAATATAAGTTTATAGGATGAAAAGAGTTGAAAGTTTAGACACAAGAAATTAAATAAGAACAACCCACCCACATTATCTATTGAAAAAGAAGAATTTTGCAGTCAATATACAAATTTTTTTGACATACATCAGGATGAACATGAAATGTAAGGAACAAGTCATGAAGCAAAAGGGAAGAGTGTTTGTTTTTGTTGTTTGTGTGTGTTTCTTTTGTTGTTTTTGTTTTTGGTTTTTTTGGGGGGGGGGGGAGGGATGGGGAACAAGTACCATCTATGCAATTAGAAGATGCATGGTAGCTGGTACCACCACCCTTGTAAAAGTGTATTCATTTCTGTTTTCCTTCTTTTCTTGCAGGAGCAGGGTCAAAGAAAAAGCCAAATAAACAAGAAAAAGAAAAAACAAATCTGAGGGAACATTGGCAATAACTTAGTAAGCAAATGCAACTTTAATAACTAAAACCACCAGTTAGAAAGCCCAATTTGAGATGTGCATGGGGCACAATTATGACAAAAGTTATGAGCTACGATGTTGATTTTGGGCTAATATGAAACATAAAATATGCACACAAAAAAAAAGTACTTGCTTCCAAAACAAATAGCAGTTAAACAACTAACAAAACAATGAGAAAGCAGGAAACATCTTTACTATCTCTAGTTGATATCCTACACTATACAAAAGAAAGCTATGTACAACCAATTTAACCATTTTAAATATCGAATCAAATTGCATTGAATCTTTCTGGTATTAGTCATACTATGTAGGTATTCAGATTTCAAATCCTTGCTTTTTTAGTAGAGGAGCAATTTATTTGAAACCTAACCAGGATTTGGTTATTTATTTATAGTTAAATTTCCTTTTGCAAACAATTCTCATTTGTAATTGCCACAACTTTTGAACTTCTGCTTGCTACACGAGGCTGCTATGGCAATTGGCCTGCTCAATGTTGTTTCCTGGACGATATGCATTGGCGAAGTTATTTATCTTGGTTGATTGAGACTTCTAAACATGCGAAACAAAGCCGAAAAGCAGCCTCATCATAATTTTCCATTGGGACGTTTAACAAGTTATTTTACAAGATTGCTAAACCTGAAACTGTATTTTGACAGATCAACCAAAAAATTGAATGGGATGGTCATCTTTTTCAAGCATCCTTCTCGCACTGAAGAAAATTATTTATTTTTAGGAGGATCTAATGATTATGATCCGCGTTCCATTTTCTTAATATCTGCAGTCGCAACACATGAATATTCAAATAAGAATTATTTGTCTCCAGTGCAACAAAAATCTTAAGATGAAACACATGTTAATTATATTTTATTTCCCTCATTTAAATACCATTAAATATGTCACAATACCAGCCAAAGAAATACAATAGTTGAGTAGTAATACAGACGCCTGTTGAATTCGTCATCAACCAAAATTGTGACATACTCAGTCTCATCAGTGACTAGCAAATTTAGCCCATGTTTTTCGGGTCGGGACAAAACATGTAATCCCAGCAAATTAAAGAAAGCTATGCCTCCATAAAAGATGCACCAATCAAAACTAATATGTGCATTAAAGTTATGAGAAAATTCAACAACTAAGTAGAAAAACAATCAAATGTCACCTGAGGAGCATTTTGTCGAACAACTTTTAGACAAATATATCTACATATGATTCACATAACAAAAACGTAACTTTGCTTATCAAAAACACAAAAATGTGAAAGATTATAGTACCCTTTACGCATTTGGCGAAACTCGCTAGACTGAACTCATTCCAAGCTGATCTTTGAAGCCGCAGCATAAACAACTCCCCTTTTAAGTCAATAATGTAATGCCAAGTATCTTCGGGGGAATTCTGGTAATTTTGGCTAAGATTTGGGTGAAGTGGATAAATTGAAAATTTATGAGGGACTAAAGTGCAATTGGGAGAAATCTTTATTTTGCCTAAAAGGCTTAGGGCATTTCTCTTTTCTTCATTTTTCTCTCATCTCTTTCATTTCTTCTCTACTCCTCTTCCAAAGAATTCCCAACTCATGGCTCTCCTTTTCTCTTGAAGAAGTAAGGAGAACTTTCCACTCAAGGAGAAGCAAGTAGAGAAAACTTGAGACTTCAACTCCATCTCCCAACCAAAGTAAATTTTTCCTAAACTTTCCTCACATTTCATGGGTTTGGTTGTAGTAGGATTAGTGTAATTAGTGGATGATTAATGGAAGTTTTAGAATCTCTTGTGCTTTAATGATCATGTGCTAAGTGTTTGTAGTGTATATATGTCAATTGGGTGGTTGATTTAGGAAGAATATGGGTGAAGAACAATTAGGGCCAATGTATGATTTATGACTTGCATTTATGATTTATGAAGTGTAATGAGTGTAATGAGTGGTTATACTGCCTTATTATGCCATTTTGGGGTCGGATTGTTGATTGGATTATGTTGGGTTTGGATGGATTGAAGTTTGTGGGTGTGGTTGGGGAAATTTGTAGTTTTCGTAGGTGAGACGTGGGCAGAGGTAGATGAGACGCGGCCATGGCTCACTTGGCTCGCGCCCGCAGCAAGTCTCTGGTGGATGAGCCGCGGGTGAGGACGAGTGAGCCGCGGTGAGTTGGAGCCCGCGGCTCAATCAGCCGCGGACAGGCTAAAGCCAGCCGCGATCGCTGCTGGCCAGGCAGAGGCTGCAGCTCAGCCCTTGCAGTGAGCCGCAGCTGGTTCGTTTGGATCTGCGGGTGCGGATCAGAAGGGTCCACCCGCGGATCACTTCAGTTTTTAATCGTTTTGTTTTGTTTTGTTTCATTCTACGTTCTAAGTCCAAATTTGAGTTTCAATTATGATTTTTGGGTAAAGTTAGTATATAATTTGGATGTTTATTTATATGTTTTAGACGAAGAACATGGCCGATAGTTTTGTGAAGTATTAAGTTAGCTCGGGATCGAGGTAAGTGGGACTTGTATCCCTTGCATTTTAGAAAATGATATTGTCAAAGTATGATCAGTTTTGAAACTATGTTTGCTATAGTAAATAGGCTTGATTGTGATTATGTTGTTAATTTACTATGATTTGACAATATAAGATATGAATGAATTATTTGAACGATGAAATGAATGTATGTGTAATGTTATATGTTTGGATCCGAACTGATCGAGGTGATAGTCAGTATGACCTGAGCTGACCTGGGTATAAAGTTAGTAGGACCGAACTGACCGGGTAAAAGTCAGTATGATCGAGCAACCGGGTTACAGTGAATGACTGGATATCCAAGGCTTTGTTTGAATGAATTGAACCTTTGTTTGAATGTGATGATGCTCTTGTTTAAGTGCATTGTCCATGTTTTGATACTTGATTTGGATTTGTGACTAATTGTGCATTTCCTAGTTCCTTCGTACTTATATGAACGATTAATTAAGTGTTTTGAACGTAGTTATATGTATGACACCTTCAAGCCACAAGGTGATGCTTTTGCCACTTACTGAGTGATTTTGTCACTCACCCCTTTCATTTTGTTGTGCAGTAACAGGTGAATTGTAGAGGAGGATTGTACTAGCATTCGGGGTATTCAAGGTGATTAGATAATAGTATGCTAGTGAGGTTTTGGTAGTTATGTTATTTATGTTATTTAGACTATGCTGGTACTATGTTAAGTAAGGTTAAGACTCTAGTGATTGTATTCGGCATCTAAAACTGTGTATCTGAAGTAGTAAATACTATGGTATTGGATGACAATGTACTTGTACCTAATGCTATCATTTGACTTGGGATATTGTTAATGGCTTGGTATATGAAATATTTGAGATGTGTAAGTTAGATGCTTTGATTAATTGAACCTTGTGACTCAGCTTAACTTGATCACGACGGTATTATGTCTCGAGCACGGGATGTGACAAATAATCTCCTCGTTTAGTTCTTCCATGGTTTTGGCTCTAATCTTTTTCAACTCCTCTCGTTTGTTGGACATCATCACCACGTTAGAAGAAGCAGAAGAAGAGGACCCTCATGAAGTCCTCAGAGCAGAAGCTGTTGGAACAAGCGTGGGACACATTTGGGCAATACGCGCCCCATGAAATGAAGATTTGGGTCAGACCCAATTTGCCAGCGAAGCTGAAGCTCGTTGGCGAAGCAATGGATAAGCTCATCATCTATTATCTTCCCCTCCTCCTTTTCTGCTATGCTTTCTCACTCGCAGCCTTCGTCTGCAGAAGGGCTGATATGGACAAGGCTGACAGACACACAACGGTAAGAAATCACCGCATTGGGAGTTGGGACATTAATTTATGATTTGGTAATGATTTAACAGGAGGGAGAGTAAAAACTATTGTGGATTGATGACAAAAAAATTCTTTGGTTAGCAAAAATACAGTTGGGTGGATTTGGACGTGGATTTCCAGTCCAGTTTTGACCGTGAACTCTAGTGATAGTTAGGATGAGATTTTGATTCAAAATAGAAAGAAAAAAAAAGTTTCAAACTTTCTACAACATATTCGTTACAACTAGAATTGCTATATTTTTGCTTGAAATGTGCAAGATGAAAGTCTCATGTATGGTTTTGAAAAGGGAGCTCGCTTATCTCACTGAAATTTATGTCCTGATCGCAGTTTAATTCATTCAACTTTTATTTTTGTGTCCTCTGAACAAAATTTCATTTCCGTATTAGTAATTCCTCACGATTTAGTGATCGAAGCTAATATTAGCGTCCTCTCATATTTGTTAATGACAATCCACCTAACTTTTTTAATTATTTAAAAAAAATCCAATTTTTATTATAATTAAGATTTCCGTTAAAATATGGTAGAATTGTGATTACAATGAAAGATAAGAGTTTTTCTTTCTTTTTTCTTTTTGGTCTTTTCAAAATGTTAAAAAATATATATATAGGAATAACAATATCAATTTTTTAATAGAGGCGATATGCTCTTAGTTTCTTCCTTTATTTGCCTAAGATTTGTTATGATGAAACATTAGTTGGCATGAACAATTGTTTCAATCTTGTACAAGGTCTAACGAAACAAATTTTGGTTTGTGGGTATTGGAACCAACCCGTAGTTGGTATTTAGTAATTGAAAATCGAAATCGAGAATCGGAATCAAACCCTCAAATTGGTGAGTTTTGTGAAATCTCACCAAAACTCACTCACTAATGATTCTTACATCCAGACATCCGTAGGAATCATCTGGACGTCTGAAACCTCGTCCGGATATCGTCTGCATCAATTCCGCATGTTCTAGGCATGCAGACATCTAGATGGTCCATGTGGACTTTCGGATGACTTGTAAATATGATTCTGATTTTCAGCAAATCAAATAATAATTATAGTAGTGATACTCGTTTCAGGTACTGAATTAAATAAATATGTTAGAATCGATAGATTCATTCTAAATTCAAAAGGAATGATTTCGATTCCAAGTGCAAACCAAACGCCCTGGCAATTGGACAGTGTCAAGACACTAAATAAGAACAAAAAAATCTTGCATGATGACACTTGAAAAACAAAGCATAAGAAATTTTTTTAGGGGAATAAAAAGAAGAAAAAATGTTCTGATTTAAACTTGGCACTCAACATGGTGGGTCCCAAGAGAAAAAATGCAAATTGGGCGGTCATGATAAAAGTGGAACTAAATGATTAATGATGGTCTGGAGCCGCAAGCAGCCAACAGTGGTGGGTATATGGTGCATAGTGCCTTCAAAAAAAAAAAAATTTAGGACTTGTAATTCTAATTTTTGTAAAATGTGATTTAAAAAAAATCAACGGTGTTTGGTTTTAACTTTAAAAATTTAAAAGTAAAGTAAAAAAAAGTAGTTAAAAATATCAAAAAACAAATTTTTTAAACATTAGAAATTAAAAGCTGAGAAAAAAACTATTGAAAACAAGCTCAAATTTTTTATTTTCTTATGTTGAGAAATATAAATTTCATTTTCCTTTATCAAGCCTTTTAAATGTCTAGTGTAATTTTAAAGTTTTGACACAACATCAATTCGATCTATAGGTGTATATGTTATTTTTTTTAAGTAGTAGATTCAACTCTGTTGAACTTGCATATACAATTTCAATTTTTATTTAAGAAAAAACTTATTTTCAAGGATAAAAATATTAAGTGACTGAAAAATCATACAAAATACTAATAAATTGAAAAGAAAAAAAAAAGCTTCTTGAGTGATAAGATGCTCCTATTGCATTTTACATGCAATTTTAATCTAAAGAAAATAAATTCTGTCATTTCTGCAGAGAAAATCAACTTAATCTTTACTGTATTAACCGACTTGCCCTCTCACTTTTATTTATTTCCCTTCTGGGACCAACATCTTTATGTATTTAAAAAAACAAAATGGTATAAAAACAAAAAAGTAAAAAGGGCAACGGAGGCAAAAATCATCGATTCATCATCGGAAAATTCATTCAATCACTGTCTTCCACATTCAATCAACAATTTTTCAAAAATAAAATTAAAAAAAAACCCTCTTTTTCCATTCAATTTCTCATCTTCAATAATTCCCAAATCTTCCGAATCAAACCCTAATTCCGATAAACGGCGACGGGATGGATTGTGAAGCTTTAATGGTGTGAAAATTTTTTCGGTAGTCATGGGGGTGGCGGGTTCAAAGTTGGAGAAGGCTCTGGGCGACCAATTCCCTGAAGGCGAACGATATTTTGGTCTCGAGAATTTTGGAAATACTTGCTATTGCAATAGCGTACTACAGGTTTTCTATATATTTTTAATTTTCTGTGGCATTTGTTATTGATTTTGGGATGATTATTTGAGTTACTGTTTTTTGTTTTGTTAATTTTTTGGTTTAAATTTGCAGGCACTGTATTTTTGCGTACCATTTCGGGAACAGTTGATAGAGTACTATTCAAATAACAAAACCCTTGCTGATGCAGAAGAAAATCTGTTGACTTGCTTAGCTGACCTGTTTATGCAGGTATATTATTACTTTATATTGATTGTGTGGTTAGACCATCAGTTTCTTGTCTTTCTGTTGTTGAATCTATGCTGGGTTCTGATTTCTTGCTCTGATGTAGTCTTTTAGCCTGTAGAATTATCATATCCCAATGTAATAGACCTACAAGATTTTGTAGTTGAGGGGTCGGCATGGTTAAACTAATATTAGTTATGTGGTTGCTTGGAAGGTTATAAGAAACAACGGATTAAGTTGTTGAATTTTTAGCTCATCCATATTAAAGGGGCATAAGGGCTTCTTAAATTAATTTGGAGGCTGTGCTACTCAGTTCCTTTCTGTATTTTAGTAGCATATTTTATTCTAGTTCTTGGCCGAGGGCAATGGTATGCTGTACCCTAAAACATGGTTTCATGAGAGGCTGCTTGGACAATTCTTACTTTTCATGCTTGTTTACATTAGTCCTGAAGATACGCTTGTTAAAAAGCTGAAAGAGAATTGGATAAAGATAAAACTTCATTTTTTCTGCATAAATGTGGTCAATGTGGGGTCCAATCTTGAAAGTATTGCGCTTTTGATGGACAATGAATTTTTTAATCATCATTCTGCCCAGAGTTTGCTTTCTGGGTACCATGAATATGATGTTCCAATTCTCTTTCTAGCTAAAAAAGGACTTCATCACAAGTATTTTTGTTATGCTTTCTTATGGAACTATTTTGGCAGCTTAATATTTGCTTTGTGATGGCTTTCTTGACCAACAAATCAGAAGGGTTAAGATTGTTTTGGGCATTACTTTCTAGTATCCTGGATCTCTACCTTGTATTAGAAACACTCTTTGCTTTTGTCTACTTGTGAGAAATTAAAAGTGTTAGGATGTGCATCTTCTTATGATTTTGGACCTTTTTATTGCTAATCTTTTTTTCAAGTAATGAGATGTGATTATTTTATGGGGATACAATTCAAGATTTTGTATTGAAATATCTTCATGTTATAAAAGCCTCCTGTATGCAATGCATGGGTCCGTGGTGTTGTAATGTCATCTGACAACCGTTAGAAACGTGTAAAGATTTAATGATCAAATTTTTTTTGTAGGGACCCCCGGGGGGGGGGGGGGGGGGGGGAGATTGTCTGTAATTTGGACCTTATGTTGCCTTAATTTCTGAATAACATTTAATGCATCCATGGGCTGGGGATTGCGCTAAAATACATTTTCTCACATACTCAATTTGTTGCTCCTGAAATAAGCCTTCTTTGTTTTGTAGATAAGCTCGCAGAAGAAGAAAACTGGGGTGATTGCTCCTAAGCGCTTTGTGCAGAGACTCAAAAAGCAGAATGAAATTTTTCGTAGCTACATGCACCAGGTATGATTACTTGCAAGTTACAGATATAATTCAAGTATTTATCTCTTATTAAATAATGCAGCAAATTACATCAACACCACTACGAATTTGAGGATGGGATGATGACAATACCCATCCACTGTAGAAATTGAAATTGATGATCTTTCACTTTTAATTTGACAATGATTTTGCATATTTGTTTGGTTGGCATTCAGTATTGGTAATGGAAATGCTGGAATTAATTTTGATGTAGATAGAAGTTGCATGCATGTTTAAGCACTTGTTTCATATTTTGACATTTTATGAATAAATGAATGTAGTTATGGGTTCAATACCTGACAGTTATTAACTTCGAATTAATAGTAATTTACCTTTAGAAAATGAATATTCTGCAATAAGTCCCTCTTTTGGTGCTTTTGTAAGTTCAGCAGGTATTCCTTTTGCTGCCATCACTTCATAGCATCCGTTCTTTTTTTAATTCAGAATGACCACTTGTGCGAATGTACCACTTGTAATACAACACTATCTTAGTAATGGGCACATCAATCTTACCCATGTCAAAACTTATGGGCGCTCAATTTTCTGTAATTCTTATGGATTCCTATAGAGAATTTTAGTCTCTTGCTTATGTGAGTGTTTTCCTTTTGCTCCTTTCTATTTGATGTTTGTTGTGGGTTTGGGATAGAATAGATTATTCTTGGATGTGGCAACAGATGTAAATTTCTATGGACAGTTGGCAATAGATTATTTTTCAAAATTTATGGAGATTTCTCATATGATACTGAATGATTGCATTTTTTGCTCCTGCTGTTAGAAGCAGTCTTCATTCATTGCATGATTGCCTAATTAATATGAGTAAATTTTGGTTGCTGAGTCTTGAGATGGGATTAAAGGGCTAATTAATTAATTAATTGATTACATTCTCTGAATAAAAATGAAGAAAAGAAACCCTCTTAATGATCTGAGTGCGTACTGCAAGATGTTTCTCTTGTTGTCTTAGAAAGATAACTTGAACAGTAGGATGCTTTCAATGTGCATCCATTATTAGTTTATTTCATCTTACTATTTTTCACATCTAAATTTTTGTGTTGGAAACTAGTGGGAAGTGATCTTTGGAATTGTATAGACCATTTGATTGTGATGTTCCAATGTGAGGTTAAATTAATTTCTCTCTTATTTAGGCTGCCTTTCGCAGTATTGCAATATTCCAATAATTGGCTGGACTACATTGGAGCTCTTGGATATTTATATGAGCATGTCTGCTGATTTCTTTAAACCCTTATTTGATATCTACATACGGATGCCTTGTTTTTGGAATTCGCCAAATCACTGATTTTTTCCTCCTTTTTCCATTGCTGATGGTGTACGTTTAGGATGCTCATGAGTTTCTGAACTATTTATTGAATGAATTGGTCGACATATTGGAGAAAGAGTCACGGGCTGCAAAAAGTGACAGTGACACTTCATCACCATCTGAAAAGATTGCAAATGGACCGATGAATATCCATGCTAATGGGACAAAGAAGGAGCCTCTTGTCACGTGGGTGCACAAGAATTTCCAGGTAACTTTGCTCAGAAGTCTATTGTTCACTTTGTTTTTATGTAGTTTGTCAGTGTCCCATGAGGGAAAATTGGCTGCAGTCTTGCCTTAAGACAGTTTTTCTTTCATCATGGGTTTTTTTTTTTTTTTTCCTCCCTATCATTGTGGTTAAAGATAATTTTCTGGATATCGTTCTAAGCTTTGATCCTTTGTGGTATCCTTGTGAGTCTTATGTTGTGGAGTCTAAATATGTGACAGGAAAAATAGTTTCTTTGTTCGATCATTAGGTTTCAATATACAATTCTTTTTAATTGCCTTTCATGGTCGCCATTGGACAGGGAATACTAACAAATGAAACACGGTGCCTACGTTGTGAGACAGTGACAGCAAGAGATGAAACTTTTTTAGACTTGAGCCTTGATATTGAACAGAACAGCTCAATTACAAGCTGCTTGAAGAATTTTAGTTCTACCGAGACTTTGAATGCAGAGGACAAATTTTTTTGTGACAAGTGCTGCAGGCAAGTCTGTTCCTTGAATTTGTGTAGATGTCTTCCTGTTAATATAACCTGACAAGTTATCTTTATTAACTAATTAGTTCTGGCTATAGTTTTAGAATTGAGCTTAGTTTGATCCAGTTATGTTTTGTACGCTGAGCTTTAGTAGCTTAGATTTTTAAACTTGTGATTATGTATTTTATTGCTTGTATAGTCAATCTTGTGAATTTTATTGAAGGCTCCAAGGTTGTCTTCATTAGGCTAGTAACAATCATGGGTGAGCTTTTGTGGGCTGAGCTTCATGTAGTTTGGTAAACTCTGTGGCCCTTGTTTTAACACAACGTGGGATAAACCCTTTTAAGTTAAAAGCATGAAGGTTCCAACTACCCAAGGTGATATTTTTGGACCAAACCATATCCATATCGCTTTGGTTTGGACATGCTCAGTCAAGGGTCCGGTTCTCCTGTTTAATCTGCCATTCTGTAAGAAAGGTTAAAGAAATGCAAAATATTAGAGATTGTTTATCTGGACTACATATGCTTGTCTACTGAACTTTTATGGTAGAATATGTTGCTAGGAGCATCAGTTCATTCTGGTCTAGCAACTTCTGTTGTGAAAAGGACGGTGTTAGATGAACAAGTGACTGTAAATTTCTGGAATTTCTCGTTAGCCATCCACCTGAAGTGCCTTTCTGTGTTTACAGCTTGCAGGAGGCCCAGAAGCGAATGAAAATAAAGAAGCCACCGCACGTATTGGTCATCCATTTAAAGCGATTCAAGTACATTGAACAGTTGGGCCGGTATAAGAAACTATCCTATCGTGTTGTTTTCCCACTTGAACTGAAGTTAAGTAACACGGTTGAGGATGCAGATGCTGAATATTCCCTTTTCGCTGTGGTTGTACATGTGGGGAGCGGGCCCAACCATGGACACTATATCAGCCTTGTGAAAAGTCACAACCATTGGTTATTCTTTGATGATGAGAATGTGGAAATGATTGATGAGTCTGCTGTGCAGACTTTCTTTGGATCATCTCAGGAATATTCTAGTAACACAGATCATGGCTACATCTTGTTTTATGAACGAGTTACTGCTGCTAGCACAAGCTGAGAGGAAATGCGATTCATCCTCAATTGATCTTTCCAATTTTGAACAAGATTTCTGTTTGAACTAGATTTCCGTTTGAACGGTTATCGGTTATCATAATTTTTTGCTTGTAATCTTCCTATGTATTCTAGGAAAATTTTCAAAAGTCTATTGAGTTAAGATGGAATGAGAAAAATATGTACTTAGTTTTTTGCCATGTACAGTGGATGGTGAAAGCTCGCTGTCCTTTATTTTGCCACAGAAAAAATAAAGGAAAAAGACGCAGTGTATATTATATGATGGTGAACCATCGTAGTTTTAGTGTACTATGCGTTTTGTGCTCTCTCTGCCGAGGAGAATTTTTTCTAAACAGTCTCCCTAATGAAAGAGAATTTCTTTGATGTCACCCCTAATGACATAAAATATAATACAGTATCTGTTACATAAAAACTAGACCAATTTCTGTTATATGGTCTCTCTTGCACTGGATTGCCAGAATGTGCCAATCAGATTGTTAATAGACGTTTGATCATAATGGGTAATTTTGTATCTGAGAACCGCAAATGTGTTGCCGAAGATATGAGAAAGCAAGTTTCAAGGATTCGATAGTTCTCGTATGCCTTCACGTCGTAAATTATTCAATTGGTCTCAAAATCCAGAAGCACAAAATAAGCTTTAAATGGCTAGTACAATTATCACACAAGTTGAACGTGTGAGTAGATTGATTATCCTATGTGTGTAAAAGGAGAAATATTGTTTACATCTTGTAATTTTTTAATGTGTATGTAATAATATAATATGATTCGAAATTATAACCTGCATACAACTTTATTAGTATTTATTTTATATATTGTTTCAAACAATAATCAATGAATGAACTTTAATCTCCATTTATTTTACATATTCATTTCAAAAAATAATTAGTTGACCATTTACGTATAGTACTCCACAACTGATGAAGCATTTAGAGAGTAATTGCTTGGGTTTAGAGCCATTGTAAGTAATCCAGTGCCAATCAAACATGACTGACTGAATAATTGACCCATTTTCGTATTTAGGTAGGTCATGAATATTTTGATTCCATAGAACATATTCAAGTGGCTTTTGAGGATTTCCTGGATAAAATACAATGTTTGGTTCCACTTGACCTCACGGACATGGGATCCGTTCCCCTTTATATTTGCCTTTGGGAACATCAAATTCTTGCAAGGGCTTTTGGCAAATTCATGTGGCCAATTGTGGCTTCATTTGGCAAAGTCATGTGGCCAATTTTGGCTTCATACTGCCACAAATTCTGAATCATGCAACTCAAGACTTATTCACTGGGGATGAGGACTAAATTCTGTACTAGAGTATTTCATCATTTACCATCCCACTCTTGGATTGAACTTGCATAAGTTTTACACACCATCCACACAAATTTCAGTTATGTAAGGAGCTTTAAATGTACTTCCCCATTTCAAGCATGACCTTCTTCACTGCCAAACATATGATAGCAGCAAAGCTGTAAGAGCATCGGTGTAGTAAACGGTGTAATGCCCGCCATTACACTCATGCATTGTACTCTCTCCCATAGCGAGTATATGACAGCCACTACACGCATAATTGAAGAACAAAAACTGAAAGAGTGGGTCCTGTTTGTCCAATTAATTGTGGGACCATGCTATTATACTACATAGAATATAAGTAATAGTGTAATGAAAGATGATCTACGCTATTATTTGTATGAGAAAAGTGCTCTCGAACACACCAAAGTTCCATTACCCTTCTTTTTTTTTATTTTTTTGACTGGACCAAGGGGGCACAGGTGGGGAGGGAAGGTTACGGCTCTGCGGGTGGGAAGGGGAGGAAATAGATCGCTCAGACCAAAAAAGTCCAATTTTTAGCTCGAATCAACTTAGATGCTCAGTGTTCCAAAGAAAAGAAAACTTAGATGCCCAATAAATTTTGGTAAAAGCTCTATATGCTATTAAAAAGTTGCAAATTCTACAACATCACTATGCAGCACCCTTCAATTTCTTACCACTCCTTGCATATGTAAGCATCATTACAATTAGAATGCACTTCTATGACTTTACATGTTATTATTAATCCAATATATTGCACAAAATCTACCTGTTACTGGAGATCAGTAATTTAGAAGATTTACAATGGAACCTCACGAGCTTGTGTTTAGGATACCGTAGACATTAAAAGATCATCGTCTAACAAAGCATCAAGGTCTATCAGATCCTCGTTAAAATCAGCAGCTTCATCCAAATTATCTAGGGCCCTATCATACACAGCCTGAAAAATGAGAGAACATCAATGGTTACCAGCTGCTTCATGTTGCAATATACAGATAAAACTAAATTAATCTTCGGAATACATTTCCCTGAAAGCTACAGAACTTGATTGATTCTTTCCTTGAATGGTGAGTTACGAGTCATTCTGAGTTCTCTGCCTCAGATTTTCATGATGAGCAATTAACTTCACATTATGTCAAAATTTTAAACTTGAAGAACATTTTGAAGGAACTGAATTTTAGCATAATTGAATAGCAAAAAATGTTTAATTGTGAATATCAGGCTATGGTAATAGCCAATAGATCATAACATGTGACAGCACATTTAAACTTGATAAGATACAAAAAATAACAAAGTTAAATTCCACTTTAGTAATTGAAGATAAAAAGAACTAGACAATTCTTCTTGGTCATCGCATCCTCACTCAGATGAAGTCAGTGGCCCATTCCATATGTCCTAAAAATAGCAAAAAACTAACAATTCTCCGGCCAATGATACAGGAAAAAAGGAGGTAAAACTAACTTGTGTGTATTGCAAATTTAGAATCCACAATTTTCTCTAACAACTCAGTGGCCAAGGACAAAAACCACAATAATAAATATCGAACTTAAGTTTTTCAGGTCAAGCAACGAAATAAGCAGAACTTACCTTTTACCCCATCAATTTGCATTGCAGATAGACATCATTCCAAAATTCTACCACTTCCATAGATATGGATTGCTTTATTGATAACTCTCAAAAATATTTGAAAGCATTCAAAATGGATGCATAATCTCCCACAGACAAATGCAGGCATTGTACAAGACAACGAGATGAATTTCATAAATGACTGGTACATCTCAAGGGTTTTGAGAAGGCGTACCTTGGTTTCCTGCATTTCTGAGACAACATTAAGCAGCCTTCTATATTGATCTCTTGCCTCTGGATCCTGGACCATAGATTTGACTCTAGCAAGAGCCTTCTCCAATCTTTCCTCGGTTTGCTTTCTACCTTCTTTGAGGAAGTCATAATCGTCCTCTTCCGCTGATCTACTTGCTCTGCTGGATCCATCAGAAGGTGCTTCTTGTTTGAATCCACGCAATCCACTTCCTTTCCTTCTCCAGCGCAGAATTATCTTCTCTAGAATTCCGACGGACCAGACTATACTTCTGTAATTCTGCCTTATTTGGTGTCCTCTTACATGGGCCTTTTTGCAAAAAGATGCCAAACATTAGAATAGAGACCAGAATATCATTACTGCAAAGACAACTTTAGATGATGTTGCTAAAATAAAAATGGGACAAAAAGAAAAATAAAAAATTCTGCAGGAGACAGGCAAAGACACCTGGATTTTAATGATTCGTTGTCGGATTTGGAGAAATTCTTTTCTACCCTTCCAACTTCGGAATTTATTCTGTATCCGTGTTGCAGCAGCATGCACTGGTTCATCGCGTTGTCCTGCCGTCTTTGTTTTCCCATAAAGAAGTGAAAGAGCGCATTCATCCGATGTCCCAAGCCAACCATCGCCATATTCTTCTTTCTGCTTTCTTTGAAATGACTGCACTCTGAAAACTTGATGTACGCGAGCAGCAGCTTGAGTTGCATTACAGACAGCAGCTAATGAGTCCTTCAAAGATAGTCCATGTGGCAAGTCTCCATTTACAATAGGAGTTGCAGTTCGCTCTGAAGCAGTTTGTACAGCATTTTCCCCAGAAATTTCTCCATTATAACCATCCTTATCATCCTTCACTTTAAGCCATGTGAGATGCGAGTTCAATGCAGATTCAGCAAGAAAACCAGCAATACCCTTATGCCCATTGCTGGATGCAAGGTCAGCAGGAGTTCTTCCCAAAGGATACTTAGGAGTAGGATCCGTCAATGCACCCGCATTTGCACCCAACGAGATAAGGAAAGCCACTGTCCGCTCTCTGATATTGAAATTCCAAGCAAATAAAACATCCACGAAAAGAAATACAGTCAATTAGATTTTGATAAAAATGAGCTAGATGATGACAACAGAGAAGGTGAGAAATTCACTTGCAGTGTCAAACTAGCTGCTAGAATTGCCAAAAATGAGACAACACACGATGAACAGATCAAATCTCTGTAACTAGAACAAATCCAAGAGTCATACCTTCCATAAAATGCTGCCCAATGAAGTGCAGTCCATCCATTTAAATCTCGGAAATTGACACTAACTCCACCAGTTATTGTAGGTTGTAAACCCCAATCATAACCCAAGGCAGCAGCAAGATGCAGCACCCCTTGACCACCATCATCCAATACATTAGGGCCTTTACCCCCTTCAGCAACTTTCTGAAGTAGCCAAAGATGCAGCTGGTCTTTTAAAAGCTTTTGTAGAAGTTGATCCTTTACTTTTTCCATAGAGAACTTCTCAGATGTAATACTATGCATTTGTTCCCATTCATTGTTATCCTCTATCACAAATGATGCAAATTTACTACTCAAGTTGAAGAGATCACCCATAGAGCTAGGAACAATACATTGGTAACCACGAGATCCACTGGTTATTAATTTTTCAAATCTCATAAGAAGTCGACATTCATCAATGCTTCCACTATTTAAAGAAGCATTATCATTAACCCGAAATTCAAATTCTCGCACTTCACTACATGCTAACCTATTGGAGCATGTTACATAAAATGGAACCCTACCAGCCTCATGAAAAGGAGTATGGCAATGAAGAATTCCATTTCCAATGAGATCTGCTGGAACTTCTAATTCACCAAACATACATGCCCATTTGTATCTCTCCAACTCTTGTTGGCTCTTCAAGAATCTTCCCATAATAAGCACCTGGAGGTGGGATAACAGATAATGGAATACAAATTAATTGAGGATTTTTCATTACTTAAGGCAAAAGGTGTATATGGTTGCCAGAAATTCAGAAGTTCTTAATAAGAATGCTCAAAGCTTCATATGGTCAGTAATAAACATGAATGACAACATCTAAGATTGCACAAAAACTAATTAGAAATCTAGCCTGGACAATGGAATATGTATATTTTGTTAAAATGTACCTTCATTTTCGAACCAGAATATGCCCAGTTTGGAGAAAAATCAATAATGCTAAATAATTGGTCCTGCAAGATAGAGGGGCTCATCACAAATGCGTCTATCTGTACTTGGCGAGCAATACTAGCGTCATCCAAACCATCATCATTTCCAACAGTCTCCCAGTAGGTTCCAGAGCTAGATTGTATATGTGATTCATTTACATCCCCAAGTTCTTTACTCATCCAACGGTCAAAGCTGTCAAGCTTCTTCAGACTTTCTTTTAGAACACTATCTATTAAAGGTTGTCTCAAGACTGAATAATCAGCTTTTCCTTCAATGCTAGGATTACCATTCATTGCAGATTTCGCAGAAATTACACTATCTGCACCTAAAAGATGTGCTTGAAGATCATTTTGTAAAGGAGATTTAAGCATATCAAATGTCTCTGAGGAATTGAGCAACTCCGCTCTTTTAAGTTCATTAAAGCTAGTTGTGCAATTGTGGCCTGATGGCAGTTGCAAATTCTGATCCATGGGCCACTTGGATATGTATAAGGAATCACCTTCAGAAGTCTGTTGCATTTTAGATTTGAACAAACAACCCCGGATCAACAGCAAAGTTAGCTCATTGCAAACTAGTACAGTATAAAAAGTCAGACTAAGAGGACTACAAGAAAAAAGATTTTTGCATATATAAATCAGCAAACAAGTGTCAGATAATTAAAAGACATTCAAGTTGACAGAGCCCAAACTCATTACTAGACGAAGAAATATTTGAGCATACCACAGGGGGGATGTTGCCTTGGAGTTTCTATTTTTTGTTTTCTCGAGTTTTTAATTTGTTTTAATTTTTTTCTCAGGGCAAGGGATCTCAATGACATCTATACAGTGAAATGACAAACAAACAATTTTTACTTTATGAACATTATTTTAATTATCACTTACGTGCCATTGTTCCAGGCCACCAGCACGGTCATCTGAGTCCAGCCTTTTACTTAAGTCAGCGGTTAAAACTTGCCCCAGTGTATCGTTTGCTCCTCCATGCATCACGTTAATGGAACTAGATTGAGTTGCAGAAAGTGATGGCTGAAAATTGACAGATCGATACTCTGTATTCCTGTTTTCCAAGACATTTCCACATGAAGGGAAGTCAAGGTCTCCTTCTGGCACATATGTCATACTGTCACCTGAAGTGCATTGACCCTTTACTCCTTGTGGAATAAAAGTAAAATCACTCTCAGGAACAGCTGAAATTTGTCCTTGATAGCCATCTGTTAATTTTGATGTATATCAACATGTATTTAATGTCCAACCACTAGGAAAACTTGTAAAAGTACTGACAACTAATAATAAATCAACCAAAAGACAAGATCATATACATGAGGTAGAGACTGAAAAACAGGAGACAGAGGATCTTCCTTCGATCTTTTGCAGCACAGGCGGTTGTAACTCCAGAAAAGTGTGAAATCCAGAATTTGATTGGCGACTGTATGCTGCAGCAGTTTATTAGCATACCAGTAATTAACAAAGTTCGAGCTTGGTATATTTCTAATACTACGAGTCAACCTTCCATAATTAATGTTCAAGTAAACTAACAAATGAAACACGATGCACTTTCATAATAGAAAGATAATTGAAGTTTGAGGCACCTGATTCAGTATCCTCATACTCTGAGGCCTGGGTGCCGTCAAGGCTAGCTGTATCTGTAAATTGTGAAGTTACTTGGTAATCATACAAATGAAATTTTGAAGTTGAGGAACTGTTCACTTCAGAATTTGGTACATCATCTTCAGTTTCTTGAATAATAGGAATGGCATCTCCAGCTTCTCTAATGCGATTAGAATTAGCCCTGTTCCCCTATTAAAACAGTGTTGGAACAGGTGCTCGTCAGTCTCACATGGTCAGGTCAAACTTCCTTTAAAGCAAGAAGATTGCAAGAGAAAAATCTCCCTGTACGGCAAAAGCACATTTGAAAGGGATCAAAGGGATAAGTTTTGGAAGCCTGGAGCAAGTCAGTCAGATTTAAATGAACACACTCAACAAGCTACAGAATTCCTAATTGCAGCAACTGCCAATCTTTAGATTTTCAAAATAAATCCAGTTTTCGGATCTGTAAAACAAAAGGTTTTTACACCAGTGGAAATGTTGAGAGGTAAGACTTCAAATCCATAAGACAGTCCAGCAATCAAGGTTCAAAAATAAAATCACAATACAGTGCAACAATTTGATCAGGGGAAAACAAATAAAAAAATTCTAGATGGATAAATTATACCTTTACTTCTCGGTAGTGGACAAATACTATGTGCGAGAGCTCTCTGCAACATGGAAAATAAATATATGAAAAAAAATTGATCAGAAAAAACCATTGAAAGTAAAATGCTGAGGAAGCATAAACAGCCTCAATTGCAAAGTAGGATGAAATAGTTATTTTCTATAAGGACTACTTGCTGCATTACTAAACTAAGGTACACCAAGACAGTGACAAAATAACATAATCAGTGGGTCCTTTGCCGGCACTAACAAAAAGTACATATTGCTCACTGTTTTTTATTAAGATAATTTTATTTGTTCCTTGAAACCCTAATTTTATTATTAGAAAATAATAAATGTAATTACTGCTGCTCAACTAGTGTTTTAGTTCAAAAAGGTAGGAGGCTGGCAAAGACAAACCCATATACTAATCGGTAAACAAGCAAGCTCACACTAGATGTAGGAAAAGGGCAAAATCAGTGCACAAAACTCCCCTTTATGTGAAAATTTAAAAAATCAAGCTCTACCAACCAACCTTCACAAGTAGACAGTTTGTTTTCACAAAATGAAACCACAACCTTATACTAGCCCGATAATTTCCCTTAGTTAATTTATCCTGCATGTTAAGTTGCATAACAAAGGTGAACCTTGGTGTAAAAATAGGATGCTTTTTTGTTACATTGTAAGTCACTAGTTCAGTGCCCTACAAAAGAGTCTCCACGTGTAATGATAAGAGCAAGTACAGACTGTACCATTCTATCCTTCAAACCTTGCAATTCAGGGTGACTCGTGCACTCGATCTCTCCTTTAATGTTAGTTCCAAAAAATGCACACGAACATATGTCTCAAACTATTCAATTCAGATATGGATGCTGAATCTCATATTTTCAAAAACAGGAAACAATGAATGGAACAACCTCAAAAGTTTCCTATGATTTTGAGATCAATATAATAGAATGTCAACATTTTCAAATTGACTTAAACAAAATTTATTAAAGCATTGGACCGAATTTAATTTGGTAAATTTTACTATCATGGGGTCGATGCAGCAGCACTTTTGATATAGATATAGTATTCTAAATCAGAAATTACATGGGTGATTTTGGGGATGCTGAAACGATGCACGAAGAAGAAACTTCATAATTGATCCTATTGGTTGATTTAAAAAAAAATTCTAGCAAAGACGGTTGTCCAATAGGTGCAAAGTTATTATTGTGATATATTTGTGCATGTAATACACACTATGAATATCTATAACATAGCAGAATGCTTCCAAAATGCTAGCAAACCATTGACTTACTCTTCAAGCATCCAATAGCTGCGTCTCTGAAAATTTTCATCATCTTCTCCATGGGCATAGTAACAATGCAAAACATCAATACTTCCTGCCTGAAAAGTTATTTTTCTTTTAGACTACTAACAGCAAGGAATAGCATCCAAAAGGATAGCAAGATATGTTGCACAATAAAGATGCAGCAGAAACAAGGAAAAAACTGATTTCAATCTACTTGACTGATCTTTCGCAAAACTACTAAACCAAAACAGATTCGGCGACATACCTTAAGCCTTTCATGAGCCTCCTTCACTGTTTTTCCATCCTTCGTTTTCCTCCAATTATGGCCATCTTTTCTGAAATAACGTAGAACCTTCCGATCAAAGAGAAAGAGGGAACCACCTGAAACAGACATAAACAGCAATATAAATATATAGAGACCTCGACCATGTAGACACAGCTTTGGAAAAGGTTATGCTTAGCAAATCTACAAATTTTGGTTAATTTAAAACCAAATCAGACATCATGTTTAAGAAACTCTGTAGCAGTGAGCTCCAAGCTCCGATACATGACCAGTTATAAACATTGCAGAAAATAAGAACTCTAGTATAACAGTCTCACAGAAGGACACAGATTAACTTACAAAATGACACAATGAAATCTAGAGAAGTCTCTCTTTGTTTGCAAGTAACATGTTGCTTCATGATCAAGGCTTTCTGAAAAATGCATTCCCTTTTAAGTGAACTAGGACTGCTTTGATTAAGATTGTTAATCAGGTGCTTTCCTTCTTGTTACTTAGAACTGAATGGAGCCTATCATTCCAGGATTGTGGGTTGAAGTCTTTGCATATATTATAGTTTAGTTAAGCTACACATTTTGAAGCGCTTAATATTTGTTCAATGATAAATAGTACTCAATCCAGTAGACCAGCATTAAATATGAGACAGAAGGAACGCAAAGTAAAAGACCGATCTGATAGAAAATTGTCACATTAACCTGAATACATAAAAAATCAAGTGTGATGAGCATGACAAATGTAAAAGAATCCAGGACACCACAACACAACACTGAATTTTAAAATTAATATTATGATGTGCATTACATACTTGAGTCCTTCTCTTTTATTTATGCTATACTCAGGGCCAGATCTTCCATTGCCACATCTTTTATTTCTGTCTTGTTTGAAATCTTAGCACTGTTATGTCTGTCCATCTCTTTTGCCAGGCTTAACCACAAATTTATCTTGACTTACAAAGTGTTGTCCTTTTTAAAAATATTTTCACTGATAATTTTCTTCTTCTGTTTTTGTATGTTGAGGATATGTTTTCTGCAATGCAACATGCCACAGTATCTTCTTTAACTATGTTATCAATGTCGACATCTATGCCAGTCTCTTCTTCTAGGCCTACCTTCAATATCAATCATTTCACTTGTCGTCAGTGGTGCATCTAACCATGTTAATTGTATTATCCTAGTTTTTATCTCAAAGTAGCATTTCCTACCATGAATATGATCATTTCTTTCTCTATATTCTCTTTATTCATATTTCTATTACATCTGTTAATTGCCTCAGTTTCCTACACATTTTGATTACGCCAATTTTGTTGGTTGCTCCAAAGCAGTTTGCTTTGTAACAGTATTACTCTTATTATGTATGTCGTTGAATTTTCATCAGCATATACAAGTATATACAAATTACCACCGCTTATGAAGCAACCTAGAAGGTCATTCTTCAAATAACCTGGTTAATCCCACAAACAAAAACATCACTTGTATGTCCTCCAGTTCAAAGTTGATAATTAATTGTAACAATCTAACTATTCACCTTTAATAATGTTTGACCATCAATATTTATTAGTACACATCCATAAAATTAACTCAACATCACTTTTCAAGTGATTCTCTCTGTAACTTGAAGCACATAATACTTCACGCAATGACCCAGGTGTTCAGTGACTCCCTTCACTAGCCTAAAATAATTAAATCTTAATAATAGTACCTCGTCTATGGCTTACGAGCTATTCAAACATAAGACATACCTTATGCGAGATATAGTCAGGCTCTACAATTTATCCCAATGCATCTTTTTTCGCAAAACCACCTTTTATGGTGGTTCTAGCATCCTCACAAGGCATCCAGTTCATTCAGTCCAAGAAGCCCAACATCACTCCAGGTGATACATGTTCCTAGATTGCTCTAATAGATTCTAGAGGTGGTTGCAACCAGCCATGATGTGGCACTGTGTTCCCACGATCAGATTGATGCTTAGGTAACAACAGAAACAACCACGTATGCACTAGCCTAGTGTCCTGGATCCCAAAATTTTTACACCAAAAGTCATTGTAGTACAATTTATGGCATTACGCATGAAGGTAGGTTAATCATTTCCTACCATTCCATATATAGAGAACAATGCTCAAAAGATAAACAGAAAACATCTAATTTAGAAGACAAAATTACAAAAAAACCATTGTTGATTAAATCCAATATCCACACAAACCGCATGGCAACGCACCGTGCTTGTTAGCAGCTTAAGTTGGGCAAATATGCTAAGTCGATCTTGGCATGGCATAGAGAACAAGAAATACTTCAATTTATTTTTCTGAAACATCTTTAGCTCTTCATGTAAGTGAACAATGCAAATGTAGGTAACCATTGTTTGGGAATTAAATTGAAAATAAAAGAAATAGAAAAAGGTAATATTAGATCAACTTATCAAAAAGATGAAAAGAAATTAAGGAGGATAAGAAAAAAGGAGAATATGTAATATTGTATTTTTTGAGCTTCATATTTTGAACTCCAGAGTTGGCCATACTCATTGTGATGCAGGCAAGCTTTATTATCACATGGGAGATGTTCTGGATACAGGTAAGCATTACTCTTACTCGCTGAATGTTTTCTGGAAACAGAAAATAATGACACTTTAAAAATATTTTCTAACATGTGATTTCCTGGCATTTTTTAGTTAGTGGAACATGAAAGACATCTTGGCAAAATAATTGAAAGATAAGTTTAATTGCCTCAATGTAATTCTTTATGCAAAACAATAAGGAAGTTCTAAGAGATATCTGTTATTCTCACAACTTCCATATGCAAAAGTGTTTCCTCGCTTGGTTCAACTATTAAGATATTCAATGTGTTCCCAACAGCATAAACATTTTCTGGTAATACCCATCTTCTTTGTTGGGCCACACAGAAGTGCGGGAAAAGAGAGAAATGGAATGAAGACTTGTTGAAAGCCTGAGATTTACATCAACCTATGCAACGTTAAAAAATAATAAGAGCACTGAGTGGGAGATAGGTTAACGATCCAAAGATATCTGCTATAAGAACATTTGCTGACTCCAAAACCGCTAAATTCGCTGCATGCAAATGTCAAATGCTATTATACTATTTGTTATAAGTATCAAAGCCTAAAATTTTGCAAATAAGCTGTACTCTCTATTCATCTGATAAAAAGTTCAAATACTAGGACATCCCAAAGATTCAATTTGCTAACAAGTAAATCATACTTGGAGGTCTATATGGTGGCTCTGCAGTAATTTGAAACTTTTGGTAGTTTCGCAGGATTTCACAAATTTCAGCAGGACGTAGCCATCGATGTTGTGCCTCTAAAAGTATCTGTTCAATATCTGCACTCACAAAACATGCAGTAAACTCAGTTAAGAGATCTGAAATATAAGTTTGATGGAATTATTATATCCTAGAAATTGGATTGGTAAACTCTGTTTGAAACAAATTGACAAGGGAAGTAACACGAGAAAAAGGCATGACTAAAATTTAACATGTGCTCAGTCAATTACTTGCCTGATAATTACTAGTACCTAGGAACTTCAATAGTTGTCACATGCAGAGAGACAGAACAGGACGGCCAAGGAGATGGGAAAAGCAAGTTCAACAATTTATTTATTTTTTCAGCCTACATCTTATCTAACTATGGCCTTCCGCAGATGGTTTCATGTCCATAACTAATTCTCCGTGCACCTTAATTAAGTAATTCTTCACTCTGCCTAAGTTGATACACAACCAGTAACAGTCTAATTCTATTATGAGGGTCTCATATCAAGATTAGGTATTTCAAAGCGAGTTTGGTTGCTAGTTCTCAAAACGAAAGGAAGAACAGTTGGACAAATCTACTTTAAACCAAAAACCACACTAAATTTAATAGCAATAGTAAAGACAAAAGAAGAAGAATAATTATCACAACAAATAAGGAAGGTGAAAGTTATTAGCCCTTGACAAGGACGAAACATCCCCCTTATCTCACTGAAATCCTCTGACAGCAAGGGAAATGAATAAGACACCAGATTATAAATAATCTCAGCAACATAATGTCCAAGACAACCATAGAAGGTACCCCAGGGGGTCCAGTATCAGTATATGCAAGAAGCACCAATTAGTTAGAATATGATTTTTTTTTTTTTTTTTTTTGCATCTTATCAGAACGAAAATGGTTGCATGAGTGCGTTCCTTGGAACATGACAATTTTGGAACTCTTAATACCAAAGAACACTTGCAACCCATTGGATGGCAAACTATCATCACACTTCTTAAGTAGTGGTACACTAGTGACTTGGATTGCTAAATTGTTCAAGCCCAAGTTCCGACTACATTTTGTGGAAATGCTTTAAACAAATAGCTAACCTTATTTACCCAATGAATGCATAACATTCAAATTTACACAAATGAAGCTGGCAAACCCAAAAAATATCAACAACACATAAAGGAAAGAGTTACGTGTTACAGTTTTCAAAAGATACACTATTCATGTGGTCTAAAGAAGCCTACACCTTGCACACAACATTTTACACTAGATTGCAATCCGACCACCAGAATCACACTACATTTATACACTGAGACACGCTATATACCAATACTATTTTGATCAGATTCGCGAACCAGGACGGCCACTGCCAGCTATAAATCCGTTACGACAATAAACTAAGCAAGAAACTATCTATATTACCCCTGTTCCTTCTTTTTTTTTTTTTTTCCCTCCCTTTCTTCTGGTTTTACAATTTTTTTTTACCATGAATGTAAAAGCACAAACTTTTTTGTTTTTTTGTTCGTTCAATATATATTTTAAGAGGCATAATAATATGAATAGTTATGATAAGCGCTCATCATTATGTAGAGAAAAAAGAAAAACGATAATAATCTTCCAATATGAATATAATTATGAATCAAATTCAAATAAAGGCCAATTTGGTCCACAAAACAGCTAACTACAAATCAAAATTAGCTAAAACAAAAAATCAAATGTAGCAATTAATCAAGCAAGATAAATTAACAAATTCAAATAAAAATTTAATTGAAAATATATAGAACTAACCTAATTGAGCGTCGAGGGCGTGCCGCCGTCTCTCCTGCATCTCCAATTTCACACCTTTTTTCAATATCAAGTCCACGTGAAATTAACAAAGTTTTACTTAAATTTTCACTAAAATATAAAAGAAAATAAATAGAAAACAAAAGAAATTCAGCCTTTGCTTCAGGAAAAAATAAAAAAAAAAGAAGGAAATAATGGAAGAAGTAGATTTTGGGGACAGAAAAGAGGAGAAGAGGAGGAAGTAACGTAGCGCGGGTCAGAAGCAGAGTAGAAAGAGAGCCGCCAAATTGGAAGACAGTTAACGTTCCCACCTGAGAGTGACTGATAGCATTGAGTGTGACTGCCACCCACATCACAAGCACTGTGTGCAGGGAAAAGTATACAATACACTATATGCATTGTCACGTGGTGTATTAGAACTAATAATTTATCACCACGTGACAATAATTGGTCATATCTTGTATCTGTGTGTAGTGCGTGAGAGGGAAAAAAGAAAGACTTTGTCTTCTTAGTTGGAAAGACTTTGACTTTTTTGACTGGTTTCTTTTTCCATATTACATCGTTTGTCGTCCTATGTTAACTACGGATGCGTAGGACTTTATGGATACGTTTAGTTCATGGGATGGGATGACACGAAATTGGATAACTAATCCCATATCATTTTATATTTGATTAGTTTTGTTAGACAGTATTAATCATCTTGCATAACTAACTTAATCCCTTATTCATAAGATAAATTAATCCCATAGCGGGTTGGGATTAGTTATCCTGGGATGAGTCGTACATGGAATAAAAAAATTTTAGACAAATTTAACATTATCCTTATCTCATAATCAAAACAAATCTACATTCTTTCCAAATTCTTTACTACAAACTTTGATTTATTTAAAATACTATTTTTTTATTCCTATTATATTATGGCTATTGCATTTATACTATTGTTATATGATAATTCTTATAATATTATTTGTTGAATTACCATAAAAAAGTAAATTTTCTAATTTCTATATTTATATTTTAGCATATTATAATTCTTAAATATTATTAAAATATATTTTGAATTACCAAATAAATATAATTATACAAATTTAGATACAATTTAGTAAAAAAAAAATGATAATTCAGTTTTCAACCAAATATCGAATGATTCATCCCAAGATTCAACTTACCAAATCCGTCACCAACCACACACGATACAGGTGGAATTGTGAATCTTGGGATGACTTATCACAAGATTATTAATCTGGAATGAGTCATCCCATCTCATCCTGTCTGTGAACCAAATGGACCCATAGTTGGATTCCTTCCAGGGTTAGTGGATTGAGTAAATTATTTTAACCTAAACTAACGACCAATGTCTGTTCCCAACTGTTTTCTTTTTTGTTACCTGTTTTCTCTAAGTAAATTATTTTAACCTAAACTAACTACCAATGTTTGTTCCCAAATGTTTTCTTTTTTGTTACCTAATTTTAACTTTTGATTTTGAAAAATCTATTTTATGATATTGTCAATTTAGTTTGCTTTTAAATATTTTTAAACTAAAATATAAACTTCATTTTGGATTCTGATTTTTAGCTTTTATAAAATTAGATTTTACAAAAATCATAATCAGTTGAGAGCAAGTTCTAAGTATTAATCGGGCATATTAGCCAGATTATCTAGTTATTTGGGTCAAAATTATTATTGTACAGTTTGATTTAAGTCCAGTAATCCTATATTAACTTGCTACCTCTACCTAAAAAGATTAATATGAATGTATACATATCTAAGGGGGAAAAATTCATAAAATTTCAAAGTCAACCATCAACACATAAAAATTCAATGAATAAAGTAAAAACTTTTACTTTTTTTTTTTAAAGAAAAGTAATTACTCTATTAAATCATTAGAAATACCATCAAGTACAGACATAGAAAAAGAATCCCCCCGGACTGAACTAGACTCAGAATTTAAAGTAAACTTTGCTAACACATGCGCATAATTATTTACTGTTCGACAGACATATGATACATGAACTGATTTAAAAGAAGTCAGTAGCTGTCGAGCCAAGTCAGACCAATGCCCAAGAGTTAACAAATCTTTAGTAGTAATAGTCAATTTCTTCATTATCGTACTACAGTCACCTTCTATTTGCAAAGTATCAACGCTAGAATCAATGGCCCATTGAAGTCCCTTTACAACTACTGCAATCTCTGCATGTTGAGCATCCATCAATGATCCAATGCATTTTGCCAATGCTACTATTACTTGCCCCTCTTCATCTCGAATAATTGTTCCAATCCTTGCTTTTCTATTTTTCAAGGCCCCATCAACATTTAGTTTCAAAAAACCTTGCTTCAACTTCTCCAACTTTTTATCAAAGTAAATGATGGTTTCAATTTTAATGATTGATTTGCTTTCTTAAATTTTGCATAATAGGCCCAAACATGATTAGCAATATTTTCTATCTTTGACACAACACCTTCAAACGCTACTTGATTTCTTGTATACCAAAGCATCCATAATCCCAAAACCAGTATTTCCATATCGTCACCTCTCTTTGAAAGCAAAAATGCATAAAAAAAAATCATAAAACTTCCAATCCTGATACTTTCTAATGCACTAGCAAATCCTATACATTCCTATACTTCTTGGGCAAATGTGCAATCAAGGAAAAGATGTCGATCAGTCTCTATGCTTGTACCACAATAAATACAAGAACGGGATGCAATATTTAGGGGGAGCTTGGTTCGTAGATTGGAATCCGAATCATTCACTTTGGAATCGGAATGAAATTTTTTATTCCAATATTCTTGTTTGGTTAGATGTTGGAATCGGAATCGGAATCATTTACTTTTGAAGAATTTACGGTGCTAAATCATCTAGTTTTGTGATTAACAAATAAATGATGATATTTACTAATAATTTATCACAACAAAACAATTGAGAAATTAAAAAAAAAGTCAAAGTTACAAAATTTTTAGAAATGATTTCGATTCCCTCCAATTTGGTCAGAAATGGAGGATTTCCAAATTTTCAAAAATAATTCCAATTCCCCGATTCTCATTCCTTCCAACCAAGCAGCTTATAAGAGATTCATTTTAATTCCCGATTCTGATTCCCATAAACCAAACAGCCCCTTAGTCTTTTCATTAGGTTACCACCAGTTGGTAAAATGTTCCAACATAAAACGCCAAGTGAAACATTTAACTTTTGGTGGTACTTGAAGTCCCCAAAATTTTCTCCAAAATTGATGTTCTTTACAAGAATCTGAAGATTTAGGTGATTTTTAATTCTTTGCATGAATTGCATAGCCACCTTATATGCCGAGCTAATGGTGAATTGCCCATTATTAGTGTAGTGCTATATTAACTGATCATTTGGTTTAGAAGGACATAAAGGAATACTGCATATGAGCTTAGCTTCCCATTGAGGAAATAACGTCAAAAATAAGATCAACCTTCCATGTATTGTTATACTTATCAATGAGGTCTGATACTTTTACATTTGGCCAAAAAATTCTTGCTATCGGGTCCAAGGATCTGCCCATACTTTCACTGCCTCCCCATTCCCAATGCGCCACCAGATTCCCTCCATTAACAAACTGTGGCTTTCCCAAATGCTTCGCTACAAGTAGGATGAATTGGATCCTATTTTAGCTTGTAGAAAATTTGAATTGGGAAAATATTTAGCCCAAAGTACTCGAGTCGAGAGAGACATAGGGTTTCGTAAAATTTTTCATCCTTATTTAGTTAAGAGTGCAAAATTAAAAGCACTTATATTCCTCAACCCCGTGTCTCTGTTCCCCTTTGGTTTGAATAGACTGTCCCAATTCTTCCAATGAATTATCTTATCTTCTCTTATCTTTTCTGTCCCCACCAAAAATTACTCACCATGGAGTTGATTTCTTTGCACAAATCATTTGGTCGTATAAAACAAGACATCACATAAGTTGGTATTGCCTGAATCACAGATTTAATAAGAACCTCTTTGCCTGCCTGAGATAACAATTTCTCTTTCTATTCATGCAATTTCTGCCAAACTCTATCTTTAATGAATCTGAAAATGTCATGTTTTGATCTCCTCACTATGTATGGCAAACCCACATACTTACCTTTTTCATCCGGCAGCGTCACATCAAACTAGTCACAAATATGATTTTTCTTATGAATATCAATATTATTACTACAGGTTATCGAAGACTTGTCAAAATTCATTTTTTGTCCCGAGGCCATTTCAAAAATATCGAGAATCTCTTATATTTTTTGTAGATTGGCCTCATTGATTTGAGAAAACAACAGATTATCATCAGCAAATAATAAATAAGAAATACTTAGCCCTTGTCGCCCCATCTTAACTTCACTCCATAAACCTTCACGTTCAGCTTTCCTAATAAGAGATGAAAATGCTTCCGAACATAAAATAAATAAGTAAGGAGAAATAGAATCACCTTGACATAGACCACGTGATGGTATGAAACTCTTAGTAACTTGGCCATTTATGAGAATCGAGAAAGACACCGACGACTCACATTTTATGACTAGAGAAACCCATCTACTAGGAAACCTATTTGCAACATTACACATTTAAAAAACTCCTATTCTATTTGATCATATGCCTTACTCATATCTAACTTCAATGCCAAGTACTTATCCTCTCCTACTTTTTTCCTCTTCAACCAATGACATACTTCAAAAGTAACAATAGCATTGTTTGTTATCTGTCTTCCTTGCACAAAGGCACTTTGTGCCTCGTCAATTACAGTAGAAAGAAAACTCTTCAATCGGTTGGCCAAAACTTTAGATATTAGTTTATATGCCATATTGTAAAGGCTAATGGACCTATAATCAGTGACTCGCTCAGGATTTTTCACCTTCGGAATTAAGATAATAAAAGTGTGATTAATTTCACCCAAATTCATCTCTCCGTTTAGAACAAATAACACCATTTTAATAACATCATCTCTTATTATAAACCAAAATTTTTTATAAAACATAGCATGAAACCCGTCCGATCCTAGTGCTTTCCAAGGATGCATCTGTGATAGAGCCTGTCTAACTTCATCTGCTTCAAAATTCTTCACCAAATCATTTGTCTTATCTTCAAGGATTTTATTTTGAACAAAGTTTACTTTCATATTTGGATGTTCCCCACTTGACGTAAAAATATTGGTGAAAATTTGACAAATATTATCTTCAATCTCCTTAGGGTCATTACATCACGTTCCTGTAGAATTATTTAAACTCATAATCGAATTATGTACCTTATGTTTATTAGCCTTATTATGAAAATAAGTTGTGTTCTGGTCCCCACTTTCAAGCCAATCAACTTTAGATCGTTATTTTCAATATTGTTCCTCTCGAATTAAAAGACCATCCAACTCTTCCATCACATCACATCTGTCTGAAGGGTTATATTCTGAATTACATTGAAAGTCTAAAAAAATTTTCTTTAGATGAAGAATCTGCTCTCTAAGAGTTTCAAACTTTTGCTTCCCCCATCTTTCCAATGCTATAGATGTGTTAGCCATCATTGTCTGGAAACTTTCCATTGGATTATTGACTGTACACATTCAATTTTCTTGTACAATCTTTACACATTCTTCATCTTTCAACCACATAACTTCAAAATGAAAGGTTTTAGCCTTTCACTTATAATGTCGTTTTGGCATATGTTCTTGCACTCTAATTTTTATAGGTATGTGATTAGCATGAAAAGTAGCCAAATGCATGACCAATGTTGCAGGAAAAAGATTAAGCCAATCTACTTTTGTCAAAACTCTATCAAGTCATTCAAAAACAAGTGCACCTCCCTTTCTGTTGTTACACTAGGTGTACTTACATTCTCAAAATCCTAGATCAACTAATCCTACATCATCAAGCGCATCTTGAAAAACTTTGATTTGGTTCCCATACCTTTCATTTTTTACCCTTTTTCTCCTCCTTTAAAATTCCATTAAATCTCTTATACAAATCCATGGCAATGACAAACATGTTCCCAACCTTCGTAATAATTCCCATGATGCTTTATGTTTTGTTTTTTTCGGGTGTCCATAGAATCCAGTCAATTGCCAAACCTTCCTATCAGTATCCGATTTAATTATTGCATCAACATGCCCAGTGAAATAATTATGAATCGAAATCGAAATCTTTTCATTCCATAGTAACTCTAGCCCTCTACTACGACCTATACTACTAACATAAAAACCCCCATAAAAACCTATCTTTCTTTTAATACCATCCATATCATCTTTTCTCATATTAGTCTCAGCAAGAAACAAAATTTTGAGATCATCAATCTATACTAGACTGGTAAATGCTCGAATTGCCTAGGGTTTCCCAAGTCCCTGGCAATTCCAACTAATAAGATTCATTACTTTCGATGGGGTTGCACCTTTGCAACCGCCGCCGTTGAATTAGAAGAAACCTTATCTTTCGCCATCAGTCTTCGCTTTTTACAACCAGTTTGAAAAGCATGGACTATTGCTTCTTCTTGCATTTTCCTTTTAATAATAATCAATGGTAAATTATCCTATATAGAAACCAGCATTTCCACTTCCTTTACCCTAGCACTACTTTGTTGAATATACCCCTGAGAATCACTAATGACACTTTCCACATCTTTACCATTTTTACGAACAACTTGGCTTGACGATGCCTCAACTGCTCCACTCTGACTCACATTATGACCTTGAGACGTTTCAGTTGTATTATGCATGTAAACAAAGCCTTGAGTATCATCTGATAATGGTGGCCTTTCATAGTCAATATTTGAAACTAATATGTTCATATGGGCTTCTGTAAAACCACTCCCATAATTCATTTCATCATTCATTGTCTTTTCTCATCTTAGCATTTTTGCCAAATCGTGATTATTACCATCCATTTCAGTAGATTGAGCTATGTCAATCCCTTCAACACTTACATATCTAAGATTTTCATCCTTATCCTTGTCATCCATTCCATACCTCTCATAGTCCTTCATAATTCTTGCTTCCATTTGATCACTAATAGTATTATGCATTGAAGAACAATGTAAATGTGACATGCTAGTTTGATGAAGAATAATTTTATGCAAAATGGTAGCTCCAGAGTTGTCCGCAGTTAACCGTAAACCATATTGATACTCATTTTTATCCACTACTCCTAAATCCACCATATTGTATCTTTTATTACTATGCCCAATCTTCCCACATTGAAAATACATTAACGGTAACCTTTTGATATCTAAGTAGAGCAAAAAAATCACTTCCATCTAGTTTACATAGGTGAATGGTGCATCATAAAAGTTTTGTTATGTCAACTAGAGCCCTCATACGAAAAAACTTTGATCTATCATCATGCTTTTCTCGAATTTGAATGATTAAACAATCCGGGAAGAAATCCCCCAATTTACTTGCTATGTTTTGCGTATAACATTCTCTAGGCAAACCTTTGACATGGATCCAAAATAAAAAAGAGTTAAAATCACTTGCCTGCTGTAGACACCAAATTTTGACACACCTCTTGTAAATATATGTGTGTGTTACTTCATTTAGGGAATATTTTCATTTTCTGGGGGTCGAGTGCAATTTTCGTGTATATTATGTCTAATTCGTTACATCAGGGGCAAAATGGTAATTTCACCATGTAGATATTATTTATTTTTATTTTATTTCCTAAATATACAGTTTTACTATTTTCATAATTATTTGTAATTTTAATAATTTTTGGGAGTAATTTACTATTTATTTAAAATTTTAGTATTTTTAAACTTAATGGCACGTTTTTCAATGCACTCTTTTTTACAAGAATTTTCAAGTGAAAAATTTTATATATGCATTTTGAATACTCATAAATTTTCTGTAAAAATCTCATAATTTTTAAAGGTCTTTTAGTATTTATTTAATTTTCATCTTTTTGTTTATCAACGGCACGTTTTCCAATGCGCTATTTTTATGAGAATTTTGAAGTGAAAAAATTTTATATATGCATTTTGAATACTCATAAACTTTTTGTAAAAATTTCATAATTTTTAGAGGTCGTTTAGTATTTAATGGCACGTTTCCCAATGCATTTTTTTTTCAAGTGAATTTATTTATGCATAGCTCATATATTCATGAATTTCCCGTATAAATTTCATGATTTTTAGAAATTTTTAATGTTTATTTTAATACTTTATTATTATTATTTGTTATTATTATTTTTCTATCAATCGCACATTTTTAATGTTATGTTAATTTTTTTGAATTTTTGCGATAAATTTTTTTTATTCGGTTTTATAATTATAAATTTCAGCAGTTTTCTTAGTAATTTTAGAGATCCCAAATATCTTTTATTTTATTCTATTTGTTTTCCTTTACTTTCTCCTTAAAAAAAAAAAAAAAAGGGACAGGTTGCGTTTGCAGCCTGCTGCTGCTACAGTAAGCCACAACAGTTGCTCCATGGCGCTACCAACGACTCCACCTTATTCTCATCATCAACATTCAATCCCATCATCTCAATTCATCAGATTTCATGGGATTTGGTTGATTCAATACTCCATCTTCATCTCTCCTGCACACTCATTTTTTTTACACTCCCCTGTTGCCTGCAAAAACTCTCATCTCTCACCATCTTCACGACACTTCACAGATACACAGACACCAAGCACACACCTCTCCCTTCTTCCCTCTCTCGGTCTCCCTCACTCTCACTGGCACACACTTCCCCTGCACTCTCAATTCCCCACCTGCAGACAATTTGCAGACACAACCTCACTCTCACTTGCACACCATAAACACACACATTACACACTCACACACCCCTGCACAATTGCAGCACTAAAACACACACCTGCACTCTCCATCTCCCAGCTCCAAAACATACATTCAATTCACACAGACACACAATTCTCTCTCCCTTCTTCCCTCTCTCGGCCCCTCCCCTGCATCTTCATCAAACACACACTTTCACAGACACATAAGCTCACGCACAACACACACCTGCACTCTCCATCCCCTGCACCTCAAACGCACCCCTGCACCTGTTAAACACACACCACAACACACAAGAAACACACACCTGCATACACACACACTTCCCCTGCATACACACACCATTACACAGAAACGCACACACAACACACCTGCATACACACCCCTGCAAACCTTCAAAAAAAAAAAAAAAAGCAACAACAACAAACGATCAACATCAGTGGCGCCGAAGGCAGCCAAAAATCATCACAAACCACCGCCGGATTCTCCAAAACAGGTAGCACTTTGGCCCTCCTCTTTCATTTCCTGTAATCAGAATTTGTATTCAGATTTCATTGCAAAAATATATATAATAATGATAATAATAATAATAACAATGATAAAATCCAATTGAAATTAGAGTTTTGATTTCTGATATTTGGGCAATTTCAGTTGGAAAGTTTGAGAAATAGAGAGGAATAGAGAGAAAACAAGTCGGAAAGAGGGGGGAACCGAGAAGAGTGAGAACCGGAGAGAGAGAGAGAGAGAGAGAGAGAGAGAGAGAGAGAGAGAGAGAGAGAGAGAGAGAGACCTGCGGGTAGAGAGAGCCGGACGGAGAGAAAAGAGAGAAAGGGAGGAAGAGAGAGAGATCGAGAGAATCCGGTTGAGAGAGAGAAAGAAACGAGAGCTGGTAGAGAGAGAGGCAGAGAGAGTCGAGTTTCTGGGAAGCAAGAACAGGGAAGAAGCAGAGGGGAATCGGGGAGGAAGAAGAGAGAAAAAGAAAAGAGGGAAAAGGAAAGAAGAAAAGAAGAAAAAAAAGAAGGAAAGAAGAAAAGAGAGAAAAGAAAAAGAGAGAAAAGAAAAAAGAGAGAGAAAAAGGAAAGAAAAAATAAAAAAGGAAATCTGGAAAAAAAAAAAAAAAAAACCGAAATCAGCCGGAAAAAGAAAAAAAAAATGTTTTGGTGAAACTACGTCGTTTTGACGTAGTTTCACTCAAAACTACGTCGTTTTGGTTAGTTAGTTTTTTTATTTATTTTTAATTAATAATAGGTATTTATTTTATAGTCCTTATATTTTCAGTAATGCTACTGTGGCCCTGAAAATGTTTGATTTGTGCATTTAAATTTCTGTTTATTGTAAATTGACCCCCATAATTTAATTTTCTTTGCAATTAGGTCCCGATTAATTGCATTTAGGTCCCTCAACTTTTAGATAATTATAATTTTGCCCCCTACGTTTTTTAATTTTTCATTTTGACCCCTATATTTGTCGGTAATTACATTTTGACCCCTATAATTTTTCTGGAATTGCAATTTTACCCTCTGATATTTATGGAAATTGCAATTTTACCTCCCAAGCTTGCTGTTATTGTATTTTAGGCTTTAAATGTTGCTGGAATTCTGTTTTAGTCCTTGAATGTAGCTGAAATTTGCAATTTGGTCCCTCACATTGCTGGAATTTTTGCATTTTTGTCCTCAAATTTGCTGGAATTTTATTTTTTGGCCCTTGTTGTTGCTGGAATTTATATTTTGGTCCTTTATGTTTCTGGAATTTGTTTTAAGACCTCCATTAATTGTTAGAATTATATTTTAGCCTTTTATTTGTTGCTGGAATTTGTATTTTAATACTTGTAGTTGCTGGAATTTTTATTTTTGGCCCTTTTATATAGCTGAAAAATTATAATTTGACCCTAGACATTGCTGTAAATTAGGTATTATTTAATGACTTTGCTGAAATTATATTTTTAGCTTTAAGTATTGCTGGAAATTTTTATTTTTGGGTATTATACTTGCTGAAGATTACATTTTAGCTTTTAAATTTGTTGTAAACTATGTCATTACCTTAATTAGGGTTTAAAATTATAATTTTACTCTTTTGTTTGTTGAAAATTACATTTTTCACTTTAGAATATTGCTTAAATTTTCACTTTTAATCCAAATCTTATAATATTTTATTTTTGTAAAAAAAAAAAAGTATTAATTAAAATTAGTTAAGTCCTCAAAGCTTTAAATTATTTCTTTTTACATTTTCTTTATTTATTTTTATCAAACTTATAATTAATGTTCTAGAATGGGGTCTTGTTAGTCTAATTAATGTTCAAATTAGTCTCTCTATTTCCCTTTTAGTTATTTTAATAATTCTTATTTGAGGTGTTAAAATTTCAATGTATGTATTATTGTATTTTATCTTCTATTATTATTATTAGTATTATTATTAGTTTTATTTTATTTTATCTTTGTTGTTTTGCTTTATTTATTTATTTATTTACTAATTTATTTTTACTTAAACAATTTTCATTTTTCTCCTAAATGATTAATTATTGTTATCATTATTTTTCTTTCTCTTATTTTGTTTATTATTGCTATAATTGTTTGAATTATCATAGCATGTTCATAGTGATCGGTAGAAAATTATTCAATTAGTGATTGATTTATTAAATAGTGATAATTTTGACATGTTTGTTCATTTTAGTAGCCATTTATACCGGGTTTACGAATGAGAGGTACCTCGATTACCCTTCCAATATTTCTTTTTATGTGCTCCTACGTGCTCCTATGTGTTTTTCTACGTGTTTTTGTGCTTATAATTTTTATCCATGTGAGAGTTTTTATTTATTTATGTCATATTATTTATTCGAATTTAATTTTTGATTATTCAAAGAAATGTAATAGATAGGTAATATTCTATTTAGCAAAATTTTGTATTTAGATAGAAAATGTAATAGATAGGCTAGATAGGTTACCTTTTTATTTTTAGATTGTAATTAGGCTTCTTCGGTGTAATAGTTAGGGCTTTTGTGTGCTATGTGTGTTATGTGCTTGTGTGTTTTATTCGCTTTCCTTAGGAACTTGCATCTAGAATACCATGCTTATGTGTTATGTGCTCTTATGTGCTATTATGTGTTTTTTTATGTGATTATTATTTCAATCTATGCTTTATTTATTTATTTGCTTTATCATTATATATGTGTATCGTCGCCACACTAGTCCAACGCTAGTTGTGGTTAATCCCGGTTTCTTCGCTAGTCCAACGCTAGCGGAGAATTTTTAGAAAATAGGCTAGTCCAATGCTAGGCCTTTAGATCATTTTAGTATTAGGATCATTTCTCGCGTGTTCATGATATTTCACACACATTTTTATCTTTTAGGCCTTTTTCATTTTTGTATAATTTTTATATACTTTATCATTTATTATCTATTTTTAACATCTACCTAGTGCATAACATTTAGATTCCACTACACATAGAATTTTAGGTCATTTGTGTGATTTGACTAGAAATAGTCAATCTACTCACGTGGGAAGCGATGGCGTACATGTCGTTCCCCCCCTCCGTGAGTAGAAACAGTTAGTCACGAGTTTATTAGTCCCCCGTACCCGTTATGTTGCATTCCTACTCTCTTTGATCATTTACTACCTATATTACTATTTTCCTTTTCTTTTGCATTTCATTTTGCATCTATACTCGTGACTCCATCGAGGTCTAGACTCGAGTTTCGCAATCAATGCGATAACTCCGACCAAACCTCAGTGGAACATTTCGTCCCTTATCGACATCATTTTTAGGATTAGATTTGCATTCATATAGTTGCATCCAAATGTGATAAAACTTTAGGGTTACATTAGAAAAATTTTTAGACTAAACCTCGCAACTAGTTTCGGCTAGGTTGAAAGGGTGCCTTAGGCACGAGCCTTTGCCTTCCCTTTCTTCAACTGTGACTCCCGAACCTTTTTCTCTTGTTTTCAAAGACCTGGAGTCGTCTAAAAGGGTTTTTCTTGTTTTTCCTATATTTTGCCAAAATCATTTCTTTAAATGAATCATTCTTAATTTTCTTACCTTTTATAAAATATTTTCGGGTGACTTGGTACACCAAAACTCAATACCAAGTGGCGACTCCTTTTTCACTAAAAAACCCTTTTTAGACTCTATTTTCGGGCCCAAAAATCGTCGCATTTCAAAAGTCCCATTTTAGGCCCTTTTTCTTTTATTTTTTAAAGTAAAGCATTTGTTTTGTCACATTTTTATCGAATCATCTTTTACAAAGCATTTTCAAAAAATTAGTTTTTACAAAAATTTACACGCTTTTTTTAATAACCACAACATTTCGTTTAATACTTCCTTTTCCCTTTTCCCGACATCTTCTTTACACTTTCTATTTATTTTCGAAAAATGGGGCGCGACACCTGCACGATAATCCCTGGTTGCCATCGTTTGAGAACTAGCAAATCCTTTTCAAAACACCAAAGGCTTTGATCCAAAACTCTCTCTCCATGTCATCCTTAGATTGAAAGAAAATTTGAAAAATCCTATCTAGTAGCCTTCGAATATGAATATTGTCACACTTTCAAGATTTAAGCATTACCCATCTAAGACCCTTAAGATCAATATCTTTCTCTATAAAAAATAGCCCATAACAACTCTTCTCACATTCTACAATTCCTTCATATATATCCCTGTCAGCAAACTCTAAAAACACATTTTCAATCTCAATAAGAGAAAAAGTTGAATTTTTTTATAAAATCTCAGTTTCCATACAGTAATGACAAATTCCAACCAAACTTCTGAACAATAGAAGTAACCAGGTGTAGAATCAATAAACCATGAATGACCGAATCAAAAGAACAACATTAGCCAAACAACTTGTCAAATTGAAACTTCGTCAAACGGTTGGTGTGCAACAGGTTATCAAAGAGGATAAACTCACTTTCTCATATGAAGATAGAGAGAAGAAGTACTCTAGCACATACTAGAGAGAACTAATGTAAGATTAGCAATAACGATTTGGGCTTTGATTTTGAGGATTTAGGGGTTTGATTTGGGGGTTATTTTTTAGTGTTGGATTCTAATCATTAGAGGCTAAAAGTTAGGGACTCAAATGATTGACTAGGATATTCGAGTTCAATTGAATGCAAGAAAGAAAATACTTTCAAGGTTTTGATTTGGGCGATTCCTTTGATCCCTTTCGTTGAACCAGTGAAAACAAAAGACAGACTTCCAACCGTAGTTCTTTTTGGAAAGTACAGAATCGTTTGAATTGGATAAATTGTGATTTGAGCGGCAGAGATGGTGTTGTGGTGTGATTTCAGGTGGCTGATGGAGATGGAGGAGGCTATGGGTGATAGGTGGCTATTACGTGATTCTTTTGAAAGGTTGCTTAGTAAAACTTTTACTTAAAGTTTGTATTTAAGTTAAGTAACACTACTGTATTTAATGGTAAAGGAATTTTGATATCAAATACGTTGAATTTAAAAAGCTCGCAATTCATTAATTTTTCAACATTAGCTTAAATTATCAAATACCACGTAAATTGGATGAAAATCCGTTGCATCTTTAACCTATTAAACAAAAAGTTCTAGTTTTCCTAAAAGTGCAACTCAGCTCCTAAGGAATTTACTTCACCTCCTGGCCTCCTAAGCAAAATCTTTTGCATTGCCATAGTTGAGAAAAGCTTGGTATATTAGCCTAATACCTCCTTTTGTACTTATTATTATTCTTTTTTAAGTATATCATTAATTATTGGTGAAACATTTTAGTGTTTAAATTTTGTTGGAAATTTAAATTTATCAACATGATGGGCTCCAACCCTGTTCTCCCCTCATTTTTCATTTTGATTTTCTCTCATTTTTATAAAAGTAGTATTTAAGTATTACATATTGCACAAATTAGAGTACAATAAATTGTCAAATAATTTATACATGCAATTAAATTTTATTCCATTTTAACATCCGCAAAAGATTTCATCAAATATTGATGAAAGATGAGACAAACTCAAATAGATTTAAATTTCGATTGCATTTGTGCTTTCTTTTTAATAGACAAAAGTATTATGAAAAGGAAAATGTTATTTCATCTCAAAATGGAGCAGGTTACCGGTTCTATTAACTGACTCTACAGGAAGCTTACAATAGTTTTTATATATCACCTATCATTAAAAATTTGATGACAACAAAAATCAAATTCTGGCTTCTTCTTTTAAGTTTGAATCCATTTGGATAAGGGATCGTGCATGTGGACAAATTGTTCAAAGAGTATGGAATGTGGATTTAAGTGATCCATTGGAGCCAAGCCAAATTAATATGACACTGGATATCCTACTTAAATTTTTATAGAACTGGAACAAGAGAACTTATGAGTGATTAGACAATAAGATTAACCAAATTTCGGCACACTTGGAGATATTACAGAAACAATCACAATTACCTTCTCGTCAACAATTGGAGCTCCTACTCAGAAGGTACTTGGATTATTTATTGGAGTGTGAAGAGAATTATTGGAAACAGAGATCACATATGATGTGAGTGAATTATGGATACAAGAATTCAAGTTTCTTCCATAAATGGGCAAGTCGAAGACAAGCAATTAATTATATTTCACAGATTCAGAAGGAGGATGGTCAATGGATTCATGATCAGGATGAAATACTTACATATGCTATAAGTCATATATCAAATACAGGCATCCAATAATCGGATACAAAATATAGTGGAACAGAATGGGGAGTCAAATATGTTTATGGATCATTTGGATTTTCGAATTTCGGCTACCCAGTTATAGTTCATGGAGGAGCCTTTCACAGTAAAGGAGGTGGAACATGCATTATTCTAAATGGGTAAATGGAAGGCGCCTAGCTCTGATAGTTTTCCGATAGGTTTTTATCAACATTTTTGGAATATTGTTGGGGACTCAGTATCAAGTGTAGTCTTGAAATGTTAAATAATGGGATATATGTTCAGCAGTCAAATAGCAATAAGATCATTTTAATCCCATAAATTAATAACCCCATGTCCTCAGTACATTTTGTCATTTATAAGTTTGTGGCCAAAGTTTTATTGAACAGGTTTAGAAAGGTTTTCCCTTACCAAATTTCTTGTTATCATAATGCTTTTGTTCCTTCTAGATCTCTTGCTTATAACATACTTATTACACAATGAGATTATGAAATATTTGAGGAAAAAGAAAAATGAAAGAGAAATCTAGGCAGTTTTGAAGTTGGATATGAGCAAAGCATGAAATTCTTTGGAAAATGGAGAAGGCTAATTAATGATTGCATCCCCACAGTTACGTTTTCCATCACTAGAAATTTGTCTATTCCCTTTAGGACGTTACGTGGTTTGATGCAAGGGTGTCCACTATTGCCTTTGTTGTTTATTTTGGCTCAACAGACATTATTGTCAGTTTTACACTGTTTAATTAAGGAGTCTTATTTTAAGGGTATCTCAATACCTAGAGGAGGACAAAAAATTTCCCACTTGATGTTTGAAGATGATTGTATTTTATTTTTTGAGGTATCAAATTAGGTTGCAAACAAGATCAATGAGGTTTTGAGTGACTATGCTTCATTATCAGGACAACTCAGTAGGCACAAATCTTCTTTAGTTTTAAGTGCAAATGCTGATGAGGGTGCAAAGGAAATGATGTCATCGGTGTTTAATATTAAGTTGCAACAAGAAATAGTTATATTTTTGGGCATGCATTTGCAGTTTGCAAACAAAAAAGGTCAATTGTTTGGGCACATAAAAAATAAAATCATTCAACAAATTTTGGGTTTTAAGACAGCCATTGTCAATTGCAGGGAGGGTGACTCTAGCTAAACATACTGTCCTCTATTGCTAAGTATACACTTGCAGTTTTTAAAATACCAATGTTAGTAGCTAGACAGATTGATAAAGATATTTCAAAGTTTAGATGGAGTGCAAATTAGAAAGGGCGGGTACATTGGGAAGCATGGGATTCCATTTACAAATCAAATTTTGTTCATGGTTTGGATTGAGATCTAGTACCTTGTTAAATCAGGCATTTCTTAGAAAAATGGCATGAAAGATACTTGTGGACCCAAAATCTTTGCTTAGTCAATTCTTAAGTAAATATTGTCAGAAATCTTCATTCTTGGAGGTTAAACCACAGTCATCGGCATTGTGGAAATGGAGAAGTATTTTGTGGGGAAGAGATTTGATAAAATAGCAAAAGAAAAGCTTGTTGGGGGATGATGAAACTTTAAGAATAACAGGAGAATGGATTCCAAGTACTTGAAATCCTCTTAGATTTCAAGGATAGTTGTCCTCGTTTTTCCACTTGAAATTAGAACATCTGATTGATCTAAATAGGAATTGGAGGCGTACTTTGTTAGAGGTGCTTTTCTCTCCACATGCTATTAATTACATATATATATTCCAATGGCACATAAACTAGATGTGTAGGTGTCGGATTTGGAAAGAAATGGACAATATATTGTAAAATCAGAATACAATCTTGTTGTGAATCTTTAAAGTCAAGGGAAACTTCAGAATAGTAATGCACATTATCAATATGAATGTCATCCAATGTTGAAAACTCTGGCAGCTCAATACACGACCAAAATTGCTATTTTTCTTCTGGAGACTAATTCACACTTTGTCCGACGACGTCTGCACTTTTAAAAGAGGTGTAATTGATTCTCCGATGTGCCTGAGATGTGGTGATCAAGAAAGTACGGTTGAATATCTGTTTTTCAAATGTGAAACCTATGTTTTCAGACTCGGATCGGGCATTGACTCGGCTGAAGTCAGAGATCAATGGATTGGACCGGAGGTCAAACTGGATGACGTCATAAATACGTCATATTTATATATATTTTATATATATGTAAATATAGGTATATATATATTTTATATATATATATATATATTAGTTTTGTCTTTTTTCAATTTTATTAAAAAAGGTCAATGAGTTCAAAAACAATCATAATTAGCTAAAAATATTAAAAAATTTGATATTTTCAAGTCAAAATTGATTTTTTACCGATCAAACTCGGGTTTTGACTAGGTTGGACCTTTTTTTAAAATCCGGTTTTGACAAGTAACTTGGATTGGATGCCTAGTTAGTTCCCGATCTGACCAGTCGGTCCAGTCTGAGTTTAAAAACATAGTGTGAAATGTTTAAGCGAGTGTGGCATTGCTCACTATTAGGTTTTAAGTTTGAGAGCGACAATAAACTAAAGTTTTATCAGTGGGCAAGTTTATGGTTTCAACAAGCACCAGATAAGAATATCATCGTTCAATCTATTACCATTTTATGGCAAATTTAGATGGCGAGGAATAAGGTTGTTTGGCAGAATATTTAATTTGATCCAAGTCAGATTGTGTATCATGCATAAAAAATGTTTAATGAATAACCACTGAGGATGAATGATAGCCATATTGTAAGGAATCAGAGTAAAAATAAACAAAGTATTGAGGATGCAATTCAAATTGTTCCTCATGTTGTCAAACCCAAAACATCAGAACACCCAATAATGGTTGTGGATGGAGCTTCCATTCATGCTAATTCACAAGCGACAGCAGCAGTTGTTAATCAAAATGCAATAGGAAACCAGGAGATGCAAAAAGCTGTTCATGTCAATGCTAGCTCGGCGTTCCAAACGGAAGTATTGGCATGTTTATTAGCAATACTAATAGCGGTTCTACAGGAATATGCTATACTCGTATATCCATTCTAACGAACTGTCTTCTTCTCATTCATCCTCAGGAATGACCATCTTGTTCCTTTTCAGTTGATTTATATGTTTGAGGATATTAGAATTATAGCTTCTTTTTTATCTTAGTGTAAGATTACTAAAGTAGCCAGGCATCAAATACAGCCAGCTCATGAGTTGGCAGTTTGTATGAATATTGTGCAATTCTCTTGTAATGAAAGTAATGTTTAAGTTCAATTACGCACGAGTCGCCTCACACGTTAAATTAACAAGACAAACCCCACAACTTATCATAAATTGCCAAAAACCCCAAAAATCTTTATTAATATTTGAGTCTACCCCTGATATATCAACACCTGCCGCCTTCACAAAAATATCTCAACTTTGTTCTTCACAGCTTCCCTCCCATCCCAACCATCCATGCTACCATCTGAGAAGTAAATTCAAATCTATATCTCTCTTTTAATATCTCAACCCAAATAAATCACCCTAATTCGCTTTGCATTGAAATATAAAGCATAAACGCCCACCTCACATTTATATATAAAAGTATGGCGGCGGCGGCGGCGTCTGAGGGGCAGCTGAATCTGGAGGAGTCGCCGTCTTGGGGGTCTCGTAGCGTGGAATGCTTTGAGAAACTCGAGCAAATTGGTGAAGGAACTTATGGGTAATCTTTTTTTTTTTAATTTTTCTTTAAAAAATTTAATTTTTTTCTTGAATTTCAGGATAGGAATTTTTATATCTTCTAATTTGTTATTCTTATTTTATGTTGAATTTCAAAGGTAGCATCTTTTTGTAATTCTGATTGTTCATTTTAGGATTTGCATTGTTTTATGACATTTTTTTTGGTTTCTTATTTTTTGGGGTTTTTTTTTATGTTTATTCTTTTGTTTTTTTTTTTTCACGTGTGTTAGTTTGTTCGTGTTGGCTACTCCTTAGTTGATAAAGAAGCTTCTTCTTGCAATTCTATTACGTAGTCCTGAGTTTGCATATTGGCATGGGTTTTTGTTTAGTTTTTGAGGGGTTTTATATCACATTGTTTTTTTTTTTTTTTTTGTATATGTTGTATGCATTAGTTTTTCGGTATTTGAATAGTCTGTTACTGATGTTGTATGGCCAGATGAGATGAATTCTGTCCTTTTAGATTTGAACAAAATTAGAAGTTACAGATATTAATGCTCAACGATATCAGGAATAATGAATTCCCTTACTAAAGCTGCTTTTTTATGCCATCTACTTGATAGAAAAACTGAGGAATCTTTGCCAAATGAATTATAAGTAGTTCAGGAGCAAATTTGAGCTTAGGGGATGCCATTCTTTCATTACTTGTTTCGCTCGTACATTCCACTGGGTTAAAAGTTTTTTTGGTTCCTGCACTGGAAAAGCAGTATGGTGGGGTTGACATCTAATGAGTAGCTTAAGATGCATAAATAACCAGAGTTACTTGTCATAATATCCTAAGTTCTTCTATGTTCTCAACTTCTCTATCTTCTCATATTGTGTGGATTATTTATTATTTTGGATTTTATATAACAAGTTCATATCAGGTATCCTAACTCCAATGTTTCAATTTGACTTTTCTGGACAAGTTGATTGGCCTGTCACTTAAAGATTCTACAACTACTAGCTGGTGAAGAAATTCATCCTTTGATGTTCTAATTGTTATAATTTTGTATATAACGAGATTATTTGCAAAAGATCCGAGAACAGTCAGAATTTTTCTACTTGTACCTCTTGTTGGTCTTGAAGCCTCCTTATTGTCCCCCCCCCCCCCCAAAAAAAAAAAAAAAGCGCTGCTGGAGAGTGGGCCCACTTTTTTAGTATCCAAAAAAAGCCCTCAAAAAGCTTAGTAAGAGAAGAAAAGCAAAAGCTCTCCTTAAGCGAAAAAGGTAAAAAAAAAGAAAAGCCTTTATAAACCTCAGAGTACGAGTGTTATTAGGGAAATATATAAGCAACCTTTGACTAATGAGGAAGGAACTTCTTCTAGGTGATTTGCTTTTCCCTGAAGATCGTATTAGATATCCTTTTACTCAAGAGCAAAGACATGTCTATTGACTACTGGGATCCTCTGTACAAATTAGGGGTGTTCATGGCCCGGTCCATGGATAAAAAATGTGAACCTAACCGGTCCTTGTGGTTCGGCAAAATTTTGAACCGCAAACCGGTCCACATATAGCGGGTACCCGGCCTTCCAGTTACCCGCAAAACCGGTTTGGATAGGCCGGGTACCTGACCCGGTCTATAATAATTTACCTATATTTTTAAAAAATAAACAAGAAAAATTACAAAATACTATTAAATCACTAATAATATAAACATTAATATCTTAAAGATAAATTACATCCAAAACCTTAATCTTCAAAAAAACAAAAATTAAATAAACAAGAAAACAATCACTTAGTCTTTCAAACTTCATCTTTTCATTTCAATCAACATAAAAACATAAATATTCAACAAATAACCAAAAACTATATAAACAAGAAAATAATCACTTAGTCTTTCAAACTTCATCTTCTCATTTCAATCAATGAAAAAACATAAATATTCAACAAATAGCCAAATGAACACCCAAACTAACATGTGAAATTACATAACTACCCCCACTCCGGGTTGGTTCGGGTACCCGGTGGTTCACAAAAATGTGAACCGCAAACCGACCCGATTAAAATATAACCTGCCCCACAAACCGCCCCGCCACTTAAAACCGGTTCGGTTACCCTTTTTTTTGGGTTCAGGGCAGATCAGTTTTTCCGGTTTTTCGGTTTTTCGGGTTTTTTTGAACAACCCTAGTACAAATCATACTCCACAAAGATGATGTTGCAACTATTTATAAGGGCATTGTGCTCCTTGTGAGCGACATAATGGCAAAAGAAATTTGAAACAGTTTTTTAATTTTTATGGTTAGTAAATGAAGTTGAAAAAATAGTTAATAAGCTTTTGTAAATGCAATGCAACAGCTTAATTCCAACATTGCATAACAGTTATAGAAATTTAAAAAAAAAAAATGCTTCTAGAGCTCATGCTTCGTGTACTGAAGTAGCTAAATTAACAGGCATAACTTGCTACAATCTGGCAGCATGGCTTTCGTAAAGTTTCATGTGCTTGTGGAATGTCAGTTTGGAACATCTTTTTAAATTTCTGCTAATTGAGTTGAATGTTTCAGTTTAGATATGAATGTGGATAAATTTGGCAAGGTTTCCCTATCTCTAGTAATAAGGGAATGCTGTGGTTCAAGCCTATTTGATAAAAGGATATGGGTATTCTGTTGAAGCTAAGCATGTTCTTTGGAGCTCAGAATCTTCTTGGAAGTAGATGCTAAAGAAGACTCAAGATAATCTTCTTAGTCAAAACTTAACAATTATTCCTCATTTTTTCCCAGTCCACAAAAAAATTGTCATACTCTGTTGATTTTGTGATGCGAGCTCGTGAGTTGGATGCTATGATTATCATTTGTGAAAGTCTATTGGTGTCATTACCTGAAGTTTTTATCATATTCTGTTGAAGCCAAGCATGTTCTTTTGAGCTCAGAATCTTCTTGGAAGTAAAGGCTCTCAAGATAATCTTCTTAATCAAAACTGAACAATTATTCTCACTTTTTCCCATTTCACAAAAAGTCATACTATGTTGATTTTGTGATGTGAGCTCGTGAGTTGGATGCTATGATTATCATTTCTGGAAGTCTGTTGGTGCCTTAGCTGAAGTTTTATTTTACTCTGTATGTACATCCTCACTACCATATATGTCTAATGACAATGATCTTAACACTTGTAATGATAATGATAATGATAATGACCTTATGATGGTTTTCTGATATGTTACTAGTTTTTTGTAAAGAATTTCTGTGGTAGTAGTTGAGGTTTCCTTTTCTCAAGCCTTGTAAATGGTTACATGATATGTTAGTTATCATTTCTATATCTGTTTTCTGATCTTTTGGAATTCATTGCTGCATTTTCTCTTTGCTTATTATTATTATTCCCTTTTTTTTTTTTGGTTTTTTCCATACATGACAACTTTTTCCTTGAAATTTTCCAGCCAAGTATACATGGCCAAAGAAAAAAAAACTGGGGAAGTTGTTGCTTTAAAGAAGATACGCATGGACAATGAAAAAGAAGGGGTATCATTTTTCTACTAAATTTGTTAATGTATCTGCTTACCTCATTCTACTTAATTTTGTGTATCTAAATGTGATATCTGCTTTTGCTAGAATATGAAATTTTCATTTACTGAATTAGCCAATAAATCTGATTCTTTTCATGCAGTTTCCTATAACCGCCATTCGTGAAATAAAAATTCTAAAGAAGCTGCAACACGAAAATGTTATCAAGCTGAAAGAGATTGTGACCTCTCCAGGTTCTCATCCTTCTCCAGATGTTCAGAGTGGTGATTTATAAACATAGAAAAATATTTTCTCAATTGCTTTATCCTCTAAATATACTGTAATCTCTTTTCTAGGTCGTGAGGTGGATGAGCAAGGGAACCCAGGTAATTAGACTTACAAAAAAGTTTGTTTTCTTTGTTTCTCTTTTTGTGTGGTTTTCAGAATGCCCCTTCATACCCAAATACTGAGATACATTTTTTCCCCTGAAATGCAGATGGTAATAGGTACAAAGGTAGCATTTACATGGTTTTCGAGTATATGGATCATGACTTGACAGGCCTTGCCGATCGTCCTGGACTTAGATTTACAATTCCACAAATTAAAGTATGTAGTCTAGACCAGGATACATGTATTGTTTTATAATGAGCATCTGTCACTTGACATTTTGCTGATAAATATTTTTTTCCTTAGTGTTATATGAGGCAGCTGCTTACTGGTCTTCATTACTGTCACATCAATCAAGTACTTCACAGAGACATCAAAGGTCACTTGCTAATTCATTCCTTACCACTGTATCTAAAATTTCATGTGTGCAAGTGAAGCTATATCCCTGTTTTTTATTTTGGCAGGCTCCAATCTTCTCATAGACAATGAAGGAAACTTGAAGCTAGCAGATTTTGGGCTAGCACGATCATTTTCCAATGACCATAATGCAAATCTCACAAATCGTGTGATTACCTTGTGGTACAGGTAATTAGACTAAAATAGCAATGGATAGAGGGTGGATTTCCCTGTAGCTGGACTAGATCTTTGATATTACAAGCTCTCAAGGAATCAAATTTGTTCCTGTCTGTTTTGTGCAGACCTCCTGAGTTGCTTCTTGGAGCTACAAAGTATGGTCCGGCTGTGGACATGTGGTCAGTTGGTTGTATCTTCGCTGAGCTTTTGAATGGAAAACCAATTTTACCTGGAAAAAATGAGGTTAGGCATGTTCCTTGAAAGGTTATATCTTGCTTATCTTGCAAGAGGTCATGAAAATTAAGAAGATGGGGATTTCCAGTTTAGAATTTGTATAACTGTCATCATATTTTATTAGATCTAGTCATCATATTTTATTAGATCTACTAAATTTATATACAGTAGGAAGATAGAATATCAGGCATTGTTGTACATAGGAGCATCCCTGATGCATGTACTTTGTAGTCTGCCTATTTCCTATAATGGTTTGAACTTATCATTTATTTTTCTTTAGCTCACAGTTGTCCTGTTAAAAGTTGGTTAGTTCATAATTATTTTTAGGGGCTAAAAGCATCTGCCTTAAGCTGCGATGTAACTGTAATGAAGATAGTTTTGAATTACTCTACATTGCAAAAGGTCTCTGAACTTGTTAAGTCGGTGTCTACATATAGAATCACAAGCAATTATCCAAAATTATTCTTAGAGTCGCGTTAAGTCATTGTGTCAAATGCATTTTATCCCCATGAACTATAGCTCCGCAGGAGCTTAGTGTTCAACATAAAGGACTACTGAACTGATACGCTGCGAGAAGTTTATAGGGCACTTCTTGTAAAGTCAAGAGAAAATATCACAATCAAATTGGGAACAAATAGGAGATTTTTTTTCCCCTAGAGTAATTGCTTTGAATTCAAGAAAGTAAATAGGGTTCGTTTGGTAAATGATTTGAAGCATTTGCTCTCTTCCTGCTTGCTTTTGTTCTTACATTTCATTAAGTCAAAGGGAGCTGAATTTTTGTTCTCTGTTTTCGATTCTTTGTTGCAGCCTGAACAATTGAACAAGATATTTGAACTTTGTGGTACTCCTGATGAGATTAACTGGCCTGGTGTTTCAAAGATCCCCTGGTATAATAAGTTCAAACCGGCAAGGCCAATGAAGAGACGAGTTAGGGAGGTCTTTAGACAGTTAAGGAAACAGTTTAGAAGTCTCTGACTATTTATATATTTAACATGCAATTGATGATTAACATTTTTACTTGTGCAGTTTTGACCGCCATGCTTTGGATCTTCTGGATAAGATGCTGAATCTTGATCCTTCTGAGGTATCTCTTCTGATTGATATGCTTGAATTAAGAAATGAATACAAGAATTATATATTGTTCATCCGTCATTTAGCTTTTGTAAACTTACCTGCACTGGTAATTCAATCTTTGTTGTCATACACAGGAATTTTCTTGATAGAGACAGAAGATTACACCAATAATATTTGAAAAATATTTAAAAAAGAAATGGTTACAAATCTCACCTGTACTGATTGACATTTTCCAGTTAGCAAATCTATTGGTGGCATATTTTAAAATCACAAAGTATTTAGTTAGGCAATTCTACTTCACAGCGTCCCTCCTGATTTTACAACTCGTGACAAGAAATGCTTTGATTTTTCTCATCATATACTGCAGCACATGACAAACTGACACAGTCTGAATCACACACACACCAGTAGCGTTTCAGAAATCTTCTTAAGAACCAAAAAAAAAAAAAAAAAAAAAGAAGAAGAAGAAGGAGAGAGAGAGAGAGAGAGAACTCACAAATATCAACAGTACTGAATTGCAATTTTTAGTCGCTTTGCAAATCTATTGGTGGCATATTCTAAAATCACATAAAGTATTTAGCTCACAACAAAGAAAGGGAGGTGATTCTACTTCAGATCGTCCCTACTGATGTTATAACTGATGATGAGAAATGCTCTGATTTTTCTCAACAAATACTGGAAAACATGACAAACTCACAGAGTCTAAATATGCTGTTTTGTTTGTCTTCTTCAGGCACTTAAAAGATAGTTCGCTAATTATGCTAACCTCCCATGAAATTTGTTATGATAATTATAGGTACCTTCTTGGAAGTTCTTCATTTTACACTCACCTCCATTGAGGTCAAATATCACTAAGTTATTGACATTTGTTTATTGTTCCAAACCCACCCACACAGACACTAAACACAGGGAACTCCCTGGAATTATGAAGAGTGGATAATTTTGTAAAAGATCACTACGTGATAACATCAAATAATGAACATAGGAGAGGTCATTGTAATTTCAACTAGTTCAAGGAAGGTCTCTGCTGTTATTGAAACTTTAGCTTAATTTACCCAATTCTTTTTGAAATAAAGTACGTGGACAATCCATGTCCCACAGGACAAGTTAAATGAGGATTTGGCTTGTCCTTTATTTATTTTAATAGATATTCTTTCCTGTGGCTGTGCCTTACTCATGAAATCATTTTTGAAACAACTGATCAATTGTAGCAGGATGTTTTTAAAGGCAATTGCATATACTGGATAGGGATTTCTTTTGTGAATTTTCCCATGTGTCATATAGTTGATTTGTAGCTTGATCTTCTCGTATTTTATCTTATGATATTTCTTGTAACTTATGTAGAGAATATCTGCAAAGGATGCACTAATTGCTGAATATTTCTGGACGGACCCCTTGCCCTGTGATCCAAAAAGGTATGTCCTACTGTCACGTAAAGTGTGAAAAACACTATCAGAAATGCATTAGCCAAAAGTGGCCTTTGAAATTGGGTTGCTGGTTTCCACAGTTTGAAGACCATGTCTATTATTTAGTTCAAATGAGGTGCAACTTACATGAGAAGTAGGAAGGAAGACAGCTGAAAGTAAAATTGGGTATTAATGGTGCCCGTATTTTCATTTGATCAGGAACAAAGTTAAGGAGGGGTTATGCAAAGCTTTCTACTCAGCCTTCTCCTCTCCTTCCCACAAAAATTTTGGTAGATGAAGTGTGAATAAATGCTTCTTCTTCTGTAAAATTAACATATTAGTGAAAAATAGGGGTAAGAAGTCCCCGTATTTTTATTACAGCTAAACATACATGTTAAGTAAAAATTTGTGCTCTGCTTCATTTTCACACCCCATTCTTTTCCCTTAGCGGCTAATTCCTCTAATAAAAAATAACTGGGTTACATGAATTATTTTTGTCCCATTTGAAGTGCTTAGCCCCCGCCATCTTCTCTTGCTGGAATGATCTTGAGATACCCTTACACGTTTACATATATAATGCTGCTCTTTTGATACTAGATTCAGAAACTTCTCCATGATAGATTGACTGTTACCGAGCATTCTACTTAGTCACCAAAGTTATGTTCTCAGTTGTGTGAGTCTGTTTTGACTATTTGTTACAGTTTGCCAAAGTATGAGTCCTCACATGAGTTCCAGACAAAGAAGAAAAGACAGCAGCAACGACAAAATGAAGAAATGGCAAAAAGACAGAAGGTGCAACACCCTCATCAACATGCTCGCTTGCCTCCCATCCAGCAATCTGGGCAAGCACATCATCAGCAATGGGCTGGACCTAACCATCCTACGAACCAATCCCAGGTCCCACTATCATCAGGACCCAGTCATCATCAATATGGGAAGCCACACGGTCCTCCAGGAGGAGCAAATCGATATCCTCCTGGTGGAAACCCTGGCAGTAGCTTTTATCCTGATCGTGGGGCCCAAGGAGGAAATTATGGCAGTGGTGCATATCCACCCCAGGGGAGAGGACCACCATACCCTGGAAGTAGTATGCCTTCAGCCGGTCAAAGAGGAGCTACAGGTGGATATGGTGTTCCTCCTAATTACTCCCAAAGTAACCAATATGGGGGTGCTGGTGCTAGCAGAGGGCCCAATTCGATGGCTGGTAACCGAAATCAGCAGTATGGTTGGCAGCAATAGTGTTGTGGATCAAAGTAGGAGCCACATATCAGGCGGTTAACAGTAAGGGTACTGGTAAACGGAAAGAATAGACATGATTGCAGCCAAAGGTTTTTTCAAAGAGGTATGGCTGATCAAAGTCAGGAACCTGTACAGATGTTATCTCATTGAGATTGAAACTAGTTGAAGGATTCTCTCCATTAATCAAAGGTACAATTTGTTGGTTAAAAAGTTTTGAGCATGTTCTTTTCATTTGGAAATAACAAATAAAGTTTCATTTTTCTTAATTAGACCCTTTGAATTCTGTTTTGCAACCAGATTTATTTTCATGTTATTGTCTATATCTCATTCCTGAATAGCAGTGAAACGGATTAGTTTCCTAGGTAGCATTTCCTAGTTAATTGGCTGGTGGTGCAGCTGTCTTGTACCTCCTCTATTTTAATTATATATACGAAATTAATTACTAATAATCTCTGTCAATTTATAAAATAAGGAATAAGTTCTGAGTTCTAAGTCCCAACTTTGTACAAGTAGAAGACAAACTGCGTCTAGATTGATTTGTTTGAAGTGTTTTTTAAAAAATATTATTATAGTTGTTTTAAAAAATTTTCTTGGTAAATGTGTATGTTTGATAAAAAGATAGTTGAAAAACGTGTTTAAAATTTCTGAAAAACATGTTTTAAAAAAAAAATCAAACAAACAACATGTATTCTTAATACTCTAACCAACCTTTTTCCTTTGATAATAAGCTATTTTCATCAGCCTTGTGCATGACATCTGTAAGAATTGTTTTTGGATTGAAAATCTTCACTGAATCAGGCTATTGCAATGAGGAATAAGTTAATATCTAGCATCTGACGTTAAGTTGCCACATACCAGTAGAATTGGCGGATTTCACTAGTCCAATACACTAGTTCTGGAATGCGATAAGAATTCCAACTTGTTCTTTAAAAAGTTTTGATATGGAACCCCAATATTCAAGTAAGTAACCCTTCCGAACATACAATATTGTTGCATCTCATCACTCCTACGAAAGTCAGTTATATAATTCCACTAGATTTATGAGTCAGAAAATTTTACCTTCTATTTTTTTTTTTCTGGGTTTGGAACGGTAAATATAGGGCTTACATTTTTTTTGAGGGCTGTCAAGTAATCATTTTTTCAGTTTTGATGTACTTGGGTTTTGGTAACATGGTCAATATACCAAAAACAACCTATAAGCCTTTTGTAATATACGGTTAATATATCAAAACAGCTTTAAATTCTTTGATAACATGGTTAATATTCCAAAACAGCTTAAATTTGCTATTTTTGGAAGCAGAATAAAAACACTAATATCTTTTTTTTAATTAAAAAGATAAATATTCAAATAAATAACTCTTCGCTTCATCCGGTGCGATTCACAAGCCCCACTTTTCTGGTGAACGGTGTTTGGGTTGATAATCTTTGCAAAGGGGCAATCATGAAGGACTACCGTAGTATGAGATCATACGAGTCTTTTGTTAAGATATAGGTAGATTTTATAAGGGTATATTCTTTTATTCATTGTATCACAAGATCTATACAGTTGGAAACGAATAGAGGATCTAACGGTTAAAACTCTATAACTTCACCCCATAGATTAGGAATTCGAATTCCACCAATGCCAAAAATTTTCTTTCCCATATAATAGCATAAGTTTATCTAAAAAACAAAAAAGAACCATACAGTTAATATAACAGGGGTTATTGGATGATGATGATGATGATTATTATTTTATTAATCTTTTTTTTTTTCAATTTGTAGTTTTGAACAGTTAAATCACTTTCCCAGAATCAGTGGTCGTAGCAGTGACATCTAATAAAGGTCTCCAACCAAAACAGCGGATAAGACAGGATAAGTTCGTGCATTTACGAGGCAGTCAAACAGGTCAGACAGGTAATTTAAACAGATGATCAACAAATTTTCGATGCTCTGTTGTTTCCATTATATATATTCTTTGATGAATTTGCTGTACCCTAACATGATATGTAGCCTCTGTGCCCCGATGGCAAAGCCTAATTTGCACAGACAATCCCCAATTTTAAGCATGATTATTCTGAAACTTCCAGGATCCATTATTCAGCCTAGCAAAACCCCAAATCTTCAGCAACTCTCCACGACAACAAAAGCATAAAAAATGCATGATGTTCAGCTATGCAAGTCAGAAAGACAACTTTCATTTTTCTCGACCTTTGATACCATCACTAAGCAAGATACAAAGGGACGTGTGAAGATCTTTTGGAACTTCGTGTGTGACAAGTGTACATTGGGAAATTCTTCTTCCAACTACCAAATAGGAGTCCGTCAATATCATGATGGGCGTTTTAAAAAAAAAAAGTGCATTAGTTGTCACCATCAACTTCTGCAACCCCTCACCAGCAAATATTTAAGACGGTCAATTCTTATGTTCACTCCACTTTGAGAACTATCTTCATGAACTCGTATACAAAATAACTTATGGCTGCTGATGGTAGAACCTGAAAGGAAAAGACATCAACTACATTAATGAGGATAAAAAAGAGAACACGTCAAGGGTCATATAAAGTACCTTACATTCTAGTCAATAAGCAAAATTAGCAAATTACAATTCCACGGGTAAGTAGAAGGCTAATGGTACACTCAACCATGAAAATTTGACAAATTGGATGACGGAAACCAAGCAAATGGGTTTATAACTACATGGATAAGATAAGCTTTTTCCGTGAGGATGGGTTTATCAGACCAAACAAGATTGACAGTTAAATGCAAACCGATCAAAGCAGAAACCCACTTTAGGAAATGAATCAGATAGTGAGCTGACATTAAATTAGCACCATGCTACTTGTATTATTCATTCATGAGTCCTCTCTAATGGATTGAGAAGGCAAAAGGAGAAGGGAACAAAATTCTGAGAAGTTTCTTCACCAAATCAAATTCTAATAGTACCCTACCTCTCTCTAGTTTCCTCCAAGTGTACGAGCCCAAAAGCAAGCAAATAGAGTTGACAAAAGCTAGCTAGATGACTTATTCACTGATCAGTTAAGTAGCAAGCAGATTTATGTTCCAGGTGAAAAGGCTGACAGCTCTAAAGGTTGCACATACCCTTGCACATTGAACATCAAGTTGTCCATAAGTAATTAGAATAACACAAGAAAAATTATCTGACCACCTTTCTTAACAACACGAAATAGAAAAAACCAAATAGTTCCATTAGCAATATCGTGCATCACATATTAATTCAAAGTTCAAGGAAACTTCAGTTAATCCAAAATGATTGCTTCCATTTTTTTTTCCTTGTCTTTCTCCTTGAACTGAGGTCTGCTTTTTTTTTTTTTTTAATTCTCTTTTCAAGGAAAAAGAATTCGGCAAGTGATTGTCCAGCAACACTGGCCAAGGAAATCTTGCTTGGCATGCAAATACGAAGGCAAATAAGTAGGTTATTTAGGAGGAGGAAATCTATCTTATCTTCCACATGAAATTGATGATAGCTCAAGTTTTCCCTGATATTCCCATTTCATATAGTTACGAATGCTCCTAATGTATTGCCATTCATCAATAAGACGATAAAACCTCTCTAGCTGGCCTAATGGTTTATCTTAGCCATGAAACACAAAGCAAATTTCTCCAATAAGGGATGTCTCAACAAAGAGATGATTCCATTCACTTCGGAACATTAACAGAATCTTGAACCTACCATATTCATTAGTTTTCTACATGTATGCTTTATAACTTCAATAATGATTTTCTACTTTGCAGATTTAAAATTCGCTGCCTAAAAGTACCCAAGAACCAGAAGCACAACAGTTACCTGTAGTAAGCTAGGAATCAATCCAGCATAAAGAGCAGGAACACCACCTTGCTCAACTATCTTTATCGAAGTTGCCAAAGCACTCATCTTTGTCGCTCGAACTTGCATTTGTAGTTGTCTTCTAACTACTTCAAACGGATATGTAGCAGCTTCAGAACAAGCACCAGCAATCGCTCCATATATTAACGTCCTCATGGGACCCAACTCCAGTTGTTCCAAAGCATTCAGTTCTTCACCTTGTTGTTTCATATGTTCAAGCCGTTTCCTACCTTCTGGTGAGCGCAGATAAGCGGATTTCAGTATATCATAAACTCCATAGAAAACAGCACCTGAAGGAGCCATGCTTATGATGGATGGGACTAGTCCCTTGTATAGAGAAAAAAATCCTTCAGTTTGGATCATGTGACGAAAAGCACCAATCACACCGCCCAAGGCTTCCCCTCCAGGAGCTACCATTACAGTCCTGATCTGAAACATTAGTATTCTAGTGTGAAAGAGAAGAACCTTGAATAACCATCGCTAGCATAGAGTGACAGAAAGTGACAGAAAAAATTAGTATAGATACTTTTGCAGCATAGAAAAAGAGTTCTGCAACTATTCAATTACGATAAACATACAAGGAGGATTCAAACTTTAGCAAACTCCATTTTGGAAATTTTTCTACAGGATACATAAGCTTCCTGATTATTGTCTCTAAACATCTAATACTGAAAACCATGCATGGAAATATGATCATGGTCAATACTCCAGTTGGAGCCTTAGACTTACTTGATCAAAATTTCAGGCCTAGTGTCTTCATCTTTACAACACCACTTGCCCCATCACCAAAGGGACATCATTGATTTCATTTAATACATGGAATCATCTTTAAATTTGCATGAAAATAAAACACTTATTTGGTCCCCTACAAGTAAAAGAGTTGGCCCAGACATTGGTTTGCTACCTAAAGCCCCAAATCTTTTCCTTCACATGGTACCCACATTGGCTCATACTTGGGTTGTGTATCCTTATGCAGTTTAGTCGAGCAACCTAGGCAGACTGAGTACTGCAGGGTGTCACTACACGAGAGATATAGAGAGAAAAAGAGAGAACTTATCTGCATGCCATTATGATCTAATACATCTCATTTTTATGAATATTCAGCTGCAATCAGATATTATACCATGATAACTGCATCAACCTTATTTAAGTCTAACTAGTCTGCATAATCTCAGATGTAACACAGGCACAAATTTTGATTATAAAATGATAATAAAGGCATAACGAGTCAGATTTTAACAAGAATGGATGCTACAACATCTCACACAGAAGTATATCTGGAAAAAGGATGAGGAGGAAGTGATTCAAGGAAAAATCTGAATTGCAGACATAAGGGACAAGAATAACCGAAAAAAGGAATGAATGCCAAAAACTAGTTCCAAATCTGCAGGCCAAGAGTTTGTCATAAGCTGAGTATGTGTCACAAAACACACTAGGATTGACACATCCATTGACTAGTCAGCTTGTCACCCATAGTTATCAAGAAAGCAAAGTGAAGTGAATACTTTATGGTATCAGCTTGCATGCCAACCATGGAAGCACAAAAAAGGGCCGAAAAACAAATACATTATTCACTTGTTTATGCATATTGTAGCAATAAATTAATCAATAAATTACTGGAACCCTCAGATGCAACTCACAGTGTCCATGGGTATGCAGAGCACTGTAGCTGTAATTCCAGCTGCAGCTCCAGCAACAAACCTTTCAAAATTTGTTGTCTCCTCATTACCAGACATTCTAAGCAACTGATTTCTGTAGGTATCATAAGCATAGAAATTGACAGCCTTGAATGGAGCTGTACGCAAAATGTTAACAAAATTCCCTTTCCAAAATCCTTTTAGCCCTTGAGTAGCAGCAATGGTTTTGATTAGCTCATAAAGATTCTTCTGTTCCCCCCGAACTATGTATTCCAGCTTTAGTCTCTCAAGTGGCGCAACAAATGTTCTGATACAACAGGGCAGGAAAGACATAAATTGATCAATAATTACACTGTCAATAAGCAAGCCACAAACCCATGCACCCACAACTCCTTCCCCACCCCCCCAAACCCAAAAAAAAAAATCAATGAAGAGCCGCTAAATGAAAAATAGAGCTTCAGACCCATTCGAAGGAGTGGCTATTTGGTGCCACATATGATCTGATTTTACATATTAAAAACAATAACTACATAAGGTTAATAACTTCACCAACTGGGGAATTAAACCATATGGAAAAGATAGTACAGGGAAGAACAGACATGCATAAGATCAGGAAACTAAGAAGGTAGGTGTTCCAAAGTTTGATACTTCACAGCTTTCAGTTCAGATCCTAGATCAAATCCATCAACGATTATGTCCCAATTTCATAAATTTGAAATGTATCCTTAGATTGTCATCCAAGCTAATGTTAATGTTATTTCAACTCACTAGAAATAAAGTTCATGAATCTAAATTCTACAACGCTTCATAATACATTCTGCCATGTCAAATTGAACAGAAACTGCACAAAAGTTGCAAACTTCCTGCTGTCAAACGCAAAAGAGCCAATCAAATCCAAAGTATTTAAATCCATGTAAATACTAACCTATAAATGAAAAAAAAAATCATACGCAAAGAAAAAAAAAATCAGCCTTGTAAATGCTAATGTCAAAAAGGAAAAAAAAATCTTAGTGACAGGAAAAATTCACCTTGAAACCATGGCAGCCACAGCACCAGCCCAAAGATGCCTAACAGTATTCAAAGCCTTTCCTTTTTCTTCCCTCATCTTAGTACACTTCTCTTCTATTTCTTTCTCATCACCTTCTCGAAACGTCACTGTTTCACTCTCCACCCCCTTATCCCCATTTTGCACCAAAATCTCCCCAACCCCTTCCCCTTCACCTTCACCTCCTTTCACAGTAGTAGAAAGCGTCACAGACAAAAACCTCCCGCCACCACCTCCCCGCCAGAAACCCACCTCGCCACCGCCGCCGCCAACGATTCCCCTCCGCCGGCGGCTCCTCCTGCTCCTCTCCCATCCACCACGACTCGAAACTCCGATCACGCACCAAGAATTCGAATTCAAGGAAGTATCATTGTTCGGAGACACTAAAGAAACAAATGATGGCGGAATCGAAGGTTCTAAAAACAACCCGCCGCCGCCAACAAAACCGTTCATACTCGTCGAAAAATCGTGGGTGTCAGCTAAATACTGTAATAATACTTGATGTGATTCTGTTGAGTTCAGTGACTTCTTCAACCAAGCCTCCAAGTTAATCATCATTTCCTCCAAAGATGAAAAGGGTCCGTATATAACTCCGTCTGAATCAAATGGGACTTTAGAAACGTTAAATTAGTGTACAAAATCAATGGGGGATTGGGTAGAATTTATGAGGGACGGAGGTATTGAGGAGGGGAGGCTTGGAGGAGAAGGGAGGAATGGAATAAAAGGTGAAGGGAACGGAGAATGGGGAATATGGAAATGGGGAATGAGAGTGATGGGGAGGGGGAAATGAGGGAGAAATGAGGGGAGGGAACGGGCATTGTTGCATCGCCTGCATCGCCCAACAGTAGTTTACTGTAGGCGAAGCATTTTTTTTTTTTTTTTTTTTTTGGGGGTTGGTAGTCTGCAAGACTGAGAAGAAAAGGTGTGAAGTGGTATTTATTTTGCCTATTAGAATTTTTGGCAGTGGATTTGGGGTTTTTTCGGGTATTTCTGTTGTGAGAGAATTGGTTTGTTTGGTAAGGGAAGGGGAACAAAGCAAGTAGAACGTGACAAAAAATCACAAATATTTTGTCCTTCTCTTTTCTCCATGAAAGAAGTTGAACTAAGCAAAAGTTCTTTCTTTTTTTTATCCTAGTGTTTTTTGTTCTCCTTTCTAGCCTTTGTTTGGGTGAAAAAGAAAAAGAAAAAGGGTGGATGCTGAACTCAGAATCCAACAAAATAGATATAGGCTTGAGGCCTTTTCTTACACATTTAATGAAATGACCACAATTGACAAATAATCACACGTTCAGACGCTCAATTATAGGTTTATTACTAACTTGCTAACTTGGAGACGGTGAAAATAATTTTTCAAATTCGATAATTTGTTTGCCACACTGATATTCCCATGTTTTTGAGGGGTTGTTTGAACGAATTTTGCATATTCTTCAAGGTTATTATTTTGCCTTCTTGCCGTTGTGACAACAACAACTTGAGTAGACAATGAGCTTGCAACCAGAAAGAATAAGGAATAAACGAATATACTCCCAAGTTTTTTTTTTTTTTTAAAACATATATCCCCAAGTTAAAAACATCACCTTGGCCTATCGTCTTTACATCTCGTACTTCAATAGCCAAACGAGTGATCAAATATATCCACTATTATAAAATTCTGTAACTTGAGTAGAAAAACACCGTCTCATGTATATAGTCTAATCAATTTTGTTTTTTCTTCTCTTTGCAGTGGATGATATATTCTCGTCTCACGTATTTCCATTCATTTGTGTTTCTTCTAATAAGATAGGAAGCTACTCCTCTCAAGTTAATTGTGGTTATTATATTAACTCAGAAACTTATTGGTGTACAACATATATAGTTGTTGTTACTTGAATTTTAATGTAGATATATGTACTCATGTAGATTTGTACTTTTTTCTCCCAGCCTTAGATGGAAAATTGAATAATCGAGTAGAAAATGTTTGCATATAAGTATAAAATACCAAGTATTAGCACGTAAAAAAAAAAGTATAAATCATCTATGAATCTTATGAAGTAAGAGGAGTAGAAATAATAAGAAGAATATTAATGTAAGTGCAACTTGGTAATTGGCCTTTTTATCTTTAGTGAATTTTGTAGCATTTGAAGATTGCGAAGCTTTATACGAGATACTTTTTGGATTGGTTTGCAATTGGGAGTAGATTGTGAAGTTTTCTACGACATCTTTTTGGATTGGTTTGCAATTGGGAGTAGATTGCGAATTTTCTACGACATCCTTCGTCTGCTGTTTCTATAGTTTGGGAGCTAGAAAGAAAAGAAGAAATTGGGAGAAAAACTCCTCCTATTCTTTTTTAAAATTTTCTGTTCAAATTGGGCAGAAAGCAAAAGAAAATAAAAGAAAGGGAAGATCCCTTCCCCACCTTTTCTTTTCTTTTCAGCTATTCCCCTTTTCATCTTTTCCTTTCTATTATAAACTCCCAAACTAAGCGTAAGACTGATAATAGAGGCTAATGTCTTTCTTGTATGGAAACGTAGAGCCTTTGCATCTCCACTTAAGTATTACAATTAATTTCAGTTTTCTTTTTTAAGTGAAAAGAAAAAATAAAAAAGGTTAAATCACAAAATGCCCCCTTAATGTTGTATTAGTAGCAAATTGTCTCATGTATTTAGGAAACATACAAATTATCCCCCCATTTAATAGATAAAAGACATTTGTGCCCTTCTATACGCAATATTTGGACAAATTTCTCTTTTTCATGCTAAAACATAAAATTTTTATTCCATCCATGAGCGTGTATAACAAAATGATAAAGGAAAGAGAAGTTTTAAATACATGAATTACAAAAAAAAAAAAAAAGTATAGCTACTTTTATTACTTGATCAAGTTAGTTTTATGTTGTTTTGGTTAGAAATACAGGTTTATAATTGTTATATTTTTTTATTATTTTTATTAACAGAAATAACATTATGAGCATTTCTTGATACTCTATTTTAAAAATATTTGACAAAAATCATAATTTTATCTTCACTTAGCAGCTGCTCATTGTACATTATGGAAAAAATAAATTATTCATGTATTTTTTTCATATTTTTTTCATCTTGAATACAAATAATAGGAATAGGTTGCAACGAAAATTTTTACAATTTTGGAGTCATGATTTTAGTTTTTTATATAAGAGTGCAACATTAATGTTGGCCTAGAGTAGTGGCCTTATTTTGTTTTCACATAAAAAAATTAAAAAAAAATGCATTATTAAAAATTAATGAGGCCAAATTTGTCCTTATAAAGATGAAATGCACACAAGGGGGTAATTTGTTACTAAGTAAGGGATAATTTGTGTATTTCTCAAACATTAGGAGTAATTTGCTTCTTAATCAACATTACAGGGAGTATTTTGGAATTAAGCCTAAAAACAACAAATTTCATTTTCTTTAGAGAGGGTTTTAAACCTTGCCTAAACAAATGTCTCCACCGCCAGTAAAGTTTAGAACCTGTTTGATTTAAATTCCTTAATCACTGTCACTATCAATATCATTAACCCTACTAGAGATATAGATTTTGACGATTCCCTCAAATATGTTTAGTTTAGCAATGGAATGAGTATATTTACCGTAAAAAGGTTAATGAGTTTGATAGAATAATATTTTAGAGAAATACTAAAGACCCCATTTGATTACTCTCATTCTGATTAAAGTAGGCCTGTCAATCGAGCCGTATGAGCTGGGCTTTAACAAGCTCAGGCTCAGCTCACATAATAAATCGGGTTGTGAGCTTCGGGTTTGTAAATGTAAAGCTTAGGCTCAGCTCACAAAATATTTGAGTTGTGAGCTTAAGCTCACGAGCCTAAACCTATTGAGATACTTCTACAATTCAACAGCTCCAACACAATACAAAACTACAAGTTTTCCTTTAACTTTGTTCCCAATAATAAAAAATAATATGTCATTAATTTTACAAATTTCAGTTACTTTGCACATAATCAGTAACTACTCATTTGATTGAAACTCTTGAGAGACGATTACTTACAATGAGATCATAATAATTCCATTGTAAGCATTAGAATTATATTAGAATTATAGTTCCTTACTTTTGTTAAGCATCTACTTTTAATACACAACAACCACATAATAGATGTATGAAAAATCTTAAAAGCAAGAACTTCTCATACTCTAACCGGTTGCACAAGCCCCAAGTAGACTAGTTGCAACACTCAACGCAAATCTAGTTAATTAAAGTGTGTACTTGGCGAATTATGTTGAGCAATCCTCAAATTTAGGAAGGAAGAAGTTGATGAAGTTGTTTGAGGGAGAGAGGAAAATTAGAAATTTGGCCGGCGATAGAGTTGTTTGAGGAGGGAGAGAGGAAAATTAGAAATTTGGCCGGCGATAGAGTTGTTTGAGGAGAGAGAAAATATTAGGGATTTAGTTAATATATTATATATAATTTTATATTATATATGTGTGTGTCTAATTTTATATTTGAGTTATTATATATATACATGTGTGTATATATATATATATATATATATATATATATATATATATATTAGGAGATATATTAAGGATTTAGTTAATATATTATACATAATTTCATATTATATATATGTGTGTGTATGTAATTTATATTTAGGTTTTATATATATATATATATATATATATATGTTTTATGAGCCGGGCCTTATACGGGCTGAGCCTATTGAGGCCCAAGCTTGGCTCAAAAAAATTTCGGGCCTAATATTTAGGCCCAAACTCAGCTCGGCCCGATCAAGAGTTAGGCTCACTGGCATTTTTTGCGAGCCGAACGGGTCGGGCTCGGGCTGGCCCGGCCCCATTGACAATCATAGATTAAAGAATAGTGATAGTTATTTTTTAAATACTACCAATGGTGTCATTATTATTTACACTATTGCTTTCTTGATTCTCCTTAAACCAAACATACTCCGTCTTAAAATGCAATCGATTTCGCAAAGAAAGCGAGAAATGTGACTTCAATAGTGGGCCTACTAAAGCCCACCCATAATTTTCCCTATGTGGCCTACTGTTCAGTTGGAATTCATTAGCAAGTAAATCCATCCACAAGGGCGCAAGTGGGCTGATGCCATTTCTGATACACCCGTTGTTGAGAACTCCTCTTCCCGTATTTGCCGGTTGAATCCATTAGTCTCGTGCTCAACTCTTTTGTCTCAGCCCAAAAAAAAAAAAAAAAAAAACTAGTTTTTTTTTGTTTTTTTTTTTTTTGGGGAATGGGAGGTGGGGAGAATTGGGAAAATTCTATATATGGATTTAATCTACGGTCTTACCTGTGAATTTTGTGATATAAAAGGAAGCCGCATAAACATTCTGATATCATTTTCTTATGTTAGCATACATCATTACGTTCATGTGACACTCTTTGTACTACAAAGTTTATAATTGGGATCATGGACTAGATCCGTATAAAAATCTCCCAAGAAATCATGTACTTTGTCAATTGGTGTCAAAATCGGAGATAGAAGTACTTAAATGTTTCGTAGAGGCGTGCAACATCAGCCTTTACAGTTCCACGCCTTCAAGGGGTAGGCGTGCAACATCAGCCTTTACAGTTCCACGCCTTCAAGGGGTAAGCGTGTATTTCGGCCTTTTGAGAGATTATATTTGTCTTCAAAGACTTGAGTCAGCCTTAAACGCGCCATATTTGAGACCAGTGATTTTGAGCATTTGATCAAATTATCCTTTAGCTCAATTAAATAGCTATGGGTCTCAAAGGTTGTCATTTTTTTTCCAGTTTCCATTTTTTGAAGCTTAATTAGTACATTTATCTTACCTTTTCCAAAATTTTCAAGTCTATATGTAGTTATTCCTGGTAAAGATTATAATATTATACAACAAGTGTTTTTTGACCCCCTCAATATTAGAAGTTTTGATATGAAATTTTAATTTCAAAGAAATTTGATTTGACCAAAGGGTCACAAATATAATAGTGTTACAGAAGGAGTGTGGCTTCAAGTTAGTAAACAATAATAGGGAAGAATTGAGGAGGACATGATTTAGTTTATGATGATGCTGTTCCAAAAATAAATAAAATGTTTCTGACAGAAAAATACAATAATACATTAACTCGTGGTTGTAGGATTGGGTCAAGTAATCATTAATAGATTCAAATGCTGCTCAAAACATCCGTTGTCGTCCAGCGGTTAGGATATCTGGCTTTCATCCAGGAGACCCGGGTTCGATTCCCGGCAACGGAAATCATTTTTGTTCTTTTTTACAGTTCGCAAGATGCACTATCTACTGATGATGATGATTAGTCTGATAATTTACCTGTGAAATTACATGATAATGGAAAGAAAAACAATTGATTCTTCTCTTCCCAATAATGATAATTAGAACAAATCATTTAGTAATACCCAAATTTTACTTTGGTAACGGAAAATGGAATCGATTATCCTATTGGAGGATGTATCTGCTGCATACTTATATTTCCTGGCCTACATCAAATCTTCATGGAGGACCGACTAATAAATGTTCTTTTCCTTTTGGTTTTATTTAAAGGATGTGATGGTACAAACTTGCAAATCGTGACAGTCCTTTGCTAATCAAGCCCTCCAATGATTGTTTGAAGTTTCTAATTTTAGATTAACGCAGTGAATTTGTGAATCCATGCACAAGAAAAATCAATCAGGACTATTTTACTTGCAATGCAATAACTACTCATTTAAGTATATGTTCTGATTGCAATAACTACTACTCTCTCTAGATTTTTTTATAAGAGAAATATTGAAACCATAACTGCATTATTGGCTGCAGAAGATTCTTCTTCAACACAAATATCATTCAAAGAGAAGATAACGCAATGTTGAAAAGTTATGTTGAAGCACAAATACGATTAATGCAATGCAACTTTTCCCTTCCCTTTCTTTTTGGTTTTTTGCTAAGAGTAACTTTGCCTTTGTTATTTTAACCAAAAAGGGACAAAGAATTTTACCATGTGGGTCATTTTCAGGTACTTTATGATAAAGAATCAAAAGAAAACTCTGTTAGAAAAAGGCTTGAAAACATAGTTGTAAGACTTGGAACAGTAGAACCAACCCGTGACTCTGCCTTTTATGATTGACTTGTCTCCGGTGTAAAAGCTCCTCAAATTCACATGCAGCTATGTGACAACCAGACAAATCCCGTACCAATTTGGCCATTTCGGTCCCAACCTAAACATATATCTAATTGCTCGAATTTGCCCTTCACCAAAACAAGAATCTCCACTGGCAATTTCTTGGAAGACAGCACTCATCTAGATTTTTTGCCATTTAACTATAATTATATTAATTGTGCTCCTCATCGTCATCGATATTTATAACTTCGAAACTATAATAAATTTCGCCAAGAACATGGCAATCCGTGATTTTTCAGTTGACTAATTGTTTAGAGGCTGCAATTTAACATAGGCCAATGTTAGACACACTCCAAAATAACAATTTTTTAAAAAACTAGATCTACCGGTGAATTGAAAGAGCGGCCAAGTCGTGGTTCAATTCGGTTCAACCAGTCAGTTCAACAGTTTAATACAATTTTCTTTATAAAAAAAGGATTGGACCCAAAACGGGTTTGCAATCCAACTAATTGATCTAGCTAGTTTAGTTCGATTTTTAAAACACTACAAACTAGACATTTTAGAAATCAATCACGAGTGTTGCGCTACTATACGAAGAAGATTTAGTTCTTGATAATAATGTTCAAGTGATTGAAAAAATATAAAATAATTTATATATGATTATTATATGTGTTTCTCCTTTCAGAGCCATCTGTACTCCTTTGAAATATTCACACTAGGTACTGAAACTATGGGTTTTGTATGTCCAATCTAAGAATTTGATTTTGGAGTCTGCGTAACAACTTGCTTTTATTTAAGGACAAGTTTATACCAAATGACAAAATCAAGTATAAAATGTGTCACCAAACAGAAAAGATAAAAGAGTTGGTATGCATATTATTTATAATATAATAAAAAGGCACTTTGAAGGCCACAGAAACTTCCTTGATGTGATCAAATAGATTAGTTTTAGGACTCATGAGAGTACAACAAATGCAGAATTATTAAATTCTTCGTATTCTTATTCAAGAAGGTGAGAAACCTACTTAGAACTCAACCTGCAAAATCCACAAATCAACTCATGCAACATAAATTAAAAAATGTTATCATTTGACTTAATTTTTATCCCTGATGATGCTGTGAGATCTCCACTTTTGGGTAAATTGGCTCAACTTGTAAATAATGCTCAAGAGTTATCATTACTTTTACTGAGTTTAGCATAATTATTATTTTAACTAAATTTCAACCCGTGCAATCCACGTGCTACTTTCATAATGAATGATAAAATTTTTCGAATGCTCATAATTATAAAAATTAGAATACCATCTTATACAGTGGTTGATTTAAAAATAACACTAAATTGTTGATTTACATTACCAAATTTTAACTTTATGAAAAACTTAATATCCCAAAAATTAATAAGATAAATTTGAAAGTCTTAATTCATGTATAATAGAAAAGGAAATCAAACTTTATTATAAACTGATTTTTAGGTGAGTTGGGGTGATAGGAGCGATAGGATTAGGATTTTTATTACTCAACAATTAGTAGAGTTTTAAGAATGCTGTGTTTGGATAGCCTTTTTTGGAGATTTTTGGGAAAAATTTTTTCAAATTGTGTTTGGCATGAAAAAATTTTTTGGTCAAAAAGTATAAAAAATTTTTGGTCAAACTTTTTTCACCAAATATTCCTACCAAAATTTCATTTGAAATTTTAAATGAACTTTAGAGGTTTTTTTTGTAATTATTCACAAAAATAAGTATGTTTGTGTCCAAAACTTGTTTAGAAAAACTGAAAAAATCGCTAGTAACAAAATAAGATCCATTTTTGGTAGGTTTTGAGATTAAATAACGAAGTGGACGACGTAACGGATGTTCGCTTCTTTAAACGAATGTCCGCTAAGACACAAAAATGTCTTAGCCGATGTCCGCTTCTTTAAGCCGACGTCGAAGCGGAAGTCCACTTCTTTGAGCGGACGTCCGCTTTTTGAAACCACCATTATGTCACATCAAAAAAAATTTCACATTCAAATACTTTTTCACTTTTTTCAAATAGCTAACAAAAAATAATCTAAATAATTTTTTCAAATAATTTTCAAAAAACACTCCAAATAATCATATCTAAACGGAGCCTAACTTTTAGTAAAATAACTTTATCCAAAAAGTCAAAAGAAGAGTATTTTTGTCTGAAAAAGTCCATATCATCATTTTTGCATTTCGTTGTTTTTATGAAATATATATTAATAGAGCAAAGTGCTTGTTCATCAGACTGGAGGGGATAAAAAATAACACTAAACAGGTAGCTTCAAAAGGAGATATATATAGTTAACCATTATTATTATTATTATGTGAAAAAACAACAATTCAAATGGAAAATAGTGGCAAGGGCAAAATTGTCCAAAAAAATGGAAATTGTTTGTCGTGATCATCAATGTCGTGATCAGGAGCTTTTCTGGCAAGTTCCCTTCTCCCTCTCTCTCTCTCTCTCTCTCTCTCTCTCTCTCTCTCTCTCGTTCTCCGATATAACGTTATAAATCCAACGTTTCCTTCCTTCCTCTCTCTCTCGTTCTCCGATATAACGTTATAAATCCAACGTTCCCTTCCTTCCTTCCTTCATATCCCCTTTTTAGTAGCGCTTTTTTCACTTTAATTCTCTTTATAAACCACTCGACGTCGTTTTACACTCACCACTTCGAGCTTTGACTTGGAACTTACTGCTCTCTCTGTCTCTCGTTCCTTGCAGCCACAATGACGGTTAATTCTGCCGAGGAGGTGAGCTAATTTCTACACGACGTCGTTTTTACACATGACTTCAATTCGAGTTTTTTTTCCCCTTACCTTTCTTCTGTAATATCACCCGCATTTGCTTTTGTTGTTGAATCCGGATGTAAATTTCTGTGTGTACATATGTAGAATGTATGTGTACATACTTGTAACGGTAAAAAAAAAAATGTACTATTTTTTTTTTGTTGGGGCGAACTTGCCTCTCAAGACTAAGCCAATAATGAACACAATTTTTCCTTTTTTTTTTTTCGGTTTTGTGTAATTTTAGTCATATTTTTATTTTCTTTATTTTTTTGGCAGTTATTTTAGAGATGAAAATGTAGAATACCAGAAATAAACGAAGCCAGGGAGCTGTTTGCAACTTGCATTGCTTAGATACCTTTTTTTTTTTTTTGGGGTTAAATTTCTTTCCTGTTGGCAATACTCGATTTGAGCATCTGTAGGTTCATTTTTCAGTAAAAAAAAAAAATAGTTTTTAATTTTTTGGAAGCGAATAATTGGTGGAAAAATATATTTTTTAAATGACAGAGTACATATCATGACAATAATAACTGGCAGATGCGAAAGATTTTTTTTTTTTTTTTTTGCCATATATATATATTGTTTTCCAAACTATTTTGGTGAATGCAAATGGAGCCAAAGAGGTCATTAGCAATTAGCAAGATTCATTTCAGCTTTATTTGAATTGATTAATTAATTATTTCTTCGTTATCGAGCGTTATTAGATTTTAATTATCTTTATTAAATGCTCACAATGAACATGGAGGTTATGCCTTTTTTCGGACCTTAAGGGTGCCTAATCCTCTAATTCAAACTTGCCTGTGTCTTTACGGGTGCAATTTGGTTCGTTTCGGCGGAGTTGAAAGATCAGTGATTTGATAATTTGTATATCTACTTACTGAAACAAGCATATTTAGGATCTTAAAAACCATAAATTCGTGTTTGATATTACTGTCAACCGCTTGATCATGCTGGAAATGCTGATGCTCGTGTTAGTAGAAGTTTAATGTGATACTGTGAACAACCGATGCATCAGCAGGAGTAAAACTGAGAATAGCATTATCGGTCTTTGAGGTGTTGTTAAGAGAAAAGGAATTCTTTGTTTCATAGTATAGGTGGAAAGTAGTAATGGCATATATTTGTAAATGCTGTATGCTTGAGAAAATGGCTTGTTAGATTGAGTTTGTGATTACTGATCTTTTGGTGGTTATTTTTTTTCCCCAAATTTATTAACGGTCCTTTGTTTTACTACAACAATTTTTTTGCCACAGCCATTTTCTTATTTCATAGTTATTGTTATCCTCGTTATCAATTTTAAAATTTCCTTCTCCATGTGGCTCCTGAAGTGTTTGATGCATGTGATAATGTGCATCATGATGGAAAATATGAAGAAGCTAAATGGTTTTTGTGCTTCAAATTTCAGTGCCATGGTACTCAAAGTGTTCTCATGTTGTCTGATGGAAGCACAAACAGTCCAAAATGTGAATCAGAGAGCAGCGTCTTACTAGTTCCAAACTTGATGAAAACACAGATGTGCTTGGATGCCCATCCAAAGTGCCAAAATCACACCAGCCTAAAAGTGGACGTCATGGACATCTATGCCAATTCTGTTCTGGACACAGATATTGAAAAAGGGAAGTTGGATACAACCAAAGCAAATGATGAATCTGTTGGCAATTTGAAGGCTGAGGATTCCTTAACAGTAAGTTCTACCTGCATATTGCTTACTTTGTTTAGTAAGTTTGCATGCCAAATAAATGTAATGTGTGGATTTTGGGAGTTGTCATTAGTTGCTGAACACAAATCTCATCTTCTCAATGCAATTCTAATTGTCAACTTGACAGTATTTTCAGAGGGCATTGCAGAGAGAGATTAGCTTACATGTTGGAGGGAAGTTCATGCAACTCTTGACAAACAACAGTCCTGAGTTACCCAAGTTCTCTTCAAGAGGTAGATATTATTTGGCCTATCTATTCCACTAGTCTGACCAGATGTAGCAGTTTGCTATATCCAGCAGCACGGATATGATGATCTTGCTATTTAATATTGAAAGTGAAGTATTGAAAAAAAACCAGAAAACAAACATATTCCCTCCCAAAAATGGTTATTTATAATCCCTTATTACCTAAAGCATTGCTTACCAATGAAAGCAAAAAATACAAACAAATCAGACTCCTGCATCTTGGTCCGAATAACAGCTGGTAATTAATTCTTACTTTCTTAATTAAAAAATAAAACTTTTGCAGATATTAGATTTTTCAAGTATCATAAAAAGAGAAAAAGAAAATGATACCAGCAATATTGACATTTCTATATGGTTTTTCTTAATCTTATGATGTGCAGGAAATAACACAATCTATTTTTCTGCTATGACAGATAAATGTATGACAGAGAAATTCTTCGATACTTCTATCAACAAATCAAGGAAATATAAGCGTTCTGCCTCATTCAATTCAAGAAGAGTTGTTTTCCTATTCTCAATCTTGTAAGTCCAAATCACCTGATCTTAAGCTTAACTTTAGATATCTGTTGCTTAACCTAATAAACTATATGAAAGTCATTTTCCACCCCTATTTTTAAAGAAATCACTAGACAAAAGAGCATTTTACTTCAGTTTGATCACTAAAGTCATGTCCAGTCATTTTAAAGGCATTCTGCTTTATTTGTAAACATACAAAAGTCTAAATCTTTATGGACATTTTTCCTACTTATTGAGAGAATAATTACTGTAGTGATGTCAGTATGTTTCAATATAGTTTTTAATGTTATGTAGAGTAGATCATTTCTTTGAACCTAAATACATATAACAATTAGCTTTTAACAAGAGGGTGGGAAATTTGATTGAATTGCGCTATATTGACAAATTATGCATTTGAGGTTATATATTGTGAAAATTCAAAAAGGTTAAGGGAAGCAAGGAGAATTTCAAGTCAAAATGGAAAGAGTGAACTAACTAAAAAAAAAAAAGGTATTTGTCAGATTTTGTGGACATTGGTTGTTAAACCATGCTGCATTCACATTGCATGCTCTTAGCAAGTCTATATGGTGAGACTATTTGTTGCAAAAAGGCGATAACTGATTCCAGATGCCTGTGTACAACTACTGGGAACCTAAACTTACTAATTGAAAGTAATGCATGCCTACTCAAAATTCTGTGTCTTTGTCAGATGGGCGTTCTCTTGTTTTTGGCTTGAAATGAGATTATATCTAGTTTGGCATGTTAAATGATGAAATTCATAGCACTGACTTAGATTCTTTTTTCCTTGAAGTTGCTAATTGAATTGTTTATTTTTTTTAACTGTCCAGGTCAAGTATGGGAACAATTATACTAATCTACCTGACTCTGAGAGTGAGACAGATTGCCGACGCTTCAGCTAATATCTGATTTATGCACTACGTTCTTGCCATTCTTCAGGCTGGCCAATGTGAAAAGTTTTCATAAGAGATGCTTTTTTGTCACTTTGCTTTTTGGTTCCTTCTTCTGTTTCTTTCTGAACATGGCGGAGGCGGCTTTCTCTTTATTGTACATAATCAAAAATTAGGATTACATCCGGCGCTTCCTTCATGGTTCTCCTCAGTATAGAAACAATTAATTTGAATGTTAATTGGAATTCGAATATTTCTCATGGATGTGGTCCTTTAAGTGATGAATGATCCGTTTCTTCTATTTGTCCAGATGTCTAAATGGGTTGGACGATTTGTCTTCTTCTCTTGACATTCTTCTCCTACATTATACTTGGGTGGGAGGAAAGCAAAGGGGTATTCTTTTTTGGTTGCCAGAATGAGCAAAGTGTAGTTGCTAAAAAAAAAAAGAAAAAATACTATTCTTTTTTGGTTTAGCTTCGATAAGCACTTAGTTGTGGTGGACTAGATACTATAGCAGCTCCAGTTCTCAATTTCTTCATTTTCCAGCTTGTCTGAAAGCTAGCCTTCAAACGCGCATTACTAGGGTTTTATCAGGCAGAATAACCCGTTCGATGTCGTTCACCAGTAATTGCCAGATCCACACGTGCATTGAAGCAAATATGCCATGGTTCTATTTCTATCGTTCATACAACACTGCTGAGGCTTACTGAACGCAAACCCATAAATTTTCATAGGACCAATTTTTACTGTATTCTAGCAGGAAAATAAAGATGCAGCACATGAGCCATGCCATTCATTAAAATTTTTGGCAAAATTAATGCAAATAAGGAGGCACAAAACTACGTGCCTTGATATAATTCAAAGCTATATAAACATAAGAAGAATATCTGAATCAGACAAAAAGTGAAACAGCAATAATAACAGTAGTCATTCAGAGTAAATCTAGGTCTTCTATAAAAGAACGTTGTCAGCTTCCTCCCTCTTTTAACTTGACAGAACACATTGATGTGCTCAATTAAAAACTTCAAAACTGCTTCAATTTTAACATACAGTAGACTTAGTATTCAAAACCTCATCTAGGTTCATGCAACTACTCACTTTTCCAGCTTTTCCCTGCTACGTTGTCTAACGAGTACAACAATATCTAGCATGCACAACCACCCCCTTGCTGCTCCATTTGCGATGAATTTGTACTAGGCTTCAAATTCACATCAACCATGTCCTCCTGCTTTGCGGAAGAAAGGGTTTCCATACCTGGCAATGCAGCAGCAATCTTTCGAAACAGAGGCTGCAATAATATTTTCATGTTAAAATCGGTTCATTATTTATGTTATCCTTATTCCATTTTTTGCAAAGGGGGGATGGAGGTGGTGAGGGTGAGAGGAACATTCAACAATCTAAAGTGCAAGTGTTGTGGCAGCAACAACACTTTCTCATTTATTATTATTGTTAAAGGTCCAAGTAGTATGAACTGACGAATTGTGTTTCGTCTCCAAAATGTGGTTCTTGTTGTGCATCAAAATTTTCCTTCACCAGAATCTACAAATACAGAACCCAAAGCATTCTCCAGAAAAGTAGCAAGTATGAAGGCAAATGATCATCAATTGAGTGTAACTTTCTTAAATGGTAAATGCAATAAGAGATCTTGAGTATCCCTACCTTAATATTGAAACCTGCTTTAGCACTGGTCTCTATAAAAATCACCCCAAACTCACGAGCCTTTCCATCTCCTTCTTCTATTGAAACTTGTCTGGTTAAAACACCAAAATAACACATTTAGAACAACTGTGAAAAGAGAAGGAAGCTACTTGAAACTGTAAAGCAAATAACGAGACAAAAAGTATTCACATCACAATTGGTGAATGTCTCTTACCTTTTATCGACAAGATCAGTTTTGTTGCCAACAAGAACAATGATTACATCATTGCCTCGTTCAGTTCGTACTTCCTCAATCCACTTAGATGTATTTAAAAATGACTGTCGATCTGCAAATGTGATAAATAATAAGCAAGGCTACATGATGCTGCATGCTTTTTCAAATAATGATGAATAAAATTTCAGAATGTGAGGAAAATCACAATGATAACACAAATAAATATCTTGTAATTTGAATCACTAACTAATAACAAATATATGTGAATACCAAAGGAGAACAAGATAGGCATCTGATAATCCTAAAGAATTCTATCATAACAATCCTTACTGGCAACATCATAGACAATCACAGCTACGGAGGAATCTCTAATGTAGCTTGGAATGAGACTTCTAAATCTCTCTTGACCAGCTGTATCCCTGCAACATTAAAAGAAAACAGAAAAAGAAAACTGTTAACAAGAAAATGTAGCATTAGTAAATGGGAATTTTGTTCATCTAGATTGAAATGACAGAGCAGTAATAACCTTTAAAAGCACTTCAAAATTAGTTTTAGAAACAGAATTGAAGATGGGAGAACCTAAGATAAAGGTTGTGACTTCAACTGTTTTCATATTTTACACTGATTTGGTTATATAATCCTATAATAAAAGAAACACTTTACCAGAGCTGCAAGCGAACTGTTCGATCTTCAAGGTACATTGTTTTTGACAGAAAATCAATCCCGATGGTAGCCTGCAATTAAAATGCAAAAACTAAGCCAAAAATTTAAAAGTTGACATGCAGAGAAGCAAATCAAATAGGCTTGCCAAATAATAATAGCTCATAATTCTAAGATTAGAAAGGTCTGTTATCTTTGTTCCCATGTATGTAAAATAATTAAACCATGTTGTAAAATTACACAATTAGGAAAATGCTGATCCTTATATCTCATAATACAACTGTAAACGTGCTAATCTAACTCAATAAGTGGAATGATAATAGTTTGGGGAGCTGGGAAGCTTGTGTATATCAATGCGATGACTTTTTAGTAATGCGAAGATCATGAGCACTCAAGAAATCAAATTGTTCAGAAAATTCTTGAACACATTTTAAAGAACTGAAAACTTTTTTTTAATTTTTTTTTGGGCCATACTATTTCAAAACCTCCTTTCCTTTCAGTTTAATGGACGAGACAAACACAACATGCTTGTATTCTATCTTTACCAATTCCACGCGTCATGTCATGAAATTTGCATTTTATTTGTCACGAAAATTGCATTTTTTTTAATCATGAAAATAGCTGGAAACGACCAATTTCTAGATTTCCAAATCCTTTCCATACCAAAGACAAGAGAATCCATAACGCATCAAAATAAACAGTATCCTGAGATTAATGTCAAATCCCGAAATAAGATGATGAGTTCTAATAATATTATACATCATGATAAGCTCACAAATAGATAGAAGATCAATATGGTTTCAAAAAATAAATAAACCAACCAAAGATTTCCCTTTGATCAATAAAAAGATCCTACAGGATTAAAGAATTTTAGTAATTCTTGAAGAATTTTGTACACAATCTCAACCAAATCCGCACGTTTCCTGATCAAGAATTATATCAAAACTATGATCATTTAGGAAAAGAAAAACAACCAAAGCAGCGCATTTGATATAAAAACAGGACAAAATACGAAGAGGAATTAAGGAGTTTAGCGCATGAACCTGATAAGTTGTGTCAAATTTATCATACATGAAACGAGTGATGATGCTGGTTTTTCCAACGGATTGATCCCCTAAAAACACCAATTTATACTTTGCTAAAGGTGACACCGCTGCCATTTTCTTTATTTTACCAAAATTCTCTCTTTCTTCTCTCAATTGATCCAAAAAATGGATATGTAATTCAAGATCTGATTATTTGTCTTCCCCTGTTTTTCTTGAATGTTGATGAGTAAAAAAAAAAAAAAACAGAGAGAAGGAAGGAGAAAGAGAGAGAATTAAGGAAGGAAAGAGGAAGATATGCGAGACCCAACGGACGCTGGCTTTGAATTATCTATCTATACATTATATAGATAGAGAGGACTAGAGGATCGATGGAGGGAGGTGTGTGTGACTTTGTGCATGAATTGCCTCACTATTTCCATTCAGAAAAAACTGCTAACCATGAACCAGATGTAAATATAAATAAATAAATAATATATACGTGTGCGTGTGTATGAATGTGTGTATGTATGCGTTTGTATATGTATGCGTGTATGGATGTATACACATACACACATATGTCAAATCAAATTTATGAATATATTGTTTTTCTCGCCCCAAAGAAAATAGAAAAAAAAATTTTAAAAATTAATTTTTCTTTGGGGCGAGAAAAACCATATATTCATAAATTTTCTTTTTATCTCAAAGCATGAATGAATGACCTATACAAATGAAACAATGGAGAATGGTTAGCATTCATTTGTATAGGGCATTCATTCATGCTTTGAGATAAAAAAGAAAATTCATTAACTTTACTTGTGAGAATCATGGTTAGCATTAGAATATGGCTGGTGAAAGATGTACATTACAAAGATTAAAAGAGATTAAGATGGGATCAAATCTATAACTTGCCTAAAATATTTGCTCAAGATATTGTTCAGTGATGTAAGTTGATTCGATTGATCAAACAATAAAGACTGAGAAACATTTAAGATTATAAAAATGTTTATGGTGTGGTCTTAGAACACATGATAAAATACATAAAAAAGAAAAAAAGAAAGGTAGACTTATCATTAAAACTTCCAAATTACTATCAATTCCCTACATTATAAATAATAATCTCATAGAAAAAGTTTACTCCTTTGCGAGTTATATCTTGGGCCCATCTTTTATCGTGTGACATCTTTTTGTCCCATAACGTGAGATCACTTCACATGACAAGCTAAACTAAGGAGTTGATTAGTTCAAATTTCTTAATCACTATCACTATAAATATCATTAATCTTATCACTATATATATCATTAATCTTATTATGAGTATGAATTTTGATAAATTTTTTTAACATGTTTGGTTTAGTAATGAAATATGTATTATTCCCACTGAAAGGATTAATGAGCTTGATAGAATTGTATTTTGGAGAAATCATACAGACCTTAGTTAATCAATTTCATTCCGATTAAAGAATAGTGAAGGTTATTTTCTAAACATAAATAATAGGTATTATTGCTACTAACATCTATTCCCCTCCCTTATTCCCTAAACCAAACACCCCCAAGTTATAGTGATGTTAGTATTTGGTCTGACCATTTGTGATTTTAGTTATAGTGACGCTTAATCGGGATGTTTTTGTACTGATCTCACAATTATGGATTAATTTATAATCTTTTTTTCTTTTTAAATATCGCACAATTTGACATTGTGACGTCTCATTTGTCACTATACTCTCCAGATTATTTTCTATGCATCAAGTACAAAATCTTACCGATTGTTCTTTTAGCTTATAAAAGTTCCATTAATACAAAACAATAAAAAAGATTCGTATATAACAATAAAAAAAAAATTCGTTGTCCTCTCGAAAGGAGATGATCCAATAAAATACAATAGAAAATAAGGAACAAATCCTTCTTTCTTGTATCAAATATATATAACTGGATTGCATTAATGAATTCGAGATAAGAGTTATCATTTTTTTTTAACACATGGGATTGATATATTATAAGTAGCTCAACTTCTTTATGTATCAAGAAAGTAAAAGGAAAAAAAAAATTGCATCTGTAAAGAAATGAAGATAAAGGTTAGCCAAATTGGCAAGAACTATATTATCATTTTTTGCATTTTCTTTCTTTTCTACCACTTTAGTTGCAACTGCAAAACTAATAACTACTTTAATCTTGCAAGAAGGCGACGAAAAATTAACTTCTTGTCCAAATTGATATCCTGGACTAGTTTCAGAAATAAAATTAATGTCCTAGGCTGTGTAGAGTTCTTGATCACAATTCAATGGAATAATGCAATAGCCTATACAGAGGTCTAGACAATGGGTTCTTTATTAGCAACTTAACCATAAAGAAATACTCCAATGTTCTAGAGATCAGTTAGCAATTAGAGAGTCTTGAATTGACATGGCCAAACTTACAATTTTCCAAGAAGAAAAGAATGACTAAGGGTCTGTTTGATTCAACTGAAATTATTTTCCGAAAAATGTTTTCAGAAATTTCGATTGTTTGGTTGCAATTTAGTTTGGGAAAATATTTTCTGCCAGAAAACATTTTACAGTAATGGGTGTAAAATAACTTCTATTAGAAAGAATCAGAAGTTGTTTTCCTGATTTACTCGTGATGTCTTTGCACTCTCAAAGCACGAAAGAAGTCACAATTTGAAAGTTTTAAAAGGTAATTTGGGATTTTCATCTTATCACCTACCCACCTCATTATAGTAATCTCCCTTTGTTCTTCCTCCCTGGTAGATTCATACCTATTACACATAGTTCTCACCTATTACACACAACACAAATGGACTACTTGGGGATAAGCACAAAACACATATATCTGCAACTATTACATACGAATGGACATGAGGATCAACACAAAACAAATAAAGATTGAGTTACAAAAAATAGAAATAGGAGATCAATCAGAGGAGAAAGAAAGGAGATTGTGGACCCAAGATTATTCTTCTCATCATCTTTATATCATGCTGCTAAGGGGCTCCTTGACCATGATTGGTGTTATATTGGTGGGGTTATCTGGGAAAGAAGAGAGAGGAGGGAAGAAAGCAGGGAGGAGAGACGGCGGGGGGGCGGTGAAGAAGGGCGGGCTAGTCGGGTGGGTGCAAGAAGTGGTGAGGAGTTATTGGCCAGGTGAAGGATAATGTGATAGGAAATTTTGTTCAAATGATTAATTGACCAAACACCAGAAAATAATTAGAAAATAACTATTTTTTGAGAAATTTATTTTCATAGAAAATATTTTCCCTGGAAAAATGATTTACATTGTACCAAACAGACCCTAAATTAAAAACAGCAAAATTTTTCTCGTCTTGTGCTAACAACCTTTTGTATGTGTTAGATTCGATGCAAATTGAATTGTATCCATCCGACTGTCTTGCTAACACTGTTGTTTATAATACAAGTTCTAAAAAATAGGAAGATGAATTGAGCAATAGTATTATGAATGATGGTAAATATCAAGAAAGTTGAATGTATATAATTCAATATGCTAACTAACGTAAAAACTTAGTTTGACTGCCTCCTATTTTTCTGTATCTTGTTTCTTACTTGGGATCCCGAGACAATAACCTGGACGCTTTTCCTTCAGCGTTAAGGATGGCGCTTTTGCTGCACTTGGCAGACAGCAGCGGTTTGAGCTGTGATGATGAGTTGTGATTCCTTCCATTCCACCATGCAAAAAGGAGATGTGAAGGCTTTTCTTCTAATTAAGCTACGCTTTCAGCAGTCAACCATCTTCTGAACATGCAGAGCATTCCTTTGCTTGGCAAGACAGGGTGGCCTTCATCTCATTATGTTTTAACCAAAATCAATGGTCCACAAATTGTGTCTGCCAGTGAAAATTGTGCTAAACTCTTTTAACTGTTTACTAATGAAATTTGGAACCACAATTCCAAAAGGAGACGATTTCGTAGCAAAATAATAAATTTGAATAAAAGCTTAGTATATTTAGTAATTTTTCGTCATCCCAACATTTTTTATAAGCACAAGATGAAATTTAGGTTTGGTAAAGAAAGGTAGTAACTGTCAATTTTATCTCAGTGATCCCTGAATTATTGTGGTATCAAATCAAATGACTTTAAATCCTATACTATTAAAACTTAACTAAGTGCGGAACCTTTTTTCTTTTTTGTACTTGATGAGTTATATATACATGTTATGGATTATTAGATGTACATTGTTATTAGGAAAACAAGGAGCACTACAGCTTCTATACTTCTGAAGGACATAAATACCTTTTATGTGAATTTTTTTTATTTAAATTGTACGACCCAGATTGGAGCTATATGATCCAATCAAAGAGTTCATGGCAACAATTTAATGTAATTGGCTGTCAAAGGAAACAATTAATATAAAGAAAAGCATGTGGTTCGAAGGGCATGTCTTGGAATCTGGGGAGTTTGAACTTTTTTTTTTTATATCATCAGGGGAGTTTGAACTTTTTTTTTTTTTTATATCATCAGGGGAGTTTGAACTTTAAACTGCCATGGAGTTGCGACCATGGCATTGTAGTTTGGCTCGGTTGCAGTTCATATTTCAGATTGCATTTTCTCTATCCTTTTTTATTTTTTATTTTTTGATTTTACAGGTCATGCGTAGGATTTTCCCCCAATATAATTAAATTGTTACAATTAACAATCTTCTAAAGCTATTCAATTTGGTACATTCAAGCCACACTTGTAAATTTTCATGAGAATTGACAATTATTCATTTTTCAATGGCGGTAAATAAATTTAATATCACCATGAATAGAAAATCAAATGTGTGTTTAATTTCAATTTCTTAGTAATTGTATGCTTAATTGCATGTGCCAAAAAAATTACGTCTAATTACTATATTTTGTTTTAGGGGTTTTTCTAACAAGTGCCCTGTAGTTACTTGTTAATTTGGATGTCAGATGTTAATTTCTTAAAAGAGTGAGATTAAATCAGGAAAGTGATTAAATGTAAGGAATAGACAATAATTGTTAGTACATCTATTCAGATGGGGGATAACGTGTAATTTGTGTATATTAATGAGTGCGCTGAGGAACTCTTTAGAAAACTCTTGTTTTAAAGCTAAAATAAGTATCCTGCCAAAAAAAAAAATTTTTTTTTTGAACAATCACTATTGTATTATAATTTATGTTATTTCATACAAGTATAGTGAAGCTCTTAATAGTATGTTGGGTGAAGGCACCTACTGGTATGTTGATGAAGGTTTAGATTGTTTGCCATACACAATTGTACATATGACTCCTCGAAATCTACCTGTTCCCTTCTTGTAAACCCAAATTCTTAACTGCCGCAGGTGAAATTTGATCCCAAAACTTGTGGCCGGGGGAGGGGGTGTCAAAATAAGGAAGCTGTACTTTTTCCTTTTACAAGAGAAATATAGCAAGTCTATCTGAAAATATAAGTCGCTTTCGCTGCTTGAAAGAATGGACTATAATTGAAGCCTTGATCAAAACTAAGTCAAACTTTAAAGATATGGAGAATTAAGCTCAAGTTCACAGCTTGCAACCTATTGTTATTGTACAATAATGTAGAAAGGACCACACTGTTAGAGGTGTCTACATTAGAGACAAAGGGTGCAAAAATAAATAGTGTTTTAATACTCATGTCCATTTTTGGGAGGGGAGAAAGAGGGTTTGTCTTTTATTGCTCATAACATGTATTATACAGTGTCACTAATGATTCAGTAGATAAACATTGATCACGTTAAAATTTGTGAGGAGTTGGGGTGTCATTTAGTTTGAAGATCAAGAAGGTGAGCATGCTAAACTCCATCAAAAAGTCTATATGGGAAAAAGGCATCTATTTAAAAGCTCAGGAGAAAGCTGGACTCTTTTACTTGGACTTCGCAGAAGTCTTGAGTTTAAATTAATGGCTGGATACCTATGCTACTACCAATAAGAGTAATCGATTAAGACTCTCAATTGTTTGGCTGAAAAACATGAGATAATCATCATCAACAAGCGATGTAGGACTTCCTCAATAATTCTTGAATGATTTGCAAGCTTATGCACCTGCTATTGTGCTTTGAGCAGTTTACTTCATCTAAGCCACAAGATTATCAAATGGTCAAATTTGCATTTACGTGGAGTAATCTGAATGGGACTACACATACTGAACATTCTCTTTATTCTTGTGGATAATCTTTGAATTGTCATTGTACCTTAATCCTGTATTTATGACAAGTTAACTTCAAAGAAATTTGGAAGACAACTACCAACCCCCTCTTGGAGGTTTTCCATTCCAGCCATAGACTCACCTATCATGTATTTATTCTTCCATGCCCCACTCATTTTTTGCCCCTTTTATCAGCTCAATTGTTTCCAGAGTGCGCAGCAAAAATACTCGATATGAAGTCTGTACAAATGGACCAGCAACAAAGCTCTAGCAGTGATTCCGAAGGCATAGATCAAGTTCACAATCAAAGTATTGTAGTTCCTGCCAACCTCATTTCAACAACAGATAGCTTTGAAAAGAGCGAGCATTCATGGTAAACATTATAATCATTTTAGATTGTCCAGTGGTATGCATACATACATTTATACTTCTACATAGATGGGTTTTCCACAGCCGCTAAACTAATATGTCATTAACATGTGCAGGTTTGCCACCTCTCAAATCCCAACAGATCTATCCATTCAGGTTGAGGACATCACATTTTATGTACACAAGGTAACAAGAAACAAAACCAAACTCATTAAGTTTTGATTTGAATGCTTTCAGGAAAACACTTCCATTAATTTAATAAAATATTAATGAAAATCAAGTTTACATCACAAAAGTAACTATTAAACCATTGAAGTTCCACAACATGCAACATATTGCACAAGAATGGCGAAAATGATAGGATCCCTAGATGGTGAAAGAAAAAACGGTAACATAGCCATTTTCACATAAAGCAGTTCCCCATTTCATAATAATGTTAAAACACTTTGTTTCCAGAATTATATATGAAAAAGGGGGGAAAAACTACATAACAAATGCCATAGCAATCCTTGACAAATTACTAACATCACCGCTATCCTGTTTTATTTCATCATACAAAAACATTTTGCAGACAGATGTTCTCTTTTCACTTTTCTAGTTCTCAAAACATTTACTAAACTCAGTGATGCATAAAGATATTAGATACACAAAAGGGAGAAGAACCTTGTAGATGGAAAATTAAGTTGCATGGTAAAAAGACTCGTGAGTATTATAAGAGAGACTGCAAGCAAACAAAAAGTTCTAAGAACTGAGGAAACACTGTTTTACACTTAGGAGCAGCAGCTAAACTGTGATGTAGGGATATCTGTCATATACAAATAAATCATCTGAGCAGAAAGACTCAAAACAATCAAAGTTTTGCAGCATATAAAATATGAATCTAATGATAGATTGACATTTCCTATATAATTTGTAACTAATTTGTGTTATATGTTTTTAGTGTGTGTACATGTGTTGGTATGCGCCCTGTGCATCTATAACTTTTAGACGTTGACAAAGTAATTGTCCCATACTCTATGTCAGTTAATTTATGCTTCTTATCCAATTCTCCCGGAACAGTTGGTGTGCGCCCTGTGCATGTATAGCTTTTACATGTTAACAAGTAATTGTGCTATATTCTATGTCAATTAATTTATGCTTCTTATCCAATTCTCCCGGAACAGTATCCTTTGGTGGCAAGATGTGGCTACTTAAGCCGTATTGAACTTCAGCCTGCAAGTACAGATTTAGGTTATGATCTCAGACTAGAAAAGTTTCCAGGTGGATCAGAAACATTCGAGCTTATATTGAAATTCTGTTATGGTCTGCCAATAGGCTTAAACCCCAATAATGTAGCAGCACTTAGATGCGCTTCAGAATTTCTAGAGATGAATGAAGCACTGGAAGATGGAAACCTCATCACCAAGACTGAAGCTTTCTTTACATTTGTGGTCCTTTCTTCATGGACAGACTCCATCATCGTCCTCAAATCATGTGAAAAGCTATCTCCATGGGCTGAAAACCTTCAGATTGTTCGAAGATGTTGCGACTCAATTTCCTGGAAAGTTTCTAGAGAAAATTCAGGCACAGAGGAGAACATCAGTGAAGAAGATTGGTGGTTCGAGGATGTGGCTACCCTTCAAATCCATCACTTTGCAAGGATCATTGTTGCCATAAGGGCTAAAGGAATGAAACCAGAAAATATAGGTTCATGTATCATGCAATATGCAGAAAAATGGTTGCCAAGCATAGATGCAGCGAAAGAAGGAATAAGAAGACACAGTTACACCCAAAATGAGTTGCAATGGAGTATCACGAGCGGCAAGGGGCAGGAAGGGGTGATTGGACAAAATAAGGAGCATAGGATGATTATAGAGAGCCTAGTAAGTATACTGCCACCTCAGAAAGAAGCTGTCTCTTGTAAGTTCCTTCTATGGATATTGAAGATAGCCCTAGTGTTTTCGGCATCCCCAGCTTTAATATCAGAGCTTGAAAAAAGAGTTGGAATGGTTTTGGAGAAGGCAAATGTCAATGATCTTCTGATACCAACTTACACAGTAGGGGATCAAGGGAAGCCAGTAAAGTGAGTTCTTACCTTCTCTATTCCTCAATGTCAAGTCTTACTAGTCTAAGAAGATGTAAATTCTTTGAAAAGAAAAGATTCCTTCACGAGTACAATGATCAATCCTACTAACTTGCTGACTAATTTCATTAATACCTAGCATAAACAATGACTACACGATGCACAACATAGATGTCATCCAAAGAATTTTGGACTACTTCTTGATGTATGAACAGCAGAACCAGCAGCAGCACCAGCAGCAGAATCCAGCGATAGTGACAGTTAGTAAACTCCTGGACAACTATCTAGCAGAAATTGCAAGAGATCCCAATCTCTCCATCACTAAGTTTCAGGTTTTAGCTGAATCTTTGCCAGAAAATGCTCGGACATGCGATGATGGTCTTTATAGAGCAATTGATACATACCTTAAGGTTATCTGTCAATCTTCCTTACCCAAAGTCTGTTCTACATCTCTCAACAACATTACAAAGCCTAACATTCTGGCTTCTGACAGACTCATACTTCACTATCAGAACATGACCGCAAAAGGCTGTGCAAAATCATGAACTGTGAGAAGCTGTCACTCGATGCATGCATGCACGCAGCTCAGAATGACAGACTGCCTCTAAGAACTGTAATCCAGGTAAATCTTGTAGAATGATTTAGAAAAACAATTTTATATGCCAGTACCAATTTGATAGCAAAGGCCAAAATAAGCCCTTCAAGCTGCCATATGCATGTTATTTATTAAGATACAATATGTATAACTTAATGCTCTTAGGACCCTTATATATCTGAAGATTACAGCTTTATATGACACTTGTTAATCAAACAGTAAAGGATTTAAGATAGAAACCAGGAATTAAATCAGGCGCTTAACTATCCCAGGCAAGGCTGCAAAAGCAAATACGACCATAAGAAACATCACCCAGCCCAGGTTTTCAACTATATATTAACTACTGCACGATCTGCACATCTGTGAAGCCAGGAACCATAATTATTTTATTTAAATGATACATCACTTTTCAAGAAGGCAACAATAGTTAGATCCAATAATAGGTTAACAAGTTAATGTATAATTCCAACTCTGTTTGATTACCATGTTCCCTTAGTTCAGCAATAGATTGCCCTCTACTTCCACAAAGGCTTTTGGTGGTTCTATTGCAGCGTGCCATGGTTATTATTTATTCAAAATTGTAACTCATATGATTTTGACAATCTCCATAGTTCCACTGTTCAAATATATTACCTTATAAACATAAAGGAAAGCTGTGTTTTTGAAGTGCAAGAAAAGATAACTCAGCAGTTGAAGGACAATAAGAATAGTACTTCTTCCATTTGATACATGAGAATTATCTTATAAAATTATTTGTCACAGACATGTTGAATTCTAAACTTATACATACATCAATAGACAATGTACACACACTTTGTTGATGGGCTATACCTCAGTGCCTTATATCAGAATTCTTTGTCACTAATCAAGAACCAAAACAACAAGACCCACAAACATCATAACATTCCACACGGTTGAAGCTAAACTCTTGATACCTCTTGAGACAAAATAATGTATGAGAGTGGTATGGAAGATGCAACACCAAACACACAAATATGTCTGAAAAAATTTTAATGTATTCCAGAAGGAAAAAGCACTCATACTATAATTTTGATGCTGGTGAAGAAAAGCATCCATGTCCTCTAGCCATGCAATTAAGCAGCTATATCTAGGAGCTTATGCTTTCTTTGAACAACATTTCTGACCTTGGAAAGTGACGAAATTGCAGGTTTTGTTCTCAGAACAGGCAAAAATGAGGGGTATAATACAAGGGAAGGATCAATCACCCAGTGACGATAATCCAGACCAAGAAGGAAGCTGGTTGTGTACAAAGAAGGAAGTGAACACTCTCAAAGCAGAATTGGAGATGGTAAAGGTGAAAATGGCAGAGCTGCAAACAGACTACTTTGAGTTGCAGCAAGAATATGAAAAGCTGAACAACAAGCAAAGGAGTTTATCAAGTTGGACATTTAAATGGATGAAGATAAAAAAGCCTTCTCTTGCCCTGGGAAAAGTGGATGAAGAAGAAACTGATGAGGGCCAATCTAAATCACAATCAGGCCGCAAAACCAAGTTCCGACGGAGATTATCAATCTCTTAAAATTCCCTGGACCTAAGATACCAGAGCTCTTTCAAGATATTCCAGATGACAATACTAGTGTGTTTTTTTGACAAAAATTGGCTAGTTTAAAGCTTGTTCATGTACTGTCATGTATCTCTTTCATGTCCATGCTTCAACTTTTGTGCAAATATGTAAGAAATTTCCATACTCATGCTTCTTGGAATACATAGGTCAAACATATGCACAGACAAGCTTCCAGCCCTTTCCTTCTTACATGAATTAAGTCACTCATCAAAACATATTAAACTAGATGTTGGACAAGCCATCCTTTGAATTATGAATTATAAGTCACACAAAAAGAAAATGAAGCCCTATTCTTCTTCTGCAATGAGTAACTCAACTGACATGCTTTCTGATGATTGAAGGTCTAGAATACTCAGCTAACCCAACGAAACATAAATTTCAAAAGAAAACAAAATAATAAATATATGGGCATTAATATTCAAATAAGAATAGTGTTACCAACTCACTGGCTCATAAATAGCTATGCAACAGCAATGGCATTAAAAACAACTGATATTCACATACTTCCAATTCTCAAGTTCCGACACTTTAAAAGAAAAAATTATCAACAGGTAAAAAATAAAATCTCAAATCCAGTAGAGCAGGCCTTGGTAACACTAGCAAAACCAAATAAAACGAGTGAGTTATTTTCAGAAATCAACCCCATTAAACAAAATCGATTTCAGGCTTCATTTAAAATCCTATCCATGATACGTTATAGCTCTTTATCATTGGCATTCCTAAAGCTTAAAACTTCAAAAACCTCATGAACATTATACCACCCAAGACTACCAAGAATTACGAACCAAATGCTCATTCTCACACTTACAATAAACAACTTTTCAAATTCTACCTAGCAAAGGACTTCATACTGCTCCACGGAAACCTAGCAGTTGCCACACCAGCACAACCACGATCACGGCCACCACGACTTGAGCCAAACCTCCCTGGCCTCATCCTATTGGACCCATCTTTCTTCTCATCAAGCCAATGTGGAGTCTTGGGCTCACCATCCTCCAAAATGCTCGATTTTTTCGACGGCTTAGCCATGTTCTTCTTGTCCTCCTCAATCATCCTAATGGGATATAAATCAGGTGAAATTGATAAAGGGTTTTTAAGAGTAACAAAAGCCTTCTTGTAATCAGGCTTAGCAATCAACAGCCCACCTCTCTTCTTCTTTTTACCATCCATATTCAAAGTCCTAACTTTCTCAACCTCAAAACCATAAAGGGACTCCAAAACCCTCTTTATCTCAATCTGCATAGATAAAATCAAAAACCCAAATAATTAAATATGGTAAACATTAAAAAGATGCAAACTTTCGTGCAAATCAAGAAAAGGGTTTATCTTCTCCCATTTTGGGATGGAGAAAAGCACAAACCTTGGAGGCAGAAGGGATGGTTTTGAGGGCAATTTCTGCAATATTGGAGAAAGAGGAGGGCATGAGGAGCTTAATGGGTAGGTTAGCAAAGTGTACTACTCTTCGCCCCAATCTGCTTCCCATCTTTGTGCTCCTAGTGTGTGAGGGGAGTGTGTGTTTCTGCGATTTGGTCTGAACTGAAAATGCTGCAGAACAATCACCAGGGGAAGTGGTTGCTAGTTATAGGGCGGGGTCAAATCTTGTGGGCTCTTTAATTAACATCCCTGATTTTATGGATTGGGCTAACGTTTTTATTACATATATAGAAAGATCAAATATTATCTCTTCAAGATCCATATCAATTAGTAGGATTTTCAATTTATCTTTTTTTTTTTACCCTTTCTTCTTGTATGGCTTATGTTCTCCCTTAAAATGAAAAAGAAGGCAAATACGATGTTTTCAAAATCCAATTTGGATGGGTGGATCCTGATTTTGATTTCAAATCCTTTATTTTCCTTTGAAGGAAAAAAAATACAATTGTAAATGTACCCACGGTCTGAGGATTTTGACATTATATTAAAAGTGTGAGATATTTATTTTATTCAGTATTTATGCCTTCAACATACACATTGGAGCAAAGTTGAAACAACGGGTGAAAAAATTACATTTAAATTAAAATAAAAAATAGTAGATGATTCTTAAGAATCCACTGGGCCCTTCGTACTTGGATCAGACAAAGAAAGGAGAGAATTTTGTTGAGTTCTTTCACTTTCGTGTCTATAACTCAGTTTGTTCGATTACTTATCATAAGAATAAAAGAAAATACCTGTCAAAGCCATAACTAGAATAAGCATGGATAGGCTGTCGTAAGTTTCTAGCCTTAAGGCAAAGTATGCTAGAGAAGGGCAAATATCAATTATGCTTTAATTTATGTCTTGCAAATATAAATCCGTAAGACATATATTGCAATAAAGCAGGTTACTTGTAAAACATATATTGCAACAAACCAGGTTACTCATGAACAATCACTTACTTATTTTGTAATAATTATTAACATAAATGATTCATAGATATGGTTTTTGTTTTATATGCCAAACCGTGTTAAGTTTTACTTTCATTTTCATGAGTAGGTATATTCACCATGGCTAGATTTGAGTCAAGAGGTACCAAAATCAGGCCCTTTTATTAATCCGCAAATAAGATAACCATCATAAACTGATAGCATACAACGACAAATAGAAAGATTAAAAAAAAACACCTTCCGGTAAAACACAAAAAATGGGAACATAAGAATTTCGTAGCTCTAGAGTTTGCATTTTATCCTTTGTTCATTAGAAGCCCCGATTTTTTGCGATGCATTAGAACCCCCGATTAATCGAGATAACACGCCAATAGAATCATGTGAGCTAAAGGTTTATACGTGCTTTCTCTCCGTCCAGTTTACAAAGTTAATAAGATGCAAGAGTTTCGGTCCAAGCTGCTGGAAAAGAATACTATTTTTATATCATCTTCAAAGATAATAGAGGACAGAGTCCAGCACCACATTTGTGTATGAATTTGACAAAGAATTCACTTAATATGTTACTCCTGGAGGAAGGCTCCTAAAAAATGTTGGCATATCCCCTCACTCCATTGATGTTAGTTCAAGCAAAACCACATGAATATTGCATTATACGATTCCTCTATAGATGGCCATATACTAGCTCTTCTGTGGCAATTCATCAAAAATAACATCTTATGTCTGCTTTGCTTTGGCTCGATATGGGTACTTTTGATAGATCGATATGCTGGTAATCACCAGTGGTAGTGCCACAAGACAATACAAGGAAGGCGGTTTGCCATCAAAGATAAACTGTAAAAGAGCCGTGACAAGAAGCGCAGAAACAATGACAAATCCCTGCAGGCATTTGTGTACAAGACGATATATTAATAAACTGCACGGGAGAAGGAAGGGTGGGGAAGCAACAGAAAAAGAAATACAGGCACCAAGTGTAACACATTTTTATTAATAAACAGCAGCTAGACAATACTCCTATTAACCACTTTCCCAATTCGTAAGAATCTATGCCCAAAAGATTCTGCAGACCAATTTTGCAGAAAACATCATGTAAGTCAAGATGATATTCTATACTCGCCTTTAAACTGGATATATCAGGAAACATGGTTGCCGTCACCTTTATCCCTATAAAAGTCACATGCAGCCCTGGATTGTTAATCATAAATCTAGGACAGGCTGCTAATTAATGGTTGACCTTTTGGTAGCTAGTCCTCTTGGCATCGAGGACAGTAACACTTAGGCAGGTGACATCGATTTAGTGGTTCCATGACACAAGCAAAGCATTTAACAGCAGGCAGCTCAATGAATAACAGAACAAGCATACTATGTGGTCAAATCACCCCAAAGTATTCTACTTGCTCAAACTCTGGAGTCTAATTACATATGTAATGTACATTTCTCCGTACTCTTGTACTCAAAAAGCTATAATTGTGAAGCCAAAGCTTCTAGCATGTGCCTTGCAAGTTTTGATTGATGATCCCACAGCAAGTGGAAAACAATTATATATAAATAAAAATCATACTTTCACTATGGTCATACTCTATTATAAGAGGTCATACAAAATTAGCGATGAAACTTGCCTTTCGCACACCACCAGAATAAGATGTCACAAGCCCAACCAGAATCCCACCAACAGCATTGAATATCACAGGAATCTGAAATAAAAACCACAAACCACGAGAAATTGAAGCATTCAGATATCATTAAACAGCTGGTGTCAAATATGCAAATCTATCATCAAATAAATAAATACCAAATGTTTTGTGTTACCCAACAAAAGGAAATAATACAAGTATCCCAGTCTATTAGTTGTTAATTGTTGCCCATCTACTAAAAGACCCATACAATGATACATTTATATTATCAAAAAATTCACAACATACAGAATGACACTGAGAGAATGATATGCATACAATAATCTGAAATCACGGAAGAGAACAGAGGTAAAACAAGTTAATCCATCTGGCTCAAACCTTAGAATCGTTGACTATGTGAGATATGTGACATACACAGACACGTATTACTAAACTACCAGATCTTACAAACTATGGAGTGAACGCATCAAATTGAGATTGACCAATTATGATCATTAATTCATTTTCTTTTTAAAACATTAATAATTTTCCTTCTTGTCCATCACGCAAACTCAAAATTTGTTTAGATACTAAATTCAGCAGAATTACAACTTTACACTTATAGCAATTTAGCATTGATACACAATGTCCATAAGCCGCTAAGATTGGAAAGAGTTGATACCCAGGTCAATGGGGTCCACCCATAAAAGATTCCATGTTGTCGGATGGCTTCTCCATCAGGAGACTTGTAAAAACTAGCCAGCAAGCACAAGCTTCCAATTACAGACATCTCTACAGTCATCAAGTATGATGTGTGTTTCTTAACCTGTTACATAGAGAGCAAGCACATAAAGAGTGGATTATTAATGTTCACAAAATGTAAGCTAGTTAAGTATAACTTGTTATCCAATGTTTTTTTGTCAAAAGTTCAGCTTACCTGAGATGCCCACTGACACAAAGCAGAAGCAAGACCAGACAGCACAGAAGCTACCAACACTGGCATAATTCCATGAAATAAGATATCCTCAGGATTGCTACTTCTTGAAGCTTTGCTGGAACCTTCACCAATGCTTAAAAAGACAGCAGCAAGTATTAACAAGAAAAGAGCCCCAATTTGCGGGATTGATTGCTTTTGCCTGTAAAACATGATAAGAAAACTCAGCCAATAAAAATCTCAATTTTAATCTAGACCAGCGGTTATGCAAGGTTATTTAAGCATCCACTCTAGCTACCCCAAAAGCTGTTCACATGCTAGTCACCAACAAAATTTATAAAAATAATTATGAGAGCAAAAGATGAAATAAAAAATTCGCACAAACATTTTAAATAAGATGTGGTTCGTTAACACATGGATTTTCAGGAAAAGAAAATTGTTGAGGAAAACATGAAGAAATTAATTCACATTTCTTTGGTAAAAATAGTAACATAGAAAGATCACTCCTATAGTGCTTTTCCATAATTCATGTATGACAAGCAAAATCATATGTTAACCATGTTAACCATCAGATGATGGCTGGTAGTACAGAAAAATTACTATTCAACAAATGATGACAGAAACTAACTCCAACAACAAATCGTGTGACTGTTTGCAAACAATAAATCATGACTCAAAAATATTCATTAAGCATCAACACAGCAGAAACTAACGCCAACAAGGAACCCTAACACTTCCTGTTACTTTCACAGGGAAGATGCTATCCTAGAGCAAATATCTATATAATGGGACCTGCATAGCCAAATATGCACATCTAATATGAAAAGCCTCAAATTTGCTAGGCCACCATATCCAAACATTTTATCATTACTTAAGCTATCTCCTTTGAACAGTAGAAAAGCTGAAAGAGAGGGCTTACCTCAATATCATGTAGGTGAAGAAAGCAGTGAAAAATAGTTTGGTCTGATTCAGCATTGTGAACGTGAGAGAATCGAGGTTTTTGTATGAAATCTGCAACAAGCTATTTTGCAGTGCATAGATAGCTGCTGGTAAACCTGATGCAGTCAGAGAACCAACTAAAGTCCACTCCTTGAATAGTTTCTTCAAGGTGCCATCTTTTGCCATGAGAAGAAGAGCACAAATTACCTGTGAAGCATTTGAAATCATTAGAATTGGAAACAAAAATAGAGCCCAAAAGAAAAAGACCTACAATAAATAAGGAAGAAGAATTACCTTTACTATCTCACACATCAAAACAGAAGAAGTAACAATCACTTCTCGCCTGTAGAAAAACAATAATAAGATACTTGAAAAGAAGGTCATATTCTTCAGAGAGTGAGAATGGATTAACTAATCAAAACCAGTCATGGAACTCAGGGCGACATATAATCCATATAGTAAGTGGGATAAAGACATAGATCGTTGCTGTTTTTGTTGTTCTCATTTTACAAATAACAGTTTCAAATTCACATAATAGTCCATTTGGATTGGTGGATTTTGATTCAATGCAGGATTTGATTCGAAAACTATAAATGACTGAGTTTTGTCTTTTACAAATACCTACTACATTTAACATGATGAGATTTTGCTTCTGTTCTATGTTACCCGGACTCTTGACTTTGCCCTGCCGCATGCCTGTGTTAAACAGGACTTTTGTACTCAAGTCCGAGTAACATAGCATTTGTTTTCTAATATCATACAATGCAGAATTCTATTACCCTTTCTGCCCCTCTTTGTTTAGTTCCAACTCAGAAATGCATACAAAAGCACGAGTTTCTTATAGTTTTATATTTTGGGTAGAGCTGTTTATAAAAGACTTACACGACAATGCTAAAAGACCATAGACAGGTGGTACTTGTTTCCGCATTGCAACATGATAATCAAAATCACCATGAAAACCAGACAAAACATGCTCTCTGAGTTTCTCTAGCTACAAAGCCATGCAATAAATATTAATAACCATTATTACTTCTTAGGGTTAACTAACTTTCCATCCCCACTAATAATCGATTATTGCAAATGATCTAGTCCCTTACATTTCATTGAGAATTTAACTGTAAAAGAACTTCAAAAAATCCCCAACAATCACGGAAACAAAACAAAGTAAATAAATTAAAAGCATTCTCCTAAATACGGATAAATCCTCGAGAATACATCTAAAAGAATAAGAATCAGCATTTCTTCAACAAAAAAGAAAAGAAAAGTTAATACATAAAATTTCAGAAGGAGAAGAAAAATACCGAACCTGGTGCAGCGTTTAGAGACGAGAGGTTGGGCGCCATACTGCAGAGTAAGCAGCAATGAATACAACCATACTCTTCTACTAGGGCCAGAATTTCTATTATTTGAACCGAAATTCGGAGATTTGGACTTGGTCGCCGCTGCCGGCGCCATTGTTCGGCTGCGACCAAGCGACGACGCTGGCGATCGCCGGAGCTTCAGACTAATCCTTCGAACTATGAATTATGAAACCTCTTTCTTCGAGCTATGTTTGGGTGGTTAATCAAAATGGGGGAGGAAGGCGGTGAAATCAGAGAGCCAGATAGGGAGGAGAATGGGCGGAGGACGGCGGGGGTACAAGGACTCTCGGAATGGTTTTACAGTTTTCTTCGTGCACGTTTTGCACCTCTATTTGTGTAATCGCGTCTAGGCTATAAAATAAATTGGCCCTTTAGGAATACTTAGGCTCAATTCATTAACGGTTGAATTCGAATTCAGAATATTGATGTTAAAAAAGTTCGTAACAAAGAATGTGCTCGCTGAAGCATTGATCGCCCATTGTCCTCACCAAAATTGATAAAGATATTATTATTATTATTATTATCTAGTTTAAAATTTGTAAAGTATTATCTTGTGAAAATTTTTTGTCTAATTGTCTTTCTCACTTGCCACGAATTGACAAAAATATTTTATTATCTTGTTTGAAATTTGTAAAGCATTATCTGGTAAAAGGTCCTATACAACTGCCTTTCTTAACTCATTTCAATGCACATTTTGAAATTAAAGTTATAAAAGATGTACAATTTTGTATCTATACGAGTTTTTGTTCTGTTGGGATCATTTTTACGGTGTTTTACTTCAGCTTTGTGTCGAATGAGATTATAGGCGTGTTTGAATAGTTGTGGAGCATTAGTAGATATTGTAATAGAACTTATGAACCTTTGGGTAAAGTCACAGAGCTCTAACTGCTCGACCCTCGTTCCTGTGAGCATAACTTTGAGTTGAAGTAGAAGGATTTGTTTTGTTAGTGGGCAAAGATCGATAATATTAAAAGGGAAGAGAACACTGATAGAGGAGTTATGGCGAGTGCTTGCATGTCTGCTTGGCAAATAGCCGGTGAGGTGGCTAAATGAATGATTGTTTCTTTATGCATGGGTCTCAAGTTGAAAGTGCACGCATGCCATTAGTTATATGTTTGTATAAGTGGCAGATGCATGAGAACTACATATGAGAATACTGTTTGGGTCATTTGTAATATACAGGGTGCCAATGAGAGTAAGATTGCTTGGGTGATTGTATTAGTTGTTGGTGTTGTTAGTTGGGTGATTGTGGAAAATTGTTTGTTTTATGTTGTGTCCGAGTGAATTGCAGTTGGATTGTGTTCCTATTAATTAGTTAGATGAGGACACCCATGGATGGATTTCAAGTGATTATAGTAGAGAAAAGCTTCATTCGTTGCAGCGCTATTGGCTATAGTTATCAGCAATTTATATTTGCTAATGGGCCGGTTAATATTTTGATTATTTTTTGTTGGTTAATTTTTAGGTTTGTTTTCTATGGTGCTTTGATTACTTTTTTTTTTTTAAAGGTAGGGTGCTAGGATTCAAAGAATCATTTTTTTGCATGACGTTGATGTAATATATATATATATATATATATATATATATATATATTATACATAATGTCTTCGGTGATAAATTGAGAAATTTTAAGAGGTGTTTATGAATTTTGTGTTAAAGCTCAACTCCTTCGAAAATTTTTACAATCCAAGTGAATTGTACCCTCTTAGCCCGCAACTCTCAACCAAAATGAATAATTTCCTCCAAAAATAATATAAAAAGGTAGAAGAATGCACCATTACCCTTCCCCCCCCCCCCCACCCCCCCAAAAAAAAAACCACAAAACCCAAAAAAAAAAAGGCCCAAGAGTCAAAAACTCTTGCCAATTTGTGAATTGCCCAACGAACTTTTAATTACCTACTGAATTTTATCGGCTTCCTACTTTCATAACTCTTTTAGTACCAACACATGCATTGCAACGCACTCAAATTTTTAACATGATACATTTTCTTATAATTATGTGCCTCAATAGTTTATTGACTACTTAGACAAATCAATTACAGTGTTATTATACCTACATGATATAATATATCTTAAAATAAATAATTTTCTTTAATAAAATTAAAGAACTTAATATGATATGCAGACAATAAGTCCCTACAAAATTTTTGTTAAACAAACTCAAAAGCCTGTGTGCATGTCACGTGATATTTGTTCTTTTAGATGCTACAAAGCAGAAGTCCAATTTTGATTAGTATAAAAGCATGATTAGTCAAAGATTAGCGTCCGAATTCGGACCATTCAAGTCAATGGAAGGACAGAAAGAGCCAGCTAAGCCTAAAATGCGGCTGCGACCTAAGGACAACCCAAGGATTTAGACCAATGTACTACATCCACTGAATATGGAATATGTATTTCATAGACAATTCTTAATATTTTTCTGTCATAAGAAGGGCTAAAATGAAAACGATCGGCTACTTTCCATACTTTCTTGCACCATATATCCGGACCACTTATCATAGGATCAGATCAAACTTACTGGTGTTTTGGTTTTTCTTTTTTTTTTTCTTTTTCTAAAACAAATACTACAACTTGCTTGATGAAGCATGAAGGAAGCATCACATATTTGGAAAACATTAATACTAATCTCGGTTATACAAAGGATAGCCAAGTAAATTAAGAACATGTATTACCATCGAAGTATTATATATTACTCAATTTTCACAACACGAGGTATATATTTGAGTCACGACAATGATATTCTTAAAGTAAATACACGTGAGATGATTTCATTTCTTGTTAGATGGTGAGAAATAATATTTTAAAATTCTCAATCTTAAAAATTTTACTAAAATGACTTTGCATGGCATAATTATTTTGTTTTGAGATAAAGCAGCAACCATTAATTGCTCGTGATCTCATTTATTTTTTCCTATATCAAATAAATTAAATAGATGCTTGAAATGCCAGTGATGATAACAAAGACATATTGCATATTTTATATAAATAAAAACTTATCCAATTAGCACCTCCTAATTAGCAAGCTCGAGTGATTAGTAATTTTCCAATTCAATTCTCTCTTAACAAATAATCTCTAAACTAAACGCTAAAATTAAACTACGACGATTATACCTCTTTCCTTTTTTTCGTTTAAAAGGATTAAAATGTTCTATCAATTAAAACTAGCTAAATTACAAATGTTTGCTACAAAAGAACAGTTTTAGGCCTATGATGCGGCACATGCATCTAATCATTTCTATTGAAGCAAGATACAGTACAACTGCAAGATCCGATCCCCCAACGTCTGGGACCCACTGACGGGAATCTAAATCGGCGCTTAAATTTAAACCCTAATTAAATCACTAAACAAGAGAATCTTTCAAAAAGCAATCGGGAATCAACGGCTCAGATCGACTAACCCGGAACTATATATATATATATCCCAGCCGATTCCGCAGCCTCATTTCCCCAACCGCTGTCTCTGAGTCTCTCTCTTCTCTTTCAGAGCTCCGTTCTCGCCTGCGTCTAACCACGCGCTCTTGCTTACAAATCGAACATCTCCGGGAAAGAGAGAGGAGGAGACGCAGCAGCGATGTGTGGAATACTCGCGGTTTTTGGTTGCGTGGACAGTTCTCAAGCTAAGCGGTCCAGAATTATCGAACTCTCCAGAAGGTGATTTCTTTTCTTTTGGCTTAATTTTTGTCTTTATTTTGGTTAATTTGTTGTATTATTTATTTATTTCTGTTTTAAATGCATTAATTCAGCTGACAATTTTGAATGTCATTGTACATATATATGTATCTTTTCTAGAAAAAGATGATCTTTTCAATTTTATTTGTTGGCATTTTAATCTATTGAGTTTTCTTCTTAAGTTAATGATAATTGGATATTGTGGAGAAGGAGACACAGAGGAATTTTAAGCAGAAATGATTAATGATAATTGGTTAAAGTTAATGATTAATAAAGTGATCGGCAACAAAGTTTCTGACTTTTCTTTGATTTTGGAAAGTGTAGGCTGCGTCACAGAGGTCCTGATTGGAGTGGCTTACATTGTCATCAGGATTGTTATCTTGCTCATCAACGGTTAGCTATAATAGATCCTACTTCTGGAGACCAGCCGCTTTATAACGAAGACAAGACGGTTATTGTCACGGTAGGAGAATTTCTCTCCATGACTTGATTTCAGATGTTGCAAATGTTTGAATGGTCATGTCGTTCGTGTTGTCTTCCACAGGCTGTCTTTATAATTCTGGCTCTTTTCTAGGATTTAATTTGTTGTTCGGGGATTTTAAGTTCTTGACAGTTATAACTGGATTGGTATACAATATATTTATCAATATTATTTGGTTTTGGTGTGGATTGTTAACTACATAAGAATTAATCCAGCCAGCTGCCAAGTGGCATTTGAAGTGATTTTTTTTTTTTTTTTTGCACAGAAATTCTTGCTAAATTTTTGTATGAATTGGTTACTACAATAATAGAGCATCCAAGAAGTTTATCTCATAGTTTTCAAAAAAGAAGTTTCTTGCCCTCATTTAAATGAGTAAACCTAGATTTATGTAACGGTGGGAGAATATCTAGAAGTATAAGCTGGCTATTTATAATGAAATAATCAAGAGCTTATAGAATATTTTACCATGTCTTTATTTATTTGAGCATATGTTCTTTATGATTTGTTTGTGGTACTTATATTGTTAAGGGCTTTGAATCAGGTAGGATCATAAATAAATAACTTTTAACAATAATGCATGCCTAGATTTTGTAGTAGGACTGAGTATTAATGTTGGAGGAGGGGATGGGCTAGGGATGAGGAAATGGATCTCTCTCAATCATCTTGGATGTGCTTTGAACTTTAGAAAAATTATTACATTATTGAATGAATCGTGAGCTCTTGAAGATTTCTGAAAAAGTCAGGTTCATGTATAATTCAGTATAATTGGCATGTGGTGCTGGACTTTGTGGGTGTTTGCATATTAGCTTTAGCATAAACTATTGCAATATAGAAAGGAAGAATACAATGTTAAATAAAGAAACTGGTTTTGTCACTTAAAGCTTAACGAAGGCAGCTTTGATAATCTGCAAAAAACTTAAAACTTAGTAATGGAAGCGTTGATCATATTCAACTCAGTACATGTGTTGATACAGTTTGCGGGTATTTAATGGGTTATGAAAAGCTGCTTATCCTACAGCATTGTGAGATTTCTTGAGTAACTTGTGACATGGGTTTATTTTACTTTTCATTTTTTACTGCAAAAAAATATTGTTGGTTCTCTCCTTATCTTTTGCTAGTTTTCTTATTTACTTTACATAGTCAATATCTATTTGGGTAGTGAGTCAAATGACATAATGAAAAGCTATCTTGATTGGCTACTTTTCACTTTCTTGACTCTGTCCCATGCCTTGATCCATGTTCCAACGCTGTTAGGTTAATGGAGAGATATATAACCACCAGGAATTAAGGGACAAGCTTAAGTCTCATCAGTTCCGGACTGGAAGTGACTGTGAAGTTATTGCACATCTTGTGAGTACTTAAATCTGCCTAAACAGCTATAGGTTCCCCATGCTTCTCAACCTCTGATGGTTTTGGAGCTACTTTGTGCATGATAAATTATTATGAAGTTACCAATTTTTTTTTTTTTTTTTTGGCAGTATGAAGAATATGGAGAAGATTTTGTTGATATGTTGGATGGAATGTTCTCCTTTGTGCTTCTTGACACCCGTGACAAAAGTTTCATTGCTGCTCGGGATGCTATTGGTATTACACCCCTTTACATGGGTTGGGGCCTTGATGGTATGTCAGTGTTATATGGTTATGTATTCAACTCAGCTCAGCATTAACCGTAGTTTCTTTGATCATTTTCTCTATTGGTTGGTTAATTCTTGCTCTTTTGTTTACAAAAGCTGCATTGAAGCATGGATTAGAAAAAATGGGATCTAAATGTGAGAATTGTGGTCTAGTTAATAAAATTGAATTGTCAAGGGTTGCAGATATTGATAGCATTGTAAATTGGAGTCCTTGTGTTAATTAGCATTGCTTCTTCTTTTGCATGTGTTCCTTATAATGAACAATATTTCACGCAACTTTCATGACGAGCCACTTTTTTGTAGTGTTCAGGCTGTCTTCCATGGTTCCTCCATAATCTGTCCTGAAAATTTTTCTGATAGTTTGTAGATTTGTAATGCTCATGAGCAACTTGCTACCACTTCTTTATGTTTGTCTCAGCATATTTGGGGACATGTACATACTATTTTTGTTATAAAAGCATAATGTGCAAGTACTCCTTCCACCAAGAAGCAGAGTATTCTCTTCTTTTTCTGCTTCCAGTATCAAACGTTGGAAGATCTTAACCATGGTCCAGTTCTTCTCATACACGGATTTGTGTTCGTCTTTTTTCTCTTTTGACTCACAGATTGGTGTTTCCAATAATCTTCACTCTCATTTGTGTTTCACCAGTAAGAAATGAACAAGAAGATGGAAATTATAACAATGACAGGGTTTTGCTTTTTGCTGCATTGTTTATTATGTAATTGTTTTTGGTTGGTTATGTAAATTTTATGCATAATGGTTGTATAATGGTCGATGCTATTTTCTCTACAGGATCGGTTTGGTTTGCATCAGAAATGAAAGCCTTGAGTGATGATTGTGAACGGTTCATGTCTTTCCTTCCGGGGCATATTTATTCAAGCAAGAATGGTATGCTTATTTTAAATTTTTGCTTTTGGGCCATAAGGATATGAAGACTGATTATGCTTTTACAGATTGATGATCTTTTATTTTTATTTTTATTTTAAACTTGCAATCTTTACTCTCCAAAATTTTCACGTTTGAATCTTATTTTGAATACGAAATTGGAAGCTTTTAAGAGAGCTTGGGCTATAATGGTTTCAAATGGAAGCTAGATTACAGTTATAGCTGCATAAAGTAATTTGATCATCTGTAGCTAGTTGAACAAATAGTTTTTTTATTCTTGCAGACTGATCTCTTCTAGTATATATATAAGCTATGCTTGCAACTTTTTAATCTCACTCAATTTACATCTACAGGAGGGCTTCGAAGATGGTACAATCCTGTATGGTATTCAGAACAGATTCCAACCACTCCTTATGATCCCTTAGTCTTGCGCAAGGCCTTTGAGAAGGTTCGTTTACTCTGGTTCTTCATTGTTGAATGCCTAAGATATTCACTAATATATGAGACATTATTGCTGCTGTTCCTCAGCTTGCTAAGACTTTTTCTTGTTATTTTCACCTAACTATTTTAGATAGCCTATTCACGAGTTAGATCTCTAGGTACGAGTGCTATGTGTTATTTTTTGTGTTAGATAATCTGAATACTTGGTTCTCTTTCCTATCAATGGGTTTTCTTTTTATTTATTTATTTATGTTTTGTCTAATACTGTTGTATTCTTCTTCTGTTACTTTTTCCACTCTTTCTTATTCCTTTACTACATTCTCCATGATTTCTTCATTCATGTTTGAGTTTTACTTAGATATTAAGCTTAGTGTTCTCTCCTGATTTCCTTCTCACAACTCTCTCAACAGTAGTTTAAGAAATAATTTTTTCACTTCCTTTTGGCTTTCATGTTCTTTGACCGCATAAACATTATTTTTATGCTACTTCAGGTTTCTTCATTGTTTGACATTCTAGCTGCATAACAATTGATATACATGTATTTTGTTGTTTTTCCTCTTTACATTTTAAAAAGCATTATATCTGAAATATGAGTTTCTTACTGCTTATGCTGTCCATTTGTTTAATCTGTGCAGGCTGTGGTTAAGAGACTTATGACTGATGTGCCATTTGGTGTTCTTTTATCCGGTGGCTTGGATTCATCACTTGTTGCTGCAGTGGCATCTCGATATTTGGCAGATTCAGAAGCTGCCTGCCAATGGGGGTCACAATTACACACCTTTTGTATTGGCTTGAAGGTAGTACTGCATATATTGCATGAATTTGCAATGTTTTTGACAGTTGGGTATGTGTCTTCATTGGTAGCTGTAGTTTAATCATCATCTTTTGAACTGTATGTTGGTTACACTTGAAGTAGATAATGGAAGAAAGAATATCAATTCACAGTTGTTGTGTTCTTGGTTCAGATTAAGTTAATGTGGCAACTAAATTGCTCATTGTGCTTTATATCTGAATTGACTTTTCTATCCAACTTCATTTCAATTATCATGCTGGGCATTTTCTGAATGCAAAATAAAATGATGCTATAGTATATGAAGCATTATGTTTGTAAGTGCTATTTTGTGTTGATAGCTTTCCTAGGTTACAGAAGATCTCTTTAATCCTTGTCTCCAATTTGACAGGGATGAATTTATTAACTATGAAGAAAGTATTAAGCCAAGAGTTTTCTTTTCACTCAATTCCAATTTAATTTTTAACAAATGATAAAAATTTTAATAGTTATATGCTAGAACTAGCAGAAAAATTGCAGGTGGGTATGCAGTGGTAGGTTGTATAAGGAAAATGGCCATAATTTCATCCTTGTAGGAGTTGACCATATGAGGTCTTCCATGTTTTGCTTCTGGAGAAACTCAACAGTTTAATTATATCTGTAATAATCTTGTCCAGTATTTGTCGTTGTACTATACACATCCTGGTTTCAAGATGGATAGGTGCTTATTCATCTGCTTCATGTTTACAGTGTACCCCTTTTTTTCTTGAGAAGGTAAAAATATTTATAGATGAAGAGCCAAGATAGTGCGAAAGTAGTACAAATGCTGAATATTTTAATAAAAAAATCATTTAAGAAGTCAGCAAAAGAAAAACATTCACATGTTTGCATTGTATTTTTGAATTTGCACCTATTATTAGTGTTTGCACATACAAAAATTAAAATGTATTTAAATTTTACTGTTCCCAGATGATGTATCTTCCTATATTTTTTAGTTTTAACACCAGTACATGTGTATTCTATCTGTTCTTGTAAATGGTTCCTTTCATTTATTCATGTGAATTTTGTTCCATTAGGGTTCTCCAGATCTGAGAGCTGCCAGGGAAGTAGCTGATTATCTTGGCACTCGTCACCATGAGTTTTATTTCACAGTGCAGGTAATTTTCCCTAGAGGCATACAAGTTGACTTTTTACATCGCGATTCTACCATCGGATTTTATTTTGGCCACCTTTTATGGTTATGCTTACTATCTCAGGAAGGAATAGATGCAATTGAGGAGGTTATCTATCATGTAGAAACATATGATGTGACAACTATCCGAGCCAGTACTCCAATGTTTCTAATGTCTCGTAAAATAAAGTCGTTGGGAGTTAAAATGGTTCTCTCGGGGGAAGGTTCTGATGAGATCTTTGGTGGCTATCTATATTTCCATAAAGCGCCTAATAAGGAGGAGTTTCACCAGGAAACATGCCGAAAGGTACAATCTAATAGTAGCTCTTGTTCAAAAAAAATTGAAAGGGGTATCACCCTAGTCATGTTTATTTTACAGAATATATATAGTAGTTCCTAATAGCTATTCCACTTATGGAGTCAGATTAAATCCCTTCATCTCTATGATTGCTTGAGAGCCAATAAATCAACTTCGGCATGGGGTGTAGAGGCTCGTGTGCCCTTCTTAGATAAGGAGTTCATCAATGTTGCGATGGCTATTGATCCGGAATGGAAAATGGTACGTAGTGTATCTGTTGTTCATTTAATGTGGGGCCAAGACTGGAAGATAGACGCTTCAGTATACGTGTGACTTTTCAATGATTATAAGCCTTACCTCTTTGTCATGTTTATGCTGAGAATCTAACATGTTTTGGATATATTAGTTTTCTGATGGAAAGCATGTTGGACATCTGGACTCATGTTATATGACCTTGGAGTTGCCCAGACCAATTATTTGTGGATTGACCTGAATATATTGGTGGTTTCCTTTATGTACAAAAAATGCTGCTATTATTTATAACGCCACATATTCCTCATATAAGGTTGATATTGGTGCAATGGTAAGTGACCTAGAAGGTCACAAGGTCAGGATTTCAATGCATGATAATAGCCTCTCTACCTTACAATTTACGGATTTGTAAGTTTGTCTGTACATGTTTTGAATCTTATAAACAATCTAGTATAAAGTTATAACTTGCAGGAATTTGAGTGCCTCCAACGAAGATTTTTGGATGTTTATGTTCTGTTAACCTTCACTGATAACCTAGTTAATTGAACAACTGCAGGTAAGACCTGATCTTGGAAGAATAGAGAAGTGGGTTCTACGCAATGCTTTTGATGATGAGCAGAAACCGTATCTCCCAAAGGTTTGATGCTTTCCTTGTAATTTTATTCCTAGATTGTGTTTGCATATGACTAATTGATTGCATACTTTGAATTTGCCAACATTCATTTGCCTGAAATCTGGGGTTTTAGAATATCCATGGCCCCTCATAGTTATCTATGTTTCTGTGGAGTTAATGACTCCTACTCTTCCTGGTTTAGCACATTTTGTATAGGCAGAAAGAACAATTCAGTGATGGAGTTGGATATAGCTGGATTGATGGCTTGAAGGATCACGCAAACGAGCAGGTTTGGCATCTCTGCTTTATTTTTTTTTCTATTTCCCATTTCTTTTCCAAAACAAATGATTTTTCCATTCATCATTGTCAGGTGACAGATGCAATGTTAGCAAATGCAAGTTTTGTTTATCCTGAGAACACTCCAACAACAAAAGAGGGATACTACTACAGGGCTATCTTTGAAAGGTTCTTTCCTAAGGTGGGTTTGCATATTACATGATGCAAAATCATTGCATGGCAAAAGTTTTGGACAAAGGAAAAGATTTTTGATAAAGAGGAATGTGATGACTCAACCAGAAATGATGAAGATGTAGTTCACTATTTAGTAGCCTGATCCTAAAATCAAAATTCAGTTCTTAAGCACTTGTTAGTTGCTCATGAATCATACAAGGGTCTCTGAAACATAGAATAAGCTTCGTTATTATCGGCTTAGAAAGCTAAAAGTGTCATATATGATTTAGCATTGAGGGAAAATGTATTCTCGCATTTGCATCACCAGCTGACTTCTTTAGAATCTTATAGTAATAAGATATCAGCATCTTCTTGTGTTGCATGCATAATCCTTGTTCCTTATCTTCTTGTTCTGTGTATCTGCTTTTCCCTCCACATTTAAGAACATTATCTTTCCTTGTTCCACAAAAGTATGATTTGAAGCTGTGTTTAACCTAATTAACTGCAAAGATAGCATTAGACAAGCATTAAAATTTAACAACAGAGGAAACGAAGTGTATAGCTCCAGTTCAGGCTTCTTTTAATAATATAATTTTACGGCAGCAGTAGTGTAATTTCTTGTGCTCATTGTGACTCTCTCTTTTGTCATTTTGATTAGAATGCTGCAAGGTCAACAGTTCCGGGAGGTCCAAGTGTAGCCTGTAGTACAGCAAAGGCAGTAGAATGGGATGCTGCATGGTCAAAAAATCTAGATCCATCAGGCAGAGCTGCTCTTGGTGTTCATGTTGCTGCTTATGAAGATTCATTGGATGGTAAGAGTGTTTCAGGGACAGATGCCTCACCCTCGTCCTCACCCTCGCCCCAGAAACTAGAAATGGATAAGACTGCTGTAGCCGTATAATTGCTGGTTAATTCATCGCTTCAAGTGCATTTTCATGTAACATGTTCTTTCCAGCTAGGGTTTTGTTGTCAAAATTTCAATGGGTGCTAATTTTAATCAAATTGTGGTTGTGAATTAGTGAAAATGAGTTCATTAGCAACATTTTGTGATGCCTTCCTCTCAGAAAAGGGGAAAAGAAATAACTAAAGCAAGATAAAAATATATTAGCAGGTATGGAATGTAATACAGCAATGGATATTGTTATATCTTGAGTGTTAGTGTTGAATGTTGTTCCGTTGGCTTGGTCTCAGAGTAGTTTTCCTGATCTATTTTATTTGTCGCGAATACTTCCGTACCTATGGAATATTTATAAATTTAATTATTACTTTTGTGTTCTGGTTTGATTGTTGTATTAAAAAGAATGGAAGGGTATTTGTTACCCGAACAGTTTAGATGCTGGTCCTGATATCAACTGTTTTGAGCCTAAAGGCCCTCAATTGGAAATCCATGTTCAGGCCATTTGAGGGACTTAAATTTTTTTTTTTTTTGTCAAATTTTTGAGGGACTTAAATGTTGAACCAAATTTCAAAGCATAATATCGGTTGAAGGGATCAAAAGAAAACTCTCACGTGGTTTTATGTTTGTCCATTTGTGTCATCCTTTCCATATGCTGAAGAAGGTGCGTTGAATCAATTTTTAGATACCAACTTCAAATAGGGTAAAACGTGGCATAGAAAACCAAACTCCATATTTTTATTGAGAGGCCGACTTTTTCTTATATTCTAGTTTTACATAGAGCATTCAAATGATTTTTCTATCAAATAAAGGGACTCATAGAAAAGGACTTCTTTGAACTTTGTCCCCAGTGACGAGGCACAAGTTTATCGAGATAAATTTTTAAAAAATTTTTACTTGGATAAATCTTTAGAGATTCTTTAATTTTAAGAATCACCCAAGGAAGGGAGATAATTAAATACATTTTTTATTTGTATATTTCCTTCTCCCTTGTTTTAGAACAATGATAGGGACATCCATGACAAGGCACAAGTTTATCCAAATAAATCTTAATAAATTCCTTATTTTTAAGAATTACACCACCCAATGATAAGGCACAAGTTTATTCATATAAATTTTAGTAAATCCCTTGATACAAAGATTACACCATCCATGACAAGGGTATAGTTTTATCCGGATAAATTTTAATAAATCCCTTAATTTAAAATTTTTTTATACAAATCTTCCTTAATTTAAAAATTACACCACCCCATGACAATGCAGGAGTTTATCTGGATAAATCTTAATAAGTCCTTCCCTAAATTTAAAAATTGCACCGCCGCAAGATAAGGCAAGGGTATCTGAATAAATTTTACAAAAAAATTCCTGATTTTAAGAATCACACCACCAAATGATGGAGATAATTAATCATTTTTTGGACTTGAATATTTCCTTCCCTCTTGTCTTTGAACACACTTACGACTTGTAAAAATCCTTCCCAGTGTTAGCTATATTTTTCAGATGTAATCATGTACTTATCTATGTTAGAAAGAACATTTAAAATAACTGTTGAATAGTATGTGCAGAGATACCGGATGACATATCTTCAGATAAAAAATTTATCCATATTCAAAGGATATGCAACTCCCAGTCCTCTTCAAAGTAATGTAATTTAACCATGAAACTGGCGACATATTCAATATCCTCGCCCCCCAGTCAGACATTATTATTATTATTATATTATTATTATTCAGAAAAATGAAGGGGCCGAAAAAAAATCTTCACATAATAAAATGTCCTGTTATCCAAAAAAGCAATAAATCATAAAAGGTCCTGATACGGAAAAAATGGAAAGCAAGACTAGAAATCTTTGAAAAAGTGGATCAAGAATCCAAGTACGCGACTTCGGTAAAATTCGCTTCATTTCCTTCAGTTTTAGTCATTATATACAAGGCACAGCACGTCTATACAAAAAGAAAATAGTAGCTTTGGTATGTCTTCTAGGATATGTACAATGATCCTCCAACTTTAAAGTTGAAGAACTCAAAGAGTATCAAAATCATAATAAAACTGGACTTTGCGTTAACCATGAAATTAGAAGGCAATCTTCTTCATCACATTGTATGTTCTACCAGCGAACAAATTCCAGGTGCTTCTGTTCGCAATAATGAGACCATCTCTTCATACTTTGAAGCATATACAAAACCCCATAGCTGCATAAAACAGAAATAATGTTATGCTCATTTGGTCTTCTTACAGGGATATACCAAGTTAAATTCAGTTGAATGAATTTGCTATATGAATTGGATCAATTACTGCAAGGTATGAGATAGTATACAACATATGCGAGACTGAAAATATAGGGGGGGGGGGGGGGGGTTTAAGGGGAAGGAAGTGTATACCTCAACTTCCTTCACGTCAAAATCTTCGGTGCAGGCCAAACAGGAGTTTCCATAAGTTTCTGAAGCTGAACTTGATCCAGTCAGTCTAGGCAAACATAAATAGTATATTAGATACATAATTACATTTGTCTTACCGGAAAACATAAATTTGCCGGTGTTAATGTTGGGTGTTCCCATCTATATAATCAATAAACTTAACTGCCATGTAAAGCAGCAAAATAACACCAAACTAATAAACGAGGATGCATGTTAACAGAAGAAAACTCACAGATCCCCATCCAAGTACAGAGCAAAATGACTGCCCCCACCAAGGGCTAAATACTCAGTTGAGCACAAAGTGAAATAGCGGTTCACACCTACATGCACAGGGGTAACATTCACCGTATAGCTTCAGTCAGTAGCATGAACAATTAACTTGCAACATGAAGCCCAAAACTCCCGGAAACATAAAAAGATTCATGGGGAAAAGCTGAACTATTTGAACTTGATGCAGAAGTCTTTCCACAAATTTGTCTATAATTTGAAAAACTAGACGTCGACAATTATGACAAACCCGTGGGAGATTGGCAAAATTGACCCACAAGTATATTCCAACAAACTATTCTGCCACTTGTACCATCAGATTTGTAATCCAAGAAGCATTTTTCAAATAAAAAAACTCAAGTCGAATTGATGCATCAACATATTAAAACCCACAAAAATATCAATTTCTTTTTTGAGAGTTTCCAAACGTGACAGCCAAAAAGAAATTTAATACCTGTGGGACGAAAAATTGCAGGATCACCAGATATGTTTGTGAAAACGAAGGAATTATTAGTACCCTGCTCCATATTCAGCATGTTGTTAAAATGGGAGAGACAAAGAAAAAGTTTCGAGTGCTAAAACCATATATATACGATGCCATTCATGCCCACCTGATATCTTCTCTTGTTTGTAGGTCTTAAGGGTGCCTCAACTAAGCCACCAAATACAGCACCCTTGCGGTCTCCAACTACCTGAATAATCAAATTCAAATACATACGAGAAAGAAGACAAGAGGATGAGCCTTTTTACAGATTATGTTTACGTTTTCCCTTTCTTTTGATAAGTTATGATTACATATTAATGACCATGAAGGTCCAACAGTTCCACACTTGCACAAGTCACCTCAACAAACCCATTTTTCAACTACTTGGGGCACAGAAAAATGTTTCTTCTACTTTCAGCTCAATTAGTGATTGGTAAAAACAAATGAAAATGGACAAGGAGAAGAACAAGAATCAGATGCTTGTTCTAGTGCTAATTTGGGAAAAAGTTTATGATACTCTAAGTACAAATATGCATATGTATACAGTTTTTATGGGTCGATTCATGTCCACATAAGAGTGTCTCTGTGCATGTCCATGAGTGCCTGAATGTCTCTGAAATAAAAATCAAACAAAATTAAGTAAAAAATAAAATTTTAAGTAAAATTCTAATTTTTTTTTTCATCCAAGAATGCCTAAAGACAGGTGATATTCGAAATCCTCTCTCTCTCTCTCTCTCTCTCTGGTGACAAATGTAAATAATAGCTTGAGTATCCGTAAATGTTATGATCCACCAGGTGGCAGAATAATTGACGGGTTTGAGACATCGTCCATGCTAATGTGCCATGACATGTATAAATTTTTTCAAACATAAGCAAGAATCAAAGTAGAGGTGATAGGCCCCACTTACCAGCAAACTGAGACCAGGCCAAAGCATGCTTCTTCTATACAAGGTTGAAAGCGATATACCATGCCTCCATGTACTGTAGAAGATAGGAAACTAAAATTAATTCATTTATAACACGAATAGCTACAAAAGAATTGGAATTTATCTAAAAGAACTCAAAAATGATTTAAATATGATATAATCAATTGAATCTATGTTTATGCACCTGTATAATAATAACCATTTCCTCCCCTGAACAAGCACAGGCAAAGAAGCAAACAGAGCACTTCGAGTCTTCTCAGAAAGAAGTAACGATGGTTCAGAATCAGAAGTTTCTGGAACCTCATCCAAAGTCAATGGCTTCTTTAAATTTTGAATGTCGTCCAAAATCAATGATTCATTCAAATTTTGCGTGGACATGCCTGCATCTGTAGAAACCCTAGAATTGCTCCCATTTTCAACCACCATATCAGAACTGCCCTTTGCTGCGCCTTGATTTCGAAAGCCAGGCAATCTGGCAGAGTGATAGATTTTGCTAAGAGATTGTTTACCCCTAGAGAATAAGCTTCTTTTTCTGCCACTATCTCTCAGTACCGGCACATCTGATGGTTCAGCCAGATCCTCTTGGTACACATTTTCACCATCCACCTTGGGGTTCCCACTAGACTCTGAAGATGAGAGTAGGGAGACTAAGAATGCAGTAAATGAAGACGTATCAGGACCATCACCGGAGTCCTCAGAATCCTCATCCGAGACTGAGTCTACTTTACTACCTTCAGACTCTGTCTCATCTTCCTGTTAAAGTCAGAACAAAATTTCTATAAGCATCATAATAGTCTTAATATGAGAGGCATTTAATGCGATAATAAACTGTTCAATATAAGATGTTTCGGAAAGCGAGAAACTTGTTCAAGAGTCTGACAAAGCCAGAGTAGAAAAACATAAATCCACTGCTAGCCCTTAAAAAACATATCTAAATCAGTCAGTGACATTGAGGCTCTAAAAATGAAGACAATGCCTCTGATCTCAACTCAAAAAAAAAAAAAAAAAGAATTTTTTCCCATACTAGCTAGGATTCGTATATTAGGACCGGTAGCATTGCATATATTTATAAATTGGTTAAAAAGCTAGCTCCCGGACTATTGTTGCATTTACAATCTGAAACCTGAACACAGTGTGGAACTCATTTTTGTCCTGGTGAGCAAAACATCCACCTTCCATCCCCTAATAGCTGGGATGTAAGTTCAAAGTGGCATAGATTAAGAAAATGACCAAAAAAAAAAATTTATAACTTCTATCCTAGCATACAGTTTATCCTTTCCACATAAAAACTGATTTAGTAAAAAGGAAACAAAATAAATAGGGACAAGAGTGTTCCATTTTCATCATGAATAAAGGTAAATTAACCTCTGCAACTAACCTTTTCCTGTTTGCAAAGCCATTATGTTCACAATTGTATAGAGTTAAAACTTAAAGAATGACAGAACCCTCAATAGAAAAAAGAAAAATAGCCCTAGAAATAATAAGATTCTTGATAGTAAAGACACGAGCTTTTCCACCTTTTTTTTTTTTTTTTTGGTTGGGGAGACAAAATCAGAACAGAGAAAATAGAGGCAAGGAAAAAAGATATAATTGATGAACATAATAAATAAGAAGACATACAGGAGGATGGGGAGGAGGGGTAGAGGGATTGGAGGGTTTATCAGAAATGGGGTTGAGGAGAACTGTGGCAAGATCAGATACAAAGTGGGCTGCTTTACTCCGTATTCCCATCTTTTTCTTCTTCTTCTGCTTCTTTTCTTTTTTTTTTTTAATTCTTGTTTTTTGGATCAGCCACTGAAATAGATGATGCTGATGGATGATAAGATTTCCACTATCATCTCTCTTTATACTTTATAATACCATCCCTTTTCTTCTCTCTCTCTCTCTCTCTGTGGGGAATTTACGCTGCTGCTTGATCTTCAGATACCATGGAGTTTTCTGAGTCATCAACTACAACAACTAGTATAAAACTAGACCAGGTAGCCCATTTCTGTTTGAGTACTGGATATACCCTCTGCCTTTACTTTGTATTATTTTTTGGATTTTTTTTTTTTTTTTTTTTTTAACTCCCACCGAATTGGTTAGCGCTAGTTGCCACTTGCCAGGGCAAGAAAGAAGAGTGCTGAAGAAAGGAAAAAAAAGAGAGAGAGAGAAGGCTTAAAGCGACCCGACCCTTATTCCCCCTGAGTGGATTAGTTCTGTCATGCTCTCCTGCTGGCAAGAGTTAAAAATGAAAATAATTGCATTACTATCTAGTGTAGAGGTCAGAAATTTGAATCGACGAATGTCATTTTCTTTTTCAATATAATAGTACAAGTTTAATAAAAAAAAAAAAGAATAAAAAGTAAGATTTGAATTGGAATGGGACAAAAAATCCTGTGCTATATGATTTTTTTTTTATTTGTGCAGTACAAAGATTTATTAATCCTACTCGACAGCATCATAACATGGACTCCATGGCCCAATGGATAAGGCGCTGGTCTACGGAACCAGAGATTCTGGGTTCGATCCCCAGTGGAGTCGGTTTTTTTTTTTTTTTTTTTTTTTAATGGAATAGAGCTTCAATGGGCCGATCCATGAAAGTATGTGCAAATGATATCGAAGAGCTGTTCAATGTGCCGGGCCATGAATTTGCCGTCCACAAAGGGATCCAACAGAGGCCATGATGTTACTTTAATAGAGCTTCAATGGGCTGATTAATGAAACTATGTGCAAAAGTTATGGAAGAGCGCTTCAATGTACCGGGCCACAAAATTGTCGTCCACAAAGGGATCGAAGATAGGCCATGAGTGAAATGAGGTTGTTTCAGTTCTGAAAAGGGCTGCAAGAGAGGCCGGATGCAAGAGAGGCCATTGTCTGAATTGGGGTTGCACTATTCTTTTCTCTAGTCCGCTAATACGATTCTGCGTACATTACATACTTCGATCTTGTACATTACACTACTCATTGGTTATATAAGAATTTTTGGCACGTCAATATCTGGAATCTTCGATGCCATGATTTCAGTGTAAAATCAGAGCCAATAATTTAAGGATTAATTTCAAAAACTCCCCCCTAATATTTGATCAAAGTTGCAGTTTACCTCTTAACCTTTAACTTTTTTCACTTTATCTCCCATTTTAGTCCACATCATCAATTTAATATTTAACATATTGTGAATTGATAAAAATATCACCTTCTAAATAAATAATTTTTCAAGTTACAAATTCTTTTTCACTTTTATCTTTGCAACTTTATAGTTGAAAAAGAAAGAAATTATCCAAAAACTTTTAAAAACTTATCGCCCTTGAATTTATTGGATAGACCTTAAATTCTTATCATTCACTATAAGTTTGCCAAAAACTTGTGTTTGATAAATACTAAAAGAATTTTGAATGTCCAATCATTTAATAATCTGTCCCCAAAAAATACAAGTAGTAAAGTGAAAAATAGATTTTTTTTCTTTATATTTTTTAGAAAAAGGGTCTTGATATTTTTAGCATAAGGATCTTAACTTTTATGACTAGCTTTAGGAATTTTGGACAAAAAATGAAAAGAAAAAAACTTTAAAAAATGTGTTGTTTAGGATTTTAGAAAAAAATAAATTTTAATATATATATAGACACACACACACACACAGAGACTTCCATTTTATAGTCATTGATGGAAAGTATTGATAATTTGAAAAAAATTATTAAAGCGGTGGCATTTTTTTCAATTTACAATATTTTAAATGTTAAGTTTGTGAGTTAGAGTGAAATTAGGAATAAAGTGAGAGGAATTAAAGGTTATAGGGTAAAGTGTAAGTTTGACCAAACATCAGGGGGATTTTTTGAGATTAGCCCATAATTTAAGAGGATCTTAAATGGGCCGATCGATAAAACTGTGTCGTCGAAGGGATTCAAGAGAGGCCTTGAGGTTGATTTTAGATTTGAAAAGGGCTGAAATTTGTGGTGCCATGCAAATGGATCTATGAAACAATGTCTTCGGCGGGATTCAAGAGAGGCCGTGACGAAAGTGAGGTTGATTATAGATTTGAAAAGGGTTACAATGGGCTGGGTCATGCAAATGATGTACAAGAGCACTTCAATGCACCGGGTCATTACTTGCCGTCCACATAGGGATCCAAAAGAGGCCATGATTACAGAAAGGCTGTTTTAGATGTAAAATGGGCTGCAATAGCCTGGATCCAAGAGAGGCCATTGGCTGAATATTCTTATCTCCAGTACACTAATATGATCTTGTACATTACATAACTTCGATTTGTATATTACATTAGCCATTGGTTATATGAGAATTTTTGGCATGTTAATATTTGGGATCTCCGTTGCTACGATTTCAGTATCAAATTTAGTATCAGTAACAAAAAACTACCACGGCATGTTCCCACCCTAAGAAATTACCAAATTTATTGATGCTGGATTTGGAATTATAAAATGGAAGATTCCAACTGTTCGCTTGCTGCCATAATTTTGTCATAGTCTTCAATTCTGGAAATTTTTAAGTCTGTTGCTTCAAACAAGTCAAAGAACGTCCAACTGTGACTTAAAAAAGAACTGTTCAAGAAAACGTTAAAAAAAAAAAAAAACATGATAAGACTTCGGATTACTTGTGAAGAGTCCTTCTCTAAATATCCCGCTATCCTCTGAGCCTCTCATGGCATTCACCAACTTTGCTCATGATGCTCAAAATTGAGATTTAACACGCATCACTATCTCTTCTGTATAGAACCATAACATTTAGTACAAACTGTAAATTCATCCCAACAAACTTCAAAATAATTTACACTAATCCACAAGTTATTATACAAACATGATCATGAAATCCACGTACATCATCGGGAGCCTAATGAACTTCTATTTTATCTAGCTAGGGACATTTGCGTCGGCCACCATGAGTAGTCATCGAATAGTAGCAAGGGCAAACTTGTCGGTTGCCAGAAGTGCCTGGGGGTACACAGTTACAACGAGCACAACAAGTTCCGCAAGCCCTCTTGCAAAGTTTCCGCCTTGAAGCCAAAGCGCACCTTGCAGCACACGCTTCTGCACTATCTGGTTTGGTGCCAAAAATAATGACTGCCTTTTATTTTTTATAGCACCTAGAATTAATAACTGCTGTTTGATTTCAATGAACTTTTCTTCCTAAAGCTTGGACAGATAAAGAATATTATGGTCGATGATGACTAATTGGTGACACTGGCACCCTATTAATGCTTGACCAAGAAAAAAGTGATTATGTGTATTCCAACCATTATGTCAACATAGATAACCTTGGGGTTAAAAAATAAAATAAAATAAAGCCTAACACAAATAATTCTTGAACCAAATCTATCAAAAACCTAAGTTCATTGATATATGTTAATACATGTCTCTACATGGGGAAAAATGTGTATCACTATGGACATGAGACATGTTTCATAAGCATCGCTGACTGGTACACTTAAATGTCAAATTTAACAAAAGTTGAACAATTTAGCTGTAAACTTGACCAAAAATGCAAAACTTAATATAACGAACTAAACATTTCAAGCATAAAACAAATTGCAAAGTAAATTTTAGCCTCTGAAAATTGGAATTTTGAGTCATGATAATGGGTGCTCGGCAATTAAACATGAATATATTCATACTTATTCTTGGGGTGACAGAACTCTCTGAACCATTGTTAGTATCGATCTGTGTGACAAAAAAGAAAAACACAATGTATTATAGTTATTAGTACTTAATATAGAAAATAATAAAAAGTGAGAGAGAGATAAGAGGCGACAATAATAGTAAAAGAAAAATTAACAACAATTATGAATTTGTACCTTGATGTGATCCAAGGAGTACTCATACTTATTGGATTTGGACTTATACTTGGCGGACTTGAAGAGGCCATTTATATGGATCAAGAAGAGCTTATACGTGTGATAATCAAGCATGGGAATGAAGTGCCAAACCTTCTGACCGAACCCGCGCCATGAACCCGCGCTGCGTATAGGTGCCGCGGGTACCATCAGAAGGCTCGTTCGTGAAGTGCTTGAAAGACCAAACATTCTGACCGTACCCGCGCCCCGTACCCGCGCCGCGGATAGGGTGCCGCGGGTACCATCAGAAAGTCCGTTTTAGTTGTTTTATGAAATTTTTTTTGAGTTGTGATCTGTAGTAGTGAGGTTAGGTTACAACTAGGGTAACGTAGTTTCTTGGGTTATGTCTTTGTGCCGCCCTATAGAAGGGTTTCTTGGGAACAACATTGGATAGAACGTTTATGATATTTTGAGTGAAATTCTCTCCAGAATTTTCTTGGTTCTATGGTGATTGAGAACCGCCATAGGTCTTATCAAGCTTTGCTTGTGGCGACCATCCAATCTCGCTTAGAGTTTCCTTTCGGTTTTGTTTAAGATCTTTAGAGAATTAGGTTTGAACGATTGAACGCGCTCAATTCGGTTCATCTTAGTTTTTCTAGGATCGAGGGCATCTTCAAGGGGAAAAGTTCGAGCAACCTACTCCACTTCAAGGGTTCTTGGAAGATCCGTCCAAGGGGTCTTGAGTTCAACGAGTAGTAAGCCTAAAATCCAAGGGTCTTGGCAGTCTTCCGTACGCACGATCTCATCATACCTTCAAACCATCAGGATCAGCTTCAACAAGATGAAAAACAAGAAGATAAAGTAAAAGTACAAGCAGCAGCTTGGAAGTAGCCATGACTCTAAGCTTTTGCAATTACCTGTATGTTCAAAAAGTATGGTGATGAGAAGATCTAAAAAAAGAAAAAATAGTTTTTGAGGCTTGATGACATCAAGGAAAAATACAAAAAATCATGCAAGTGCACGAGCTCAAGAAATAGTTTTAGCTGTATGGACGTGGCGGTTACATGGCTAAGGCAGCACATAATAGGTAAATAAGATATTGCATGCTGCTTTAATGGCTCATACTTATCAACAATATAGTGAAAATTTTAGCAATTTATGTTTTTTTTTTTTCTTTCTTTGTTCACATCTTTGTTCTTGTTGATCAAGACAACAAACCAAAGGCCCGAAGAGTGAATGAGGGTTTTGTTATCATATTCAAAACATATCCGTACTATATATAAAAAGGTACAAATGGCTTTAGTGTTTTTGATGTTTTTATGTTTTTTTAAAAAAATCCTTATTTTTGGTCTTTGTAAAGATTTTGTATCTAATTGCACAAAAACTAGTTTATCCCCACGTATAATAATGTATATAGAGTGATACTAAGTTTGTTATTGTACATGACTGTGATCATGTTACTCTTAATTTCAAAAGTGCTCTCGTAAAGTTTATCTATCCAAGTATTTTTCCTAGTTGAGAATTAATATAAAAGTACTAAAAATATATGTACGCTCATAACATCAAACATACTTAATAAATTAATTATCATGTATTCACTAGGTAAGTTAGTGTTTAATTTGATTCTCTATTGTGAGAAGATATTCTTTACAAAAATTAAAGGATTCTAAAGTCCTTCTGATTATTTTTTTAAAGGATAATGAAGAGTAAAATCACTATACATATTTAAATTTCAAACATTCATTATAACAAGTTATTTCTTCCAGTAATTTTACTCAACAAAAATCACTTGATACATACTCAAAATTATCCCTACTTGCCACGTTCTGCAGAATCTGAAAGATGATCCCAAAGATAAGTTCCTCACTTTTCTTAGGGCAAAAATAAAGTGCTTGATCAGCCCTGAAATATTACGAGAAATTTCTTAGATCTTGATCAACCCTGAAATATTACGAGAAAGATCTTAGATTGGCCATCAACAGGCTGGGTACTGTTCCTCAAAAAAAAAAAAAAAAAGAGAGGCTGGGTACTGATGAATGGGCTCTTGCTCGAGTTGTTGCTACTCGGGCTGAGGTTGACTTGCAGCATATCAAAGAACGGTATCGTAAAAGGAATCAGTGTTGCTCTAGATCGTGCAATTGCTGAATACACTTCCGGAGAAGATGAGAAAATGCTTGTGGCTTTTACAGGGCATGGGGAACTTTAAGTGACTTCTTTTCTCATACTTGAAATGCTAGTTTTATTCAAGGAATGCAGTCCTGAAATAAGGATTTTTATCGTTAAGTTTCAAGATTTATGACAGCATTCGACGAATTTCTGCTGGTGCGGTCAGTTTTATGGCCAGAGAAACTTTGTGCTGTTAGCTATGATCTGTTTAACAGGTATACCATTGTGTGTTTCTGTCTTCAGCTTAATTTAATTGGTTTATGGTTAAAAAATAAAAAACTAGTCATTTGTACACATTGATCTAAAATCAATAATGCTCAATTTAGTGCGTGCTAGGAATTGTTAGCAACAGTGAGCCAATGATGACAAAGCCAATAAGGTAAATGGCAAGGTCGAAACTGAGGCATCTAGACTAACCATGCTTAATTTTGAGAAAATTGTTGGAGATTCTTCTAAGTGAAAGATCCTGAAATTGTTTTCATCTCATAATTCATACATTCAAAACCTACAAGCTTGATCCCTGATTTCTCAAGAACCAAAGATGTTCCTTCATAAGTTTGAGGACACACATTTTGTCGGAGCATAGAGAGAGCTATTAGTGCTAATTATTAAAACGATTAGTTGCACACCAATATTTAGACCAAGGAAATGCTGCTCTCGCCACCAGGTGGCTTGCGAACACCACCCAAGTAATCTCTAGCTTCAACCTTGCCATCCGCAAAGATATTGTTGCCACTCATTTCTTTCAGCTTAGCCGTGCTCAGATGCTTTTCCGCAGAACCAGGATGAACATCTCCTTTGAAAATGTCATTGCCAGTCAACTCTGCGAACTTCTGATTATGTATTTTCTTTGCGGTCTTGACAACTGGTTCTTCACCAAACAAGATGTTACTTTGACCACCAGCAGGCTACAAAAGTTGAAACTCTCTTAAAAACACATCCCAGCAATTCAAACTACTAGTATGAACAGAAAATACCTAAGGTGCTAGATTGAGAAAAATTGTCATCGAGTGTCAGCTTATCTTAAAGCTGATAGTACAGTCCAAAGTTACCATACAGACAAAACCAGTGCTGCTCAGAATTTAGTTCCAGAATGCGCTTATCACAAAAACATTCAAAAAAAAAAAAATGTGAACTTCAGGGTAAAATTTTCTTGAATTAGAAGTCCAGAATTACTGGACAACAGAGCCACCATTAGAAAATTCATCAAAATTTGGTCTTGGACTTCAGAGAAAACAAACAGTGCTACATTCTGTAAAAAGGAGTGCATTTGGAAAACAAGAAACTCATAATCTTGTGAAACCATGCTTACTACTGGAAAACTTTGGTTGGGAGAGAGAGAGAGAGTTATGCAGGCCATAAGGAATGAAAGAGAAACTAAAAGAGGAGAAAATGATATTTAATACAGAGAGCTGAGTACAAGTTAACTTACATTAGAAACCTTGACTGATGTTCGAAGATTTCGTGGTGCAGGTTCACCCATGTCCTTGCTTTCTTTTGCTTCCATGGAGCGTACAGCAGCCAATGATCTCGGAGGAACTTCAGAAGGAGGACCAAAGATATCATTTCCACTTAGTTCCTTGCACTTTGCATCAGACAGATGCTTCTTAATCTTATTATCAGCTTCGCTTTCCAGGGTTCCACTTAACTCACGCTGCTTTGCGACCTCAGTAAGAGTTGTAGGCTTCTTTGGAGAAAGCTTTTCTTCAGTACTAAAGGAGATCTGGCTGATTCCATTTGCAGCTTGCTGAGAAGAAATTAAGAGAAATTTAACTTAACAGTCAATGTACATAAGACACATCTTAAGGGTGTTATTGTGTTGTAACTACATGGTGATTATGGACTCTGTTTAACCAGCAACCGTTTTTTTGGCAAAGCTGAGATTACATTGCTATTGCAATTATAGCAACCAATACCTGAACAATACGCACGGACGTCCTATTACTAGACGTAACATGACCATTTCCGGATTCTGATGCACCCTCTTCACTCTCTGCTGCAAATATTTTGCTGCCAGTCATCTCCTTTAATTTATATCCTGAACAGGGTTTCCTAAATACACCAATACAGAAGCTTTAACAAACCCCAATAATTGAGAGCCAAAAAAGCTTAGAAATCAAGATTCGAAATTGTTCTCTAGCAAGATGTTAAATCACTATAACCAACAAATATAGAAATATTCAGATGACATTTTATGATTACAGCAAATGAAGGACACAAAAACTTTTCAGGTTCAACTCTTTCTTTCCTTCCCTCTTTTGACATTTTTCTTCTTGAATACGCAAGATTCAGATATAGAAGCAAGAGAACACTGAGAGAGAAATGACCCTGTGCATGATTGTTCCACTAATCTAAATAGATAGAAACAAAGGTGTACATGCACAAATTGTTCCTTTAGATCATGAAAAACTAACTTCTATACAATTAAATGAATTTCCACCATTAAAAACTCAAGCTTTACAAATATCTTCACCAAAGGATCTTCAGCTTTCATGCTTCTATCTGTTAAAAGAACCTAATCCTACCGATGTTTGACAGCTCCTCTAGCACAGTGAAAAGACAAAAAGGAAGAGCAGAGATTATGGTCAGCAATAATTAGCAGTGACATCATCTCAGGCTTCCATAGGGAACTTAATAACTACGTCAGTGAAACAACTCAGAAGCAACGGCCAGGACATGTCCATTTAAATATGTGAAAATACTACCCTTGAAGAAGAAACTAAAATTAAAAGCAAAGGGAAAAAAAAAATTAATGCAGGAAAAGTTGACAATTTAGCAACTCCAACATGAGCATCTTAACTTTGCCTCATAAAAGTGTATTTGGGAGCATGATTCTTGACTTGAGGATATAGAGGAAGCGCAGCTGAAGCAAAGGCATGAAGCCAGCCAGGTCAACTTTTGGCAGGCAACTACACTGTTGGTGTACGAGGAATTTAATCAAAGTACTAAAATCAGGACCCCCCAAAGAAGGGAGAGTTTGCCCGCGGGGGGGGGGGGGGGGTGGGGGGGGCGGCGGAGAACCACGGATATTAAAAATAGTTTGAACTCTATATGACTTTTAACATCTTCCCGAGTACCAGTCCTAATGTTTAATCCCTTTATATAATCTGTTCTCATTCAAAAATATCACCAAAATATTCCCCAAAATGGAAAACCATATCAACAAAATCCAATCTTGTAACCAGATGTTTGAAAGTATAAATTATATTAATGCTGAAACAGTGATTCTTCAATTTAAAAACATCACCAGTTAAACATGCACTGACAGATCTATGATACCATTATCCGATTCTCAGTGAAAATTTTCTTAAAAAAAAGAAAATATTAAGCGGTGCTGAACATTCAAGTAAAGATTCAAACTTTACAACTAATTCACATCTCAATGCAGCTTCTCACGAGTTTAGTTCAAGACTACAAACAAATTACAAGATAAAGGTTTCATCTTTCTTGTAACCTACCTTCTGTTGAGAATTTCAGCTTCCTCATCGGTGATCTGCCCTCCAAACAGCACCTTACTAATCCCATCTGCTGGCTGCAAAAATGTCACCGAAAAAAACAAGTAAGTCACAAGTGTGTAAAATACTAAATCTCCGGCGATAATGCAGAACATCAACTACTTTAGCAAAAAGAAGAGGAGTCAAGAAAGTGACCGGAAAATGAGGCGTACCTGTTGAGGACGAGAGGCGGAGCGGGAGACATGTGCGGAGGAGGAGTCGGAAGGAGGAGCCGCCTCTGACCATGTCAGCAAGTCGGCGGTGGAAGTGTGGGGTTTGCGGGCAGGTGTAATTTGTGTTGCTCTCTCCATTTTTGTTCTCTTTTTCCGCTGCTTCTGTGGTTTCTGTTTTTTATTTTGAACTGAAATTGTTTTGAAAATATCTTTTTGCTTCTTTCAGAGGTTTGTTTGTAATTTTATAGAGACAAATCGATCTGAATATCTGACTTTAGCACTAGCACTATTGACTGACTAGCTGTGCATTTAAAATTTCTCAACAAAAAAAAAAAAAAAAAGCCGTGCATTTAAAATTTCTTTTGCCCATTTTTTCTTATTATTTTATGGTCAGATAAGACCTTAAGCCTTAGGAAAGGAAAAGGGCCAAAGCCCTTGCACTTGATTGTGAATGCATCATATCATTTACATTTGATTAGCTCATGTTAAACATGACCTTAACTATATTTTTTATTCTTCAATTATTGAATACATCATATTACTGTTTAAACTTTACAATGCGTATGCTTTTAACCCTTCCATTTCTTTTTAAATTAACAAAAACAAGATCATTTTGTAATATCTACACCCTACGCTTAATTTTTTGTATAAAATCGGATTTTGGCCTAAGATTTGACCAAAAATTGACTTAATTTTTCATAGAGAATCGTATTTTGACCTCGCATTTGGCCAAAAGTCGTAGAAGAGAGAAAAAAAAAATGGATCCTCACTCACTTTTTTGGGCTCAAATTAAGTCCAAATCCCCCAAAATCATACTTCAATTCCTTTGCATTGGTTTGGACAATTGTGACTGTCTCATTATCCATCATTTTTTATAGTCTAGGGTTAATATAGCTTGAATGTTGCTACCAACATAAGGGTTGCATTGCTTCAGCATGTATGCATTTGAAAAAATAATTGATGGGAGAAGTGTATTCGATAGTGGATCTACCAAAAAATCTGGTTGTGGAGAGAAAAACGGTCATAGCAGCGGGATGATAGTAGAAGAAAAGAAGGGCTGTAGCAACACTGAATTTGGTAGTAGAAAGAAAAACAAAATCGTGGCAATAGTAATGATAGTGGAGGAAGAAGGCGGCGACTCTGGCAGCAATAGAGGTGATAGATCTAGGGTTGTATTTGCAATGGTTATGGTGGCAAAGAGGAAAAATAGGTTTTGAATTTGAGGTGTAGTGAGGGATGAAAAAATAAGGAGAAATAATACTTAGGTCGAGGTTGATGTTGAGGCAGTGAAAAAAATGGGTTAAGTGGGTTAAAGATAGAATGGTAGGAGGAGAAAATGATAGGAAGAAGGTAAAGAAAAGCTCGGTATAAATCATCAAGTGATGACAAGAATATCTCTAAAATTTAACTTAGGCTCCGTGCATGTTCATATTTTTGTTAGCCTTTCACGGTGGACAGAGAAAAACTAAGTGGGTGTTTGGTATAGTCATTCAATGGGAACGATTGTGATTAATTGGAATGTTAATTATTTTTCACAAAATACTATTCTATCAAACCTATTAACCCTTATGATTAAAGTCCAAAACACACCCACTAAAAAAATACAAATCTCTTGAGTTACCCACCCCAATATACTCTCTCTCTCTCTCTCTCTTGATTTTGAATATTCTTGATTTGTATTTTATAAAATTTTTATAAAAATTCTTTTTAATAATTTTTTTTATAAAAATTTGAACTAAAAATCAAAGATCTATAATAGTTTCTATTAATAAAATAAGAATGACTTTCTTTTTAAGGTTATCATTTGCATAAAACTCAAATTAGAGTATGGTTATATTTAAAATTGAAGAAGTTTTTTTTAGAAATTTTCTTTAAAAAAATACAAAATAAGAAATCTAAAAAATATGTATATCATAAATAAAAGATTTTAAAATTTTAAAATTTACTTGAAAGTCATTCCAGTAAACCAAAGAAGTATTTTCATAATGATACCCATTCCATTATTAAACCAAATATGTTGGGGGGAATCATCAAAACCTATTTTCATTAGATTAGATTTTTATTAGATAAATTAATAATATATAACCAAAAAGGAGACGGTTAGGCTGGATAGACTAAATATAATCATCAAAACTTAATCAACACTAGTGTTGATTAAGTTGAGGAAGAAACTTATAAATCTGTTAGGACATTTTAAGAAGGAAGCAAAAGAGACACTTTACATAGAGTTACATTATATAGATTACGTATATAAATAAATAAATGAAAAAAGAGATGATCTTATTATTAGATAGTTTAAACATATAAAAAAATGGAGATGATTAGAAGAAGCATGAAAAAGCTCTCTTGACTAGGCTCGTAAACGATCGCAAGATGCGCCGATCAATCTTGAACAATTGATTTACGAAGGAATTCACTACCATGACCCAAGGGCAATGCTTTATTTTTGTGTGCTTGCGTAAGTGCTCAAAAATGAAATTTTTATTTATTATTTGTAATAATTTCAAATTAATACTAACTGTTAACTACACCCTTCTGGAAGAGAGCCAAAAAAAAAAAAAAAAAAAAACAGTAATCCTCTTCTCACTGCTACCCTTCGTTATTTCCTACCTCTAAAATTAATGGTTGGAGAAACAGCCAGAGCAGAATCTTGTTGCCATGGCAATTTTTGTTCAAATGTCAAGGTTACACTTGAGCTGATTCATTAGTTTATTGTTCAAAAAAAAAAAAAAAATCAGCACATGTGGCTCTGACAACCACATTTTAGAATGCGCGACGGATAAATTTTTTTAAAAGTTTCTGACAACATCACTGCATTTGGGAAACGCGGTGGAACACCCGTGTTTCCCAAATGCGGTGGTACTGTTGACCTTTTCCTTTTTTTGTAGAAGATGTTATGATTTTTTGTTTAAGTTTTTTTATTGTTTAGGTAGATTTATAGATTTTAAGTAAAAGTAATTGAGGTATATCAATATTTGAATTGAAGAATTTTAGATTTAGAAATAATAAAACCATAGACACCAAATTTTGATATACCACTAAATTTTCTAATATCTTGTGTGCCATTTTTTATTTTTCAAATGCGAAATATAGTTTTTAGAGAAAATGTACAAAATCTTCTGGCAAAATTGTAATTTCAGCATGTAAACACCTTTTTCGCCAATTTTTATTTTTAAATTCATATATTTATACCCTTTTACAAATTTCTAAATTTTGTAATTTTTCTGGATGAACCACTATTTTTTGTGTATTACATCAATTCAATGGCAAAATAGTCATCTTCAATTTGTGAATGTCTTTTTTGGCTATTTTTGAATCCCAAATTCATATTTCATAATTTTAAGCATATTTTAAATTTGTGATAATTTTTTAGATTCAAAAACTATTTTGGTTTTTATGTGCCAGAAATTTGTGATAATTTTCATTAGCTAGTCAATGTAATGAAAAGACAAATGCAAAATTATTACAAAAATAACGATTTTGCCTCAAGTATGTATGCATCATAGAAAAAATAGTTTTTGAATCTGAAAAATTATCACAAATTTAGAATATACTTAAAGTATGAAATATGAATTTGGGATTCAAAAATAGCAAAAAAAAAGGCATTCAAAAATTGAAATGACTATTTTGTCCTTGAATTGACGTAATGCATAGAAAAATAGTGGTTCATCCAAAAAAAATTACAAAATTTAGAAATTTATACAAGGGTATAAAATATGAATTTCAAAATAAAAAAATTAACGAAAAAGGTGTTTACGTGCAGAAATTACAATTTTGCCAGAAGACTTTTGCACACTTTCTCTAAAAACCAGATTTCGCATTCGAAAAATAAAAAATGGCCCACAAGATATTAGAAAATTTAGTGGAATATCAAATTTTGGTGTCTACAACTTTATTATTTCTAAATCTAAAATTCTTCAATTCAAACATTGAATTATCTCAATGACTTTTACTTAAAACCTATAAATCTACCTAAACAATAACTCAAAAAAAAACCTTAAACCAAAAACTCTAACCTCTTCTGCCAAAAAAAAAAAAAAGAACAGTAAAGTGAATAGTACCGCTACGTTTGGGAAATGCGGTTGTCCTACTGCGTTTTCCAAACACGGCGATGTTGTCAGAATTTTTTTAAAAAAATTTATTTGCCACGTTTGAAAAACGCGACGGTCATATATTTCTAAAATGTGGCTGTCAGAGCCACATGTGCCAATTTTTTTTTTTTTTTTTTGGAACAATAAACTAATGAATTAGCCTCACACTTTGACAAGTCAAACTAACTCTTTCCCTTCCCTCATCTCTTCCTATTTTTCTCATTTCCTATCTTTCCCTATAATTTTTCTTTTTTTTTTTTAACTTCTATTAGTAAATAGATTACACACAATTTATTATTTTCATATTGTCCTCTCTTTGGAAATTTTTATTGCATGTTTTTACTTTTTATATTTATTCAAAAATTAGAAGTAAATTTCTGAGATTATATAATCAGGTCCTAAAGTAGTCTCTTGCTAAAAAATTGAATGGAAAATTTATTAAGGATTGTAACAGCCTTTGATGTGCCTTTCTTTGACAAAAATTCCAGATTTTCGTAATTCAGATTTTTAAGAATATATATATATATATATATATATATATATATATAGATATTTTGAAGATATCACCACAGGCACATTTTGTTTCACTCTTTCAAATAAATTTACGTACATACTTAACAAATACAATGCCTTTACTTTTTTAATTGTCCTTTAAATTTTGCAAGTAGATTTTATCTAAATTAGTATAAGATTTCAGTGCTTTGCTATTTTTTCACAATTGACGATTAGTACTATGGCTTAAAAATAGTTTGTCAAATAAAAAATAGAATAATATATAAACAAAAGAATTAGAATAAAAAAATGATCAATGAACAAAACCATGTTGGTAGAATTAGAGAGTAATACATAAATAAATGAGAGAGAGAAAAAAAATGCCAAACTGAGAAACAGAAAATCACTCAAACATGAGGAAAGAGAAGAAATAATTAGAGGGAGGAAAGGAGTAATTAATGTAATTTGGAGTTGATTTGTTTAGGGCAATCTTGCCATTTAAAGAAATATTATTCTGTCAGTAAAATCTTTGGTAATAACACCAGCTAAAATTAATATCCTAAAAATTTGGAATCAATCATGTATCACAAAATAAAGTAACCCTAACATTTAGGTAATGAGTGCATAAATTATAATTCTTTTTCACATGGGAACCCGAGATACACATTCACTTTCAGTTAAAACAATTATTTTTCCTTTTCTACATCTACAAGTAGTGAAACAAGATAGTCTCCTTTTGTATATTATTTTTCTTATTGAATGAATTCTTTTACTATTTGTTGTTTATTATCTAATTTTGAGATTAACTAAAAGACTGGGAAATAGGAGTGTTAACGAATCAAGTAACTTGCGAGCAATTCAATCTACTTTTCGATTTGAGCTTAATGTTGACCGAACTTGAGTCGAGCTTAAGTAGTTCGTATACTAAATGAGCTCGAATTCGAGCAGTAAAAGGTGAGTTTGAGTAACTCGTCAAGCAATTCGAAATATATATATATATATATATATATTAAATGTTGTATGTATAAACTTACTAATTTACCCATACTAATCATATATGAATTTTGAGTTTGAACTCGAGCTTGATTATGTTTTCACGAGCAATCTCAAATCGAGCTCAAGCTCTTCTTAAAATTAACAAACCGAGCCCAAGCTCTTCTTAAAATTAACAAGCCGAGCTCAAGTTTCGAATTATAAACTTGATTGAGCTCAAGCTTGAACTCGATCTTGAACAACAGTAATGTTAACAAGCTCAAGTTTGAGTTCGGTAGTATTCGGATTTGGCTCGTTTCGATTACACCCCTACTTAAAAATAGCAAAACCAAAATTTATTTCTCACTAACCTGTACCATATCACATCAAGTGATCATCAACGTTCTTGAATGACATGCATTACAAATCATAACAACTCAACTATTATCATTTATCATTAGAGCTGGATCATCATTAATTTCAACCTAACGGATTAATAGTTGATGGGGCCTAATTGAATACACATGGTCACTATTATTTGTTGTTATCTATTTTATCTTTGTTTTTTAATTTTTGGTTGATGTTTAGTTGATTTCCAAATACTTTTGCAAAATTAACCCGTTAATTAATATGTATAGTAACACTTATGTAGTAAATTTAGAGGTAAATAAAAATTACACCAACTCAATTATGTTTATCTTCAGTGTAATACATGAGATACTTACACCTCATCTGCATTAATTTTGTGGCAAAATTTTGTGCTTTGATTTCAATATTTCTTTATACTTTTCTTTTCTTTTTAAGAGGTGAACTGCTACGTTATTATAATTGCTGTCATATAATACATCCAATACGAATTTGGTTAATCTAAACAGAAACATTGATCCTTAATCATTTTTCTTTGGTGATCATATGAAAGTTAAGAATATCAAAACTAGTTGAGTTCCAACGATAAATTTCCTCAAATTATGACATGTTTCATTCCATGTAGTGTATATCCTTTTAGTTAAATATGGAGTGAAATAGATCAAATTTGAAATGAGTTAATCACTTGTCTTACTTGAAATGAAAAGGTGAGAGGTGCAAAGGAAATTCTTTAACTCATTTTTTGTCCCAATATACCACTATGATCAATTTGGTAAATAGTGGATTTATGATCCACCAATTTTTTGTATTGTCTCAAATTTTTTTTAATTTTTTGCCATATCTATTGCCACAAATTTGTCTGATACTTTCAGTCAACTATTAAATAACTTCTGTTGACAAAAAAAAAAAAAAAAGGCACCCGATATACAATTCAAAAGTTCATTTATCCTTTTCCAGATGGCATAATAACATGACACACATAGTGCTTGAAAATACGAAACCTATATAACAACAACATCTAAGCTTTTTATCCAAAACTTGAGAAGGACAAAACTTATACAACAATGACAACAACATCTAAGCTTTTATCAATCACTGGACTTTGGTCTAATGGTTAAGGGAAGGCCCTTAAGGCTTTTTTCATCCAAGGTTGGGGGGTTCAAACCCCAGGCTTGGCATTTTGGTGAAGGAAGAGAAAATTCAGGGTAAATTTAGGATTGGGGAACAATACCCAGGCCTTGGCATTTAGGTGGCGAGAGGGAAAATTAATGGTAGATTTAGGATCGAGGAGGTACACACCCCGAATTGTGTGTGGCAAGGGAAAATTAAAGGTAAATTTAGAACCAGAAGGTACACCCCTACTTGTGTGTGGCAAATAATGTAATACAAATAGTTGATGACAAAAAAAAAAAAAAAAGCTATTATCCCACTATGTAAGGACAAAACTTATTACAAAATTATTAATATCACTTCTTAATCTAATTTATGAAAATATTACAAAGGAAAAATAGTTCCCAAAGTCCTCAAACTTTTCTTTTTGAAGGCTTTATTTGGTCCTTGAGCTTTTAATTTCTTTATGTAATCTAATATTTTAATGTTGATTCAGTTTGGTCTTTCAAATTTTAATCACAAGTCAATTTGAACCTTACCAAAATAAGACGTGACCATTTGAATCTAAGAATATTAATCTACCAATGAAATTTATTAAGAACACGCAACGCTTTTAAGAATAATATAAAAACTTAGTGTCGATTAATGTATTGTAACAACGATCCAGATACATAGCACAGTAATACTTAATATCATCATGCAAAATCAATTCTAAATTACTATTTAACACGAATTGAAATTGTATCTTAAAAATTCTAATTCATCCTATCTTAGCTTAAACAGGATTTGAGGGTATGATTGTTTGCATTGATGGTCTACATTTTTAAATAGTTTTAAGAAAGTGTTTATGGTACTAAAGAAATTAGTACTAAATGTAAATTGTCTCTCTACGGAATGTCAAGAAAACCCAGAATGTATATTTTGCTTACAATGTTTTAATATTTGTATTGGATGATTTTTAGTATTTAGTTTGTCATAGACTTGTGTAGGTATTTTCGTTGATAAGTTTATTGTAGACTTACGTAGGGTGTTTTGGTAGAAAATATAGTAGTGGCTGGGTTATGCCCCTTGTATTTTGTACTTCCTTGAGTATTAATAAATCTTCGGGTTAAATGAAAAATGCCCCCTCCAACTTTTGCCCCAATTGCAGGATGCCCCTTCAACAATTTTAATAAGCAAATTACACCCTTGACCAATAGTCACTCAACGGAAAGTGTAGCTCTGTTAAATTTGATCAGTTAAATGACTATTGTACCCTCAACCTAATACCAAATGGATAAGGTTATTTTTTTAATGTAAAACAAGGGCTTTCTTTAGATGGCATCATTTTTCATTATTCGAAAAAAAATTTCCAAAAAAAAAACAGTGAAAAGACAGCCCAAATAAATTTTGCTATTTTTGAAAAAGTATTAAAAAAGTTTTGGTTACTCGAATAACTACTCCATTTTTACTATTCATTTAATTGTCAAACAAATATTCCTCGGGATAAATTTTTTTTGCCTCATGTGTATTCACTAGTTTGGACTAATTCTTTTTTTAATTTTTTTTGGCCTAACTTATGATGGTTGATTTAAAAATAAAGAATTGAACCTCTTGTTGGGTTAAATTCTTTTACTTACTTTTCTTTTCTGGGTTGGGTTAGTAGTTTTTATTTTTATGAATTTATAATGGATTGAACCAACAAATATATATTGAGTATCCTAATGTGTTTGAAATCCTTTATTCTCTCATTATTGTTTAGATTGTGCAAGTCTTTGTTTTATTTATTTTTAATTTAAAATGCATTTGATTAACAAAAAATAAAGGATAATATTTCTATTGGGTCAAAAAATATTTATTCTACTTATTTTTTTATTTGGGTTATTTTTTGTCATAGACTTCAAATGGATTATGCTGAAAAAATAAGAACTACATATATTATTGGAATCACGTCAAAAGAAAAGGAGGAAAAAAAATCTTTGGTAATTTCATGATTAAGTTTTTCGTATTTAAAATTTTCCGTTTAAAAAAAAGACGATGCAAGAGTAAAAAAAAAAAAAGGCATAATAATCAAAGTAATTGTTAAATAAGTAAAAACGTGATACAACCAATGCACTATTTCTATTCGTTAACACCAAAGGGCGCTTTTCTCTTCAAAAATAGGTATAAAACATTTCGTATTTACTTTTTTAAATGAGATTTGTTAGATGGTACAATTCGTATATTAAAATTGTTGAGGAGACATTTTCCAACGAAATTGGAGGGTACATCTTGCATTAATTGAATTTTTTTTTATGAATTTTCAACAAACAAACAGAGCGCAAATTTCCCCCTAAAATAAGGGTACAATGGTCATTTGTCATGTTTATCTTATGGTGTTATTAACTTCCGTTACTTGTTTGTGGGTCCAAGGTGGAACCTGCCCAATAAAATAATTGAAGGGGGAATTTGCAATTCGGCCAAAAGTTGAGGGGGCATTATGCTATTAACCCTAAATCTTACTTATCTAAAAGATAATATTCGTTAGCCATCCAACAACCTCAATTGAATTGATAAAGAGCATTAATCTAGACAAAAGAAAGTGTACAGCTCAAATCCCTACCTCAAGTTGCATATAAACACAATATTAGCATTAATCTAGACAAAAAGAAGTATACGGTTCAAATCCGTACCTCAAGTTACATGAAAACACAGTATTGCTTGGCTAGTCATGTTGCATTTACCTTGTTCTTTGGATGTGTAGTATCTTGGACAAACTTGAAACCAAAATCATAAGATTTCCTCAACGTTTAGTACTTTGGAAAAGCTAGAATCCTGATTGTAAAACTAGGGTGTATTTGGTTCGTGAAGGGGAATCAAAATCGGAATCATTCACTTTGAAATTAGAATGAAGTTTTTTATTTCAATATCTTTACTTGATTGAATGTCGGAATCGGAATTAGAATTATTCACTTTTGAAGATTTTATAATTCTAAGTTATATAATTTTGATGATTAACAAACAAATGATAATGTCTATTAATGGCTTATCACAACAAAACAATTGAGGAATAAAAAAAAAATCAAAATTGTAAAATTTTTCAAAATGTTTCCAATTCTCCCCAATTTAGTTAGGAATGGGAGATTTCCAAATTTTTAAAAATAATTACGATTCCCCTATTCCGATTTCCTCCAACTAGGTAGTCTACAAATGATTCATTCCGATTCCCGATTTCGATTCCCAAGAAACAAGCAGCCCTAAATCCTCATCATCATAGCTGCACTTGCTTATGGCATGATACTTGAGAGCCAGCCCGCAAACAAAACCCTTCAATTTTCTTTTTCTACTTTGACGAAGTTCAAAAAAAAAAAAAAAAAAAGATTGAATCTTAAGATTGCTGTTTTGAGTCTTACAGTTCATATTTGTAGAATTTCTACCGGCCAAAAGGTAATTGGATTAGTTCCAATTTAAAGAACTACATTAAGATCAACAGAAAAGAATTAAAATCAGTTAGAAATTATCCTAGATGCATCAAAATAATAATTACTCTGACTAGCGGATTGGCAAAGAACATACGTAACATACCATGGATACCACCAATGACAATTTAGGCCCATAAAAGCTTTTGTTGGTGCTGGAGGAGTTACATAAACTATCAGTTGAACATAGAATAAGCTATAAGGGAAAAAAAAATAATGTATTTTTCATTTTGGAGAACAAGCTGTAGGCTTCTAATGCGCACCTTTAACTACTGATTCAAATCTCTATTTCACTAAACAGAATGGAATGAGTTCACCAACTATCAAAGTCATTCTTGTTGCCAATGAAGCAAGCTTTATTTGGTTTGGCTTGTACTTTTAGATGTCTGCATAATTTTTGGACTTCCATTTCAGTAGTCACAGCAATGTATTGGTAATGATAATTAGTCAAAAAACTAAACAAAGTAGATAGATTTGGTAGAATTTGTTTGACAAAAACTTCAAAAAGAGACTTGAGGATCTACCACATGCCAAACTCAAGATGTGCCCAATTGCATGAATCAATCACTAGTTTCAAGTCAATAACATATCGCTAATTAATCATAAACTTTTAACTAAGCTATCTAAATTAATTAAGCACCTAAGGGCTTTACAAGTTACAACCCTTAATCTACAGGGCCTCCAAAGCAAATCCAAGTGCAAAAAAATCATAATCGACATAGTCAACCGATTGACATCCACCATCTTTGCAACCACATGGCTCATCCGACCTCCTCAACTTTTCACTTTGAGTCCCTCTTTTAGTGATCACTGAAGGGGGTACTCTAACTTTCATTTGTACCTGCACTGAAGGGGGTTTCACATCTGGATTCACGTGAGATTTCTTTGAAATCATCCTGACCCATGTCTCAAATTCCATGTTTGGTGATTCAAAAACAGTTTTCCAAGGAATCTCAGCTCTTCCCAAGAGCTTTGAGCCCCCAACTCTGCAAAGAACTGATTTAGCGCTTCTCCATCTCAACTCAAAGACAATGTTTCCTTGTTTTAACGAGTTGATGGCGTCTTCAGTTCCTAAGCATTCTAATGAAAAGAATTCATCCCAAAATAAATCAGACTTCGATGAGATTTCTTTGCTGTTGATTTGAACTCTTGAGTTGTTTCCTGCAGAGAGATAACATCTGACAAACAAGTCTCCTGACGACTTGAATTCAATATATTTGGCTCTTATGATGCTTACTTCACAGTTAAGACTGGAGAGGCATCGAGAAGAAGCAGCCATGTTCACTTTGTGTACTGTGTAAGAGAGACAAATACTGGGACAGAAAAGAAGAGAGGATTGTTTTGATGAAAAGAAGCCACGATTTGGAGGACTATTTATAGCTGAGTCATGCATGTGCTCGACTGATAAGGAAAGTGGAAGGAAAGTGGTATAGCTTTTGAAGGAAATTACACCTTGCTTTATCCTCAATAATAGAGAAAGATTTCCACAGAGCCAGTAAGATTTAGTTGCAATCTCCATTACGAATTTGGTTTATTATTATATTGGATGAAGTGAATCCAAATGTGATTTTGTGGGAAATTATGCTTGATTTAATACAAGCTCTTCATATTCTTGAAGGGCTAAATCTTTTAAATGACCATTGGATCAAGTTTAAGTTGATATATGCTTGAGGGTTATAGTGAAATTTAGAAGTAGTGGGTTGATCATTTGACCCCCAACATCTAATTCATACATATAAAAATAGAGTGGGGGCGTTCTTATCCTTAAGCTATATTTGCTTTCCCATCTTTTGCTAGCTACGTCTGTGGGTATGCAACGCAACCTTCTCTATATGGAGCCCATGTATAATTGGAATTTGTTCAATTGTTTGATCATCTTCTTCATTCTCATATACGTTTTACCTTGGAGAGCATGATCGCGATAAGATCGTGAATTCTCTGTAAATAAATTTCAGAGATGAATCTGGCTAAGAAATTTTTTTCTGCTTTCTAGAGGGTTTTGGGAAACAAATTGTATTTCAGTTGTTTAAACTTTTTATTCCCATAAAAGAAAGCAATGGTGGAGTACATCTTAAAGTCCTGCAATTGATGAATTGAATGTCAGGGTCATTTGAAGGCACTTGACCAAAATCAATGACATAAATCAAGAACGACCAGTTTCCTTTGCACCCTGATTGTTATCATCAAAATTTGGCATTTTTTCTAAAGACTTTACATCCCAAAATTACCAATTTTGGTGTCACTTTGCATCTTAAACTTTTATTTTGAACTTATTACGGCCTAAAGTAAACAAGACGTCCTAAATCTGCCTAATAAACTATTGTAGAAGGAGATGAATAACATGCATTTTCACTCCACGCCAGACTTTCTTCTCAAGGATGAACACTGGTATTATTAATAATTAAGAATTCCAAAAAAGTAGTGCCTGGTTATAAAATTTTGATTACTTTCTTCAACTCTCTGAGCAATTGGAGTGATTTTGAATCTTTTGATAACTCGAAAATGTCGAAGATAAAAGCCAAAAATGCAATGTTAAAATTAGTGAAAAAATTATTACTACAAAAAATATACGAGCACAAGTAATCGCCTATATATATATATATATTTTGAATGAACATTTGTGCTACCAAATGTTTTGATCGTAATGCCATTTCAGCCTTTTAAACTAGTTTCTAGCCTTTCTCCATGATGAATTCAACAAAATAAGCGTCCAAATTAGGTTATTTTTTGGACATATATAATTTTTGATAAAAATTGCAATTTTGGTATCAAATGTTTGAGGTATCGATAGTATCTAGAGCTGTTCAAAAAGAACTGAAAAACCAATCCGCCCCGAACCGAAAAAAGAGGGTAACCGAACCGGTTACTAACATCGGGTCGGGTAGCGGGTCGGTTCATAAATTAAGCTAGTCAGGTAGCGGTTCACATCCTTGTGAACCGGCGGGTACCCGACCCGGTCCATAGTAAGGGGTAGTTTTGTCATTTTGGTATGTGTTATTATTTTACTAATTCATTATTTTAGTTCTTGATTTATTTTATTATTACTACTAATTTGTACTTCTATTTCATTCTTGATTGATGAACATTTGACTATTTATTTTATTATTTGGATGTTCACTTGACTATTTATTAAGTATTTTTTTATTTTTATAGCTAATTGAAATGTGATAATGAAGTTTAAAAAACTAAGTGTCTATATGTTTATTTTGTTTTTTGTTTTTTGGTTACTTTGAAAATTACAATTTTATGATGTAATTTAACTTTAAAATCATTGATACTTGTGTTTCTAGTAATTTAATGATGGTTTAGGATTTTTATTGTTTTATTTTTTAGTTTAAAAATATTGATAAATTATGATGGACCGGGTCGGGTAACCGGTCTATCCGAACCGATTTTGCGGATAATCAGAAGGTCGGGTACCCGCTATGTATGGACCAATTTACGGTTCAAAATTTTGCCGAATCGATAGGACCGGTTTGGTTCAAAGTTTTTGTTCATGGACCGGGTATACCCCTAACAGTATCAGTCTCTAAAGTTTAGATGAAAGCGAATCTAGTATCAAATGTTTAAATTTTTTAGCATATTTTAATCTTATTGACTAGTTCTATCAAAATTTTACTGAAATTCAGTCAAGTGATACTTACGCACTTCAAAAAAATTAGAAAAGAAGAAAAAATTTTAATTGTCATAATTTGCAATTAAAAGTACACATGAATACACTGTCTAATTAGGGGTGGCAATTTCTGACACGACCCGAAAACCCGACACGAACCTAACACGAAAATAGCAGGTTTGGGTTGGGGGTTTTTGGGTTCGCGGGTTGGCGGGTCGGACCCGACTGACCTGATAAAAAAAACAGGTCGGGTTCGGGTCGACCTGAATCGGGTTCGGGTCGACCCGCGAACCCGAAAAAAAAAAAAAAAAAAAAAAAAAAAAAAAAAAAAAAAAAAAAAAAAAAAAAAAAAAAAACCTCTAACATTTTGTAGCTTTGTTTCATCCATTCACATTCAAACATAACAAATTTTACTCATTGGATAATTAATCAAGTAAATTGTAAGAAAAGGTAAGAATTTTACCTAGATTTATGAAAAGTAAATTGTAAAAGGAGTTAAGTGTATGTTAACAAGTATCTTTAATATTAATGTGTGCAATTTACTTGATTAATTATCCAATGAGTGAAATTTGTTATGTTTGAATGTGAATGGATGAAACAAAGCTACAAAATGTTAGAGTTTTTTTTTTTTTTTTTTTCGGGTCGGCGGGTCGACCTGCCAACCCGATTCGGGTCATGTTCGGGTTGGCTATTTTCGGGTTGGCGGGTTGGCGGGTCGGGTTCGGGTTGGCAGGTTGGCTGTTATATTTGGGTCTCAACCCGACCCGCCAACCCGACCCGTTGCCACCCCTATGTCTAATCACATTTTTTTAATTTTATTTGCTTATTTATCGTGTGTATACTCAAATTAGTGTCTTTAATTACAAATTATTACAATTAAATTTTTTTCTTTTTTTTTAAATTTAGTCATTGGAATGTGAGTGTCACATACCGAATTTCAGTACGATTTTGGCAAAATTGGTCAATGGGACTAAATGTACCAAAGAATTGAAATATTTGGTACTAAATTTGCTTTTGTTGCTGATGCCCTAAATATTTGACATTAGAACTACAATTTTATCTATATTTTAATGAGCCCACTATGTCTTTTGTATTTTGTGCCCATTAAATTTCCGATAAGAATATAGTTTGGAGAACGAGTATAGAGTCGAGCGATTAAAACTCTATGACTCCACCCCAGAGATCAGGGTTTCGTATCCCACTAGCACTATCCCTCTCCCCAATGTAATAGTATAGGTTTGCTAAAAAAAAAAAAAGAATAGTTTGGAAATTTCTTTAATGAGCGTTTCTTTTTCTTACAACATCTTTAATGGTCTGATAACAAATATCGAGAATGCTCATTACCATTTTGTGTCATCCATGCAAACTATGTTCTGTAGTTTCCTTAAGATCTGATTGAAATAGGTTCTATGGCAACAGATTTTCTTCTCTTAAGACGAAACAGTCTACACTCACAGACAAAACCAGGTTAAACGGAGCACGAAACATATGCAGTACAGTGCTGGAATCTGCAATAGTACACAACAAAATGGCACAAAGGCAAAAATGTCATCATGTCCCCAACCTAGTTTGAAAAATTGCCAAGTTCGGCTAAAAAGCCGCAAAAAATTTGCTTTCCACATCTCTGTACATATCTATAGCTAAAGATCCCAATAAACAATTCGACTAAAATCTTCCTTTACAGCTCAAGTGCCCACAAGATACCAAAGAGATTCATTCTTTTTTTGGCCTTGCACGATAAATATAGTTCCAGTAAGTGATTAACAAGTTGGCAACGGTACTTATCAGTGAAACCTAAGATAACTTGTAAAGTGTATATTGCACATCAAGAATTTAAGCATGACAATACCGTTAGTGGAAGCAATCCTCAACTACCAAAAGAATACTAAGTACAATCTAATATATCAGCTACAAAACAAAATCTAGTAGACAACGGTACTTATCTAAATATGACTTTAGACTAAAGGAATACTAGGTACAATCTAATTCAATCATAGATCCCTACATGTCCAAACCTTTTGATGCTGTTTCCAATTTCGAGTACCTACTTGCTTACCCATCTTAGGTCTCTCTAATCTATGGGAGATCCTTCAAGGATAAGAAAGCATTAAAATAACAGATAAAATTACACAATACTGATGATCAACCAGACCACAGAAATCAAGCATGATGCATCCGCAATTCTGAGAGGTCACGGTTTAACAGCTGTACAGCAGTTTAGGAGAGGGTTCGCTATCAAGATTGCTCGGTGCTTTTTGGTTGGTATTGTTTAGTATTCTGTTAAAAAGCATCCATCAGGCACCAAATGGAAAGGGGAACTTTATTTAGGCCTGGTAACAATATCACAAGAAGATATGACTGATATTTAAACTCAAAGACGCTGACCAGTGGCACGTTTGGATTTCTCTTCCTTGATAAAGTAATAATGGAAAATACGTCATTTGATTCGATAAATCTAATTTACAACATTCAGAAAGTAGATTTTCCATGTCTTCCCCATCTTTATTAATAAGGGCTCATCAAAATGATTAGTCATTAAATTTTTACAACAAAATAAGGACCACTTACACTAGCGGTAAAGCCTGTACATAATTCTCCTATGTTGCAATAAATGATGAAATGCATGTATACTTCTATTTCTCTAAACTCAGATACTCTCTGATATTGTCTGTGTGCACTTTCACTGCCTCAATCAACTCAATTTAATAGGAGTGGGTGTATGTGCGCCTTTGATGTCGTCATTTTGCAGGAAGTTGATAAACACAACGGAAGATGTTTAAAATTTACCAGCCCCAACTATACGGCTAAGCTGGCCTGCATCCACTTATGACAACCTAGATTACAGCATGAACTCAGAACAGGCAAAAGGCAATCACAGGCAACAACAGTCTCACTGCTCAATCGATCGAAGCTCCCACTTGCCCTCACCATCAATCAAACGTAATTCCAAAGAATGGAATGGTATCAAAGCAGGTCGCTGAGAGCAAATACAACAAAGATACATGAATACTTGATGGGACAGGATGAAAAATGAAGCTCAAGAAGAGAGATAGGGAAAGAACATCTCTCTCCACACCCAAAGCAAGAGAGACATATTCCGTAATTAAGAATGATTACAGAATAACCCTGATCACGCCTATTATAGTGTAATTATAATTAGGGGTCGTTTGGTTCAAATCCTTCAATCACTATCACCATGGATATCATTAACCCTATTATGAGTATGAATTTTGATTATTCCCCTAACATATTTGGTTGAATAATGGAGTGGATATCATTACATAAATACTCGTTTGATTTATTAGAATGACTTTCAAGTAAATTTTAAAATTTTTTAATCTTTTATTTATGATATACATATTTTTTAGTTTTCTTATTTTGTATCTTTTTAAAGAAAATTTCTAAAAAGACTTCTTCAATTTTAAATATAGTCATGCTCTAATTTGAGTTTTATGCAAATGATAACCTTAAAAAAAATCATTTTTATTCTATTAACATAGAATACTATATATCTTTAATTTTTAGTTCAAATTTTTATTTAAAAAAAATTAAATGTAAAAAAATTTATTAAAAAGAATTTTTATAAAAAATTTTATAAAGTATTAATAAAAATATTCAAGATCAAAAGACAAAATAGAGAGAGAGAGAGAGAGAGAGAGAGAGAGAGAGAGAGAGAGAGGAGCAGAATAGTATATTAGGGGTGGATAACTCAAAAAGATATGGGTTTTTTTAGTAGGTGTGTTGTTGCCCTTAATCATAAAGATTAATAGGTTTGATAAAATAGTATTCTGAAAAAAATCATTAACACCCCAATTAATCACTATCATTCCCATTGAATAATAGTAATAGTTGTTTTATAAACATCAACAATAGTGTCATTACTTATGATACCCATTCCCCTCTTTGATTCCCCTAAACCAAACACCCCCTTAGTTCTACTGAATCTACAAGCAAATCTTTTTCAACTTCAGCTAGCTAATAGTAGAACATTTGTCCGCAATTTTGTATTTGTTGACTCTCGTCTTTACACGATAAGAAAAAGCGGCCCGCCAGGGGTGGGGGGAGGGGGACTACTCACTTGTGATGATGTAACCACCGTGATTCCCATATCATTTGCAAGCCTATAAAGGTGTTCTTCGACATCAACACTTGTAGCACTGTAATTTGTATGGAAAAGGAGAAGAAAGCACCATGAGATAATAAACAAGTTTTTGTTTCCTGAAGAAGGGAAAAAAAAGAAAAAAAACTATGACAGAATCCATTTGCTTACTTGGTGCACTCATCAAGTATTCCAAACCGTGGCTTATGGAAAAATAAACGTGCCTTGTAGCAGAAAAAACAATGTCAAAAGTAAGTTATTGTCCAAAAAATATATCAGTAAATCAAATGAAAAGACAACATAGTTAAGGTTACTAGAATGTATTAGTCCACATTTCGGCTCACCATGCCTAATCTCTGCTGTTCACCAAGAGATAAGATATCTTCCCAGTTCTGGTTAGCATCCCAGCCACCCTCTCTTTCCAGAAGATAGACTAGTTTAATGTTCTCGAGAATGGATTTCAAATGTTCATCCAAATTGTCAGCGGTACCCACACCTTTTTGACCTGTAATCAAATTACTATGTCATGAAGAAGCACAGAAAATGCAGATATAAGAATGAACCATTTTTTTTTCAAAAATAACGAATAGAAGAGACTAAGACTATTTTTATCAACACACATTTGGGAACTAGCGGAAGAAGCTGTCAGCTCTCAATTCGGAAATTCCACAAGCACATTAAACAATGAGCATTCCTGTCCCATACTGAACAGAGAACTAGACTCAAATTATCAATTCTGACAAACCACATTCTAACTTCAGATTTGTCCAGTTGATTTTAATTTACCAATTAAACTCACAGATAAAATGTCAGTTGCCAACCAAAAGAGTAATAAAACATCTCCTGAGAGATTAGTCCCATAAATAATTCTCCAATGGCCAAAATCTATGCAACCATCCCTAACAGATTTGGATGGTATCAACTATTTTCTAAAACAGTTTAGGTTCAAGGGAAGGCCTGCCTCTATTAACGGCTAAAGCTCCACTCTAGAACCAATAATTACGTTGTGTTCACGTCTGAAGTTGTTCCTTAAACATACTTCCTGAGTCTGCTTCATTCAGATGGATGCCAGACACCCAAAAGATAGTTTCCCTTAAGTTCATCATTCAGCACGCCTAAGAAAGATTGGGGCCATATTTAAGGATATTTTAACCGCCTCTACAACAGCTTAAGCTTTCAAACAAGGTGAGTAAGATGAACCAGAGCAGGAAAAAATTGTAACATTGCTAATGATCTTAAAGCAGCCACCCATAGAGAAGTTTCACATTGTTCAACCAACAAAAAGAGGATATGTTCTACGCAACGGAGGCATGTTGCGTATATCACTTTCCTCCTGAAGAAAAGACCTATGAAGAAGAATATAGAATTCAACCACCAAAGAAGCAATGCAATTTAAATCAGAAGGATGGACCCCGGTGGTAGGCACGGGGGAAGTAACTATTGCTGTTTCTACCAAACATAATTACTACAAGCCAAAAGAAAGAAGGTACTAGGATTACATAAATAGCTGATGCAATTGATAGTAATCACCTTGACCTACTGAACTTAAAACCATTTTTTCTGCCTCCTGACGTGATAGAGGATATATGATTTGATCTCTTAGCGTTCCCAAGCACGTATAAGGGCGCTGAGGTACATAGAAGACACTGCAACCAAATTTAGAATTAATCTGGTGGCTCGGTTTGTCCAGCCTTCCACTGACCACCGGCCAAAGACCTCGAAGGACTCTGAAGACAGAACTTTTTCCACTTCCATTTGGACCTTCAAGAATTTAAAAACATCAAATGAACACAATGTTCTTCAGGAATACATCCCAATGTTTCAATAATAAAATTATCCACCAACCAGTGACGAGAAGGCTTTTGCCTGCCACGATATCACATGTTAACTGTCTAGCCATCACTTTCTGCGCTGGAGTAATTATATCCACCTCTGAGAAAGAAATGATATCATCTGACAGGGATTCTCTTCCCTTAGATAACAATGAAGAGCTGCAAAATGATTCCTCTGCATGAGGAACAACTTTGTCAGCACACAAGTAATTTCTTACATAATCTAGAGGCAGCAGGCAAGGAGGAAATACAAAAATCAACGAAACCTTAACAACTTTATGACTAGTTGTAAGATTTGCATATGAACGCCACATTGGTCACTGTACCAATTATTTCCACAAACAAGTTCCAATGAAATATTCTGTAAATTATCATACTACAATATAAAATCATTAAGAAAAATTAGAAGGCCTTTACAACGGCTCTGATTCCAATTATGAGATTTATTTGATAAAGTGATGCCAAATAAAATAATCATTAGGATCAATATTAAGCAAACAGCTCTAATATTTTCTTCCCTGAAAAAAATAAAGGTCAGTGTTCAACAAACACATTTATAAATCATAACATAAATAAGCAAACAATCAAATAACTAAATAAAACAAACAAATTGAAAAACTCCCTGACACAAGCCTGACAACTTTCAAGTAATTTTGATACAGTGAGCATGTCTCCTCTAAAATCCATGCATTTGAATGCAACTGCCGGTCAGGATTCACTCAACATTGATGCACCAGTGAGATCAACTTAAATATAGTAATTCTATACTTCTTTTCTGGGTTAAATCAGTTCAGGTTACTCACATGCAACTTTATGTTATGCAAATCAAGTTCTATCATTACCCGTTTTTGAGCTTAAGCCACATTCAGTATCAAATGTACTTCCCCCCACCCTCCCCGGCATGTTTTCCTTGGAAATGGTTTAACCTCAGCTTGATGCTGCTTAACTCTGTCAGCAAATCAAGATCAGCACTGCAGCATCCTGGAAATTCCAATCCACATGCAATGGCTATATGATCAAATCTAATAACTTGAAAATTCTGTTTCAAATTGTCAAGTTGCAAATAGTTAGTTACCAATATCTGATGCGGTCAATTATGTCTCTCCTAGAAGTTGGTTAGCTACCTCTCATTCTGTTCAAGTTACCCACTAATCAAGCAATAGTCATCTGAGCAATTTCCAGAAATGGCTTCCATTGTACTATCCATAGAACAATACGTATTCAGTTATTTTCTTAAATTTGTACCAGCACATATTTATACATAATAAGAGTTCAGATAACTTCCTATAATTGAACAGTAAAAGTTCTTATTTGTTATTCCATAATAAATTTGCAAAATTAACAACGAAATAATGATTAAACATACCCAATATACCTCAAACTACACCCTAAGCTTTAGGCCGAGGAAGAAAAAATAAAAGATTGAACAAGTGCAAATACAATATTGTTAAGAATAAAATGATGGAAGTAAATGGTAACTGGCACTGTGTTTATGCTGAAATTCCTACAATTTCAATGAATTCAAATGCCATAAACAACATTCCCAGCATCTTGGGACATCTTGTTGATCATGCCAATAAGCTGAGTAAATATATCTCTAACAAACCAAAACTGTACAAACAACAAAATCTAGTCATTAAAACCAGATGCAAGTTACTCATATCTAAAAAGGCAAAATTACAAAAGTTCGTTCCACTGGCCCATCCTATACTACAAACCAAAAAGCAGTTTTTTAATACACTACAAACCAAAAAGCAGTTTTTCGAAGAAAATAAATTTACTCAAGGGCTGCAGAAGTCCAACAAACTGTAATAGGAAAGAAAATTAGGTTTTCCAGTGTACAAATATGACATGGATAAACATAATTCTAACAAAAATAACAATAAGAACAGTTTTGAGAGTTCTAGAAGAGGAAGAAAAATTAAATTCACAAGCAAATAAGTAGGGTCCTAAGATTTCTTCTCTTCTCCCTTATTTTCTCTTCTTTCCTACATTCTAAGTGCTCTTCTTAGTCACACTTTCAGCCTCCTTGGAGCTATCTAAACTTTGAAATCCCACTACTTCCCAAATCTCAAACAAATCCTCAAGAAGTTCACAATCTATACCCCTCTCAAAATCTTCAGGACTTGGAGCCTTAGAATTGTATCTTAAGAAAGTAAAAGTTTTGGTTCTGAAATAAGATCGTGCCACTTTGAAAGTTCAGAAGATATTATCGTCACTGGATATGGGAACAAAATCAAGCTGAGATTGTAAAGAACTGACAAAGAAAGGGTTTAAACAAGCAACAATCATCTACCATTTTGAGCAGTGTCTAAAAACTCTTCCAGCTCAAAGATTCGATTGACGCCACCAGAAAGCTCAAGGAATTTTCTATGTAGCTCAAGAATGTCGCCAAAAGCTAAAAAGCTTTGAGATACAACAGATGCTAAGAACCGCAATGCATGTGCCAACTCCCCTGCAGAATAAAAACAAAATTGACATTGAAACCCTTGTAAGCACCAAACTCAAATAAAATAAATAAACATCAAATTGATATTATCACCTTGTGTTGAAGTCAATGCTCGATCACCGTTGTGCTCCAGAGCATACAATAGGCTCAATCCCCAAGTCACATTATGTGGAAGTTGCTTTGTTATAAAGTCATCAAAAACACCAAAAAGCCATTTCTTTCTAAGAAGCAATGTAGAATGGCATAGAAGTTCCCTGAATCTTGATTCAATCATCTGAGGTGTACAAGGAACATTATAAGGATCAGGGGATAGGTTACTATATCTTATGACGGAGCACAGCAAGCACATCATGAAGGTACAGACTGTAGAAAAGAACACTAAATTCCCATGCCTCAGCTTTTGCAGATATCTTGCAAAATCGCGTAAAAATGACAACAGGATGCACAAGTAAATTCTCTCTAAGCAATGCCCATAACATTTTTTAAACAACCCTAACCAAGATGAAAAACAGAAGCTCTGCCATTTTTAAGCTTGAAAATAGCTACCAATCGGTAGCTATTTAACCCTAATCGGGAGGATAGTTGTTTCAGAAGCGATATAGATGGATTGTTTTAGTGACTGACAGAAAAAGAGGCAATGAACAAATATAACTAACACAAATAGTTTCAACTGGCATCATGATCATACGATGCTTTGAATCATTAGAAAAATATATATATGGTGCTCTGAAAGATGACTTTGGCAAATATTTTAAGTGTTTCAGTAAATAAATATTGTACATAAAAATATTGCGATAGCAAGCTACCTCTCTGTCTGCTGTAAAATGTGAACTCTCTAACAAATGTTCTTCCAGAACAATATAAAACTGACAAAACCTCATCCAGTGTTTACTAGCAAACTATCGATTCCCTACACATTGCATTTATCAACTATAAATAGTCATGACCGCCTCTCTAGTGAACATATTTAACCCTTTAACCAGTGGCTCCTTGCAAATGAAAACTGCTTCCATAAATAAATTTCAAAGATGAGCTACCACAAATACGTTATCTCTACCTCCAGATGCCGGAACAAGGGCAGAAAATTTATACTAGTTTTGCCAATTAAATACACAAGCACAGGAAATTAACAACCAAAAATTAAACTTGAAAGAGATTCTTTCATCCACTTCATGATGCTTTTGCAAGTGAAGGAAGAGCAAATTAAAAATGTAAGTTCAAAAGATGAGAAAGCCATAAACCATGATGCCACAAGACAACGGTAAGGAGACAAGCAAAAGCAAAGGATACACAGACTGTTGCTAATAAAAATTGTTCACTTGATTCTGAATTATGTTCAGCTTGTCAAGATAGAAGTGATTAGTCTTGTTAAAGAATGGCAGTAAAAGGGGTTAATTTCTTGTTCCGCTATATGTTCAAACTGCATAGCACCTTTTTGCGCTCAAAAAGGGCAAAAAATAATGCATACGCATCAACAAAATTGACAATAAACAATTAGGAGACAGCTCAAGCATCAAGGATTCCAAGATTCTCAGGTGAACCAAGTACAGTTAACGAAACAGTTATTGCTATTTAACCACAATGTAAACACACAATAAATCCAAAAGACAAAAATGGTCTCTAACGAACAAAGCAATTACCTCCTTTTCTCGCAAACCACCCCCAAAGAAAGCAACAGATTCAGCATGTGTACGAAGTCTCTCATGCATGAACCTAATGAAAAAATTTGAAAATATGACAAGGCTGACATAACAGTAATAACATATGAGTAGATGCACTGAAATCAACAGTCAACTCATGAAGTGACCTGAAGGTTCCTTCCAACTGTTGCTCCCGATATCCCAGGTCACCAAAGTCAGGAGTAACACTCCTTAGGAAACCCAAACCCAATAACATATAAGCATAGAGAATAGCAACTCCCCTTCTACCAGTTAAAAGCTTCATTCTCCAAGTGAACCTGAAATGTCTCTTTACTTCATTAAGTTCTTGCAGAAGCATTATCATTAATAAAGCACAAATAAAAAAACATGAACTCACCATAAGATGTCGACGGTAGGTTTTACCATACCAGTAACTAAGCTGGAGAGATCAGTTGTTAATTTCTCCAGATCTTGTGTCAATCTTTGATCCGCATCAATATTCTTGCAGGACATGTGAAATACCTGCAAAATTCCCTTATAAATCACTTGAGGCCACACACCAGTTATGAGGCTTCAACCTTCTAAGCAGTATAAAACACAAGATAGCGACACACTACTGGATATAAGATTACAGGCACATGGAACAGGAAAGATCTGAAACTTCAACTGAATTTGACAGAGAAACACTCACGTTCAGAAGGGTAGTAGCGAAATACTATGTTTCTCAGCATAAGCAAACAAAAAAGGCTGCAGAAAGATTGACACCAACCTAAAAGCTGCCGAACCATTTATGTCACATAAAAAAATAAGTTTTATTTCATAGACAAGAATCTTCTAAAATTATATGACAAATCTCATGATTTTAAATCCTGGCCTATTCAAATTTTCAGAAATTTGGATGACAGGACTTTCAAGGACTTTGTAGAAATAAAATTATTAAGTCATTGATCAAAGAGTCAGTTCTTGGCTTCAGAAACAAGATTGGCCCATCCCCAAAGAATTTTATTCTATGGAAGAAACGGCTCCCCACAGAACTTAGTCAGATACTCCTTCACAACCAAGAAAAGAAATTAGCATTTCCATTGGGAAGGACACAGGAGAAAAATGACGTATGTTGTAATGGTAAACCAAACAGTCAGAATGGATGACAAATCAATATGGCATCCAACTCCAACCTTTCTGGAGCACACCAACTCCGCGTTTTGGTGATTTATGAGAACTGTAATGCTGGAATCAGATGTTACACGCAATGGAGCAGATAGAACATTTAAAGTCCAAAAAGGACATTAGTATAATGTTGATCAGCTCATTCAGAAACTTACTTTTGTAAAACTTATTGTTCCCCAATCATAAATGCATTACCTTATAATAGGCATTCTTCCTCAAGTAATTCTTTAGTAAATGCTTGGTCAAGCTTATTCTCCACCCAAGAGCAAGCGTTGAGGTCAAGTGCCTGTTGAAAAAGGAGAGGATTTGGGGAAGGCAGATTCCAATTAAACAAAACTCTTGACAAAAAAGAAAATTTTCTTTAACTTTCTGATGACAAAAACAAAGAGCACACCAAAAACTAAAAAGATCAGATACCTGCATAGTTCTCCACTCAACGAATCTCAAATCATAGAAACAAAGGGCAAACTACATGACTTATTATCAATGAACAAATAGTTCAACATAAGGAGACCAATTGTCTGCTAAAAATATCATCCATATCAAATAGTTTAGAAAGAGATACACCAATAACTAGGTCTCTTCTAATATAAAATGTGAACTTAAACAGGTGCCCACTACAGCATAAGAAATCTATTTTACTTTGTTTTTTTCCAGGCTTTCTACCATATATTTAAGTCCTTGTCGTAAGATGCAAAACTCCCTAGATTCTTACCACTTTTTTGCACAGATGAAAAGTATTAGAATTAAACTAAATAATACTTAAGATTAACAGTCAGAGACTGAGTGCCTACATGATCATGTTTATGCAAAATAGAAGTTAACCAAAAAGATTTTATTTAAGCAGGAGGTATTCATTGCTAAAAGATATATTAAGCAATTAAAGATTTAAAGTTTCACGATTTTGGTATATGATATTTCCAAAAATATTCTTCTCTGGCAAGTATTACAGAAATATTTACTTAACATAGTATGATATGATCTTAGGAACAATTTGTTGAATTTAGAAAGCTGCTCCATCCTCCAACTCTTCAGAGAAAAGAATGTATGAAACTGGAACAAACATATAACCTTTACCCATACCAAGCACCAAAATCTTATAGTAGGTCAATTTATTTGCCCATCAAAAGGAAAAACTAGTCACAAGCATTAAGCGATTCTGCCCCCTCCTCCTTTTTTTCCTTTCTTTCTTTTTCTCTTTCTCCCCCTTTCCTCCAGAAAAAAGTAAAGGGTTCAGATTTGTCTTATCTTTGGCTGTAACTTCAAATTTTCCAGGATAATGATTTGCTTAACAAATAAGGAAAAATACGAAATTATTCAAGAGCCTTCAAATTAATAAAAAGTTAAACTTACCTCAACGATGGTGCAACAAAAGAAGATGCAGCACTTTGAAGGATGCTGACACCAATCAACCGAACGAAAGATGCCTTGTCTTGCTCCAAGACATACTTTACAGTGGTCCCTACAGAAACAAATTTATTTAAGGTTAAGTAACATGGCCCTAATTTCCAAAAGATAATAAACTTGAAAGAGAAAAGAAAGCAAAACAGCAAAAAATCAATTCAGAGTGAGGTGAAGCAAGAAACTTAAATAAAAAAACAGTTACCATTCAAAGATGCAATTCGATCAGAAATCCACGTTCTAGATACCACGAGTACAGCAACTGCAAGAAGCTGCACCCCCTGTCTATCAAGCAATGTGGGAACCTATAAAAAATAAAGTTAGTCAGCAAAAGCAATTCGAGATTTGGATAATAGTGGATATATCAAGGAAAGAAGGCAATATAGCAAAACTGATGTCAGGAAACAGCAAATTACAAAAATTTTGAGCATCAAGGTCATCAAACACAAACAGTTTGAAGTATTACAACCAAATTTATGAGGAGATTATATGGAACAATTGCAAAACAATGCAACTGCAGTCAGATTAGCACAGCATTACCTATACCAATTTAAACATCTCATTAAACCACAAGTTTTCCGTTTTCAATTTGCAGATCCATTTAGGGGTTAGGATGCTCGTCCAACTCATCAGACTAATACAATCAAAGTCATTCGGCAGGCAACCTTTTACAGATTACTCTTTCCACAGATATTTTTAAGTCCTCACCAATTCCAAATCCTTTTTGAAGAGCTTCATGCAAGACAATCCATATCAAAGTAAAGGTCTTGACAATTACAAGAGTTTATGGGCATCAACTTTCCATCAAAGTTAGATACGTGCTTGCATCTGAGCCCTGCATTATTCGTCAATCACTTGCCATTTCCAAGTCCATATTTGGTCATTTGTCATATCACCATGTTCAGTAACTTTAGGTCATGTTGTGTTAGCACCCATTTCTATGCCACACATCACGAAGCAACTGTGACATCCAGTCCTATGGCCACGCCTTAGGAAAATAACTCACATTGCTTTTCACCAGTACCTCAGGGTATGAAATTGATTTATACCAAACCAGAGTAACTCATGCAGATCCTAAATATCAGACTACCAATCATCAAAGAAACACCTTTCAATTTAATGCATTCCGTTTCAGGGAAAACCATAGGTGATTGCAACAGGTACTACACAGGGAGCCACAAGGCAAAGTTAGGGGAGTAAATGCAACCACAGGTCCTGAAGCAACGCAAGTAATTTGGTGATGCAGGAAAATTTTTATCGGTTTAAATAGGATAAGGATTATAAAGGGGATAGAAAGGTATTAAATTAGGACTCCAGGTATTAGGATAAGATTTTAATTAGATCATGATCCTATTTTATAGATGAATTTCTATAAATATTCAGGTTTAGCTTTTATGTAAAGGAGTTTTTGGGATCCAATGAAAATAGTTATTGTTTCTTTTCTTTTTTTTTCCTGGCACTCCCCCTGCGTCATTTGGCAGCCTACAGGCTCAGCCTTCAAAAACCAGGAAAAACCAAAGCTTTGAGCATGAATCAAAGCAGATTTCCTTTTCCTCAGACTTCCGTCGGTGTCATTGGTAACCAATTGGTGAAAACTGTCAACAAAATAGCCTTATCGATGTTATACTTCTTTCTCAAATCTCCAAACGATGATGAAGTGGGTTTTGGTTAAACAAATTATTCTTAGCAGAGAGACAATCTAATTACCAATTAATTTTCATCAATTGAATAATCTATGTGCACTCATATTATAGTCAAAGTCAAAAAAAATTTATCGTTTATTTAAAACAACAATGAGCCAAATAACTTTTTAAAACAAATCAACGAAGTAAACACAGAAAAAAGAAAAGCTCTAAGTGCAATTTATTTAACCTGACAACTGCATAAATAATAAACTAAATTAAATAAAATCGTATTTTTGACCTCATTGATAAGCTTGTGTTATAAGTTCTACCTCCGTTGCTATTTCCAATTATCTTGCCATTTCTATCTCAATCAAATGAAGATAGTAATCCACTCAAGTTAGAGAACAGAAACAAGATAACCAATCAAGTAAGACAATGTAAAGTACAAGAGAACCACATGCAACATATTTCCACCACATCCTCACCCCTGTTAATTTGACAGCTTAATCTACTTGATAGATTTTTTTTTTTTCCCTCACTGAATGAGTGAAGTAAGAGTTTTTAGTCCTTTTGGCAGATTTTCAAGTTTCGTTTTGTTCTCCTGTAATCATTGCGCACAGCTAATACAGTGAAAATAATTTTTACCTTTCCCAATTTATATTCTAGTAGTCTCCACGCGGTTACCAATTCATGTTTCTCTACTTATTTTTTTCTTGGAGGGCAGTGGGAGAAAATCAGCTAGATACAGTACTACATGAAAGCAGCAGAAAGTTTTAGAGGCGGAGGCAGTTGCCCAACCTAGGTTAAAAACAAGGATCAAATAAACATTAACTCACCAAAACTCTCGACATGGCAGCTACTCTATGAGGCAATGCCCTGGGAACAATTTGCAGTTGTGGAAAGCGGGGCCGTAGGGAATTAGCCTCAGTAGGAGAAGCTGCTATCAATTCTGAGAAATATGATTGAGCCTTTGGGTTTGAAAATGCTGAATCCTATAAGAAGTCACCAAGAAGATATCAAGGTATAAATTAAGAATATAAAAAGAATGGCAAGTAAAATAAGAACACATATCATGCTATAATTTAGAAAATAAAAAAAAAAAGACCCGTACAATAAGAACAACATACAACACATTAAAACTCAGGACCTTTCTTGTGTTAGCAAAAGCACGCTGAACTGTCATAGCATCAATTTGGCGGTCTGTTTCAAAGTGCTTCTTGTTGAACTCAGATTCTGAAAGAGCTGGAGAATCCGCCCTGGAGAATTGATTCGAGTGTAGTAAAAATATCTACAATTTACAGTATAGTGAATAAAAATATATTAAATACATTCAAGAGAGCAACCTTTTATAGTGAACAGTCCACCCGCCTTCACCATCCAAGGACAACACTACGTCATGGAATGCAACCAATGCAGGACGATGAGAGATTGTTATACATGATGTCCCCATGGCTCGAACTTTAGCACAGAAGCGTTCTTCCATATCAGTTGTAACAGCACTGGTGCATTCATCAAGAATTGCAAACTTGGGCTTATGGTAAAAGAGTCTAGCCATTCCCAATCTTTGTTGCTCACCTAGAGATAACTCATCGCCCCAGTTTACTTCTTTCTCTGGTGGATAACGGTCCAATAGATATTCAAGATCAACCTAAAGAAAAAAATAAATAAATAAACTTTGTTAAAGCAAACGAAGATTACTCAGTTGACAATTATTCGATGATCTATCCCATGCATGGTGTAAAACAAGACATTACATTTTTCAGTAGCTCAACCATCCCATCCTGTGTCAAAGGTTCAACCTCTTGATCTGCAGTAAGAGGATAGATTAACTGGTCCCGCAATGTTCCTACAGCTGTGTATGGCCGTTGTGGCACATAAAAGATTTCCTTATTAAGGTCAGACCCAATTCCAGGTTTTACAATATGTCCTGACACCAGAGGCCAAAGACCTCCTAAAACTCGGAAAAGTGAGCTCTTGCCACTACCATTTGGGCCTTCATAAAGAATAATCCATTGTTAGATCTATATGTATAAGCAGACTCCAGATAGTAGCATTCACAAACCAGATATGTCAAAATCTTAGAAGGGTTAATATGACAACTAAGTAGCAGAGCAAGAAGGAATTCCCATAAGGCTAGTACTCGGCCATCATATGGACAATCAATTGCCCAGAAATACACTTGCCGAACTGATTTAAATATACGGACATACAATTTTTAGACACAGAAAATGTTTGTAATGCAAAAAGATATCCACAGACAAACCCTGAAGAACAAATTGATATTTCCACTGCCATAGATAGATAGGATAAGTTAAAACGCATAGAAATTTAGACTATCTCTATTATTCTTACCAATGAAATATCTTAGCCAACTAGTATACCATGCTTCAAGAACAGTAGAAGAAGAAATGAAGAAGACACACAGGGAACAAAATAAAACAGTTTCAACAGAAGGAGCCCACCTGTTATCAAAAGATTAGATCCTGATTCAACCCTTAGTGTCAAGTCCTCCACCAACACATTACCAGTAGGAGTAACAACCTGGGAATTATAACAATGCTTCAGAACATAGAAAACCATGATACCAGGGAAAAAAGAAAAAGAAAAGTCGAATATATTTCTCCAAACTACCTTGACATTATCAAACTCAATGTAATTTGCTTCACTAATATAATTTTTAGTCCCATTCATTTGCGATGAAGATGTATCATGTACACCAAGTTCTCTAGATATAGCCATGAGTTCATGAATACGATCTGCGTAGCCGCTGCAAATTAGAAGAATTACTGAATATATGACAATGATTTCTTATTCCAAAAAGTAAACACCAAAAGCACAAAACAAGATAACAGATTATACACAATTCAATTTTTCTATGTCAACGAATCAAAACATCTTACTTTAGGTTCTTTTTGGATAGACCTAAAATGTATATAATATATATTTCAGCATTTTCAGTATCACCACACACATTAAAACAATTTCGGACATATTACATTTTCCTCATTTCAATTCATCTGTAATTCTCAGAGAAAGTTCTTTTCCTGACAGCTCAAACATAACATCAAGCCACCTATAGCCACTTCCACAGCTTCCATACCAAACTTGTTCCCACTGTCAGTTCTTCTCTCCCCACTTTTCTCCTCTGAGAGGAACCTATATTTGTAAAATTCACTTTGGACTCTTTACCAATATAACCAACTTATTGCGCTCATTAATGTACAACTACAAGATAATCCACAACTCTTACTTGCCAATTTCTGATTACAACCGTTAACGATCTATGGCAGCAGATGCAAATAATTTTAATTTTTTGGCTGCCAATGGAATGATCATCTGTTACCACTAGTCTAATACATGTTAGCCATTATAAGGATAGAAAGGCTCTTATCTCATCTCAAAGTAGTCTACATGGACAGAGTTTCCCTGGAAATCATTAATCAAGAACTGCTTAACTCACACAAAACATAACTGAGCATGGCTGAAACGAAAAATAGTAAGTCCATATCCAATCCGCGGCCCTATCAGCCAACATATAGCAGTTACAGAATGATGTCTCTTTTCTGACATCCATAAGGATGCCTGCATAACACGTCCCATAAATTACATAAATGCAATTTGTAATGAATACCTTAGACGGTTCAATCGCCTTGAACTGATAGAAAGAGTTCCAAGGGACTGGAATAGTGATATTATAACACTCGTATGATATCTTAGATTACTCAACATCTCTGCGCGTCCCAAGGTTGAAGCGTCAGGTCTTAATTTTCCAGAAAAGAAGGGCTCAATAATCAGGATAACAGCAACAGTAGCACCAAGATACTTCAGTAGAAAATCTTGAATCATGCCAAACCACCAATGGTCATGAAGGACCACCCTCATATGGCGAACAAGATTCTTAAACTTCTGTTGAATGTGAGAATCTTCTCTACTTTCACCGCCATAAAATGCTATGCTCTCAGCATGGGTCCTCAAACGGGAGTGTAGCTGCCTGTACTCCCCTTCCAGCTGTTGTTCTTTGGACATTAGTTTGCCAAATGCAGGTGAAAAATTTCTAATCATGGTTCCTGCCCCTAATACATAAGCCTGGAAAGTATCACGGAAAAGAGAAATTTACTAACAAGATTGATTTGGAAAAAGCCAAGAAAGATCAGCTACAAATTGGCTCTAGCAACAAAGGAGTAATGCAAATTTAATGTGCAAAACAATTTAAGCACAATAATTACCAGTATCCAGAAGATATATTTTGGGCTAGCATATGAACATAAGCGCCAAGCATAGAGTAGGCCATCGGTAACAGCAATGAGATCCTCCTGTACAAGATCACTCAACTCTGAACAAAACCTCGGTACATCACTTGCAATTCGCTGTTCAGGATTAGTTATCCGACCATCAACATGGGATATCTTGTAATATACCATATCCTGAAACCCCAACTCTTCCAATAAGCATTAAAGAAACCACAAAGAAGATCAACCAATGTATACTCATGGGGCAGTTACATAGAGAGAGAAGAAAACAATGAAGAATTGCTCTATTGAAGCTTCCTTGATTAAAGAAGATTTGAGTCCAAATCAGACTTCACTAATAAAAGTTCACTGAAAGTATGCACGGCAATAAATTAAAAGAAAAACTTGAACTTGATTCCAGCAGATCAAACCATGAGCAAATAAAAATGATGCGTAAGACTCAAAAAAATTGAAAAAAATTTATGAAATCATCAGATATCTAAGATACATATACGTGCTAGGCACTAAGTCCTATGCCAAATGTTACACAAAATGTGAAAGGCACCCGACAATCTTGACTCTTTAGAATTGTGGAGAATATGCCCACTTCTGCAAGTTTTATTAGTCATGCACTGGACAATGTCCTTCATGACTGTGGTCCAGACTCATTGAACAAAATTTTTAACTTCATACATGTAATTGGTAAGTGTGAACTTTACACACTCCTCTGCTTATAAACGAAACATGTTAACCCTATATTGTTCACCATCCCAATGAAAAGGTTAACAGAATAAGCCATTAGGGATTTAAAGAACTAGAACATAAGATATAGAGAGGCACAAAAAATAAAAACTGACATGCTTTAGACCCAATGGGTCTGCTGAGGTGACATAAGCAAGAGAAGTCATTATAACTGCACCTTAATTAGGCTTTCATCCACACCAATTGCCTATAGATAAGTAACCACAAAGAGTAAAGCTTTTCAAAATTGTTGTAGTTTTCTCAAATCATACTTGGGACTTTTAACATTTTTTGAAGCTATTAGAATTATCCTACACTATTTCTAACTGGGTATTTTGCTGGTGAGGGAGTACTTGAGAGCTTTTACAATTAGTGGCGAAGAATTTAAACATGTATTCAACAATCTTGAAGTTATCAAGGCTACTTCACAGTTTACAAACTTGAGATGGGCCATTTCCCCACACCCAAATGTACATAGCTCTACAACAGAACACTTTAATGTTCGAGACAGCATATCATGCAACAGAACATCCACGTAAAAGACGACCTCTTGTCTATAACTGCAGGTATAAACAACTTCATAATCGCAATAAGGGTGAAAGAATGAGCGGACCCCATAACATCCAAAATCAAGACAGATGTCCTTAAAAACAACATCAAATAAAATCCTGTAGTTGCCTCCTAATTCACCAAGCAACTCAACAGGAAAAAGAAACCACAAAATTCCATGATATAGACTCAACTACTAGGGCACACATTTCAAAAAAACAACAAATAAAACTGAATAAACAGTGTCCACCATTGAAAAGAAGTTGCCTCTGCATTGCATCTACAGATTAAAATACACTCTAATTTGGAGGCATATTAACAGAAAAAAATCCAATAAATCCAGTACGCAACAAAGGCCTATTTATTCATCAACCGATCAAAAAACATTTATAATTCTAAACCATGAAATTTAACAGTATTTAGGCCCCAATGAAGAAAGCAAATCAAACAGAGCCTTTCAGGAAATATATTCACATTTCACCAAAATCCCATGAAATGTAGCTTGATCAGATCTTTCAACAGAAAGTTATGCCCAGAATATTAACATCTTACATTGCACTCTTTCAGGGCCTCACCACAGCAGTTAGAATAAAAACAGACGTGAATTAAAGAGGAAAAGACCACACAAAAATCAGCATAACCTAGTGAAGTGACCTTAAGATGGTGGGCTTATAATATCATGAACTCCTACCGAGAGTAAACATAATCCCAAGATGCTTTAAACATGCAAATAGGGAAAATTTTGATACCCGCATATGACTACATGTACAATTTCCCAAATAAAACACTTATCTAAAGGTACCTTTAAGACAGCAAATAAGCAGCATATGACAAGCAAAGAAAACACCAGAAACAAATAGATAGTAAAAAGAGTGTTACTTTAAAGTAGTTTTATCTGCAAAAAAGTTCTAACAGCTACCTGAAAATATTGATCATGGATGAGCTTTGTCAATATCTTTCTGAACCGCAAACTTAAGGTCCCTGTTATGTACTTTGAGGTAGAATGTAGAGTTGACTGAAGGAAACAAAGTACAACATTTTCAAAAATAAGACGGAAAAAAGTTGGTACACGTCGAAGAAAAGCAGCACGAAAAAGGAATCCTTGAACTCTCGCTAATCTGTTGCTTACAGCAGTTCGTAAAACCTGCAATGCAATAAATCAAATATTAAAGTACAAAATACAAGCTCAAATCCATGTTTCCAGAATTCTAAAATTTTAAAAGAACCAGCTAACAAAAGACTGACACGATTCTAAGATGAAAGAAATAGGAATTTTCACTCAGTTAGAAACTCACAGCTTTCCAAAAATCCAAATTAAAGTTTGTAAAGATCCCAAGGTAAAGCTTTTCAATCAGGGCCTGCTTAGAATTTGGTTAATGTAAATATATGAAAGTATCCTATATTTTACAAAGGCTTTTTTATTATCTGGCAAAACAATGAGTTGCACACAAGCAAGCTCCAAATCTTGACAGATTGTTTGGGATAACAGGTCATAGATACACCCCAAATCAAATTTCATGAGTGCTATCATTTCCGGTTCTTTTGAAGAAAGGAGGGGTCTCAGAAGGTGGGATGTTACCACCTTTAAAATACACAGTCATTGCGAAAACAGGCACTACTTCATTTGCATATTCACAAAATCAATTGACACGGTCAACTCAAGAAATGCATCGGCAACTTAAACTTCCTCCTTAAGAATTCTGGCCACAAGAAAAAGGCTGCAAACTCTGTTTCTAAACTCGTCTTGATATAAACTTTTTTGGACACATAAATGAAGAAGCTGGAGGATTTGTCATAAGAAGTACAAGACAAAATAAATGAAAGGTTGAATCAGGACCACAAAATGGAAAATGGATATGCTAAATACGAAAAATTTAATGCAAGGAACATAAAAAAGAATATCAGCAGAAGAAACCTTGAGTCTCAAAATACAAGCACTACTAGGAAGAATTATTATTTAGCGTATGAAACATGTAGGCATATGCAATTAACTAAGGAAAGGTGAAGATAATATATTGATTTAAACTTCCCATGCAGAGTACAAATAACTCAATTAGTGGGTTACTAGGATTAATCTATGCCTTTTTTTTTTTTTTTTCTAATCTTACTTTTACCATTTTCCAATGTTCATCAAGAAATTTAAAATTAAAAAAAAAAAAGGCAAAAGCATGATGGAACCACAAATTTACTTATCCAAACACAGGAAAAGGGAGCAAACAGAAAGAGTGAAGTAGAGAACAATAGGGAACCGCAAATATATCTTTCAAAGCAGATGTGGATAGGGGCAGCAGACTTGTACTCATGCTGAATTGCTTTATTTTTTGGTGGAGCTCCAGGGCATGGAGATGAAAATAAATTTTTCAAATGGAAATGGATAAAAAAAAGAAAGAGAGAGAGAGAGGAGGAATACAGAGGGAGTGAGAGAAAGAGGATGGTGGAGGAGGCATCCAGATAGTTTTTGCAGTCTGTATGACACAAAGTTGGTCTTTTCGCCAGTAGTATCAGATGGTAAAAAGGAAATTTTGCGCCTATGGGTTATAGTACATCAATACGGATACTCCCTCCATCGCATTTTGTGTGTCATGCTTTCTATTTTTGTTTGTCTGAAAATGAGTGTCATGACTGGAGTTCCGAATTTTGTACTACTTAGACAATTTTCACAAAAAAAAAAAGACATAATAATAACACTAGAGTAATAATTGCCCAGTCAATTTGAATTAAAGTGCATATGGGGAAGTTCTTTTTTACCGGCTGATGTGTCATGGTTCAATTTTCTTAAACTGCATGCAACTTTGATCATGACACATGAGAGGATAGAGGGAATATTTTCTAACTCAACCACAAATAAGACAAGAAGAAATGATGAAACACAAAGAAAGCCAATGAAATATGGAAAATGAGGAAAATTGCAACCTCCTGCCAATCAGGCCTTAGGCTTTAGAATCAATTTCGTTGTGCTTATCCAATATCTTCTTATTTCTTCAGCCAAATAAATAAGGGATATTACTTTTATTTATCATAGCATTAAATGTTCTTTAGCACATAGCTCTTACAAAAACTGCAGTGCTAGTATACTATCCCATAACATAATTTTATTCTGACATAATGCATTTGTTGCCAAACCTTCCATGAGATATCCCATTAAAATTTACCTTTATACCATTCTTAAAACATCTCTAGTCCAAATATTAATGTTTTTACATGCATAAACAGTAGAAGAGTTATCCAAACCAGCTCCTTGAAGCTAAATAGTCACCATCTAAGTTTCTAGCAACTAATACAAAGAAAAGCAAAAGTTCCTAACTAATCAAGTTTTCTTCACAGCCCAAAACCTTAAAGTTAAGAGGTAACTCTCCACTTTAAACAGTATCTAACAAAATCTAATTCCTCTATTAAAAACTTCGAATGAGGATGTAAATTGAATCCAAAATTGCATTTAGAATTTGAAAAACTGCCATGGATCCAAATAAATGCAAGTAACCTTTCAATTATCAAATCGAGCCTCTAGTTCTTGAAGCACTGGGAAAAAGAGAATTATCTTTTATAAGAGAAATAGAATTATTCACGCAACTAAAGTAAAACAACATTGCTTTATAGAAGAACAACTATAATATGTTAAGGATGATAATCCATCAAGTCAAAATAAGGAAGATGAATTAAGTGACAAGTTGGAAGAAATTAGGGTCAGCGGGATATCAGCAAATATTTTATTTATATAAAACAATATCCTAAAATACCTAGACATCATCTTTTTTATATGTAAAGATGGAAAGCTCACCACTGTAGTCACCAGTGCAAAAAGGTCCCTTGCACCCATTTGGCCCATACGAGATAAGAGAATTGCAGTTAGCACATGGAGGGACCTCAATCCTCCTTTCTTTTGCCTACTCTTTTTGACAATATTAGACTTGTCAACCTTTTCCTCTAGTTGTTCTTTGTCATTGGTGAGTCCCTCATAATATTCCACAGAACGATGCTTTCTAGTATTGCTTCGCGATTGCATGTATGCAGCAGCTGTCCCACTGGCAACTACAATACCAGCCGCAAGCAGCAGTGATTTCCTGTAACAAAGATGCCAAAAATTTTAAGAGAGGCTCTATGAAGCAAAGAAGGTTATTTTGCAAAACAATAATAGATCAAACCTGTGAAGCTGATACAGCACAAAAATTTTAGTGTTCAGAAGTCCACAAAAAAGTCTAATTTCTATTGTCGAACAGCTTCAGAAAATAACAATGGAAAATCTCTCATAAACCAGAAAATAATAGGGCAGCAACCAGCTCAAAAACATTCAATTATCAGAAACACAAGCCCAGCTAAAATTGAAGTTTGATGAGAAGAAATGCCAAGTTTTCCACAGCTCAAAAAAAATACCCAATAGCACATGCATTGAACATGAATACAGAATGAAAGGTGCAGACTGGCAAGGCACAAATGCTAACATTAAATAATGGTGTGGAAGCATCAAACAACCGAAGAATCTGATTATAACAAAACGATAACAAGAAATCAATGATAAGTATAGACTGGCAGGCATAATCAAAAAAGTCAATTGAGCAATTGTTATTGAAAAAAAAAAAAAAAAAGGCACTACATATTGTACCTTCTTGAGGCCAACAGGCCTCTGCCATGCTCAGTTAACTGCAAAAGCTGAAGAGATGGCATGTCTAAAATAGATGTTCCCAACTACAAATCTTAGCAGCTGGGAGAAATATAGTAACTTATTGATGCCTTATGGAATTAATGCAGACAAAGTCTATCAGAATCTGAACTTCAGGACAATTATCTGCACAGTCAGGACCTGCAAAAGGGCAACAAAAATTTGTCAAAAGTGCCAACTGGTTACTGAGGGGGAACAACAAGCAGTACTTGCCAAAGATTAAGTTTTAGTAACAGCAAAGGCAGCAAAATAGCTGATACTCTAGGAATTCCCAGTTAATCATTCTCACAGGTTAATAAACCATGGAAAATGGTGTTAATTACCTACCTTTCAGAGGCCAATAATGCAAGCCATGCTCCATCAAATTCAGTTAATCATATCTAGGTGTATTTAGCGGGTTGTCTAGATAATATTCTGCAACAGCATACAGCATTAGATATCTGTAATTATCATTTCAATTTAATTAATCAACTGAAACATATTCAGTAAATCTGAAGAAAGGCCAATATAAAATATCATGGACAGGAACAGAATGTATTAATCAATGGATCAGAAGTTAAATGGTATACAAAATGAAGTTTATCTGATTCATTTGCTCCTCATATTTATTTAAGAAATAACAAGTGAAGCTGATTGCAGGAAGAAAAACCAAAAAAATCAACAAATAGGTCTTAACATTTGAATCTGCAGGAAAGAGCCATGGCTTCTCATTTAGTTGTTCAACAAACTCAACAAGAGATTTGTTCTTCCCCCCATTTTGCAATGTGGTAGGAGCCAAAGGGAACTCCAAATGAGTTTTTTTCCAGCAGGGGCACCGGGGGTGAAGAAACACCACAAATGACAATAGCTGTTGCATTTTCAAACACTATAAATTCAATTCTACATCCTGCTATTCAATAATTGCAAACTTGACATGATAAATAATGCCAATGTGTTTGAAGTAGCTCACAAAAGAATAGACATGATTCTTTTTTCCTACAGCAAGAGTCATCTCTTTATTGATTAAATTCTTCCACATGCAATTGCCAGGCCCACAAGATAGGGCACAAAAAGATGCTTCTGCTTTTCAATTGATAGGCTCTTATATGTTTGACCTTTATTTTGATGATCTCAGCCTAAGGGCAGGGATTATAGAAGAGACATCACCAGCAACTTGTAAAACTCAAACACAACTCAAGTCTGCTGAACAAAATCCTCCTCAGCTAATGGTATTCCTCCATCTTAATTCGGTAACCTGGGACAGCCCTTAAATCCAAAATTTAGGAGGTCCAGCAAAGTGTCCAAAATAACTTGTAAACAAGAAAGATAGCAAATTAGGAAACCTTGGAATCTCTCTGATCTTCAACTTTCAAGGAGGGTCACCCAGAAGAAGGAAATGATACAATCTGACCACTAACCATGCAAATGTAGATATATTATTCAACTTCAACTTCCAAGTAAGGCTTAAGAACAGCTTTCAAGGCTTCAACACTTACTTGACTTAAAAAGCACCTAATTACTTAAAACCAATGCAAATAAGCATAGACTACAAGGCGTGAAATCCTACTTGACTTAAAAGTACCTAAGTAATTTAAACCAATGTAAATAAACATAGCTTACAACAAATCCTACTCAACTTAAAAGTAGCTAAGTACTCAAAACCACGGCAAAATTAATCGTAAAAGGATTTAAAACACCAAACAAGAAACTAAATAAACTACATTAGTACCATGGCAAAATTAATCACAAAAAGATTTAAAACACCAAATAAGAAATTAACTAAACACAGACAATAAATTTTATAACAAAAAAAAAAAAAGAGTAAACACAGACCATGAGTGATAAGATGCTGCAAAATCTCTAAAACGTATTAGAATACCCTACAAAAAAAATTAGAATACCCTAGGTACCATAGTTATCTAAAGAATCTTAAAACTAGAGTACAATAGAACACTTATTTGAATTGGATTTTCCTTGAACGGCCCAAGAACACAGCAGTCCAACTTGACTGTTTCCAGATAAAGGAAAACTTGAAATTACAGAATAGTTGAGAAGATTAGAGGAAGCAAGTGGTGCCACTATGTGAAATTAATTTACATTCAAATTCAAAGGAGGATTTGGAAAACACAAAGAATCACTACCTATTCCCTACAGATCACAACTATAACTTGCCATATGAAAGCAACATTTTGGAAAGGTCCACAAAAAGAAAAAGAGATCCATTCCGAATAGACAGAAGTGTCACAGCATGATTAAATAACAAGGTTGTAGGTTCTATGATGTTGTGTCTAATTTATTACACAAGGGAAAAAAACAGATATTATCAATATCATATTTATATATCTGCTTTTTTCAGGAAGTAATCAACATTACAAGTAAAACACCCAATAAAAATGTTCACCATTATTGTCTCATCCACTTGAGGAGAAAATAATGCTGGAGATACAGCATCTAGCCTATAGTCTCTAATATATCTAGCAGAATTTTCATATTCCCCACACCAACAAAATATATGACAAAATAAACAAGGCAAATTTTTCTATTTCCCAAGTGCTTCTCACAGAAATTTCACTAAAAGGAACAAATAAAGGGATGAGATGAAAAGCACGACCCACAAGTGTATAATCTGAGAGATGGAACTTGCAAAGTTCATAATCAAGTAAATTAGGTGGATGCCTTATTACATATTGGCTTGTTTAGACAACTTTTCGTAATTATTGGCAAAGCTAATATTCATTCAAAGAAGGGAAAGAGATCTTTACCAAAAGTATGCCGTCAAACCTTCCCACTCACTATATGTGTCTGTTCTACCAAAAGTATGCTGTCAAACCTTCCCACTCATTATATGTGTCTGTTCACTACTAAAAAATCTGTGGCAAGACGTCTTGAGCTGATACAAAAGAACTTCTTATAGGGATGGTAAGGAGGGAAAAACAAATAAGACTAGGTAAACAGGCAAGCTGGTACACAAATTCACACTGTCAAGACTTTTAATGAAGCTCTGTTGGACAAATGGCTCTAGGGATTTGCTAATGACGAGAATGTATTAAAAGCAAGTTGTAGGAAGCAAATATAAAATGGAACAGAACTTACAGAGAACAACGAATGTCAATACTCCAAATGATCTTGGTGTATGGAGAGATATTATGAACAAATAGGCTGATTTCCAAAAATTATTTATCATTGCTTACCAATAAAGTGCTTACAGTGGCAGAAAGAGCTTTTGAGAGACAAAATGGTATAACGTGGAATCCCATTTCTAGATGATATTTGGAGGATTGGAATGTTGACCAAATGGAAAGACTTCTCAACGGGATTTACAATGTTAAATTTTGGAGGCACAAAGAGTTACACATGGAAATGAAGAAAACTTTTAAGTGGGAAGCTCAAAAGTCATATCCTATTACAATGCATTGAGAGATAAAATAAATATTTTGTTACCATGGAAAACAATATGGGACTCCAGTCCTCCAAAAAAGCTGGTTTTCTTTACTTGGTATACTGCCTGGAACACCATTACCACTGATGAATACCTCAGAAGAAGGGGAAAAATCTATGGAAATTGGTGTTATATTTTCAAGGATAGTGAAGAAGATCAGGATAATTTCTTGCTTCACTGCACAACAGCATATGAATCCTGGTGTCTCATTTTTGCACTCCTGAATATTCAGTGGGACATGGCTAAGCCAGTGCGATGTCTACGCCAGTGAAAGAACTCTAGTTATGTTGGAAACAGGAAAGTAAACAAGCAACAAGATGCATAGAGTAGCACCATTAGCTTTGATGGGGTGCAGCAGAACGAAAGAAAGAAGGGTATTTGATGGAATAGAGAATCCTATGAGGAAGATTTAAGAGTCAATTGTATTTTCCAATTTTTTCCAGGGAAAACAGTCCATTCCTTCTTATCTTGAAACTTGGATGGACTTTCTGTCTGTTTGAGTTCATATACTTCTTGGCACTACATTTGAATAATATGATAAGTCTTTTATTTATTAAAAAGGAAAACTACCAATCATTCAAACTCAAGAAATTATGAAATAGAAGGAATCATAAACCAATATGGTCTTGTAGGAGACAATAAAAATAGAAAACAAGGAATACTTAGAAATGATTAGACATAAGCTGAATTCTCTTAGGCTGTTGGAAGCAAAATTTTTTATAATACAGGCAGTAAGCAAAGCACATTTCAACAAACATTTAAAGAAATTAATTCAGGAAAAAAGAAGACTAAAAGAACACATAATAAGACTGTCAATGCAAGGACTCAAATGGCAAACCCTGCACGAACCCTTCTCAACAAATTAACAACTTTGCTTGGACTTATGAATTAGCAAGTAAACAATTTTCATTTGCCAATGGAATTCTAAATCGCCTAAATGTTATGACCAAAATAACAAGAAACTCATCTTCAGAATCATAGATAACAAACAAAGAATTCAGTGGATTATACGCTATAAATCTGCATTCTTCAGATACTTCTATGTCATTTAATGTACTATATGTGCTTCCTATGACATCTTATCCAAAAACAAGCATAGCAGAAAAATATTCAAAGATTTGTCTCCCGCCGCCACCATTGTACTTCCGTTATATCAAGATACAATATGACCTTCCATTTTATCGAGATACATTGTGAGGAAACAAAGAAAGCTCATCCTAGGTATTAATTAATGAGAAAGTCCAACTGAGCTACAAATGTCCGTCTAATACTGGTATGGAATCCAACTACCCATACTTCCACCTTCCCATAATAGGCACCTACCGCCACGACAAAAGCAAATTTTCCTATACATTCATAACATTATTCTATCCAAATTTCAACTCTGAGCTACAAATATCCCTCCAATTAATGATATGAAATTCAACTTTTCATACTACCACCTTCCTGAAAACACGGTGACAAAATTGAACATGCCTATACATTTATAACAGACAACCTATTTGCCAAATTCACCAAATTCCAATAATTATCGTACTTCCTGCCATGTCCAAAATAAAATCACATCTCCCCCCCCCCCAACCCCCCCCACATTCCCCCCCACCGCCTAACAACAACAAAAAACAAAAAAGAGATCCAAAGAAAAACTTCTGTTCATCTATATAGATAAAAAATAAATAAACAAAAAAGAGGGAAAAAAAACTAAATATGAATAAACTTCATTTTCCCCAAAAAAATGAATAAGCTTCTCATAGGACTTGCAAACTTCCCAAGAACAGTAAAGAACAACCAAATTCCAAATTAACAAGTTGATGAATTTTTAATAAATTCCACAAATAACTCAAACAAAAAAAAAAAAACCTAACACAAAATCAGTCAAATTCATGGATCCGAAAACTCGTAATAAAACATCGCAGCCTCTTAATCTACATCAATAATTCCGTATTCACTTGAATTTTGCACCGTCAATACAAAAATAAAATAAAATAAATGAGTTTTTTTCCCTAAACAGCAATTACTACAATTCAACTAAACCAAAAAAGGATAAATCAATATGTTACACAAATTTGAAGAGCAAATAAGCAGCTAACCTGATGAGGACGATCAATGGAGCAGGTGGAAACAGCAGCGTTTCAGTTTGAGCTTGGAAAATCCAATCAGACAAGGAATTAAATTGAAGATCTACTAACCAAAAAAAAAAGAGTTAGCTGAGTTGAGTCAAGCCCTAGCATCTGCTGTTTACAGCTCAATATAATAATTTTGAGGGTGAATAATATTTTATTTATTTTTATTAGTATGTAAAAATCATGTGATGTTTGAACCGTTGGGATAGAGGATAGGAAGAAAGAAAGCGTACCGGAACCGAAGGAAACAGAAACGAAATTCCCAATAGAAATGGGGGAAATGAAGGGGGGAGTGATGAAGGTGAGTACGGTGTCGTTGGAGAAGTTAAAAACGGTGGGAACCGAATCAGCTAATGATAATGAGAAGAAAGAAACTCACGGGGTGAGCTATATCTTATCATTACGGGAGGTTTGGTTCGTACCTCGGAATCGGAATTAAAATTATTATTCTTTAATTGTGAATGAAACTCCTTATTCAAATATATTTTTTTGATTCAATACTTAAAATAGGTATTATTATCTTAATTATTGTTTAGTTTGTTGGGAATCGAAATCATATCCGCAAATCATCCGAACATCTATATAGACCATTCGGACGTCCACATGTTTAGAACATGCATAATTGATGCATACAATATCCGGATGAGGTTCTGGACATCCGAATGGTCATCCGAACATCCAGATGATCCATGCAAACGTCCGGATGTAGGAATCATTTGTGGGTTTTAGCCAAAACCCACCGATTTGGTCGGGTTTTGCAAAACTCACCAAATGAGAGGTTGATTCCAATTCTTGATTTCAATTTTTGATTACCAAACACTAACATTTGGGGTTGATTCCCGAGTTTGATTCCGATACCCGCGAACCAAACGCCACCTTAGTTTGCTCAAAGGACAAATTAGGCATATACTAGTATTACTACTAAAGTACTCATTCCATTCTATTTTGATAAGCTTATTTTCCTTTTTCATTCGTCCCAAATTATAGTCCGCTTTCCAATTGAAGAATGCAATTAATTTTCAATTTTTCTAAAATACTTCTATTTAATTATTTTGTTATAAGTGAGAAGTACATAACAAATTATGCATTCACATATCAAATGGATTAATTTGACTAGTGGTGTAATTTTCTATTTGTATTTAATGTAAATATTTAATGATGAATATAAGGGTATTTTAAGAATATCATAAATTAATTTATTATTTCAATAAAGTTAACTAATTTTTCTTAAACTATGTGAAAAAAATAGTAAGCTTATCAAAATGGGATGAAAGGGAGTTTTTTTTTTTTTTTTTTTTTTTGTGCTGTGTTTACCTGCATGGTCCTTAAAATTCTTATCAATATCAAGGACGAGACACGAATTAAGTTACTTGATATTTAAAATAAAATCGATTAGTTGTTTAGTTTGAATTGTCAACTGATCAAATTAAACGTAAAGGGAAAATTTAGTGACTCAAGAAGCATGAAACTTAAAATTTTGATGTAAAAAATTAAAATTATTCGTTATCAACTAGGTAAAAATTAATTTGAATTTGGCTCAAATGGACGAATAATCCAAATTGAACACGTTTTTAAACTTGTTAAAATAATCAAATAAATTTAAATCTTAGAATGTTTGACTCAATTAAACTCGTTTAAATTATTAAGTGCTCTCTTAACGTAATTCTAATTTAAAAGTCGGCTTCGGCTCTGTGACCCAATAAAGAATTGATTTTTAAATATTAGACTACATTGGATTCTTGTTTTTAGTCATATATTGATAAAGAATCATATACATACTGGAATACCAGCAATAGGCATCGTAATTTGGAAAGTAAGAAATCAGAGATGTTATGTTGTTTGAATCATCTAACCTTTTTATCTAGTCTGATTGAAATTCACAAATAGGATAAACTATATATTGATACTACATTGGAATAATTATAAAAGAAAAAGAAATTTGTCATGGAAATGTTTTACGTGATTATACTGTTTTTGGTATAATAATGCTTCATTTGGATTACGTTTTCTCTGTGTTTACTTTTTAGAAATTTAATGTGACACTTTCAATCATTAGGGTCCCTTTGTGACGGGCGCTATCTTTCTTTGTAGTAATGTTTGTTATTATTGGACCAAGTGGCCCAACTTTACCGAAAAGTAAATGCAAATTTGCAAAATTGATGGTGAGGTTGCTGACCATTGATACAATTGTTTTTTATCTAGAAGTACTAAAATTAATGTTGATGCAAGTTTTACTGTTGACATATTGTTTTTGACCGTAAATGCCCAAGGTTTGCATCTTATTATGCTAAACAAGCTAATAACTATTTTTAATTTTTCAACCACAATTTTTGTTGTTTTTTTAACATTGCTACCATGAATACCAAATGCCTACTATATATGCTTGTCATTTAGCCTAAAAATCATCACCATACAGTATGGATATCATCATCCTAAATTTGTAACAAATTATATGTCATTTATCAAAGAATGTATGATATCTAGACGCCTGTTTTAAATAAACTAAAAAAGTAAGTAAATATCATTATCCTACAACGAATTATATGGCACCTATCAATGCTTATTTGTGCAATACATTGTTTGTGTATGAGATGAGAAAAATATTAATTACGAAAATAGAGTGGGATAAACCTAACTTCAATATTTTTATCGTATTACCAATGTCTTTTCTGAATACGGCAATATGAATTTGTGACGGTGGTTTTGCTGTTTTGGCGTGTATCTTAAGCAATATTCATGCACTGCACCTTAAGATAGAAACAAATATCTGAACTAATTTACACGTGCGTCGTTGCCTTGAATAGCGTGACGATTGATAAAGTCTGTGACGTTAGATGCTTATGATTGGGCGAATTAAAAAATGTGGGAACAGAGAAGTCAGAATTTAGAAAATCTTTAATTGGGTGAATTTTATATTAGTCGAGAAAGTATTTTAAATAAATAAATTTAGTTAAAAATATTTGAAAAAAATTCATCAATTTTCACATTCGTAGGTAAATTTAAAATAAAATCGCACATACATAATCTGAAAAACTAATGAATTTCGGTGGAGTATTTAAAATTCAAATTTCCTCGAATTGATTCTGGAACAATTTGAAGACTTGAGTTTCCGTCACCAAAGAGTACGTGAGTTATATTGTCAATCTTCATTCAGAAAAGGAAAAAAAAAGGGACTCTGGGACAATAAAAATAAACTGTTATGCCTGCATGGCCTCATTAATGCTTTCTTCTCAATATGAAAAGTCAATGATGACAATCTATTAAATTAGACCGCTAACAACCGAAATTGATTTGGTGGCTGCCAAGGGCATACTCAAGGACAAGAAATAGAGCTAGAGCCCCCACCAATTTTCCCCCCCGTTCCCTTGTTCTCCGGAAAATTATTAAAGGTGTTACATGTATTGTTATGTAATGTATTATTATGTGGTATATTAAAATTAATAATTTATTATCACGTAAAGATAACAAATCACGTCTTATATTATTTGATAATATATTATTTATTATAATACATTACATGACATATCACGTGACGTGCGTGATGCACGCAATACCTATTCCTTGTTGTCATGTTTCAAGGGTTTTTAATCCATGGTCAGGTTGTGGAAGGCCCCGCTCTAGTTTGCACAGTGCAAATAAAAAATTATTATAATATTTTTAAATTTTACAGGATGACGCTGAGATTTGTCTTAAAGCTGTTGAAGCCAGCATGTGTAATTATCTAATGCATTTTTAATTTTGTCTTAACTTAAACTATTTTCTAAATTTTGAGTCTAATGGAAATGGTGATTAATATATTAATATAAGGCAAACTGTCACCTATGAAACTTGAGAACGTAAACAAAATCTTCCAAAATATAAATAATACTAATTACTTATGGATTAATCTTGTATGTACTGATAATAAATAAAATATTTTACACAAACAGGTTTGGATTAATTACACGTCATTATTTGTGATATTTAAAATTATTTTATTGTACACAAGCAAGTTTAAATTATTTTAAACTTGCTTGTGTGAAAAAAAAATCTTCAACATAGTCCAGTGCATACAAATTTATTCATTGCTTGTATCTATTTTTATGATCACATTCTTTATCATATTCGCAATTTCTTCTTTTCCATTCTATAGTATACATTGTTGATGTTTGATGAAGGTGTAGTTGTGAGGGCTATAAACAAACCAAATCGAACTGAGCTTTAAAGCTGTTGAGCTCGATTCAAAAATTTGAGCTTGATTTGAAAATTTTGATGTAATTGATTTTTCCTCCAAAATCACATTGTTTTTGGCATTTTTTCAGTTCCAATTTGGTCCACATGGCAACATCTCAACTATCCATTTTGCCATAATAAATCATGTCCATCATAGCTGAGATGTTGCCATGTGGATCAAATTTGAACTGAAAATTTGCAAAACACGAGATGATTTTGGAGAAACAATTAGTTACATCAAAATATTGAGAAATTACGTAAAATGCCAAGGAATTACATGACCTCCAACTGTTGAAGTGCTAAAGAGGTGATTGTGGTTTGGACGTCCGTGTGGTCGTCCGAACCCTCGTCCGCATGTATTCTGAACAAATATAAATTTTCAGTGAACAAATGTAAATTTTCAGTAAATAAATGTAACTTTGAAGGAGAGTTTAAATTGTTTACGAATTTTTTACTAAACTTTGGTCATAAGAGGAGAAAGACTAAGTATAAAAAGTCCTTTGTGTCCCTAGTTTAGCCCATGCAAACCACGCTTCCAATTTTCCGTCAAGTTTAACGAAAAAATTGATGGAATGGTCTAATTGAAATATTTAAGAAGTTCAATAGCCTGATTGAGGCAAAAATTAGTTTGATGGGTGATTTAAAAATACTCAAAAGTTCGATGGCCTCTAGTGCACTTTACCCTAAAATAAAAATGTAACTATTTTGCGTTGAGAGTGCTCATTGTGTATTTTGAGTGATTTTAGCCATGCAAACAACGTCAAAAGGAAACGGACAAAGGAATGAACATCTGCTTTGTTGGGACAGCTTTGGTTGTAGATGAAAGGGCAATTTCGTAGTAAGAAAATTGAGAAATCCAATAGAGGGCAATATTGTCTTTTTAGATGAAGAAAAAGTTAGGGGGAGCCCCTTATGCTTTTTTTGGAGCGCATATATCATTTTCCTTTTTAATTTTGTCTTAACTTAAACTATTTGCTAAATTTTGTGTCTAATAGAAACGGTGCTTAATATATTAATATAAGGCAAACCGTCACCTCTGAAACTTGAGAACATAAACAAAATCTTCCAAAATATAAAGAATACTAATTACTTATGGATTAATCTTGTACGTACTGATAATGGATAAAATATTTTACACGAGCAGGTTTGGATTAATTACACGTCATTATTTGTGATATTTAAAATTATTTTATTGTACACAAACCAGTTTAAATTATTTTAAACTTGCTTGTGTGGAAAAAAAAATCTTTAACATAGTCCAGTGCATACAAATTTAATTCATTGCTTGTATCTATTTTTATGATCACATTCTTTATCATATTTTCTATTTTTTCTTTCCCATTCTATAGTATACACTGTTGATGTTTGATGAAGGTGTAGTTGTGAGGACTGTAAATGAACCAAATCGAACCGAGTTTTAAAGCTATCGAGTTCGATTCGAAAATTCGATCTCGGATTCGGATTCGAGTTCGAGTTCGATACGAGCTTAAATTCTAAGCTCGAGTTCAATTCGATTATATATTCAATAAGCTCGAATTCGATTCGAAAGCTCAAGCTTTTTTTATTTTTTTGTATTAATTTATTAATAAAATATATATTTTATACAAAATATATACTAGTTTATATAAAATATTATTATATATTAAATAAAATTATTTTTTTGTATTAATTTATTAATAAAATATATAATATTTTATATAAAATATTATTTTATATTAAATAAAAAATTCTTAAAAAAAATTTCCAGCCAAACTCAAGCCGAATATGCACAAGTTCAAATTCGATTCGATAATACAATCGAATATTATTTTATATTCAAGTTCATAGATACTAAAATCCGAATTGAGCCCGAACTATTCGTTAAGGGCCGATTCGTTTACAGCCCTAATTGTGAGATTTGTACCTCTCAAGAAGTCCAAGAAACCAAAGAAGTTAAATTAAGTAGTTGGACTACTTTAGGACAATCTATCCAACGTTTCAAGAAGAGATGAACCGAAAAAAGCCTGAACAAAGACATCGCTTTTGCAGTTTTAAAAAAAAAAAGACATCGCTTTTGCCTGTTGTGTCTTCCCGCGGCGTAAGCAGCCTCGATAACGTTCCGTAGTAATGTACCTCTAAAGTCCCGACCTTGAATTATTTAGTCTAGAAATTGTAGACTTGCGGGAATTCTTTGACTACTAATTCATTGAAAATTTGGATATGTTGTGAGAGGAATGTAATGCACTAATATTTGTACTGAAAGTGTTTGGCAAATTTGGACTCTCATTTTACTAATCATCAAATCTAAGCGTCCAATTTCTTGTGGCTAGAGACGGAGCAAGACAAAATTGAATTATGCTCTATAAGTGGATAAATCTTTTCCTTTTTTTTTTTAATTTCTGGTGTTTCTCCAATTTAATTATTTGATGGATTCCCCTAAAATACTTTCCGATGATAAACTTATTCGAAGCACATTAACTATTCTCCTCCAGTATATTGTCTCTCTAGATAAAATAGAGAACTCTAGCGGTCAAAATAAATAAATAGCTGGTGCAAAAAGAAAGCATTTACTACAAGCACTTGTCATCATTAACAAACAAGAAGGGAAAAATTACTAACAGATTTGATTGTTCGACAAAACATGTATGTAATCTCATTTACAAACGATTCTTAAAATAATAATCTAAAAAAAATAGAAAAAACAAATCCAAAGCAAGTTTACAAAAGAAAAAGACACAATCCATCATTCTATGTTACACGTTTAAATTTTAGGGACAGGAAAATGTGAATATCCAAAACAAAAAAAAAAAAAAAATTATGCAACACATATTAACACGCCAAACAAAACTAACAAAAATATGTCCCTTCACCAGCTCTTGAAAAAATTTCTCGCAATGAATTCGAAGCCTTCAAGGGCCGGTGAATGTCCATTCATTGGTATGGTCTGTACATGATTTGATTATCGACCATGATACGTGCTTTACGTGGAGTATGCCAGCGTGATAGAGTAGAATTACTCTTCATCTTCAGTAAGCTGCACATTGAACCCATGCTTTATTTCTGTGTCAGTTTAGAGCTAAATTATGTTAAGCAAGAACAAGAAAAATCAGTGGAAAACAAAATAAGGGGCAGGAATGCGGTATGTTTCAAACAAAAGGTCAGCTGGAAGCGCGAAATAAATGTGCCAAGCTACAATGCAGGTAACATTAATGCTCTTTGTTCAAGGTTATGCATGTTCAGCTCTTGTGATTTCTATTAAAAACAGATATGTCATCAAAAGCATGAAAGAAATTAGAGAAGACCCATAGTTGCAAAGAGCAAAGAAAATGAAGAACCAAGATATCACAGGCAAGACGTATACCCATTCAGAATTCTCCCTCACAAGCTCTATAAGTATTTATTTCATTAATGCAACAAACGAAAAACTGTCTTCCAATTCCAATGAAGTTACTGGATTTACTGCTCCAGTCTTAAAAAAGACACTCATGCATGACATAAGAAAGACATTTAGTAAGATACTGCACTGGCTTTAAAGAGCAATTCAACTGCATGATAAATTTGAAATATTAAATTTTACCGAGAAAAATGACCTCTTTAAGAAGGAAGCACTTTGTTCTTGTTACAAAAAAAAAAACACTTTCCACACAAAAATCTAAATTTAGTGATTTCTCATATTTGTTTTCTTTGTAAACAGTAAATATTAGACTCAATTAATTGTTCAGTGTTATTTCAGTTCTAAACATAAATGAACACTCCCATGGATCATTTAGAAATAATGAAAGGAGCACGCAGGAGGGAAGAGGAAAAAGATAAATGCTAAACACAGAAATTCCAGTAGTACAACCTTAAACCAAACCCCCCCCCCCCCCCCCCCCCCCCAAAAAAAAAAAAAAAAAAGAGGATTTCAATCCTGTTATGGATCATATGTGGAATACTAGAGTTGCCATTCATTATTTAATTTCATAAAATTGCTGCAGGAGTTGAATTATGGTACCTTTAACAGGAGGTTTATCATACTTGTCTTTCCTGTCAAAGTCATTCTTCCACTCAAAATCATCACCTATTTCATCCCTACCATCATTTCCCATGTCACTTTCACTTGCTGTCTCCCATTCAGAATCGTCAGACTCTTGACCACACATTTCTCCATCAGCACCCTCACAATGGACACCCCCATGTTTAATAGCTGCCTCCCTAAATAACCAAGCTGCACGCATCTGCTTCTTAACTAAGCGCTCAGCATAATCAGGAACCTTGTTTTGCCTCAAGGACAGATCAGGATCTGTTGACTGAGAGCACTCATTTATGAACAGAATTGCATCCAATAAACTCTCTTTAGCTAAACCAAGCATGTCATAGGCCTGTGCTCTCCTCCAAAGGCTTTTGGCATGACGATTCACGGGGTTATGTAGACAAAGAGCACGTGTTGCATCACTTATGGCAGCCAAGGGTTGTTGCAGTAAAAGATGACACTGAGCTCGATTACTATAAAGCACAACCCTCTCTTTCTTTGATCTCATTGGGCATAATGCCAATGCTTCCGAATATTTTGTTGCAGCCCCAGAAATATTTCCTGAAGAAAATAGAGAATTTCCTTCAAGTTTAACAACAAGTGCTGCTGCCTGTTTAATATGAAGATCCTCTTTAGGCATATTCTTTTCCCATTTTAGTCTCTGTCTGGAGTTAAGCAGTTCCTCAACATCTTCTTTTGTATCGCCACCAATTGAATTCCTTCCTGTTCCTTGCGACTGTATACACTCCTGAAGAACATTAGTAATAGATTCTCCTAGTTTTTTGTGATCACCAAGACTTGAGATCTCTGCAAGGTCCACCAAAGCAGGAACTGCCTTATCCATGACCTACAAGCAAGGTATAGACAAGCAAGGAACTTTACATCACTTTCGAGAATGACTTGAGACATCAAATTAATTCATCAGGCTACGACTCATTAGCATGGTTTTGCAAGTTCAAATTTCAAGAACAATTGTTTTTTTACCACACTATAAGATATCCAAAAAAAAAAAAAATGACCCATGAAACATATCAAGTTTACTGAAATGCTCGGATAGCACAATGGGCAAAAGTTGTTAAGAAGGAATGAAGTTCATGAATCCAAAAATCCTGGGTCGATCTTTTCAGAAAATTATCAAAGAGAACACATGCATGATCTAGTTAGGGTGGCTTTTGCTCTATTGAGCATTTTTACCTTGTGAGAGGTACTCATATCTTGAGGCAACCATAGAAAATTATCCTGGGTCGATCTTTTCAGAAAATTATCAAAGAGAACACATGCACGATCTACTTAGGGTGGCTTTTGCTCTATTGAGCATTTTTACCTTGTGAGAGGTACTCGTATCTTGAAGCAACCATAGAAGACAATCAATGGCCATATATTGCCAGTCATCTGATGAGCGAGCTATATTACATAATGACTCCACAATACCAACACAACTAGCTACAGGCCCCCTACCATGCTTATGATGGCAGATTGTCCGTAGTAAGCCAATTCCAGCATGGTGAGTTCTCATTTACAAGCCCACCCCACATTCCCTGGAAGTTTTACAAGAAATTCTGGTTTGCATATAGTTGGCAGAAATTCAGATTTGAAAGCAAAGCAATTAATCAATTGAAGAGACCAGCACTGTAACTGACTAGCCCATTCCTCTGCCTTCCTGGACTCCATTTCAACACCACCCATGCCACGGGTAAGCAGATCACAGTGATAACTAAGCCTTCTGTCAACATACTGGTAAAAGTGGGAGTAAACAATTTCAAGTGAACTCATTGCTAGTTGGATAGAAAGCTCAAGGATTTCACCATGACTTGCTACAGCAGGAAAAGTGCTGGCATAGGTAGCCAAATGGCCTAGAGCTCGTACTGCCACTCTCTGTTCAACCCACGTTAACCTCCCCCTCAGAAGTTCAACCAAGGGTGGAATAACCCCAGCATGGATAGCTCTTTCAGCAAATTCTTCCATATTCATTGTGTAGGACCCAATTATATGGGCTGCATAATAAGGAATATAAATATTTTGGTCATGTGATAGCCAACGACGGTTCTTTAAGCCCTTCCATATAAGTGCCGCCATGCATTCAAATATACCCAATTCAATGAACTCAGGATCATTAGGGTGTGCCATAGCAGTATTCCATAGGCCGCTAATAGGGAGAACCTGGCCGTCATCATCCTGTGAGGGAAGTTCCCTAAAGAACTTTAAAATGCTAGCTCTGCGTTTGCTTGGGTTCCCTTCCTTCATTACACAGAAAAAGCATCCTGGGTAGGGACAGTCAGGGGTAACTTTATCCATGTCACAAACTTACAACTTGCTTCTCACTGCACACAGAACCTGAAATTAACTTCTCATCAGGCACTTCACATCATATGCATATTTAAAGATTTGATTCCTAAACAAGAAGAAGGTGAAGAAGAACAAAAGTATCCATTATTAAGCATGTAAGAAGCAAACAAATACAATTATTTCTGCTTGAAAAAAAAGGAACGTGATGATTCGGCATTATATAAATGAAATTTTTGTAGGTTTTGATCCTCCACAATCTGCCCACCCTAGTTGGTGCAATCGTTCTCTCACTGCTTACAAGCATGTTATCGTAAATAAGACAGTATAATGAAGAGAGCTTTCGTAGTCTTATGTTCCTTAAATTTTAGCTTTTTATCTTTTACGAGGCTAGAAACTCAGTCAACCAGAGAAGATGGTAATCAAATTCCCCTTTAGATCTTTGCTAGAAATCATTCTGGATTAGCCGCATCAACAGCACAACTGATATGTCTGTGCCATACTAAAATGTACAAGCAATTTAGTTCATCGCTTCTAACCTAATGTGCAATTTATATTCCTTATGATGCCTATCATGCCACATGTCAATTCAACAAGGCACCAGAACCTTGAAGCCCATTGGACTGTGCACACAATTTAGACTTGCAACTGACTTTACACTCCCAGATTTAAAATGAATGTGGAGTTGCAGGTCACCTCAATAAGGCACTAGATCTCTGGTAAAATGGGAGTTGACCAGCCCATTTGAAACCCCTCCAGTAAATCTTAACCCAAGATGACATATGAGACACCAGCCTCCAGCTGCGCATGGGGCACATAATTAATATCCTCATTCTGCATAACGCAACATAGAAAGGTCAAAATAAAAGGAACTCTATCTTACATGCTTAACCTTCTATTTTGCAAACTTAAGCATCAAAGGGCACAATAGCGAGGGCTTTCTTAATGTGCCTGCACCCAATGCATATTTGTCTGTTACCAACTTGACCTCACCATTCTCAAAATTCTCAGCTTTAACAACCTTGAGTCACACACTTAAAATTATGTTAATTAGACTATTTAGCACTTCATGTCATCCCCATTATGACATGAAAATCACCACTTCATGTGCATACCCCACCAAAGCATGGAAAAAGGCTCAGCCTTATGCACATTTGACACGATTAATTATTCAATCTAGATGGACAATCAATGCCTTTTTTCCTCCCTCCTAATACTCCAACGACTTGCAGGAATTAGAAATTCCTCACAACTTTGCACAACTATAGTCAATAATCTATTTACAGAAACAAAGGATCTTCACACAATTAATTTCATAACAATTAACTTGAATATCAGTTGACAATATTTCATCGGTGAAAAACAAGCATCTGATCACATCCATGCACGGCAGCAAACTGAAGTTAGAATAAACAATGAGATCGCAAGCACATAAAAACAACATATTTAAATGACAATAGGACCCTCATGCAAAACTCAGCCGTAAGAACAGCATCATAAATAATCTTAATTTCTCAAGTCAGAAAAGAAATCCAAGAAATAACCTCAGATTCAACAAAGGCACAAATAGTTGTAAAACAAAAATCATTTTGCTACTAGCATCTCGCATCATTCGATAATCATGCTTAAGCTATTATATGAGTTCAGATACAAAGCACGACAACAGGCAAAGACTAAACTTGCCCATTAAACCTATTGAACGAGCGATTTTAACCAAAAGAAATCTAGCAACTAAACATCAGAAAAGATGTTTATTGTTTTTTGGAAATCACTAATCAAGTTTCACCCTAATGAAGCACATTTCCCCATCAAATAGATCTAAGATAAAACAAGGGCAACTCCAGCATCAGTCAACCAACCATAAAAGTACTAAGCAAGAAGTCCAGACAAACCAAAAGAAGAAAAAAAATATCAGAAAGAAACCAGCCAACCCAAACACTCAAAACAAGCAAAACGAAGAGCAAATGGAGCAATCCCATTTCAAAACCCCATGATCAAATGAAGAAAAAAGATTCAAACTTAACAACAGAACAGAACCCGCAATTTTTTTTTCCAATAAAATTAAAACTGAACCAAGAAATCAGACCCAAAAACGAAACTTTAACTCAAAGTAACAGTGGAGAAAGATTACCTTGAATAAGCTTAAATTGAGGCTGAAAATAGAGTGAAATATGACGAAACCAAAAAGGTTGAATTCAAAGGATTAGGGAGGTCTCTAAAACAACAAAAAGAAGAATGGTTTCTTTTTTAGTTGCCAAAAAAAGTAATCACCTTTAGGGGTCTAAGGTGGGCTTAGAAGAGCATTGAGGCTTTTGGCAAGTTTGAAAAGAAGGGTAACAAAGAAAAAAAAAAAAAAAAAAACCTATACTTCTATAATTAAACAGTAGGCCAAGGGAGCAGCATAGCCACAGTTTGTTATGAAGTAGAGGATGGTCTGGGAATGAATTGATTCTGACAGCAATGAAGGTCTTGTAATGAAATTATTTAATTACAAATTTTTGTGTTGTTTTTGTTCAAATTAATCTTGGATTATTAGCTATCCCCACTTGCACTTTCCTAGCACGCGCTCTGTGGGACAGCATACTGCATCGCTTTTATTTTTTAATATGTTTTTACAAAAGCTCTGGTATGTTTCGGAAGTATTTATGAAAATAGGAGTATAATAGTGAAACGCTTTTAAGATGTGTGCCTGTGAAATAAAAAACAATGAGTCAAAAATATGTTTAAAAAATTTCCGAAAATTACTTATCAAAACAGCTATGCGTGGTTTATGCTATGTATTTATCTGCTCAACGTAATTAACATGATAATATAAATATTGTAGCACATTATATATTTTAGAGTAACTTTTTATAAAGTAATTAACAAAGGTATACATAAATTTAAAATAAAAAGAACCTAAATAAAACGAATTACAGAATAGTTATTTATCATTTGTCTTAAAAAAATCAGTTCGCAATAAACTAAAATACTAACAGTAATGTGGAATTAAGTTTTACTTAGTAAACAATATCTAGAAAAGATTATCAACCAAAAATGATTAAATGTAGAAATTGAAAATTGAAAAGGTGGATTTTGGCCATTAATTAACCTCAAATCATTGTACATCTGTACTTGTACGGTAGTACAAAAGTTTTGTCTTGCAAATAGGTGCGAAAAAGTGCTAAAACCGAACTGAAGAGCGGCGCGTGGGGCAACTGAGTTTCAGAAATTTAAGGCTTTAACGATGAAGAGGGAGTGCGGTGGGAGCCACGCACTAGCCTCCATTATTATTGCAATGCGTCCGCACTATGAATCCATTTTCCCCTATTATTGATTTCCCTCCCGTCTTTTGTTTCTGAATATTTTGTCCAATTTCTTTTGACAAGTGGCTTCTTTTATTTCTGTTTCCGTTGCTACAAAAGTACTTTGAACTTGGGAGGCACAATTGAACAAATTATGTATTCTAGGGGTCGAGAGAAAAGAATTAAATGTAAATAAAAATAAAGAACAAAAAGATTAGGATAAGTGAATGGATCAATGTTGTTCCAGTTTTTAAAAATTTGCGATATTATATATGTTTATTTATATTATCTTTTCAACAGATTATGATCAAACAAAGTATTTAATTAGCGAATTGTATACACGCAGAGAGGGAGAGAGAGACACATACATACACCCAATATTTTAACTATTTTGAGAAACAAATTGTGAGTTGAACAGTTAGAGCTCTGTAACTCCTCTTTAGTGGTCGTGGGTTCGGATCTTATCACTGTCAAATTTGTAAATATGATATGTGTATATTTTCAAGTTTATGAATGCTATCCCTATATATTTTCTCAAAAAGAGTGAAAACTGATGTTCTTTTTCAATAGCCAAGGTAACAAATGAGGTCTTTATATGTTCTTCCTTTTACCTTAAAATACACAATATCTTTCAATTTAATATTTTCTTTCTAATTTGCCAACCATATCATATATGGCAAACCATATCATTGTTTTTGCACTTGCTAGAAAAAAAGAGTGTACAACCGACATGATCACAAAAAGATCTACAAGACAATTTAACACAGAAAATATTATTTTCAAATTATTCTCAATAAACTTAGTTAGAAAAGTGCAAATTCTTCATTATTGCACAAAGAGTTGATCAAGCGTAATATGTTATGTGGCAGCTTCTTGCAGGTATATTTCATTTTGCTAATTTATTCTATAATCATGATATTTGAGAATTGCACAGTGATAATATATTTTATTTGCATAAGAAGATTTTATGTGAAGTGTCATTTTAGCAAAATATTAACCATACCAGAAATTAAAAGATATATCATAGAATTAACTGGTTCGAGATCGATTTCCATTGACGACTACCAATGATCTAACATAGCCATTTCATGGAAGAGACAAATGTTTCATTTTTTTCTTTATTTCAGCTTTTGTTTTTACCAACAAAAAAAAAATCTGACTCGATGTACATGCAGATTCATGCATCTGCCTGTCCTCGCTTTTCCAGATAATCATATTCACATCCAAATTTACTGAACCTAATGATTTTCATTGCACGTCCAGCAACTTTTGAACTTAGTTTTAGCAGGTTATAAGCGTGTTAAAGCCATGATTACTCTTGATCTTTTCTCTTTGGTCATTTGGGAGGAAAATGTATGTGTCAACTCATCGATGTGGCAAATAATCTGATTCTTTGATTCTGATTTTTAGAAATATATTTTAAAAAAATTTCATACACGTTTTTTAATTAACTTTTTATCTTAAAAAATATTTATCGAAAAAAATATTTAAAATTGCTATTTTTAAAATTCACCTAAAAAAAAACTATCCAAAAGAAATTCCATTTAAGAAAAATGGTAACTTCTTGATATCACAAATTCAGAAGTCTTTTAATGGGTAAGAGGACTGTAACGAAGCTTATGACTTGTGTCGTGAACTTCACATCTCTGCAACATCTCTTGTCAATTTCAATCCCTCCCATGAAGAAAGAAAAATAATAATTGAAGACAGAAGCTGCACAGGATTGAATTGAGAATAAAAAATTGTTGCCCTCCAATCATGCAAAAAAGAATGGCTAGGGGGACCTGATCAGGCTCTACACAAGGCAACAAATCTCATAGGTCCATGCTGTATATCTTCTTTCTTTTTGTCCAGATCTTGAACTTGTTAAGATTCAGGTCAAAGGGTTTCCCCAACCATGCGTAACAGGACTGTGAAAAGCAGACTCGTATCAGCATCTTCTTTGTTTAGACTTATATTAACATTACTAGTTAAATGATGTAACCTTCTAAATCACTGTTTACAATGGCAAAATTTCTTCTCCTTCAACCTGTTTATCTGTATAATTTAAGTTAAATCACAAGGGAATTAGTCTTGTCAAGAAAACAAGCTTAACTATCTTAAGAATCTTAATTAGCCTGGATGAATAGGGGTGTTTCCTGTTATAACACTGACCTATATGGAAAGCAATGTTACACACCTTGGACAAGTTATCTATCAGATTAGGCCTGGTCAACCGACAAATAGAATAACATATGTACATCTTCAAAGAGAGAATATAAGGGATAATGTTAGAACTTCTTGATTTTTAACAATTATACTTAGCACCTTTCTAATTTGAAATATTACTCTTACACTGTCTATTCCTGTATATTGTGTATCATAAAAACCCAGTTTGCTTGTATATGCCAAAATAAATAAATAAATAAATAACATATCTCCTAAAATACCCCTTTTGAAACAAAAACAAAAATAAATATTTCAAAACCCCAATCCCATACACCACCACCACATCTACCCATTTCTAACTAACTGTCAAAAACATTTACGCTAGTGACCTTTATCTATTCTTAAAAAAAAAACTACACCAGCATCATCGTCCCTCACAGTTTTTTTCATAACCATTTTATTCTTACCTCACCGTACGCCACAATCAACACAATTCCATCAATCTACCGCTCACTAAAATAATTAAAAAGATTAAAGTTCATCACTTCACAATGCTTGTGAATTACCAAAGTTGACCCTACATCAAAATTACAACAAAAATTTCAAACGCATTGAACAAATTTATTTTTATAGAGCTTATACAAAATAAAATAACAAATCTCAAATATGCACGTTACAAAAGTTCCGCACAGATGCGTACTTCAAATGGTCACTTTGTTTGGACGTAGGAGATTTGAGATTTGTTTGGTATATAATATCCGAAGTTATGAATTACTAATAATTTGGTTTAAGTATTTTGAACTCGTGATTTACGTTCAAAAGTTATTAGGCCAACCTAAACCCGTAGTGTTACAAATGGTATCAGTGCGAATTTCGTGTGATTTCAGCACGGGATGAGACTGGGTCAGTGGTATTGGACATGACTACATAACGTAGTGCATAACTTATTTGGGGCTTTGCAAGGATGCAAAGGCATAAAAGAGGGGTGAATGTGATATCTCTATTTGTAGTCCTACATCGGTGGGAGATATGAGATTTGTTTGGTATATAACATTCTGAGTTATAAGCTATTAATAATTTGGTTTAAGTATTTTGAACCTGTGATTTATGCTCAAAAGTTATTGGGGCAATCCAGACCCAAGTGTTACTAGTTAGTTTTTAGATTTTTTTTAATATTATTGTAATAGTTTAAAGATTATTTTAATAATGCGTATGTAGGATAAAAAAAATATTAAAAAATGTATTAAAATATTCTACATTCATGTTTTTTTTTTTAAAAAAGGTATGCCAGTGTGGATAAATTCTGGTGACATAACACAATGTATATCTTCACACAATATTGTTGTATATTTACGCACAATTTTGTACATCCGCAGCAAAACATTTAAAGCAAAATGTTTAAGACAAATGCATATAAACTGTTGAAGTTAAGACGTATACAGGTGTAAGGTACGCACATTAAATGTTACGATTGTGTGGTTGGATATAAAGTGCAGCTCTTTGCCTCTTCATTTCGTCTATTCAAGTCACTAGATCCCAAACAAAGCAAAAGAGAATCTTGATTAAATTACTTCAAGTTTACCTTCTTTCTATTTGCACAAAAAAAGTTTACCTTCTTTTAGCCGCCGGACCAACTGCCTAGTGATCCGGTCGTGATCAAATCTCATCTGCGATAGTTAGAAATTTAAATTTATAGGTAAGAAAATAGGTAGATTTCAAGAAGTCATACCTCTAATTATGTATAAAAACAGTCTAAAGCTTCACCCAACATAACACTGAAAGTCTTAGAGCTTGTTTTCAACAGTTTTTAATTTTTATAAAAATTAATTTTAAAAAAGTTAAAAATCAGTTGCTCCTTATTTTAGCTTAAAAATTTCAAAAACATAAAAAAAAAACAATTATAAACATCACAAAATAAGTTTTTCAAAAATCAAAAACTAAAATCAGGTAGAATAAACTATTGAGAACAAGTCCTTACCCTACTTGTGTAAGGCAACATACATTTATAATATAAAAGGGATTGCTCAAAACAAAAACAAAAAAAAGTTTACCTTCTTTTAGAGTTCAAACTTCACTAATAAAGTTTGAACAAGATTTTAAACCCATTTAACCTAAGATTGAACATATATGATTCAGATTGACTCGTTATCATCTAAAGGTTTGATTGCAGATTACAGGCCCCAACAATATCTTATCGAAATTCTTGGACCACTATTGATCACAGGGATGCAACACATACCGCAAAACAACCCAACCACCTGAGGATAATGACACATGATCCAATATATATGGCATCAAGACACTGAATCAAAATCAGTATCTGATGTTCTAAAATCACCGCCCGTGAACGTTCAAGCCGTTAATCAATAGATGGTTAATCGAAGTGATCAGATTTCGATTTGGAAAAGCAGAAAAAGACAAGAACAAGGCAAAGAAAATTCTTTTCAACTTCTGCATGTATTCTGTGATGATAGTTAGTTTGAGAGTGACCCAAGAGATGGGGGCTGTCTAAAGGCCCATGTGTATAGAAACGTATTGGCTCTTTCAGAAGTTGGGATTCTACCTAGTTCGGTTGAGCCCAAGAAAGACTTAATGATTATCCTAAAGCCCAAAGCCTCATAAGAATATTAAATTCAGTTGAGAAAAATGCAAAGCTCTATAAAAAAAGATTTTCTTTTTAAGCTATATGAAGAGTATGAATGTCTTTTTCTCCCCTCTCCACCTCCCCCTCCCCCTCCCCCCCCCCCGGCGGGGGTGGTGGGGTGGGGACTTAACAGAGATTCTAAAGTGTGTAAAACGAAACAGAAAAAGATGAGAACTTGGGAGAACCTCACTGGACTAATATTCCTCTCAACGAGAATGAATAGAGGGTCAAACAGTTAAAACTTTACGACTCCATCCAGAGGTTGAAGATTCGAATCTTACCAACCATTACCCCCTCCCCAGTAGTATAAGTTTGATAAAAAAATAAATCCCTCTCAATTAAATCGAGGAGTCTTTAACGTATTCAAATATATCATGTGGTCCAAAAAAATTAAAATGGGAGATTTTTCTCTTAAAAAAATTATAAAAGAGACCCTGAAATTCAAGTCCCACCTATGTTTTTCTGTTCTTGGTTTTTTCTCTTGGGCAATAGGACTCATGGCATGGGCATGGTGCTTTTACTGAAAGCAGAAAAAAACAAAAAGACAAAGTTAAACAAGCATGGCAAACATTTCGGTTTGTACGAAAGCCCATTATAGCTGTGCGTGAGACTTACGTTTCACTCAATTGCCTTTCCCAATAATATATATGGCCACCGACAAATCAACGCGAGCACAGAACCGTCGGTAGCCTTAAATTCTTTTTCGATATTAACCTCGAACACCGCAGTTCCTCCAAGCCCCATTGGACTAAGATACAGCCCATATTTACCGGATTCAAATCTTTTTTTTTATAATTATTTTTGAGATTTAGATTGTCTAATAAAAAATTATTATGTCGTATAATTTCATATTAATATATCACGTTAGTCAAAATTAGACACTATACAAAATTGGGTTGAGCTTTATCGGGATTTGGTGTTGCACTTATTTACGCTAGAAGGAGTCTCCAACTGTTATAAAAAAAAAAAAAAAGGAACAAAGGGTTCGAGAACTAATAATTTGTGATTATGTAATCGATATGTCTGCTAATTCAATTTAATCATAGAGACCTACTTTCAATCGAGATAATCACATTGAGGAAAATTAAAAAAGTGCACTCCAGAATGATTTTCTTTTGACAAATACTCTATTAGGAAAAGGAATGTAACTGGGGAGGAAAAAAAAATAAAGATTTCTTTTTACCAAAAATAACAAATAAAGATGACTAGACTTATTGCCATGGTTTTCGGCAACTAATAACCATTTAAATAATCATCAAAAAAGAAAAAAAAAAACCAAATGTGGCCCGCTTGTATATATATATAAACGACCCCCTATGCGTTTAAAGTCACACTAGCATTTTACTACCAAAAAATGACAAAGTTCCTAGCAATAATGAAAAGAAACCTTGTATGCTTAACTCTTCTTGAGGGACAAAAAGCCAAATAAGCCTTATTAACATTTAAGGAGCATAAAAAAGGGAAATTGCAAGGCTTTATTCATAATTTTTTAATAAATTACAATTGTAAATTAAAAAAAAAACAATTGAAAAAAGCAAATTCTCTTTCCCACATTTGATTCTTTTAAGTACAATTATACCCATAAAATAGGAAAAAATTAAGAAAATGTATTAACTCATTTTACCCTCATCTCCACCTAAGTAAGCTTTCTTCCTCCTATCGGCCCTAGTTAACAGAGAAATCAAAAGAAAACACGTGGCATAAATCGCGTGGATCTTCCAAGTAGTCTTGGGTGGTTGATGCAATACAGCCCTGTGAAACACCGCCATGTAATAATGGAGCCCAACAGCAAAGCCCACGAATGTCTGACCCAGGCCCAACATCTTAGTAGCCAGCCCAGTCTCAGTTGAGAATACCAAAACCAAGTACATCAAAAGAAGCAGCAGGTACAACACATAAGCAAGTGTTTGCAACACTTGTAAACACACGTAGGTGGACTGGGAAGTGGCATAGAGAAACCTCAATGGTTCAAGGCCAGTGAGTAATGAAGAGAGGCATAAAATTGAGAAGTATATGGATAAATAAATTTGGATGAAGATTAAGATTCTTTGGAGAGAAAAATAGGCCTTAATTCTGTTGAAAATAAGGGAAACAAGAATTAGAGGGATCAAAATGAAGGCAAATGAGATAAATGAAGCCATAGTTGGTGCATACTTGTTACCGACTATTGGTTTGAACCCTCTAGTGATTTCTTTATTGGCTTTTGTCAGGTAAACTTTTGAGGTTTTGGATATTCTTTCCAAATCAGGGAGTAGTGTTTCTTGAAATTTGGAGGGTAGGTCTCTGAATTCAGAAACCAAGTCGTCATCATCTTCTTGATCAATCCAACTTGGCAGAGTTTGTTTTGGTGACTTTTCTGACTTGTTTTTTTTGTCAGAGGGCTTGGTTGTATCTGGGCTCTTGGATTTGGACTTGGACTCATTGGTGGGATTCTTGTCCAAAAGGGTTTTAGATTCTTTTGTAGTAGTTGGTTTTGTTGTTTTATTCTTGGCCGAACTTGTTTTGGTTAGATCTGAGGACTTCTTGGCAAGGAGTGAGCTGGTTTTGGTTGAATTTGAGGACTTTGAAGTGGAATTCAACTTCTTGATTGGGATTTTGATGGTGGGGTTTTCTTTAATGGTGGAATCTGATGAGAGCTTGATGAGTTTGGTCTTGTTCTTGGTTGATTCAGAAGGGAGATTAATGATCTTGGTTTGGTTTTTGGTTGCACTAGAACTAGTTTTGATAAGCTTGGTTTGGTTCTTTGATGAGCTGATTGTGGTGGTTTTGACTAATTTGGTCTGGTTTTTAGTGGACAGAATTGTAGTACTACTGGATTTCTTCTTAATTGGCTGATCTTCTTGTTCTTGCTCAAGCATTCTTCTCCTCCTCCCAAACAAGATATTTTGCTGTGACTGGACTTCAGTGGAGGCACAAATGAAGATTGAAGTTATGAAAACAAGTGCAAGATAAAGTACTAGTACCTTTTTGGGACTGAAATCTTGCAGTGGAGCCATATGGTGTACTGAAATCTATGTCCTGTTTTCTGGAGATCTAATGAGGCTGTCAAGATTTCGAAGCCTCAGAAAAATCTAGATTTTGTGCAGATGAAATAAGGTTAGGGAGAGAAGAAAGAGACTATGGTGGGAGACATTAATGATGGATATATAGTTGCGATCTAGTACCCCAGCAGTGTGTGAAAATATTGAACTGAAGAAAAAGGAGGACTTCAGTGCGAAATTATTTAAGAAGATCAGATCGGTCACGTGGCGCAACCAGACAGGTAAGCATCCTACGCGGTTTTAACTTAGGCTGACTCTCTCCTCTTGCTTAAAAAACACACAGAACACACATTGACCCTGCCGTGGATGGCAAGTTGTGCAAGATTGGGTATTGAAACAGTTAGATGGGAATAAAATATAATCATAGGGAATAAAATATAATCATAAGGAATAAGTACTTGGAATTTGGAAGTAATAATGCCGATGAATGGAGGATTTAGGGAGTGGTTTATTTGTTAAAAGTCTGCAACCCATAGCAATCAAGATCTAATGCTCGAAACTGACCTTGTAGTCATCGTTGACAATGACAACAGTAACACCATCGAGTTCAATAATTTGTTTTGGAGGAAAATAATGTCAATTTCCCGAATTATAGTCCATCCAACAAGGGGAAAAAAGAAAAAAAGAAAAAAAAATCAAAGGAAGGAAATAAGTAAGAAAACAACTTTATACTTATATTTGCCCATTTGTCTTCTTCATTTAGATTTTCTTTCCCATAAAATATATTCGTCGAAAGCTCCCGTGAGTCTGTTCATGCTTAAAGTGAAGAGTCGAGTCACTGATTTAATTGACTTAATTTGGTTGAGGTCAAAGTAAACGAGAGAATGAACCTGCCATGATCACAGATCAAACAAGCTCAAGAAGTCATTGCCTCCATTCAATTTTATGCATGCCTCATTTGTCTATCTTTTAGAACTTAATTTTTAATGCGTTACAATGAAGCAGAATTATTTAGTTCAAACACTTATTTGGGTAGTAGCTGTATAGTGTACATAATATTGCTAATTCCTAGAAGTTGTTTGGTCAAAATTTGCACGAATTTGTTAGCTCGATAATTGATTAAATATCCACGGAATTAGGGAGGAAGCACCGTGCGAAGTGCCAAATTTGTCATATAAGCTTCAAAATTGCGCATCAAACTCTGCATCTATTGACTCACATTGCGGAATTTAGATTTGACTTCAAAGCCATAGAACGTGTAGGATTCATATGTTTAATTTAGTTAATTCCAGCAACTTCACACAATGTTTGACTTTCTTTTGTAAGCCTGTCATGCCTAGTAGACTTTCTCTAGTTTCATTCTAACTTAGGTCGGCAAATGTTAGGTAATTTTGGCTACAATCATTGACAATAGACAGTAGGTCAGATGGTTACAAATTTTCTTGTGTACCTTTTTTGTTTGAAAACCTTAAATCTATTAGGAAAGGCTAGATGTCTTAATTACAAAAAACTTCATTATGTGCAGATAACAATCAAATAATTACAAAAATAATCAGTTTTAATTTTTGTTTTGACAATTTTCTTCGATCCATTTTTACAAATGATTTACCCTAAAGAAATACCATAATTTTTTTAGTTAAAACAAAGTGAGAAATCCCAAAACAAAAATTGAAAATTAAACATCATTTGTAATTGACAAATGAACTAGTAATACAATTTACATGTAAATTATGTAATTGGAGCAGAATAATTTGATGTCCAAAAGTATTCCAACCATTGACTAATGGGGTGTTTGGCTTAGGGGAATCAAAGAAATGAATGGGTATGAATTGTAATAACACCCGTTATTGATTATTGGAAAACAACTATCACTATCATTTAATCAAAATGAAAGTGATTAATTAGAGTTTCTATGATTCTGCTCAAAATATTATTCTATCAAACACAGTAACTCTTTTAGGAAAAATGATACTCACTCCATTACTAAACCAAACACGTTAGGGAGAATCATTAAAACTGATACTTGTAGTATGGTTAATGATACTTGTAGTGATAGTGATTGAGAAATATTAACAAAACATTCTCCTGAATTTAGCCATCATGCTTCCGCTAGGAAGAGACCAATAGTTGAAATAGTTGACTTATTTGCAATTACGGCCTTAAGTTTCTGTTTGCTAATTTGGTGTAAATGTGGATTTTTATTTTTTTTTGTTTAGGGCACTCGTTAAATAATCGGGTGCCAAGTGTTAAATTATTTTTAAAAATAAACTTAAATCAGGGAAATTAAGTGTATTAACGACAAAAATTCCTATTTTTATTTCTTCTTCCCCCCTCCCCCCCCCCCCCCCCCCCGGCATTCCCTCCCCTCACTTTTCTCCCTCTGCTCTCTTCGCCTCTCTCTCTTTATCTTTAGGAATGGGGGCCTCCCTAGATTAAAGTAGCTAAGAGGAATGCCAACTGAATTTGGGGCCTTAGCATTTATGACCCAAATGGTGAAGTGTCTTTGACGGTTAAGGAATAGTCACGTTTCCACCTGTCTTTGCAATGATTTCATTAGTCGGTGTATTTTGATCCTCCACCCGTGACCAAAGATTGCAATATTCATAATTTGCACTTAAGTTTTGCTATATTGAGATATTTTACCCCATTTCTTGCTCAATCTGACAAAATACAACGTATTATTTATGTCTCATATTAATCATCAAGCTATTACATATAAAAACAAAATTGCATTTACTAAAACTTAACATTGAGCAACATATATGAATGGAAGGAGAAACTATTCATAAACATTGACATTGCAAAACTAAATTGTCCTTGAAATTTAAAGCACACTTACAAGAAATAACTATATTATAGTAGCTGTTAAATAATGTGCAGAATTGCAGCTTTGTTCCATTTATAGATTGTGATTAATATCAGTTTAGTTCTCATGTTTTAAATTTAACATATTTGGTACTTGATGCATGATGTCATGCTCCTTCCAAATTAATTTCTCGTTTTTCATGTTTTTCACGAATGAAATTTAGTGTCTTCTACCAGGACCATCTCTCAACAATAAAGTACTAAATAGGCTAAACTATAACGTAAGGATTAGATTGAAATTCGCTCACAACTTAATTAAAGGAATGCTCCCTAACTTCATTTTATTTCATTTCATCTCATTTGTTAGATAATAAATTATTGTATGTGTGAGGACTAAAATCATCTCAGCCTCATCCTACATAACTTCGGGAATATTCTCCGGTTGATAACTTCAAACTGGGCAAATAGTCCTTGAACTTCTAAGACAACTGTTGAAGCTCTATCCAGATACTAATTGATTTGATTGACACGACAAGCGTCACCTAAATGCCATAGGTGCCCGACCCACTATTAGACAAGGGTTGCATGCCTCCATCATTTTCTCTCTTTCTGTTGGTATAAATAGTCCACTTGGATTTTATAAATCCAACTCTGCATGTATCCTTCTAAAGCTGACTGATCTCTTTTGAATTAATTATTCACTTGATAATAAATACTTTACTGACTTGAACATTAGATGTACATCAGAAGAGGAGCCTTATCTCGACCTCGTTTTTGTGCAAGTGACGCTAAACTACCAAATCGACCAAGTAGCTCGGTTGCACAGGAGAACCGAAGTCACCCACCACAATATGCAATAACCATGACTATACATCCAAAGTTGCAAAATCCTTATTATATAGAACCTTGCGGTATCTCATTTTGGTTCAAATTCTGTATTTAAATTTTTGGTGTTCAAATATATCTAATATAATGATATGATGTAATTTTATACAGTTTCATATTGATACGATGTAATTTTATATTAAACAATATTAGACACTGATGTAATCAAAAATATCTCTACCTTGTTAGATGAGCTGAGCTGAACTACCTAAAAGAGCACCTGCACCATAGAGAAAATTAGAAACACTGGGGACTAGTTTTCCAACCAACCTCCTATGCTTAAATTAGCTCAGTAATAATGAGAGTGTCAGTGAAACACGTGACAATATGTACCTCATTGTACAAGGAGGTGATGCTTTTATCTTAGTGAAGGGAGAAAAGTATGATGAGATGTGTGATAAGATATGTCATAAACTGAGAACCTAAGATATATAGCTCGATGGTTGTCAAGTGTAGGTTATGTCAGAAGGAACATTGTCATATCCAGCTTCCCTTCTCAACATGAAACCATGAAATGGATCTATCCGAGGAGAATGCTGAGGTTGGGATATGATTGGCCTCTACAGACTCCATAAAAATTTGATAGAAAATTTAGATCAATCTTATTTCCATGTTGAATAAGGACCTTAGGCACGTTGATTGTATATTCTACTTAAGTCCACAATGGAATCTTCAAATGTCTGCATCACAAAGACCTTAAGACACAAGCCATACCATACGAGAGAAAAAGAAAATAACAAGAAGGAGGGGAGAACCTTTCAATTTGGGTAGAGTAGGTTGTATCCCAATCCTTTTTCCCAAATTGTCAAAAAAACACAAAGTTCCCACATCGAACAAGTTGGTTATTAGGGTCTAGTACTTAAGCTCCTGTGGCTTCTCTAAAAGTTACCATGTCTTTTGGAGAGGTTTGTGGGATAAAGTTTAGGTTCTTTTCCATTCCTCCTTTCAATTTGGGTAGAGTAGTTTGTATTCCAATCCCTTTCCCCGAATTGTCAAAAAAAGAAGGAGGGGAGAAAAGGCCTATTCAAGAGTTGAAAATTGCTGAAGCAAGTTGGACGTTGTTGCCGTTGGAGCACATGTGGGTTGCATCATATCCTTTAAGAATTCTGAGGATCCACTTATTTTGATAGTTCACTGATTTTTTATGATAATTGGTGGTGGATTATTAGACTTGTCATCTATTATTGGTACGCAGGCAAAACAAGTTTTTATTGTCAACCGACAATTGAAGAACAGCATCAAGTGGCACCCAGGAACCCCACCCCCTACAGTAACAACTAAAAGGTTTTGAATCATCTTGCATTTTTTTGGCAAAACATAAACAAGATTGCAACAAGATAGCACTGTTGGATTTTATTTGCATTTTTGGGTCACTTGTGCTGCCTCAATCCAGATTAAGATTCCTTCTAATTCAACAAGGGTGTCTAGTTTTTGGTTTGTCAGGATCCTTCACAAAAGGTTGTTTATGTATGCCTAACATCAAACCTTTAACATATTCATGCACATAAACCAGATTATATTTTGTGTGAATATATGTGTTTGGGGTGATGCAACTGGGATGGAGAGGGTCAAGGGAACCATGACCTAATAAGATTGACTATTGCTGGTATTCATTTGGAGGTTATAGGAGTCTAGATAAATATTTAATTGGCCTCCAACAGTTAAATATTCTTTCCCACCCTGGCCTTAGAAAAATGAGGGACAGGCTCATTTATGACTCTTATATTTGTGTAATTAGATTCTACACTAGCACTGTACTACGCTCTTCAATATAATATAACTAGAATTTTTGTTTTCTCCTTTTCTGCTTTTGGTTAAGATAAGTATTTGTCTTAAATATTTCAGAGAACTCATTCTATTAGTTTTAGGACCAAAAAAAAAAAAAAAAAAAAAGAACAATTGTTAGATAGAAACTAATTTGATTGGACTAACAATCTTGTTATCATTTTGCAAATAATTAAGGCCATCTTAACCTCCAAAGAAAATTCAGTTAAAATGTCAACTACACCAAATTTGAACTACTAAATACATCTCTTCAGTTCAAGCTAAATATCTGAAAGATCCTTCCTTTTGTGTCGTGAACATCCCATTAACTATATCGGAAGCTTTTTAGCTACTCCTTTATTCTCATCAATGACATGTGGATAGTCAAATATATAAATGACAGAAGGAAAAAATAAAATAAAATTTACAATGATTAATGATTCTTTGGCCAGCATATCACATGGGACTTCAACGCTGCCATAATCTTTACATCTTCCTTCCCATCTCCTAGTTCTTTCGCAGTTCATACCTTTAGCAGGATGTTGATATTATTATGGGCTGACCCCATAACCCAGGTCTGAATTATTTTTGTTTGTTTTATTTTCTCCTCGGTTTAATTAATCTGGTTAGTATTTAAGAATTTACTTTTGTACAAAATCAAAGAGGAAATAAATTTAGGACGATACAAAATAGTTAAGCAACCAATATAAACATCATTTCATACTAAATAGGTTTGTTTTGGAGCACCTTAGGAGAGTATTTGGAGTTCAAACATTAATTTTTATCGGTTAGATAATATATTTAAGAATAAAATTTCAAATGCTTAAATCCATGTTTTGTCAAAAAGCTGATTCACCTCGAGTTTTTATTAAGCGTGATTTTCAACTGCATATATTAAACCGATAGTAAAATTGTTCATTGAAACTACATGCCATTGAATCGGTGGGATCTACTTGGACCTGTCTTTTGCAATTCATTTCGTGTGATATCATTATTTAGAGAAAAGATATGCACATGAAACAATCTGTAAAGGACAAAGACAGCAAAGAAAGAAATAGGATGCTTTACGCCCAAAGCCCTTTTTGCTAAAAAGCCATGCTTAATTGGTGGATCAATAGCTTGTCCCCCTAACAATTTTGTCTCCGAATGAGCTCATAAAGGCGTCAACGGCAGCTAGAGACTCCTAATCCGAGGTATAAACTACTAAGAAGCTTCTTTTTACATCTAATAAAAAGGGGGAAGAAATTATTTGCAACAATGTAGTATAAACAGTTTGATGTTCTGTGCAAGAAATGTTTGATATTCTACATCACAAAAAGGAGAAAAGAAAGCAAGAAATGTTTGATATTCTACATCACAAAAAAGAGAAAACAAAAGAAGAGTTCAATCTTCACAACTACACAAGTTAAAACAAAAACAAACGGCAGAGTTTGAGTGCACCTTTGAAGTTCAAATGACTAAGATAAGTGGTATGTGGAAAAAAGAAAAGCATCACCTAACAATAACCAATCTCAACCTTTTTTTGATCACCCTAACGGGTGAAGGCCAAAAACTGAGTGTGTGTTGATGAAGCTAAGCCACTGTCACCTTGGTATAATGAAAGAAAAGTTGCTCAAATGAAAGAAAACTAGGCTATGATGTGCTCACATCTGAGTTTGTCTGACGTGGAAGAAGCCTCTTCTCATCATTCTCATCAAGTTCAACATTTTCATCTGCTTCATAATCTATATCAATTACACTCCTTTCTTTTGCCTTGAGTTCATCAGATTCTAAAACGTGAATTTGAGTGTATTCTTCTTCCAGATGAGGATTATCTGTTTCTATCTGTTGCATCTCTGATTCAATTAGAGCATCCATTCTTGCTCGGTCCCTATCTCTTGGATATGTACAATAAAGAAAGGAATAGATGAAACAGCAGATTGCCATTGGAATTCCTATCGCTGTGTAAAGTGCCTTCGCAAGTGCTGCAGCATTCTCTCTATCCGTTTGAATTTCTTGAGAGTTTGTGGATCCGGCCGGAATTGGTTTGTAACCATAAACATGCTGAGCCAAGATTCCAACAACAGGAGGAGCAAACGATGCTAGAATGGACTCAAAGGATCGATCCAGTGCATAGATGCTAGTTCGAGCTCTTTCAGGAACTATTTCTGCAAATATAGGACTGTACAGAAATTAAGAGTGAACTGTTGTATTAAATAAAATAAGGAAGGAAAAAAAAACCTCATACACCCACAAAATGATCATGTCCAAGAGGTAATTCAAGTGCATTGACTTCCGACATGTTATCCCTAGGACACAGGAAGCAGCATATGATATCGTGTTAAGCTAGTTTGATTCACATACACTTCACGAAACCTTCTCCATTCTTGCATCCTTCCTTAAGGACAAGTTTGCATACGTGAATGTATAAGCAAGCCTCAAGAAGATTTATCAACTAAAGTTCTTAAGAAAAATATTTGTAATTGACAAGATTCCTTGAAACATCAGCAGACAAGTGAGAACCATACAGAGATATCTCACAGAGTTAAGCAACAAACAATAAAGAAACCTATATTTAGGTTCCTGTTTCAGTAGAATTAAAGAGGGACATAGGTCTAAGATAGTAAGTGAAGACATAGATTCTAATTACAATACACATATCTTACCAAATGGAGCTTCAACCTGCAGGTTTTCCATGTAAAATAATGGTTACTTTCACGTTTCCAATAGAAAATGAACTTGTTTATTTACAGCATAAACCCTCCATGTCCAATTCAGTCACAGTGAACTTTGCCTGCCGCTCCACCAAACGATGAGGGTCACACTAGATTTCCTCTAGCAACGAAGTTACTTTCCTAATTTCTTTTGAAAAGAAGTTCTATAGATCCATATGTTTCTTGTTTAATCTTAAGAAGGGAATCCCATCCACTAAAAAATACTATCAAGTAGTATAATTAGCTGAACAAGGAGGTTAACTTTATGTTAATGTGGAAGGATAATAAAGGTACGCTACTTTAATCATTCTCTTATGGAAAAACAGAAATATTTTGCTCCTCAGAAACATACTTGTTTGTCGCAACAGCATTCCAACTTATGCAAAATCCCATGATGAACAAAACCAGACCATGTGATAGTGCTGAAGAAGGATCATCCGGCAATGCCAGCAGCAGAATTGCTGCTAAAGGGATGGCCAAACCAGAACTTACTTGTGAAAGAATTATTCTCCCAGCATTAGGTAATCGTCGTGCAAGAAGGTCCCCCATCTTTCCGCCAAACAGTCCTCCAAATGATCCAGCCACAGCAAACAGGGTCCAGAGGAATGCAGTTGTCTTGTGGGAAAAGCCAATAAGCTCCAACCACATGGGGGCAAATGACAGAGATGACCAAGGAAATGATCCAGAGACACCCTGAGCAATCAGTATTTGGAAGGAGGGAATACTTATAACTGCTTTTGCTTCTTTAATTAAGTCCTTCACCTCCAAGCGAAAGGGTTTATGAGGAGCTTGTTTTTTGGGATTTCCGTCAGTGTCAAAAAAGTGGGGATCTTTGGCATAGAGGCCAACCAAAATACCGACTACAACACTTATTAGTCCAACTAGATAGAAAGCAATTCTCCAACCAGGGATTCCCATGAATGATGTTGATGCAATTAACACTGATAAAAGTCCGCCAATGATAGAGCCAAAATTTCCTGTTAGTTGCAGCCATCCAAAAGCTATGCCACGGTTGCTTTCATCAGTTGAGTCAGCAACAAGTGACTGAATAGCCGGTATGACTATGGCAAGTCCTATGCCATTCAAACCTCTTGAAACTGCAAGCTGACAATGTTGAGATAATCATGTATTGAGTCAGGAAACTTAAAGTACAAAAGAGAACACCTTGTTGTTACCATAGGCAATTGGAAACTGGGAAGTAAAAATGCTGTGAGACAGCAGCCAATCCAGGTTTGACTTCAAGAAAAGCCATTCTTATGTTTAGTTCCCTGCTAAGCAAATTCTTGTATGTTCTACTGAGTAATGAGCATGATGCTGTTATCTTTGAAGAGGATGATTAATGTTCCATGTCAAATATGCGACTAATATTTACACTAGACTAGGTATTACCAGTAAATTAGGCTCAATCATTTTGGACCATAAAATTATTTAATTATTCATCTTGTTGCCCTAAACACACAAACCCCATATTATGGACAAATACTAACTTACTGTTAGCTAGAACCGCACACTAATAAGGCTACTCACAAATTAGTGAGACTTGAATCCAGGACCTCTAACTTCTAGAGTAAAACCTTGATTGTTTTTTTTTACCAGTAGTTAAATTAGAAATTAAAGTTACATCAAATAATTGGGCTAAGTCAAGCAATCAAGTAGTAGCCAAAACAGGCGCAATTCATTCGGTAAGAATATGAACACTATATTAATGTAGCAGGATAGTTGAGAAACACATTCCGATCAAATTTGCCAGATCACCTCTTCAATAACTCATTAGTCTGAACCTTCTATTTATGCAAATCTTGATCTGACATCCTAATGTCTTGCCAACTTTTGATTATATCAGGTTTTTCAACAAAGCTACCACATCGTTTAGTGCGCTAGGACCCTTACAATTTTCAAATTAACTATAGAGTTGCAGGCTACTATCAAAATAAAATGTAATTCAAACCAAAATTAAGCAGCACCTAAATGACTATAACAAACCCTGTGATGCACAGCTAAAGTCCCCAAAAAAGAAACAAAATAAAGGAGCCTCTAGTCCTCAACAATAATCCGCTTCGCGGATGCAAATAATTTGTATCTGAAAATATAAGAATGAAAATACAAAATGCACCCTATGTTTTAAAAACTCTACTATTTTCCCTGCTGCCACCTTTTTGTACAAATAGCGTATAGGGAGTTAATTAGCAGGATTTTTAAATGCAAGGAGGCAATTTAAATGTTCCATTCGTATATGGTAAGTGCTACAATTTTCATAGGACTACTTCCACATTATCTTTTCCTTGTGGATACGCTCACATAGAATGATAGAAATGTCTAAATTATCAATCTAGTTACTTTTTCATTACCCAGCTTTCTGAACATCCAATTGAACAAATAGCTACCAGAATCGTAGATTGCACTCCGATATGAAGAGTTATGATGTAAACACGACATTAACATGACATCTTAATTAAAAAATTTGATCCAATCAAATTTTGTCGAATCATATGATTTAGAAGCCGGACCACGACTAATGCGCAACCGCATAAATGACTTGACAAAATTTGATTGTATAAAATTTTCCACACAAGCTACCGCATTGGAACACAAATTACCATTTTTGCATAGTCATTGAACCATTAACCTTTTCATATTTCCACAGTCAAACTCCCTTCCCATTTTGGAAGCACTCAACATACCACTACAACAATCAAGATACTAACCACAAACTAATAATGATCTAAAAATCTAATCATCAAAATCCCATGAGCATTAATTAAAAGATGAGAGAATAGTCAAAAAAAAGTTGAAAGACCTGAAAAAAGGTGGAAGAAAAACCAACGAGAAAAGTAGCAGCAGCCCAGAGAAAAGCCCCCAGAGCAATAACATGGGTGCGATTATGGCGGACAGCCAAGTAAGTTGCAAGTGGGTAGCAAGACGATTGCACTATGGATCTGAAGAGGGTAAGTGATCCCAGTCCAGTCGGGTCAGTATGCAAGGCAGCACCAACTTCTTTATAAACTCCTGGCAGTAAAGATTCATCAGCTCTTTCCATAATTCCAGAAAGATTCACCAGAATGAGAGTCAACGTCTCTGATTTCATCCCCTTCACCCATTTCAGCAACTCCATCTTGGATGTTTGAATGGCTGAAGAGTTGGGGTACCGGGCTAGGGGGAGTCACTAGGACAGAGGAGATGTGGGAGGAATTCTCGTACCGTGTAAATCCTATGTCCTCTGTTGTTGGAGGTTTCGGTCCGAAAATGATACCGTGTGGAAAATTGTGAGAAGAGAGCGTGGGACCTGGATGGAAAAGTGGGACCAGCATTGGACACTTGTCAAGAGGGTAATTGATTATGATTGGCATTTGCTACTTGGAACAGAGGATATGCTTGGAGGAAAAACGCGTTACTGGTTGTGGAAGACACAGACCAAAATCCATTGTCCTAAATTTGGAGGTTGAACGAACCAAAGTCACTGCTAAGAATTACTCCATTGTTTCACGTCATTATTTAGCAATTAAACTATTTAATAATAGTATGTTAATGTTGATAATTGTGACTGCGCTATACAATCATCCTATAAGGTCACGTTCAATTATCTGCTTTATCATATCTTGAACTATGAATAACTAGAATTATCCGGGAACGCATAAAGGGTCGAGCGGTTAGAGATCTACGATTCTACCTCAGATATTGTGGGTTCAAATCCCACCATTCTCCCTCCCCATATGTAATAGTATAAGTTGATAAAAAAAAATTATAATTATCCAATCTAAAGGATTGTAGAGATTCAATTACCTAATTAACCAGCAATCAACTCTTCTATTACCCTCCTAAATAGAGAAAGTAAAATTCATTAATGAGAATTGCAATTTTTCTTAATTATAATAAATTTAGTAGTGAAAATATAATAAATATAGTAGTGATGACACCGATTGTTAATGTTTGGAAAATAATTATCACTGTTCTTCTATTGACGAAAGTGATTAAGTGTGTCTCTATGATTACCCCAAAATATTATTCTATCAAATTCATAATCTTTTTGGGAGAATGAAACTTATTTCATTACTAAACCAAACAGGTTGAGTGTAATCGTCAAAATCTGTACTCATAATAAGGTTAATGATATTTATAGTGATAGTAATTGTTTGTTTAGTTTTTTTCAAATTTACAATCTAAAGTTTGGATATTTCGTTAAGAAAAAGACAACTAAAAAAAAAAAATGATAGAAGATTAATTATTACTTATATACGTGACACTTCTAATGAGGATGAGTATGACATTAATAATGAACTAAGGTTTTAAAGACTATTATCGTGTTTAACTTGGGTTTGATATTTTAAAAAGCTTAAAAAATGTATTTGAATTTGGTGGTTATGAGTTTGATCAAAATGACAAATTGAATTGTTAGAGCCAAATTCAAGCCAAATACCCAGAAAACTTTATTCTTGCTTCACCCTGAATGTGTGCCAAGGATGACACATCACACCTATAGAATACATACAATCAAATAATAAAACGAAGGGCAAATTACCTCTTGTATTGAGAAAACACACAAATTATCCCTTAAATTAGTAAAAGACAATTTTTTTTCCTTCTATACACAATGCTTTGACAATTGTCTCTTTTTTTGTGCTAAAATCTAAAGATCTTGTACCAAATTTACCCATGAATGAGTAGAACAAAATATATAAAAGAAAAAGAAGTCTTAAACAGAATAACTAAAAAAAAAAAAACAGGTCAACGAAAAATAGAGCGATGTTTTGCTTGAAACTTTCATGGATTGCAACAGCAATATTGGCCTGAAGTAGTAACCTTATTTTTTATTTATATATAGCAAATCAATAAGTATAGCAATAGTCAAAAAATTATAAGGACAAATTTGTCATCTAAATTTTAGTAGCTAAACTTCAGGGACAAAATCGTCAATTCAAAAGTGAAGCGTATGTAAGGGGGCAATTTGTTAGTAAAGCAGGGATAATTTGTGTGTTTCCTAAATACATAGGGTAATTACTGATTTAACATTACAGGATACATTTTGAAATTTTCCCTAAAACGAAACTGACAATTAGTCACTTATTTAGGTAAGTGACTGTATTATGCGTATACGTCCAATCAGTACTTTCTCAACTGAGGGGAGATTTTTAAATTTGGGACTCAAAAACTGAACCTTCCCAACTGACTTGTTTTTCTATGCTTTTTCTTTGATGGATTACGGGATCGATGTGCCCTTGAAAGAAAAATTCGTTACATAAAAGCAAACTCCAATTTCGATTATAACTAGTTTTTGTCCCGTGCATTAGGCCCGGGGTATTATTTACTTGATATATAATAGATAATTAACCTTAACGGATACAATGTATTTAATAGTGCTAAAAGAAAAGACAATTAAGGAAGTGTGTGTAATTGACATCCCAAGATATAAGGCTAATTTGTGTCATTCAATATTGTTTAGAACTTGATTTTAGGATTTATCTTAAGAATAGTTGTATAAACGTAGTACTGCCGATCAATTATTACCTAAAAAGCACCTCTGCTTTCATAAGTTTAACATGTATATGTGGCAGGAAGGTAGACCATCCATTTGGCACTCTATTATCTTGTCCAAATCAGCTAAATTACCATAAAAATAAATGAACAACGTTTTATTATACATAATGTGATATGATTTGATTGTATTATTCTAGAAGATTTTGCAGACAAAGTAAAGATATTCATTTATGAACAGATAAAAAGAAAATCTATTGCTTGAGAATAGTGATCTGCTCATACTGGTGAGATTGACACAATACTAAGCAAAACTTTTCTCTAAAACACGAAAAGGAATTGACCTTTTTATTTTAATTAATACTTTCCACTAAAACGCGAAAGGTATTGACCATTTCTTTAACCTTTTTTTTTTTTTTTTAAAACCAAGACCATTTCTTTAACTTGACAGGTAGAATTAAAAAATACAGAGAAAACGGACCTCATTTCGGGCATGATAGCTATTGGGCTAAAAAATTAATACGTTCCTATGGTGGGCTGTTTTCTAGGATTGAGCCGTTTTCCTGTTCGGTTATTTATTTTTGGGCCTCCATATTCTTTTCTCTATGATTTCTTTAGATTCTGCGACCGTTGGTTCAAAATTCACCATCTCCCGTGGTTATAGTGGACCAGGTACTGTTTGGATTTTTTTTTTTTTTTTTTTTGGGAAATTTTTTGACATTGTGTTTAAATTAGCGAAATTTGTTTTGAACAATAGTCAAGAAAATTACTGTTAAAATTCTTTGAACAACAGTTGATTGACATGACTTACCTATACAACCGGACAAAAGAAGAAAACGTGTCAGTAATTAAAAAACAAAAAGAAAAAGAGAACAGTAGAGATCATAATTGCTGTTGTGTTATGTTTCTTATTTCCATCAAATGCTAGTTACATCTTCAGTATCCGATGCCAGTGTTCGGTTTTTTAAATCTACTTCGATTGCGGCTCATATTAATTGTCGCATCTTTTTTTTTTTTAATTTTTTCAAAATCTATCTTTTAGCCACAATAGGGTTAAAAAGTGTCAAAGTTGTTAGAAACTTTTTTGAACTATTTAAACACTTTTCCATAATAATTAGTCACTTTTCAAACAAAGTCAATTCAAATAAAACAAATTCACAATCCAAACAATTTTTCACAATTTCAAAAAGTCAACAAAAACCTCTAAATAGTTATTCTGAATAATTTTCTAAATAATTCATGTCTAAATGGAGCCAATATTTTCTTAAAACATAATGCTTTGTGACTGTTGGGACAGTTAAAATATCAAATTATGCATTTTGAAGAGGTACTTCTTTAAAGTTAATCGCAACAATCACAAAGCAATGCTAGGGAAGTGTCCATTCAGTTTAAAAGGTATCTAGTCAATTGAAAAATATTCATTTGGAATGAAAAGGTACCTATTCATTAAAGATGTATTCATTAAATTTGAATGGATATCGTTTTATGAAGGATTGTCTTTCTCAAACATGACCATGCAATAAGAGATACCTATTCAATAAACATGACCATACAGTTGAGATACCTATTCAATAAAGTTGTATTTCCGAAAGACATGACTAATCATTTGAGGTGTTTGAACATTATAAATATAAGTGTACAAACATGTAAATGGATACAGTTTTGATACCTTTGAAGCTAGATATTTTTGCCTTATTGTTTTGCACAAAACAAAACAAGATGTTCTTTAAACATTCTTTGGGAGAATTGCTTTATATTGTTGTAAGGAAATTCTGGTTGGCTTTGTTATTCGTAGAGGGAATTGCCACAAACTCTGTAGCAACAGAGTGAGGGCAAATTTTCTCAAGGAAAGTGATTCATCACATCAAAGCCATTGTGTAATTTTGTTATTATGATAATCTACTTTCATCATGTTCTTTCCCCAACAATCTTGAGGAAATTTTATTACATCATGAAGAGCACAGTTCAGATAATATTCTAAATAGGTTTTTCGAGTATGATATCATCAAGTTGGATTACTTTGATGGCACAAGTTTCACTCGATAAAAAGACAAATTAGTTTTTGCATATGGATTTGGCTCTTGGCAGATGATCTGCGAAAGATTCCGAGACCACTCGACTATGATTCTGAAGAAATCAAGGCAAATTAATAGTAAGTTATTACTATGTTTATTTTTATTTGTGCCGTTATAGTAGCATGATTGATCAAGTTCTATTTTAGCAAATACTTGTTTTGAGAACATAAAATGATATAAATTTTATTTCTCTTATAACACATTGAAATGTAAGGGTGCATTCATAATGATATGTTGGACCTAGTATGTATCGAATTCATGTAGAATTTTGAAGTTGGTTTTTTTTTTCGGTTCTTGAATTTAAAATTAAACAGTATAAAATGACTTTACATAAAAGCTAGCTTGTATTAAAAGAAGTAGGAAAATGCTTCCTTGTTGAACCAAGAAGTATGAAAACCATATACAAAAAGAAAAATCTAGTCCAAGTTTTTCTTGATAAAGTCTTTGAAAAGAAGACTTATAAAGCAAAAATGAACTATATGGATAGTCGTGCATTGTGATTAAATGAGTTAAAAAATTACAAGAGTTGTGTCTTCTTGTTAAGAGGGGTTGTGTTTTTCAATGAAGTGACACTTTAAGAGTTGTGGCTTTTAATGGAAGGGATATATCTTTAATTAATGGAAGTCAATTAATAAAAATGAAAAGAAGTGTCATTTCAATTTAAAAAAAAAACACACACACAAGTAAAAGTGTATAATTCTTGACAAATAGACACAATGTTTTATCATCAAGAGAGATCACTTGGAATTGTTTGTTTTTTATTTTCATTTTCTAGCAGGGTGTGATTTCTTGAAAAAACACAAGGAATTCAACATATAATAGATTACACCAAATGGATTATAAAGCAATATTCTTAAAGAAGTGATCTGGACAAGGAAGTATGTATGGAACAACCCAAGTACTTCCCGGTAAAGAAAAAAAGTTTGCAACTTAGTTAAATCCTTACATAGTTTAAAGCAAGTTTCAAACAGTGACATGAGAAATGTGATAAAGTTATTTTATCAAATGGCTTTAAACACAATGAAGGGGAATATTAAATTCACCCATGACTGTAATAATATGTTTATGCATAGATGACCTATTAGTCATATGAACTAATATGCAAAGAGATAATGAAACTAAAAAGTATCTAATTACTTAATTCAAAATGAATTATATGGGAAAAGTTGATACTATATTATGGATCAAAGTTAAGAATATAATGAGGGTTATATTTTGTGTCAATCACATTACATTGACAAACAAATGTCCAAATTTGATTGTTTGGAAATAAAGGGAGTCAGTACCCTATTTGGTGTTTTCAATAAACTCGTGAAAATTCAAGAAGGCCTATTAGTCAGTTAGACTATGCAAGTATAGTTAGTAGTTCAATAAATGCTATAGATCTAAAACCAATGTAAATTGCCAAAGATAACGGAAACCTAACCCTTCTTGTTGCTCGGCAATCTTAGAGGTTTATTAGGTAATAACAAGTTATCATTTGGCTATGAGCAAGTACTAGTGACTAAATAAGAACTTATAAAAAATGGAGGTGGAATATCTATTATTCTTTATGTAAACATGTTCAGTGTAAGAAAAAAGAAGTCTAATTATAAGACTTCAAAAATTGACTTCACTTATATGAACACATGAAGTGATGCCACTTCTATCAAAAGTTACAAAATAAACTTTTGTAAGTGTTCATGAAATCGGGAGGCAGCACAAGGCCATAATACGGTGCTAAAGCTCACGATAAATGTTTAAGAGAAAAAGGTAAGATTTGTGTGTAGAATTATTTTCGATCTTGTTACATAGGAATTGTGGTTTAAAAGCTTAAACTTACCATCAACTTCAACAGGGTTTTGAAATGATTATACTATTAATAAATTTAATTCGAAAGGCACCTATTATATGTATAAATTTTAATTATGTTTTGTTTGATTCATCACTAGCTATACCGGACAATGAATACATTAATCAAGCATAAGATTAAAAATTGTCACCTCAATTTGCGACTTGCCACTTGGCTGAGGAAATTGGATGGGTGCCAACGTACTCATTCAATACTCAATAGTATGTAGTAAGGAGAGCATCACAAGCCTAGGTTCGTGGCAGCAGTGATTACATCCACACAGATGAGGGCAGTCGGTGGAATAATGCCTTGGACCCGTTCATAACTCGGTGGGCCTCTTGTGAGTCCCTTAGCACCTGTGGTAGATGTGAATGAAAGTGGACCACACTCATGGATCCGATTCCCCAGTGTCCACCTAATTATTTTTTGTATACAAAGCCTTCCAATCATGACACGTCGACGTCCTAATCGTGGACCAATAAGAACCAGTTGCATGGTTACTTCCCGCCTCAAGCGTCCTTGTTTTTTATTTTTATTTTTGGGAGCTGAAATTGGATATAAATGAGCTCAATGCTCATGTAAGCATGAAGTCGTATTGTTTCTTTTCTATATTTATTTATCCAGCTTAAATTCCTAATTTTCTTTTTCTCTAATACTACTATTACCATAAAAAATGCAGCTAAATTCTTAACCCATTTTCATAAGTATCAAGTTTTCTGGTTTCCATTCTAGAGTAGATAAAAATTGTTTTGGTAGAAAATTGGTATTATTTAGAGAGAATTACCAAATTTTCATTGCTTGCAAATTTCGATGATTATGAGAAGCATAAAAAAAATTTCAGAATTTCCAATATGAATTATTTATAGAAATAAATATCTTGTTTTACAATCCGTTAATAGGTGATTAGTACATTCTAATGCACTCATTTAGAATAATAGCAAATGAAAAAAGAATTATGTAATTATGCGTACAAATGGTACAATAGCCTATATTTATTGGCTTACAAATACATTGAGCCTATAATGCACGACGAATTATGCTACATTGTATATTAAATGTAGACAATAATAAATCAAAGTAATCTAACCGAAATTAGAAAAGATTAACCCAATCATGAATATTGTATTTATCTATCTATCAATCAATCATTTAATTGGTGGACAAGATATTTACATTAACAGGTAAAAAGAAATATGATTTATAAAAAAATGCATGTTAAAAATTAAGAAACCAGACACGAAAGGAATAGTCAAACAATATTTGGAGAAAAACATCAAAATTTTGATGAAATTTGAAATGTTTATTATAAATTTATTACTGAAGAAAGTAATCTATTTTAAAAGATTTTGGAAAACTACAATTACCTCCACCCAAATTTTGGCTAAAATGAGTTTGTTGAAGTGACATTTGCTTTTCTACGTACATATCGGTATATGTTTATCCATGTGAGCTTCCTATCTAGTATCTTTGAGAAAGGTAGAAATTGAAACAGAGAAAACTGGATGGAATCTCTATGATTATGATAATGTATAAAAAGTTTACACGATTCCTTATAGATTTTCTAATTGGTTTTTATCATTTTTTTTTCTGGTTCATTGAATTCTGATAAGTCTACCACGAGGCTTTTCTTCACGAACTTCTTTAGATTATTTGATTAATTGATTTCATCTAATTTGCTCATACAAGACACCAGGAGTAAATGTTTCAAAGCCGCCACCTCAACAAAAATTCGCCAAAAAAAAAAAAAAAGAAAGAAGAAAGAAATAAGGGAAAAAAGGGTGGTGGAGCTGCTACAGCCAGAAACCAATTGAGATGATGAAGAGAGACAGGGATGGCCTTCTTTGCTTTTATAATAGGTCCAACTTACTTCTGCACATCCTTTCTCATTAAACGTGATTTTCAACTGTTTATTTAAAAGAATCCTGTTTGATAGAATATTGTGCTCGACTGACAGTACAATGCTCAAGTGAACCCAAATATCTAATGCCATAATGTTGAATCGGTGGGGGGACTATTTGGAGCTGTCTCCTGCAATTCATTTCGTGTGATGATATCATTATTTGGCGAAAAGATATGCACACGAAACAATCTGTAGAGGATAAAGATAGCCAGGAAAAAAATAGGATGCTTTACACCCAAACCCCTTGTTGCTAAACCCGTGTATAATTGGTGGATCCATATCTTGTCCTCCTAACATTTTTGTGTCTTGGAATCAGCTCAAAAAGGTTTCAACGGCAGCGAGAGACTCCTGGTCCAAGGTGCTAACTGCTAAGAAGTTTCAGTTGATTAATAAAAGAACAAAAGGGAAAAAATGGTCTGCAAGAATATGCTATAAACAGTGTTGATGTTTAGTGCAAGAAGTGCTTGATATTCTAGATCACCAAAAAAGAAGAGAAAAGAAGAGTTCATCTACACAATTACAGGAGTTAAAATAAAAAACAAAATAGCTGAGTTTGACTGCACCTTTGAAGTTCAAGTCAATAAAATCAGTGGTCGGTGGAAAAAAGAAAATCAGTGGCATGTTGATTACCCTAACCAGTTAAAGCCAAAACCGATTGTTTGTGTTGAAGAAGCTAAACCACTGTTGCCTTGGTATAATGGAACAAAAGTTGCACAAACGTAAGAAAATTCGGCTATGATCTGCTCATTTCTTAGTACGTCTGATGTGCAAGAAGCCTCTTCTCATCATTTTCATCGAATTCAAGGTTTTCATCTGCTTCATAATCTATATCAGTTACACTCCTTTCCTTTGACTTGAGCCAATCAGATTCTAAAATGTGAATTTGAGTGCATTCTTCTTTCTGAGGGGGATTATCTGTTTCTATCTGTTGCATCTCTGATTCAATTAGAGCATCCATTCTTGCTCGGTCCCTATCTCTTGGATATGTACAATAGAGAAAGGAATAGATGAAACAGCAGATTGCCATTGGAATTCCTATCGTCGTGTAAAGTGCCTTCGCAAGTGCTGCAGCATTCTCTCTATCCGTTTCAATTACTTGAGAGTTTGTGGATCCGGCTGGAATTGGTTTATAACCATAAACTTTTTGAGCCAAAATCCCAACAATAGGAGGAGCAAACGATGCTAGAATGGACTCAAAGGATTGATCCAGTGCATAGATGCTAGTTCGAGCTCTCTCAGGAACAATCTCTGCAAATATAGGACTGTACAGAAATTAAGAGTGAACTGTTGGAGCAAATAAAAGTAAAAAGAAGAAAAAGCTCATACACCCATAAAACGATACCAGAAGTAGAGCAGGTGCATTGACTTCCGACATGTTATTTCTACGGCACGCAGGAAGCAGCATATGACATAGTATTAAGCTAGTTTGATTCGCATGCACTTCATGAAACCTTCTACGTTCTTTCATCCCTCCTTCTGGAGGACAAGTTTGCATGTGTGCATGTATAAGCAAGCCTAGAAAAGATTTATAAACTAAAGGTTCTCAAGAAAGAAAATATTTGTAATTGACAAGATTTCCTAAACTATCATCAGATAAATGAGAAACATACAAATATATATCCCACAGAGCTAAGCAATGTAGAATAAAGGACCTATATCTAGGTTCCTGTTTCAGTAAAATTAAGGAGGTACATAGGTCTAAGATAATAAGCGAAGATAAGGATTCTAATTACAATACCAATATCTTACCAAATAGAGCTTTAACGTGCATTATTTCCAAGTTGTAAAATAACGGTTTTCTTTCACGTTTCCAATAGAAAACGAACTTGACCATTTACAGCATAAACTCTCCTTGTCCAATTGAATCACAAGGAAGTTTGCCTATCGCTCCACCAAATAATGAGGGTCACACTATATTTCCACTAGCAAAAAAGTTGCTTTCCTAAATTCTTTTAAGAGGAAAATTTTACAAATCTATGTGTTTCTTGCTTAGTCATAGAAAGGGAAACCCATCTAATCAAATTACTATCAAGTAGGATAATTAGCTGAACTAGAAGGTCAACTTTATGTTAATGTGAAAGGATAATAAAAGGATGCTATTTTAATCATTTTATTATAAAGCACACAGAAATATTTCGCTCCTCAGAGACATACTTGTTTGTCGCTGGAGCATTCCAACTTGTACAAAATCCCATGATGAACAAAACCAGTCCATATGATAGTGCTGAAGAAGGATTATCTGGCAATGCCAGCAGCAGAATTGCCGCTAAAGGGATAGCTGAACCAGCACTTATTTGTGAAAGAATTATTCTCCCAGCGTTAGGTAATCGTTTTGCAATGACGTCCCCCATCTTTCCACCAAACAGTCCTCCAAATGATCCTGCCACAGCAAACAGGGTCCAGAGGAATGCAGTTGTCTTGTGGGAAAAGCCAATGAGCTCCAACCACATGGTGCCAAATGACAGACCTGACCAAGGAAATGATCCAGAAACGCCTTGAGCAATCAGTATTTGGAAGGACGGTACACTTATGACTGCTTTTGCTTCTTTCATTAGGTCCTTCATCTCCAAGCGAAAGGGTTTATGAGGAGCTTGTTCCTTTGAATTTCCATCAATGTCAAAAAAGTGGGGATCTTTGGCATACAGGCCAACTAAAATACCAACTACAACACTTATTAGTCCAACTAGATAAAAAGCAATTCTCCAACCAGGGATTCCCATGAATGATGTTGAGGCTAATAGCACCGATAAAAATCCACCAATGATGGAGCCAAAATTTCCTGTTAGTTGCAGCCATCCAAAAGCTATGCCGCGGTTGCTTTCATCCGTTAAGTCAGCAACAATTGACTGAATAGCCGGTATGACTATGGCAAGTCCTATGCCATTCAAACCTCTTGAAACTGCAAGCTGACAAAGTTGAGATAATCATGTATTGAGTCAGGAAACTTACTGTATAAAAAAGAACACTTATTGTCACCATAAATTACTGTCAGGCTAAAACATACTAACGAGGCTACTCACAAATTAGTGAGACTTGAATCAAGGACTTCTAACTTCTAGAGTGTCAACCTTGATTGTTTTTGACCAGTAGTTAAGTTAGAAGTTCAAGTTACATCAACTAAGTGGGCTAAGTCACCCAATCAACTTCAATCAAGTAGCGGCTGAAACGGGCGCAATTTATTCTGTAAGATTATGAACACTCTATTAATTTAACAGGATAGTTGCAAAAAACAGTCGCATCAAATTTGCCAAACGACCTCTACAATAACTCGTTAATCTAAACTTTCTATTTATGCAAAACTTGGTCCCACTTCCTAATGACTTGCTGACTTTTGATTAAATCAGTTTTTTCAACTAAGTTACTTCGTTTTCTGGTGCTAGCACAAATAACTTCTAATTCAAACATTTTTTTGCCCAACAGTTTTCGAGCCACTAATTTTATCATTACAAGAATTTTCAAATCAACTACATAGTTGCAGACTACTGGCAAAACAACACGTAAATCAGATCAAAATTAAGCAACACCTAAATGATTAAATCAAATCCAGTTGCTGCATAGCCCATCTCCCCAAAAAGGAAACAAAATGAAGAAGCCTCTGATCCTCAAAAATTATCAGCTTTGCAGCTACTAATAATTGAACAATTTAAATACAATCAAAAAACAAAATGCCCCCTATGTTTAAAAAAATCTACTAAGTTTCCCTGCTGCTACATCCTTGTAAAACTAGCGAATAGGGGGCTAAATAGCAGGATTTTTAAATGCAAGAAGGCAATTTACATATTTCATTCTTATGTGGTATGTACTACAATTTTTATTGGACTACTTCCACATTACCTTTGCCTTTTTGCCTATGATAACACAGAATGTTTGAAATGTCAAAATTATCAGTCTTGTTACTTGTAAATTTCTATCACCTAGCTTTCTAAAAATCTAATTCAACCAATAGCTGCCAATATCATGGGCTGCACTCAGATGAGAAGATTTATGGTATAAAAACCACATTAACATGAAAACTTAACTAAAAAATTCGATACAATCAAATTTTCCTCCCAAGCTACCACATTGGAACACAAATGACCACATTTGGAGAGTCTTTGGATTATTAACCTTTTCCCACTTTCACAATCAATCTCGCTTCCAATTATGGAAGCACTCAACATAAAACTACAACAATCATGATACTAACAACAGACTAGTAATGGAGTAACACTCGTAATCCAAATCAAAACGGCAATACATGAATGATCTTATAACCTATTCATCAAATGCCATGAACGTTAGTCAACAGGTGAGAGAATAGTAAAAAAAATGTTGACTGACCTGAACAAAGGTAGAAGAAAAACCAACGAGAAAAGTAGCAGCAGCCCAGAGGAAAGCCCCTAGAGCAATAACATGGGTGCGGTTATGGCGGACGGCCAAGTAAGTTGCAAGTGGGTAGCAAGAGCATTGCACAATGGATCTGAAGAGCGTGAGTGATCCCAGTCCAGTAGGGTCAGTATGCAAAGCAGCACCAACTTCTTTATAAACTCCTGGCAGTATAGATTCATCAGCTCTTTCCATTATTCCAGCAAGATTCACCAGAATGAGAGTCAACGTCTCTGATTGCATCCCCTTCACCCTTTTCCACAACCCCATTTTAGATGCTTTATTGGCTGATGAGTTGGGGTGGTGGGCCGGGCGAGTTGACTGGGACCGAGGAGATCTGGGACGAATTCTAGTAGTGTGTAAATCTTAAGTCCTAAGTTGTGGTGGGGGGCTGCTTTTGTCCGAAAGTGACGCCAATACCATGGGGAATTGCGAGCAGAGATTGTGGGACCTGAATGAAAAAGTGGGACCAGATTTATGAATGGAGGGTAGCTGATGATGACTGGGAGTTGCTACTTGGAAGAGCAGGGGCGTAACGAATCAAACCGGATTCGAATATTATCGACTTTAAGCTTGAGTTTGTTAACATTATTATTGCTTGAGATTGAATTCGAGCTCGATTGAGTTTGTAATTCGAAACTCGAGCTTGACTCATTAATTTTAGAGAGAGTTCGAGCTCGACTCGTTAATTTTAAATAGGGCTCGAACTCGACTCGTGATCGCTCGTACAAACACAATCAAGTTCGAACTCGAACTCAAAATTCTTATATAATTGGTGTGGATAAATTAGTAATTTTATGTATATAACATTTAATAATTATATTTCGAGTTGCTTGAACTCACTTTTATTACTCGAATTCGAATTCATTTAATATACGAGCTGCTCGAACTCGACTTAAACTCGGTTAATACCGAACTCGAGTTGAACAGTAGACCAAACTCACGAACTACTCAGTTCGTTAAAGCCCCTAGAATAGAGGATATATTGAAACTTGGAGAAAGGTAGGATTACTTGTGAAAGACAAGAGACCTAAATCCATTGTTGCACTTTGTTGTTCTATTGTAAGGGAATTTGGATGATGGAATTGGAAAGATTTGTCACATGGTACGTCACTAGCATTAGCTGCTTATATATCATTTTTATATAGAGAGAAAGTAAAGATATTCATTTATGAACAGATAAAAAGAAAATCTATTGCTTGAGAATAGTGGTCTGCTCATAATGGTGAGATTGACATAATCCTAAGCAAAACTTTTCTCTAAAACACGAAAAGGAATTGACCAAGCGCACGCGCGCACACTCACTCTCCACTAAAAGACGAAAGGGATTGACCGTTTTCTAACTTGACTAGTAGAATTCAAAAAGACATTGAAGACGGACCTCAGTTGTGCATGACAACTATTGGGCTACAAAATAAATATGTTCCTCCGGTGGACTGCTTTCTAGGATTGAGCCGTTTACGCGGTTAGTTTCTTTTTGGGCCTTTGAATGCTATTTTCTTTGCTCTCCCGTTTGAACGGTTGTTTTTTGAAATATATTTTAAAAAATGTTACTGTATTAGTTTTAGAATATTTTTTCGATAAATATATTTTTGAGATAAAAATTATTTCAAAAAATGTGTTTCTAGAAAATACAACCAAACAAATTGAGCTCAAGTTAGAATATGCAATGGGACAAAATTCGTTATGTCCCATAATTACAGTGAAGAACACAATATTTTCTCAAAACATGGATACTACAATCTATAAATACTCAATTGATACCAATCAATTAAAAACTCGTGATTCTTTGAGTATTGTTTAGGTGGTAGTTTAGTTTTATCTTTTATATGTTTTTACAAATATATTTATCACGATAAAACATGTTTTGTTTTTAGATTTATAAGTGTGGAAGTTGTAATTTAATAATATAGTGAGTCTGTTTACAGTTGCGTATAATCAGCTGACTATATTTGTTTTCAAGTTAAAATTATTTTCAAGTGCTCTCATTTATTTATTTACTTTTTAGTTTAACGCTTTCATTTTATATTAAGGCGAAAAAGCTAATTGTGGAAAAGGAGCCATTGAATACATTTTGTCTATATATTTTAGCTTTCCAAAGCATTTACAAACAATCAGCATAATTTTAATGTTTTCAACGGATTATTTAATCATCTTAATTTCATAATCAGCTTAGAGAAAAACTAAGTTCCGTTGATTAACATACTATAGTATGCAATTTCCTTACCATTCATTGCTACACAAAACAAAAAATAATAGTAACTCATGCAGCTATCTCACTCGCTCACTCACTTGCTGACTTACCCAATAGTGTGTAGTGAGGAGAACATTAAAAGCCTTGGTAGGTGGCAGCCGTGATTACATCAATGTTTTCAGAACTAGACTGGCTAATGAACTGGAGGAGGTCTGGTTCAAGGTCTGACCGGTCTGACTGGTTGGATACACAGTTCAACTTTTTTTTTGCATAATTGTATAAGAAAATTCCTAAAACTCACACTTGAAACGTAGAGACTCATACACATCATCACAAGTTTTTTCATAAATTTATTACAGATATAAATAATATTAATAAACATAATCTGAATGCTAATTAATGTACATGCTTATTTTTTTTTCACATATTAAAGAGATTTATAAAAAAAATACCACGGAGTCTAACAACTAATTATGCTGTATTTATCATCAAATTTATAACTAATGTTGAAGGCAAATAATTTCAACGAAAAATAATACTGTTAAAAGCCTAGAATATTACTAGTAAAAGATAGATGTTTCATCACGTAAAAAATTAAAATGTCCATAATATTTAAGGGAAAAGTTGTAATTTTGTTCCCAATATTTGGTTGTGCATGAAATTGTCGCTTAATGCTTTGATTAAAACAAATATGGTTCTTAAAATTTTTTATATTAGTCAAAGTGGGACGATCGACAAAATTTTAACAATTGCAAATATAATGTAGTCATGTGCAGTTAATACAAAAATCATAATCTAGTCACAGTACATGTGAATGTGGCAGTCAATACAAAAAACATATTGGAATTTTGAGTTTGAGTTTGCATTTTAACTTCAAGGAGCCAAATGCTAAATTATAATTTGTTAATAAAAAAAATACTGGGATTGTTACCATACTTTTTTTTTATCCCCAAATCCCAAATTATTTACCATATTCATTTTATTTCTATCGTATTCTTTTGTTCATGTTCACTCCATTCACCAATTCAAGAACCTATAAAAATCATCATCACCATTCATCAATCACCATGGTCAATGACGAAAAAACTCCTTTTATGGATAATATAACAACAAATACTATATATACCCTATCCTATTGAACTAGTTAACCCTGTTACTTGGTTGAATATATTCAAATATACAAGTTAATGAATCTATTATATTTAGTAAAAATTTTATGAAATATTTTACAGGTATAAATCATATAATACCTTTAAAAAGAAAGTGTATCAAAAAAATTATACAGATAAAAAAAATACTTTAATATTTACCATTAAAGTAAATTATTATATTTAATTACAATCTTGAACATTCTAAATTATTAAATCATATTCGTTCGCTTATTTTCACATTCTCTATTCTTTTAATGCCACCAAGACTTATTTTTCAATGTAAAATTTAAATTTATTTTTAATACCAAATAATATAATTAATTGACCTTGTATATAGGCTGGTTCAAGTAAGTGTAATTTTTTAAAATAAAAATTATTCTTTTGCCCTATCTTCCAAGGTAACCATAATTCAAAAATTATAATAGATGACTTTACAAAAATGCCAATTTAAACTATTAATTAGGAAAATATTTTAGTTATAAATGAATAATTAAACAGATTTTGATGAAAGGACTAGTCTTAGTATGAGAGATTTTAGTAAAAGTAAATCCGAGATTTAACAATGAATTTGGATGTCAAACTAAAAAAGTAAGAATTAATTAATTTCATTAAACATGATTGATGGAAATTAAGAAACTAAAAAAAGTAAGGATGAGTTAATTTCATTAAACATGATTGATAAAGGAAATAAAAAAACAAAAAATGTAAGAATCAATTATTTTTATTAAAAATTATTAGTAAAAGAAATCTAAAACAAATATGAAATAGAATGATTTGTCACATGTAATCACAATAAGTAGGCTTGGTTGAGTGGTTGGGCACTTGGGAGCTCAAGTGGGAGGTCTTGACCCCAGACCTCCCAATTGCACCAAAACAAACTTTTTTTAAAAAAGTCCAAACCAAAAAATTGACGGTTTGGGGTTCGTGCGGTTCATACCAGTTCGAGTGGTTGGACTGGTTCTTGTCGATTCATTGGTATCTTTCAGCTTTTATAGAAAATCGGACCAGAGTTATGGCCGGTTTGCAGTTCAACCGGTTGAATCAGCCGATCTAGTCCGGTTCTCAAAACATTGGATTACATTCGTGCGGATGAAGGTAACCAGTGAAATGCCTTGTATCATGACACGTCGATGTCTATGGACTTGCGAGAACAAAAAGGACATCTCTGCAATGAATTATGCTATAAAGAGTGTGTAATGTAATGGACACTTTTATGGTGCATAATACAAATTTGTAAAGAAAAAATAAAACTTTGACAACTTACGTAGACCTGCCTAGTTATAAATTAAATTAATAACTCATATAGACTTGCCCTCCTTATTCTCATTAAACTATTAGTTCTTTGTATGGTATAAAACTGACTCAGTTTTGTACCATAGCCAAATCCGTAATTCACGTATGAGGAAAATTCTTACATATGTCCGGTTTACGGCAATACTTGTAAATCTCGTGATCTAAAATAGAGTTACGTAAGCATTCTTATATTATTTTACATCATTTTCTTACATCAGCATGCATCATTATACTTAAATGACACTTTTTTAAATCACGAGATCCACAAATGCGGTCGTAGACTGGATCCATGTAAGAATTTACCCATGTGCTATATCATCACTTTATTATCCCTTCTTTCATTGTAATATTACTTATTATAGATTATACCCTACACAATATAAAATATGGAACTACAATCACTCACTATCAATAACTTTAATACAAAGATGACTCACAATTATGCATGCAATGGCCATTGTTCTCTAATAATTGGAGATAGTAAAGGAAATTACATCTTTTATTACACCACATTTTGGGTGCCCTCACATAATTATTTTCTCACCTTAAGACTTTTAGCTGAATTGGATTTGAATGAGCTCAATACTATCTAAACATGATGTCGTATTTGTTCTTTTCTATGTTTATTTATCCACCTTGAATTCCCAATTTTCTTTTTCTCTAATACTACTGTTACTATAAGAAAATGCAGTACATTTTCTTTATGGTTTTGTCTCAATCCATTTTCCTTAATATGTAATTAACTTTCAAGTTTTCTGGTTTCCATTCCAAAGTCGAGAAAAATTGTAGTGGTAGAAGATTAGGTATTATTTAGAAATAATTCTCAATTTTCATCGCTTTGCAAATTTTGATGATTATGAGAAATATAAAAATTTTCAGAATTTCCAACATGAATTCCTTATAAAAATAAATATCTTGTTTTACAATCCGCTACTAGGCAACTAGTCCATTTCAATTCGCTCATTTAGAATAATAGCAAAATGAAAAATATTTTATGTAATTATGGGTCCAATGGTACAATTGCTTATATTTATTGGGTTACAAATACATTGAACCCAATCATGGATATTGTATCTATCTATCAATCAATCATTTAATTGGTGGATAAGATACAAAAAGAAATATAATTTATAAAAACAATGTATGTTAAAATTAAGAAACTAGAAACGAAAGGAATAGTCATACAATATTTGGAGAACAATATCAAAATTTTGATGAAATCTGAAATGTTTATAATAAATTTATTACTAAATAAAGTAATCTATTTTAAAAGATTTTGAAAAACTACACTCACCTCCACCCGAATTTCATCCCGATACGGATAACGAAAATGAGTTTGTTGCAGTGATACTGGCTTTTTCCACATATACATGTTTGTATTCATGTGAGCACCCTATATAGTGTCTTTGAGAAAATAAAAAATTAAAACTGAGAAAACAACATAGAATTTCTATGATTATGATAATGTTTAGAAAGTTCACACAATTCAATATACAATTTTGTAATTGTTCTTTGCTTTGATTATGGTTCATTGAATTCCGATATTCTATATACCACGACGCTTTTCTTCATGAACTGCGTTAGATTATTTGATTAAATGATTTCATCTAATTTGCTCATACAAGACACCAGAAGTAAATGTTTCGAAAGCCACCACCTGAACAAAAATTCACAAAAAAAAAAAGAAAGAAAGAAAGAAAGAAACAAGAGAAAAAAAATGGGGTCCCATGTATTTCCTAAAGTGCTGGAACTTTTAAGATCATGATGTCAATTAGCATTTGAGTGGAGCTGCTATAACCAGAAACCAATTGAGATGATGAAGAGAGACAGGGATGGCCTCTTTTGCTTTTGTAATGGGTCCAATATACTTCTACACACCCTTTCTTATTGAACGTGATTTTCAACTGCTTATTTTAAAGAATTCTGTTTGATAGAATCTGGTGCTAGACTGACGGTTAAAAAGATCATGTGAACCGGAATATCTAATGTCATAATGTTGAATCGGGGGGGGGGGGGGGGGGGGTATTTGGACCTGTCTTCTGCAATTCATTTCGTGTGATATAATTATTTGGCGAAAAGATATGCACATGAAACCATCTGTAAAGGATAAAAATGGCCAAGAAAAAAAATAGAATGCTTTACACCCCAAACTCCTTTTTCCTAAAGCCATGCATAATTGGAGGGTCCATATATTGTCCCTGACAATTTTGTGCCCCAGAATCAGCTCATACGGCTCCCAACGGCCTAAAGAAACACCTAATCTGTGGTGCTAATTGCTAAGAAACTTCAGTTAAATTAAAATAAAAAGGGAAAATATTGTCTGCAACAATATGGTATGAATATTGTCGACGTTTGGTGCAAGAAATGCTTGATATTCTAAATCACCAAAAAAAGAAGAGTTAAATCTGCACAACTGCACAGAGTAAAAATGAAAACAAATGACTAAGTTTGAGTGCACCTTTGAAGTTCAAATCACTAAAATCACTGGTATGTGGAAAAAAGAAAAGCATAACCTAACAATAACTATCTCATCCTTTTGTTAACACCTAACCGGTAATGCCTTGATGCCAAAAACTGAGTGCTTGTGTTGTTGAGGCTAAACCACTGTTGCGTTGATATTAGGGAAAAAAAGTTGCTCAAATGAAAGAAAACTAGGCTATAATTTGCTCATATCTGAGTAAGTCTGATGTGCAAGAAGCCTCTTCTCATCGTTATCATCAAATTCAAGGTTTTCATCTGCTTCATAATCTATATCAATTACACTCCTTTGCTTTGACTTGAGCTCGTCAGATTCTAAAATGTGAATTTGAGTGTATTCTTCTTTCTGGGGGGGATTCTCAGTTTCCATCTGTTGCAGCTCTGATTCAATTAGAGCATCCATTTTTGCTCGGTCCCTGTCTCTTGGATATGTACAATAGAGAAAGGAATAGATGAAACAGCAGATTGCCAATGGAATTCCTATCGCTGTGTAAAGTGCCTTTGCAAGTGCCGCAGCATTCTCTCTATCCGTTTCAATTTCTTGAGAGTTTGAGGATCCGACTGGAATTGGTTTATAACCATAAACATGCTGAGCCAAAATCCCAACAATAGGAGGAGCAAACGATGCTAGAATGGTCTCAAAGGATCGATCCAGTGCATAGATGCTAGTTCGAGCTCTCTCAGGAACAATCTCTGCAAATATAGGACTGTACACAAATTAAGAATGAACTGTTGTAGCAAATAACATTAAAAAAGAAAAAAAAAACCTCATACACCCATAAAACGATCCCAGAAGTAACTCAGGTTCATTGACTTCCAACAGCTATTCCTAGGACACACAGGAAGCAGCATATGATATAGTTTTAAGCTAGTCTGAATTAAATGCACTTCACGAAACCTTCTCCCTTCTTGCATCCCTCTTTCTTGAGGACAGGTTTGCATGTGTACATGTATAAGCAAGCCTAAAAAGGATTTATCAACTAAAGGTTCTTGAGAAAGAAAATATTTGTAATTGACAGGATTCCTTGAAACATCAGCAGACAAGTGAGAACCATAAAGAGATATCTCACAGAGCTAAGCAACAAACAATAAAGAAACCTATATTTAGGTTCTTGTTTATGAAGTACATAGGTCGAAGATAGTAAGCAAAGACATGGATTCTAATTACAATACCAATATCTTACAAAATGGAGCCTTAACGTGCATTATTTCCAAGTTGTGAAATAATGGCTTTCTTTCACGCTTCCAATAGAAAACAAACTTTAATCATTTACAGCATCAGCTCTCCCCGTGTAATTGAGTCACAGTGAAGTTTGCCTACCGCTCCACCAAACAATGAGGATCACACTATATTTTATTCTAGCCAAAAATTTACTTTCCCAAATTCTTTTTAAGGAAAATTCTATAGATCTTTCTGTTTTTTTGCTTCATCTTAGGAAGGGAATCCCATCCACTCAAATTACTATCAAATAGGATAATTAGCTGAACTAGAACGTTAACTTATGTTAATGTGAAAGGATAATAAAGGGATGCTATTGTAATCATTTTCTTATATAAAGCACACAGAAATATTTCACTCCTCAGAGACATACTTGTTTGTCGCTGGAGCATTCCAACTTGTGCAAAATCCCATGATGAACAAAACCAGTCCATGTGACAGTGCTGAAGAAGGATCATCGGGCAATCCCAGCAGCAGAATTGCTGCTAAAGGAATAGCTGAACCGGCACTTATTTGTGAAAGAATTATTCTCCCAGCATTAGGTAATCGTTTTGCAATGACATCCCCCATCTTTCCACCAAACAGTGATCCAATTGATCCAGCCACAGAAAACAGGGTCCACAGGAATGCAGTTGTCTTGTGGGAAAAACCGACAAGCTCCAACCACATGGTGGCAAATGACAGACCTGACCAAGGGAATGATCCAGAGACGCCCTGAGCAATCAGTATTTGGAAGGATGGTATACTTATAACTGCTTTTGCTTCTTTAATTAGGTCCTTCATCTCAGAGCGAAAGGGTTTATGAGGAGCCTGTTCTTTTGGATTTCCATCAGTGTCAAAAAAGTGGGGATCTTTGGCATAGAGGCCAACCAAAATACCAACTACAACACTTATTAGTCCAACTAGATAAAAAGCAATTCTCCAACCAGGGATTCCCATGAATGATGTTGAGGCTATTAGCACTGATAAAAATCCACCAATGATGGAGCCAAAATTTCCTGTTAGTTGCAGCCACCCAAAAGCTACGCCACGGTTGCTTTCATCTGTTGAGTCAGCAACAAGTGACTGAATAGCTGGTACGACCATGGCAAGTCCTATGCCATTCAAACCTCTTGAAACTGCAAGCTGACAAAGTTGAGATAATCATGTATTGAGTCAGGAAAGTACATTAGAAGTTCAAGTTACATCAAATAAATGGGCTAAGCCAATCAACTTCAATCAAGTAGTAGGCAAAACAGGCGCAATTTATTCTGTAAGATTATGAACACTGTATTGATAACAGGCCAAATCACTGGTTAATCTGAACTTTCTATCTGTGCAAAACCTGGTCCCACTTCCTAATGACTTGCCAACATTCGATTAAATCAGGTTTTCCAACTAAGCTACTTCGTTTCTGGTGCTAGCACAACTAATTTTTCCAATTCAAACATTTTTTTGCCCTGCAGTTTTCGAGCCACTCATTTTATCATTACAAGAATTTTCATATCAACTGCAGAGTTGCAGGGTACTAGCAAAACAACACGTAAATCAAATCAAAATTAAGCAACACCTAAATGATCAAGTCAACTCCTTAATGCATAGCTCATATCCCCAGACAGGAAACAAAATGAAGAACCATCTGATCTCAATAATTATCAGCTTTGCAGATGCAAATAATTGAACAATTTGAAGACAATCAAAATACAAAATGCCCCCGTGTTTTAAGAACTCTACTAATTTTCCCTGCTGCTGCCTCCTTGTACAAATAGCGTATAGGAAGTTAAATAGCAGGACATTCAAATGAAAGAAGGTAATTTACATGTTTCATTCTTAAGTGGTAATTACTACAATTTTCATAGGACTATTTTCACATTACCTTTGTCTTTTGGCCTATGGTAACATAGAATGATCGAAATGTCTAAATTATAAGTATTGTTACTTACAAATTTCTATCACCTAGTTTTCTAAACATCTAATTCAACAAATAGCTGCCAGAATCATAGGCTGCACTCCGATGAGAAGTTTTATGGTATAAACACCACATTATCATGAGTTGAAAAATTCGATCCAACCAAATTTTGTCAAGTCATATAGTTTAGAAGCGGGAGCACGACTAATGCACAGTCGCATAAATGATTTGACAAAATTTGATTGCATCAAAATTTTCACCCAAGCTGCCCCATCGGAACACAAATTGTCACATTTGGAGAGTCTTTGGATTATTAACCTTTTCCCACTTTCACAATTAATCTCCCTTCCAATTATGGAAGCACTCAATATCCCACTACAACAATCAAGGTACTAATAATAGACTAGTACTGAAATGACACGCGTATAATCCAAATCAAGACCTGAATGATCCCATGAACATTAATCAACTGGTTATAGAATAGTCAAAAAAAGTTGAGTGACCTGAAGGAAGGTGGAAGAAAAACCAACAAGAAAAGTAGCAGCAGCCCAGAGGAAAGCCCCTAGAGCAATGACATGGGTGCGGTTATGGCGGACGGCCAAGTAAGTTGCAAGTGGGTAGCAAGAGCATTGCACTATGGATCTGAAGAGCGTGAGTGATCCCAGTCCAGTTGGGTCAGTATGCAAAGCAGCACCAACTTCTTTATAAACTCCTGGCAGTATAGATTCATCAGCTCTTTCCATTATTCCAGCGAGATTCACCAGAATGAGAGTCAACGTCTCTGATTTCATCCCCTTCACCCTTTTCCACAACCCCATTTTGGATGTTTGATTGGTTGATGAGTTGGGGTGGTGGGCTAGGGACAGTTGACTGGGACAGAAAAGATCTGATAGGACTCTGCAAATCTCAAGTCCTAGGTTGTGGGGGGAAGGGCTGCTTTTGTCTGAAAATGATACCATGTGGGAATTGGGACGACAGATTGTGGGACCTGGTGTAGAAGTGGGACCGCTACTGGACACTTGTCAAATTGAGGGTAAGTGATGATGACTTTGGATTTTGCTACTTGTAACAGAGGATATACTTGAAACCTGGAGAAATGTTGTACTAATTGTAGAAGACAGAGACCAAAATCCATAGTCCTAAATTTGGAGGTTGAAATGAACCACAACTCATTGCTAGGAATTATTATTCCTCTGTTCAATATTGTTTGTCACTAATTGGCAATTAAACTTGTTCATTTAATAACAATAGTGTGTAAATATTGATGATTATAGGTGTGCTATACAACTATTCCATAAGGTCACATGTCAATTATATGCTTCATTATAGTGACTATTATGAATTATCTTGACTTACGAATCACTGTAACTATCCAATCCAAAGAATAATAGAGATTAGATCACCTAATTAACCGGGCAATCAAAATTGCAAGCAAGTTACTAGGGCCAAAATTCAAGCCAAGTACCCAAATATCTTTATTCTTGCCCCACCTAGAATGCGTGCCATGTACGAGGGACGACATATCTATCTCATATAAAGCATACAATCACACGATAAAACCAAGATTCTCAACTGATTTTTTATTTATTTCTATGCCTTTTACTTTCGTGAATAACATTAAGTATGGATCTATGTACTTTGGAATGAAAAATTATTTACATGAATATTCAATTTCAATTGAATAATGGGATAATTTCAGAAACCTCCCCTGAGGTTTCTGACAATTACACTTAGCCCCCTAAAGTTTCAGAAATTACACTTACCTCCCTTGCTTTTACTGTTTCAATAACAAAACTTCAAAATATATAGTGAATATCCTAAATTGCCCTTGTCTTCTTAAAAAAAAAAAACACTACCAAAGCATACTTTACTTCCTCATGATCTCTTGTTTCTATAAATTGACAATTACAAAAATAAATCTTGCAATATACAAATTTCCTTACTTATATATTAATTTATAATTTCCAAATTAGGATTTCACAAAACAAGTGCATAAATAATTTTAAGAAAAATTCCTGAAATAGCCAAACCCATACCAAAAAATCCTGCAACACCTTCAACAAGTATATAAATAATTTATAGCAAAACCCACATCATCTTTCTTTGTGGCATTTGCGACAAGTTTAATAACCAAAACAAAAAACAAATTAACAATAAAGATTATATCACCCAAATTCTAATTTAGAAAATCCCAAATATTCATATTTTCAACATAAATTTGTAGTTTATTAAAGGTTTTTTATGAATAGGAAGAAGGGATGTAGTGAAAAGAAAATGGATTTTTTTATAAAAGAGAAAAGAGGGAGAAGGGGTGGAGTGAAGAGAAAGTTGGTAATATGTTTTTTTAATGAGGACATTATGGTCTTTTTGACTAAGGAAGGGAGGTAAGTGTAATTTTTGAAACTTCAGGGGACTAAGTGTAATTGTCAGAAACATTAGGGGAGGTTTATGAAATTATCCCTTCAATAATTCCGCACTTCTTAACGAGATTTCTACATTTATTGTAAGGGTAATTCCCGTTATAAAATCGGAAATATTTGTCATAGTGCATTATGTATATATATATATATATATATATATATATAGAGAGAGAGAGAGAGAGAGAGAGAGAGAGAGAGAGAGAGAGAGAGAGAGAGAGAGAGATAAGATATTGATTTATGAACAGATAAAAAGGAAAATAGGAGATAATCAAAATCTGACGCCATAGCAAAAACACGCTATATTGCTTGAGAATAGTGGTCAGCTCACTACAAAGCAAAACTTTTCACCACAACACGAAAAGGATTTTTTTTTGCCCACTAAAACACGAAAGGAATTTGACTTTTTTTTTTAAGAAAAAAACTTGACCGGTAGAGTTAAAAAAAGACATAGAAAACGGACCTCATTTCGGACATGATATTTATTGGGCTACAAAACCAACATGTTCCTGTTGTGGGCTGCTGTCTGGAATTGGGCCGTTTAATGTTGTTGTCTGTTCTGACGGTTATTTTATTTTTGGGCCTCCATATTCTATTTTCTTCATTTTCTTTTTATTATAGTGCATGCCTTGGGACGAAATTTACTATATGTCCCTCGATTACAGTGGTGAACACAATCCTTTCTTAAAGCAAGGGCGCTACAATCTATAAATACTCAATTAATAAATTAGTTTCAGTAAATTAAAATAAGCCTGTCAATTAAAAACTTGCAATTCTCTGAAATGTTGTTTGGGTGGTTGCTTTTACGGTTTCAACTTCTATTGTTTCTTTTTTTTTTTTTTTTGTTGAGGAAATCAACTTCTATTGTTTCTTCGAACATATTTATCATGATAAATCTCAAGAGTATGAAACTTATTGAATTTCAAGTTTAAGAAGATATAGTGATGTTTATCAAAAATATGTCTGTTAAAAATTTCAAACATTTTTTTAACAACTGTTTTTATCTTATGTACACATTTACAGAAAAAAATAAAATTGTTACAGTACTATTTTTTAAAATATATCATAATAAACAACTATTCAAATGAAGCAATAGATTTCTTTTTAAAATCTTTTACCTCCTAAAACACTAATTACTCGACTAGGTATTGGATTACTTTGTAGGTCCATCAAAACATCAATGAATTTGTACAAAAATTTGTATAACTAAGAAGTAATATAATGATAATAGTATAACTCATTTAGGTAAATAAAACTAGTATTGCAAATTTTCAGGTAAACACAATTATTCCCCAATTATGTTATGTGCGTTAATCAAGCATGAGCTCCAAAAATGTCACCCCAATTTGCCACTTGCCACTTGGCACTTGGCTAAGAAAATTGATTGGGTGGCCCTCACTCACTCAATAGTGTATAAAGAGGAGAACCATCATGAGCCTAGGTCGGTTGGCAGCTGTGATTGCATCCGTACAGATAAGGGTGGCCGGTGGATGGGGCCTTGGGTCAGTTGATCACTCGGTGGGATCCACAAAAGATGTGGACAAAACCTTGCAATCATGACACGTCAACTGTCCTCATCGTGGACCCACGAGAACCGATTACACCGGGTGCTTTCCCGCCTTAATACTCTGCTGGTTTTTTTGAGAGACAGGAATTGGATTTAAATGAGCTCAATGCTCATGTAAGCATGATGTAGTATTCATTCTTTAGTATATTTATTTATCTACCTTAAGTTGTTAATTTTCTCTTGCTCTAATAATACCATTATTATAAAAAAAAGCAATACATTTTTCATTTATGTTTATGTCTCAATCATTTTACTGTACATGTGATTAGCTATCAAGTTTTATAATTTCCGTTCTAGAATAGAGAAAAATTGTTTTTTTTTTTTGTAGAAAATTAGGTATTTTTTAAAATTGATTTTCAATTTTTCATCGCTTGCAAATTTCAATGATTATGAGAAACATAAAAAATTTCAGGATTTCCAATATGAATTCTTTATGAAAATAAATATCCTGTTTTACAGTCTGTTACTAAAGTAATCAGTCCATTTTAATCGGCTCATTTAGAATAATACCAAAATGATGAAATTATATGTAATTATGCGTACAATTACAAATGCAATTAACTTATACTGCACAATGAATCTATACTAAATTATATAATAATTCCAGACAATAATAAAACAAAATAATCTAAGCAACTAGGGATATATTAACCTCCATCAACCAATCATTTAGTTGATGGATAAAATACTTGAATAAACACGCACAAAGAAATATAATTTATAAAAAAAATATCTTAAAATTAAGAAACCAAAAACGAAAGGAATATTTATACAATATTTGGACAAAAATCTCAAAATTTCAATGAAATTGAAATGTTTATAATTTTTTTTTCCTAAATTTTCAACAGAAATCTAGCAGAATCACAGCATTATAGGCTTTATATTCCCCTTTGGAGTCCTTGAGCGCATGCATACTTCTAGTTTGGGAGATTCTTACCGTCAAGTTCTTAATTAAAAGTTATCTTAGATTCGCGTCACATAATTACCGAGAAGCCACCACCTCAACAAAAATTCGAAAAAAAAAGAAAGAAATAAGAGAGAGAAGGGGTCCCATATATTTCCTAAAGAGATAGGGCTTTGAAGATCATGATGTCAACTAGCATTTGAGTGGAGCTGCCACAACCAGAAACCAATTTTGCAATTGAGATGATGAAGAGGGATAGGGATGGCCTCCTTTGCTTTTATAATAGGTCCCATGCATGCATGGGATGGACTAGCAAAAACCAAAACCCCCTCCCATCTTCTTTGTCTCATTTTGATATCCATTTCTCCAATGTCAAAAGGGCTCACATTCACAAGTCACAATACTGTTGTTTGTGTGCAGGGAGGCAAGAAACACTTAATCGATTGCTCCTTTTACTTTTCCAATCCAATCAACTACTCCAATATCTTTTTCATTTTTTGTACTGTTTTTTAATTAATAATTTTTTCCATGGTCCATCAGGCACGAAAATTAGGAAATCTTAGCATGCTACATCGGCGAGAGAATCATAAACACTAACGCATCAATATTCATTTTTTTTTGGAAAATTTTGCTTGTGATAATTATTTTGATTCTAGAATTTTGTTACTTATGACCAGTCCGATTGGATTTTTGTATATAGATCAAACTGAAAATACAGTTGGTTTACAGTTCAACCAGTCGAAACGGCCAATTTGGTCCGATTCTGAAATCACTGCCTACGGCAATGATTATGGATTTTTGTCTAACACCAAAAGCAAGTGGAAATTGAGGCACGCGGTAGCTTTGAGATGCATCACAACGTTTCCTTATTAGGTCCAATTACCAAATGTGCAAGGGGTATCTTTCGTCAGTCGCGGATCTCTAATGAAGATATATTACAGAAGTGGCGCAAAGCTTTGTGTTTTATTAGAGGCAGCGACTGTCCTAATGTGGCTACAACTTGAATCTGAACTTGTCTTTTTGTTGAATAGATTCATTTCATTTTTTTTTTAAGTACATGGGATGCATATACATTTACGAACTTTCTTTACTGGTAGTAAATTTGCTTGTTACGCACGTAAAAGAGTTGTAGCAGATAATTTCTATTCCATTTAATTAGGATATTTTTGATGAATTATTCAGTTTAAACAAAGTGGGGAAATAGAGTTCACAAATGGAATCAAAATGAAATGATAAATATAAAGCTTTTTTGGTAGATAAACAATGAGTAATTGTGTTCATGCATTTTAAGTCTTTGGATTTCTAACTAATTATAGTAAGCAATTATACCATGATTAACTAAAATGAAAACAATATCTCAACAGAAAAAATATAGAGGAAGTAATGCCTAAAATTGCAAAAGCTTCTTGATATTACATGCAATTTTTTCTTTTTTTCGTTGGGACAGAAAATAACAAGTCATTTGTATATCAAAATATCTATCGACCCAAATTTATATATTTGTGTCAGTCATCTCATGCAATGGCCAAAAAAATCTCTTGTTACTCCCATTGCTTCAAGTTAAATGTATTCATTTATAGATTCCTGATATCAATATCACTTTTGATTACTTCTTCCGGAGCTGAGAACACATGAAAATAATAACACACACTACATCGTGAACAATTAAATTTAAAGCATTCCTGCAAAAGATAAAAAAAAGGGGCTAATCTCAAAAAATCCCCCTAACGTTTGGTCAAACTTGCACTTTACTCCCTAACCTTGAATTCCTCTCACTTTATTCCCAATTTCAATCTAATTCATCAACTTAATATTTAAAATATTGTGAATTGACAAAAATGCCACCTCTTAAATAATTTTTTTTTTCAAATTATCAATACTTTCCATCCATAACTATAAAATGGAAATATACATATGTATATATTCAAATTCATTCCCTTTTTTTTTGAACTCCTAAACAACACAGTTTTTTTCTTTTCCTTTTTTGTCCAAAATTCCTAAAACTAGCCATAAAAGTTAAGATCCTTACTCTTAAAAATATCAAGAAAAAATCTATTTTTTTACTTTACTCCTTTTATTTTTTGGGGACAAGTTCTTAAATAATTGGACCTTCACAATTCTTGTAGTATTTATTAAACACAAGTTTTTGGCAAGCATTTAGTGTATGATAAGAATTTAGGGCCTATCAAATAAATTCAGGGACAATAAGTTTTAAAAATTTTTAGACAATTTTTTTCTTTTTTAACTATAAAGTTGAAAAGATAAAAGTAGAAAAAAATTTGTAATTTAAAAAATTATTTAGAAGGTGGCATTTTTGTCAATTTATAATATTTTAAACATTATATTGATGATGTTGACTAAAATGGGGATAAAGTGAAAAAAATTAAAGATTAGAAGGTAAACTGTAACTTTGATCAAACGTGAAGGAGAGTTTTTAGAATTAACCCATAAAAAAAATCTAAGCATTTTGAAAACTTGAGCTTAGTAATAGTCGCATCTAATTTCATTAAAGACATATGGATGAAGGTTGCGGACCATTAATGTCTGAGAAAATACAGCCATCATTGCTGTTGCCCCGACGGTTACTAATCATCCTGGGCCACAATGATTGCGAAACCAAAATATGATTCATGCCATAAAGCCTTTTCACAAAAGACCTGATGTGGCCCTAAAACCTTTCAATTTAAAAACACATTAAGATTTTGATCCACAACCCAAACAAAAATTTAAAAGACCCAACTTAACTGCATATTTTTGGCTGAGTAATCATGATATTTCTGATTCGGCTATCAAACTCTCTCTTTTTCTCTTTTCTTTTCTAAGAATTTGAATATTTTTTTTTTGTCATATGGCAACGTTTGTCTTACTCGTACTCATATTCTAGCATAATCTAATGGAGAGGGCCTAACTAAGTCCTGAGAACCAACGAGAATTGAACTACCATCGGATTAGATAGGTGCACTACACACCCATATGATTTTTGATAAAAAGCAAGATTTGAACTCTTGATCACTCATTCCATAAAAACTTAAGTCTTTTTGTGGTCACTCATGGCTCAAAAACCATTTGTTAAGAATTTGAATATCCATTGGACCATGGAAAAATACAAAAAAAGAAAAGAAAAGAAAATCATATCAGATAAGCTAAGGAAAAAAAAAAAAAAAATCCCCCTTTCGGCTATTGGCCAAAAGCCCTTGTTCAAAAAAGGCTTTCCCAAAATCCAATGGTTATCATGGCTAGCCATCATATTTGAAATGATTCAAAATAAATTTGAGATGACAAAACCTTGTCGACTTTTTCTTTTTTTCCCTCTCTCCTTTTGATCATTTCAAAATTTAAACATAAAGGGATGGAGGATCTGAGATCTACAACAGCTAAAAATGAAAAAAAGTGGGTGCTATATCGATCAATCAATGATTTAAAAAAGATTACTGCCTTTGAGATAAAAATTGACACAGATGTAAAGATAGATTGCGCACTTCGTAATTGATCTTTCCCGCTTTTACATCGCTTTTTCCCTTTTCTTTTTCCCATGGCCGTTTGCTAGGTTGGATGATTAGATGCATGCATGTGAGTGACGAGTGAAAACAGTTACTAGCCTTCCTAAATTAACAATTAAATGTTGGCATTTTGCGTTTGTTTTACTTGACATTAAACAAAACTTTAATAGAGTATTGTTCATAGCTCATAGGGAATCAAATTATAAATTGGATATGATTGATGACTATTTTTTAATTGCCAAGATAAAGACAAAAACTCAACATAACTCCCTAGACCCAAAAAAAAGAAAAAATAAAAAAAGAGCTTTTTGATTTTATCTGCATTGTGATGAAAATTTTAAACTATTTATTTCAAGTATCAGTCCATCTTTACATAATCAAATTTCTATAGTTTTGAAAGATATTTGGTATTCTTTTGATAGATTAAGGGATCCGTAGGTACAATACAAGTCCATCAACATCATCTTACTAACAGTTCATTAGCTACACGCATATTTCTTTCTTTAAAAAGGTTGGATTCTTCTTATATCTCATCATTATTCCTATACCATCAGATTGAAAGATATAACTCCAAACAAGCATTATTAGCTATTACTGCTATAAGAAATTTCTTCAAAACAAAGAAGTAGCACTATTAGCATGGAAAATTTTTAAATGGACCCAATCTACGATCCACTTATGGAACTTGTGGTTTAAAATAAAGTTATACAAGTATCCTTACATCATTTTCTTATATTATCATGTATCACTTTACTTACTTGGCGTTCTTTTAAACCACATGTCTACAGATGAGATCGTAGACCCAGTTCATCTAAGAATCTCACAACATGAGTATTATTTGAAATATACATAAGCAACCTACATGGTCAAGTGACACATGTACCCTTTCCTGTTTTTCCCGTGGTTAATTAATTGACCTTCTAGAACTATATGTAAAACCCTATTAATAGGCAGATGAATGATTCCTACCCATTTTCCGAATAGTTTTTTGTTCCTCTCTCTCTCTCTCTCTCTCTCTCTCTCTCTTGTGGGGGGTGTTGGAGAGGTAAGGAGCTGGGGGGTTGTTTAAGCAAGTATTTGTTCCCAAGAGCTTCTCAAGTTTCATCATCATTGAGACCCATCAATCTCACCCTTTCTTGACTCAACTTTTCTTTATTCAATATTTTATATTTTACGAGCACATCATATGAAGAAAGGTAAAGGTTGTCATGAAGACATGAGAATTGATGCTTCAACATTACTTGGCTTATAGGTAACTTCAAACACTCAGGTCAATGGTTATCGAATCCCCATTTCTAGACTCAATTTTTCAACCTTAAAATAGGAAAAAAAAAAAAATTAGTTCCCTTTTGAATTGTCCCATTCCACAGTCAGCACTCTTCAATAAAACTTGATTCATGCTTTGTCGTCTACTCAAAATTGTCCGAGAAAAAGAAGATAAAGGAAACTCCAAAAACATAAAATTGGTGGCCAACCATGCATCTGGCTCCATTGCCACACAAACTAGTTATGCAAGAAGTCTTAGTTAGGTCCAGAGAATGGGTCCGAAAGTGTGCCTAGAGAAAAGTGAAGTGAACTACAAATGTGAATAGAGATCTTATTAGTTAGTTGTCGTCTAGTAACGCTAATGTACGTGACCTGTGTACCCCAAAATACCCAAAAAAAAAAAAAAAAAAGTAGAATTTTGGACATTTCAACGTTCTACGTTGATTTGTCTGAAATCAACAGAAACTGTACTAACCACCAAAACTAGTTATGGAATGGGTTTGGACATAACCATGATAACATCCATCCATCAAAATAGTACATTCCATATCTCTGATTTCACATTCTTCTGCGCCATCCCAACGCAACCTTAATCCTCAATCTGTTGTCGGGGAATACAGAAGTACTAGAAAGAAAGGAAATAAATGAAGAAAACATATGATAAAAGATCATTTCAAGATCCAACACCCATGCCAAGCTCGAAAGACAAATAACACCAATGCTTACAACGTCAAAAGGATCATAATTCAAGATAAACTCTTCCAAGGTATGCACGGAAATCCCATAAATCTATCTTCTATTTTGTTTACAACCCATAAATCTATTCAATCTCTTATCATGCATGGTTCCATACTTTTCATGTCATAAAACAACTTGGAAGTAAATATAGAAAGCGCGTCCAAGGTATTCAAGCCCCACACTACCAATGACCAATAACTTAGTATGAAAAATCAAAGGACAACCCTACCGTCACAGTTACACTCAAGCCCCACAACTTAGTTAAGCTGATTTTCTGTTGCCCTCAAATTACATGAAACTAGTACACAACTATACTTTTCAGTGGTCTCTCTACCTGGATCTTTCGTTCTCGTAGCCTCACCCTTCACGGCTCCTTTACGTTGTGGGACAAAATTTCACATTTAAGCATCCGATGATCGATCCAAATTTTTCCACAATATTCATAGCAGACTATATCAGTTCACTCCCAGCCCCCACCTCTTCCTCCAGAGGGAACGCAAGAAGACCAAGAAGCATTTAATCACTGGTACGGTACAAAGTTAGGGAAAAAAAAAAGTTAATAAAAGAAGTTTTGGTCATTTACAATTTTGAGTCAAAAAAGACAACTTTGCGTAGTTTTTGGGACCTTCTATGAAGATTCTTTCCATGACAATAGCCAACAGTTTTTGCAACAAATTAATACTAATGGTGTAAAAGTGGTTTTCTTTCCAGATCTGGGAATTATATATATCCACCATTTGTACTACTAGGATATATCTATTACTTGTATCACTACGCACTCGCCATGTAAATAAATTGGAATTACGAATTGAATATTTAGCTAGCTGCATGGTCAATGATCTCTCTCTCTCTCTCTCTCTCTTCAAAGTCCGGATACCTATACATAAAAAAATAGAAATAGACAAAGACCAAACCAAAAATTAACAAATAAATAATGAAATTTTATCTATAAAAATCTAAATTCTAACACGAGATGTCGGCGCCTAACGATTCCCCAAATCTCGCCACCAATCACTCCTGCATATCTTTCAATTTTATTTATTTATTTATAACAATAACAAAGCTAAAACCAAAATTACTAGTAGAACAATAAAGAATATGTCAAAGTTAGAAGAATGAAGAAACAGCCGGACAAAACTCAACTCCACTTGCCTCATTTGCACCATATATTTATTCATAGCCCAATTCTCCATCTTCCCAACTCCCAAGTGCATGGACAGTACTGAAAGATAAATGCTACGGTATGGAGAATAGAAAGTACGAGGAAGAAATAAAACCCACATATTCACAAAGTTTAATAAGTTTTTTGATTCTTTCATTCCCATCCTTGATTTTACATTCCCATTGAAGTAGTCAAACCCCATGTGAATCCAAGAAAATGAAATAAACCCATAGAATATTATGAAACAAAAATGGAAAAACCCAAGCCAAAACAGTATTTTTAATATTGGAAGAAAATTAAAGAAACCATCATTAACAATAATAAGAAAACATACAAACTAAATAGAGGTACATCATCAACATCATCAGTTATATCTATCCCTATTACTATGTATAAGGTATGGTCAGTGATAATAAATATCATCAAGGACCAAAAAAGAAGACTATAATTATTTACACATAATTTAGAGAAACTAGTAACTACACTGTTTTCAGCTTTGATGAAAGTCATGGTTAAGATCATTGAAGATACACTACTAATTAATTAACCTCTTTTCCATGTCCTTTTTTTTGGGTTATCATAGTAACAGTAATCACCATCATTAATCTTCAAACTTTCTACAGTGTAATCATTGCTAGTCTGAAGAACATATCCAAGATTCCATCATACCTTCACCTCTTGTTGTTGATGCAACATTATCCGGTCCTTTTTCACCGTGAAAACTGGAGGAAGAACCGGAGTAATTTAGCTTCCCATTTGCAGCATTAATCCTCGAGAAGCTGAAGTTGAAGTTGTTCCCATTGCCAGAAGACCTACTAACATGATGAGCATGATGCTGATCACTGTCTTTACTACCCGCTCCACTTCCCCAGTGAACCAGATTGTTATCGTTCCTCGACGACGTTTGATCGGAAGAAATAAGCCCCGGGAACCCACTAAGTGAACCGGTGTTAACATGCCCATGTGAACTCAGGCCAAAGTCATCCAACACCCCAACTTTGAGCTGTGAATCGTTGTTCGACGGAATGTCCAACGAACCTTGGGCTGGGGGTGCTTTTGATCCGAGAATGGATGAGGAATTGGCAGGTGAATACTTAGCACCATTAGATTGAAGAAGTGAAGCAAGAAGTGGGTTCGGCATGTTGAAAAGATTTGCACCCTGGGGAGCTAGCTGGTAACCAAGTGAAGCAGTTGAAGGAGAAGAATTACTAATATTTAAACCAGAAGTGATATTATTAGTGGAGTTTGGTGAAGCTATAGCAGCATGATCAACTAACAAAGAAGATGCAGACGAGGAAGCAAGAAAAGGTGGTGGTGGAGGTAGTTGAACCTTTTGAGGAAAAGGCCTTCGAAGATAGGGTGGTTGAGGAGAATCTAAAGGATTAGATCTCAAGCCAGAATGAGTACCGTAAAGATCAAGTCTGCTCCTAGGGAAGGGTGAGGAGGATGTGAAGGGCGGTGCTGGTATGCCTGTAAATTCCTGAACCATGGCTCTGAAATTGGTGGTGTCTGTAGTGAGTACTGTTGTTGGTGCACGCCTTGAAGCTCTGGATCGCTTCTTTGGGTTACGTTGTACGTTAACGTTGGTTGGATTATTCTGATCTCCTGGTGGTGCTCCTGTTGGTCTAGGTGTAGTTGTAGCACCATTATTATTTTCTGGTGTTGCTGAAACTGCTGGCAATTGAGATTGTAATTGGGTGCCAGTGCTGAAAGATCCTTTTCCATGAACTTGGTTTGAGCCAAAAAGAGATTGAATTGAGGATGCAGAAACCATCATGGGATTAACCATTTCGGTGGAATTCAGATCAGATCTTAGGGTTTTAGACCAGGACATGTCAAGATTCAGCAGCGAGTTAGGAGTCTGTAGTGCTTCTTGTTGTGGTGGGGGCCGTGAAACGGCGTCGAAATAATTCGATAAAGGGTCAAAGATAGATGAGTTGTTTGAGGTGTTCAGTGGTGCTGCCGGTGGCGGTTGTGGTCCAGGGTTTGTGATCAGAGCTGAGATTGAATCGGCGCGTGAATCGTACTCTTCATCGCCACTTGATGACTGAAGACTTGCACTGTTTCCAGAATCCATTTGTCTCTCTAAAATGTAAAAAGAGAGAATGAATTCTAGAAACCAAGGGGGAAAAAAACCCACCAAAAAAAAAAAGAAAAAGGAATAATGTAAGAGGGGAGACACGGGCAGAGAGATATGGAGAGAGAGAGAGAGATTTTGCACCTGATGCAGAGAGATTTTTGGACACACTTACAATAAACACATATTTAAGAGTCGCTGCAAGAAAAAGTTAGCCGTGAAGTGGAAAAAGAAAGATTTCTTGAATAGATATTTTTTCAGAAAGCAGTACTACTACCAACGTCTTTAAAGCTCTGATCTGCACACGAGCCAGGCCTTTTAAAAGCTCTCTTTTCCCCTTGTCTTTGGGCAAAGAATAGTGGTAAACAACACTAGAAACTTGACATGGATCAAGAAATTGGTTGTTGATGAAAGAACTTTGTTTAAGACAGTGAAGAAGCTGGTTCAACCCTTCATTGTTGAACGTTGGATAGGGTTCGAGGTTAAGAGAGAGAACAAAAGAAGAGGAGGGAGGGAGAGAAGGGAGGGAAGAGGGAAAAGGTTTGTTCTCTTTTAACGATGCGTCTCTAAAAGAGAGGCGGCTTCAGCTCACGTTTCCACTAAAAAGATCAGTGTGGGGTCGCCATGGGAGAGAGACCGTGAAGAAGAGAGAGAGGAGTTGTTGTGGATAGATAGCGGTCAAAATGTAAGTTTGTGGTTAAGATTTACAGTATGAAACGTTAGAGGGGAAAAAAAAAAAGTCTAAGAGCTTTGTGAAAATTAAAAAAACTCATATTTAACTAACTTTTTATATTAAATACGTACAAATTTAAAAAGTGAATTTTTTAAGATTCTTTTAATTTTTTTAAAATAGTATTTCAAATAAGGCCATCTGTAAAGTTTCAAAAAAAAAAAGTAATTTAACAAAATATATTAATAGCCATCAAAAGAAAAAAGAAAATATTATTATATCGATAAAACAAAGTGGGCAAGAAGCCAAAATTGAAAGAAGATGGTTGTTGAAAGGTACGAAGGAAACAGCACCCGGCCAGCGTCACTAACTAAGATCACCTTTCAAAGCCTTATAAATGCCTAAAAATTTTAACGTGTGTATAAAAGATATTTGTACGAAATTGACAAGTCAATTTATATCATTATGTTTACTTCAAACTTAATTAATTCATCTTTTTTCAAGGAAAAAAAAATTAATCCACTTCGAATACATCATTACATTATTTCCTCATCTACAGTACTAATATTAACTTTTCTATGCATTCAGACAGCTACAAAAATTTATGCCAGCTTACGCATGGCTTTTCACCTACGAGCTAATTTTTTAGATAATGTGTCTAAAATATAGTAATAAATACATAGTGTAGTATCAGAGTTTATCTCACAATTACTGATTTTTCTGTACTAAAGTGCAAAATCTTTCCATACGATGCTACTTGTATAAATATTCTGGTATAGTAACTAAGTTTTGTCATATGCAAATAATTGAGTTTTCGGTCCGCTCAAACTATTAGAATCTTACTTTAATTACCATTAGAAACAACAAAGTACAACTACTCAAAAATAATTTAACAATATTTGAGCTCCCAAAGCTGTGACCAAGTCAGAAAGAACTCGATTAAAACTTCAGAAAAAGAAAGAATAACTCCAGTGTTATAATTGAGAACCTACAGAGACCTCGGAGAATCTCATGCAGTCCTTCTCCTCCACTGAATTGAAGGTGGAGAAATGATTATGCATCTTTTGGAATTTCCTACTTTAATTACCTTGCATCAATTATTTTCTTCAGTTTGTATTTTATTATTTATCTTGCTTTTCTTTTAATCTTTATTCGTAACACACTTTTTAAAAAGAAAAGGAAAGATCGATCCACGGATGGATGGATGGATGGATGGATCAGTTCAACAACATGTGAAGTTCGCTGCAACTATCAGAACTAAAAAGGTCATTGTTAAAGTTTTCTTTTGTATTTAATGAAACATAATTTTTATGTCATATTAATTGTCAGTTAATGGCAATTTAATTACTCACAAGTTGCTTGTATTATACTCACAATTGAGTAGAATAGACTTCTTCATCATTCTAGCGACGTTTGAATATTCTGTCACTAGTGATCTTTCTTTATATATTTTACATACTTAATTAGGATCTGCTTTTGTTTTTTTTTTATGAATTCACCCTACTATTACCAAACCACAAAACCCTAATCCTACATTCACATATACAAGCCTAATCCTATATATATGTTCCCATCACTCAGTTCTACCAACTCAACACGTAATGATACAAAGGGAATGGCAAGTGGCCATGAATTCTATATTCCTAACCCTTCAAATTTGATGAATTTACAGTTCTTGATAGTTACATACAGCGACTATATATGTACTAAAACACACACACAAACACGCACGTCTGCGTGTATCTTGAGCTATATGTGCACCATGAAACTATATATGTACATACACGTGGCATTAATTTGTTGTGTAAAAGAATCGAAGATTACCTAATAATGCCTTGCGTGTAGATAAGTTGCTTGCTGCTCTAAAACTATTCCAAACGTTTATATAACTGTATGTGGGCACTACATTCAGACTTTTAGACTGTAGTAGATCGTTGTTACATTGACACAAAATCTTTACGTTGGATGTCACGTTCAAAATCAGAAATTTATAACTTATTTTCGAGTAAAATAATTTGTTTCTTTATTTTAATTTACGTATTATTTTTGGGATAAATTTTTTTATCTAATTAAAGCATCTTTAAAATGTATGGATTTAAATATTTAAGCACTATAGAAATGTCCACACATACTTATCTATGTAATGTGCATTAATTGGAGATCCATCATTTTCATTGATTTTGTACCTCACATGCATGGTATTTCAGCAAGCAAGTTTTGATCTTGATCGTTCGATTGATAGGATTCCATGCCCCCCCTTTGATGAGTTTGAAGTCACAATTCCAGCTCACCAATATTCTCTCTTTTCTTTCTTTCTTTTTTTTGGTAAATAATATTCTCTCTTTTAAAGTATTGAAAAGTGGAGATAATAATCATAGTTGTACTCTCTACCGTCTATACAAGAATAAAGGAACGTGGAAACCGATTCTACGAAATGTAATGATGACGAATGGATAACAAGAGAGAACAGATCAATTTAGTTGAATTTACACATTTTATCTCAGAAAAGGAAAAAAAAATTACAGAGCCTTTAGTTGAATTTACAATGCCAACTATGCAAAACGTATGGCTTCTCGTAAAAATCTTCATCAAATTAATTTCAATTATTTTTTGGGTTCAGCAAAAATAAATTCTCGCTTCCTAATTATTTTCACTCTTCTTATAATATATATAGTTTATAGTAATAGATATTGGAATAAAAAAATATGTGTATTCCACTTCTCATGATAGTTAGTATGACCGAACAAAGAAAATGATAATTCATTTCTTCCATTGATGACTTTTCATGTTCACCTTCTGTGTGCGAGTGAGATATTAAAAATAAATAAATAAATCTGTGCGTGAGTAATGTTCTTACAATTGCAAGATGGAGGAAGAGGTGAGGTAGCTACTTTCACATTAAGAGGATTAAAATGTTTTTTTGATAAGATGATACTCATTTTTGTGAATAAGTTTTTCAAAAATCGATAATATAAAAAGAGTATTTCCTTTTTTTTTTTTTGGGAAAAATCTCAAAATTGTCTTCAGAAAAGCACTTGGCCTCATAAGTTCCAACTACCAAAATCCTAGTTTTGCCACAACGTTCTCAGTCGATGCATGAAACATCTTTTTCAGTTCACTTTATTCGATATTGCTGCCATATCTGTGTCTTTCGTATATTACCAATGTTCTTGGTTTTCGGGGGTACCACACATTGATTACGAATTTATGATATTTGGATAATACTTTTGCAAACTAAATAAACGAGCCTTTTTTCAGACAAACTATTTCAGACAATGGAAATTCCAGTGAAATAATATGTAATCTCTGCTCTGGCATGAGTATTATGTTGCATTTGAAAAGAGTTCAATAAATCCATAATTTACATATGAAAATCAGTATGTAAAAGATGATTTTCAGTTGGAATATGAATATTCTTTTCTTTTTAGTCGCATAAGTTCTTAAAATCAAAATGGATGACAAGAGAAAAAGAAAGGATGAAAACAATCGATTGGTTATTTTTTCCCTGAATACGAGTTCAATAATTTTATGTTATATTAGTATATCATATTCTTGCATAGGAACGGTAATATGTTAATTCCTAAAGAAAAAGAATAGAAGAACTATATATAGAAGAACTATAACGTAGTAATACGTCTTAGAGTGTGACTAAGCTATTAGTTATAATTATGCAAACATATTTACAAGCATACAAAACTTCTGCCACTATTGTTCTCACAAAAATCCTTTCTTATTCCTGTGCTATTAGCTAGTTTTACTAGTTGGTTTCATTCTACTGTATAATTTCACTAGAAACAGCTTTACTTGCATACACATAGATTTATTATACTATTTAACGGCAGTATTCTATTGTTTGAAATAGCTATTTCAAACAGCATTACATACATGCACATAGATTTATTATACTATTTAATAGCGGTATTCTAATGTTCGAAATAACTATTTCCAACATTGTCAAGTGTCACACAATACTCACTATCAATATCACTATCAAGTGTCACACAATACTCATCATCAATATCACGATAATTATGTTATTCAAATAGACGTTTTTCACTTAGAATAAAATTAGGCTACGATACTTTTCAATGGTAGCCGACAACTTTTTTGGGAATATTGCATAACACGTATTTCACATCGCTATAATATATAGCCAAACAAATCCCCATCCTTTATTTGGAGATTCAAATTTAGTGAGTTCAGTGAATAATGTCTCGCTAAAGCCATCATTTAGCGAACGTCAATTCAGGAATTTGGACTATTCAAGAGCCAGTACATGTTTGAATATTATACGCAAACCAATTTTGAAGCATGCAACATAAGAATTTTGGCAAAAAATGATCGTAACAGTTCATCAAGGGGAAAAAATGAATGAAAGAAAATATGTGTTTAACTAGGGATTCAAGCACGTTATGTACTATTGGATTTTGAGTTTTAAAATGACTATGAATGTGGAGTGACAGCCGGGCCAAAAGAAATTCTGATATTCCAATAAATATATTCTCCAAATCGGAATTTCTTGAAGAAAAAAAAAATAAGCCACTATGAGGAATATTTTCACTGTATTTCATCTTTTTTCTACTTTTTTGGTGGTTTCCTCTCTGGTGTTATATTCGATGCCAGCCAATATGGGAGACAAAACAAATACTAAACAAGCAAATAAAAAGATGCACATTTATATTGTAAGTATACATGTCCCCAGTAAATTAAATAAGATGGAAAAGGAAATTAATCACACAAGAAACAATTAAGCAAATTTATATTGTAGCTCTATCAAAAATATTAATCATGTTAATAAGCTATATGTTCCTCAAGACGTTAGGGACAAATTTAAAAAAAAATTAAAAAATGCAACAACAAAAAAAGGTTCTAGATGCAATCCAGTCCTCTAATTTAGATTATGCAGCCAAAATTAATCTACTAATCCGAGCCAATAGTGGATAAAAAAAAAAATCCCAGCCAATAAATTACAATTGACTGCAGGGACACGCAACCATAATAAGCCAAAAACTGTGTTAGACTACAGAAACTTCTGGCCATTTTCCTTAGCTGCAAAACTACTGGCTTGATGGGTTTTTGGCAGTATTTTCTGGATGATCCTAATTGTGTCCAAATCTAGAATACGTCAACATGAGTTTTCTTAATCAATCTTTTACCTAACCCCATTAAGCAAATTTAAATTTTACATCTCTTAGATGAGTGATTAGACACCACTAATTTGCTTTTTCTGGTTTCCAATTTTCCTCCCTTTTGACTCTATATAGACATCTGCCCCAGAATATTATTAATGGTACTCATTATTATTACATGTTATTATTTCTACAATTTTTTAAGGTCAACGAAATAGGGTGTTGATATTCACGGGTCACTTTTGATATAAAATTAATTAATGAAAAGATCCAAGTGTGTAACGAGTCAATTTGACATAAGCAATTGCAATTGCCATCTTGTTAATCCATTGTATCATGATACAAATCAACAAGAAAGATCGCAATCTTTTCTTCTTTTTTCCAGATGATCTAAAGAAGATAATGTTGATCTAAAAAACTGCGAAAAAGTTATTTCTTTTCATTCCCTCTAGACATTGGTTTAAAAGTTAGATAACGTGGCATACAAAAGAGAAAAAAAAAAAAAAAACATTCCCTTTTGTTTTCCTGTTTTCTCTTACAAAACTTAGTAGCCTCAAAAGAGTTTTAGTTTTTCTTGCCAAGGGAGGGAGGGAAAAAGCAGTCATCTGGCTAATGTAGAAGGTAGGATCGGAAACAGCTAAGCTCTTGTTTATCTACAGAACCTTTTGTTTGCAATCAAGAGGCAGGTCAAATGGTCCACTTCAATTCAATGAAACATTTTTATATTTTACACGTTTCTTTGAAAAGTAAAAATTGCAATAGTCCATCTATATAGATTATTAAGTTGATAATTGTATTCTTTGGAAAAGTTTTGGCCACAAGTCTCAAAGTCTTCCCCTTGATGAAATTGTTTTTGGTAATAAAAAATGTACGATATTTTTTCAGTCATACAAAACTATAATACGTGTATCACTATATAGATTTAATAATAGCGACTAACAAATGGTAAAATACGGCAAAATACCATCTAGAAAATCATTATACACAAGTAAACCATATAAGCAATCATAAATTACTAGTGATTTTGGCATACTCAATGCGTGTTCTGATAAAGGACGAAATGGCATAGTCAATGCGTGTTCTGATAAAGGACGAAGTGTTAGAGAGAAGAACAGAGTGGCTTTAATTAGAGGATGGTAAAGAGTTAGTTAAAAATGTGTGAAGAGTATTTTTCAAAAAATCATTAAAATGTAACACGATATTTTTAGGTATAAATATTTATGATTCATGCAAAAGATAAGTATAAATGTCAAATTATTTTTAGTTTTACATAAATTCATAGGGTATCCCCTTATATTTTCACTTACAGTTATATATTGTTTAATGAATTTCTGTTGTAATATGTCTTTATATAATTTTCAACCAAAAAAATATCCTAGCTCTTTGTGAGATTCTTTGCATATACAAGTCCAAAAGAGTTGAAATTCCAATTTTGCAGTTTCCTAGTTTGCAAGATGCGAGTGAACCACAGACCTGTTGAAACAACATATATTTTTTGTTCTTGCTAAACAAACTATAATTAATTACTGAATATTCAAATGTCAAGCGCCCAATGTTATTCAAATTCAAGCTCCATTGCAAACATCTTCACATGGGCTGTGGAGGAAAGGAAGACTTTTGTTCATGGTGTACAGAAGTGCAATGTACGGGTTAAATCATAGGAAAATTGAAGAAAGAAAAATATGTCCACATGGTTTTAAGTAATACATAAATACCTCCAAAAATGTTGTTCCCACGTACCAAAATCTAGCATATAAAAATGGAAATTCTAAAAGTCAAATTACCTGTGACATCTAATCCAGCATACCAACAAGAGGATTTGTCAAAGTTTCTGGCATTTGTTGCAGGTAGTTTGGCATTGGTCAAACAATTGCTGTGCTAAATGGGACTACACGGATAATTGAATTTTGGAAGTTTATAATTATAGACCAAAATGTATGTAAAATATATTCGTTTTTTGGATTGTTTTCCAAGTTTTGGTATTGAAGACAATAACTTTCCAACAATTAAAGATTGACTGGTTTGGAAGATGTTCTCATAATCAATATGGGATCCTAAGCTGACTGTCCATTGATCTTCAAACATTCATGTTCCACCACCTGTAAGTTTGACTTTGTGGAAAATTGAATAGTCCAACTCTGTCTGCTGCTCATGGTCATGAAGCTCAGAGAGTGGTACGACTGTGGTTGGATGAAGATGAAAGGCTATTTTGGTGATTACAAATGTCATTCTTCTAGATGTCTAACTTACATCGCAATACTACTATTTTACTTGTTATTTTTATGCATATTACTATCTTTAAAAAAAGCATAACATAAGCAAAACCCCTTTTGGTGTAATACTTACAAAATTTTTGACTCGTGCCCTTATGTTCGAATAAATTTACCAACTTCGTAACGCAAGTTTCGACTCTCACTCTATCAATCTGCCTCACACTTTTTCTGTTTTTAGTATTTTCTTATAGTTACAGATTCGTCACATGTGCAATTTTCACTAGTAACTATTAACTTATAGACATATATACATTTCTAAATGTATTTTATGACAAAAAGATTAAATGCACAAATTTTGAAAGACTATAACTTGTATACGTATACAAGTGCCAATTGTCAACTTATACATTAACGTGCTGGCTATAGTGAAGCCCATGCAAGCCAGTGTGTCATTTTTCTTGGCCCAAAGGAAATACTTAATTCGAGAAAGGCCTGAAGTGATATGCTCTCGAAACTTTGAAGATCTAATTTTAAATCTTCAGGAAAGGTCCTTGGGCCTTGGGCCTAATAAATTTCTAGGTCGTGGCTATAGCTTGGGCCCAAGAATTTTCTGGGTTGTGTCTGTAGCTTCAAGAGGAGATCAACATGCTGATTCGATACCATATGACGCATCACTGGACCAGGTTTCAGCCATGCAACAGTTGTCTATTTCTTTTTAATTTTTGGTATTTTAGGGATAATTTCGAGAAAAATTCTTCTATATTTGTTGAACCTTTTTGCAAATTAATTGAGCTCAGTTCCAGAAATAATCCAGTAAAAGGAGATAGAAAGGAAAAATAATGTCTAAGAGCTCGTTAAGAGATGGATTGACGAAGGTTGGTCGTTTGTTAAGCAAAAGAGGAAAAAGGAGACAAAATTTTCCTTCATTAGAAGATCACCAAATTGCACAAAGACATGCAGAAGAAGCTGTAGAATCTCATTTCATTCTCAAAGATAAAATTATAGCTATGAGGAAGGAGTTCAAGATTTATCGGTGGAGTCCAGATGATCCCACCAAGAAGCCATATCTCCAATCTTTCTTTGTCGACCTAATCCACCTGTGGTCCAATGGTCAGCCAGCCCTCACCAAATGTCCATTTTCCTCAAACTTAATTTCGTGTTTTCTGTGAAAATTATAATTGCATCTGCAGCTTCTAAAAATGCAAAGTTTCTGAAAATGCAATGTTTTCCTTTTTTGAATCTTGAAACAAGGTTTTGTGTGATTTTTTGTGTTAGGTTCTGGATGCATTGCAGAAGATAAAAGCTGAGGATGATTCGACATTGGCATATAGGAGGTCATGCAGGGAGGGGATATGCGGTTCGTGTTCGATGAATATAGATGGAACTAACACAGTCGCTTGCCTCAAGCCTATAGACAGTGACACCAGAACGGCTACTATAATCACTCCTCTTTCCCACATGTATGTGATCAAAGATTTGGTGGTTGATTTAACCAATTTCTATCAGCAGTACAAGTAAGTTCATGAGCTTCTTCAATTTATACTCTGATTTTGCAATTCTTTAATTTTGGCTGCTCAAAAAATGTTGTGAAATTGTGCTGGTGCAGGTCAATTGAACCGTGGCTAAAAACTAGAAGGCCGCCACCAGAAGATGGAAGATATAGGCAATCTCCAGCTGAAAGAACGAGACTAGATGGATTATATGAATGCATATTGTGTGCCTGTTGCAGTGCATCATGCCCTTCATATTGGTGGAACCCTGAAGAGTTTCTTGGACCAGCTGCATTGCTCCAAGTTTATCGATGGATTTGTGATAGGTATCCGACCAACCTAATCTTATTATTAGTACAATTTTATTCCAGAAACTAGAAAATTGCAAACGAGTTACTAGCTAGTAGCTAGAAAAGAATGATTTGGTCCAGCACCAATTCAAGAAAGCAATTGAGGTCCCATTTTGTTTTCCTTATTCATTGTTATTTATATTTATATTACCTGTTCCGAAATGTATAACTGATTTCAGTCCTATAAGGACTTGAAATGACATGTTGCCTAAATTATCAAACATAATTGGGACCTCAATGGATGTTCCTGGTCCGACTTAACATGATCGTTCACAAACTCATAATGCATTCATCTAGTTAACAGTTAAAAAAATGTTGGATTAATTGTTCTTTCTTTGCTTGCAGCCGGGATGATTACGCAGATGAGAGGCTGCAGGCATTGACAGAGAATCAAAAGCGTTTATATAGGTGTAGGACTATTAAAAACTGCACAGCAACGTGCCCTAAAAGTCTGAATCCAGCAAATGCCATTAACAAGATGAAGACCAGACATCTGCTATCTGCACCAGTTGAGAAAAGCGAGGATAAACCTCAGCCTTCTCACATTCTACAGGCCTAATCATGCAATCTATATTCCTTGCAATTAATTGGCATTCGAAGCATGAGTTTCAGAGCTTAATTAGATACAGTGTTGTAGTTGCAGCAACGTAATTTAGGTCTCCAGGTGTTCTACAATTTAAATGTTTGTTAATTGATAGAGATCATGTAGATCATTTCTTTTGTTGTTTGTATTATGACTCTTCATATGCACGATATAATCAAATTAGTAGAAAGCAAATATCATCGTTTATGCCAAGTACAAAATGCGTGTTACTGAAGCCTTTGTCTAATTCTAAAGCCAAAACTTTGGTCTTTACTGCTTTAGATTCTATTGAATAAAGTACGAAAGTGAGTTTGAATGCTAAATTTGAATTATGGTGATGTAAATAAAATGGAGATAATTTGATGATTTCTATAATTTGATGATTTCTTTTTACTATTCACAAATATATAGAATAAGAAATATTGAATGAAATTCCTTTAAGGGGCAAACATAAACAAGGATATAATTACCTTAAGGTGAATGCAAATTTCGTCGCTTTCAACCAAATAGCAATCAATCTATTTACCTTTTCATAGCATCTTTTTTGGCTATAAAAACTAGGGAACGTACATAGTAATATGTACCCTCATTGATGCTATCTTTTTTGTTTTTTGTTTGAAAGAAATATATAGGATTAGCACACTTGGAACCTCATTTCTTTTGTTATGTACTTGAGAAAAGTTCATGTTCTTACATTTCATTTAAGTATTGAGTAACCATTTGAAGACTTGAAAATGATTATAAAATAGCATCACCTCATAGTGAAAATGGTAAAGTTTAATCAAAATATTAAAATTTATTTGACACATTGATGAGACATTACCATTTAGTCGAGATTTATGCAAAATTTTCTGTTTTATATAAAATGAATCAGGAATAATACATATTTTATAAAATACATGAGAGATATGATTCATGAACCAAAAGGGCGACATTGTTTTTAAGAAATTTATAAATATAACTTTTTTTAGCTAAACATACTTATGTGATAAAGGACTACTTAAATAATGCGTCCAAGATATAATTTTTGAAAAAGAAATGCATTAACCAAATTGAGCCAATCCTTTTTTTTTTTTTTTATTAAACCTACACTAATACATGATGAAGGGAAATTTAGTGTTGGTGGAATTCAAACCTCAGACCTCTGGAATTGGGTCGTAGAGCTCTAACCGTTTGACTCTCCATTTGATACCAACCAATCTATTTCTATGGCAATCAAAAAGACCCAAAAACGAATAAGGAAAAAACAGAAATATAAATAGTAGCATTAAAAAAATAAATAAAAACCTATTCTTGGACAAAAAGAAACTGGAAACGACACCGTTTCCATTGCTATCCAATGCAAATGCCCATAAACCCTGTCCCTCTTCCACTGTCACAAAACCCATTTCAATTCATTTCTCCATCCAAAAAAATTAGCTCAAAAACCCCAAAAACAAAAAATTACCCATGCTAAAAATTGTTGGAAAAAAGCAGTAGTAAATTTTGAAACAAAAAGGAGAAATTATCAATGTCAATGTCAAGGATTGCCTTCTCCTCCTTAAGAAATCGCTGTGCAGAATCCTTTAATGTTCTAAAGAGGTAAAAACCCATCACATATTTATGTTCCAAAATTTGATATTTTCCAATGGTTTTATGTTAATTTTTTGAATGGTTTTTGTGGGTTCAGTTAATTTATGTGTTTCTTGACACTTGTATATATGTGGGCTCTGTCTAGAAATTTATTTTGCACTGAATTTTGTCAGTTTGGTGATTCTGGAATTCTTTTCTTGGAAAGAATTTGATGGGGATGGAAATGGGATTCTTGAGACGTCAATATTTTTTTTTCGTTTTTTGGGTTGAGGTTTGAGCTGCTGGGAATGTCAATTGGTGAATCTGTATTAACAAACACTATTTTGCGGGAGTTTTGGTTGGTTTTTGTGAACTTGAGTTTCAATCACTATGTGGTTGCAAAGTAGAATGGCATAATGCAAGTGATGAAATAATGCATAACAAAGTGATCTCACGAATTAATTTGTTTTGCACGACGCAAGTTTCTCTGTTGATTTGATCAGGATATGAAATGTATGATTATTGTGATGAAAAATTTTCCTCCCTGTATCTATCGTGGGATTGATAAACTCAAATTCTCATCTATGGTATTGGTTGCATTCCAATATTTGTAAGACATGAAAGCACATTTCATTATAAATATATGTTTAGGGAGGATAGGGATACTTTTCATATTTGGCAGTTTAGCAGTGATTTCGACATAGAATGGTGGGGTCTGTAAGGCAGGTGGTTTTGTGTTGACGAACTAATGATGTGCGGTGTCTACTTTTGGGCAGTAGGTTAGTCAAATGTGTTTTCCTGTTTAAGTCAATGGATCTTCGTTGCCATGGGTGTGGCAGGGACTGTCTTAGCTGGTTTCATGGAGTCATCTTCAATAATTTTCTTTGTCCAGGATTACTAATATTTTTCTTGACCTGCAAGAATGGGTGTTTTATGGTTGAATATAAAAAATGTCAGAGCATTTTATATGATATTAGGATACTGTTGCAGATTATTGGAGGGAATACGAAACTTTGTTGGTGAAGATCTTCGTCTGTTTCGCTATTACACTTGTTGTCAGAAGTCAGTATGTACAAGTTCTTCTTTTGTATTTAGAGTTTGATAACTGGGATATTAAGGTCTGTTGGTTTACTATTCTTCATTTGAGGAAACTATGTGTGGCATTCTTTAAGTATGTAAATACTACTTCCCCACAAAATCTTGGTTCTGCTGCTGATGTTGGTTCATGTTAATGCATAGCTTGGTATAGAGCGGATGTGGCTTTTGCTTGTAGCATTGTAAAAGGGCTCCTGATCAGCAGGGAAATTGAAATAGTCTAATCTTGAGGATGTGAAAATTAACCAAGTTACGCAAATTGTTGTGCAGAGATGAATTTGTAAAATCTAAATGTATCAATCCTGTCTGTGCATCTTGCTTTCTCTCTTGAACATACGCATACACATACACGCGTGCATGCATTTTGCGTACACAATCTGACCAACCTAAACCTCCTTCCTGGCAGAATCAAGAAAGTGATATTGTTTCTCTGTCAACTGTTTTCTTTTTACACTTCTGTAGGTTTAATCCTGGCAAGGGATTTCACTCTGGTAGAAGTTTGAGGTCAGCAAAGAGCACAAACACTACTCCTCTGTTGCCTCCACGGCCCCCAACTTCTCATTCCTGGAGATCTTATATAATTGTATGCTAATGAACTCACTGTTTTCTTTGAAATCCTTTTAATACTTGCTGTTTACCCTTTTTTATGGGTTTTTTTCCTAGCATTTTTATTCACTACTTCTTAGTTTGACCTTTGCAGCCTGGTGCTGTTTTGGGTGGAGTTGGTGGTCTGGTACTTTTCCTTCACTACAATGACGAAAGGAGGGCAATCCCTAAAGGTGTTCCATTACTTCCATTTAGCAAATCTATGTTACTCATTCCAAATGCTGATGCTGAAGTTAACCCTGCCTGCAAAACTCTTGACCCAACTCTTTTGTTCTCCTGCATTTCATAATATTTACTAAATAATTTGTATGACATGATATATATCCGTATTGCAATTATATGTATTGACCTAAACATGCACACACAGACACATTATATGTGGGGCAAGAGGGAGGGACGTGGGGGGGGGGGGGGGGGAGAGAGAGAGAGCGAAGAAAACCTCTTCACATGGTAGCCTACCTATGAGCTTAAATTTGAATATATCTGCTTGGGACTATCCTGCGAGAGCTAAATACTTACTTCAGTGTGCAATAAAAAAACTGAACCTACAGCTGGCCAGATGCCATTAAGATTTCTCGTAGAGTGAGATAGAAGAGTAATCCACATTTGTACTCTATGTACCTATTGTTCTACTTCTAGGTATCTTGAAATCAGACAAATTTTGCTTTGTTTAACCCTTTGGCAGTCAGTTAGTGGCTTTCTGATTGCAAGGGAACTTGTATCTCTGGTATCTTGCATTAGGCAATCTGCTAGAGAATAAGTCTCTATTTGGACCTCCAAAATTGGGAACCACAAGAAGGGGGGGGGGGGGGGGGGGGGAAGAAAAGAAGATAGCTGTAAGTTCACATTTTAACTTATGCAGTACTAGCACTTAAGAATGAGCTACCATTCAGGAGTACCATCTACTTGATGGATTTTGGGTTTATCAGCCTGAATTATTGCTCAACATTGTGATGAAAAATGAGGATGAGAGAATGTCAATTACTATCTTTTAGGTAAGCCCTTCTTATAGTTCAAGTTGTTCAGTATTCAAATTCTGGCAGCATGATACGTTTAACTGCAAGTTAGGTGGTTTTATGTTCTGCCACCTCCAGAGGATAAGTTACACACATCCTCATATTTGTTTATTTCTGTTACGTAGTTCCTTTTTTTCTTTGACAAGTATTTGTTTCTTTTTTCTGACGTACCTGATCTAAATGTTGAAGAGGTTTATTACTTCTCCATTTATGGATGCTTTTGATTGAAAAACAAAAGTTCTCTAGTAAATTATAAAATTTATCCCCTTCAACATGGTCTGTGTAACTATGCCAAAGGTGTTGATATATCTAGTTGAGCAAACAAGTTATTACATTATACTCCTTTTTTTCCTATATCTCTTTGTTGAATTTTGATACTCCTTGACTTGGTACATTCAGTTAGTGTGGAACTTGAACAATATCATAGTTACTGTAGTAAAAGTTCCAAATGTTCTAGCTACATTTGTCCTCTCTCCTTGATACCCTCTCTTGGAACTATGCCCACCAATATGCTATAGTCAACAGATTATGCTTCCTTTATGAAACTTTCTGGATTTTTCTCTTCTTTTTATCTGTGAATTTTCTTTTATGCATGAGTATCATGTTTTTTATGTGAAAGCTTTTTGTAGTAGCATTTTTGTGATTGTGGTTGAGATGGTAACAGAGGATTAATAGTTACCCTCCAGTTTTAATTTCAAATTCTCTTATTTTCTGCTGTCTCGATGGTGTAAATACACAAACAAAACCACCATCCCCAGCCCAAACACCATCCGCCCCCCCAAAAAAAAAAAAAAATCCCTAAAAACTGTTTGGATGTGAATGGTCTTCAATTGCTGTTGCATTATGAGGGTTGCCATAAATGTGTCAAGTTTTGCTGTTGTGACTAAGATTGTATGCAAGATTGTTGATGGGTAATGTTTATGGGGAGTCTTTGGTAAGTGTTTTCGTGATGGCCTGCAAATGGAGAAGGATGATTTGGCCAGTTTCTATTGGCTTTTCTGAAGGAAGGCATTAGGTATGTGGCAACCTGTTTGTACCATTTGCAGAGAGCTGGAGATTGGGACTAGTCTCACTTTGCACGTGTAAAATTTTCTGAATTTCTAGTTGGCTCCCTCAATTTTCACTTCAGATGCTGCCCATTATATGGTTTCAATCTGCCCAATTTAAGCCTAATTAAAGTGGAAAAAAAAAATTAACCTGACACATGGGGCCGAAACTAATCTTGAGCCATAGATTGAATGGTAAACTAGTTCATAACGTGCTTCTGGTTCTAATTGTTCTTTACAGTATTGGTTCATGTGTCATTTGAAGTTCATCATTTTGTATACCACTCATGAAAATTATGGTCTCTATCGATCTAATACACCATCTACTCTGGTATTATATCAGTTTGGGCATATATGTTCAGTTCTTTTCAGATTCATACATGTCATAGCTGATGTATGTTCTTATTAAAATTGTCTTTCCATTTGTTTGAACCAGGCCAGGGTGTAAAGTTCGAAAGAAGTGCCATTGAAGGGCCAATAATTGGTGGTCCTTTCAGTCTAATTGATACAGAACACCAGGTGGTCACTGAACAGAATCTTCTGGGTAACTGGGTTCTTCTTTACTTTGGTTATACTTCATCTCCAGATGTTGGGCCAGCAGAAGTTCAAAAGATGGCCAAGGCTATTGACATCTTAGGTTCTATTCTTTGATTTTAATCATATTCTTATTGGATTAATTTGTAAAATTGACAGTTAACTTTTGTTTTTGGTTGTCACAAGATTCGAAGCAGAATCCAAGGGTTCTACCTATATTCGTTACACTTGATCCTCAACGTGATAACCCTTCACAACTGCATGCTTATCTTCAAGGTGGGCTTTTCCTATTTGTATTCATTTTTGTGTTTGATATTTTCCATTCCTCAAACCCTGATAAGTTTTCGTACAACATTGTCAAGCTGGTCTATTAATATGCTATTAGTGGGTTAACCTCCATTTATTCTACTTGTATAAAATTGGATTGCAGAGTTTGACAAAAGAATTGTGGGATTGACTGGACCTGTTGCATCTATAAGACAGATGGCACAAGAATATAGAGTGTATTTCAGGAAAGTTGATGAAGAAGGAGATGATTACCTTGTCGAGTCTTCCCACAACATGTATTACTCTACACTGAGCATCCTCTCTTTTGTTTTTTTTTTTATTTTGGGCTGCTTGTTTTTGTCTTTCTGTTTTTAGTTTTTATAATGTTCTTGATTAGATCAAAGTATGCAAACTTGACATAAGGAAACCTCAGGTATTTGCTGAATCCAAAAATGCAAGTAGTGAAATGCTTTGGAGTGGAATATAGTGCAGAGGAATTGTCAGAAGCCATAGTCAGAGAGCTGAAGAAAACTACAACGTAGTCATTCTGTTGCATTCTTTTGTGCAGGAAGAACATCTGATTTTGGATGTGCAATCATACACGTGTTCTTTAATCATTTGAAAGCCTGTTTACTGTTGCCAGAGTTCCATTTTATTGGCATTCAAATTGATGGTAATGAGAACGTTGAGACTTATGTAGGATACTTGGATGTCTCGAACAGAGCTCCATATACAAGAATACCAGTAGATCAATCACTAACCATTTATTTTTGTCGTGAAATGTGGAAACATTTTAACTAATATTAGATCACAAGTGATGTTCGGCCTCGGTAGTGCTACTGAGATGGAAACTCAGGTTTTGAAATTTGATTAGCCAGAAAAGATCTTTCGTCATCTGGCATGCTCTACATTGGCTGTGGAAATTGTGTTTTTCTTAGTTGTGTTTATGACCTTTTTGTTGCATTTGAGATTTTACTACAACTCTCATGAAACTTTGTTAGGGTTGGAAACCTGCCACATGGACAGACCACACCTTTTCTTTTCATGAAGGATGCTTGAAGATTCAATTTTTCAGAGTTTTATATGAAGTGTCCTTGCAATATCATATCCATGTAGAACATCCAAAGCCTTGAGTATTGTGTTTCTATGCTCTCTCCTTTGGTTTAAGATTGATTCCTTGTTGGTCTTAAGACGCAACTATACTTGTTTTCTTGGAATCTGTGGTTCTAGTGAACTTATGCACATAGACGAGTGAAATCTCTACTTGCATTGGTATGCTAGAAAACGTCAAACTTAGTTTTAGAGAAACCTAGAATTTGGATTATCTTAATGCTGAAAATTTTCATTTAGTCGTGATACTTCTTCCGCTTTCTTAGAAGTGGAAGTTAGAAGTTTTTGGAGTTAATATGTTGCTCGAAAATCCTAGTGACTCTGGCTGTATTTGGATTCTTCACTCTAGTGTGGAAAGAACATCTCTAAGCAGCATTTTCCAAGCCCTTTTGGCTCGCACGTCTTTGGATTATTAACAGACTCAAATGTATACTGCTTCAGTAACTGTAACCAATGGGATCAATACACAATCACTGTTGTCAATAAACCTTTTTATATGAAAAAAGAGTTAACGTTTGTTTATTTGGTTAAACGAGTGAGATTGACTGTATGTATTCTCATGTATAGTACTTCAGTAACTATAACCAATGGGATCAATACACAATCACTGTTGTCAATAAACCTTTATGTCAAAAAAGATTTAACGTTTGTTTATTTGGTTAAACGAGTGAGATTGACTGTATGTTCTTGTGTGCACATTTGTATTACAATTTTTTATATTCTAAGGTTATGAACGTTCTTGTTTTTTCGAACTTTTTTATTTTCTTTTTGATATAATGCTCGTTTCTTATTGTATTTCGGGGATGAATTTGACACAAAAATTCTGAAAAAAGTTTTGTTATTGTACAAACCGTTACAACATCAATAATACTTCAAGGGTGTTAACTTGTTAATTGATTGTAGCGCTGTAGGCGGAGATGGTACTCTCTCTCTCTCTCGTGTTTTTCTGGCATGAGTTCCTCTTCTTCAGGGCTACAAGAAAAGCTAAAAGAACAAAGAGATTTGACCAGTGGAATGGAGAAATGCAGGAAGTGGATAGGTCCAACTTCTAAAGACACTGGTGATGAGTTCTACAGCTGGCTGGGGACAGACGTGGGTTACTCAAGGCACTACGTGAACTCCTCTAGGTTCTTTTGGGAGTCTTCTCTACCTATTTCTTGGCTGGCTGCAAATTTATAATACAAAATCTCCTACCCCAAATGAGGATTTTGCAACGCCAAAAAAAAAAGTACACTTCACACCAACTTTGACATGATTTTTCTTCCTAAAGATCTAGAGATCCTCCTTACTTCAATGACCGAGTCTATTGCTTTCTCTTTTCCACCGCACAAGAGACAAAAACAAAGGAAAAAGAAAAAAAAAAAAAGCAACAAAATTTGAAGCTTCAATATTCACATTTACACTAAAAACAAACACCTAAATTATTTTTCTGTTTTCCGTTTTTTTTTTTCCAAATCATTTTTCTTTGTCTCTTCTATCCCGTGTTATCATGTTATCTTCATCTTTGTTAAAGAAAGAAATGAAAGATTGTTTGTTTGTTGGATGTAGCCCCCTCCAGGAGGCTATGTTGATTAACAATTTTAAATATAGAGGATGAAGTTGAACAGATCTCCTGGGTGTAGGCATATTGTCCCACTTCTGCTACAATTACAATTAAACCTTTTTATGAATATAGCTCTCCATCTCCGCCACCATAATCTTTAAATTTATTTTTTCATAACAACGGTTCTCTATATTTTGTATGACAACACAGATTGTACCTGTAAATTGTCTTTTTCTTTCAGTTGTTTGACCCCACAAGTGGTTGAATAAAAATTTGTTCCTCATTAGAAATGAAATGGCCTAACCAGAACTAGAGTTTTCCCTAGAAAAAAGTAAATTCCCATGCATGGTATTTTGACATTCATTCCTTGGATATGATTGCCTTCTAATATTCTTTGTCTTCCATTACAAGATTTAGACTTAATCTGTGTATATAAAGGGTTGTGCTCATTTTTAGCACAGAGGAGGCATATATCATTCCCAACAATGGGAGACATTTCTCCTGAGAAAAAATCAGGTTGTGGTTTGCTAAACGCTGTTTTTGGGAGGAGAAGTTGGCCTAGAAGAACAACTTCTACAGGTTCACTTCCAACTGCAAATGTCAATCCCAATCATTTCCCTAGAATTCCAAGCACCCCGATTTCGAAAAGGCGAAGGGGTGGCTCAGATGAGGCTTCTTTCCTAGAGGATGAAGCACACAGCACCTCACAAAAACAAGTTGATAGGATAATTCCAAGGCCAGCACCAAATTATGCCAAGTCCCCACCAGGGCATGTGTACCAACAACGTCAAGCACCTCCTGTAAATCATCCAAATCAAGGCAGGAGAATCCCTGATGATCAGGCATCCGCTGCAAGAAATGCAGCTCCCAGCCAAGGCTACGCCGGGGTGGGAAGAAAGGTTGCACAAGGAACGGTTGGCCTTTCGGGTGAGCTCGAAAGCATGATTGCTGATCACCAGAGATCAAAAGGTGGTAGTGCATTAGTCCGTGCTTCATCCAGCAATGTGATGTTATTTGGGAATTTGGGAAATTTAAGGCAAGGAGGAGGGAATACTAATTCGAGCACGACCAATAATGGTCTTGATCATCTTCCTAGGACTGCAAAAGAAGAGGCATTGTCATCGGCACCAAACGGCAAATACCCAACTAGTGTCATGGGAAATGTGGTGAAAAAACAGAGTGAGGACTCTGAAAAACCAGCGTCTCTTTGCAGGGCAATTTCAACTCGAATGGATCCTGAGCAATTGAAAATTTTGGGAAACGAGGACTACAAGAATGGAAGATTTGCTGAAGCATTGTCTTTGTATGATGCGGCAATTTCAATTGATCCTAATAAGGCTTCTTATCGAAGCAACAAATCTGCAGCTTTAACTGCTCTTGGGAGGCTTCTTGAGGCCGTTTTTGAGTGCAGAGAAGCAATTCGAATTGAACCTCTTTACCAAAGAGCTCATAATCGTTTGGCAACCTTATATGTCAGGTGCAGAATTAAGTACTACCACTTTCCCATTTCAAGTTTTCAAATCTCGGCAATGTATTTAATTTTTGTGCTTTTGGTGGCAGATTGGGGGAAGCAGAAAAGGCCATATATCATTACAAACATGCAGGGGCAGAAGCTGATCCTGATGTTCTGACAAAAGCTAAGAAACTTCAGGGCTTTCTGAACAAGTGCACGGAGGCCAAAATGCAAAGAGATTGGAACACACTGTTAAGAGAAAGTGGACTTGCTGTATCAGCTGGTGCTGATTCTGCTCCACAGGTCAGCCATATCAACGATCATTTTACTTTACTTTTGTAATTAACGTTCAATTGCATAAGTTATAGAACTAGGCTGAATCCTTGTTGGATGTGATTGAATTAGATATTTGCTTTAAAATCGGAAGCCTTGCTAAAGCTCCAGAAGCATCAAGATGCAGATGAGATTCTGAAAAATGGTCCGAAATTCGATGATGACGAGTGTACGAAATTCTTTGGTCCTATTGGAAATGCAGGCCTATTAGTCATTCGGGCTCAAGTTGACATGGCTGCCGGCAGGTTAGTACTTTAGGAAAAAGAAATATCAACTCAGTGATGAAGTGGCTTAGCAAAATACCTTTCTACGTGATAAAAGAAACATAATTTTTTCAAACTCTTGTTCCTAGCTAAGATGTCTAGAGACGTCTTTAATTTCAATTCGTGCAAAAGAGAAATTCTTTTGCTGTAATGTGTACAAAAGAGGTCATATTGTAACAGCATGTTTACTAGTTTATGATTTGTGGACCTAATCATAATTGGTATAACAACTCAAAAGGTAATCCATGTTAGAGAAAAGAGAAACCAAAAGATACCTCAATTTTGGTGTTGGTACAATTTTTTATGTTGCCTACCAACCTAAGTCCGGATTGAATTTTCTTTTTGTGAAATCTTAGTTAGATTAACAATCTTATCTAATTCAAACATGAAATCAACACGGTTTGTGTTATGTACCAAATTGTGATCTAATTTTACATTTCCTTTCAAAATTCTCTTATATTTTACGGACATACAACTTACGGAACTGTTGCAGCAGAGAACAAACTTAAAGAATTGGCCAATTAATTTTTATTCAATTAAATTCAAGTTATGATTTAAATGCATGATGATCATGGTTCTAATTGATAGACTAATGAATGATAATACGTAATTAAAGGTTCGAGGATGCTGTGGCGGCAGCACAATCAGCTGCTAGGCTTGATCTGAATAACAAAGAAGCAAACAATCTAGTGAGGAGAACCAGAGCAGTGGCAACAGCTAGATCAAATGGAAATGAGCTCTTCAAGTCAGGAAGATACTCGGAAGCATGCATTGCCTATGGAGAAGGACTAAACTACGATCCTTACAATGCTGTCTTGTTGTGCAATCGAGCTGCCTGTCGCAACAAACTTGGCCAATTTGAAAAGGCATTGGAAGATTGCAACGCTGCCCTTAGTCTACGCCCTTCATATAGCAAGGCCAGACTAAGAAGAAGCGATTGCTTTGCCAAGGTAACAAATATAACAGTTTCTATACTTTGTTCAATTTTTCATATGTCCAATTGTGTCTAATGTAAATTATCAAATTCTTATTACATAATAGTAATTGAATATACATTAATCAGAGAAGATTCTAAGAGCCCATTACATAATTCTTAAAATTTGTTTACCAAGATCCCTATTTAATAAAACTGAAAGGAAGTGATATCTAATAACATGGATTTTAGTATTTGAAACCTGAATTTTTAAAGATTATGTATGGACTTCAAACGTTCTCAAAATGCTGCATAAAACAACCAAAGTTTGTACATGGTTTTGCTATGGTGAACGTTATACTTTTGAAACGTTAAAATCACTTTTTAGAAGGAGTTGTCACGCGTCTAAAATACTACAAATAAACTCTAAATGGTGCCAGAAAAACCTCTCCGTCAGCTAACTTAAGTCTGCGTATCTTTTTTCCATTAATTGCGAGGATACTAAGATATCTGTTGTGGGGTGATAGTTGCAAAGATGGGAGGCATGCATACAAGATTGTGAGGTGCTATTAAAAGATTCACCGGATGCTGAGGAGGTGGGGCAGATGCTGAAGGAGGCCCAAGCACAGCTAAGGAAACAGCGAGGAGGCCAAGACGTGAAGGCCATGAACAATGGAAGTGATGCTGCTTATGCCTATTCTAGTGACATTGTTGTCGTATCGAGCAACGAACGTTTCAGAGACTACGTAACCTCACCTGGTAATAATAATAACACTATAAAATACCATGAACATCTTCATAATTGCTCACTGTTTTTTTCTCCTTTTCTCCCCATGGATGTGAGTGGCTACCAAACAAAATGGTACTATATATTATGTTGGATTCTTGTCTTGCAATGCATGTACATTTGGCCAAATTGGAATCCCACTTCACACCTTCACGTATATATCCACATATAATATACATACATACATACATACATATATATATATATATATGTGTGTGTGTGTATATATATATATATATATATATATATTTGGTTTGAGAATCTTTTGGTGTAATTTGATGTTAATTATAGAGTTAAACTATCTAAATAAAGGTCAACTTTTGGAAATGTCTCATCTCACCTACTTGTTATAATTATCATTATTTTTCTCAATGTGGTCAATCAGCTTAACAGAATGAGCAGTTAACTGGTCATTTTGTCAAAGGTTGTGTGGGGTACAAGGACCATGGTGATGAATTATGTTAATATACCCTTTAAGAATAAACTTCAATGCATGTGATAGAAGCGCTCAAAGATTTTAAGGTCATATAATCATACCTTTAGAATTCCAACTGTCATTAATATTAAAAACTATCTAATAAATGAAGTTAAAGGAGAATTAATTGATAATTTTAAGGAAATTCTTAGTTTTTTCGTCTTATTGGCTCCTCTTGACGTGGGATTGTTGATTCGACTTTAATTCGCATTGATTAATGTTGTTTTGTCTTGCAGGTGTATCTGTGGTTCTATTCTGTAATAAACAGGGTGACAAGCCAATTATGCAGTTTTTGGAGCAGCTGCAGAAGAGATACCCATCCTTGAATTTCCTCAAGGTCTGAACTTTATTCTTCAGGATTAGAGATTTTTAAGTGAATAAAACAAAAGAAAAGGAAAAGAAGTTAAACGTATTTGTTCAATAAAAGGCTATTTTTATCATTAAACAAAGAAATTAACGTAGTTTCACAATCTTAATCACTATAACAATGTCATAACATGCGAGGAATATTGTGATTCACCTAACGAACAAAAAATCGAATTTTAGCCCTCAACCCTTAGACTTTTTCTTATTTTTTTCATTTTTAAAATGGAAATTGTGTTCTAATTTTTTGTTTAATATATATAGGTGGAAGTTGAAGATCAACCCTCCATAGCAAAATCAGAAGGTGTAAACTCATTGCCGGCCTTCAAAATATACAAGAATGGTTCAAGGACCAAAGATATTCCAGGCAACAACCATGATTTATTAGAGAGCACAATCAGAATGTACATCTGCTGACACAGCAGTTCAAAATTTTTGAAGCAGCTGTAGATTATATATTTCTTCATATCCTTGGCCGGATCACCGCACAAGGACAGCAGATTTGATCTGGGCTCTTTGTTAGGGATGATGAAAAAGAAAAAAGTTCAACAGAATTTCCAGGGCTCACTAGGGAATAGAATTTGATAGCCTTAGCCTACGTTGGCATGGCTCTTTCAGCACAAAGAAAAAAATTGGGTTCGTATTGGACAAATTAAAAGGGATTGTACTATAAAATATTTTCAACATTGCTGAAGAGCCACGTTTTTCTGGCAGTGTAAAGACCACAATGTAAATCGAGGTTTTTGATGCTTGGTTTTGTTTGTGATTAATCCCATGGCTGCTTCTTTCCTTTCCCTTCCCTTCTTTCTTATATGTATTTCATTCGTCTCACTTATATAATATGAGTCGATTTTTTTCTATTTTTTGCAGATAAACAATTTTTTGGTTTTCAGAAATTTCAAGTTTCAATAGGATAATTTTCTGTTAGGACTCCAATTCTAATATCATTCAAAGATGTGTTCTTAAGTAGATAACTAGGAAATGTGGTTACCAAATCATTTGCTTTAGTTTACAAAAGTCAAATGCAACAATATCGAAGACACACAGAATTCTTTTAAAAATTTTTGCTTTGTCTTTGAAAAGAAAAATGGTTGTTAAAGAGATATGATTTTTTTTATTATTCTTGTACAATCAATTAGTTGATGATCAAAGGGCCCTACAACCTGTTAATTACAGGTGCTAGGGTGCTTCACAGCTAGGCTCTTGTTGTCCCAAAATTAATCTCGCAAAAAGTAGGCAAATAGTAATTTGATTTCAATTTGTCGGATTCTTATAGTATTTATCTGTGGAGGCAATTTGTCCGTTGGCGGTATTATCAATCAAAGTCCATAATTAGAAAAGAAGGAATGTCCCATTGTATTGTTCCCTAGATTAACGAGATTAGGTTAGTGTGTATCCAATCCTTTGACATCATCATCGTACAGAGTTACATTTTTTATTTTATACGCATCAATAGCAAAGAAAAGTTTGTTTTTTTCCCCTCGAAAATGAACAATTTTTTTTTTTGCACATCGATAGAAAAGGGAAGGAACTTCGATTTGTTCTCAATCAGATATTCCATTCAATTAAAAAATGCATAGACTTTGTTCTTAAAATAAGCACAGACTAATCAGGTCTCCTATGTTTCTATACCATACCATATGAAAAATATAGGCCTATACATGTACCAAAACAGCTGAATTATGAATATCATAAGCTCTTTTTTCAGTCAAATGCCATAAGTTTACCATGGACGATTACTATACAACATCAGCATTTGTAAAATTTCTCTTTTGTTCTAGGCGAAGTTGAAAGTAGTGACCTGACAATTAATTGAAGATGTCACACTAACTTTCGGTCGAAAACAAAATATGGACCAAGTCTGGCAATCAGTTTGGTGGGACTAGGAATTTCAGCTGTTTTTAGCCGACTGTAATGAGTCTCTCCTCAAATGTTTGTTGGACCACCAACCGCTTGTTTTTTTAGCAAAGGTGCAACTACTCTTGAAACTTCCCATGTAGTGACATGAACAAAGTCTCTTGCCATCTTTACAAATTACAAGTCCACCTCTCTCGTCAAAGATTCGCTTGGTCTTCGATACCATACAGGACCCCAAGCAGGACATAAACTATTCGTTTTTTAAGAAGTACTTAATTGATCCAATTATTCTTAGTGGAACTATTTGACCGGTTTGTGTTGTTTGCATTGATATGCCATAGTATCCTCAAAAAAAAAAAAAAAAAAAAAAAAGATATTCCATAGTTGGGAAAACCCTCATGGTAGAAAGGTAATAGTCACAAGTTTCAACCATTTTTCTTAACGAAAGGTAAGAAAAGAAATGTATGGTGGCCAAACAGGGTTTATGACCATTCTATGGACTCTCACTGGTATTGGAATGGTATTAGTGTTCAAAAGCCTCTCAATCCATTCCATTGCACGTACAGCAAAAGGATTCTACAATACTTAGAGAGAGGAAGATTCTTATATAGATCAAGCCATTCTCGTTTAAACTATATAGTTCACACGTGAGACTATGAATCAAGATTATTTTACACTGAGATAGTAAAAAAAAAGCAGTTTTGCTAACTAACATATGGTTATTACCTTTTTAGTCTCATGGAAAGGTTTGATCCTAGAGCGCAAATTCGTCCTAACAATCGATCATTTATGAGTAGGACTTCTCGTATTTGTGTTTGAACGAGATTGAGTTTCCGCTGTTCACTTGAAAGCTAGGACATATAATTATAGGAAGCATGCTGCCTCGTTCAAGTTGGCATTATGTAACATTTTTACCAGTTCAACAAATTAGGTCAAAAGAAGGTAAAAGAAACTGCAACTTGAGCAAAAAGAAAGAAAGAATCAATAATATCTCTCTCTTTCTCCTTCAAAGGGGTAAATTCCACCGGGCAAGTTCACAAAATTTGTGAACATTAATGAGGAGTTTTGTCATTATAGGCAGAAAAGTTCCGTGCAATGATAATGTCTGGACTTAGGAAAGTGCAATAATAATATATTATTAGCAATGAAACGGTAAAAATTTTGGTGGTTGCACAAAATGATTGGCATTTTTTAAGCATGACTTTTTTTTTTTTTTCTATTCATTAACAGTGTTCTATCTATCTTCTAACCTATTTTATAAGAAGGCTTAACTGCGTGCAAGAAAACTGATGGAGACTAAACATTAGACCAAATGGGTGCATAGTCACCCATTCAGATTTTTTATGAAATGTAGATGTCAAACCCCTTATCTATTACTTCACTTAGCCTTTAAAGATTTAACAATGGCTAACCGAACTAAGTTGGATAGGTTGCATTTTTAAGCATGACTGTGTCTGCTTGAATTGCTGTCCTAGTACGCGGTTCTGGACTTGAGCACCAGTGCCAGTGGTCCTCGGAAATATTTCAACATTCTAAATCCAACCAAAAAAGCCCTAGTCCCAATTGGTTCGATGCCCACAATCAATTTGGTCTTTAATTTTTTATATTCGCATTGGATTTAATATACTCGCAAAGCGTCAATAAGGAAATTTTGAACGTTTAGTACATCATTTATATCGCTTTGGCTAGAAATTGGTATTCCTAACCCATTCTAAAATGATATTTTATTTTTTTTTAAAAGGAAACCTTAGACTATATTGACTCTTTCACCTCAATGCTTTAAACATTAAAAAAATGTAGTGCCTGCATAGGTTTTCTGCTATCTTTTTAAATTTAATTAATCTTTATGGTATACTCCACATGTTTCTCTAATTCTGTAAATGATTATACTTGTTAGCTCTCTATTAAAATTATCAATCTGCTCCTATTTTTTTTTTTTTCTACTTTTGTTATCCCACAAATTCAAGACGGAAAATGCTAGGGTGGAGTCGCAACGCAACTCATCCAAAAACTGCATGGCCCAGAGGCCGAGTCAGAGGCAAAAAAAAAACCGAAACAAGCCCATTTGTTACTAACTCAACCTCCTTTTTCGAGCACATGAAATATTAATTTTCCTGTCTCACCATATTAAATACCATCCTTTGTGGCTTTGACTTCTCTGGAAACATTGCCTCAATTAGATCCAATCAAGAAATACAACTTCAAAAAGCTATACCAAGCAATTTTATGAAATGCTCTACTCCACGGCAAGCTTCCAATTTCTTTTTGCTCTTGGGAAATTTTGCCAAGAAGCAACAAAATATCAGAAAGAATTATCCACATTGTTGCTACTATCTTTAATATTGAACTTGTCTCTGGTTTGCACAGAACAGCATTCCCAGCTCTCCAAATCTGATACATGGTAACTGCTAGAGCTAGTCTCCAGATCTGGTCTTCAAAAAAAATTATTTTTTCCAGTGAACACACATCCATTGCAACTCCTCCTTCCAAGTATAGCTAGCTTTATAAATTAGACATAGTGCCTGAAACTTTTGCCACACAACTTTTGTTTCTCTACATTCTTAACTATAGATGCTCCATAGTCTTATCGACTTCCTTTCACAATTCACAGTTATAAGCCTTCATTATTTCACAATTTAAACCAGAAGGTTTGTGTTCCTACCACTGCCGATAACATATTTAATAGGAACTTCTACCGATGGTTTAGACAAAACAAAGTAAAGACGATTGCAATAAAACCTAGATCTAAGGACGAACAAATTTGGTAAATACTGAATTATTGACATGATTTGAATTCAAATCTGTAAATCGAATTCAGTAACTCGGTCGTAATTTAGAAAATCTGAAAAAAAAAATAAAGTCTAATTTAATTGGCATTCAAAAATGTCATATTTCAAATTGATATTAGCGATTTCGAAATTTAATTCTGTAATTCGAATTCGATTGAATTACCTTATTCAGTATTCCAAACCAAAATTGGGGTCCAATGATCTAATTTTTAGGGTGTGTCATTGGGTTAGGAACCCGATTAGTTGGGCTACAGAGTTGGTTACAAGAGAGACCAAACTTTATAGAAGCCCATCATAATTTCCTCTCAGGAAATTGGGCTCAATTAGTCTCAATCACAGCTCCAGGTCCAAAGGCTTTATCCGCCCACCCAAACCTTATACCTACCTCTCCAAGATCTCTGCCTACCACCCAAACCTCTCTAAGACTCCTTCCACCCTACCCAATCCCACTTAGCCAGAACCTCGTAAAACCATTCCTATTGCGCTCATCCAAAATCACTCCCAAATCCCTTAACCTATTTACTCTTCTCACTTGCTTTATCATTATTAGCTACAAAAATAAACTTTCATCCTCTCACCATTAACATATTTCATCCCAGAACAACACCACCACACAAAACCCACCTTCACAGCCTCACACTCCATCACCACCCAGTTCTCAATCTATGCTGCAAAAAGAAACACCTCCAGTTAGCCTGCATTGCGGTTTTTCTTGGGATGCCGAATTCAAATATCGATTTACCAATTTTGAATTTGGATCAGTATTTATTGGAATCGAAAAAGAAATATGTCAGATAAAAAAGATATCGAATTGACTAATTTCAATATTCTGAATTACTAATTTACCGACCGAATCCCATCCTATCCACATCATATTGTACCACTTTAGACATTCATATATTCAACATGACCTCTTGTAATTTTCAATTTCACAAATTGCCCCTCTTTAGGGTCCATTTGATTCAACGTAAAGGATTTTCCATGAAAAATTTTTTCCTAAGAAAATAGTTTCCTGGAAATTATAGATTTTCTTATCAAATTTCCAATGTTTGGTTAAACTCTTGAAAATATTTATCCCCACAAACTTCCGCACCCACGCGTGTAATGGATCTACCACCGTGGCCCACCATATGCAGCAGCCTCAAATTCCCGTGTCCCCTAAGCCTAAACCATCACTGCTGGGTTTTCTTCGGAAGGTGAGCAAGCTTCCTTTGCAGAAAACAACTTCAGTAACTCTTTTACTGAAGTTGTTTTCCGTTAAATTGGGGAAAAAAACTTCCACAGTAAAATATTTTCCCTTTCTCTAATATAACCAAACACCAAAAGTTGTAGAAAAAAAATTTTCCAGAAAACTTTTTCAGTCCAAACAAACACACCCTTAATTCAGTGCAATACTCGGCAATAAGGTAGCATAATCCCTCCAAAAGAAAATTATAACTTTGTGTACACATGTTGAAAGGATGATAGCATAGAAAATAGTTAATCAATTTCCAATTAATATAACATTCTCAGTAGTCCTATTTCTATTCCTTGGCCCAAATTTGGATGGACAAACAAAATAACAGATAAAGATAAACAGAAAGTACAACGTTTTTCTCGCTTGGATTGAATCTATATTCATCAATGAAAAAGCAAAAGTACAACGTTTTTCTCATTACTACTGAATTTATTTTCATTAAAGACTTTCCCGACAACGTAACTCTGCTTCAGCTGACCACATAATAATCGAGCATTTGATTGGCAAATGTAATTACAAGATTACACGCTCTTCATTCAAATTTACACATTTTATGAAATAAAATAATAGAAACTGATAAACTCAAACAAAAAATAAACACTTTCACTTCCTAAATAGTTTCTTTTTATTTTTTAAAAAAGTGATAAAGCAAAATAAAGTTAATTTTGAAATGAATTTACTTAGTTTCACAAGAATTTGGTGTGACAAGGTTTTTTTGTTTTCTTTCTTTTTTTTTTTTTAACTTCAAGTTTGCATTAGTTTTTCTACTTGAATAAAACTTGTAAAGATTTATCTTCATCTCCTCCGTTCATTCTTGCGAAAGCATAATTAAGTTTGTCTACAATCCTTTTCCGTTGAAAACAACATTGATTTCTCTTCATTGACAAAAATAAATATAAAAATATATTTTCCACCACCTCATTCCCTAAAAATAGACCAACGGTAACAAACTAATTAGCTTTAAAGTTATTCTTTTTAATCCTGAAGTATAGTAGTCCTTTCATTCCACTATTTTTATGTTAAAATTTACCCTTTTTTTTTGTCAACTGATTTATTTTGAGAAGCTTAATTCTGTTTATACTTTTCAATTTTTTTCACAATTTCAAGCTTTCTAAGTAGTAATTTACAGTATGTATTTTATTTTATTGGAAGAAATTCACTAAAAACTAAACCTACACCATTATAAACTCCATTTTGTTCTCTCAAATCTCTCCTTCCGCTTCGCGTCTCCTCCTCGGTCCTCTTCATCTCCCCACTCTCTCTTTTTTGAGCAAATATTACTAGCATTTTCCTTCTTATCATGAGGACACCATTAAAATCTTCTTCCCCTCTTTCATCAACATGGACATTAAAGCAACAAAACTAAATCTTTTTAGAAATTAATATTTGAAAAATTACTCAAATTTATGACCACTAAAACCAAAATTTTTGAATTTTGAAAAATGTGCAGTCTCCGATGAAAGTGAATGAATAGATCAATGGAAAAGGATTTTTCGTCTTTTTTTTCATCAATTGAAAAGAAGAGAATCTATGAATAAGCACAAAGTCACATGGACAAGAAAAAAAGTTACGATTATTGTGCTTTGACTTTTCTTAGTTCTTTTATTCTGTCCCATCATGATAACAAAGACCAAGTAGTCAAGTAAAACAACTCATGCACAGTAAACCTACCTCGGTACGTACATTAAATACTAGTACTAGGAACAAAGTGTTAAGCAAATACTTTACACTACAATTTACAAAATTCCCCCATAGAAAATTATAATTTCACCAAATATAATTAAGCTATAATATTGTCACAACTCAAATTTTAATGCCAGATTAATTTCTGTAAAAATGTCAACATTACTCTCTCAAATCGAACTAGATAATATTATGAATTTAAATTATGAAGAGTAAAGTTAACAATTTTACAAAAATTATTGTGATATTTAAAATTTGAGCTTCGACAACATCGCAAACCATATAATTATTTCCAGAATAACTCATACTCCGGTGGTTAAAAACAAAAACAATATTACACCATGCCAAACAGGCCTTACATCATCTCAGCAACAAGAGAAGAAGACCCGACGGAATCATCACCTTTCACAAGATGATTACCACAATAGTCCCTGATGGCCGTGAGCTCATACGGCGACGTATCCGTAGCCAACCACTGCTCCACCGTGAATTGCTGCTGAGTACAAGCCTGATGGACCCCTGTGGTGGTCACTTCCACATAGTTACAGTACCATCCATGGTGAGCACCCGACCCATCTGAAGTCAAGTTCATAGCACAAACCGGACCCGTCAAACATGGACCTCTCCCGCTAAAGATGTCCAAGTTTCCTCTCTCGAAATAGTTGTAATCCGGACCCATTAGCCCGCCCCAAGCTTCCAAGTTGTTGATCCGGATTCCATATCCATCTGCATCGTAGACGGTCAAGCTAATGATGGAGTCAGTGCCTCCTTTCCATATCGACCCGGTTCTTATGTAAACGGTGTACACACAATCCGGATCCTGCGTATGTACATGATTGTTTCACACACAACACACAGTACATAAGTCAAGAAAACACATGAAAGATGAAGTTATGAAATGGGATGAGATGATAACTTACGGCTGATGCAGAAATGATGGAGATGATGATGAAGAGATGGAAGCAGAGGTGGTTGACTCCTTTGCTGGCCATGGCCTCTTATACTTCTGGTTTCTTTCTGTTTCCTCAGTGATTTTTTTTTTTTTTTGGTCTGTTTATTTCTTTTATAAGCGAACTTTTGGTAGGGTTGTTGAGAAAATAATTGATATTTATTAGTGTGATGTATATAGTTTCGGTTCCTATTGTTTTGTGAAATGTTGACGAATTATGTAAAGGATGGAACGTACTAATATACAAATAACAATTTTTATATAGATCCAATCTACGTACATTTGTAGACTTTGGACATTTTTTTAATACCAACATACATGTACATCATTATGATTCACAGGTGTCTCGTTCCATCCTTTTAGTACATCATTATGATTCACAGGTGTCTCGTTCCATCCTTTTAGGATGTTGAAGTGTTATATGCTAATAAGTGTAATGTCTCATTTAAAATATATATTATTATACTTACGTGACATCTTATTATATCACAAGCTTCACAGGTTGGTTGCGGATCAAATCCATACAAAAATTTCCCACATATAACTATGTAAGGCAAATATTTTGTTTGAACCTAGTTACTAGTTCAATTATAGATTATATTATAAATTTAGGAGTCACGCAAATTTTTTGACATACTTATTTTTAATTCATTATCTTTGTTTTACATCAAATGAGCATATAGATGCTAAATCTATCAAATGGAATATAAATGGCCCCTAAATCGGTTTGCCAAAACTTGTCTGATGATGACAAAAAAGTTAAGATAACTCATCCAATAAGCCCTCCGTTTCGGGAAATACTTAGATGGAACCGGTTCACGGAATAGTTTCGTGAACCCTTTGGTTCAGAAACTACCAACACATTCATGTGGTGGGCCATGAGTGACGTGACAATTTTTGAACCAAGAGATCTACGAAACTATTTCGTGGATCGGGTCCATCTAATTATTTTTCCCTGTTTTGGTGGAATGCTTTGCAACAATACTGTTTAAAAAGAATAAAAAAATTCTTAGGATGCAGGTTGATATAGGTGCCACGTGATCCAATTTCATTCATTTGGTTTCTACATTGTAGCATTGAAAAGCCAAAACCAAGTAGGACTCTTCTAATTGATGTTAACGAGATTGGCATATTCCTTTTATTCATTTGTTTTGACGACTACACAAATGACTCGATGAGTACGATTTGTCCAAATAATGATGTCTTACATATATAAATTATCATTGTTTTCAGTCTTTCGCATATGAAATGATACATACATTGGTCCGTGATATATTCAAATCATATTAATTTGATCCCAGAATCAATTTTTACGCATATTTCTTCCTTGAAAACTCATTGCATATTACGTGCTTCTAAACTTAGGACTAGGAATAAAAATAAATAACTTTAAAAAGCCATATAAAAGCATCAATTGTTCATTTTAAAAAATTGGAGTTAAAATTGTAAAGAGAATATATTTTCAAACGAAAAAGTTTTAAATTTTATTTCTTCCTTAAACTTATAGCATATGACTCAAAGATGCCCTCTTTAAAAAATATATATATACCTAAATAAACTATGAGACTTAGGGAGTGAAATGCATCAAATTTGAATTTTACGAATTGAAGTACATCATTTTGTGTATAGGACTAAAATAATAATATGTAAATGTTAAACTATTTGTGCAATTTCCCCTAAAATATTTAACAAGCTCCATTTAAAGATTCTTTTAAAAGCCCATCTTGCATACCTGATAGATACTTTGAATTTGGTTTTAGAAGTAATATTGGCTCTATTTGCATAGACATTATTTGATCGTTTTGTTTTTGAGTTAATTATTTGATCTTTTTTTTTTTTGCAGTTAATTATTTGATCTTTTTGAAATATATTTTAAACAAGTGTTTAAAATCATAATACATTGTATTAAAAAAAAACTATAGCATAAAAGCAATTTCCTCTCTCTCTCTCTCTCGATTCTGGAATGGTCTCTTTATTTTAAAGAGTAAAATTAGTTCTTTCCCAGGGTCGATGGATCATAGACATGTGGAAACTCGTACCGTACATGCAACTGATGCCATATATATATATGATAAATAATCACACGATGTCTACCCCACTGATGATGTTTTGTCAAATGCAACTTGCACATATCTTTCTCGTTTTTTTTTTTTTTTTTTTTGAAAATTTATCGTGCTTAATTTTAAAAAAGAAATTATAAGGTTTTTTTTTTTTTTACTTCTTTCATTAAAGCAAGAGGAAAGTGAGTGGATTAACAGTAAAACTCCACCAATTCCCTTGATAACTCGAATTATAACATGTAAATCTCCTGTAAAACGTTTTATCTATTAAAATACGCTTCGTCGCCAAATAAATTATACGCTAATATTCTGGCTAAATCTCCATATCCTTTTGTTAGTTATTGCATCGAGCATCCAGATGTCATCTTTCTATCATTGCGTAAAATTAATTATAAAGCCTTGCTTTAAATACGTAAGTATTTGCAGTTAAGCAGTGAGTTTTGTCAATCTGAAATCACTCGTATCCGTACTAATAGGGAATATCAGAAGACAATATGAACCATATCTTCTATTATATTATAATATATAAAGCGGGAAAAAAGATTTAGTGTCACATTTAATGACATTTTTTAATTTTTTTTTCTGTGCTCTTATGGCATAACATGTTTACATAAAATAAATTGTTAACTCATTATGCTACTTATAACTTTTACTCTTTTTTTTTTCCTTACTATTTTTCTTTAATTTGCATATACATAGGGTGTGATTAGGGGTGAGATTCAGTCGGTAATTCAAAATTGGTCAATTTGGTAATTTTTTTTTAAATTTACCGACTGAATTCGATTTCAAATTCGCTTAATACTGAACCAAATTCAATTTTGAATTCAATTCAATAAATCAGTATATTAATTCGGTAACTGAATTCAAAAAAATAAAAACTAAAAAAATTTAAAATTAAAAAATTTAAAATTTAAAAAAATTAAAATAAAAAATTAAGAATTAAAAAAAATAAAGAAATTCAAAACTAAAATTAAAAAACTAATGGTGAGGAAATAATGGGCTTGAGGAAATAATGGCCCAACCCAATGCCCAGTAACCTAACCTATTACCCAATTACTAGCCCAATAAATGTTAAATTTGATAATTTGAATTCGGTATATATATACCGAATTCGAATTACCGAATTGAATTTGGTATTACCGAATTTTATTTTTGAATACCGACCGAATTTGATTTTATTTTTTTCAAAATTTTCAAATTATCGACCGAATTTGAATTACCGAATTACATTTACTGAATTCAATTCGAATTCGATTGGTAATTCGGTATTTACTGAAATTGCTCACCCTTGTGGCTTCCCACTAGTACTAACTGCAGATGAGAAAAACAATTGGATGAACTAGTATTCCGGAAAAGGCCAATGCTTATCTCCTAGTATATGAATGTATGACTTTAATTAAGACCAGCTCTAAATATACATAGCAGACTCAAAATATTATTTGCAGTCCTAGGATGTCTGGATTCGATCATTTCGTTGTAATGATTTTTTTTAATTTTTTTTAAATGTTATTGTTGGTAATTTCGAATTTTTTTTGATAAAATGTATATATGACAAAAAAAAAAAATGATTAGAAAATATGTAGTGAAACAAAAAGATAATTAGAAAACGTGTTTGAAATTTTTTAAAAGTATGTTCTTGAAAAAATAAAATCCAAACAAACATAGGGATGTTATCTAGAAACTATCAAGGAATTTTGAGAAAAATATTGAGCTACACTTTTTAACTATATGAGTGTATGAAATTAAAAAAAAAATGGTTAAAAAATGTATCTAATTTTTTTGGAAAACTTGTCAGAGCTATACCGAGTACATAAAATTTCTAACACTCGAGATATAATATTCTTTAATAATCAAATTCCAAATATCTAAATTCATCCTTTATTTTTGTTTTCCAAAACTCACACAATAATTTAAAAACTTATTTGGTAGAGTCAAATTCAAAGGATATTCCGACACAGATCGCTCATTTCTAGTGGAAAACAAGAAAACAAAAACAACATTACACCCATGCCAAACAGAGTCTTATCACATCTGAGTAACAATAGAAGACAACCCGGAATCTTCATCAACGACAAGATGATTGCCGCACTCGTTCCTAATAGCTGTAAGCTCATACGGCGACGTATCGGTGGCCAGCCACTGCTCCACCGTAAACAGCTGCTGAGCACAAGCCTTGTGGACCCCAGTGGTGGTGATCTCCACGTAGTTACAGTACCATCCATGGTGAGGACCCGACCCGTCTGAAGTCAAGTTCATCGCACAAACCGGAACCGTCAAACATGGACCTCTTCCACTGAAGATGTCCAAGTTTCCTCTCTCGAAATAGTTGTAGCCCGGACCCATTAGCCCGCCCCATGCTTCCAAGTTGTTGATCCGGATTCCATATCCATCTGCATCGTAGAGGGTCAGGGATATGTTTGAGTCAGTCCCGGCTTTCAAGATCGACCCGGTTCTTACGTAAACTGTGTAAACACAATCTGGATCCTGCATGCATTTATATGTTACACACACAACACACACTGAAGTCAAGAAAAGGCACACGACCCACAAGAATAAAGCTATGAAAATGAGAAAGAAAGATGTGAAATGAGATCTAAATTAATGTGAAAGATAGCTTACCGAAGATCCAGGAATGGCGAAGATGGAGATGAGGATGAAGAGATGGAACCAGATGCAGTTGACTCCTTGAATGGCCATGGCTTTCTTCTACTTTTGGTTTCTTTTTTTTTGTTAGATGTATGATGATCTATTTATTAATACGAGTGAACTGTGTCTATGTGGACATTAGCGAGTTGGCAGTAATGGACGAATAATGTGTCCATGGGCAATAAGGTTGTCCAAATTGATAAGGTCCAAACACTTTTGTTTAATAAATTTTGTGATTTTATTATCTGTTGATAAGGTTTTTCATATAGATAATTTCAAAAAAAAAAAAAAAAAGGTTTTTCATCAAGGTATTTAGATTTTATTATCGAGCAATAAGTATTTTTTTTTATGGTAGATCGATAAGAAATAAATATGATAGTGCCTGGTGTGACCTCTAGACTACCCAATTTCAGAATGGATAGGCAATTCTCATTCTAAATATTTTGTAGTAATAATAAAAAAAAAAAGATCGTTTCCATGTCTACTTCTATTTGCCAAAAAAGGAAACAAAAGTCCCTTTCTTTTTACCAAACACCGTGTCAATTTCTAGTTGTTATATATTTATTTATCTTGGTAATGCTAATGTCTATTTAGTACTTCATCACTTGTTTGGGGATTTTATAAAAGAAAAAAGAAGAAAATTTTGAAATTCTGATAATCTTGCTGGAGAATCTAAACAAAAGGCATGAACGTCTGTCCCTAATAATCTTTGTCGGCAAATTAATTGATTGAAAAAAAGAAAAGAAAAAGAAGAAACTTCTTCACTATGAACTTTTGAAATGTCAATGTTGCCACCAAAATTTTTATACATTACATAGATGACAAATAAATACCAACTTATCAGTGTGTTTTCTTGTTGTCCTAAAAATCAACAAATGACATTGAAATTTTTTATTTATTTATTTCTCTTCTTCCTCTCTATAATATATATTTTTTTATACATTTCCATTTTCTATTGTTTAAATTAACTTAATGGGGTTGACAGGTCTGTGAAGCCAGCTGGACGTGGTGCAGCGGATTTCCTAGAGATATTATATATGAGAAGGAATCACATGATGTCTACCCCACAGATTGGATCTATTTTGTCCTCTAGTTAATTACACTCCTTTCTCCTGTCCTGTTTACGCTTGAAATCTCGAAAGAAAATATAAACCGGAGCAGTTGTAAAATTTTCCATTTTCTTTGGTCAGTTCTTGGATTGACCACCTAATTCTAGAGATTGATTAGACTTTAGCAATCCATTTGTTTTTTTTTTTTTTTTTGAGAGAATTAGCAATCCATTTGTATTGTTTTGTTGACAATTAGAGCAATTTATAATACATGAACTTACCTTTTTTGGGAACAACAACATCAACGACAATTAGCCAATTCAAAATTCATCAGTTGCCAGATTATAGATCACCAAAGGGCCCATCTTGCCGTCTGTATCACAAAAGAAGTTATTATCATGTTTCTATTGTGTTTTGAGTATATCTTACTTGAAAAATAATAAAACTCTAATTGATTTGAGAAAAATTCATTATAAAGGTAAGAAAGAGAGAGACATCAATTTTTGAACAAAGAAATTGGAATTGAACAATTGATTTCTTACGTGTGAGAGGGAAATAAACTAAAATTACATTAACAAAATAAAGAGAAAGCACATACTTGACAACTTACTATGAGGAATTTTACTTTAGTAGATATAGAAATATAAGAGAAGGAGTAGAAAAATAAGGGATTCATGATTAAAAAAAATGAGGATAATAAGAAGTAAACGAAAAGCATAAAGTTTGTCAATATAAAAATTAGTAAATAAGAAATTGCTAACTTGGCAAACATAAAACTAGTCTGTTCATGAACTATGAACATATCAATTAATCAAACGCATGGTGAACAATGCGTTGTGTAAGATAATTGACAAAATAATTTCTTCCACCAAATGAAATGCATTTAACTGTAAAATATTAGAAATCTTCTCACATTAAACTCGCTCGTATATTACTAAATTACGCTATCACCTCTTTCATTTATTTTTTCTTTGTAATCAAACGTCACCTATACACACTTAAAAAGGCTTGTCCATATGTAAAAATTACCCCCTCTTTTTTTCAAAAAAAAAAAAAAAAAAAAAAGACTTTGAAGGATATCAGTGTCAATACACGTCCCAATCATCTGCGGGTGCATTGACGAATGTAGTGGCAGACATTATTGGACAGGGACTCTACTCTCAAGCATATTCGGATTGGCATTCGAATCTTGTACTTGTAAAATATCTATCCTCCTCCACAAGTTGCAACTTGTTTGGTACCAATGTTATGCAAATTGTAAATATAAATAATTATGTAACAAAAAATAATTATGTAAAAGGTCCATAGATCCTCTTTCTTCTCGATAGTGAGTTTGTGAATTTCATTTTAAGTTTTTTCTTCTCCTATTTCCCTTAACGTGTTAAAAAAAAAATTATGTAAAAGTTCGGACCATTTAATTTAAGTCAATAGCCATTTCTACCTATATGTAACAATGACTCCTCATAACCATTTCTGAACCCTTCTCGATAAAGTTCCTTCTTAGTATAGATCCAAACATTGTTCGGTGATCAAATATTTTATGTTGCTTCTAAAATAATGAAAGCTCGATTTTCACAGATATTATCATCCCTTATTGCTCCATCCTTTCCATGCTTTAATGCCAAAACAAAAAACAAGACTTTCATGCTAGAAATATCTCCATATTAAATATTATTTTCAAAATTCAAAAAAAAAATATTATTTTCAATACAAATCAATTAAAAAAAATCTATAGGCATAGGTCATTTTTTTCCAATTTTTTAAAATATTCTCTTTTAAATTTATAATCACCTCTTTATTTCAACACACCTCAAAAAATCGTACAGTACCAATTTATTTATTTTTTTACAAATACTTTAAATAATGCAATCTAAACAGATGCCCCGCAAAACAAAACAAGAATTCCATACTAGAAATATCTCTACTAAATATTATTTTTAATTCACCAATTATATGCTTACGTGGGTATAAAAACCAAGACAAAGAGAAAATTTCTATAGGAATATGCCATTTTTTAAAATGTTATTAAAATTCTTTTAAATTTCTTTTTCATATTTATAATCACCATTTTATTTCTACAAACATCACATCTCAAAAAATCGTACCGTATCAATTTATTTAATTTTTTTACAGAATACTTTAAATAATGCAATCCAAACAGATGCCACGCCAAACAAGCCTTACATCTCAGCAAGAAGAAATGAAGACTCAGAAGAATTATCATCAACCACAAGATGATTATCACCACAGTAGTTCCTGACGGCCGTAAGGTTATGCGGCGACCTATCGGTGGCCAACCACTGCTCCACCGTGAACAGCTGCTGAGTGCAACCCTGATGGACCCCCGTGGTGGTTAACTCCACATAGTTACAGTACCATCCATGGTGAGGACCCGACCCGTCTGAAGTCAAGTTCATAGCACAAACCGGACCCGTCAAACACGGACCTCTTCCGCTAAAGATGTCCAAGTCTCCTCTCTCGAAGTAGTCGTAATCCGGACCCATTAGCCCGCCCCATGTCTCGATGTTGTATATTCGGACTCCATACCCGGCTGCATCGTAGAAGGTTATGCTTATTTTTGAGTCCGTCCCAGCTCCAATTATCGACCCGGTTCTGATGTAAAAAGTGTACACACAATCCGGATCCTTCATGTATATATAGATATTTCACAAACAACAAATGATATGGTAAGAAAATCCAAAAATTAATAATATATAAAGTTACAAAAACCACTAACACTACTACAAGTGAGGACAATTCTTTTGCCTTGCTTACCTCACGTCATCTAAAAATAGTAATTTTTTTTTTCAAACAACTGAAAAGTTATCAAAAAATTATCGATAAATTTTTCAAGAAAATATAGGTGACGCTACTTCTTTGCACATTTTGATAGGCATATTCCCTTATTGTTGAGTAACAACTAATAAGATTATTGTTTTCAACAAAAATAAAATTGAGTTATGAAACAAGAAATACTAGAATTTATAAATAGCGTGATAAATGTTTCTTATTAGAAAGAAATATAAAACCATGAAATGGAAAGTACAAGAAGGGATTGCATACCGCGGGTACAGAAATGGTGAGGATGGAGATGAGGATGAAGAAATGGAAGCAGAGATGGTTGACTGCTGATACAGCCATGGCTTCCATTCTTGGAGTTCGTTTCATTTTTTTTTCAAAGATTTTTGGCCCTCTTCATCTCTATATAAGTGAATTATTGGCGTGGGGTTGAGAGGAAAAATATTGTTCTGAAGAAATTAAATATGGAGCTTAGGTATGTGGATGTAGACCAAAATAATATTGTGACCATTGCTCCAAAATGGCACGAAAATGGAAAACGAGATATTGTCACTAGTTTCGTGAAATTCACAAGGAAAAATATGAAATGTCTCAAATTTTCTTGGACAAACACAAACAAATGAGAAGATAGTCATTTATGAAAATTTTGTGAGATTTAATTCCACCAATAATATAAACCTCAAAAAATAAAAAAAAGAGAAGAAACCTTAAAAGTAAAAAACACACAATAATTTTGTTTTCTCTTTATCTTCATATAATTGTATAATAAACTTCTTTAATTTCCTTATTCACCATAAATTTCTAATGTATCTTTTTTTTTTTTTTTTAGGTTCACATTTTTGGGTGGATAATCTGTGGAACAAGCTCCCACGTGATGCAGATGTTGATATTGGAAATAAAGCCCGGATATTGGTTTTGTCCAGTGGTAGCTTAACACGTCTTTTTCATGTTTATATTTGAAAAGCAAAAGAATTTACAATCACCAGTAAAAAAATTTGTTAGGTCTTGGATGGGGCATTCAGATTCAGATGCTTAACTAGTAATTTTAATAAAATTATATATGTATATATAATTAAATGTTGTGAAAAAGAAATGCACTACCAAAAAAACACTTTGAACCTTTTTATTTTATGAGATCAAGATTAAAATTTCATTAGTCATTTTGGAGAACCACAAAACAATTCATTTCCATTATACTATCATCTTATATTGTTTACGAAAGCCATTTGCAAAAGAAACTGGAAAGCATTTCTTTTAAATGCATGACTAAACTAGGTGAATATGCTATAGCAATAAATTTTATTTATCGTATGCATAAATCCAGCAATTGATGTAAAGGATCATGTTTCTTGACACTGATCAGTTGGAAAAATACTGAAGTGAATAAACATTCACTGGCATAAGTTTTGCTGGATTAATGTACCCCAACAAATATGTATTTGGTTTTTGTCAAGTTTCATTCTAGATATAAATAAAGAGGAAATGGCAGTTCCGGTAGCAAATGTTTGACGCGTCAGTAGTTTTAATTCATAAGTTTGGACAAAAGCAACTTTAGTACCAAATGTTTTAATTTTTCAACATACTCTATTGATTGGTCGTGCTAAATTTTTACTAGAATTTGGTCATGTGACACTCACCTTTAGGTGATTAAATTTTCAAAAAAAATATATAAAAAAAGAAAAAATTAATTGTCATAAATAGTAATTAAAGGTACTAACATGAGTACACATATGATAAATAAGTAAATAAAACTGAAAAATTCACCAAAACAATGCATTTCTGTGTGCCTTGAATTATAAGTTATGGCCATTAAATTTTTTCTTTTTTTTTTTAAAGTTGGTCACATCACATGAGTATCACGTGATTATATTCTTATAAGATTTTAGCAAAACCAGACAACAAGATAAATATGCTAAAAAAATAAAATATTAGTACTATATTTATTTTCGTCTAAATTTTAAAGATTAAAACTGTTGATACTCTAAATATTTAGTGTTAAAATTATAATTTTCTCATAAATAAATTAGTTTATTTAGCAGGAGATCAGAGCAGAAGATCGAAACCCCTTGCATCATATACATTGTGCACAATTGACACTTGTCCGAAAATTTAGTCGGCAAAATTCCAATGGCGATGATGATTTCTTCTTGAAATGACCAGATTCACATTACCTTGACAAAGTCGGGACCCTATTAATCAAGGGGTAGATGACATTTAATGGCTGGGCAATGACACTTGTCCAATGGAGCTGTACGATTTATGCAAGATGTTAGGGTTTCCTTTCTCCTTTTTGAAATATAAGTGTCATCTTGTGGAGTTTCACACACAAGAACCGCAAGTTCTACATTTGGCTTGAGTCTTAGGGTTTGAAAAAGAAGAAATCTGCTTCTTGTTAATAATCAAATCATAATGGTTTTGGTGACATGTAATTAATTATAGGGGGAAAGATCTGGATATCTGACCTAAGGTTGTCATATTCTATTGGATGCAAATAAATGTTCCCAAGTACAAACGTGTGTGGTCGTTGGCTCTTACAACGTTGAGCTTTAACTTTTATGTTTGGCTTATAAGGCCCCACTTTCCAAAATTTTTCCCCCTCCCTTCTTTTCAATCAATAACGTCTGTTCTACTCCGTACTCCTACGCTTATTCTAACATATTATAAGAAAAAAGCTCAACTAAATTACGAAGGATTAACTAGAACTAAATCTCCATGGAATCAGAAAATACACTATACTCCTGTATGAATTAGAAGCAACATATTAGTAACAAGATGGGAGGCTAGTTGTAATAGCTAACCTTTTGGTCACTTGGAATTCTAAACTTTTGTTGTTTTATTATAGGGATAATTTCAAATACCTTCAATGAGGTTTGTCATAATTGCAGTTATCTTTTTTAATATTATAAAAATTACACTTACACCTCTTGTGTGTTTTTTTTTTAATTTTATAGGGATAATTTCAGAAATCTCCTTCTGATGTTTTTGGCAATTTCACCTAACACCCTAAGACTTCAAAAATTACACATACCTCCCTTAGCTATAAAAAATGTCCATAGTAACCTTAACACATTAATAAATCAAAATTTTCAAAACTCCATTTTCCTTTTTCTTCTCATTTCTAAATTTGATAGACCTTTATTCTTGTCTTTCTCCAACTTATCTAACTTTCTAAAATTAAATCCAAACAAATTCTCGCATCTCTCCCTAACAATTTCTTCTTGTTATTAAATAACCTCTAAGTAACAATCTACCCATTGCTTTGCGATTCTCAAATTTGCCTCAAAACACAATTTCGCAAATGAACAAATTCTAATTTTGCTTTTGCGAAGTTGAAACCTAAGTGTTTAAAATAGATTGGGTTTGGGGGTTAATGGACAATATTCGAGGGATGCTGATATTTATTATGGCAGTGATTGAACTTTGTTTTAGTTTAATATGGCTGAGAATTTTTTGTTTTGGATTGAAACTTTAATAGTACAAAAAGTTAGACTTTTTTAGACTTCAGTAAATAGTATGAGATAAGGAGATAGCGAAAAAGTAGAAGTTTTATAGTCGAGAAAATGAATAAAAAATTAGTTTGGAGAGAATAAAATTAAATATTAGTTGCACGAGGGCATTTTAGGAACATATAATTTTTAGATTAAGGTTTGTTACCAAAACAATAATATCAGGGGAGGTATATGTAATTTTTGAAACCTTAGGGGTGTTAAATAAAATTGTTAGAAATCTCATAGGAGGTTTCTCAAATTATCCCTTTTGTATAATAAAACAAGCCCATTTTGATAATGTATCCAAAAAACATCAACCAAACACCTTAAGATACCCTTAATTACTTTAAAAAAATAAACATTAACAAATTAATTAATTTGCCATAAAAAAGTCGAAAGGACTTGTACTCTTACACTAAATTTTTGATCTCTTCTAGATTCTATTATGTAAAACATAGTTATCTGACTAATATGAATAAATCTACTTTATCTATTAAAATCTTACAAACAAATATATTAATAAGAAAGAGATGACTAATTTTAAAAAAGGTATGTGTAAATAGCTTGGGAGGCCCAATTAGAGGGGTAGAAAAGTATGGTTTTCAGGGTCTTTTCACTTTTTTTACTTGTTATTTGTTTTTAAAGCAATTAAGGGTATTTTAAGATATTGGTTAGTGTTTTTGGAATACATTATCAAAATAAGTTTGTTTTGTTATAAAAAATATAAACATATAGGGTGTAACTGTAATTTTTAAAAATTTAAAGGAAGTTTTTGCAATCATGACAAACCTCATGAGAGGTATGAGAAATTATCCCTTTATTATATTAAAGGTAGTGGATCAGTGAAAATCAAAACTTTGTGTTTGATGACTAATTGTTAAATTATTTTCAACTTGATTTTTATTATAGCAAATTATATCACTTGATTAATTCCTATCTCAAGAAATTTAATATTGATTAAGCTTGTATGTGCCCTAAAACAAGAATCACCTACAATTGTAAACGTAAACAATGAAATTTTAAAATTTAATTCATTTGTCTATAAAAAGCTAAATGGCTTATTTATCTCTTTATTTAAATTAAAGAGATATCATTTCAAATATTTATCTATTTATCTCTATAAAGAGATAATAGTTTAGAGATAATATTATCAATCTCTTTGAAATGACATTGTGCGTCTCTCTTTAAATGATAAAAGATCATATACGTACTTTTTCAAATATTTGAAGATGGGGATAGATGTTATCACAAGTCTTCATTTTTCTCCCATCCACAACTATAAATAGGGGGTCATCCTAGGAAGCAAGAGATACGGAGACGCAGACAAAGACAGACGTACGCTCATATCATCCTGAAGTTATGATACTGTGAAAGCTCTGAGTTTTCAACCAAGAAGGTCTTCAAGTCTTGAATCAAGATCTTTAAATTCTTCAAGTCTTTGACGTCCAAAGTTTGAAGAAGTCAAGCATCTCTTCAAGTCTTCATATCCAGATTTGAAAGAATCAATATCGATTCGAGAACAAGCCTCAGGCCCTCGAATCCAAATATAAAGAAAAGAATCGAATGATTGCCATCTAGAGATTGTAATTCATTTCCTTAAATTTATATATTTTTATTTGTTGCTTTGTTTTCTTGTTTGTTGATTTTTTTGCAAATTTGAAATTTTATTGCGTACAATACAGAACCTTACAATACACGTAGCATTCTCTATTGCAAAAAGCTTTTGCACAAACTGTTGGGACATTCATCAAGGTGAGAGGATGAGAGAATGGGGCTTCCTCTGAAATTTTGCCTACTTTCGAAGTGTAACATTAAAACCACATTCTATTTACATGTCTCAATTTGGCATGCTCTTGTTAACTTTTTGAGAAAGACAAAGCAAGCGCGAACCAGACTTCTGTCATGGTGGGTTCCTCAACAAACGATACACTGCATTCTCTAAAGATCGTTGGCGAGATAACACTATTGTTCATGATCAAGTTCGGAGATTTTGATCCCATTATATTTGGGGGCAATATTTCTCCTAACGAGCAAAAAGAGAAATCTGAAGAATATCTCAAAGGTGACGATGTCCCAAAAAGGATGAAGATGATGGTAATTGAATTCTTGTCACACGAAGAATGGATCGTGTGTATACATACACACGTGTGTTCACACACACACACACACACACATATATATCTATATGTATATGTATATGTATATATCACACACACACACACATATATATGTACATGTATGTATGTATATAGCACTCGAGCAAGATACCAAAATGTTCGAGACCGACTTGTTAATCTTAATGAGCCATCCGAGTTCAACTTGAAATCAGTAAACACTGAACTCGAGCTGAAATCTGTCCCACCTTCATAAACCACCAATTAAGCGCAAATTCATACCATCTTAATTCCAGAAACTCCTTGCATTAATAATTTCTAACGTTAATATTAAGAATTATATAATGTGTGGAATGGAGGGATATGGATTTAGCCTGTCCTTTCTTTTTTTGGGTAGGATGGATTTAACCCATGCTTATTTTAGTTGTGACGTTGTTCATATCTATCTGTACTTCTCTAAATGTATGACACAGTTCTCAATTTTTGTCCTTCTAAATTCCCATGGGACCTCTTTTACAAGTATCAAAACAAAATCTGTCATTTTAAAATAGAAAGCATAAATACAGCAAAGTGTGGCTTTTATTGTTATAACAAAATATTTCACAATGTATTATACCTTTTACAAAAATTTGTGACAGGAAACATCCAACTTTTCCAATTCAACATTTGGCTAACTCCTATTAGAATGCAAATCAACTTCCATATCTCCCATTCATTTTTGTTGTCAGCTTGCTCCCTTTAACCTGCACCGCTCCTCATCCTTCCATGGAGGAGCGGGTCTCACCGGCAGGGGATGGCAACGATAACCCTTCATTAAAGTCCGGTCATTGGAATCCTTCCACGCCGGGGAAATCAACCGAGACCTATGTCATCCAAATCCCCAGGAACCAAGTCTACCGCGTACCACCACCTGAACATGCCAAAATTGTCGAGAGTTACCGAAATCCTTTGCATGACAATAACAGCAGATGTGGTAGACGTTGGATTTTAATTTTTCTTGCAATCATAATGATTGGATTTGGCTTCTTCGTCATCATTAATGCTTTATCCAAGCCTAGGTCCCCTGAATTTTCCATCACTCATTTCAATAAAAGAAATGCAAGATCCTCAATTCATCATTCCAATCCCGAATATGACATTTCATTGCAAGTCAGCAATCCAAATGAGAAAATGGAAGTTCATTACGGAGCTGGAAATGCGACCCTTATTTTTAAGGGACACAGAATTGCAAATGGTCGATGGCCTTTAATTCAACAGGAAGGTGGGAAGTCTAACAACGTTGATGAAAAATTAAGTGGTATTAAGGAGCCATTACCTGGTTGGATTGAAAAGAACATGAGTGACAAAATTCCAAAGGCCCTGCTTTTAAAGATTGATGTGCCTGTAGAAATTAAAAGCTGGATGAAGACATTGAGGAAAGAGCTGATTGTTAGCTGTGATTTGCAGGTAAATACATCAGCCGAACGTGCAAAACTTTTATCTCAAAAATGTGGAACAGATTTCTAGCTGATGAATTGTTAAGGCCAATGTTGTCACGGTATATAATCCACTTAATCTATAATCTTTTCTGGCCTTAGATTCTCCCCATATCCTCCCGGGATATAATTTGTGTCTTCTCATTAAATGCTTCCTGGCAGGATAAATCATGCAATCGTCATATTTTATGGAAATTTCAGGTCATGGATTGCTTAAATATGTTATTGCTTATCAACCCCCTAATTTTTAATTCTACTATTACAATTAGCTCGCTCTCTCTCTCTCTCTCTCTCTCTCACACACACACACACACACACAATAGTGCTCTATGATATTTACTATACTCTCATAATTTCTTCTTTCTTGGTCAAGAGTTTTCAATTTATTGGTAATTCAATTTTTGTCTAGGTTCTGTTTTAGTAAACATCGATAAATTTCACAAAGCTCTTGCTCAATGAATTTTTCAGGTTATTATCATCTAAACCCTTTTTCTTGCTTGCTGCATGATTCTGTTCTGTTTTTCCTAAGGTTGAAGAGTCTCAAAAACTAGTTAATACGGTGTCAAAAATTGCTTTTCCTTGACATGAAAGCCAAATCAAATTCTAGAATTCTTCCCAACCCTTTTTCTTATAAGAAGGCTCAAGCATGAAACAATAGCACCCTCAAATGGCTTGTGCCCGGTATCAATAAATCGAATAGATCATGTATGGGCTTGTTTTACATCCATTTAACTGGGTTGAACCAACTAAGACAGTACAAAGGTCATTAAACCCACAAAACTTCAAAAGTCTTATATAGAGATTGAGGACAAAATAGAAAAATTATTTACTTTGGCAATTAGCATAGTGCCAGTTATGCTAATTAAATGGACTTCTTAATTTATGAACATAGTAACTTCTGAACTCATAGGGTGAGTGATGAAAATTTTAAAATATAATTTAAGCTATTTTGGACTTGAAACTATGTTTCTTTGCTAGAATTGAGAATCTAATCTCCAAAAATCGACTCGATTTTTTTTCCCTATGCAAACCACTCGAACATTAATCTAGTATCTGAAGAAAATTTTATTGATATTCCAACCTTGGACGGTGGTTCGATGGTGTTTTCATTGTTGATGTAAATTTGGTTTAATGTAAACCTATAGTCTCATTAAATGCTTAAATTACCATTTTAGAGTGGTGGACAATTTTTATTGTGATAATGAATCACGTTAACTTAATTGATTTTTGTTATTTCAATACTTCACAATTGATGATTTTATAAGATCAAATTATCCAAACAGAATTTTTGACCTAATAACTTCTTTATTGCTAAACAAAAGGTTTATTTGCTTATGTAGTTCGTTGTTTTGTGAGATGAACGCTCGATCAGCAGAGAATCCAAAGCCCAGATCAGGAATCCAACGATCTTCTGGACAACTTATTTGGGCCAAGTCCATCTATTCCATATAAATAAAAAATCCATGGGCCACAAAAAAAGATGGGTTGATATTATCGAGAGCTTGGATTACAAGGTTGCGGTTGAATAATCCTTGACCCAATCCTGTAATCAAGAACTGGTCCCACCCTCGAATTAAAAAGTGGCAAAGAAAGAATGAAAGAAGTGCGTGGGCTTAGAGCACTAATTCAGCTATAATTTTTTTGTTTAAATTAATCAGATATCGTAAAAGTTAAAAAAAAAATTACTTTTTTCAAAAGTGAAAAAGTAAATCCATGATTTAGTGGTGCGCTATGCCAGTTATTAATAGGGCCACAAACTAGTTAAGGCAGCACAAAAGGAACATTTGATTCAAACAAACAAACAAAGACGAAATTTTAATAAGTGCTTGCCTAGTGCGACTTATCTCTTTGTGTGATTTGCAGGCTATTGTACGGGATGAGGTTTATCGAGTACGCTTCGGATAGCACGCTATGAGTTCCCTAGTCACCAAATTGAATATTTTCACTTTCATAAGCTTTTAAGTAATTAGTGATTCTTTTTTGGTGCAACAGTGGTAGGACTTGATTATGTGTCTAAACATTTTCTGACAAAGTTTTATCTACTTATCAAAGTACACAAGTTATTTAGGGATTAGTTTATGGTGCATCAAATATGTCACAGAGGTGAAATTCATTATTTTCTTATCTAAAAATGGTTGGGTTTCAACGAATCCCTTGTCATTCTTTATAGTTCTTTGCCATCTTCACCCTTCTTCAAAAAAAAAATTAAAAATAAAAAGCTTGTTAAACAAAGTTATATAAATATTATTTAGCTCAACATTAAGTGAATGGGCCAAGTAATAGTTTTAACTCGGGCTCCATTCTTTCACTAAATAATTAAGCAATTATACATAATCAGGTGCAAAGTTGTGCACAAGTTGTACTTGAAGATCTGCAATTATTTATAATCTTTAGGTAATAAAATAAAAGCTAGTTGCATAAAAGTCTCAATTGTTGGGCTAAAGGAAGCAAATAAAAGTTATGGCAATTTTCAATAATTTAATGTACGGTTACTTTCGAACAGGCAAATACCATTTTCTTGTGGTAAAGTAATTTATAAAAATTTGGTAATCGTGAAAGTAGTTGAAAAGTTAAACTCTTTTTCTTTTACTTTAATCACTCAAAATGCATAATTAGTCACGGAAGACGCTTCTTTTAATGTACTTCCACGAATCTTCCTTCCCCGTTAATCTACCTTTAAACGTGATTAACAACTGCAAAGTCGTTGTTGCTTCACGTCATTTACCACTGAAAGACAAAGTCGTGATTGCATTTAGTCATTGCAGTCAATACTTTTAAGTAAAAGAATTCAGTAAACTGAAGAAAATTTCACAGTTTTTGATTAATTTGGCCAATTTGCTCGAGCGGCATGGATGCTGCTTTCTAGAAAGAAACTGGGGAGGTGAATCACGTTTTCATTAATTTATAATCTTGATTGATCAAGGAAACGTGTGTGTTCTCATATGTGTACAACATTACGGATGGGAACACCCAATGGGCAGCGAACACTAATACTAACCTATTTTAGGTGTATAATGATCATGCTATACCTATAAAAGAATTCAACGTACCTCATTCGATGCAAGGCATATTTTGGGATGTTCACATACAAATCAAAACTTAAAAGAAAGATAATTACGAAGAGTGTTTAATATAAATAATCTAATGAATTATGATAGCGATATTAGCCCTCCATTTTTTGTTATTAAAAGTTCAATATTTGTACTTTATTTCATATTTTATTGTAAAACTTTCAAAACATATTAGGTATCAGTAATAAAAGATGAAGTGTTAATATCAGTATATGTAGAATTATTGCATTATGAAAGAAATGGACAGTATATCTTAGCTGTGTGATGTACATGCACAACAACAGGGCAAAGACAGCCCATTCTACCAATTCGCATTCTGACGGTCATAGTTTAAATATTTCAGTGTCAATGATACAGACTTGTCGCGTTGTGTTTACACTTATCACACTTAAAGTACATCAAATAATTATTAAAATGTGGTTACGATGTGATGACTCAGTATCATTGGCAATGATTTGGTATTAGAAAAATGTTACTAATGATCGAACCGCCATCCTACAAGCTTTAAATTCAACGGTTTATAAATCTTCAGATAAAATAGGTATGTGTATGCGTGTCTATATATATATATATATAATAAAAACAATACTGGTACAAAATCATGAGTCATGACGCAGTAGCAATTACTACAAGTTTTGGATCTTTTCTTCAATGCATCAATCTCTTTAACTACATGTCAGATGGGTCTCAATGGATCCTGCCAATGACCCAAAACCACCTAAGCTATATTCATTTGTTCCCCGCAACAACGGCATATGGGTCACATGGATCGCCATGTGAACCTATACTGAAGCACATCCGACCAAGCCCGCAGCAACCATTCTATTGTCTATGCATCTACATTTATGGTAGTATTCGGAAGACAAAGAACCCACCCACCCTCGCCCCTGCTGTCCAGCATGGCTCGACCCTCAACGCGGGGACCGATTCCCAAAAGGGACACACGTGTTCATAATCCCACTCCTCCATGCACCTCCCGTTTTAGACACGTATTTTTCAGAAGGACCATGGCTTATGTCTTCTTAGTCGGCTCTCCCTTGCGTGGCATGATCTCCAAGACAGACCATTTCCTAAAAGAAAAAGAAAATAACGCAGGATTCCTCCGTGTTCGCATGATGCGTTTGCACGATTTTTTTTTTTTGCATCCGTGAACGTTTAAGTTTGTTCAATTCATGCCCTCTTTTTATTGAAGCTAAAGTCTTGAAAGAAAAAAAAATTCCCTCTTTTTATTGATTAGATTCAATTCATTCATTGGTTCACAGACATAATAAATGAATTGTAGGGCAAAAAATACGAACTTTTATGGACATAGGAGGGCACAATGGCTGAGAACTGGACTAAAATAAAAGATTGAAATGGCATGCAACCCTCTGCGAAGGCAAAATGATGAGTTATGTTCAGTTGTTAGGAAAAGTGAAAGGAGGATAGCTTTCTGTAGGAAAGGTATTTAGGCATGTTTGTTGCCTTGAAGGAGAAGAAGACCTCCTCTTTTTCCTATTTCTTCAAAACCTACCCATCTCATTCTTCCTTTCTGTGTTCTCCTTTTCTTTTTCTGTTTGCTGCTTTTGCACCAATTATTGAAGCTTAGAAAGACACGTACTGGTTCATTTGGAGTTAAGACTGCAATGATGGGAGTTCGATCTAGTGGACTTGTTCTTTCCACGTCCGAAAGAGCCGAGGTTGTCAAAAACTTGGAAGCATGTTAGTGTTCTTATTCCAAAATCCATGTGTTTTCTTCACATCAAACACCCTTTTAAGTGGATTCCAACTCCTCATTCAACCATAGATGCCAAAAAGACCTGTTGGTGGGTGGGTTTCCCTTTCACAACCTAATAAATAAAAAAAGAAAAAAAAAAGTTTACATTATTGTTTTCCCCATTCGATCCATCCCTGTTAACATAAAAATTCATATTTTGGCCAAAAGAATTAAAAAGAGAAGACTAGAAAAATAGCAAAGGAGATCACATCCAACTCTAAGGTGGGATCCTATAGATCTTGACACCCAATCGGCTGGCCTATACATATTTTCTTGAGGAGGCAATGGGTAGGCTTCCTTTGATACATGTCTTGTTCCAAGAACATGGACATTAGTAGCATTGGCGTGCAAAATATCTAGTCAATTCATGTAATTTTGTCCTCGGATGATTTATTTATTTTAATTAATTAATCACAAATGTTTTGTTTTGGTGTCTACTCGATATGCTTTTGTTTACAAGAGCTTTTCCCAAAGCTTACAAGCAATCACCTTTTCTGTTGTCTAAGAAAGCGGAGTGTCCGTTTATTTAGGTGTGGGACTTACAATTTTCCCTTTCATCATTTCTCACAAGTTGGAGGTGATTTACCTCTTAGAATTTTGGTGTAAATTATCAACATTTTGGTGTAAATCTTTAATTTTTTGAAATAACTGATTTTTCTTCCAAAATTACCTCATTTGTTTTTATTTTTTTCACTTCAAATTTGATCCAAATGGTAATATCTCAATCATCTATTTTGTCACAATACATCATGACCATCAAATTGTGACAAATGAAAATTGTGAGGCTCTCATCCGTTTATTTAGGTAGGCTTAGACATGCGAGCCAAGGAAGTAATCATTTATAAAGATGAGACACAATCAAGTTATTAAAATAGAGGTAAGAAGTACCAATTGAAATAACCAATTATGAGTCCAAATTTTCAATAATCTATTATTTATTCATTACTGCATAGCAAAAAAATAGCGTTATTTACTCAGCAATCTTAAATTGAAAAAGTCAAATATGTAAAATTTTCCCAAGAATCTAAAGAAAAGACACATTCACATTTTTCACCGAGCAAAAACAAAAAATACTTCATTCCCAAAAATAAGGGGCATTTCAGAGAAAAATTTAGTTTCTTTAGTAGACTTCTGCCTAATGGAAGAATCTTTTCGAAGATGATGGTTTATTAGTGAAACAGACACTAATGCCGAATGTTCAACTTAACTGTCCTTCAATTATTTTAACCGAAAAAAAAAAAACGTACAAAGACTTCACTGAATAGTGAAACAAACAATCGGAATCAGTCCTGAACGTAAGAGACTTCATGGAATAATGAAACAAACAATTGGAATCAGTCCTTTCTTAAATGTTATGTTGACAGTTAATAAAATTAAATTCTGGAACATTCATCATCAATCGATCATTTAATGCGGATCTCAAAGCAAATGCGTGCATACTAAGTAAATAATTATGGTCCACCAATAACCGGAAAAGGAAACCGAGAGGGTGAGCATCGAATTTCAAATTCGGAAAATCGAAAGTATGAAATTGGATAACTTAGAAAATTAAAAAAGCACTATTCAATCGATTTCGAATTTGAAAGCTTCCATATTTGTTTCGAATTCGATTTCAATCGAAATTGAAAATTCGAAAACAAATTCAAAAATTCTAAATTCAATTGTTCAAACTCAACAACATCCAATACACAAAGTTTTCAGAGCCCATTTAACGGGCTTGAAGACTATTAGGTTTAAATCATATTAGTTTTGATTATTATTAAACATATGATAAAGCACACTAATGTATTTAACAAGTGATATTTCAGTTCAAATCTTCTGTTCTCAAAATTTTTTCTATTCCTTCTGTCCCCAACTTATATATCTGTCACGTACATGAATTTATATATGAATTTATTAAAAAAACCTTCAAAGTTTGTAAATTTTCAAAACGCCATGAATTAATATTGTACAAGTTGGGAACAAGAAGGATTTTGGAGATAAAGAATTTTAACTAGTAATCTTTACAATTGGAATAAAAAATGTTCAAAAAGAATACAAAACAGTCATCCGAATTCTCATCCGAAAACACAGTGCAAATGTCCGAATCCCTGAAAATGTTCAAAATGAAGTTTAGGCAGAAAGCACCTAGACAATTATTTGGACACGCATGCAGATGTTCAAACTAAAGATGCGTAAAATAAATACTTGGCAGAATGCATGCGAATGAAGATCCGGACGAGCTTGAGAACGTCCGGACTACTAGTCTCAGTCTATTAGTTATGATTTAATTGTATTCGTATAATATATTAAATTATATAATAATACTAATTATTATATATGTAATATTATGAAGTCAAAATCAAAAATAGAAATTTATTTTCATTTTTAATTTCGAAATCAAAATCCTTTATATCCGATTTCATTTCTAATTTGTTGTTTGTAATTTGGAGTTTTCTGCTTCAGTTCCATTTTTTGTTTTTTCAAGTTTGATTTTCCGAATTCATTTCAAAATTGGATGGAAAATTAAAAAAAATTCGATTTTGCTATGCATTCTCAACCCTTGAAAAAATCAATAAAATTTGCATGGGTTTCTTTTCAGAGGTCAAATCAACTGATATATCAAATGTAAATACGGTGGAAGCATTAAATGGAGGAAGAAAATCTCCTGCAAAACAATAAATGAACCATCTATTCAATACTTGAGTATCTAAGTCATAAGCCAGCCCTTTTGACTCAGCATGGGACTCTGGTAAAAGAAAAGGATGGAGCACTCCATTGTTTATCGGGGTCCATGTATTACCTAAATTTCACATGACCAATCAGATATGGTTTTAATGATCTTATCTTCAAAAACTGAACCCGTAAATTTGCAGATGAGTTTTGTCGTTAATACACTAGAATGAGGACTCTCAACTATCAATTCTAAAGACAAGCTTTTGGCCTTTGTTGTCGGTTAAAGCATGCAGCAATTGCTTCAATTGAGAATTCCATTTCAGTTTAACCTTAGTTTAGTGACCTTTAAATCAAGTGGCAAAATTCATTAATATATCTCAAAATAAGCTCAAGCAATACGATCTATGGATCAAGCTATAAAGGCCCTCTAATTAAAAAAAAAAATCAGATCATAAACTGTTCCCAATTATTAATGGCAAAATAAAAGAATTCGAATCTCCATCTAGCAGTAGCTTTCAAGATTTTAAAAATTACTGTATTAAATTCTTCCTCATGAAAGTAAAACTTGTGCCACCACCCCTAAATTTTGTGAAAATCAGTAAGTTGTCTCTAAACTGAGACTCGTACGCACAAATCTCGCTCCTTCAATGCTCAAATCCTGCGTAGCTATTTTATTACCTATTAATATTAAACTTGCCAAAAAAATAATCATGAAAATGGAGAAATGGTTTGTCAGTTACGACTTATGACTATATAAGTCCACAAGTTATGACGACAACCTAGTATAAGTCCAAGCAAGCAATAACTGCAAAGGGATTAAGGAGCCATGCTGAAGGTCACGTGAAAGGTTACCTTAAATGTAGCTTACTGCGTTTTTGGTATATCGATCGAGCATGATCCAACGTAGCTAGCACCGCAAAGGTCCAACAGGATGCATGTATACATTAACGATTACATGCGAATACAGATGTGTTACTATTGTTTTTATACGGCTCTCTGAGTAAGGAGAGAGGAGGTGCATAGTTGACTACCTCTTTACTTTGTTCCCTTCAATTTGATCTGTTCTTGGGCGGCACCTCTTCCAGTTCTTTCAACTTCTAGAAAACCGATCAGTTATAAGTACATGATGCAGAAATGCTATGGTTCTAGTCTTGAATGAGTCAACTTTTCCTTTATTATTGCATTTATGTGGTTTATACATCATGTGACTCCAGTTAAAGCAACACATTTTTTGACAGTCTTCACGTAAAATTATTAAATGCACGTAGTGTATTAGAATTAATAATTTATTTTTATGTGACGATGTTTCACATTTTGTATTATTTATCAATATGTGATTAATTTTAATGTACCACATAAGATGCCATGTGATTCGTATGGTGCATGCAATACCTACTTAGTTCTGAGTAATAACTATCATTTTTAGGATGCATGGCCACTCTTTATTTGACACAAAAGTAGTATTGTGTATGTGTTGATATTTTGCCTACGAGTACTATAATTTTTGTTGGAGACATTTTCTAATACTGATGATGTGAAAAAAAAAAAATGGTATGGCCTACTTACCCTTTAATTTTTATGTCTGAAACGAGAAATTTATTTACTATATAATGAAATGGAATGCATTACATTTTCCTTCTTTAGGTAAAAGCAATAGATTACTTTGATGGAAAACATATCGGTGGTCTTAGGGAAATAAAAAAAAAGGAGCATCTAATATGCTGAAAAGAAATAGTATCATGCTATTGGGTCAATAATTAACGACTGCTTCATGATCATGTCAATTATGAGGGGCTTAGTCCCTCAAAAAAAAAAAAAATATATATATATATATATATATAATTAGGGGCTTAGTCAATTTAAAACAAGCTGCTTAATAAAAAGAAATATATAGTTGATTAATGGTACTTCTTATTGGTTAAAAGTAAGTAATACTTTTTTGGCTAATATATTCTGACCCATATTTTATATTCTTCTAATATAAATATCTGTGTAAACAATTTATTTAGCTCTTTGAGGTGTTCAATATAATAGAGTTCCTAAATTTTGAATTAATCAAATTTATACGTCTCAAAATCTTGGAAATGATATCTAGCTTTTATTTAATCCCTGTTGGTCAAAAGCAACTATTCGGGTTGTCCTCTGTTTCGTGGATTAATATAATGGATTCAAATAGGCCCGTTCAATGACACATCATGGGCCTGATTCCCGTTTGCAATCGACTGGTTCTGATTATTAAATAACCTCAAACCACAGAAAAGAAAAAAAGTAAATAAAAAAAAAAGGAACATTGAACTACATTGAAAGAAGGATAATATTAAAAAGCTAGTTCTTTGCGTTTATAGTAAAAGAAAAAGAAAAATAACTTACAAAATTAGGACATAAATTACCTTGTACATGGTTAGATACAAAGATGTACAAGGCCTTAAAGCCAAAAAGAAAAGCTTTTTCCTCCCTTTTTTAGCTTTTCTCTTAATTTACTTCTTTTTTTCCGAGATTATAGAATACATATATTCAAATATTGACTATGTACTATCCTTAATTTAGGTAGAAGAGATATCATTTGTTTCTTCAAGCTGTCTTCGTATCCTGAACTGTCTTCCAAACGACAACCTTTTCCACTGTACTAAGCGTTGCAGAAAGTCCATCACCTACCAAACCAATTCAAAGACCACCATAAGTCATTAAAATTTGTACTAAAATTATATGTGTGTGTGTGTGTGTAAAATTGATAATCACATTAACTTACCTCGGATGGTTCTTGGAGGGAATAAGAAGCACTAGTTTCTTTTGGAGTTTTTGAAACAAGAATTCCAAAGCCTTGTCTTCTCTCTCTCAGGACCTAATAACAATCGCGATTAACATTTATTAATTAATTAATTTTACCATTATGAAAAGAACTACAAGATAAATAAAGAAACAAGTGAATCAAATTATTGGACAGCATTGGATACCTTGAAAGCATCTTCATCGGTGCGATCGTCGCCAATGTAAACAGGAAAAACATCTTTACGATTGGCGTAACCTGTTAAGGTAGAGGAAAGCGATTTATTAAGACAGTTAATAAGTGATTAAATTATGCAAATCAATCTCCCATGCTCACATGTAGCTACAAAATCACACATTAATTAAATCAATCACACATTAATTAAATCACAACTGCTAAACAGTGGTCAAAACTACAACTCAGAACTGACTTAAGGAAGTCATTTTTTTTTTAAAATCAAGAATGGCTTAAAACTCACCAAGTGATTCTAACAAAAATTCCAGGGCCTTCCCCTTGTCCCATTTAATGGTAGGACGGATTTCTAATACCTGTTACAAATGAAAATGACACTGATAATGAGACAGTAGTCACTTAATCATATAAATTAAGAAGTTAAATCCAATTAATTAACGCTAAACACCATTAATAAAAAAATTTTGTTCGAGAAATGACTTAAAGCCCACGTCATATACCTTTCTTCCTTGGGTTAATCGAAGCTTCGGGTAGTCCTTCAAGACTGACTTGACTTGCTGTGCTAGTTCAACCCATTTCTGCAGAGTTTCAGAATAGAAAATTAATTTACATCCTATTCTTTAAGGTCTAACATGCTGGTCTTGCCAAAAAAGTAATCAAAGGCCCATGTAGCCAATAAAAAAAAAAAACATAATCAAAAGAATAATAATTATACTTGTAATAATGATTAGAGATATAATTACTTATTAGACTGGTAATTAGCAATAGTGTAATAGACAAGACATAAAGAGAATACTTTGGAGGTAAAGGATATACCTTCTCATCCACACAGCGGAAGTGTACTGATACACAAAATTTATTGTTCTCCACCTTAGCTCCTGCTGTTGATTTAGTTTTTTCTAGCAGTGTTTCATAAACCTGAGAGGTGGTATTAAATTAACATTGAATTAAATTAAGTCAAATAAAATTTGTAAAAATTAAGAATTCCAGGTGTGGTGTGTACTAAAGATAAAATCCTACTAACCTTGTCGATCATTGGAAGAAATTCACTGGCTGTGTCTGGCTGAAAACGCACAGCTTGAGCTCCCTAAGAATAGCAAAATTACAAGGAAATTAATGTTAAGAAACAAAAAACTTATAACCTCAAATGCTCAATAAATTTTTATTTCAAACCCAAAAGATATAAAATTTTTTGACTGAAATGGTTAAAAATAAGCGGCAGAAGATTCTGAGATTGTACAAAACTGGAAGCTTTCACCTACTTTCTTGTATTTGGAACCTTTTGATGGCCCTTTTATGTCCATTCCATGGCTTCCAGCATAGTACAATTCTGCCAATCGTACAAAACTATACACCTAAAAATTAAAGAGCCAAATATCAATTAGTCAAATCTGAACGAACCCAAAGAAATATATCCAAAACTAACGTATCCTAGTAAACAAAGTAATTGGAATTCAAGAACCAAAACCAAAATCTTTGGGTGGAAAAAAAAAGTTTCAAGAATGTACCTTGTCTCTGCATCTCCCACTCACTATAGCAGTGGGAAAATACCTCGCAAGTTTTCTCACCGTTGCTCTCATCTGTGATGGTACAAAAATTGGATTTTTCAGATTCATTGAAAAATTAAGGGGGAAAAAATGGAAAAACTTCACGAGTTTTTTTTTTTTTTTTAATTTTTGAAAGATATATATTAGGAAAAAAATATTTGGTGTGCTAACCGCGTCAGACATGAAAGCGCGATCAGGGTCCTCCACTATGGGCGAAAGTGTGCCGTCGTAGTCCAGAAACATCACTATTTGCTTTCCCTTCGAAGCATTTGTTATTTGTTCGAACATGTCCAAGGCCGATGGGTGGTGCAGCTGTTTCATCAAAAATACCATATTTCCATTTCATCAATATTGTCATCAACTACGTCATTTGCAGCCAACCAAAATTGATACTAATTTACAAAAATCTTCATTCCTACCTCTCCTACCACATTCAAACACCCATGTAGATGTTTGACCATAACCCCCAAAAAACCCCAAAAAAAAAAAGAAAAAGGAAATACACTTGATTTCTTTGAAAAGTTGAATAAGAAAGAAAGGTGGCAGGCAGGCAACTTACAGTCCAAGAAGATTGGCCATCGGAGAGAGGTGGGGTGGACTTGAGATGGGTAGGAGAGGAAGCTCTCATCGAGTCAACCCAGGCGTTAATTTTCGCCCCAGAATTGATGTCGAGGTTTTGGAGGAGCTTCTTCTTGGATATGGTGATGTAGGTGCCGGGAACACTGGGTGGCTTCTGAGCTGCCGTGGTGAAAAGCGATGAGTTTGTTACGGCAACCGTTATTGCCATACTTATGCCTGATTTTGTACCGGATACTACCACATTCTGTTTAGTCATTATTACTACTAGTTGAATCTTCTTCCTACACGAAAATATTATGCCCAAAATGTCAGAAGGAAAAAAAAAAAAAAAAATCTCTACTTCCACCGCTTGAAGACTGGAGAATCCAAAATCAAGAGAAGCCCATCTCGTTAAATGCATCAAGAATCAATAATAATATGATAATAATCACCTGGTATTGAAGTAGGAGATTAGATGAAGGAAAAACAGAGTGCTCTGTTTCCAAATTTGGCCAAATTTGAGGGCCTGTTGATATAATGCGTATAAAGTTACAAACCAGTACTTGTAAAAGGAGGGGATAGAGAAAACTGAAACGGGACAGAATGAGAAAGAATTGTGGAGAGAGGAGAGATGAGAGGAAATGAGAGTTAAAGAAGGAAGAGTAGTAGTGTGTGACTATGAGAAAAATTGGAGGCAGTTTTGGTTGTTTTATAGTTACAAACCAGACACTAACGGACGAAACAATGCCCCTCCTAAGTCCTTAGGTAGGACCCACATCTTTATAAAAAAAGCATTCGACCCCACATTCAATATCCTCAGGAGGGTTCCACCTCCGACCCGGGACCAAAATCCCACCGGAGAAGGAGCAAGAAGGAGCAAGAACAATTGCCAGTTTTAATTGTTTAGAACTATTGTAAAAATATTGTACAACTTAATTTAACAATTGTACAAATAAAAACATGCTTTGTAAATTTTAAGTACTGTTCACATGCCTTACAATTTACTGGAAAATTGATGTACATTACACTATATACTTTTTAATTTTAATCTGACTATCAATTACTACTATATAAGATTTTATTCCAAATGTTTACAATACGATATGGTATTATATATAATTATAATACGTTACGTGATATTGCACTGTAATATAATTTATTATATCACATCAAATAAGTAAGACGGATTCTACTTGTTGGTGAGTCTTAGACAAAAAAAACTAATTTGACTCATTCAGTAATATATGGTTGATATTAATGGACCAATTAACATGGTCACGTTGCATAACTTCACCATACGGTGGTTTCCTTTATGCCCAATGTCCATCCAGAGCCCACGGGGTCCCCATATCACCGTATTTGCCAATTGGTCCGCTTCCCACCCTCACTCTAACCGCCGTCTTCGCCGTCACCACAATAGCCCTCCGTGCCAGCTGGAAGAGTGCCACGTGGCCAAGCCAATATGGGGGGAGATTGTCCGACGTGGCTCGAGCCACGTGGAGGGCTGGATTTTTGCGGTGTGAGTTCATCCGTAGGAGTCATGGGAGTTTCAAGACCCACGGAATTTGGAGTTGGGAGTTTCCATAAATGTGTAAAAAAACCAGAATCTATACATGAAGGACCGCTCTAAAGGGCTCTAGAGTTTTGTGACCTTTCCATAAATAGAGAATGGTCCATGATATTTGTAGGGGTTTTAATGGTATGCCCTCTGTTTAAGTTCACTAAAACAAGCAGCTCAAAGTAACTTAATTAGTTTTGCAAAACCAGCAGCTTCTTCTTTCTCTCTCTCTTTCATTTTTTACTTGTTTTAGGTGGAAGAAGTTTTAGAAAATTTTAGTTGGGGGAAGCTTTTTAATATATTCTTGCATTACTTTATAGTTTGCTTGGGTTTGGGTGGCACATGAACGAGCGAGCTTTATTCTTTTTCATGACAATAATGATGTTGAACTCGAACCCACTCAAGATCAATGGAACCCTTATTAATATGTGTTAACTATTATGTTCAAGGGTTAACACTCTCTCACTCTACGATCTAAATTGATACGAATCAAGCATTTTATTTCCGGGATCAGTTCTACTTGATAAATTGAGCAAGTTGACAAAAGCTTGTGCATAGCTAACGTTGTATAAGATGTATGGAAAATGTTAAACAAGAATAAGAACCTAGAATCAAATGTGCAGCATGTATGCCTAGTGTCCTTCCAGAATTTTCCTTAATTAAAAAGGACGCTGAATTAGGAGAAATGCATGCACGTATATCGCAATCAGGGAGTGAAATTCAAACATTTTAAGAGAATTTAGAATGAAACAGTTCCATATTTCCATAGAAATTATTAGAGCTACTGTTTCAAAAATTGACCAATCAACAAGCCTAAGATATTTTCAATGAAGAGTGCACATTCGCCAACTTTCTTATGCCCCTGATAGGGTTGTAAACGAGTCAAGCCGAACCGAGCATTCCTTGATCGAGTTCAAGCTTGTTTAATAAACGAGTCAAAATTTATTTTCGAACTTATTTAGCTATACGAACGAGCTAAATCGAACTTTGTTTTCAAACAACTTGATTAAAAAATGTGTAAAAGTGTTATTCAAATTGAACCGAGTCGAGTATCTCATGTTTGAATTCTTGTTCATTTATTAAACAAATTTGTTCGTTTATTAAATGAGTCAAAATTTATGTTCAATTTTAACTCATTTAGCTATTCGAACGAGTCGAACTCGAAGTTTCATGAGCCGAATTGAGTTGTATTTACAATCAGCTCGGTTCATTTACAACTCTAACCCCTGGACAAAATCAAAACCAGAAACGAGAAAAAAAAAAAAAAAGCAAGAGACAAAAGCAGACTTTACTCACCACGGCCCTTAAAAAGAATTCATTGCGGTAGAAATTATTGATTTGGTCAAGCAAATTAAAATAGTTAGCTTTTATAATATTTAGTAAATGTCATGTACAGAACAATTTTTTTACCTATATTAAATGTAAGTATAGATATAGATCTAGGTTTGTGATAAACTTTCTTCACTCTGACAGTCTGTACAAATTAAATTGAATTTAAAAGAAAAAAAATGAGAGAACTAAAAGTGGTCCTCAAATTAGATATACATGGTTTTTGATGTTGTGGGTGGCTTAGTAAATCTTTAATTTCGTCTCTTACCCTAACTCATGCTTTTTCCACACTACTATGAGGTATGAGCAACAACCTATATAGACTTGGCTATTTTTTCCTTTCATCTCCCCAAAATTTCTTGTCACAAAATTATTTCTTTCATCTCTCTCTGCCGGCTTAGGTGAGGAAAACTTACCGTATTTCGATATGAAATTAATTATCTAAGCATCGCCCTTCCATTTGATTAGCTCAATGAATGCTTGAACAATAACTTCAAATCCTTTGAATCTTTCATCTGTAGAGAACAGCTAAATCCAAAGTGGTAGTTCTCTCTTCGAACACAATTCCTTGGTCCCCACGAACAGGTAACATGGAAAGAATTAAGGAATTATATTGAGATATTCAATTCGAATATTTGCTCAAACTTTTTGAGTAAATTATACGATCTAAAATCGTATATAAATTTGTAGACTGCTCAAATTTCCAGAACACAATTCAACTCAGTGATTATTAAAAAGAAGCATCATGCATTTGAATTTTGAAACTTGGCAACAAAGGATGCAACTTGTAGCATATTTTATTTCCCAACATTCCCAAAAATTTTAATGGGCTAACTGACCTCTTAAGGCATCCAATGAACATTTTATTGGTTAAGGTGGGGGTATTATACATAACTGATTCACCTTGCCCTTTGTCATCCCTAGAGCGGCATGACAAACTGTATATGCCATTGAAGGAATCCAATTTTCCCAATAAGCGTTTTTTTGGACCAACACAAAATATGGATTTTCTTTGTAAATATATACTCATGCTGAAGTACAGAAAACAGTAAACTGTCCATCAACAAACAGCACAAAATCTGCTTGAATGCAACTTGCCACCCTGTCATATCATTTCAGAGTTCTAAGTTACCGTTTTTTAGTTACCACAGTTTGGTTTAGAACATATCTAATAATTGCAAACATAATTCAAGACTGCTTTTTTTTTTTTTTTGAATTAGTCGACACAAGGTCGACAGAGGGATAGGGGAAGGGGAACCTAAACCAATTCCACAGAACCATCCCAAAAGGCAATTGCTGACTTAAGGGATAGTCCATGGGGCTTAAGTAGTCAAACTCTAACGCTCATTCTCCCGATGTGGGACTAATTCAAGACTGCTTTTAAAAAGATCCCTATACTTTAAAAAAAAAAAAAAAAAAGATCCCTAAGCTTCAATTCAGCAGAAACACAACAGGATGGTTTAACATAAGCGTAATATATTTTATCGAGCAAAACAGATAAAACAATGTAACTTGTAAATTTATCATGTCATTATAGGGTTCTGGTTCACTATTTTTAGCTATCATAGTTTAGTTGGCGACATATTTAAATCCTTCATTGCAAACGTACCCCGTGACTGCTCTTTAAAAAATCCTAAATTTTGAATATACATGATGATATAATGTGAGTTGAATGTCTTTTATTTGTGAAGCAGACAAAAGAAAAAACCACATAGACAACCCACAGAAAAAACTGAAAACAACTTGAAGTAAAAGATTTGAAATACGTGTCAGCTGTTGCGTAACTAAAGGGGTTATACTGTAGCCACCTGTCCCCCAAGTCCAAATTTGTACTTGGCTTGGCAATGCAGTGGCTAAGATGGCCTGTTCTTTAATTTTGTTGGTGGCAATAAATGTCATAATAATAGGAGGTTAGACAAAGGCAAGTTGAAACTCAGAGAGCAAGAAACCAACGTAAATCCAAAAATACTTTGCAACAAGGAATTGTGTAGTCTCTAATCGCATTGTCAGTCAAAATACAAGACAGAAAGAAAGAGTCAGAGGAAGTGGATGAGGCTTTATGAGACGGTACAATTCGTCTTTATTTTCTTGGTTCACTTCTTTATTCTGTATCTAGTCTAAATGCATTCATTATTGACTATTCTATATCATAAATTAAGCTAATTTGATTTGCTTTACTGGTAGGTTTTAAACAAATTGTTTGAATAAAGTTCGGATTCAAGTCATGTTATCAGCACTTTCTCATTAGTAAGCGATTGGTACAATCGATTCGTAAAACTATTGTGTCTCTAATAAAGTTTAAGCGATTGATTAAATCGATTTTTAAAACTATTCTGTCTCTAGTTAAAGTTCACAGCCTCCTCATCTTTGAAGCGAGATAATCTTCTCTTACTCCTCACAATTTTTCTTTTTGTTTTCCACAACAAAAATGCATAAATGGACATGGAAGGCTTCGTCGCGGTTGTCTCCAATGCCTCCTCAACCCCCATTCCCCACAAAACCACAATGTCCCATTCATTCTTACTCGTGCACGATTTGAATGCGTGTGTCGTTTGGAAATCCAAGAATATAGACAAAAAATACGGGGTATTACATGCTTAATGAAACAAATTAGGATTCAGAAAAGAAGATGGTGAGAGCACTTGATTATGGAAAATAGATTGACAAGTTGGTAAAATATCCTAAGCTAGTGTGAGAAAAAACAAACATGTCGTTGTTAAAACTACTAGGAATTGCAATATTTGAATTTGACCAAATCAAAAGTTCATAAATCAAAAGTGCATAATTAAGGTGTCTGAAATTGAAAAAAAAAAAAATCTCTTAAATACGCGGATGATGAAGTTGCGGTTACTCTTGGCTTGGCGAGATAGGGTGCAATTTCACTTAATATACGTGTGGATACATGCTAGATGAGCTTAGTTTAATTAATCAGGGTTTTAAAATGATTTTCCTCAACTTACTTTAGTCAAAACACAAATTAATGGGTTATCACCTTTTTTATTGATATTATTAAAATCTTATTCGTGAAATCAGTTTGTCATCAACACTTCGTTTCCAATGTGTGATTTTTTAGATTTGAAATCTTAAATAATAATTTTGGAAAATTAATCTGTACAAGAAGTACTGCATGCAAATTCCAGTCTAGAAATCCTAAAGGATCTTTTATGACTTGAAAAATCCAAATGATAATGAAATATAGTTATATAAACTTAAAAATTAACAACTTTGTAAGGAGCTTGGCCTTAATGCTTTTTTATTTTTTATTTTTTATTTTTTTGAAAAACTTTTACAAAATTTATAAGAGTACTTGTGATAACAAGATTTAATATGCACAGATGAGCTTGATTTATCAAACAATTTTGAAGAACAAAGTTCTTTTTAAAATTTTAGACACTGCATAAAATCTTTTATTGAAAAAGAAAAACTTATTAAGAGATTTTTCAATAATAACCGGAAAATGATAAATTTAGAATAGATATCTAAACCAGTAAAACATCAATTTGTGCGTGACAATACCTCCTTAATCAAATAACTTTTCTGCCATGTTCAATTCTACCAATTAAGTGCTATATTGAGGTAAATTTAGTCACGCATGAATTAAGCATTCTAAAATGTATACAAGCAAGAGACTCTAACTGAATGAACCGCACAGCAAAAGCTAAGCGATTGGCGGGGAAATTGAGCTTTACGATTGAATTGTTAATTAATGATGTTTTATTACTCACTAATTACAATGTGAACACAAAGACTGTTGATGCTTGAAAGTACGAGTGGAAGAATAAATTATATGAGAATAATCAAAACAGAACCTTTGAAGAGATTATTGAATCCCCATTATTCCTTGCATAGTATTCAACACACAACATAAAGTACGAGATTCTTGTACAATGTATAAGCATTTTCATCTTCATGTTGGGAATTTATCACATGCGTCTGCGTTTACGTAACTAGAGTTTTTGACACTATCTTCCTAATTTAATACATTGATTGAAATACTTTAGTGAGACTTAAGATCTTCATATGTACTTTAATGGTCATAATCCATTGCAATTTTTAGATGCACTAAAACCAGAGAAATTTGACTACAGAAAAAGGAAAAGTGAGCAGAATTAAAATATAAAGAAACCATTTATATATCAAAAAGTGATCCCGCTTTCTTCGCCTAAATCACCGGTTCCAGACCTAAATTATCTAACTATTATTGTTGATCTGATGTTCCCATTCCACGTTACATGCATTATTTTTGCACCTTGTACTAAAATATGTGCAAGCATTTATTAAGATGTAAACCTATATTAAGTGTATTATATACATACATATATATATATATATATATATATATATATATACATATATACTATTATATATGTTCATGAACAATTGTGTCCTTGCCTATCTTGAAAATATTAGCCTAGATATTTGTCCCCTTTTATTTTTATAAATTAATCCTTCTCTGCCTTTGGAGTTTATCTTCCCCGTGAATACATGTTTGTCTCCCCATTTTTTTTAATATTAGCTATTATTATAAAGGTACCGTGATGAAGATCATTTTTTTATGTCATACCATGGTGAAGATTCAAAAAAAAAAAAAAAAAAGTGAAAAAGGCATCTTATAATTGAAGTTAATTTAATGTTCAAACCCTTAATTTGTTATTGTAATCATAGTTTGTGTTATTAAATTGTTTGTATGCGTTCATGCATGCATGTATGCATATATGAAAAAGTATTGTTGATATGGCTGCATGTATATGGTATTATTAATCTACACTTTTAAATGGAAAGAAATGAAGATTTTCAAACGTCAGCTTTCGATCTCACAACTGATTCTAGTTGGAGTTGATTCGTCGATTAGAGTATTAGAATCCATAACTGATTGAATAAGGGAAAAGAAAATTAAGATGCATTCCTAATGGAGAAATGACTTTAGACGCAAGAGTATCAGAAGCAAATTAATAGCAGCAAGCAAGTGTTCGATCATGAGGCTTCAAAGTTCCACCCCTCATAGTGAGCCAACCAGAGAATCAATCATGGATGGCTCAAGTTTAATCTTTACAAGGGGCGAAAAGATATGATACTGACTGGCCTATTGGTTTTTTATTTTCCTTGTGGTTTCGCTTTTTATGAATTTATGTTTTATGTGCATTTAACTAATTTCTTTAACATCTTGTCAATAGCATTTTGTTCAGTACTATTACTTTCTAAATGATTTTCAAATGATGCATCAATTAATACCAAATATTTATTAGAAGGAAATATACTTCGATTAGGAAAAAGGGTATGGAAGGATGACCCCCTCCCCCACAACCACCTCCCACCTCCCCCCTTTTAGTTCCAATACATATTTTGATGTAGTTTAATCATAACCTGCTAGTCGTGAGATTCGAAGAGCTTACGTGAACTTTGTAGGAATCTTAGAACTCCCAAACGAGAATTGGCCATCCTAAGGACTTGATGGTTCTTTTGGTTTTTTGTTTTTTGGTGGGGGTGTTTTAGGGGGGGGGGGGGGGGAGGGGGAAGAGTGTAAACCATGCCCAAGATCAAGTACACCTGAGCTGTATGTATGTATGCATATGTATGTGCGTGTGTACATATCTGTATATATGTATATATGTATATATGCATGCATACACATATGCTAAGTGCTCATTATTTACAATTCATATCAAATAGTTGATTCACAATCATTCTCACCTATTTGGTTAATCATCTGCACAAGATTGATCCTTAGCTTCCGATTACACATCAACGCAAGGGGCAAAACAAAATTTTTATTTTCAAATCGAAGCCATCCCTCCTATTGTGTGGTTTGGAACTATTGTACGTACTTAGAGATGTTTACTATGCACAATTGAAAAATTTATTGTCTAATTTAAACATTAATCAGATAATCGTGAGTTCTTTAGTTTGACTTTCTACTATTTTTCAATTGTACTTCTTACGATTTAGATTCTCCTATAAACTAAAAAAGAATAGAAAAAAAAAAGTACTGTCTGAGAACAGTAGCAACTAAAAAAGAGGTTGTCTCAATAATGTGATGCATATTGCATCAGCCTACCAAGTGTTCTACAGCTCCAAGAAGCAGAATAATTCAAATCGCAATTCAGTCGGCATAGAGAGAGAGAAACGGTTAGTTCTTGTTCGGTGCCCGACAACACACGTGTACTTTAGTATAACTTTATTTATTTTTTCTTTTTTTCAACAAGGTTAAACGAACACGCGGCATGTTTCGAATGACTTGGAAGGCAATAAGTGGGTCCATTATATGCCACACGTTCGTATTAGCCAACTAATTCACTTTTTGGTCGGTTGATTTACTTAGTTTACCTACATGATCAAACTTAACTCGAGATTCCAAAAATATAATCAAAGGTCTTAGGCTTGAAACTTTCTATGGTTTGTCTTGCTAGATACCATAGAAAGTTTCCTTTCTTTTATATATATATATATATATATATATATAGACACACAAACACATGTTCATGTATCATTTAATATAATTATGAGTGTACTGTAAAATGATACGACGATAACAAGACCTTATTAATAAGTAACATAATTAGAAGCCACTTCCTATGAGCAAGGTTGGAAGCTAAAGAATTTTACTCAGGAAAATTTACCATCATTTTGTCGCTTAACCAAATATCTCTCAATCACCTTTAAATGCGTCTCTTTCATATTTTATTTTTTGTTGCTTGGATTAATTTGCTTTTGCTTTTCTGCTTGCTTTTTTCTGTGATCTGACCAGTTAACTAAAATTCACATGCTAGTTTTCTGATGTGAATTTAAACTAATTAGCTACATTATGAAGGAAAAACCAAGGGATTAATCAATCATTCGAAGACACCAGCAAGAGAGAATGGTGTCGGCTTAAAAATTGATGCACGATTTCTCTCAAGTATATATATATAATCAAGTACAGATTGTACATTATTCATCTAGCTTGATGGCAAGAGTCCTGATTCAATGCCAAGAATTTTGTGCCATCTTTTATCACATGGTCTGTTAATTATTAACGCATGACATAGGTGCACGTTTTACCAATCAAATGAGGCATCAAGAAAGGCATTCTATTCGTTAAGTTCATTGGAGGAGGTACAGTTTATTCATATTCTTCATCAGTATCATGGAAGAATAAGCAGTGCATTATGAATTGCACCATAATTTAGTAAAGCAAACAGATTTTCAATTGAGATAGACAACTCAACTCCTAGAAAACATTGTCAAGGTTGACAAGATGTAGATATTTTTTTCCCTACCTAAAACAAAAAGGAAAATGCTTAGATATTTTATCTCACATTTTTAGCATATTTGCCTAAAAATTTCTAAGGTATAACCTTTTACGTTTAGATTATGCTTTTATGAACATAAAGAACTCATTGATTTAACACTCCGAACAAATATTATTCCACAATTCTTTTTTTTATTACCCGAAGCTGGATTTGTTCTACTACCTCAATACAATAATCCATGGAATCGTGTTTAATTATAGTCCAATTATGAAGAACCATGCATGAGACGAAAATTATTATAGTTGCCGTATCTCCCGAAACCCCTTTTAATTAGGCTTTAGTAACATGTTAATAACACTTCTACTAGATAAATACTTATTAATTTACAGAGGAATCTTCTACGATGAATACTTAATTAGTTCATAGGATTCCAAGTTCATTTATTTGATTTATTCCCTTCAAAATTTTGACTTCCAACCACAAAAGAATCAGTTAGAAAAGAAAACATCTACGTTCGGTACTAGCCAGAGACGTGCAATATTATAATTTGGAAAAACTAAGCTGTGACTTACACAACTAATTAACTTTAAAAGTAATCCAAGTGTAGGTATAATAAATTCATATTTGGTATAAAAAAAAAAAAGTTATCGATCAGTTTCTACAACTACCAAAAAATTAAATTTATATAATGGCAAATATAATAAAGTTAACACGAGTTTGCACTAAATTTGTACTAGAATTATATTATAATAAATCGTCTATTATCGTTGTCCCAAAAAGAAACTTCAAAAAAACATAATAGTAATTAACTAAGTGTCGACATTATCCGTCATTTGGTCGCCATACCTCTTCACGTGTCAAAGCTGTTTGTTTCTTAAGTGGCAAGTTTCGATACATTCCGAGGTTGATTACATAACCACCGCTGTTATGTTTCTCGGACGTTTGCGATGACAACTGCCTTTGTCTCCACTTCTTGAACGGACAAACTGCAGCTGTTATTCACAAGTTCCATTCGTGCTTTATTTAATAATTTTAATTTACATCTTTTTAGTCTATTAATATTACACGTACATTTGCAATTTTTGTGTTGGTCTTCGAAAAATAATAACATATATCGTACAAGTTGTATTTCATCTTAAATGCTACCTCCCGCTCTAAGTTTTGGAATAAAAAAAGTGATTAAAAAAAAGACTATGATACATTTAATTTGGTTTGTCCAACAGTTAAGACAGTTCACGTGGGAGATGAAGACAGCCACATGAATAAAGCTGAAGAGTTCAAAGACTTTGAAGAGAATTGATATCAAAGAAACAATTGTTTAGTGAGATATAAAAACTTAGGTGGTGTTTGATTTGGGGAATCAGGGTAGGTAATGGATGTTAGTAGTAATGACACTTATTGTTGATATTTAAAAAATAATAATTATTATTATTCAATTAGAATGTAATTGATTAAATGGGGTCTCTATGATTCCCTTTCAAAATACTATCTTATCAAATTCAATAACCCTTTTGACAATGGACTGAAATAAAAATGGATTTTTTTTTTTATGGTTACCATTTACATAAAACTCAAATTAGATTATGGCTTTATATAAAATTGAAGAAGTTCTTTTAGAAATTTTCTTTAAGAAATACAAAATAAGAAATCTAAAAAAGTGTGTAGTATAAAAAAATATATAAAAAATTAAAATTTACTTGAAAGACATGCCTCATCATAACAAACCAAACAAGTAGTTTTATAATGATACCCAATCTATTATTAAACTAAATATGTTGGGAGAATTGTCAAAGCTCATACTCATAATAGGATTAATGATATTTATAGTGATAATAATTGAGTAATTTGAACCAAAGGACTCCTAAAATGGCATCATTCAATGCTGATTTTCGAGCATCGTCTGTGCAGAACATATGAAGAATATTGGGTAGGCAATTTTATGCTTTTTCACTAATTTTATAGAGGAGACAAAATTTTAAACAAGTGCAATGTAAATTTGCTACAAAAAATAAGTACAATATAAATTTAATTAGCTTTCAGAATCAGGATCGCCTTGCACGAACTTAGGAATCTCATTGTTGTTCAATAAGACTAAATTTATATTTTAATTTTCAAATTAGTATGGTTAAGCTCAAGCTTCAAGCGCATTATAGGGATAATTGAAACTTAAGCTGACCTACAAAATTAGATTAGAAACTAACAGGGGAAAAACAGTAACCTAAACACACCGTACGAATCAACCCAACAAGCAATTGCTGATTTTGAATTGACTCACGAAACTTAAGTTCAGGAACATTACTACACACGTTTTCGATATCGTTTTCGACATGGGAAGAGAGAACACACAACTAACAATTACTGGAAATCAAGAATTTAAGGCTGGGGATCCAACATAAAATAGGAGGTTATTGTCTGTACGATCAATCTTATTTTATTGTACTGCATATGGTCAATGAGAGAAGAAATTCTTTGGGAAGGTCACAGGAAGCATCTTAAATGCATTCTATCTTGGCGGCCAAGAAAGTGATCAGTTGTCAGCAGTCAAGCAGACCACAGATTTGAAGAAGTGGTCAAGACTCAGAACTGGAAGACTGGAGGTTGTAGTAGACTAGTACTTCGACCAATTTCTCATCCAGATAATTGGAATGTGTTCACCTAATCATGCAACACATTCATGATCAGGATTATTGTACAAAAATAATAGAAATCAACTAATTAACACTTAAAACATTAAATTTGTATCGAAACAAATTTAGCGAGTAAATAAAATCGAAAAAAAAAATCGATAATGTTCTACTCAATCTGTCGATTGTCACTGACAGCCGTTTTAGCTATTTACCACATAATATGGTATACAATATTGCATTGCAGCAGCGGCAGCAGCAATTCCTACAGATCAAAATGGCATTTGATCTGAGCAAAAAGACAGACTAATTTAGGAATTGAATTTTTCATTCCCAACAGATCGGATGCTACTTTTTTTGGTTGTAATGGTGTAAAGTCATGTGGCTTCATCTGTCACAAGCCGAACACTATCTATCTATCCATTTGCGCGTGCAGTGCAGATAGCTGTTTGTGTCGGCCCACAGATTGGAAACATATGGGTTTGACTACTAATGGCCCACTTGGCAACTTGACTCTGCCTGCTTAACTTGTTTGTTGTATTCAAATTTTTTTTCACCTCTTCTCCTAGGGTAGGGTTCAAGCCATTTTGAACTATTGATGTTGTTGTTTGGTTGTTGTGGGTGGGGGGGGGGGGGGGGGGATATTGTTGTGTCGATTGTTTTGGACAACTAATGTTTAAAATGCAAACGTGTTATGTCTAAAATGTTTAAAGAATGTAGATTTAAAGCATCCAATTCGTTTTTCTTGATATTTGATCAAAAAATTGTAAGCGATTTCAGTTTTACGAAAGTTTTTTTTATCGAGACGAAATATAGCTGGTCTAAATGCAAATCCTCGGCGAGAAACATCACGCTAAATGATGGTTATGAAGTAATCATGATATGTTTTTCAGTCAATTAAGAGTTTTGCAAACCAATATATGATGGTGCTCTTACCATTAACTTTTGAAGACAATCGTTTCTCCATGTCCCAATGGTGTGATGATCTGACTAATGGTGAATAGTGATTCATGCTCATATGATACCTGTATTGATTTTTGTTTGGACACACATGTTACAATCTTTCAATTTTTTTTTTTTGGGGCCAATTGTTAACATATTCTATCATATTCCTAACTGAGCTAAGGATAAATTGATAAGGACTAAACCACTGTCAGACCAAACAAGTTCACTATGCACTCATTTAGATTTTTTATGGGAGGCAAAATTTGAATCCCTGACCTCTCATACCACTTAACCTTTAAAGGCTTTGTGGTGACTAATCTAACCAAGTTAGGTTGGTTCAATCTTTCAAGTGGTGGGATGATTCTAGTTTATTTTAATTGATTAGATAATGGAAAAGAGTATTGCTTGACAACTAAGTGCCAGTGGACAAAGATTTTCGAGCACTTCTGGAGGACGACTACTACAACACCTGCTGGGGTTTTCATCATGATGAGACTATGATAGTGGTGGGTGGAACCAATTATCATGACCATACATAATATTTTCTATTAGCCGATCCCTAGAATGCGGCTATTCTTCCAGCCTCCTTTGGAATAATGTCTCACAAAGTTGTATTAGTCAACTTTTTTGCTCGACCCAAAAAAAAAAAACTTTTAGAAAATTAGAATATTATCGTTTCACATAAAAATAAACGATCTACCTTGATGAACAACTCTCGTATGAGAGCAAACATTTATGCGTTCTCAGCAAAATCAAACTTAGGAATAATACATCATTCAGATAGAAAATCTGGAGCAACGATTTATATCCTCTATATTTTTAGAGGTATATACTCTCCTTTTACTTATTTTTGTTACATTCTCCTTTTTACTTTTAATTAGGCATAAATATAATAGAATAAAAACCTTATTCTTGGAATATGTAAACTCGAGTTCTATAGTTCATGGATTTCTTTTGTCTTTTCACCTAATAAAAAACAAAGAATAGGTATCTATAATCATTTTCCACAATCTAAATAGATATTGTGGCAAGCTACGGTCTCAAGAGGCTTTTTATACACATTTAAATTTTTGTAAGCATGTTAACTGACATATCACTCATGAAATGAACTTTCTGGTGTTCATTATGGAAAAGAAAATGCAATACTAATAAGCGTAAGGTGAACATAATCAATCTTCTACTGGTTTGATATTATTTTAATCGAGTGCTAAGCCAATCCTAATTCGAGTGTCTATATATATATATATATATATGTATGTGTGTGTGTATATATATATATATATATATATATATATATATATATATATATGAAACCTGAACCAAAACCTTCACATGCAGCTTCCAATTTACATATGTTAACACAATTGTAGCCTATTAGCATAATTGTAGCCTTATTATGTTAGCATGATTGTAACCTAATTGTTACTACCTTGTATAGAAGCAGTTTTGGTTCATTGCTATTTAGGTGTCTAGGTTCATTACAGCATGATTGTAGCGTAATTAGCTTGATTGTAGCCTAATTGTTACTACCTTGTATAGAAGTAGTCTAGGTTCATTGTTGTAGATGTTCAGGTTCATTTTGTAATGCCTATAAATAGGTTTTATTTTGTACAAATCAATAACGAGCAACAAACAATTCTTTTCCTGATTCTTAGTCTTTTTCTGTTAACATGGTATCAGAGCCATTTAACATGTATTTTCTGTAATTTTCTGCTTGCATAATTTCTCGACCTTATTCTTCAGTTTCCTTTACTTTGACTACTCTGTTACAAAATTTAGATTTCTTCATCATGGAGAAATCTGATATTTCAAAACCTATTGCAACTATTTTGACTGGCTCAAACTATAATCTTAGGGTCAAGGAACGAAAAGTTTCTTGATAGGTCGCAAGTTTTGGCGAATTGTTACTAGGGATATCACCAAGCCAATTAGAGAGTCAAATGAAACTGATGCAAAATTTGTAGATCGTCTTGAGGACTGGAATAGTAAAAATCACCAAATTATCACATGGTTTTGTAATACCTCAATCCCATCTCTTCACATTCAGTTTGCTGATTATGAATCTTTGAAAGAAATCTGAAATTTCCTGACTATCAGATATTAAACCACTGAACTTGCCCACTATTATCAGTTGTGGACAACTCTTCATAATCTGAAACAAGAATCAGGTCAATCTGTAAATGATTTTCTTGCTAAAGTTCAACCAATTTGGAATCAAATATCTCAGGCCAAAATCAGTGAAGATCATCGTCATCTCATTCAGGTTCTTAAGGCTCTTCGACCTGAATATGAAGCTGTCCGAGCCTCCCTGCTATATCGAAATCCACTCCCATAATTGGATACTGCTACTCAAGAAATTATTTTTGAAGAGACTTGCCTCAATCTGGACAAAACTCCTCAATCTGAAATAGTTCTTGCAACTACTCGATCCGCACATAAAAAATCTAACAATCAACCCTGTAAGAATTTTAATCAAACTGGTCATGTTTTTGCTAATTGTCCTACTGTTGAATGCAAATATTGTCATGATTTTGGCCATATTATTGAAAATTGTCTCACACGTCCTCCTAGACCTAAATGGGGGGTTCCCAAGTCTAAGAATGTCTCAAAAACTGAATCTTCTCCAGTCACTACTGTTGCTACTACTGAGAGTTCTATTACTATCACAATAAGTGATCTTGAAGCATTGCTCAAACAGATTATCTTTTCCAATACATCTACTGCAATGTCTGCCACTCTAGGTAATTTTCATTAGTTTTTTGACTCTGCATGTTGCAATCATATGACCTCTAATAACAAACTTTTACCTTTTGCAACACTTGTGTCTTCCTTACCACTAATCCACACTGCAAATGGCACTAAAATGAATATTACTCATACTGGTCACGCATCTAGCACCAATCTTAACTTTCCTGAAACTTACTATATCCCTAATTTGACTCTCAATCTTATTTCTGTTGTTCAATTGTGTGAAAAGGAATTACATGTTAACTTTTCTCCTTTTGGTGTTCAGGTACAAAATTTACAGACTGGACAGATTCTTGGGACGAGTTGCAGGGTGAGTCAATTATTTGAGCTTGAATCTCTTCACATTTCTTCAAAACTTGTGTATGCAGCTACAACCACCAAATCTTGCATCCATCAATGACATTTGTGTCTTGGTCATGCCTCATCTAACAAATTTCAGTCTTTAATTTCTCGTGGATTATTAGGATCTACAAAGTTTGAGTTTTTTAATTGTTTAAATTGTCAGCTTGCAAAATAACCTGCTTTATCTTTTAATAATAATGATTCCATTTCAGATAGTCCTTTTGGTTTAATTCACTCTGACATTTGGAATCTTTCCCTTATTTCTTCAGTAAATGATTTTCGGTATTTTGTGTTATTTATTAATGATTACTCTCAATTTACTTGAATATATATTTTCAAACATATTTGAGTTATCACACACTTACATTAAATTTGCAAATATGATCAAAACTCAGTTTTTTTGCACTATAAAAATTTTGCAAACAAATAATGCAATGAAATATAAAGATTTTTCCTTACTTCAATTTCTTAGTTAGCAAGGCACCGTTATTCAACGTTCCTGTCCTTACACCTCCCAGCAAAATGGACGAGCCGAGCGTAAATATCGTCATATACTTGATTCTGTTCGTGCTCTTCTTCTTTTTGCCTCATGTCCGGAAAAATTTTAGAAAGAAACAGCTCTTAATGTTGTCTATATCATTAATCAACTTCCTTCCATGGTTCCCCATAATTTATCTCCTTTTGAGAAGTTGTTTAGTAAACTGCTTGACTATTCACTCCTTAGACCTTTTAGATATGTCTGTTTTGTTCTTTTACAACTTTATGAACACACAAAATTAGAACCTCGTGCTCGTCTATGTTGTTTTCTCGATTATGGTATTGAACACAAAGGTATCGATGTTGAGATCCTACATCAAATAAATTATGCATTTCTCGTCATGTTACTTTATGAGAAAATACCATGTTTTCATCTTTTTTTAAATTTCATCAGTCTGTCAATAGTGAATCTTTATTTTGCACTGATTCTTCAATTAAGTTGCTTCTAAGTTCTGATCCAGATGGCTTTAATAAGCTCAATACTCGACCTGCCTCACCTGCTTCTATTAAACCTGTGTCGGTTGTTGATCCTGCACTTCTGCCTATACCTACTCATGATATTACTCGTCGTCGTTCTACTCGAGTAAGAGAAACTCCTCATTATCTTTCTAATTTTCATTACTATTCTGCTATTGCAACTCATACATGGGACTTAGTTGATCTTCCTCCAGACAAGATCCCTATTGGTTGTAAATGGGTCTACAAAATCAAGACTCACTCTGATAGAACTGTTGAGCGTTACAAAGCTCGCCTAGTAGTCAAGGGGTACATTCAAGAGTATGGCATAGATTATGAAGAGACGTTTGCTTCAGTGACTCAATTAACATCTGTCTGCAGTCTCTTAGTTATTGCTACAGTTCGTAAATGGAAGTTTTTTCAGATGGATGTTAAAAACGCTTTTCTTCATGGTGATTTAACTAAAGAGGTTTATATGCATCCTCTTCCTAGCTATCATACACCTCATTAAATTTACAAATTTCGAAAAGCCTTGTATGGACTAAAGCAAGCCCCTAGAGCCTGGTTTGTAAAATTTAGTTCCACTCTTGCTCAATTTGGTTTTGTTTCTAGTTCATGTGATTCTACTTTATTCATTCGACGGACTGATGGTGGGATTGTCTTTTTGTTACTCTATGTTGATGATATGATAATAATAGGAGATGATGCATCTGGTATTTTAGAAGTATAACGTCATCTTAGCCAGCATTTTGAAATGAAAGATCTTGATTTACTTAGCTATTTTTTGGGTCTTGAAATTTCTCAAAATCCTGACGGGTATTATCTTTTTCAAGCCAAGTATGCATCTGACTTACTTTTTTAGGCTGGCATCACTGACAGCAAAACTGTATCAACTCTCTTGGAACTCAATTGCAAGCTTACACCTCTTGATGGCACTCCTCTTGCTGATCCTACTTTATATGCCAACTTGTTGAGAGTCTTGTTTATCTCACTGTTACTCGTCCTGATATCTCATATGTTGTTCATCTAGTCAGTCAGTTTATGTCTGCTCCTTGCTCATCTCATTTCTCTGCAGTCCTTCGGATCATTTGCTATCTCAAAGAAACTCTTTTTCATGGTATATATTTCTCTACTAACTCATCTTTAGTATTGTCAGACTATTCGGATGCTGATTGGGCTGGTGATCCAACAGATCGTCAGTCTACAACTGGTTACTATTTCTTCTTAGGTGACTCTTATCTCTTGAAGAAGCAAAAAGCAAACTATCGTTGCACGCTCTAGCACTAAATCTGAATACTGTGTTCTTGCTGTTGTGACATTTGAATTATTTTGGTTACGATAGTTATTAACCGATATGGTATCAAGCACTCTTCTGTCACTATACTTCATTGTGATAATCAAAGTGCCATACAAATTTCTCATAATGATGTGTTTCATAAGCGTACAAAATACATTGAAATTGATTGTCACTTTGTACGTTATCATGCTACTCACGACACTATACGTTTGGTTCCTGTTTCTTCTATCAACCAAACAGTTGATATATTCACCAAAACACCTCTTCCAGCTCGCTTCCAGGATTTATTAAGCAAACTCAAGTTGGCATCTACTGTACCACCTTGAGTTTGAGGGAGGTGTTAACATAATTGTAGCCTGTTAGCATAATTGTAGCCTTATTATGTTAGCATGATTGTAGCCTAATTAGTTTGATTATAGCCTAATTGTTACTGCCTTGTATAGAAGCAGTTTAGATTCATTGCTATTTAGGTGTCTAGGTTCATTATAGCATAATTGTAGCCTAATTAGCTTGATTGTAGCCTAATTGTTACTACCTTGTATAGAAGTAGTCTAGGTTCATTACTGTAGATGTCCAGGTTCATTTTGTAATGCCTATAAATAGACTTTATTTTGTACAAATCAATAACAAGCAACAAACAATTTTTTTCATGATTCTTAGTCTTTTTCTGTTAACAACATATTTGGTCACTTTACTATTTTATTTTTAAACCAAGGAATACTGGATTTTTATCTTCAACTATAGAGATCACTCATCATAAAATTTACTGATCAAAGCACTGCCAAAATCAACTTATGTGATCAAGGTAAATTTATTCTTTTTTTGAATTTATTATCTTCTTTAGGGGAAAAGATAGAAGATTTTTCTTATATTCCTCTTGGAGATTACATGGAGTTAGCATTACCACAATCGTTATGTTGTATATCCTCAAAATATTTTGATGCATCAGCATAATTTGCAAAATAAAGGGCCAAAAGAAAAACGAAATAGAATAAAAGAGATACTAGATGCCAAATTCATCAAAGGGAATCTATATTCCAAAATTGTGACAAGTAACCAACATAACTGCCGATCCAAACTTTGAATTACTTTCGATTTTGATGTGAGCCCTCGAGAATGAAATCTCACTGTGACTGTGTGACGCATGGAATTGTGGTCCCTTTCCATCTATAACCTTTATAAATTTTTATGGAATATATCTTATAATTTTATATATCTTGTTCCATATCATCCTCCCATAGTGCTCAATCCACAAACACAAACCCTACCCTCAAATGATCCTCTTTTTTTTCTTTTTTATCTAGATACATCGATTGCTTTGTCCTCTCTGATTGCTATCAGTATCAGATATTGGAGTATATTAGGTGAATAGAGACAATAGACAAATGGAAGATTTGATGCATATAATACACGTATGAATTCATCTTGTTCAATACAACGTTGCATGCAACTTAGTACGTGTACCGTGTGTGTTAAATTCTAAAGTATGCTGTACAAGACATGAAGATTATTTGGAAAGTGATAGCATTATTCATGGAATAATTGTCCTATGTTACAATTTTTGGAATATTCAAGGGAAGGAAGTAGAAAAAAAATTAAGAAAAGAGCAGGTAGTTAACGTGGCTTAATGATTTGTATTTGTTTGGGTATGAAGGACGGACCCACAGCATAAAGATTAGATAAAATTATGGTTCCTTATATGGTAGCTTTAAATCACCAGATATGATGCTTTATTTCGATAAGTTAATGTAAGAGATTAATGGTGCTTTCAAATCAATTCTTGAACAATGAAAAGCAAATAGTGATCCACAATATTGAATATTTAATAGCTAATAATGCTCTATGAGAGGGTACTTTAATGCCAAATCCTAAAGCAACATGTTTAATTACGCGTCATTAGAGCCTTTTTTGTTTAATTTCTTAAACAATGATATCCAAAGATTTTGAGCATATTAATCTCAAATTAACCTCATTTATCATTGTCAATCGGAAAATAGTTAAATAATTGAGCACAAACACGCTTAATTAAAAAAAGAACATGAATACTTGATCAAAAACTCTACTCAATTTCATAGGAAAAGCTTAACAATTGGGTGAAACCCGGTGGCCAGGGAATGCTCATAAGGCGTTCTCCCTATCCCGACCTTGGTAGTTAGAAAAGCTCTACTCAATTTGATCGGCTAAAGCTTACATGGTGCTTATGATTAGTTTAAACATTCTGCTTAATTTTTGGGATAATGTTTTTGCGCCCAAAAGAATACAATATGTTTGTCGCACATCCTTCATAGATAGTAAGTGTGTTATTAGTTTCAGAGGTTTTTTTTCCCCCATAATTAAAGGTCTTTACGCTTGACCTTGATTCAAATGATTACTTGAGCATGAACAAAGTTGTGCACTGAACAAACTCACAAGTAGTTCAATTAATTAGAACCACCCTAGTTATGAAAAAAACCTAAAATTTCATTTTGGTGGATTCTGACAAGTCTTTCGTGCCGTACGAGTTGTACTATTGATACCGTTTTTCGCCGTATTTGGCAAATTTGTACATTTGTAATTCAAAGCCAAAAAAAGAAACCCACAGAATGAAGATATTTAATGCCTAGCAGTTGTTAATTAGTAAAACCAACATGTTTCATATCACCAAATTAAAGGATTCCAGCTAATCCCCACATCATCCAATTTCAAACGTGACATCTGATGACATTTTCTCATCTTAGATCATGCTTTATCTATGTTTCTTTTTTTCTTTTTTTCTTACATTGTTCCAAGAGTGTACCCAAACAAATTGTTTACTTGAAAGATAATGATGTGACTTGATCAAATGATAAGGTTGTAGGCCTATAGTAGCTGGATTTAAAATACGTAGGTATTGCATCCAATCTATAATAACTTATAATGTAACTTTTTTTTTTTTTAGCAAACTTATAATGTACTTAGATTTGCAAAAGCCTTGAAAAGTACAATCCCACTTTTTATCACATAATAATATTATAAATTCAATACTGAGAAAATACTATTCTATTTCTCTTACATTTTCTTGCTTTAGTGATCCATACTAAAATGCTTTAATCATTATGTACATCTTAGCTATGTACAACTTCTAAAAGCTCAATAAGCATCTGCAGAATGATGACCTAGCCATCAAGAAGAAACAATGTTTTGAACAAAACAAGAAATGTGTGTGGGATCTAGAGCAATTATGAGAATGAAAAAGGAGGGATAAGTTCAGTTGACCATAATACGCAGGGCAGAATTATAGCAGTCAAGTACAGTTTGATAATTCCATTGAAATAATCTTATGGTTCTTATCCTGAAGTCCTCCTAGCTGCTTTAAGAATAAGCATCTCCTGCATGCGAGGACAGAAAAAAGTGCTACTAAAAGAACAATATATAACATTAAATATGGGTACAATTTCAAAATTTTCCGAAAGTTCACATATTAAATATGGGTACAATTTCAAATTTTTCCGAAAGTTCATATATCAAACTTTTGTAAGAACCTTTTAAGAATGTGGTGCCTTCGATTCGAAATGCATGTAACTTAATTGAGTCATGTCCTTTCTTCTAATATGGAAAAATGAATTTTTTTTTTTCTAGACTATAGGTGTAATGGGATTCTCTAGGACATAAATCTCAGCGATTAGATTTGAGCAAGCCAAAAACTTCCCAGTCAACTGACCTTCACCTTACTGTGTATGATCTCATGACTACTGCCAAAAAATAGTTATTACATCAGCAATTTTAACTCCTAACCTACTTCTAATTAACTAAAACAGTATAATTTTTGTCTTCTTAACTGGCACGACGGAGATTTGAACTCTTGACTTGTTGGCGGGAAGAGTCTTAGATAATACTAGTTTAAACATCCAAACAACTTGCAACATTTAATCTTGGCCCTAGTCTTTATCCAAAATATCCAACTCCATTAATTCGTCGCTCATCATGACCATAATCATTCTTCATAAGCACATGTCATCTCTTGCATAATCTATGTATTTGAATAAATTCCTTAATCCTAAAAAAAAAAAAAATCCTTTCTATCCATTAGGATTAATGGGCGGCAAATCCATCCAATTCCGGCATAGTGGAGTACTATATCTTCACTAGTTGGAGTGTACAAGTTTGTTTTCTTTTGATTACTAGTCTCTCCAATCTTCCATGTGCTTTCCCTTTTTATCTTGTTGCGTGTTTGCACATTGAAGCTCACTTTAACACCTACTAATAAAGGCCAAAAAAAGCTGAGATTGAAGCTAAATCGAGATAGAACAAACCTTTTTACTCATCCTCTTTTCTCTCAATTCTCAATATCTGAATGCCTTTTGGCCCTTTTCCAACTGAAACAGTTGGTGATTTGAAATAATGGAGGGCCCTTCCTACAAGGTTCCAAGTCGGCATTGCAACCTTCCACGTGGGCGGCAGTAACGTCAAAACAAAAAATACAGTTTCAAGATTAAGTAGGAAAACATTGTTGCTAATTAAGAGGATTAACTCTTAGTTTAATAAACTATAATTAAGCTTGACAGGGTTATTAAATAGCATTAATGATTTGATTTGATCTCTATCAAAAGATTAACTAATTAAAAGGAAAAGATAGAGGGGAGTTGGCATGACCTGTATTCTTTTTCCTCTTTACTACACGTGTGCAGTAACTCTGGTCAATTGGATGCTTCGTGCTAAGCCAACAGGATTAATTGTTAATTAAAGTTTTCAGGCATTTAGTTGTTATCTTAAAAATGCTAAAGTACTATGATCTTTTTCCCTTTTTTTTTCAATAAATAAAGTACTATGATAGTTACGAGAATATGATTGAACATGTCAATTACTGTCTAGATCAAAAGCATGCACAAACGAGGTTCATAATATACTTAGATGTTATTCTTTGTTACGGAATAGCTACCCCGTTCTTCATTAAAAAAAAAAAAATAGTTGGCAGAAATTGTTAGTTATTGACATCATGTATCTAAAGATTTTTCTTTGTTACATTGCCTAAGACCTAAAATTCCGGGGATTTTCATCTCTAAAAATTTTCTGAAATTCGAAAAAGAACGGTCTCAATAAATTGTTATAATCATCTTTGAACTAAAACTTGCTTTGAAATAAACAAAAAATATAACCAACATGGTATTTTCTTGAAACCTCAGAGGGGGTGGAATCTTGGTCATGCCCAGAGGGGTTAATTACGCTAATTTCTTCTTTTCCCCTGTCCCTTGGCAAACCATATTTACATATCATTTCATGATTTCTTAAAACATTTCTGCGATAGGATCATACCCCAGCTCCTTTTTCCTTCATGAGAAACCCTAAAAAAAATTCTTAATCATCAACTCGTCCTTATAAATCCTTGGACAATACTAAACATCAAATTACTGCATTATATATCTGTTTGATTTCCTAGTCTTCTCCTGCAGTCTCTAGAAAAATTCGATACAATGACAACAAAGAAACAGCCCAATTGATAAATTGTTCCATCGAATATTAGACCAAACTTCTAATAAATAATATTGCGAAGTCTAGGCAAGGGATATTTCTGCAATGTAGTATTCAAACTTTACAGCAGGTGTAGTAAAGTTCCACGAGCCAATGACAGCAAGACAACACAAACCATTTGTCAGATTGCGCGGAATTCAAAGCCCATCTTGTCACCGGCTATTACAACCTAAAGTTTTCCAGAATAAAATATTCATATACAACAATTCTCGATAGAATTCTATATTTAACGTCTTGTTTTCTCTAATCCATGCAAATATTTTTTCCTTTTTTCAAATTTTACCTGCCAAATTTCAAGCTCATATGATTGTTGTTTGCTATATATAAAAAAAAAAAGGATCAAGGCTTTGTGTAGATATTTTTTTAAAAAATATTATTGTTGTATTTTTTTGTATGTGTATTTGTGGGATAAGGACATAATTTGAAAACATATTTTTGAAAAAGTATTTAACTAATCAATGCCGAAATTTTAGTAAATTTGAGCTTTACTCCCTTTTATTCCAAATTGAATGTTTAGTTTGACCAAACATGACTATTATACTTCAATCTCAACAAAGAAATGAAAGCATAACTCTCTGCTTCTTGTCTTCTTACTCTTTTAGCCTGTCTTGTGGAGGTCTCTTGGGTGTCTACGGCAGATCCGATCAGTCTCGTATAATAAGAGATAAAAATAATTGTTTATAAAGTTAGTAAAAAATATGTAGAGTCCGTCATATAAGTTAATTTAAAATATAAGGTAATAATGTGGATATATAGAGTCACTTAAATTGGCGGTACTTAAAAAATAATAATATTTCAGAGTTTAAAGTTTCTATATAAAAATGAATATTATTTTGGAATGGATTAAAAAAGGCAGATATGACATTCAATTCAAGACAAAGGAAGTAAAATTTTAAAGATCTCAATTTAGAAGTTATGAAACTTGAAATAAATTATTTTAAAAAATGTGTTTCTTATTTTTAATTATCTCATTAAAAAAATTTATCCAAGCCTATTAGAACTAGAGATTTTCTTAATATATAAAATGACTAGTACTTTGGAGATAGAAGTAAAAATCAAGAATTATTTAATTTGTCATTTACTATCCCTTATATGTTAATTTTAATAAAATACAATATAGTATTCATCTCAGTTCTAGTTAAATGGGTGTTTAAAGTAACCTTGGCTCATTGGATCACACTTATTAGAAGAAATATATGACATGTTTGTAACCAAACATTCATAATTCTCATTTCAATTTTTGTTATACTTATTATCATGATGCTTTAACTCAAAAACTATTTTATTATTAAATTAATGTATCCTAAGTTAATTTTCCTATTTAGAGGAAAATTCTAATTTATCAATAAATTAATGTGTTATAAGTTAATTTTCCTATATAAAGAAAAATCCAATTGTTAAATGAATAATTTCCTAATTATACTACAATATGTACCTATGCGATCTAAAATTGAAATAGCAAGAGCTATCATGTTCAATTTATTATACTATACATATAATCAAAGGAAAAATTGCAGTAGTTAGGTACTATAGACTATAGACTCAAAGAGTATTATGGTTTGTACAATAGTAATTTTACTATAGAGATTGTGAATTTGAAATTATGAATTTAACTATTTTCACACAAAAAAAATCGTGTATAATAATATGATGCCCTTTCTTCTAGACTTATTTTATTTTCTATTATTTTTCGGACAATATGGCTCATTCCAAAGTAATTTTATAAATTATGAAGATATGAATTCCAATCAATAAGAAAACAATGTGCATAAATAATTTAGCCTGATGTAATAATAGAGAAATTATATATTCTATTTATTTCTAAAAGAAATTAAACTTTGTATTTTTCATGATGCGCCAATAAAATGCTACGCGGTCATTAAGGGTAAGCGTGGACTAGCTAACTAGTTTGTACAAGTAATATCTTAACTACAACGAGTTGCACCGGTTTACCTAATTTACTAATCGTGTCGGACACTCATTAGTCAGTTAACTGCTTATTGCTTACCTAGTTAAACAAGGTCAGCTATGATGCGTAACCGAAACCGTATAGTATTAAGTTAGTTTGATAATATATAAAAAAAATTTTACTACATAAATACTTGTTCAAATTAAAAAGTTTTATATGATTTTAATTATTTTTCAAAATAAGTAATAAAATTACAAATTGAAACACTTGTGACCATTCTTTTTTAAAAGTAAAAAACAAAAATTAGAAGTCAACATTTTTCACAATACAAATAAAAAATACTTGTGTTATTCTTCATATGCCATATCTAAATTATATGAAAATAATTTTTTTAGTTAGTATCAAGAAAATGTATGATAATCAAAGTATAAAAATTAAAAATAATATATAAGTCAAAGAATTAAATGGAAAGAAAAGTCAAATACAATATTTATAAGTTTTTAAATTATCTTGAACTTGAAAATGAAATGATTTAATACTAATCAATAACCGCTCTTGGCACTGATTCCTTTCCTAACCTTAATGCCCGAGGGGCATGGAGTTATTCATCGAAGATAAGGGATAATATAAGGGTAGTAGGCGCACTAGGAGTAGTTGTAGGAATATAAGAAGATGCTACTTCATTTGATTATTCATCCATAATATTCACAAATATTATCATCTAAGACATATATGTAGACTATTCCGATTTACCATGATTTTTAAAATTTGATATTTGAAATCAAAACCACTTTTGCAAATGGGGCTTTGTTAATCTAACCAATTTCAGAATTTGGTTTGATTACGCTTATTTGTCGGTTCAAAATGGACTAGTTTTGCAATTTTTTAATTTTTTGGTTATATTTGCATACCACTAGTGGTGGACATATCTTACTGGTTTATAGAGGTAGGCAAAAATAATCAAAAAACTAAAAAATTACAAAAATTGGTCCATTCCAAATTGAAAAATAAGGGTATTCAAACCAAATTTTTTTAAAGCAGTTAAGTTAATCGAACCTCATTTGCAACAGGTATTCTAGTTCCAGGTATCAATTTTGAAAAAACCACGATTAATTGAACCAATTCACATATATATATTTTCGAGGCTGAAATCTATAAAGATTATAAAGGAATTGAGTAGTATTAAATTATTTCATTTCATGTATAAGATAACTCAAAAACTTAACTGTTGTACCTGATTTTTGTTTCCATTTAATTTTTTGATCTGTATATCATCAAATAATTTTATATTTTGATTATCATATGTTTTCTTGATACCTAGTAAAAAAATTACTTTCATATAACTTATATATGGAATATATATAATAACACTAAGTATTTTTCTAACATGCATTCTGAAAATTTTTGATTTGTAACTTTTTTTACTTTTAAAAAAGTGGATGCAATGGCTATTAGTTGTACTTTATTACTTGTTTTCAAAGTAATTGAAACTATACAAGTAATTTTTTTAAATTTGAACAAATGTTTAAGTTGCAATATCTTTTTATCTATTTTGTTATATTAAAATGTTTAAGTTGCAATATCTTTTTATCTATTTTGTTATATTAACTTAATATATACGATTTCGATTACCCGCGGTACTCTATCCTCCTCAAATGGATAATTGACTAATAGTTAAGCAGCTAACGAGAGTTGGACATGATTAGCAAATTAGACGAACTAGTATAACTGGTTTCATATAAGATATTAAGTGTATGAACTGGTTAACCAATCAATGTCCATCCTATATTGGTTAATTAGTTTTGTATCAATTCAATAGCATGTTATTAACTTGCAGTAGCCAACATGAATTTCATAGAAATACATGAAATATTGGCTTTACTGGTAGTAACTTGTATTTAAAAAAAGGTTCACATCAACTATACTTGTAATAGATTCTTTGCTTAACTTATATGCAATTGAATGCTTTTGGAGTATTTAAATTGTTGATTATCTTAAAAGGTTTTAATTAAAGCTTACAATGTCATGGACACTAATTAAGATTAACTGAAAACCAATAAATGCGTTTCACAATTTCGTTTGGGACCTAAATAAAAAAGGACGGAAATGGACGTGGTTACCAAGAGAATTGAATTTTTAAATCATACAAGGATTACCGACTTAACAAGTATTCAGTTTAGACATTTGGCCTTATTATGTTTTGTCCTTTTGCACTGCTGTAGCATCCAAGCAACATCTACGGCCATAACTCTTTCCAACACCTGTAGTAATTTTTCAATACTACACTATAGACACCTAGGCAAGACCAAACATATGGTTTTCCAAGAATTCTTGCGTGTTGACCGAATACATTGCATAAGCCATATAAAGTTTAACTTGACCAAACTACTTACCTAAACAACTTTTTTTTTCTCTCACTCAAGTTGCTGATTCATCAGTCAATTGTTGCCGAATCACGATCAACTATAAGTTGCAAAAAATATTGTTTTTTTTTTCATCTCACTTTTTAGCTAATGAGGTGTGAAGATAGGTCTTTGAAAATCACATTTCCATTCAAACAAATAAGAATCCGCCACACTATGAAAGATGTTTTTCAAGAATAGAATTAATCCATTTTAGGAATGCTTGGTCTTGCGGCTCATATTCTTCAAAAATTCTTTTGGCATTTGTCAAATGCCGCGTGCCAATGGAGAACAAACTGTAAACTGCAATGGCAAGTGCACAGGAGGGTTTAAACTTCCATTGTTTTGAAAATGATTATTAGTTTTTGTCAGCTTCTCGAACTTGCTAGCATGAATCATGTTAGTGGGATTGGTTGAGATAAAGGTATTATTACAAAACCGACTTTTTTTTTTTTTGGTCCCAAGGCATCAAATAAATAGTTAGGGAGTTGGACCGACATGGATGAAGGTAACTGTATATTTCCTAAAAGATAACATCCATAAGGTATTTCAGGAGATTTTGAAGTCAAGAAAAGATTATGACACATTTAGAGTTTGTAGGTCTTTGAATTTCAGCATCTAAAAATTGTGTTATAGTTTCTAATTTGTAGTGAAGTATAGATAAAGTATTACACAATTTGATTACATTCAATTTTGGTGTGACTATGCATATTTCCAATGCTGTATATCACTTAATTATTTCTTGTAAGACTGGTTAAGAAGCGATAGATTTCACTAAACAAACATTTGATTATATCAATTACCAGATTCCTACATGTTTTAATAAAATTAAATAAAAAGAAAAATGTACCTTCCAAACACCGTTTACCACTTCGCTTTATAGAAACATTGGTTCTGTTTATGACTAAGTGCTTTTTTTATTTCTTATTTATATTTAACCTCACTTATTGTTTTTCTGATAATTTTTTCTTAATGATTTTGATTAATTTTGCATGTCATTTATTTCGTGATTGTCTACGTTTGAGAATTTCTTAAGTTATGTTCACGAGATTGCTTTAGAATTTAATTTTAGTCAATGGATCCATTCTCGATTCTTATGAAATAAGGGACTCCAAAACCTTTTTCTGAAAAGAAGTTTCTAACCCCTATAGAGATTTGGTATAACGGAAAGAAAGGTACTCGAGGATGTATCTACGAAACTCTACTTTTATTTCAAAAAAAAAAAAGTGAAAAGGGAGAGGGAGGGCTTGAGAATAACATTATGGTTACCTCACTAATGTTCTTAACGATTGAGATAGTCCTGGAGACAGAAATTCATATATGTGTGTGTGTGTGTGTGTGTGTAAAATATGTTGGATTCATTCGTGCTACTAAATATTGTAATGGGCTGACATTCTTTAGATTATCCTTGAACCGAAAATTTATGAGGATCCACATTATCACGGAACAAAGTCGGATTACTCTTGACTTCTTTTACCATGAATGGTAGAAACCCTCAGAGAACTTCATTCCGTGTAATGGAATAATATGTGATGCTTAACAAGGCCACTTGTTGCATTCAATGATATTCTTTTTACAGTTTCACGATTAAAAGCTGAACTTACAATTTGCCCACTTCCAAACAGTTACGAATTGGAATTCAGATTTAAGAAGAAACACTTTTCAGAGAAAAATAATAAAAAGCGTAAAGAAGAATCAGGCCAAAGACTTGCTCCCGAAAAAACAAAAAAAAAACAAAAAAAAAACGAATCAGCCCATAGATTCGGAGCTTTTTGACAGAATAAATCAAAACCGACATTCGTTGATTCTAATTGTAAAATGACAATTGGGCTTTCACAGTTTGGATCTTGACCCATTTTATCTTTAATCAATAAAAAGCGATTCGACCCAACATCAAGATGACGTGGTCATGGACCACATGACCCAAGACTACCATAAATTTAGATCTTAATCAGAGCATTTGATGAAGAGATTAGGGTACAAAACATTTTACAGATGTGTGATATGATGAAAACTGATCAAGGACAATCAATGGCTTTGGTTGGTTCTTGAGAATCCACTAACGTAAAGAATGTCATATTTCATGGCCACAGTTTTCTTGCGATTGGTTGGTAAGGAAAATCCGAATGAAGGATAGATGGAAGAAAACGAAACAGGCCAAAAAAAAAAATCTCAGCAGTGTTTGGTTTAGTAGGACGAGTGTCGGTAATAATAACACCTATTGTTGATGTTTGCAAAACAATTATCATTATCCTTTAATTCAAATAAAAGTGATTAACTGATTTCTATAATTCCTCCCAAAATATTATTCTATCAAATTTATTACCCTTTTTCGGAGAATGATATATATCTATTCCATTATTAAACCAAATATGTTGGAGAAAATCGTCAAAACTCATACTCATAATTAAATTAATAATATTCATAGTGATAGTGAAAAATAAATTTGAACCAAACGGCTGCTCAATTCATCTCCACAAGTTAATGTTAAGAATCCTCTCAGAAGAATCAAACACCTCTCGCATTGGTATTTTAGATACATTGGGCCCAAACAACTGATCACCAACAAAGCTTCTGAACTTTCAAGCAATCAAACAATTAACCTTTAAGCCCAGGACCATATAGAGATTGTAGGCCAGACATTACTTTTTTAGTGTAAAGAAGGTGTTAACAATGCGATTAATGGGACAGTTTGGTTGTGTGGCTGTACGAGGCCCAATAAGGGAAGGTTATGATATTTACCGCGTAATTTTGTCGAGAGTTAAAGAAAAAGCTTAACTAGTGCTTGGCGTACTACTACATATGTGCATCTCAAGAAATTATCCTTGTAAAAGTTAAGTAGCAATGGGGTTTAGTACATAGAATATACATTTGAAATAATTACCGGGATATTAAGTTAAAAAGTATCACTAATAATAGTGGAGTTTAGTTACTACATAAATGAGAGAGTTAGTTAATTTTTGTAAGATGAATTATATGATGAATTTTAAAATATGTAATTATTTTGTATTAATAATGATCAAATTTAGGGTATTTTAGTGCATACAAGGATAGCACTAAACCCCCACTTCCACTTTATATATAAAAAGATCATTTTGTTTTCAAGTATATGGGGGGAAATGAAGAGCAATTTTCACGCCAAACTAACATAGGTCTGAAATAAGACTCAATTTATTTACATTTCCAAATAACATATTTTTTGTCTAGTTGCCCCTAAATATAAATATTAATTAGTTAAAAAACAACTTCACGTCCTGCCAACTTCTTAATTTTTATAGGTGGTCGTATCATCCGCAAGGTTTGATTAAGACTTTTTGTATTATTTCATTCTTTTTTTCGAAGGAAAAAAAGGCTAAATTCCATGGGGAAATCTGTGTGGTCATCAAAGTTATTTTTATGTTCTGAAAAGAAAAGCAAAAACAAAAACAAGAATGGTTTTTCTTCCGAAAAAGAAAGGAAAAGAAAAATACTAAGAAAAATAAGAAAGTGATGATTGCGGTCCTAGAGAAGGTGAATATTCTACGAAAGTTATTGGGCCTACCCAGTTCTCTTGCATAGGCTGTCCAGGACCATATGAGGAATCTATAATTAGTTTGGGTTATTTGTAGCTTTTGTTGCTCTATTGACTTGTTGCATGTGGTTTTGGTGATAATCTGATACAAACAATGGATTTATCAACAGAACAGGCTAAAAGCCCACACCTGCCACCAAATTAACGCTTTGTTGGATTTACATTTCTTAGAAGAAAACAAATATGAAAGATTTCCTAAATGCATTTTTCAATTATTTTTATATCTCGTATATATTACATCCTAAAAAGTATCTGTCGATACCCTATTTACCCATAGCCACATGTGAGATATGCATTAAGGCACATCTTAAGGGCTTACTAGCAACTGGATAGCTAAGGAACCTAAGAGTTCAGGGCACCTTATCGACAAGGATTAAGGTTGTAATGGAATTGACTCCTTAACAAATGGTTTGGGCTCAATTTGTTAAGGCTTAATTATAGTTTGGTAAGATTCGAGCTCAAACCAAACTCGAGCCTTATTGAGAATTAAATTTAATTCTCAAATTGAATTCAAAATTTTAAAAGTTCAATTTGTGTCGCAAGCCCAGCTCAATAAGTGGGTTCGTAAGATATTATTTAGTGCATTAGCAAAAATATGACAAATTTGGGTTCCAATTATAAATTACAAAATAAAACCCTATTATCAAAACTTCGGGCAAAGTACACTAGGAATCATTAAAATATTCTTATTCTAACAATTTAGTTATTCATTTAATTTTTATTTCAAATAACATACTTAACTTTTAAAAATGTAACAATTTTGGCCATTCCATTTACTTTCCTAGTTAAAGTAGATAGAAAAATCAGATGAGTGACCAAAATGCTACGATAAGAATAATTTAGTGATTCCCTGTCAACATGTAAGACAGCGTGAAATAATGATAATGCCCCTGGACACAATCACATAAAATTTTTACTATTTTTGTAGATAATGCTTCTTGCAATGATGTAGCCATTAGAATTTCGAAAGAAACATTTGCTAAGAGTAGAAGACTACCTTCAGGGAGGAACTTGTTTTATGTTAGATGTTGTGTCCACATTTTAAATTTAATTGTACAACAAGGATTGTTAGAAATTTAGAAAATTATTCATAATACGAAGAAAGTGTTATATTTATAAATCTATCTGAAAGTCACTTCAAAATTTTTTTTAATACTGCACATCAAATGCAAATTTCAGGTGAACAATTTGATTATTGATTGTTCCACTTGTTAAAATTCAACATATGAGATGTTAGTTTTTGCTATCAAAGTTAAAGATGTTTTGCCAACATTTACACAACTAGAACCAGCTTATAAGTATTGTTCAAATGAGAAATATTGGCACAAAGTATAACATGTTATAGAAGTTCTCAAAGTGTTTTATGAGGCCACTCATATGATATTGAGGAATGATCATCAAACACCAAATAAGTTTCTTGTTACATTTGGAGAATCAAAAAGGTTTTGAATGAGAGGGAATACGATGATGAACAATTTTCTAGGTTAATTGTTTGAAAGATGAGGGTCAATTTTGACAAGTATTGGGATTGTTAGGGAGTGAAAATTCGAAAAAGTCTATCAAAGAGGCTCAATATTCAACATTGATCTAAAAGCTTAAGATAGTAAATCTTGGGCCCAAACTTATATGTTAAATTCTCTTTTTGTCTTTTTCAAACCAATGTGGGACAGACTTACTTACTCATGAACCTAACAATTCTCCCCCTTCATGGAAGTCACATTGAAACCAAATTACCCTCCAAGCCCAAATCACAATTCAACACAAGCCCATTTTTCATACTCAAACATGGATCCTAACCTCATATTTATTTCCAAAGAAACTAAATCCCTAGTCCAATATCACCAAACCCCTAGTCTAACTCTAGGCTCCCTGGTCCAACAACTCACTGGACCCCTAGCCTAACTGTCACGTCCGAAAATCGTAAAAGGTACTAGTGAGGTCGTTGACTATTGCATCCTGAAAAGGCAGTCCGGTCTGGTGACCCTCTTTGAAAAGAAAGTTTTGGAAAAATTGTGCGTGTGTGAGAAAAAATTGAGTTTTTATTGAAAAAGTATTATTTAAGAAAAAAATAGTATTAAAAATAAGATAAGGCCAGGACTATAAAGTGCGACAGTTTTGGCCAACTAATTTTGAAAAAGGGTTTTATTTTTAAAAAAATAGAGTCGCCACTTGGTATGGAGTTAAGGTGTACCCAGTCACCCGAAAAAATCGTTTAACAAAAAAAAATTTTAAAAAATAATTTAAAACCCTTTTCCGACTCCGATCTACGAAAAACGAGAGAAAAAAGGTCCAGGAATCACATTTGAAAAAAGAGAAGACAAAAGCTTGTGCCTAAGGCACCCTTTCTACCTAACCGAGGCTAGTTGTGAGGTTTAATCAAAATTTTCGAAATTAACCCTAAGTTCCATCGCGTTTTGGATGTATCTATATGAATGTAAATCCTAAATCTAAGTGAGGGTATCGGGAGGGTCGAGATATTCCGTCGAGGTTTGGTTGGGATTATCGCATTAATTGCGAAACTCGAGTCGAGACCTCGAGAAAGTCACGAGTATCTAAGCAAAAATAGAATGCAAAAGAAAAGAAAAATAACAATGTAAATAATAAGTGGTCAACGAAAATGGGTATGCAACATAACGGGTATGGGAGACTAATAACTCGTGACTGAATATTTCTACTTACAGAGAGGGGAACGACATGTACGCCACTGCTTCCTACGTGAGTAGGCGACTATTTCTAGTCAAATCACACAAAATGACCTAAATTCTAAGTGAAAATGCAACCTGAATGTCATGTACTGAATTTTTGTAAAAAAAAAAAAGATAATAGATAATAAAATGTATACAAATCATGCAAAAATGAAATTTTCCTAAAAAATTAGTATGTGAAATGATATGACATGCACACGAGTGCACCTGGCACTAAAATGTCCTAAGAGTCTAGCGTTAGACTAGCCCTTTCTAGGGATTCCCACCAGCATTGGACTAGTGGGGAAACGATAAAGTCACAACTAGTGTTGGACTAGTGTGGTAACGGAATAACATAAAACATGAATTAAATAGTAAAGCATATATTAAAAAGTAAATTAAACATATAAAGTCAAGTAGGAGCACATAACATGTAAACATAATATTCTAGATGCAAAATCTTAGGGAAAGCGATAAAACAAATAAGCACAGAAGCACACAAACCCTAACTATTACATCGGGGGAACTTTAGCTACAATTTTAGGGGAAAAAGTAAAAATGACCTATCTATTACATTTGCTATTTAAAATACAAAATTTTTACTAAAAACGTGAGAAAAAGAATCTAACTATTACAATGACTAGCTAAATACAAAATATTGCCACAATAATAAAATTCGAAATTAAATAGCATAAGGAAATAAATACACAAAAAAAACATGTAAAATAAGAAATATACGAAGAAAAGTGCATAAAAATCACATAAGGGCACATTGGAGCACATAAAGAGAAATTAACGAGGAATAGGGATACCTCTTGAAGACCCGGTGCAAATATTTAAGAAAATGAATACACATGTCAATGTATCGTAACATAAATGAGTAAACATTAAGCATTAACAAAACTGGGATAAAATATAAACTCCTAGCAACTAAGGAGACAAAAATAAAATTCTATAAAGCTAAAAAGGTAAAATTAGAAATTTGCGCAAACATAAGGGATAGAAATGTAATTAAAGTGAAATAGGGGGCAAAGTAGTGAATTTGAGCAAGAGTGGGGCAATTTGCAATTAATTCAAAACATAATTGAAAGGAATAAAGCTTAGGGGGGCCAATTTATAATAAACAGGGACTAAAATGCATAAATTGAAATTGTGCAAACAAAACAACAAACTTACCCAAGACTTCAGGGACTTAAACACATAAAAAATAATAATTATGCACTAATAAAATAACTAAAAACACTAACTGAATTCAATAAATAAGTTAAGTGTCCAGATTAATTTAATTAACTGAACTAATTAACCAAAATAATTAACTTAACCAGCTAAACTAACCTAATTAAACTAAATAAAAAAATTAACTAAATTAAAGAAAACTAACTAAACAGAATTAAAATACAAAAACCCACCCTTACCTAAAATTTCTGTTCGGTTTTTTCTCCCTCACCAAACTTCAATTTTCCCAAAATCTGTTAATTTCATTCTCTCTCTCTCTCTCTCTCTCTCTCTCTCTCTCTCTCTCTCTCTCATTCTTCTTCTTCTTCGACCCTCTTACTGGTTCTCTATTTCCCTCTGATCTCTCTTCTTTCTTTTTGTTTTCTCTAACTGATTGCTCTCTCTCTGTGTTCTTTCTCTTTCTCGCCTTTGCTCTCTTTTCTCCTTCCCTTGCTGTATCTCTTCTTTTCTTCCTGGCTCTTTTCTCTCTGATTCTGCCTCTCTTTGTTTCGTTTCAGGTTTTCTCCGCATCACTCTCTCTCTATTTTTCTCGCCTCTCTCTGATGTACAGGGGGTTTTGGGGAAAAGGAAGATGAAAGTAGGTTTTGGCTTTGGGTAATTTTGTGATGTAGTGGGTTGATTAGTGTGATTGCTGGAAGTTATTGGTGAAGGGGGGGTGCAATTGGCAGGTTGTGAGAAGGCTTTTTGTAAGGCTACGATGTGAAAAAATAGGGGAGGTGATAACTGGAGCTCGACCTTAGGCTTGTGGAGTTGATTTTGCAAGGAGAATAGCAGCTATTGATGGAGGTTTTGGTCGTTTGCAGGTGAAATTTGGTGGTTGTTTTTTTCTCGGTGGTAATTTAAGGTAGGGAGGGGCTATTGTGGGTGTTTTGTGCAATGTTTATTGACTGATTTGATGGCAAATTCAGGTGGTTTTGGGGCTGTAATGAAGTTGTTTTAGTGGAGTTGCTGGTGGTTTGTTGATGATTTGGAGGCAAGGTAGGTTAATTACTTGGGTGGTGGTGTGGATTTGGGTAAAATGGATCTAATTTGGAAGGCAATACTGGTGCGGATGTGATTATTGATGGTTGGTAGAGAAGCCAGTGATGGGTTTATGACTGTTTTGTTGGTTGTTTTGATGACATTTTGACTATTTTTTGGGATTTGTAGATTGTGAATTTGTGGTGGTTTATGGTTTTGATTGATGGGAAATTGATGTAAAAGGGCTGTGAGTTGTTGTTCTGGTGACCAGTAGTGGTGTTTGCATGGTGAATGAGTTGTTGTTCGTGGATTGAAAATAGTGTTGGAATGGCAGATGATTTATTCTTTGAGTTGTGGTTTCTGGTTGTCAACTAGAGATGGAGAAGGATGTTAGCTAGTGGTTCTGTTGGAGTAGAAGAGAGAAAACCCAGTCCCAGAAAAACACTTTAGAACACAGATTTTCAGATTAATCTATTTCACAAGATTATCTATAATCAAAACTGGAACAAGAAACGGATCAAAACAAACCAAGTAAAGTATTACCTCTTCTTGAATCTTGCGGGCTGAAATATGATGTTCCTTTAGTGGTTTGATGAAGAATTTGGGATTGCAGATGAATAGTAACTTGGAGGCTAAGATCAAAAGTTGATTTCCGTGTGTGTATTGCGTTTGTATCTACTGTGTGTACAAAGTCTGTGTGTATTTGTGTGTGAGAGAGAAAATGAACTTATGAAATTGTGTGTGAAAATGAGTGTGGGTGTGTGCTTTTGATTTTTATATGTGAAAATATGTGTATGTGTGTAGTGTGGAAGAGATAATGTGAGAATGTATGTAGTGTGTGTGAGAGAGAATGTGTGTGTAATAGTGTGTGAGAGAGAAAGTGAATAAGAAGTGTGTGTTCTTGGTGTTCTAGGTGTAGGTTGAAGATGTATTAGTGTGTATTTTAGGTGTTCTAGGTATAGGCTTGAAGATACACTAGTGTGTGTTCTAGGTATTCTAAGTGTAGGTTTGAAGATGAACTAAAACCTAGTAGATGTTCTTGGTGTTCTTGGTGAAAACTTAAAGAAAAATGTAGGAAAAAGTATATGTTTTTGGTGTTCTTGGTGTAAGAGATAAAACTAAAAAAATTAAAAAAAACTAAAACTCTCTCTAGACTTTTGATTTTTTTTTCTCTTCCCCCTTTTTTATCTAAAAAATGGGCTATTTATAGTGCACAAATGACTTATCTTCCAAGAAATGATTAAAAGACCAAAACGCCCTTGACTACCAAAATTACAACTTTACCCTTACAAAAACATTAAAAATCTATTTTCTCTCACAAAAATGAAAAAAATTAAGAAAAATGTAAATAATAAATTTGTTAATAACAATTTACACCGAAAAAAGTTAGAAAAACTTAAAAACATGCTTAAAAAACCTAAAAATGAATTTGGGACCCAAAGATGGCGAAAAAAATATTCAAGAAGTGAAATTACTGTTTTGCTCATGTACTGTCAAAATATGCAGAAAATATCAATTAAATCCGAAAAAATCACAAAAAATTTGAAAATGTGTATAAAAGTACAAAAAAGAATTTAAACCCCCCAAAACTAATGAAAAATATTTATAATTAAAAAATTACTATTCTACCCTCCAAAATTGCTGACTTTCTCATTTTTATTTAAAAATCAAGATTTAACTCCAAATAGTTAAAAAAGGTCCCCAATGTTAGAAAACGAGCGGTATGTCAAAATTTGGTGTCTATACTAACTCCAAACTCCTTGTTCCAACACCCAAAGAAGAGAACAATTCACTAGCCCAACAACGAGAAGAAACCACTTGCCACCGAGTAGTCCAACAGCCCAAGACGTTAATCACGGACTCTGATACTAGTTTGTTAGTGAGTGAAAACCCGAAAAAGTATACCAAAGAGGCCCAATATATAAGATGGAAACCCAACCTTGACAAAAAAAATTAAGGGATAATTTCAAAAACCTCCCTTGAGGTTTTTGACAATTACACCTTGCCCCCTGAAGTTTTAGAAATTACACTAACCTCCCTTCCTTAGTCAAAAAGACTATAATGTTCTTATTAAAAAAATATATTACTAGCTTTCTCTTCACTCCACCCTTCCCCATCCCTTTTCCCCCTTTTCTCTTTTATAAAAAAAACTCCTTTTCTCTTCAGTACACCCCTTTCTCCCTATTCATTAAAAAAAAATCTTTAATAAACTGCAAATTTATGTTGAAAATATGAATATTTGGGATTTTCTAAAATTAGAGTTTTGGTGATATACTCTTTATTGTTGGTTTATTTTTTGTTTTGGTTATCAAACTTGTTGCCAATGCCACAAAAGAAAGACGATGTAGGTTTTGCTGTAAATTATTTATATACTTGTTGAAGGTGTTGCAGGATTTTTTGGTATGGGTTTTGCTATCTCAGGAATTTTTCTTAAAATTATTTATGCACTTGTTGAGGGCATTGCAAGATTCTTTTGGAGCCTTTGATATTTATAGTGTCCAATTGCTTTGTGAAATCCTAATTTTGGAAATTGCAAATTAATATATAAGTAAGGAAATTTGTATATTGCAAGATTTATTTTTGTAACTGTAAATTTAGAGAAACAAGAGATCATGAGGAGGTAATGTATACTTTGGGTTTATGTACTGAGATATTTCTTTCTTTCATTCTTTGTTTAGTCGATACAGTGATGGTGGTGGCAGAAAAGATGAAGTTGGTAGTGTTTTTTTTTTTTTAAGAAGACAAGGGTAATTTAAGATATTCACTATATACTTTGAAGTTTTGTTATCGAAACAGTAAAAGCAGGGGAGGTAGGTGTAATTTCTGAAACATCAGGGGGGTAGGCGTAATTGTTAGAAACCTCAGAGGAGATTTCTTAAATTATCCCCAAAATTAAGCCAGTAAGTTTTTGGCCCATACCTATATATTAAGTGCTCTTTCTTTCTTTCTCAAGTCAACGTGAGACAAATTCACTTATCTATGAACCTAACAGGAAGAAATGCAACTTATTGATGGCTTTAGATGCTATTTCAGACCCAACATGCTAAATGACCTTTTTAATGAGTATAAGGCTGCAAATCAAATTGGTTATGAATCTTTTAACTCCCAAATGAGCTTTGCATTTAAATCTTCTTCTTCGAAAAACTATGTCACACTGTCAAACGAAAAGAAGCCACAATTTTCTAGATGGTCAAGATTTGATAATTGTCAAGTCATTTGAAAATGTTTCACCAGAAAAAGTCAAAGATGGAAGCATATTTAGAAGATAGAATTTATAGATGCAATGAAAATGCAACTTTGAAATTTGAGGCCTTAGATTGGTGGAAGGTAAAGAGCTAAAACATAAAGTTTTGTCTAAAATAGGCTGTGATATATTGGTTATAGCAGTGACCACAGTAGCATTAGAGGCTATATTTAATGCTGGAAGAAGAGTTCTCTCTTATCGTGCATCACTAAATATAGGTACAGTAGATTTGTTCATTCGTGAGGGAGTTTGGGTTCGTCTAGTTCATGGGACAAACGAATAGAGCAAAACAGATGAGAAACTTTATCTTTATTTTATATATTTTCTTTATATTCATTAATTAAATTTTCGAACTAATATTTCTTATATGGGTGAAGAACAACCAATTAAGATTAATAACTAAGATAGTTCATAATCATGACATTCCATATTTCTTATATACTAATATTAATATATAATATATAGATATTATTATTTATATGCCACTATTTCAGAGGAAAGTAAAAAAAAAAAAATAGAATTGTACCCAACAATGAAGAAACAAAAAAAAATTCTGATTAAATGAATGATGGAACAAAAAAGTACATGCGTACATATGCATAGCTTAGATAAATATTACTCTCTCTGTTTTGGTTTAAAAACTTACCAAATCGTTATTGCCTAGAGGAGGACGTCAAGGATACAAACCCTAATTCTTAATTCAGGTTTAAAAGGGCAAAAAAGGACACAAAAATAAAAGGATTATTTGGTAGTGCTCGGGAAATATCGAACCAAACAATTGATGCTAGATGAGTAAATCCAACATATCCCATGTTATATATATATTTTTTTTACCCAAATTAACCACAACCGCATGCGCTATGATAATAAAAGATGAACAGATTCTTGGTCTATTTCTTTAAGGGGGTGTTTGGTTTAGGAAAATCACGAAACGGAATGGATATTAATAATAATAACAATCATTGTTGATATTTGAAAAACAATTATCATCATTCTTCAATGGGAATGAAAGTAATTAATTGAGATTTTTATAATTTCTCCAAAATACTATTCTATCAAACTCATTAACTTTTTTGGAAGGAACAATATCCATTCTATTACTAAAACAAATATGTTAGGAGAAATCATTAAAATCCATAGTCATAGTTAGATTAATGATATCCATAATGATAGCAATTAAAAAATTTGAACCAAACTGGTTCTAAATATTACCCAGATTGCAATTGATTCGAGAGTTGCAATGCTTGACTATAGATATGCTACAAAATTCCACTGCGCAACCACCCCACATAGCCATACTTTTAAGATGGAACTAAGAAAAAACAACTTTTCTATCAAGCGTGCAAATACAATAACGCTTTTGGTAAGTAGTAGTTGTCTAATGCCGTATCTTAAGTCTTTATTCATCACATGCTTCGCATAACTTCTTGTTTGTATTTGTAGGGAAATCCACTGACCATAACTTTCCTTTGTGTTTTCTACAGTTCTATATTCCAGTAAGCGCTATTCTAAAGGAATAGCTAACTCTACCCTCTATTGGTTTGGCTTGATTGCAGGTTGGAATTTTGTAGGGAAAGAACTGAAATTTTAGCAAAAATATTGTTAGTGCTTGCTTTTCAAAGAAAACAAAACGAAAAAATGTATGACAGAAAAAAGTTATAAATATCTTAAATGTTTGTGCTAAAAATCTTTATTTATTTATTTTTTTTTGTCAATCATCTTACTGGGCTCAAAAGAACTAATGGAAACTAAACTATTATCAGCGTTCGAACTCCTAACTTTTAAAACCGTGGTGGTGACCAAGTGGGTTGGTTGGTAAACATCCTTTTCAGTCGTTCATAGTTCGTATTCTTTTCTCTCTACCATAATTACTACCAAAAGCTTTTCTCTCCACGCCAGTCTGACTGGATGATTACCAAGACAGACAAAAACACACAGATGATTACCAAGACAGACAAAAACACACAGACAGACTCATATATATTTATATTCAAGTTAAAGAGGAATCCCCAAATACAGAAAAACTGCATTGAATGAATTTCAAGATTCGTGGCTAATGAACAATTCTAAAGCATCCTGAGCCACCTCAGCAATGACTGTAAAGTGACATGATCAAGTAGGGCCTTTTGTCTTTGTTCTTTTCTTTTGGTAAATGATCTAGTAGGGTATTGATTTTTCTTAAACTCTTCAAAAGAATGACCTTTATGGTGCAATTTTTACACACATTCACACTACTTTTTGACTTCTTACGTCACGCTTACCCTTGGACGAAAATAACGTTCTAATATATATAATACCAGTAGAGACATTCTCACAAAAAGAAGTTCTAAAAAATTACAGGAAATGGGAATCCTCAAGGAGTAAAAAGGAAGCAAGAGGAATTTGAGGCTTGGCTTAGAAGGATTCTTGATGGCCCAAGAAAGGCTTGTCAGAGTCACTTTCTTCTCTTGAGATTTTTGGCAGTATGAACTTGTCCTTGCATGCAATTGCTCAGAAGAAAGAATATAAGAATATGGAATTGATTGATCTTTAGGTTTGTGGGGTGGTCTGGTGGCCTCAAAATTCCCAATCTTTTCTCTTTTCAAGGGATAAGATAATGTAATTGAAAGTTTCTGTGCTTGAAGATGTAGGCTTCGGAACAACCAGTCCTTTTGTTGTTCCCACTTGTCATTCAAAGCTGCAGAGATAAGAAAATTATTGTAGAACCTCATCAATTTGATGTTACTTCATGCTTCATCTTTCTCATTCTCTTATCAAATCCTCAATTTTTTTCAAGGTCCTCCCAAAATGTAATTATGAGTTGCATGCGCCTATGGTTTTGCACAGAGCTTGCAAAACTTAATTCCAGAAAAGGTAAATCTAGAATCCCAAATTCGCAAAAGCTTGACTGCTTATCAAACATGACTCTCGACCACTAAATATTTCAAACTATATTTTACATTATACTTTGGAGCTGAGGCCAAAAATTATTTAGAGTACGTTGCATGTACCATTCTTTTGCTTATGTGATTTTGAAATAAAACGATACATTATTTGTGCCCTAACAAAAGTTACTAGCAAAAGAAGTGTAATTTAATATTTTTAAGAACTTTAGTGGAATGCAGCAATCAAAAGCACAACATTTCGAACCATGTTCACACAGCTTAATCACTTCCAAAACAATGTGTAACTTTGGATTAAATGTAAAATCTATTTGTATTGACAAATATCAAAGATGACGAATATAATGAGGTCATTCTGTTGAGTGAGTCACTCCGAATGACTCGACGGAATGATCCCTAAATTAAGGCATCAGATCCTTTTCAACGGATGGTGAAAGTAAACCTAGTGTCAATCTAACCACTTGACACCAATAGCGAGAGCTAGTTCAAAATGATTGATAGACAAATAGGCAAATATAATTCCAATTAACAAATTTCTGAATGATTTCTTATTAAGATGCTAACTTGATTCTTGGAGAAAAGATATTTTGTCCAAGAAGATATGTCAACTTGACATGGCTAGTAAAATCGAAGCTTCATTCAAAAGTAACACGGTAAATTGTGAATTTGAACGTTTAACAATCATCGATTCCTCCGTAGTAAAATAATTAACAATAGACACTTATGAGTTGCATAACAATTTTGAATTTTTATACGTTAATAGGAAGAGATTAATGAAGCAAAACTAATTTAGATTCTGTTTTGAGGAGCAGCAATATTATACTTGATGGTTTGTGGAGATATTTTGTTGTCACTATACGTGCTCATTGTCTAGTCTTTTCATTGAAAAAGATAAATATATATAAATATTCCAAATATGTGAAAAGAACCAAAAGAAAATATACGACAATTTTTTGTCATCATGTTCAGAATCTGACATCTGAAAGCTGGAATAGAGGTCTACAAGAAGGTTCACCGAAGCCAACTAAATTCGAAAAAAGGACTACTAAAGAAATAAGTTTCATGTTGAACCTCAAGTGGATATATTCTACTAATATTTAGAATTGTGAAAATCACATCAAGGCCCTTGAACTATGGCATATATATTTTGTTGTTCCTTTTTAACTGATGTTTCTCTCATTCTTAACCTTCAAAGTTTTATCATATTTTATGATAAAATTTTCATTTATTTTTTTAATTGGATTTCGAAAATAGTCATATGTTTCAACAACATCGACCTTGAGGCTTCATCGGCCAAATATGTTCTTTTGGTTTTAGTTTCTTAAATCTTTTCTTTTCCTTTTTTTTCCTGTTTACTAGAAAACAAAAATAGAAGGATTTTTTTTTTAAAAAAAAAGAAGCTCATATTCCATATTTAAGAATGGGTAGATATAACCCAGAAAATAGATGGAAATTCTTTAAACTAATAATTAAAATATAAACCTAAAGAATGATTAAAGAGTTAGTAAAAAAGAGCAAAATAAAATGTCTTATAATTTTTTATTACATTAGCATTTAGGAGAAATATTAGTTGCTCTAAGATGGGAATGGATACAAATGCACAAACAATCACAAAATGGTGTCTTGCACATAAGGCTGTAAACGAACCGAGCTGTTCGCGAACACAGCTCGGCTCGGCTCGGCTCGTGAAAGCTCGAGTTCGGCTCGTTCGTGAAGTTAAACGAGCCGAGCTCGAACACAAATTTTGGCTCGTTTATTAAACGAGCGAGCTCGAGCTCGTTCGTTTAATAAACGAACAAGAGTTCGAACACGAGATACTCGGCTCGGCTCGGCTCGAATAACACTTTTATGCTTATTTGAACCGAGCTGTTCGCGAACAAAGCTCGACTCAGCTCGTGAAAGCTCGAGTTCGGCTCGTTCGTGAAGCTAAACGAGCCGAGCTCGAACACAAATTTGAGCTCGTTTAATAAACGAACTCGACTCGACTCGGCTCGTTTATTAAATGAACACAAGCTCAAATCGGCAATACTCGGCTCGTTTACACCTCTACTTGCACAACATGCAGCCTTCCACTCAAGCCATGAATTATGAACATAATACTATAAAACATTGACGTTACGAGGCGCACCTAATTCGACACACTATTTGTTGGTGATTGTACACCTCTTCGGGGATTGTGTACACTCGGGCAAAATTTTGGCCGTACCTTGGCTGTAAACCACGTACGATGCGAACAGATAAGCTAATTTTGGGCAAAGAGGCTTATTTACTTTGTCCTACTACAATATCTTACCCATTTAACTTTTCCACTTGAAGTTTTAGGTGAAATGAGACCAATCTGAAAACGTAAGGGAAACTGTTTTCTTGATCTTTTCACATGTAAAAACAGTTGGAGAAAATATACCGAACTTAGGCATATGAATTATTTCATTATCTATAATTCATTACATCTATCAATTTTATATGCAATCTATTAAAATTCCAGTATGTTATCAATAGGTCTTGACAAATAATTTTTCATGTTGTGATACTTGCGTTCTCTGTTCTTTTTTAAGTGCCGTGTGTTGAGAACTTCAAAGATTTAAAACGCAACAAAATAAACACACCATAATTTACACTAAGCAGGGCTTATAGTAGCACACAACACATACATATGTTTGGTTACATTAGCTACAAAACCAAACAAATACTACTAGATAGATATTATATATATATATATATATATATATATATATATATATATATATCCGTTTTGGACATGCATAGAATAAAAAACCAGCAGGCCAAATATGGATTGACGCGACTCTCACTGACTTCTGCACATGTCAAAAAAACCATTGCAGAAAGCCATGTTGACACGCTATCACAAGTAACCTAAATTATTACACATTAGATCCCTAGAACCAACTCAACTAGTACAAGAAAAGACTACATAGTTGTTACACAAGTAAATACTAAAATCATATAGCTGCCCAATCAATCTCCACTGATGGATACTTCTGCAACATGAAATTGTCTGAATCATCAAATGTGGGCTGAGCAAAGTTCAGGAAGGTAATGTCAGATTCGGGTGAAGTCATCTCTAATGATGATGTTTCATCAGATCTCGACGGTGATGATGATGAGGCCTCCTCCACCTTTATATGCTCAGGACCTGGATGCATAAATTCACAATTGAATGAAGAATCATCAAAGGTGCTTTCCACCTTTGGAATTGCAGTTGTACTTGTACCCCTTGTCTGTTTCTCAGCTGATGTGTGCTCCTGCTGCTGCCCTGGATTCCCCTGTTTCTGGGAATTGGCCAAGCTTTGACAAATGGCTTGAAGTTTAGCATCAACAGAGGAATGCAAAGGCTTGAAATCACCAAAATCTTGGCTTAGTTGATGCCTAAGGTTGGGAAAATTTAGCCTTGCAAACTCTCCTCTCAGCTTATAAGCAGCCTTATCGTAAGCCAAGGCAGCTTCTTCAGCTGTGTCAAAGGTTCCCAGCCAAAGCCTGGTTCTGTTCTTAGGGAGTCTGATCTCAGCAACCCATTTGCCCCAATGCCGCTGTCTCACTCCCCTGTAAAGTTTGGCAGGCTTTGGTGGAGTTCCAACTTGCTTCATCTGGACAGGTTTAGGCCCAAGAAAGCTCAAAGGGGACTGATTCTGATGCTTCAATTGTCTGATTGAACCATAGTTTTGGAGTGATTGAGCAGCTGCTAAGTACTGTTGTTGCTGATGATGAAGTTGGATTTGAGCCTGGATTTGAAGGATCTGAGATGGGGTGAGATGGTTGAGACCAATTGAACCTGTTTGCTGCTCAAAACCCGTTTGATCATTAAAACTAGACCATCCTTGAGAAATAATGTGGGCTGTGGATGGATTTGAGCTAAAATCAGAGTACATATTGGGCTCAGAGAACAAAGAAGAATCAAAAGGGTAGTAAGAAGAGCAAGAAGAAGAGGTTGAAGGAGGAGAAAGAGAGGAGGGTGAAGAAGAAGGAAAAGAAGCACCTTTCATATAAGGTTCGAGTGCTTTCATCAGTTCTTCCCTCAAGGGATCTGATGCTGATGAGAAAACAGGACTGCTATAACTGTAGATATCTATAGCTGCTGCCATAACTTTCAATTCTCACACAATAAGAAAAGCAGTATGGACAAAAAGTTGTTAAATCAACCTGATTCTTGCACCAAAACTAAAGAACAGGTAGCAGTAGGAGAGGAGAAGAAAGGATTAAAGAGGTTTCAAAATATAGAACCCTTTTGGTATCCTTAATAATAGTAGTACTAATTTATGTACCTTAAATTAAAAGCAAAAGATCAAGAAAATTTAAGAAACCAAAACTCACCTGAGGGATAGAAAAACAGACCCTCTTGGTTGTTTTGATGAAAAGAAGAAAAAAGCCAAAACTACACCAAAAACAAGAAGAAAGATCGAGACTTTATAGTACTAGAAGATCTCTATTCTGAATCACCTGGCTTTCAAAAACACCCTGAATAATAGGGGGTTTATCTTGATGTTTTCTGTCTGCAGCGGAATCTAAGTTGAAGTTCGGTAGAAAATCAAGAAAAACAAACCCTTTAAAATTGTACTATCAAATTTCTTGAAAGACAGACGATGACAGAAAGGGATCTCAGAAGCGGGATGTTACAGAGAAAGGGGGAGAAAAAGAAAAGAAAACTAGCAAATACCCAAAAAACACACACTAATTTTTCTGTGGCCTCACTTTAGATTTTCTCTCTTGCAAATGGTTGTGACGCTCTGAAGCTCTTTATAAAGGCCTAGGCCATGCCTTTGATTAATTTTTTAATCTTGAATTTATTTGTTTGTTTTAGTACTATGTCCACTTTTCAAGTTTTTTAGTAGTAATCAGACTCTTTTTTTTTTTGGGCTTGAATTATTCTTTATTCTTTCAAGTTGTCAAATTTATAAAGATACCTTCAATCAAAGAGAAAATTCCAATGGCGTAATGGACGCGTAAGCGTGATCAATTTAGAGGTTACTGGCAGGTGTCAGTTTTGTATGGTAATTGATGAATCAGTGTAGTTTTTTGTTGACTGGTAGCAGACGGTCAGGTCCAACTTTTGGAGTTGAATAATTCATATAAGTTTTCGAGTTAAATTCTCTATTTCAATTTTTATCCTAATGTAAAATTACGTCGATCCTATTACTACGAAAAGACACGGAAAAAAGAAGATACCATACAAAAACAATACAGTCATATTACTATGAAAGGACAACATATCCTTTCACCATATCGTATACAACGTAATTGTATCACACACAATTAACGCAAAAAATTTAGACATGAAATTTTTGTCCTTTCTACCGTTATAATATGACACCAAAAAATGAATTTTGACCTTGTAAGTTTGGCAGCATGATGAGTACCAACCTTGAGCAAGATGGACCATTCGATTCCCCCAAAGGTCATCATCTTATGAACCACAGATTTCTCCATCATCCTATGGACCAGATTTTTATGGTATAACATGGTCGTTAACAAGTAGAAGAATAAAAAAACATGGAGTTATGGACCAATTTCAGTTTCATTAGATCTTTTCAGATCGAAATGGATTTTGGCATAATTGCAAAGCACCATCTCTTCTAGAGGCCATGGACAAGTCTAAGATTCGCATTCCACTATTATCAAATTCTTTTCACACGACAAATGTCAATTTTTAGAATCCTTGAATTGAAAAAGTCATCAAGGGATCGGTAATCCTAAGAGTGAGTATTGCGTGCACCACGGGTGTCACGTGGCGTGCCACGTGGTGCACTAGAACCAATCACATATCGCCAAATAATACAAGGTATGACCCACTATTGCCACATGGCGATAAATTATTGGTTCTAGTACACCACGTGGCAATGCACGTGGTGTATTGTATACTTTTCCGTAATCCTAAGCTTATCAAATGTGACTCCAAAAGCTAATTCTTAAAAAAAATTAAATTTGATTAAAATTAAGAGCCACCAATTTAATATCGAATGTGTCATCAACTATTTAAACTTTTTAAACTCTATATTTTCTTCCTCGTTCATTCAACATTTTAATAAAAAAAAAATGAAATTTAGGCTCAAAAGATTAGGTTCGAGAATTCTTTAATAGAAAAAAAAATTATATTTGCATTTAATACTTTTTCTTGATCTTGAGTAAATGACCATATCTGAAATTAGATAAACATGGATGCAAAAATAATGCATCTACCAACAATCAACCAAAAACTTCAAAAGTTTTAAAGAACCATCTGATTAGACTTCAAATTTATGGCCTAGCAATAATTGAGGGAAAATGGATATGAGGTGCACCTATCAAAATGTCATGTTAAGAGAACAGAAACAACCCATATGATCAAAAAAGTCTTCAAGGTCATCATAATACTACTTATTGCATCAAATTAAAGTTAGATCCACAGCCTAATTTCCCAAATTGAATTTTAATCATTCTTATCCATTACCAAGCCCCCATCTAATCTCTCTTTCCCCCATCTAATTTTGTCATTAGCATAAGCCGAACTACCTTTTCTCTAAGGGGATTAAGAAAGATGAACAGATTCATGGACATGTATTAATGGAGACAAATAACTGTGGGGCCAATTTGACACAAGATCATAATTGGTTAGTTTAATGCTAATTCCTGTTTATACTAATAAAGAAAAAAAAATCTCAATTTTTGTCCAGTAGAAATGAAGAATATGTCCAAAGGGAAAAGGAAAAAAAAAAAAGTTAAAAGCGTGGATGGGAACAGGTGGTGGTGGTGGTGGCAAATAAGTCAAAGTCCCTGCGGTGAAGGGAAGTTAACAATAAAGAGTGAAAATGAAAGAGGGGAAAAAGAACATTAATAATGATGTTAAAACTGGTGAAGGCAAGTAATGACTGGGAATGCGACAATCCATCGTCAATTGCGGCGCCAGTGAGCCAGCCATCCACAGAGAGAGAGAGAGAGAGAGAGAGAGAGAGAGAGAGAGAGAATTAATTTACAGTAATTTTACGTGCAGAAATGTTAAAACTAACCCATCGACTGAAAAATCTTTTTTGAAAACAATTCATTCCCAACCAACGAGAATTCTTTAGTGGATCGCGTCAATAGTCTCGCAAGTAGATTTTGTTATCTAAAATAGTGTCATATATGCATGCTAACATAAAAAAGTTAGTGTAAAGATATTTATATAATTTTATTGTAGATTAAAAGGTTTATATGAGACCATGAATCAAATCCAAATAAAAAATTTTCCCCAAACACCTTAGATTTCTTACACACTAGTTTAAAATTTTGTTATAATATATTTTTTCTCAAAAGAACTTTTTTTTATTGATATTATTTTTCAAAAATATATTCTTAAAAAATTTCAAACACGTTTTACCTTACATGCATATTTACCAAGAAGGATTTTTAAAACTGTTACAATAATGTTCTTTAAAATACACCCTTAAAAACCATTCAAAAGAAATGTTATCTAAAATGACGTTTTTCATGTTAATTTTCTCACCACAACGCATTACTTTAATATTTTGATATAATAAGACTCAAAACAACATCATGTACAATAGTATGCTCTTACTCAATGAATGTTTATTTTTATTAGTAAATCATTTCTTTTTAAAATTTTATTTATTTATTTTTTTCCCGCTTGTAATTCTTAGGGCATGTTTGGACTGGAATTTTTTTTTAAACTAACGTACATAAAAATTCAAAAAATAATACAGTAATATTTTGTTTTAAAAAATTTTGTTTTAAAAAAAAATAAACAATTCAAATGTACCCAAAGTAGGGAGACCATATAAATAGTAGGAGCATTGTCAATTAGCTAAGGTTAATTCCAAAGTTTTGTAGAATAAAATGGACTTTTTGAGGAACGGACAATAATGCAACTGCGGGCTTTTTTTTCCAAAGTTGCGTGACACTGAAGCGAAGCCATCGGACTTGTGGCGGGACCCATTTGGATTAAGATATCAGTGGGACCCATGCTGACGCTGGACACGTCATTTCCTACGTGGAAATCATGCCCGCCACTTCCGAGCCACGCAAAGTATCCCCCACCGTTTTCTTTATCCCCAAAAATTTTTTTCAAGGTCTAATAAATTTCACCTTTTCTTTTTTTTTTTTTAACCTGCTTACATGTTTTTAAAATATTTTTTATTAATGCAACTTTAATTCAGGAAAATGCTGTAATGACGAAGTGTAATAATAATAAAAAAAGAGCAAGTTTTTGAAAAAAAAAAATTGTAGGTTTTAGTCAAATTTATTACATTTCTAGAAAATCTTACTTTTTTTTACTGACAATTATAAATAGTAAAAAGGCACGGAAAGATATACAATAATCATTTTTTCAGAACTCTTCAAAAAAGAATTCTTTACAATTTTCTTTACAATGGAAAAATCTTTATGGTGTTCCCCTTCTTTGTTCATGAAGCCAGAGTGCAATTATTAACTGATATCTGAATGAAATCTATTGGACTGAATTAAAATTCCAATTAGAAGGACTCCATTAGACTAATGCTTTTGGAAGAAAAAGATGGCAATGACAATCAAATATTTTGCCTTTTTTATGAAACTTTTGGCTTACGATAAGAAAAAGCAAAAAAATAATGAAAAATATTAGTAGAACTTTAATTGGCAGCACACTGAGAACGATTTGGCTCTGATAAAATCTGGAGCAAAGTAATTATAAATATTGAGGCGAAGATTAATTAAATTGGTGAGAGTTGTTTTATTATTTCCCGTTAATTGTAAAGAATAGTAAAAATCACTAATTTAAAAAATTGTGGGCTTATACCTTCCCATACCTTATTAATGAAAATTACAGATTGCCACCTCAAGACACCATCAAGTCTCCATTACCACATTGCTGTTGACCCACAGTTTATCAGGCCTTGGTATAATCCAACTACTAAAACCATTTAGGCTTAGCAACAGCAATTTGTGATTGGAAAGTTCTAAGCTTCTTTTATCATAATACTAGTGCATCATTTAGCCACAATAAGACAACCATTAAAACCAGTTCAAATCTTCTATCTAATTCTGTTAGTGTCTAATCATATCTAATGTAAAATTACATCGCATCACTAAATAATGTGACATAGTTTGATATAATTTCACATTAACATGACATTATTTATATTAGACGTGATTGGATAACAAAAGCAATATTTGGATAGAGGATCTAGAGTGCATGAAAACAGTTCGCAGTTGATTAGGAATCCATTGAAAAATAAGACTTTAGTTCATGACTTTTTCCTTGAATGTTCCACCCGAATTAGTTAATTGTTCTAATAAATAATGTATCTCCTTGAATGTTCCATCCAAATTAGTTAATTGTTATAACAAATAATGTAGTCATTAATTAGCCTGAATTTTTAAGTCTTAATTGAAAAACCAAGAACAATCAAGCACATGTTGACCTTGCACTGGGCATGCATGTAAGATCCATTTGTTAGGACAAACCTGCCACGTTATTCGAAAACATCACTTTCTGATGGTCATTTGAAAGTGAAACTGGTTTATTACACGAACCAACTACCATTAATTAAAAAGGATTAAAGATCATTATGGTCTGGCATGGTACTATCCAATCGAGGCACGTTTTCTCCTTCTCCTATTTTACATTATTAGATGGCACCCATAAAATTTGGCACGATCGATGTTTCAAGAAATTTTTGTCAATGCTGGCTAGCTACTTAACTCTAGATCTGTTTCATCCAGTGATTTGCAAAGGGGTTGAACTAATTATTGACAAAATGGCGAATAATACAAAATGTTAATTACATGCAATAAGGTTATGATTAGGTTGATGAAATTGGCCTTACATTTGGAGAAGGACTTCAAAACGAATCCATTTGAAACTCTTCAATTTGTAATCTACAAGTTTTATGTTGAATTGTCTTATTAATTAAATGATTGAATTGAACTTTTATCATCTTAAACCTATCAAAAAATTCATCTTAAACCTATCCAAAAATAATAGATCTCAGATAGTAATACTCACTTTTTATGGGATTCAAATACATTAGAGTCTAAATCTGGGTCTAAATTCATAAAAATTTTGAAATGCATACCAAGTTGTCTAGTGTGCATTAAATTACTATATTGAGGGAAGCCCATCCTTCAATTTCCACCAACCCATTCATTGAATAACCCTCTCCTTCCTTCAATTCAAGAAGTGCAAGTACACATATATTTATTAATCATTCAATTAAAAGATAGATTAAATTCACACTCTTTATGACGTTACCATTAATACTTAATATAAATGGCCCACTAAATTAGTCATGCCATATTTGTCATGTCTTCATGAATCTAAATACCATCAAAGGCCGGCTTAAAATGGTTTGGGACAGTTCATGCGGCACAACTACTTATATAATTGAGAATGAGGACAATTTCATCGATCCGGATTGATTTCACGAGGTATTATCTTGTTAAGGTTGAATCTGAATCACTTTAATTTGTAAATCAATTACACCATTGCAGCCGCAGCATGTGCTATGAGGTGATCATGTGCTGGATGTGATTGGGAATGGTCAACCTGTTATATTTAAAAATATTATGGTGACGAAAAATTATAAAAATAGTACATTTTTTAAAGAATTTAATAAATTTTTGTTAAAGTTTATTATTTTTTATTGGGAATTGTGGCAACAAAAATTCACTATAACGTTATCATTTATATATATTGGCTACTTTTGGAGTTTAGAGGACTCCAATTTTCTTCGTCTGTTTAGAAGGAACGGAAATGCCCTACAAAATAAAAATTTATGTTAACTCTCTATTATCAATCATAAATTAGTTCAGTGCTGAAAAATTTGCAACTCCTTTAACCAAAAAAAAAAAAGTAGTGTTGGCTAATGTATATTGCATTACTTTCCTTGTCTTTCCCTAGCAAGATCTCAAAGCTTGGAAAGTAAAAGCATTTAATGGATGTCACACAATTGTTTAGTGCATCATCTTAAGATGGATTAGTCTATTTAAAAATTTTCCCCACAAAAACAAAAAGGTTAGCTTAACAAGTTATATTTATGGCTATAATTCGTCAACACAAAAAGATTTTGTTTCTTTCTCCCTGCCCCCGAATTTGTAATTTGTGTGAAAATTGAAGATTCTTTTCCCTGTGAAAAAAGAAAATCTGATGAAGAATGACCACCAAAAAGGCTATTAAAAAACACAGACCATCAAAAAGCCTAAAAAGGCTAAATTTTGTTGGTCAAAACCTCCTCCTTTCGAGACCCGTTGACTTCATTGTTTGCATGCGATCTAAAAAGAAAGTTTGCCAAGGATCCAAATGACCTAACCCCCAAGCTGCTTCCTTTCTCAGATAAGCCAAATTTTTACGAATCAGTTATCTGGCTTAGTCGAAAATACTATTTATTAAATTATAAAATAACCTAAGCAAATATTAAAAGTAAAAAAAAAAAGTACTAATTTTTTCTCCATAAGGATTTACTATCATGAATTTCTTTTTGAAGTCAACTATTACATAGTAACATAGCACTAAATGAAGAATTAATTGGCAAGAAAATACTAAAGGTTAAAACCTTTATATATGGGATGAAATTGGATAACCCAAATTGCAATAAGAAAAAGCAAATGATTTCTTAAGGGCTTGATCTCATCCTCACCTAATTTAACCCTTCTTTTTCCTTCACATGAAGTGGAGTCATGAGGTCCACAATCTACATAGTTATCAAGGCCTTTGACTTTTTCCTAAACCACATTTTTTCAACATTCATAGTGGCAAGATATTGGGGGTACCTCACCACCAATGAAGAGAGACGAATCTGGCCAAGAATCGAAGGTCAAACACTTGAAAACTTTGAGTAGTAGTATAGTGGCATTTCGTTAAGCCTGGTGGGAGTCTGATTCATTCAGGTGACCAAACCATTTAGACTTTCTGGTATTATTGTAAGTTCAGTTGCTTATAAATTCTTAAATAACCACTTGAGTTGACCATCAAGATCCAAAACAATTTTCCATTTAGAAAAAGAAAGCAGGGTTGACATTCACATTTGTCAATGCCATTTGCTTACTGTTTCATAATCTCTCCACATCAGGCAATACTCATCATGTCAAGTGCTGAATAATATATACAGCAAACCAATTGAAATAACATACGTTATGCGCATATGAGACGAGAAATTATATAAAATAGTAAGTTGTTAAAGGCAAAGATGCAATCCACGATAATGAAGCACTCATAATTAATCATTTTTAGGATGATCATGTTTTTGCACTTTTGATCAATCACTTGAAATTTTTTTTTTTTTTCTTTTTTAGGGCTTATCCTCTTGCCCAAAAGTCAACGCAAGAGTGCTACTATTATTGTTTTGTTACCGGAACCATTTTACGTAGTGTGTGCGATGGGTGTGTCCACTAAAAGATTTCATCCTCGCCAGATGTAACCAATACCACCCATTTTCCTTTTAGGCGTTGAGATGAGGAGTCCAAGAAGCTTAAGCCTTACCTTCCATACGCACAAGACACAACCCTGTAATTTGCTATTCTTAATTGAAAAATTGATTGATGGATGATTAATAAGCCTTACCAAAAAAGAAAAAAACAATGTTCAACTGTAATTATAAGGTACTCAAATTCTTCTAGACCCAGAGAAAAAACATAAACGACCAGATCAACAAACAAGAAATGCTTTGATTACGTCGTAAATTCAGATTAGAAAATAGGTAAAATGTTAGATCATACAAAGAAGACCAAATTGCTCAAGCGACATAATTGCTCTGATTTGACCTGTAAGCTTGGCTAATAAACGCCATTAGTATGTGATAGCATATGGTCAAACTTTGGATGGCAGAATTTCAAGCTGTTGGCCGTTGTCCAAATTAGAAACAGACACATGGCCCTTGGATTTGGTCTCAAATTGGACTTGCTGCCAACTTGCCTTGCATGATTGTATGCAAGGAGATATTTTCTCAACAATCTTACAAGATACAACAAGGTAGTAACCTCATGATGATTTTGCAAGGAATCAGACTTAACAGAGAAATCATGGTGTATCTCTTTTTTATCCCAATGTTTCTTCATGAGAAAACCATAGTACATCATCACATTCTGCTGCCTGAATTTACTTCTTTGGTTCTGCTATACAAAGCAACATCTTAACAGAATTTCACAAAGCAGGAAAATATTTCTCAACTCATTATCTTCACTCTAATCAACGGGCAAACTATTTCTAAAATTCCAAATGAGGTGTTGTTAACTAGAATGTTTGTATTAATACTGAAATCTGTTATCTAACTCTTTGATTGATTTATAATGGTACAATCATTATATCTTATTACAGTAGAAGATTTAAATGTAGAATGTGGACAAATTGAAAAGGTTAAAATCCTCTATCCACGAATGAAAGAGAGAGCATTCATGCAGAACTTTTAGTGTGTATTGGGCATCTGCTCCGGCTGGAATATGATTGTTACTACGTAAACAAAAGAGAACAGCCCGACAAGCAAGAGAACCCTGGACACCATACTAGTGGTTCTCGGGAGCTGTGCTGTTTATGACCTCGAGTTCTGTCTTGTATTTGTCTCTCAAATCTTTTAGTGAAACCAAACTAGTTTCCTGCAATGTAAGCAAATGTGTAAATTACTGCTCAGAATTTTGATGACTGTCAAATTAAATGAGAAAATAATCTTCAATTGCAAATAAAGTGCATCAATGACTGAAATAGCAATGACCCGTGTAACATGAACTGCAAACCATTCCTTAGGTATACTGAATGGAAGAGCAAACTGTCAGCTAGAGCAACTGCCTAACCATAGCCAGTACTCAGTATGCAAATAAATAAAAAAATATATAAGCTGACCACCAATAGCAGATTTCGGAAGTAGGTAACAGCAGCTTACTCAAAGTACTGCACCATATATAATGAATTATCTGAAATTCCTCAAAGTAATCTGTGAAAGGAAAAAATCCCTAAACATTGGCATCTATGAAGACCCAAGTTTGCATATCTTCTACCTTTCTTGTAGACTAACAGAAGCTATTTCTGCTTATTGACCCCATAACCTCATAGGTCACAATGAGATGATCTTTGAGTCACACCAAGGTTTGTTCTTATGTATCATTGGTGCAAAAAAGCAAAATAGAGCCATACAAATGTACATCCTTGTTAGACTAAATACAGGCTTCATAAAAGATGTTAAGCTATGGATGCTCAAACAATTCAATTGTATTAAGCATTAGATCTTTCAAACAATGTATTCACCAGTATATACAAAATCAACACATATATAAGGTATTTACCATGAACTTTTCTAAGTTTCATTCGTTCACCAAAGAATAATATTGAGGTTTAGATGTATAAATTATTTCAAGTACACAGAGTGATGAAAATAATGACAGAATTTTGAAACCAAGTATTTTTTGAATGCAAAACAGTATAACTAAGCATTTAAAATTTTACTCAAATATGTTTAGTAAAATTGGTCTTCCGATTCTTCCGTGTCCCAAAACTTGAAGCAAAATATGAACCACACCTATTAGTGCAGCAAAGTAGAGCTTTTTGATGCTTTATTCCTATATAACTCTGATATTTTTCAAATAGGAAAGGTAAAGAATATCCCAACTAGCAATTTAATATTGATGCCACAAACTAGTATATATAGCAGAACAAGAAATTCAGAAGAATAAATTATTATTGGCTACAAATACTGAAAGATGATTAAAGAGATGATAATTTAGAAAACCAAAAGAGTAGCGCTCAGGATAACAACTTCCAACAAAAAAGGGCAAAACCTGAGCCAAATGAAGTTATAGTGTCACATATAGCTCTAGTATGTCAAATTGAAACAATTCCCAACACATTTCAATATTGCAACTAATACTATATCTTTTCTATCTTCAACTCAGTATTGAATCAATACAAAAGAATAGGATGTGGCATTCATATCTAACTCACTTTTGCTATTCTCGAGTTGCAAAATAAGCTCCTAATTTCCATTTTATTTATTTCACTGCAGTCACATTATCTATACCACTTTTTTGAACTTAATGACCTAGTTTCTGTGTGCATAATTAAATTCAAAATTAGAACTTGGTGATTGGGAAATGTTGACAATAATGGTTAAAAGATAACCTGGCATAACTAACCTGTATGACCTCTGCTTACATTGATTTCAGTTAATACACCATTGAGCTATCCATACCTTAAATTCATTAGTCTTCTAATGTTCTTTAGGCTAGTTATGTTAGGTCATAACTAACTTGTATGACCTCTGCATACATGTATTTCAGATAATACACCATTGAGCTATCCATACATTAAGGTATTTTGTTTTAAAACATATCTTATTGAGTTCTTTTGAACCCCTTTATTTGTCCCACCTTGTATACAATTGGTAAAGCCAAGTAGAGCATTGGTTACATACATTTTCTATGCTGCTGATTTGTATAATATGCTCTTTTTACAGTCACTGATATAGTGAAGGTCATAGTCTTGGTAGAACATTGTTCATGTACCACTTGTTGTTGACAAACTGGATTCGGTTCAAAGTAGTATCCAGATGCTTGGAAACCTAAACAACTGCGAATAGAAATCACAAAAACTAATTATGTTTATTCTTCAACTTCTCATGGTGATACGGTATCTGCAATTTTCAGCTTCTCTTGATGATCAAGTACATTAGCTGAATGACTGCCATTAGATGAATGACTGCCATCAGCCAATGTGATTCAATCTTCTAATAAAAAATCAGCAACTTCCAATATTAATCAAATCAGTTCCAGCACTATTTAGTTTTGGCTAACCAGATAACATTTCTGTAATGCAGTTCAAAAAAGAAAGATACTTATACACGATACTAGCTCCTTAAACAGAACAACATTGGGTGGTAAATATCATCCAATTTGTGGAAATCAAGATTTAAACAAATAACTTCACATTTCAACACAATCAGGCCGAAGTATTGAAAAGCAAAAACAAGAGGTAAAAAAGAGTTATACTTACAAGTCCCTTGCTCTCGTTTGCAAATATGCCTTCCATGTGTAGAAAGAGTGACCTCCACTGTGTCATCAGATCATGTTCTAAATTTGGCTGTTCGGTGGAGCTTCCAGCGCAGTGTTTGTCGGTCCCCTTGTTCCTGCAACTTGTTTCGACCAAAATGCTTGCATCTTTTTTACTTTTTTTTAATGCTTTGGTAATAGAACATCACCGTTTGGAAAATAGAAAAGGAAAAAGATCAAAATGGCAACCATAAGTCATTAGCCACAAGTGACGGGAAAGACTTAACTCACTCACCTGCTATTCGACCCTTGATATCCTGATATTGGAGGTCTAACAATATGTAAGCAGCTGATTTGTCACAGGAAAAAACAAACCGAATGCTGATCAATGTATGTCCATAAAAAATTAAAAACACATGTCCAAAAAATTCACAATCAAATGTTTCATGATTACATGAGGAAGTATCTCAAAATTTCAGTAATACCTTTCGTGCAAAATGAACATGAACAAGCTTTGATCAAGTCAATATCTGTTGTTGAACTCAAGCATCCATGGGTCTTCAGTCCGCTGCACCTCTCTAATTCAAAATTTCTAGATTCCTGTGACTCAGGCAATCTTATATAATCAACAGATGCAGTCTGACTCAAAACCAGGTTATCAAAACCATGATCATCACCATCATTCTCCAAAACATGAGTATCAGTATCATAATCTTGAAAGCCTCCAGAACCAACTCTACCTTCCTCATTATCACAGATCACTTCAACATCATCTTCGTGAGTACCCCCCGAGTCATTACTACCTTGCAAGATCGCATGGATAACCGAACTATCTACTCCATTGTCCAACAACTTGGGGTCCTTAGTTTCAGTGGGTATTCTAGAAATACCCATTATAACATTTCCCTTCAAAGAACTAATCTGACTACATGATCGAGGCGACACACATGCCCGCTTACCCCTATCCCTCTCCCTTTCTTTCCTATCAGCATCTCCACAAATCCCCTCTCCAGAAGTTGACGAAATCCCTCTTTTACCAAGCTGATTTGTAACATCACCTAAAACCACCCGGTTTTTCAGATACCCTTTAGGAGAACTATTCTCTAAAACCACCCGGTTTTTCAGATACCCTTTAGGGGAACTATTCTCTCCCATCATCAAATTCAACAGTCTAAAACACACTCTATAACCTTTATTTCTACATCAAAATCCCATTTTTGGCACATCCTCTGAAATAAACAAACAAGTCACAACGGGGAAAAGTCAAAAATGCACCCAAAAAAGCTAACAACAGATCTGAAAGGAAGAAATGACCATAAAAATTACAAAAAATATCAAATTTTGTGAACACAAATGAAAAGGGCATCTGGAATTTGATGAGTATGACATGAATATTAAGTAAAAATTGGATTCTGACCTTTTGGGTTTGGCAAGCCTACGCAAAGGTGGAGAGCGGGAACGTTGAACTTCCTTGTATAATGCGTGTTGATCTAGTAGGGTGTGAGTGCAATATAGAGTGTGAAATGGGGCAGAAGAGTGCAGCATTAGCCAGTGAGAGGGGGGAGATCTGGGAGGATTAGCCAGTGAGAGCGGGAGGTTTTAGCCCGCCTTTAATGTTTCGAACGTAATTTGGGCGCGCCTTCGACAAATTGAACTTTTTTTTTTTTTTTGGTCAAAGGTAAGACATTTGTTAGATTATGTTACACTCAAGGTCTCTAGTGAACTAAACTTAAGTTAGAACTTACAAGCAACATATATCTAGCCAATTGGTAACTAATTCGTGCACCTATGAAACTTAAATTGAACATTGGCCACAGCAATACGCTATTGGTTGGGACAGGGGCACAAGAATTTGGGCCTTTACTATTTCCTACAATATGATTACGGTGTAATTGTTCAACATTTTTTTGTGTTTAACATTCTGGTATAATTGTCTAAGATTGTGAAAAATTACTTTTTTTTCCAAAATCACCTTTTTTTTATGTTTTTTTCAATTCAAATTTGGTTCACTTTAACACTTATCTTGACTGTCTATTTGCCCCATTAAATCAGAACCATCAACTTATGAGAAATGACAGACCCCATATCTGACCTCGAATAGATAAGAAATTCTTATATGGACCCCATTCACAGTTGTAAATAGAGCCACGTAAGCATTATTAAATTACTTTTTTATATCAATATGTATCATTATGTTTGCGTGACACTCTTTTAAATGACGACATTCACAAGTAAAGCCGTGGATCTCGTTCATGTAAGAATTTCCCTAGGTAGATACCATACAATTGCTAATGGTATTAATTAGTTCAATAGTGGTTCAGTCTCTAACAGTTCTCCTGAGACTCAGTTAGGGCCCTCCCCTTATAGTGTAGGTTAAAAATAGGGTTGTATATTATTGACTATTGAAAAAAGAGAAAAAAAAAGGGGTGTTGGTGCATTCGTTATCGTTTTGTATACAATTACGTCGCTATGCTTCGAGTAAATGGAACATTTGCACACAAATAATTTCTTTGAGTATAAAGAGTTAAATGTAACAGTGTCAGTGCAAAGAATGATAGCGCGTGCTTATTAGACAGAAGATACATTGTTAATTGAATTGAAAAAATAGATGGAGTTATTTTTTATGTTAGTTGACACAAGGTCAAAGGGCAAAGGGACTATTCATTTAAGGATGAATTGCACTTTGCCCTCATAAACTATGACTTTGTTTAGAGCTATAAACGAGTTGAGTCGAGTATTCCTAATTCGAACTCATGCTCATTTAATAAAGGAGTCGAGCTAAATTAGTTTATTAAACAGCCAAAATTTGTGTTCGAGTTCAGCTCGTTTAACTATACCAACGAGCTGAACTCGAGCTTTATTTGTGAACAGCTTAGTTCAAATAAGTGTAAAAGTGATATTCAAGCCGAGTCGAGTATCTCATACTCAAACTCTTGTTCGTTTATTAAACGAGCGAGTTTGATTCAAAAATAATTATATAAACTTGACTTAGCACATTTGCTTTAATCAATTCTACAATTATTTGTTCCTTTTACTTTTGTCAATCTTATTGTACACATTTATTGTTGTGATTTTTATGATTTTACATTTGTTGCAAATAAAAACCCCCTTAGTTAGTTGGGCATGTATGTTTTCACACAAACAATTTAATTTGATTAATGCTTGTAACTTTTAGATATTAAAGTTCTTCTTTGCTATGATAAAATTATTTTTATAATAAGAGTCGTGAATTATATTATGGTTGGACGAACTTGTTTTATCATATTAGGATTTGATTGTTGTCTTTACGTTTGTTTCCTTATATTTTTGTGACGTGGTGAAATAAGCAAAAAGTGATCTTGGAAATAGAAGAATGTAGAAGTAAGATCCTTTTTAAGTAAATTAACTACTAAAAAAAGTAACAAAATAGTTTAAATGACTGTTTCAAAACCAAGAAGACATTTGTGCGACTTCTTGCTTGCAATATTCACCTCTAGTGTGGCTCTTCCCTCCATTTCCAAATGCGGCCCCTCCATACAATATTCCCTCTTGGAATAGCCTTCCACGTGCTTAATTATACATCATAAATTATACTCACATCCTTAAATTAAATCCAATCAAAAGATGTTCTTCTACATCAATAAGATCTTGGTCTAAATGGGAAAAAAAAAAGAAAAATTAAGATAAAACTTAAAACTACACTGTCATGATTACTTCAAAAAAAAAAAAAAAAAAAGGTAGTTCAAGTTCCTACAAGGTGAAAAGAACAATTTTTTGAAATAATTGGCGATGAGAAAGTGAGAGGCAGTCAAGTGTGGGGAAAAAAGAAAGGGATAATTACAGAAACCTCCCCTGAGGTTTTTGACAATTTCACTTGGCACCCCTGAGGTTTGAAAAATTACACTAACCTCCCCTGGCCACTTAAAATGACTATAATAACCCTTGACTTATTATTCTTATTATTATTTGCAAATTGATTTATGAATTTAGGGTTTGGAAGTTACAAAGTTACTAATATATAATTGGTTTTGGGTAAATAGATTTGGATGTCTTGCTAGGGAATATTTATGAATTTTGCCTCTATAATACGGTTGCTTGTGATGGTGGTAACTGATAAAAATGGAGCTAGCGTGATGTGGTGGTGGTAGTGGTTGTTGTTCAAGTGGTAAAAACAAGATGAATTTTTTATTTTTATTTTCCTGATTAGTTGGCAGTGGTGTACCGGTGTTGGTGAGATTGTTTTGTGGTTGCTAATGGCGTTGTTCATGAAATTGGTGGCGGTAGTTCAAGTGGTAAAAAATATATATATATATATTTTTTGTTTTTAGATTAAGAAGGGCAAAATTGGATTTTCATTTAAAACTTATGTTGATAGGGGAGGTCTTGTTACTAAAACAATAAATGTAAGGGAGGTTTGTGTAATTTTTGAAACTTAAGGGGTGCCAAGTGAAATTGTCAGAAACCTCAGGGGAGGTTTCTGTAATTATCCCAAAAAGAAAAGAATAAGGAGAAAGTAGGATTAAAACGCCTTCTTATTATTTAGGTAGTGATTTGCAGACGAGAGATTTAATACATTAGTATTTTTTTGACACTGAAGTATACAGAGTTCAACTCATATGCGGGGAGAATTTTTTTTTTAATTCAAAAACTATTATAATGAGAAAGAATATTAAATAAACCGGCTCTATATATTCTACTTTTTTGTGTTTTTTTTTTTGGGTTGTAAAACACCAATTTGGAATAAAGTGGGAGTGATATCCTACGGGACCATCAATTACAATTTATCTTGTTGCCTGGTATAAATCTAATTGTTGTTGTGTGAAAGAGATGCAGAAATAACCGACCATGCGTGTGCAGTACGTTCAGAAAGTGGTATAAAGAGGGCTTGTTTATAAGCTTACAAAGGTACATTCTAGCAAGTTTATATAGTGTCTATCATTCAATTTTAGGTGGCTACTTAACTCAGAGATCAATCGAGACTAATCACAACTAATCAAATATTACAAGAATCATAATCAAATATTTACATATCTTCACATGTCTCGTACCATGTTCTCTCTTTTCACAATTCGATAGCCAAGAGACAAAAAGTGTGTTCAATTGACCTCAGTTATTTGTTGGAGATTATGAAGGAAAAATTCAAATCCATCCCTATCTTTAACCAACCATATCATCATTGGTTTTTTTTTTTTTTTTACCAAAAAAAAAAAAAAAGGAAAGATTGTGGTGGCTTGAAGTACATGAAAAATCAGGGAACATGGGTACTGGAACTATAAGGTAGAGGCATATTGCCTAGCCAACCAATCTTGGAAATCAATCTGCTTTTATACTGTTCCTTTCCAAGGCTATGGCAACTAAGATGTCGAATTAAAGGGTGAGATTCATCATGGAGGTCTTCATATTATTCCTTCGAGTGGCGTGTCTTTTAGATTGCTAGCATTCGACATGACTCTGGAAAATTATCGAGTGTTTTCTTTTCCATATAGTTGTCTTGCGGTGGTCATTGCGTGTTAAAAGAATGCCTTTGCTTATCAAATTATTCATCAGAAGATACATTTGACATGTGGCTACTGAAGGAGCACAACAATGATAATCCTGGGCTAAGCAATTTGTAGTACCAGAATCGAATTTGGACATATCAAAGCAGGTGGGAAGATTTTGGGCTTCCAAGGTGAATACGTGGTTTTATAAAGGCTGGTGTTTTTGGATCGTCAAGAATACTTTTGCTTTGCAGTTGCTAATTATGTGGAGGTTTTGGTTTCTATTTTGCCTTCTGATGATAAAAAAGTTCATGTCTGGTTATTAAATGGTGGAGAGAGGAAAGAAGAAAAGAATTTCAAATGGCTATTTGCAAAGATTGTCTGGTTGATATTGCCCGCAGGAGATGAAAAAATGTACATGTTTTTGGCATGTTTTTATAGCAGTATGGCATAGTTTTAATTAGATCCATGTATTTCATATTTCCTTGCACGTGAGTTTAATTTAAGAAAATTACAATTTCTTGATCACTCTTTTCTGAAGAAGGCGCGATTGATAACATGCAATTACATGTGACATTTTGGTTTTCGAGTGGTCACAATTTTCCGTACAATTAAATGAGAGAAGATGGCTGCTAGGTTTCAGCTTTTGTAATTCATACTTTTTTTTTTCATTGAAAAAAATTTTGTGTTGATGTCTTATCATAAAAAATGATAAGTTTACTAAAAAATTAGTAATATTTTTTTGGTAACTAAAAAAAATATTTTTTTTGGTAGACTTAATTAATGTGACGTCACTGCACTAAAATTTGATTTAAGAAATTGAAAGTTTCTACACGGCAGTTTGTTATTTTCTTCATATCAACTGAATGGCTATATTAGCCAGCAAGAGATAGAATCCAGCTAATAAGGAGAAAGAAAAGAAAGCAAAAAAGATAGTGTTCAAGTGTTTTTTACTAAATTTTTTCGTCTAGCAATATACTACCATTATTATTCCCAACAAAATATGAGACATCAATATAACAGTGAACTTTAGTATTATTCCCAACAAAATACGAGACATTAACATAATAGTGAACTTTATTACAACACGTGAACATTATTCAGAAGCATTCAAATAATGTCACAATCCTTCCTCCTTATGAGGCAACTGGGGCCTTAATGTATCCCAAATGCGTTGAATTTGCAACTCTAGTTAGGGTCTTCAACTCATAGGCAATCCAACATCTTGATGTGTCTTGGTGGTAGAAATATCCTAAGCACTTACAATCAGTGGTGCATTTCTTTGAACAATCATCTTCTTTCATTGGCCCATCTCCCCTGTTATATGTACTGAGAAAGTGGTCAACTCCTTCCAACTTATAATACTTAAAATCTTTCACACTGCAAGATTTTAGCTTTGGGGAATCACAACCTTTGCTCCAACCTAATAGCCCACTAGGCAAAGGGCAAGCAACACATTGGCTATCCTCACAAAGCCCAAATTTACCACATCTTGATGGCAATTGGCATTCTTGACCATTCTCTCTAGTGAATAATGTGTAAGTGACCTCCCATGCTCCATAGTCTACCTTGTCATAAAAGGTGTAGGCCTTCAAACTCCCATCTATTCCCAATCTAAGGTATGTCAAAGTGCTATTATACTTGGGCCTAGACAATATGCGGTTTCCACCACTTGAAGAATTGATTATACGATACTCAAATGTTAATTCGTATGCAAATGCTTCTTCCGTCTCCGGATTGCATGTGAAGTTCACAAATTCTATACTTCCCCTATTGACAAAGAGCAAAGTATTTAAATCATAATAGAGCATGGGCTTTGGAGAATTCTTACTTTTGTAGTACAAACCCAGCCTTTTAGGATCCAAAACCAAGCTGTATTGCCCATCAACATTTTCTACTTCGGAGGCCCGGCTCACAAGTTTACTTGGCCCTCCTTGTTTTAGCACCTGGCCCACCAACAGGGTGTCGGTTGGATAATCAAAACTTTGCCATATAAAATTGCCCTTGGAATCATGAAGCACCATGTTGCCATTTGGTAGTAACTTGAAGCCAACCACCCCTTTGTTAGCTGTTCCTGTTTGCCATGCAACACGGCCATCGGAATCCGCCAGCACTATATTTCCGTCCTTCCCAAATGTTAACGTGGCATTCTCGCTGACCGGGTTGCCTCGGTTCGCCTCCCAAACCCAACGCATTAGCGATTCAGATCGGACCGTGCCCATCCTTAGAGCTAGAGTGTAGGCATTAGGAGTGGTGTTATAGAAACAAAGTTGAAAGGGGGAGTTAAACACACTGAGGACACGATAATTAGCATCATATTCTACAATATAGTCTCCAAATTCACCTTCATTGACAAATTGGAAAGTTTCATTGTCAGGAACAGTAGCTTGAGCAATGAAAAGAAGTGTTTGGATCAAGCAAAGGAAAAATGGTAATAGAGTGAACAAGTGATGAGTGGATGTCATATTTTGTTTTGTTGAATTTAGTGGTGATATGCTAAAGCTGAAGAAGAATGATATTTATAGGACGGTGTGATGGATTATTTAATATTAATCTGTTCATTTTGCATTATTGAATGCAAGTTGGAATTTATTAGAGCTGTCACATGGGTCAATGTATGTATCTAGTCAGAGATGGCTGCTGCTTCCTTAATATACATATATATCTTCTTCGACCTACCGTTAAAAAAAAAAATTGTCTCATTTTGGATTTTAGCAAGTTTTAAAATGAAACAATATCCATTTTGGGGTTTCCTCAATCCTCCTGGGGGATATTATAGCTTTGTGAAAGAAACTTTCATTGAATGTACACCTAGATGGATTAAACGGGTGTAGAAATGTCAAAAATTGCTATTCAGCCCTTGTTTTTTTATCTAAAAAACAATCAGTTCTTTGGTGGAAAGAGGAAATGATTTGTTCAATATAAAAGTAAATGCACCCGTTGGCTCATCTTTGTGCTTTTGTTGGTACGTATATTAATCATTCAATCCAAAATGATGATAAACAACCAAGCTTATTGCATCAAAAAAGGAAAGTAGAAAGAAACAACCAAAGCTCCCTTTGGACCTACCACTCCATTAGTTTATCTAATCCCAATAGAACATGCAAAACCATCATATTTACTCTGAACAGTGTGAAAACAATAGTATTATTGTTTTCTTTGGTGGATAACGAAATTCCAACAAGATAGGGGGATGGATTTGTATCAAAAAGCATAAAAAGGAAAACATTTTCATTTTTTTAGTAGAAGAATAGTGTGTGAGTAATTCAAATAAATAAGTGCACCAGTAGTTTTCTTAGCAGGGAAATCATCCCAATAAATCACCTTGTTCGAAAAAGAAGAGAGAGGAAGGACTTCTCTCAAAATGCCTAGAAAGGAAAACTAAGAACGATTATAGATTTGGATTAGATAGTTCTATTATGATTATGGAACCATCACAAAATTCTAATATATAAGTGAGTTTTGTGTGTGTGTGTGTGTGTCTTCCTGCCACAAATCATTCATTCTGTTGCTTAATCTTAATTGCGTGTGTGTATCCAAGGACTTCGGCTTACATGACATGTCTAACTAGTTGTTTACGTATCAAACTATATTTAAGACAACGTTACCTAGTAGACATCAATCTTCTTGAATTTATTTATTTTTTAAATCAGAACTTTTTAATATTTAAAAATATACTAACAGAATCCTCTTTAGTATGCAATTATCCTTACCAATTATTAAGTAGTACAAATCCTAACTCCTAAACTTGCTCATAATCGCCTATAATCATTTTGTAGTAAATCATAGTGAAATTGAAATTCAAATAATTTAATTAATTTCAAATGTAATATCATGATTTTTCTTCCTATTTTTGTAAAAACATATATTTTGATTTTAAATAAGTTGATGGGATAATGTTTAAATTTTGTAATTATCAACATTAAAAATACTTTATCTTTCATTAATAAAAGCTGATGTCCATTCGCATGGGTTAAAGTTTTAAATAACAACGATGAGGTGACTAAAAAATAGGGAGCAAATATACGTTCTATTGAGAAAAAAAAATAATGAAGATAAAAGGAAGCAAATATAAATTCAAGCCAACACTTTTCTGTTATGCTACCATTGATGACATACCATAAAGGGACTTAAAAATTTTTCATATCGAAATAATGACCAATAATTCTAGAAAAATTCAAATTCTTGGATAGTCACAGGTGTGTACATTTTCAGTTTGATTTATATATTTTTTAATCAAACTTTTACTATTATATTTGGGGAGGAGAAATGGTTGATGGAATTCGAACCCCCGACCTCTACAGTAGAGTCGTAGAGTTTTAACCACTCAACCCTTTATTCGGTCCTACATTGATACTTGACAACTACTTAGACATGTCATGTAAGCCCAACTCGTTGGATACACAAGCAACTTTGATTAAGCAAAAGAACGAGGGATTTGGAGCAGGACCGAGACTTCATATCTATAGAATGATATGTGATTCAAATATATCAATGGCTAAAGATAAGCTATTTGACCATATATATATATATATATATATATATATATATATATATGTATTTATATATATTTACTAACAAAAGAACATAAGCTTCACAAGTTACCCAATATAAAATTTGATTGTCCATTTGCATGAATTACCAAAGACAGAAATGTGAGCGGGCATTGTTGACTTGGTGGGCATCATCACTTTCAACGGTAAGAAAGACCCATTGTTCTGCCCCAGATCCCAAAACGATATTCTTGTTTAGTTTTTTCTCTTTTTTTTTTATGTTTCTCATTGGTAATATTTGAGTACCAAACTATGTGTCTTCTTATGGCACTCGATCCTTCTCTCCACATGAATCCATTTTCATGGCTTACTAACGCTTTTCTTAAATTTAAATTAACTTACAAAATGATATGATGAGAATGAAGAGCTTCCTATGATTTCTTCAAGATTTCAATCCTAACTCAAATCAATTCAAACAATAAAAATGAAGATTGAACCACGGATGTTATGCACGATTTAGTGTCAATTCTTAATTTGGCAAATGGAAAGTGCCGCTCAATTTAGAGAAAAGGTAAACCCAAACCAATTCCAATTGTGAATGAATTTTTAAGGATAAAATGGAAGAAAACAGAGCATAATGCTGCACCGGCTAGCATATTGAATGTTGAACTCTTCTGAGAAAGTAAAATAATGAAAGTCTTACATGAATCGTAAAGGTGGTTTAAACTTTGTTAGGTAGACAGAATTTCTTCAAATGTACACTGATGTGTACAACATGAACGAATGATTCCCAACTATAAAGTTTTATTTGGTAGGCATATGATAGCATTCTCATCGATCGTAAATTGTTCAAGATAACGAAGATATGGTTGATTTCCTCATCAAACGTGGCAGTGCAAGCACATTGGTCGATCAATCAAGATTTTATTACAACTTTAATACACGCCCAAAAAAAAGGGTAAATTACTAATAACTCCCCTGTGGTATTGACTTTGACCACAATACTTTTAATATATCTACATAGCCCTCCTATGATTTTATGGAATGTGGATATGACATATGTAACTCACTTACCGTTACAGAATATTCCACATCAATAGAATGAGATTTGAAATATTCTGAGAATATTTTGAAACTGCGCATTGATGCCCTCCAATTTTCACATCTCATGAAACTACAGAGGGTTGATGTGATCAAAACTGGTATCACAGGGGGTTATTAGGAATTTACTAAAAAAAATCCGAACAGGCACAAAAAAAAAAAAACATTAGAAAAAGAAAACCTACAAATTTGAATAGTTATCAACGGCATTTCAGCAAACCTAAGAGAAACTCTGCCACCAATACATTATTACTATTCTTTTGACTTCCAGCATCCTTAAATTCCCTTCTTATAAGATTTCCTACAGACCATCCTGTCTTAGCAGCAAAAACGTTGTTTATTTCCTTGATATCATCTTCAAGCCTTGTGATCAATATTCGAGCCATGGCTTCCTTAGCATCACCCCTCTGGATTGCACCTCTTAGTTGCTTTGAGAAAAACTTGGCAGGATATTGAACTCCTCGAATGACAAATCGAAGGTCCTTGCCATAATTTCCACATTTGTTACATTTTAAAAACCTGGAAAATTCATGGCCGTAGAGCTCTTTGTAGGAGAGGAATATTGCTTTAATTTGTTCCCTATTTCTGTCACTCAAAATGGAGATGATGGTCTTCCAGTCAACAGAACGTCCACTTTCCACAGCTTCGTAAAGTGTCTTGGCATCACACATGGCCATGCTCATGTCCACCCTGCTTGAATGTTTATTGCTTGACTTCAAGACTGCCAGAAGAATCTGAAAAATAACCAGAAAAAGAAAATAAATTGTAACAGGGCAACAAACATGTAACACAATTTGTGACTATTTGATTTAGGGCTAAATACAAATTTGCCCTTGTGCTCAGTACCATGTCTAATAGAAATGTTAGATTTTGATCTCGTGTGTTGTCTTAGCCATGCACATTGCATTCTATACATGTCTCTTTTCATGAAGCACAATCATACAGTAACGCAACGTCACCTAATTCAACTCAAGAAATAGCAAAATTTTCATAGAAAATTAGTAATTTCTAATAAAAATTTATCACTTTTCTACAAAAACTTACTGTTTTTGTAGGAACCCCTTGTCACAGAGCATTTTTCAACAATAAAAAGATGAAGTGAAGACTCTAAGACAAATTCGTTTATATAGTAAGTTTGTAGTCAAACAAAGTGCATACTCAATCATCACATAGGGCAAAAGTGCATGAAAGTCAACCTCAACCCAAGTGCTTCTTGTCTACCAATGCAAAATACCTCTTTAAAGTTGCCAGAAATTTTCTGAGACATATCTTGCTCAATATTGGAACCATAACGGGTGCGGTAGGCTTGCTTGATCGAATAAAGTTCTGCAGAAGAACGAGTGCACACCATCTCAATTACAGAATTGAGGTTTACTTTACTCCATCCGAACATTGAATCTCTGATTATTTCAGCGTCACGCTCATGTGGCTCATTTATCCGAAGGTAAACCACATTCTATTCCAAAATATGTAACAATAATATTACCACATGATTATAAACAAGATAATAATTAATATATCTTAAATTGTAGCAAGAAACATTCTTACAGCGAATGGATCTTTCCTTCGAATATTGGATAAAACATGCAGGATATCTTTGTTATAAATAGCTGAATATGATTGGCGAACAAGTTTAATTTCTTGCGAGCTTCGACTTGGAAAGAGCTCAAGGAGCTTTCGTCTCAGTGCAACATTACCTGCAATTTACGTGGTCTTTTCTGTTAAATTTTCAGCCCAACCAAATAAATAAATAAAACCAAAATAAGAGTGCCAAATAACAAAATATACCACTGGAAAAGGAATTGAGGCATTGACAATCTAATTCATACTTCCTCCAGGCTTGAATTGAACTTTCCATCATTTAATAAGATATTGTTGAAGAATATAATTTCCTAGTGTGTGTCTGTGTGTGTGTGTTGTAGTCCAATTCAGGAGATCACAATTTATAAGGCACATACAGTATAGGTGAAGATTGACCCGTTCTATGTCTCTATCATCTTAGTCACGATCCAAGGAATATTTACTTTAGTAAAGAAGCCAGTGAGTGTGGGAATAATGTGATGATGAACAATGATTTTTAGTATGTGAAAGAATAATGTGGGAACATATGCTAAGTGTCTCAAGTTTCAACCGTACTTAGTTTTGAATAGGTTGCTCTTTTCCCACCAACTCTTTTCCCTTACTTTTGATACATTTCCCGCTGACATTTTTGTTGATGTCAACGGCTCAAGGCATATATATTGGTTCCAAGTGCTCGGTACCAACTTGAAAAAGGAAAGAATTAAGGCAAAATTTTGACGACTCTCCTTGATATCAATCAGCTTCAAGGAATGATAGCCGATCAAAGTGATTGTTCTGAAAGTCTTGCTAATAATAAGAAACTATTTCAGTTGCTATCAGGAATTAGATGCTTAATGCTGGTGTCAATTGCTAGGACATTTGGGCTGGCCAAAACCAATCACGGTGCCAATGCACATTGTACAATTAACATTCTTTCTGCCGCTCTCTCTCTCTCTCTCTCTCTCTCTCTCTCTCTCTCTCTCTCTCTCTCTCTCTCTCTCTCTCTCTCTCTCTCTCTCTCTCTCTCTCTCTCTCTCTCTGTGAAATGGGATTTACAGGACAGGTAATAAAGGTTTGAGACTTGAAAGCTCTGAACTTACATACAGTTTACCATCGGTAAGTGAACTCAAATAAGTAATGCCACAAATAAAGTTATTACTTCGACAGACTTTTATATTATTTGGTCGAAAAAACCTCTTAATGAGATTGTTTGCAAGCTTTCTAATATTATGATCGAAGGTAGAGTAATCACCCGTCAACATATATATATATATATATATATATATATATATATCTTTATGCATAATCTTCTGCATTAGTACCCAAAAAAAAAAAAATTGTTGGTTCATTAGTGGGGCTTGCATAAGTTAATTATTAAACATCTTGGGTGTAGGGAAACTACAGTTCGGTACGGTATTTTTTTAGGCTGATATCTTGACATTGGACTGAGTTGATCTCGGCCGATATAGTCCCCTAAGGATACTTCAAAATGGGCTGAACTTGGGCCTTATTAAAAAGTAGCCCAATTACATTTTAGGTGATTTACGTTTATTTAACAAGTTCTATGTATATAATAATCCAAACTGAATTAAACTTAGAGAAAATTGCAGTTTTGGTCCCCAATGTTTGAAGCATTGGCAGTTTTAGTCCCTAAAGTTTGGACAAAAGTAAATCTAGTACCAAATGTTTTAATTTTTTAGCACATTTAGTCCTATTAACCAGTTTTCTCAAAATCTTATCAGAATCTGATCACGTGAAACTCACTTGATGGTTACAAAGGTTTTCAAAAATAATTAAAAAAAGAAAAAAAAATTTATTGCCATGATTTGTAATTAAAGGCACACATGTAAATGCACTATCTAGGTAGATTTTTTCAGCTTTATCTGCTTATTTATTATTTATGAACTCAAATTAGCGTCCTCATTAATTATAAATTATAGTAATTAAAATTTTTTCTTTAATCTAATTCTTTTTGAAAATTTTGTAACCGGCACGTAAGTATCACGTGACTAGATTTTGATAAGATTTTTGTAAAACTGGTCAATAGGACTAAATATGCTAAAAATTTGAAACTTTTGGTACTAGATTTGCATTTGTCCAAACTTTAGGGACTGAAACTACCGATGTCCCAAACATTTGGTACCAAAAATATAATTTTCTCTAAACTTATTAAGACTTCTAACCGACGACCCTATTAATAGATTTTGAGGACTTAGGGTGAATTTGGTTCACATGATGATATAGGATTGGATTACTAAATTTTTGTTATTGTTATGAGATAATTAGATAATGATGGTGGATGTCTATTATTATCTCAAAGCCTTAAGCAATAAAATTTTATCGTTATCTTTCAGTTATATAATAGTTTATCACTATCTCTCAGTTGGATAATAGTTTATCACCATCTCTTTAGTTACTGATGAGATTCTATCATTATCTCATGGTTATTTGATGTAATCTAAACTCTCCTGTACTCCCCTATAAATAGGGGTCACCTCTTCTTGTATCAAATAGACAGAATTCATTTGAGTAATTAAAAAATTTCTCTTGTCTATTTCTCTCTGCTTTATTTATTAGTTTCTTATATTTCTTAGCATAGTGTCCACGATAGATCCAATATTATATTAACATTAGTTTTATAACACGTTATCAGCACGAGACTCTATCGATGTTAGACCAATCACTGGACATCTGCTTGGGAGTTCTTGTCAAATTTTTGAGGTAATTTCTCTCTTAGTTCATTTTCATATTCTTTATGGCTAATCTAGCAAAACAAGAATTCATGCCTCTTGATATTTCTGACGAAAACTACTTATCATGAACAATGGATGTGGAAATTCACCTTGAATCCATGGGTCTTGGCAAGACTATTGTCAAATATAATGATACAACATGCCAAGACCGTACAAAAATCATGATTTTTCTCCATCATCATCTTGACGAAGGATTAAAATCCGAGTACATTACGGTCAAGAATCTACTTGATCTCTGAATTAATTTGAAAGAATGGTTCGACCACCTGAAGTTGGTTGTCCTTTCAAAAGCCAGATATGATTGACTCCATCTAAGACTGCAAGATTTTAAAACTATTAGTGAATATACCTCTGAGTTAAAATTATGTGATAAAAATATAACTGATGAGAATATGTTGGAAAAGACATTTTCTATATTTCATGTCTCGAATGTGCTTCCGCAATAGCAATATCGAGAGAAAGGGTTTACAAAATATTTTAAGCTTATTGCATGTCTTTTATTGGCTGAACAAAATAATGAATTATTACTTAAAATCATGAGTCCTGACCAACTGGTACTAGTCCATTCCCTGAAGTGAATGTGACTCAATCTTCAAATTATGAACGTGGTCGTGGAGGAGCCCATGGAAGTGGCCGTGGTCATGGACGCAGTTGTGGCAGACATGCACCTTACCAGAATAATAACAACCGTGGCAAGAAACAAAACGATCCCCAGAAGTCAGATCACAAGAAAAATTATGAAGAAACATGCTATAGGTGTGGTATGGAAGGTCATTGGTCTCGTACTTGTCGACCTCTATCAAGCATCACTCAAAAAGAAAGACAAAGATATTGAGACAAATATTATTGATCAAAATAATGTCGACGACGATAATGATACTGATATGACACTTGATCCACACCTTAATGTAGTCGACTTCTTTAATGATACAATTTAGTTATGTCTTATATCATTTCAATACTTTGTTATTTTAATTTTTATTTATGCATCTTTTATGTAATTTTCATTTATGAATAATAAAAGCTTATTCAATTTATTGATATCTGTTTTATTTGTTATTTTTCTATCATTTTCTGAAGAAATGAGTGCCAAATATTTAAGATCAAATAATGGTGATAATTTTTGTCTAATTGATAGTGTTACTACTCACACTATCTTGAAAAATAGAGAGTACTTCTCTAATTTAGAATTGGGAGAAACAAATGTCAATACGATAAGTGGTAGTGCTAAATTAATAGTAGACTCCGGAAGAGCCACTATATTCCTTCCTAATGGAAGCAAATTTGTCATAAATAATGCACTACTTTCTTCTAAGTCTCGACGAAATTTATTGAGTTTTAAAGATATCTGCCAAAATGGATATCATATCAAAACAATGAATGAGACAAATAGAAAATATTTATTAATTACAAATACAATTTTTGAAAAGAAATGTGTATTAGAAAAACTGCCTTCACTCTCTTCTAGTTTATATTATACAACAATAAGTGTAGTTGAAATTAATCACCTCGTAGACCAGAAATCTACTAATCCCAATGAATTTATGATTTGATATGATCGCCTTAGACATCCTGGTCATACAATGATGATGCGAATAATTGAGAATTCACATGGCCATTCATTGAAAGGTCAAAAAGTGTAAAAAACAGATGAATTTTCGTATGCTTCTTGCTCTTAAGGAAAATTAATTGTTAGATCATCACCAGTCAAAGTGGGAGTTGAATTCCTTAAATTTTTAGAACGGATTCATGGAGACATATGTGGGCCTGTAGATCCACTAAGTGGACCATTTAAATATTTTATGGTGCTAATTGATGCATCAACTAGATGGTCCTATGTATGTTTATTATCTACTCGCAATCAGGCATTTGCGAGATTACTTGCTCAAATAATTAAATTGCAAACACAATTCTCTGACTATCCAATTAAGAAAATTCATTTAGATAATACTGGTGAATATACATTACATGCATTTGATAAATACTGCATGTCTATTGGAATAACTGTTGAACATCTTGTAACTCATGTTCATACACAAAATGAACTAGTGGAATCATTTATTAAAAGGTTGCAATTAATTTTTAGACCGTTATTAATGAGGTCTAAACTTCCCTTATCTATTTGGGGACATGTAATTTTACATGCTGCAACACTAGTGAGAATCGGGCCGACTAGTTATTGTGACTATTCCCCCATGCAATTTGCATTTGGTCATGAGCCCAATATTTCTCATTTGAAAATTTTTAGATGTGCTGTTTATATACCTATTGTACCGCCTCACCAACTAAAATGGGCCCCCAAAGAAGATTGAGGATATATGTTGGTTATTAAATATATTAAACCATTAACAGATGATTTATTTACTGCAAGATTTGTAAATTGTCATTTTGACAAATCACATTTCCTGACGTTAGGGGGAGGAAAAGATCAACCCAAAAAGGAAATCAATTTGAAAATAAAATTAAATTTTCTTAATCATTGTACACAACAATGTGAACTGAAAGTTCAAAAAATTATACATTTACAAAATATTATAAATCAATTATCAGATGCATTTAGTGATTCTAGAAGAGTTACTAAATCATATATTTCGGTTGATAATGTCTCTGGTAAAATTATTATCCCAGAAGGACAAATTACAAGTGTTAATGAATCTAATGCACGCCTGAAGCGTGGTAGACCAATCAGTTCCAAAGATAAAAATCCCCAAAAGAAAAGATGATTGAACAATAATAATGACAAAATTCAACCTCTTGAAGAGACTGTTCGTGAAGAGTTAGCTTCTGAAGAGTATACACCTAAAGAAAATAACAATTTAGAAACTTCAATAAATTTTGTTACTAAAAGAAAATATTGGAATTGAAAAGAAATAATTATTGATAATATTTTTGTATATGATGTAGCACTTGATATAATGGAAGATGATGGGGATCAAAAACTTAGAACGGTTGATGAATGTCGACGAAGAAATGATTGACCAAAACGAAAAGATGCAATCCAATCTGAATTAGATTCCCTAGCTAAAAAAAAAAGTTTTTGGACTTGTAATCCAAACACTAGAATGTATAAAACCAATGGGATATAAATGGGTATTTGTGAGAAAAATGAAATTGTGAGATATAAAGCAAGATTTGTTGCCTAGGGATTTTCACAAAGGCCTGGATTTGATTTTGATGAAACGTATTCATTTGTAGTGGATGCGATCACATTGAGATATCTTGTGAGTTTAGCAGTGTATGAAAGATTAGATATGCGTCTAATGGATGTAGTCACTGCTTATTTATATTGGAATCTTGATAATGATATTTATATAAGAATCCCTGAAGGATTCAACATGCCAGAATCATGTAAATCAAATCGTAGAATTTTTTATTCTATTAAGTTACAAAGGTTTTTGTATGGGCTCAAACAATCTGAACGTATGTGATATAACCGTTTAAGTGAATGTTTGATTAAAGAAGGTTTTATCAATAACCCAATATGTCCATGTGTTTTCTTGAAAAACAATAGGTCAAATTTTGTTTGTATTACTGTATATGTTGATGATCTCAATCTAATTGGAATTTCTGAAGAGTTCCAAAAGACAGTTGAATATTTAAAGAAAGAATTTGAGATCAAAGATTTTGAAAAAACCAAATTCTGCCTTGATTTACAAATTGAAAATCTAGAAGGTGAAATTTTTATTCACCAAACTGCTTAAATCCAGAAAGTATTAAAGCGGTTTTACATAGATAAAGCACATCCATTGAGTATCCCAATGGTCGTCCGATTACATGATCTTGCTAAAGATCCTTTTAGACCACGAGAGAAAGATGAAGAGATACTTGTTCCTGAAGTACCATATCTCAGTGTAATTGGTGTACTAATGTATCTTGCTAATTGTACAAGGCTAGATATAGCATTTGCAATAAATTTATTAGCAAGATTCAACTCCTCTCCTACTAGACAATATTGGAATGGTATAAAACATATTTTTCACTATCTCCAAAGAACAATTAATTTTGGTTTATATTATTCATATAATTCTCGACATGAATTAGTTGGTTATGCTGATGTTAGGTATTTATCAGACCCACATAAAATAAGGTCTCAAACTAGTTAGCTATTTACAAGTAGTGGTACAGCCATTTCATGGCGGTCTATAAAACAAACAATAACTGCCATTTCGTCAAATCATGTTGAAATAATAGCAATTCATGATACCAGTCGAGAATGTGTTTGGCTAAGGTCAATGTCCCACTATATCCGGAAGAATTGTGGGTTTTCTCTTGAAGAGGAAAATCTTCCAACAATATTATATGAAGATAATACAACTTGCATAGTTCAATTAAAGAGAGAATATATCAAAGGAGATAGGACGGAACATATTTTACCAAAATTTTTCTTTATTCATGATCTGCAAAAAAATGGTGAAATCAATATACAACAAATCTGCTCAAGCAATAATTTGGCTGATTTATTTACCAAAGCATTGCCAACTACAACGTTCAAGAAATTAGTGAAAAATATCGAAATGCGTCGATTGAAAGATCTCAATTGATGTTTGGATCAAGCGAAGAAATTAGACACAAGAATAGTATACTATTTTTTCTTTACTAGGATTTTTTTCCTAGTAATGTTTTAACGAGGCCTATTCTTTATGTAATAGGCATCCAAGGGGGAGTGTTATGAGATAATTAGATAATGATGGTGGATGTCTATCATTATCTCAAAGCCTTAAGTGATAAAACTCTATCATTATCTTTCAGTTATATAATAGTTTATCATTATCTCTCAATTAGATAATAATTTGTTACCATCTCTTTAGTTACTGATGAGATCTTATCATTATCTCATAGTTATTTAATGTAATCTAAACTCTCCTGCACTCCCCTATAAATAGGGATCACCCCCTCTTGTATCAAATAGACAGAACTCGTCTGAGTAATTAAAGAATCTCTCTCTTATCTATTTCTCTTTGCTTTATTTATTAGTTTTTTATATTTCTTAGCATAATATCCACGATAGATCCAATATTATATTAGCATTAGTTTTATAACAATTATCTCATATTTGGTTATTATTTATATATGAGATTAGTCATCCTATCAAATCGAAATTAATTCTTTGAATATCTCATAGAAGTGGTGGTATTAGTTATCGTAAGATGACCCGTGGTTGAAATAATAAGGGTTGCGATTGGATGGTTGTTTTTTTTGGATGTTTTTTAAGAAATTTTACTGTAGATTTTTTTAGGAATAATTAACGTCTGAACGATATTATTTTTTGAAAATAGTTAGGGAGTTTTGTCCAAAACCCAAATTTGATTCCCAAATTTGTAGACATGCACACATATATACACATGCACATACACACAGGCACACATACATATACATACACACACACACACGCACACATATACATGGCATACGTACATACCTCTATTCACACACACACACACATAATATGTATATACATTATATATATAATATAAGATATACATACATACATACTTATGTACATACATGCGTACATACGTACATACATATATTTATATATAAATATCTATAATATATAATATATTTATAAATATTATACATACATACATACGTATGTACATGCATGTATGTATACATACATATATACAAATATATTATATAATATATATAAATATATGTATATATGTTATCTATATATGTATATTATCTATTATATATATTATAATACTTATAATATATATAAATATATATAATATATTTATGTATAACATATTTATATATATTATATGTACATACATACGTCTGTACCTGCATGCATGCATGCATACATACATACATACGTACATACATATATATAATATAATGTATATAAATATATGCATGTATATATATTATCTATATATATATTATATTATAATCCAAATAATATATATTTATATATTATACATACATACATATGTATGTACATGCATGCATATACATACGTATCTATGTACGCATAATATATATATACATATATATATATAATATAAGTGAGTGTATGTTCTTGGTGTTCTTGGTGTGAGTTTGAATGTGAGTGTGTGTTTTTAGTATTTTTGGTGTGTAGAATTTTAGTGTGTGTAAAAATATGTGTGCGTGTCTGTGCAAAACCAAAAAATATGCCAAAAACACTTTTTAGATGTTTTTTGTGCCAAAGAAACTCATTTTCTCAAAAACCTTTCATCCAAAACACCCAAGATTTTTACACAAATTTGCCTCCATTATCACCATCACTAAATTGCATTTCCACTACCATTTAGGAAAACCACTCCCATCACCATATAGCACAACCAATACCACCAACACCAAAAACATGCGCCACTACCACTACCACTACCGTGCAACATTACCATCATGATACATTATATTCTCCATACTCCTAGTGCACCACAACCAATGACCACCATCTAGAAAAACCACTCCCATCACCATATAACACAACCAATACCACCAACGCCATAGCCATGCGCCACTACTACCACTGTGCAACATTACCATGACGATGCATTATATTCTTCATTTTCCTAGTGCACCACAACCAATGACCACCGTCTCGAAAAAACATTCCCATCACCCTATAGCACAACCAATACTGCCAACACCACAACCATGCGCCGCCGCCGCCACCGTGCAACATTACCATCACGATGCATTACCTTTTCCACATTCCCTGTGCACCACAATTGATGACCACCATCTATCACTATATACTACCATTATTACCAAATAGAAATACTAATATAAGTTTACGTGTATCTTGGTTAGTCAATAGTCATTTGTTTCTCAACTAAACACTGATAAATTATTCAGTATGATATTCTATCAAATCCAATACCAACCAAACATATGCTTGTGTGCCTTGGCATTTACCTTAGTAGGGGCTTGAGAGTCTAAACTACACAAAAATGGAGTTAAAAAGCCAATAATTCTATAGAATTGATATTATTAATTAGAAGATGATCATTTTAGAATTCATAATCTAAGAATGAGTCATCTCATCTTATCTAGTCTGTGAACTATACAAACTCTTTAACCTTTAATAGAAGTTTTACATTGAGAAGTATCATTGGTATTAGTAACAGGACACGTGACTAAATAATAGAAGTTGGGATAGAGAGTGGGATGAGAAAGTGGGATAAAAGATCTCAAACTGCAAAAGAATCACAATATAAGTCATCAAGCAATGATTATAGAAGATCGAATTCAATAATGTAAGGTAATAGCATAGGTAACGCAGCGAAAAAATAAAAATTTATTACCTTAACCACGGATCTCTTTGACATATCTATATGATTAACAAGGGGGTTTGCATGAAGATTACCTTAAGTACAGAAGATTTCTATGCTTCTAGGCAAAGATCTTTCGAAGAAGATGTTAGATCTACCATGAAAAGCCCTCCAAGCGTTGAGTCTCTAACGATATCCACACGAACAACTTCTTTGGGAACCTTGAAGGCTTGCTTGCTTTGACTTTTGAGTGCTAGCTCCCTTGAATTATTTAAGAACACAAGAAGAAGAAAAACCTAACAATTAGGAGAGAGAGAGAGAGAGATGCCTAGAGAGAGAAGAAGAGGCGTGTTTCTTTCTTTCAATTTTTTACTCACTAGTTTTTCTTTTGTGTTGCAATAATAATTCAAGAGTCAAAGCATAAACCTATTTATAGAAGAAGTAATCTAGTCTTTTAGGAAATAAAGCTAATTGAAAACCAAGAAAGTTTAGGCAACTAACTTTAAGCTAATCCTTCTCCTTTAGAAAATCTATTCCATAAGGAAACCAAATAGTTACTTTATTTCTCTTAGGAAACTAATTTCCTGCAAGACTTAGAATATTTATAAATAAGTCCTTTAAATTAATTTATCTCATAAATTAACCCCATAAGTATCTCATACTTATCTTAATTACATTTTAACCCAAGGATTTTGTTCTTTATGTGTGTGACCCATTAGGTTCCATTCACGTTGGCAATAAGTATAAATTATAACTCATTAATTGAGCTAGATAAATTAAACACTTTTAATTTATCATTAATTCACTAATTAATCAATTCATACTTATAGATCATGAGTGGCATCTAGCAATGCATCATGACTACCCAAGTGAATAGAAAAGTCATATGGTAGACCATACCCTTCAATGACAATGTTACCGTGTAATTAATATCCTTTCACCACACTATATCCCAATTAGTCTATAAGTATTGTGCATACTTTTAAATGACTAATTTATATTTTCTTGTTCCATAAATATAACTCTCCATGATGTATAACCTTGAAACTACTTCCAAGTTGTACTATTACTTCTGCAGAAAATTTATGAGTTAATATTTCCAACAAGTGGCCATAAAGGGATATACTCTCCTATTAAGGAGTGGTGAATCCTATATTGATTACTCACTATCTTTCCATGCTTCAAACTATACCCAATCTCTAACCTATGGGCTGCCCTTTTACGGGCACTGAGGAATAGAGTCAAAGTATAGCAATTCACACTCAAGATACTATGGTAATATCAAGTCAAAGGATCACTTACACCATTGCCATTAAGAGTTTAACCATTGGCACTATAGTTGAAACTCTTGGCGGATCAATCCAATGAACTTGTTCTCAAACAAGCATCCACATACCAGCTTAAGTGTCACGCACACCATAGTCAATGAGATCAACTACTACTTACCATAAGTAGAGGCAAAGTATGTGCTAGTCTATCCGTATTAGTGATGTCCAATCTCATTAATTCTACGACTAAAGATATTTAAGAATATAACTTTATGTATTAGAGTCTCATAATTGTAACCCTTACAATCTCTAATACACACTCAATATTCTAAGGACTTTATCAATCAAACAAATAACATGGAAATACAAGTATAGATGATAAAGAAAAATACCACATGGATAAATATAACATAAATAAGTGTAACACAAAACACCTTAAACCATCTTGGTTTTAGGGCATACACTAACAAATAATTCAGAAATTTGAATTTAGTTTGTATTCGAAAATGTCAGTTTTTAATTTGATATTATCGATTTTGATTTTAGTTTGATAATTCGAATTCAGTATTTGAATACTAAAATCGAATTATCAAATTCAACAAAAAATCATATACATTTTATATATTATATAAAATAATCCTTGTTATTAAATTCATTATTATAATTTTATTGTGATTAGATTTGCACAATTAATATACATAATTAAAAAATTGATTTGATTAAATCTGCATGGAGGTTTCTTTAAAAAAATAATTTTATTTTTTATTTTTTGTTTTTTTTGGATACTAAATTCAAATACCGGATTATTGATTTGAATTTGAAATTGAATTTGGATCAGTATTATTTAAAATCGAAATCAAATTTGGTTAGAAAATTTCTAGAGAAAAATACTGAAATGACCAATTTTCAAATTACTGAATTACTGACTTACCGACTGAATTTCACCTCTAATTATGGAAGCACAAAACCTAATGGAACAAATGTCACGCCCCGTGCCCCGGGACGTGGCATCGCCGTGACCAGACTAAACTAAGTTACAAGGGTTAAATGGTCAAAGCATTTAATAGAACATCCCAAATATTATATATAAAATCCATTAATAATATCTCAAGTCAAATGATATCATTAGATACAAGTACATTGTCATCCACTACCATAACTTTCAAATCTTTACATACACAATTCCAAATGTCTATCACATTCACTAAAGTCTTAACCTAACATAAGAGAGTACAAACATAGTCTAAGAGCACAAATACAAATCATTGCTAGATTAATACCACCCGATCACCTTACTAACTCCGAGTGCCAGCACACTCTTCTGCTACCAAACCATTAAGCACTGCATGTCAAAATAAAGGTGTGAGTGACAAAATCACTCAGTAAGTGGCAAAAGTATTACCTTGTGGCTCGAGAGTGTTGTAGATATATTTATGTTCAAAACACACAGTTGATAGTTCACATAAATACAATATAGACTAGACAAATTCACATTCAATTACAAATCACATTTAAGCATCAAAACCAAACAATGCACTCAAACAAAGTATTAATGCATTCGTGCAAAGCCCAAGATATCCAGTCATTCACTCTAACTCGGTTGGCCCGTTCATACTGACTTTTACCCGGTCAGTTCGGTCAAACTGACTCAGTCATATTGACTTTCACCCAGCCAGTTCGGTCCTACTGACTATCACCCGGGAAGCTCGGTCAAACATATAACATCGTACATACATTTACTTCATTGTTCAAATATTCATTTATATCTTATATGGTCAAATCATAGAAAATGAGAACACGATCACCATATTTAGTATAGCAAATATAGTTTCAAAAGATTGTACTTTGGCAATACATTTTCCAAAATTCAAGGGATATAAGTCCCACTTACCTTGATCTGAACTAACTCAGTACTCCGCGAAAGGTTGATCAATTCTTCGCCTAAAACATACAAATAAACATCCAATTATGCACTAGTACTAACAAGAAACAATAGTTAGAGCTTAACTCAAGACTCTGTGCGCAAAACGGGATGAAAGCCAACACAAGAAAGTGATCTGCGGGTGGACTAGGATGATCCGCCCCCGCGGATCACTAGGAGGGCACCCGCGGCTCTCAAAAGGTTGAGCCGCGGGTAGGTAGTGCACGAGCCACGGCTGCGGCTCGCCTGGCCTGACCCGCGGCTCGCTCTTGCGAGCTTGGCTGCGGCCACAGACAGACGCTTGGTCACTCCAACTACGGTTCCAACTGCGGGCACGACTGGGGTTACGGTTGGCACCAGAAAGCACCTAGAATGAACCTGCAACACAATTTTCCCATACCCAACTCTCTCCAACTTCAACCAACATCATCCAATCACCAAATCAACTCCAAAATCATTTCATATGCCAAGAAAACAACACATAAACATAGTACACTTGATAAATCACAAAACCCAACCACAAATCACACATAATCTCTCAAAGTTATTCACCCAAAATCCATCATAGCAAAGCAACCAAACAACTCACACACCCACACACTAATACACTAAGCACCAAGCCATTAAAGCATAGACAACTCAAAACTCTCTAATCTACCATCTAATCTACCAATCCTTAAACAAATCAAAACAAAGGAAGCAAAGTTGGGCTTTGAGGGAAAAATACCTTGGATCGGGACTTCAAGACTTTACTACTTGTTTCCTTTTGATAATGAGGTTGTGCACTTCCTTTTTCAAGAGAAAATAAAGAGATTTTAGATAGAGAGAAAGAGCGAGAGAGAGAGAGAGAGAGAGAGAGAGAGAGAGTTCAAAAGAAAGAAGAAAGAAAATGAATGAAAAGAAAGAAAGCCTAGTCTTTTGGTAAAAATCAAGTTTTCCCCAAATTGCAATCAAGTCCCTCATAAATTTTCAATTTACATCTCCCCCCCAATTATGCCAAATTACAGAAACGCCCCTAAGGTCCTTGGTATCACACCAAAACACAAAGAGAATACATAAAGCAAACCCATAAAATTACAATTTGAGTCTTGTCTTCATAGATTTGGCGAAAATTACATGTTGAATGTCATCTCCCTAGATTTTTCCCAAGAAATGTTAAAATATTCCGGTCCCTAATACTAGTCATTGTCCCACATAGCACTTCATTATTTTCGAAGAAAAACACACACACACGCACACTTAAAAAAGCAATTGTTGAATGCCTCTTCAACCATCTTAGCAGGTGCCCTTGTGCTCAACCCCCGGATTTATCCAGTTTTCCCTAATTTCTAATCTGTAAGGTGTATGTTAGGGATAACATAATTGGTGCGAGGGTCACCAAAACCATGTGTCCCATACGCATGCAACCAGAAAATGAGCACTGACGTAGGCTGTAGCCTTTCTGGATGCCACCCCTCATGGCGTTAACACTTGCGTCACATTTCCTCAAATTCATCCACTGCCTACTTCACTTCTTCACGTTCTGAAAAACATACAAACTCACCTTCGAATCTTGAACAGCAAAATTTGTCTTGAAGCCTCCCTCCCTTTCTAGCCGACAAACTGCATTAGCTCTATCTTCACCGCCACAGTTCATCAATAATTATGCATCTGAATCAAACCCTTTACTTCATACATGACCATGTTTCAATCACACGTGCAAATCATCATCGGTTAGTCACTAAATCCTAGCCGAAATGGTAGAGTTACATGAAGAAGAGTTTGAGTCTCTGAGCTCTGCAAACACAGAAATTGATCCAGAGGAAGATGAAGTTGAAGAGATCAATTATGACGATCTCAAGAAACGTATGTGGAAGGATCGGATGAAGTTGCAGAAGCTCAAAGAAAAGAGGGAAACAGAAGAGCCTAAATCCCAAGTCAAAAGAGAGATGTCTCTTAGAAAGAAAATGTCGAGAGCTCAAGATTCAGTTCTGAAATATATGGTGAAAATTATGGAAATTTGCAATGCTCAAGGATTCGTCTATGGAATTGTTCCAGAGAAGGGGAAAACTGTGACCGGCTCATCTGATAGTTTAAGAGAATGGTGGAAAGAAAAGGTGAAATTTGATCGGAACGCTCCAGCTGCTATAGCTGAATATTTGCCTAAAATTCTTGAAGAAAGTGAATTGTTCGATCCAATTTCACTTTTACATCTTCTTCAAGACATACAAGACACTACTCTGGGTTCACTTCTATCGGCACTTGTGCAACACTGTGTTCCTCCACAAAGGCGGTTTCCACTGGAGAAAGGTTTGCCACCGCCTTGGTGGCCTACGGGGGATGAACTTTGGTGGGGTGATCAAGGGGTTGCTCGAGAACAAGGTGCACCGCCCTACAGAAAGCCCCATGACCTCAAAAAGGCTTGGAAGGTCAGTGTATTGGCTTCGGTTATAAAACATATGGCTCCAGATTTCGACCGGATGAGGAGGTTGGTGAGGCAGTCTAAGTGCTTACAAGATAAAATGACAGCTAAAGATACTTCTACTTGGGCTAAGGTGGTTAACCAAGAAGAAGCCCTTTTGAAATTGACTGAGAAAGCACTCAAGATTTCACCATCAAACGAAGAAAACGCAAACGCAAAGGAAAAGGAAAAGGAAGTAAGTATTGATTTAGGTAAAATAGGAACAAGTGAGAAAAGGAAATGCATGTTCGACCGAGAGGTTGTGGTGGATAGTTTCTTTGCTTGCCAGAACTCAGATTGCCCACAAAGCAATTTGGAATCTGGCTTTTTGGACAAGAATTCAAGGACCGAGCATGAGTCAATTTGTGTTTCCCGCCAAAATAATAGTGATAACGATGGCAAAGATATTGAAGCGCAGAAATCAAATGCATCTCAAGGGGATCTTTCCATCTATAGCCACCAACCCTTTAATGAAGCACAAACATTGACCCCAGATCAAATAAGGATGGTTAATGAGCATCAAGGGGTAACACTAACAACAGGCCCACATGATTGGATAAATATGGAACCTGCATTAAGGAACAATGTTGGGAGCTACTGGGGAGTTCATGAAATTGAACAACTTGGGTTGGATCAAGTAACATATGGAGATCTTAACTTAAATGTGATTCCTTCAGTAGAAGACTTGGCTTCCGAAGAACATGCAACTTCAGTTTGGGATTTGGCGTATGAAGACATCGAGTCGAGGGCTAATTATGAATAGGTTGCGCTTCTTGTCGTATTACATATCTTTATGTTTCTCGTTTTACTTAGTTTGAGAATTCTGTGCAATTTTGTCCTACTTCATGATTTTCTTGTTTTGTTCTTTTTCAATATTTGAAGGTTTGCTTGTAATTAATAACAGACCAAGATGAGAAATGGTTATAATAATTAATTCTCTATGCTTGCATTAGATCACAGCCGATATAGCGGAAGCTCTTACCTTCCCATTTCCCAAGAATTTAAAGTCTCTATAAGATATTAGAAGTTAGGCTAATTATAAAAGCTATGCCTCAGAGGTATGCAGTCTTCAAAGCCCAATCTTGAACCTGTGCATGAAAAACCCTTCCTAAACCTTGGGTTCTTGTTCTTCATCTCCACCTCTACAGCAAAAACAGCACAAACGGGTCTATGATCTGAGAATCTAAATTCCCCACGAATATAAGATAATTGGTCAATGCCATTCCCACGCCACAATATTCTATCACACCTGAAATTCATAATTAGTTTATGTCACGATCAAGAAAATGTGTGTTAATTTCATCTATGAAGTTCTTTTATGTCTTGTGTGTTTTTATCATGCGTATGATTAGGAAGAGGTGCGAACCATGCTGGGGTTCGCCTTTTTTTCTTAGATTTTACTGTCTCTCCAGCATAAGAATCCGAGTTGTGTGAGTACTTGTAAGTTGGTGCAAAGAAGATCTTCCCTTCATTGAAGCCACTGTATACCCTGCCTGCTTCTCTCTCCATATTCAGCTGTACTCGAATAAATTAACATTGTGTCAATCAACAAATCAGTATTAACAAATACAAATTAAGGATCGAAATACCAATCTACCAAAATGGGCTCAAGTGTTAAATGTTTTCATATTAAAGTCAAATCTAAGAAGTGACTAAAATCATAGGGTTTAACAAATGTGAATGAGTACATATTTAAACGATAAATTGTGTGCATTAATGCATATCCATGTGGCACCCCTTTTTTTTAAATTTTCTTTTTGATGTTCAATTTCTTTCACTTTTGGGAAATCTTTTCCATGTATGGCATAGTATTTCTTTATTAAATTTGGATGCCTCCCATTTTCAAGTGGAGTATGTATTAGCTTGTCAGCTTAGATACTATTTAACCAAAATCAAGCCTTAAATTATTTCCATGGCATGTCTATAGAGTATTTTGAGTTATACATATACTATTCTATGGAACATGTATACATGCACAATGTCCCCCTCCCCAAAAGCCAACCCCCCCCCCCCCCCCCCCCCGCCCCCCAAAAAAAAACCCAAAAAAAAAAGTGTGTATAGCTGACTAAAGACAGGTGTTTGTAATAGGAATTGGTGATCTTTAGGGTGGTGGCATATCCATCGAGTCACTGTCATTTGAAGATCTTGTGGCATTTTTATGACTCCATACATATTAGGTGTCCCGTTGACTTGGTGAAACTAAGGTCTCTTTCAATCAAAATCTCCATTTTCAAAACTAAACTACAATTTCTAAGACGACTAACCTGATCCCTCTCCAGGAGGGAATCCCAGTCGTTACCCTCCAAAAGAAGCCTCGTTTCTTCATAGCTTAGAGATACCCGATAATTCAAGTCCCCAAGCCAAATTATGCGGCTGAAAATACGAAGTCAATATAAATTAGACGAAAAACAGAAGAAGAGTTGGGAATTTAAATATAAAAATATAGTAAATACTGTTTATCATATTGACATACTCGTGGTCAATAATTCTTTCTGGAATTGGTCGACTTGGGTTTTTGCAAATCCTGGGAAATTGTGTATTCTTTAAAATCTCAGCTACATCAGCATTTCTTCTTAATTCATCTCCTTCTTTCTCCCCAGAAGCTAAGTGACTGCAGACAAAGCAAAAGCTTGTTTGGTGCAATGTCAAGCTTATTGATATACAGCCCTGCAGTACAATAATAACAGCTCTCACTGTGTTCCTAACAATATCAAATAAATCAAAAATCATAAGTACTTAAAAAATTGTCGAAGTGTGTGTGTAACTATCCCAATTTATCCAAGTGAGCTAATAATTCTTAATACAAGCAACTCTTTTCCTGAATGACCTCCCTAAATTTCCTATTAAAATAGAAGGTATGTCAACGCAGAAAAATGATTCATCAATAATGAATGGTTACTTTTTTCTTATCTATATATCTGATTCGATTCTTAACCCCTTTTGTGTTGTATTTGTCCTCCACCTCAAGGGGTGTAGTACTATAAATTGTAATATGCGAATTGCTTGCCATCTACTGCATTATAGAATAGTTTTATCGAAAGATGCTTATGAAAAAGTGAAAAAATAAAGTATCATTTGCCAAGTGTACATAAATTATACTTGAAGTCCTGGACATCAATGAAGTTTGTTTAATGATGATAATATTTAGGATGATTTCTTGATTGCAATATTGTCATCATTTGCCAAGTGTACATAGTTTATACTTGAAGTCCTGGACATCAATGAAGTTTGTTTAACGTTAATAAATGTTTAAGATGATTTCTTGATTGCAATTTTGTCTGCTAAAATATATTAGATCACTTACGGCAGGAAAAGAATGATTAGGTTCAACCGACCTTATTGCCAAGACAACCCATGATTCCTCTTCCAACACAGGAGAATCTGAGATGACCAATATGTTGCACTAACTCTTTTCTTGCCCATACTGAAAGGAAAATGCCTACCATTTGTTTGCTTGCCACAAGTCTGTAAGTCATTCTAGGAGAAGGCATTTCTGCAAGTTGAAGAAACTCAGCTATGCTATGATCTCCACAAGAGAAAGGAGAAGCACAAGGGTCACTAAGCTTTCTCGCCCGCCTATTAGAAATTGATGATTCCAACGGACAATTGCAAACCTTGAGAAGACTACTATCAACCCTTAAGTTTCTGCTAAGAACTTTTAGAGATGGTTTATGGAATACATTGGATTTTAACTCCTTTGAGTTGTTTGAATGCTTTGAATTCGAGGCCTCCGAAAGTGGACGTATAGAGTCATGATATGATTTGTTCAGTGCCTGGCTGATAAGAGCTAGCCATTTTGCTGCAGGCTCGTTGTCTTCGCTAACTAAAACATTTCCAGCACTCAAGGGAACAATCTCCTGAAACCTGAAATCCACATTCAGACATATCAATTGTCGATTGCTTCGTATTATTCTTTCCTAGCAAAATGAAGATCAAAATTGAGAAATTAAGCATACCCCAAGACATATATATCTGAAGAGCCCTCCACCTGCAAGAAATCTTCAAGATTGATGCCAGGGTCAGGTGTCTTTCCCCCCACATTCCAAGTTGCAACAAAAATCCTACAATTCACCAAAATACTTTTAGCACTCATTTAGCAATTTTTTTCGAGTTTGGCACAAAATTGAAACAGTCAAAAATGCAAAATAACTCTAAACTTCATACCTGATGTCTTGAGTAATGGTTGGAGGTGCCATAGGCTGATCGAAGATTGAGAGGTTAAGGCCTTCAATCCGCACGCTACTATGCCTTTCTGGGATTAGATAAGAATTTAATACCATGGTTCCAATTCTCTACGTACTAAGAAACAAAATAGTATAATAATTTTCAATGTCAAGGCCCTGAGGTCAACGTCAAACATTAGAAAATCTACTTCTCAATATTTTACTTTCATACCAATACAATGAATATTTTGGCAATAATCAAAATACACTTTAGTCTTTTGTTAGGTAAACTACCATATACATTTGTAGCCAAGATGATAAAAACCATCGGAGCATACTGATTCTACGACTACGTGTCTTTCGTTCATACAACAAACAGTATCAATTATGGATTATCATGTTTAATCTATGATTTTAAGACTTAGGATATTGTTTATTTTTCCAGGATATACAAAACTTGTATTAAAAAAACTTTTTGTCCTTATACAGGTTCACTTAATATGGATGAGTCATGAGGTACATAATTAGAAAACTTCAAAATACTAGAAGATTATACATAAAATTTTATTATCTTGCACATGAAGAATGCCTAAAAAATCCGATGCATGCACCAACAATAATAATACCTTTTGATGATCCCTACCTGGGAAAGTTTTTTGCATAGTGGTGGGTGACGCCTCTACGAAAGTTTTCATCCTTGATGTCATTTTGCTATCCAAATCTGTCCCCAAACCACCCAACAAAATATAAAAATGAAAGATCAAAAGAAACAATTGTTAATGTTTTTCTTTCTTATGATTCAATAGTTTATGATCTTTTCTCTTAACATTGCAAATTTTTTAAATTATAAGCGAAAAGGAGAGGGAGAGACTCACCATGATCATTTCCATCAGGTTGAGTTACATCTTCTTCTGAGCTTTCTCTTCCATTTCTCTTCGAACTAAATATCTTCGGAATTATGGACTTCATCCCATTTCATGAATATAACAAAACCAAAAATCCAAATAAAAAAGGAAGGTAAAAAAATAAAAAAGATAAAAGAATGCAACCCTTTAGCCATAATGGAAATAAAAAGGGGAGAGGGGGGGGGGGGGGTGGGGAGAGAGAGAGAGAGATGGCAAATAACCAAAAAGAAAAAAGAATAGAGGTACCTTCTTTTTCTTATCACCCCTGACAGAATTTTCAGGAGTTGTGGAGCTGCTAGAACTGCAAGAGCTGGTGGCCTTAGTCATTTGGGAATTATCATCACCACTACCTATGACAAGCCTTCCTCCTGGAGACAACATTCATTCTAATGCTGATATTCAACAGCTCTTTTTAAAATGTATGAATGGTTTGGTCCTGGTCAGCAGTAACACATAAAAACGCATGTAATTCATGAGGTTTGGCTACATTACAAGAATTCAATCTCGGTTGCCAACGAGGATAACACTCATCAAAATATTCAAATTTTCTTGATTTGCTCTTTGTTTGCATGAATTTTTGTGCTTTGGTTTTTTGTGTTTGACCCCCTCTTTTGTTTCCCTATTTGGTTCTCATTCCTATACCTAGTACTAATTACTATTTGTTTATCCTTCCATGGTTTTTTTTTTATTTATCTTTTTTGTCCTCAAATTTCTTCAGTTTAATTTATTTGTTTTTGGCTGGAGTTTTTTGTTTTGTTAAACGAAATGAGAGTTTGCTGCCAAATTTGCCGGAGCCAAAGGGGATAAGCCGTTAATAAATGTACAGTTCACTATTTTGTTGCCTCCTTTTGTTTAGAGAGATTGGAGTGACAACTACAAAAAATAGGAAAAGAAAACAAAGATAAAGAAAAGTCAAAAAGAGATTGTATTGTGTATTGATAACTCCAAAACCATACAAATGAGAACTTTCCAATTTGGCTTGCTGCTCCAGAGTTTTCCATTTCCCCAGCTTTTTTAACAGAAAAAGGAAAATCGGCCCTCTTAATATTGCCCTAATATGGACGTCATTTTTTTCAAAAAAAAAATTTTAATGTTAATAATTATCTTTATATGCATTACACTCATCAAAAAAATACTCCAGTAGAATTTTCTGGAAAAAAAATCTCCAAAAAACGTCATCCATACAGAGATCTTTAAGATTTTCACAAGATTTATTGAGTTTTTCAATTTTGTTTCAGTCGGATTGTATTTCTCTAACATTGAATTTCCTACTTCTTGAAAAATTACACCAGAAATCTTTAAACTATTTGCCAGATTTTTTGAGTTTTTGAATTTTGATTCAAAAATTATACCAGAAATCTTTAAATTGTTCGCCAGATTTTTTTATGTTTTGAATTTTGATTCAATCAGATTAAGTTATGTATAGAAAATAATTCATTTCAAACTCCACCAAAACTCTGCTTTAGTTGCAAGAAAGAGCTTCAATTTAAAATATATTTGTTCCTCGAATCAAATACTGTAAAAGTGCATTTATAACTTTATTTAAAAGTAATAAAATAACCTCTCGATAAGAAATAATAAAAGGGAACCATATTAAATTTAAGCACACAAAAAACAAATACAGCGTTGCTTTCAATAAAGTTGACTAAAATAGATAAAATGCAGTAATTACACATTGACTGGAATATTACGTTTGTTTAAAAGTAAAGTAGTAACATAAGAACTCCGGCAAGTTCACGATTACCTTAGAAAACTCTGTCATCAATAAAGTAAATATCATGCTCACGCAAAAGTGACAATAGCATCTAGCAAATTTCATATTTCATAAATTCATTAACTATCAAGTTGAGTTTCTATAACCATTTGATAGCAAGATTATAAAGGAAAAAAAAATGAAGAACCAAACTAGAGCATAAAGAATAAAAGAAAACCACAAAGAAGGGCTAAAAAAGGTTGGCCTGTTGCACATTTTGCTTTTAGCAGGATCAAGTCATCATGTGAAAAATCTCTGTGGCATCATCAACAAATAGAATGAAAATTTGGAACAAATTAGACTGAAGATGTGGTAAATTGTTACAAGGGCAAAAAAAGGTTGGCCTGTTGCACATTTTGCTTTTAGCAGGCTGTTGACATTATCAAGTCATCATGTGAAAAATCTCTGTGGCATCATCAACAAATAGAATGAAAATTTGGAACAAATTAGACTGAAGATGTGGTAAATTCTTACAAGGAAAGTTGCTCCAATTAAAGAGTTTCATCTGTTGCATGTACAAATCATTGAAAGGAAAGTTAACTGAAAAATGTGAAATAGGCTATGTGTGAATATGTTGACGTTGATAGAAGGCAAGTCAGCTGAAAAGTAGATGTTACAGCCTCAAGTACACAACCTCATCTATAAATCAACAATTTCTGAGGACATTATTTGCCTCATCAATGTCAAAGGAACTCAAATCTATTCAGCCATACGCGTGCAATCTCGAGATTGATGCCATTATCATCAACTTGAATATCAAAAAAGGACAAACAAAGAGCCCATTTCATGACTATGTCAGCCAACAACGCAGCTTGACATTCTCTACACATCCAGAGTGGCAACATATCATCAACTATTTTGCTACAAACTACCATCCTGTGTCATCTAAAAGATTAGGAAATAAAACAATATTACTAAAATTCAAATAATCACATCATTTTTTTATCAGTCAAGGTAAATTAATCATCAAAGGCCAAATGAAGAGAGAGAACATGCTTCATTCAAAGCTGTTAGTTTGCTATTTCATCTCATTGTTGCCTGTATAAGGCCAAGCTCTGCAGAAAGGAAGTTCCACAAGTGTTGACACCATTTTTCTATTTCTTTCGGATAGCAATATGCTAGATGTTAATAAAAAGTTATGAAAAAAATGGTTGACAAGGTGCAAAAATAATCCTTTTATTGGGTGAATACTTCACAACTCGGGTTCTATAAACATGGCCTTTACAAAATAGGTCAGAAGCTGCCATCTGAAACTGTACATGAAATATAAACTGCACACTATTCTCAATCAAGGAAGAGAATCTTCCCATGTGGAATTAAACATTTCTTTTTCAGTTAAAATTTCTGTCGCATAAATTCATTAGACAGAATTTAATAATCGTGAAGTATTTATGTGGAATTGGTGAATACGTATATGGCGACCTACCATCATCAACGAAACATTTGTTAATAAAATGCTTCCAGATAAGGGATTAGAGCATTTTAGAGCTGGAACATTTCATTAATCTGTTGAAAAATCCACATCTTTCACAACCTCAAAATTTCTGAAAACAAAGATGACACGCAAGTCCATCCAAGTTTCAGGTTAAAAAGTTAGCTGCTGTGATACTCTAGCTCAGCTATATGTAAAAATTATAATAACAATATAATCCCCATTGGCTTAAGAAATATGTGGAGACATTCCAGATATTACCCTATACTGTTACATCCCTCTTATTGTAATTTAACTTATTTGTCACGGAGAGAAATATCATAAAAACCTGTATGCAGTTGCTATGTTCAAAAACATCATTGTCATTTTCACAAGACCACATGACATTCCCAGGAACAGAGATAAAAATTCAGCACATCTATAAAAAGAAAATGAGAACTAACCCTTATTCAGTAATTATAGTAGTTATCTAAATTTGTTTAGTATATCTAAATTTGTTTAGTATATCCAACAAAGTAATATTTCACTTTTACGAATGCAAAATCTTATTCCAGGATAATAGGGTGTACATGGTCCAAGACCAGCCAAGTAAATATTACCATCCAACATAAATAAAGAAAATGGAGAAACAACAAATGACTCTTATCAGCAAACAAAATATTTTTTATCATGTCAAGAAAGAAAATAAACATCTAAGCTAAATCATGATAAAGGTATAATGGAACCTACACTTTTTCGGTCCTTTGAATTGGGAAAGAAGCAACCTATTCGCATCTTATGCAGATTAACACTGTGTATATGTAACTCTGCAGGAATGTATATACGTACTCGCATTACTTCTTATAAACAGTTATTGTATCGCCATATGCAATTATGGAATTTGGACACATTCTTGTGTTTATTATTAGAGTGCCAAAATGAAGAACTAGGTACTACTAGTACTTTTTTCCTACCAAAGGACAATTTTGCTCCGAGTCTTCGAGAAAAAGTATTGCATCGGTGGGGGGGAGAGAGAGAGGAGCAAGGAGCACATGCCCAAAGAATTGCTCATTTTGGACAGTTGAAGTGCATGAGCAGGTCTAGTTCGGCTTCTATAAGTAATCAATCTTTCTCCTTGGATGATTTTCATATGATGGCACAATAGCCAATCTGCACCATTCATCTGAAGCTGCCTAGAATTGAAAGAAATCTTACAGAAAACAGGAAGGAACTACCTATGGACAGTTAAATTGCTAACTTTTAACCAGTTAGCAAGTCCACACCAGATCTATGACAGTCAACTATATAGCTCCATAGGGGTTTGAATAAATTTTGGAGTATGCAAACAAGAGTTCACCTTAACCCAAAGGCCAAAGGGAGGAAAGTTTCTAAATTCAATGATAAGGGAATTATATAGAAGCTCATTCTTAGAAGATGACAAATTATCCATCAACATTTCCATCTCCAAAATGTTTTTTCTGTTTTTTTTTTTTTTTCAATTCTTGCATTAAATTTCAAATTTAAACTAAAATACCAAAGAGCTCAAATATAAAGTTAAACTAATCAAGATCTCCATTTCTCTTCCTTTTCATCTAAAAGTTACTCCAGAACATGAGAAAGGAAAAAACTTTTCAAAATTAAACAGTTAAAAAGGGCTAGGCCTTCTGAGGTCAAAATGGATGCTTGGCCAGCTAACAGGTAATCTTCTCAGCTCTCTATGATGACTACCAGTTCAGGCAAATTGATGCCCATCAAACTGATCAAATATATTTAATCGTACCAACTAAAAAGGAAAAGGATTCTCAAATAAAATTGGGGAAAAAAAGCTCGTGTTTAACAGCATGCAGGTTTCTATTAGCCAAGCCAACATTTTTTTGACTCATGATAGGTAAGTTCTGCAGTTATTTCCTCTACTAGGCAAAATGCAGGATCTAATGCATGATTATTTTGTGTTCTCTTTTCCGGAGCTTTATCCCAGCACATCTCTATAAGCTAATATGCTCTGTTGTCCACAATACATGTGCAAGAATTCTGTCACCATGCATCATACAAGTTCAATTATGTCAAAACTGACCACATGACAAAAATGGAATTCATGTAAATGATTCTCTCAGAAACTTAAGTATCAATGAGATTTCTCTTAGTACTTCTATATCATTTCACCACCACTCATAATTCAATATTCCCAACAGAATACTGGAATTCCAAAGATTAAGCTGGAGAGTCCATACCTCAGTACAAGCGTACACACCGGCCTCTGTAGATCCCAAGGTTCTTTCCCTACTGATAAGTTTTCCTTCTTTATATATTTATAGCATGGGTACCCCAGTTGATGATTCTAAGTCAATGATCTGTCATGAAAAGGCAAATGAACCTCAGCTAAGATGAACCTATTACAGAGCATTTTATGGCCTGAAGTTGTGAATCTAATTATTACCTCCCGAGAAGTTAATTTATCAACATACATAATCATGGATCTCAGATAACTTGCAAGAGCCACAACCATTACTGTTTTCCAATCACAAATTGAGGTTCAATCTGCAGACTAGTTGTTTTTAGTATTCAGATGTTTACCAGTGCAAACCTAGAATGATAGACAGGGTAATGTCATGTATATGTATCTAGTTTTTTAATGGAAATACATCATAGCTTACCTGCTCTTTGAAGAAAATAACTGCTCTTTGCAAACACATCTCCAAGCTCTCACAATTAGACGCCAAACATCATAATTTTATGCCATTTCTGAACTTGGTCTTTCCCATATTGTTCAGTTGTTTTCTGCTTATTAAAACCCTGCAGGTCTCCATACCTGGAAATAATCTACCAATGTCACACTAGGCTGAAAATTTGCAGTGAACGTTATAACAGAAGAATCAGTAAAAAATAAATATGATATTACGTTTGTTCACTAAGCAGCCATGCTTTAACAACTGGAATGGTTTACCTTTGGGTATCTTCGCTAAAAATTTCTGGCTTGTTTATTCTCATTATGCATAATTATGGGCACATAAAAGCTATACTTAGTTAACTACCAAAAGTAGCAAAGGGCCAGTTAAGGAAGGAACAAAAGGAACTTGATCACAGTTTTACATTGAAGTTCATATTCTCAAAGTTTTGGAACAGTATTAATTTAAATTTCCTCCCTCCCTCCCTCCCTCCCTCTCTCTCTCTCTCTCTCTCTCTCTCTCTCTCTCTCTCTCTCTCTCTCTCTCTCTCCCTCCCCCTGCCCACCACCTGCAGCCATCCAAGGAAAAAGGCACTTCAAAGGCCAACACTGCATCAGACACTAAAAAACAGTATCAAGCTTCAAATGTCCTTCTTTGTCGTGTCCAATGAAAGACCTAGCAGGAGCCTTGAGAATCAGATTTGTGAGGCAAATTTACCAGGCCTTGTATGTGAACATGTCACCTATGGTTGTACAGGCACAATGAACACACACACACACACAAAAAAAAAAAGAATTGAGAATATTGGGATACACCTATTGAACAATACTGCATTGTCAGAACAGATGTTCATAACAATGCTTTTCAACAAGTGCATAGTATATGGAAAAGAACCATGGCAAGACTGGATAATAAACAATATACATTTGGTACAGGATGCAAAAGGACTTTCATGCAGTGCTGTTTCGTGAGGGCAGGCATAGCAGTCATTTGAGTAAGAATTAAAGCTGATGTATAGACATGGTCTAGAGGCATTTTGCTGATTCTCTTACCAACTTCAATAGCTTCTTCTGCACCTCTTTCTGTCAATGGCACGTCACCTGTAAACAGGTCGTTTTCATTCCATGTTGATTCTCCATGTCAACTAATATCAAAATGGATTCATCTGTAAGACAATGACATACTTAAGAGCACTACTACTACATACTTCAACCTAAAACAACAGCTCTACATATAACAAAGCCCTGTGCTCATATATGATTAGAAAACAACTTACAATAACAATTAATCACTTTCCTCCCTCGCAGAATAATTGCTTTCATTATGCGTGGAGGCTAAAATCGAATATACAGCACATGAACACAAATTTTAACCCCAAGATACCAACTTTTTGAACTTGACAGTCCAGTAATATTCTTTTCTCAACAAGGGGTTATAATTTACAAAGTTTTTCAACATTAAATCAAGCAAAAAAATGACATCTCTGATCAAAATCAAAATCCCTTCCACCTCCATCTCCATGGAACCCATTGACAATAATAGCTTGGTTAAAAGCAACAACAATCATTCTGATGATCCAAACACCCCTTTCATATTACAATAAACACAACTTTAGTTAAAAATGGTTAAAAATGGTGCTTACAATGATCTAAGTAATCAAGGCAATCAATAATGATGTTAAATTCCATGAATATATAACACATAATTTTTCAGTTATACAAGCATCCAAATTCCTGATCCTATAAAATCGAGAACATCAGCTAAAGTACCAGTATTTAGGTAAACAATTACTTAAAAGCTTAAACAATGTCAAGATACAGGCTTTTTCAGGACATATTTCAAGAATCCCACCTCAATAACCACCATCATTTAATTAAAGAAAGCTTCAAAACTGGGTGTTAAAAAAATCCACAATAAACCCAACCCATGTATCTATTTTCATATATTACCACATTTTACTCTTAAGTATACCAAAAAGAAATATATTAGACAAATTCGTATGACAGTTTAAATTGTTAGAGCAGTAAAAAGTGAAAGAGAATGGCTACCTTAGGAAATTTGAGAACTTTAAGCTTGGGTTTGGATAAAAATGTTTTCCCACCTTCTTTAGAGAAAAAACAAATGCGAACCCAGAAAAGATGATTCAACATCGGTAAGGCTAACGGGCGGTTGGTTTGGCACATGGGAAGGAAAAGACGAAATTGCGATCTCCTGCTAGCAAGAATTGGCTGGCGATGATGACCCACCCAATTTGTGTTAGATTTCGATAATTTTTTTGACCCAAACCCGTCCAATAGTAGTTTTTTTTTTTTTTTATGGTATTTGCAATTTTTCGATTTTATAATGTATATGAATAGGTACTTAATGTTAATACTTAACAAACTCCACACATGTCAGATTAATTAATTTATGGCTCCTAAAACAATAATCACGGTTGGTATCCATCCTAAATTTATTGAGTTAGGGGCGTTTGGTTTATAGGTTGGAATTGGAAGCATGCACTCTGATATTGGAATATATTTTTGTTCAAAATTCCCCAATTTGTTAAGGAATGAGGGAAGTCAAATTTTTTAAAAAATGATTCCAAATAGTTCATTTCAATAAATTTAATCCAAACAACAAATAAAGGATTTATTCCAATAAGGGGCTTATTCCATTCTCAGATCCATCAAGGTGGCGTTTCCATTCTCAGATCATGGGATGTTTTGCACACAGCCAGTCGCTAGACTATTTTACTTTTGTGCAAAGCTAACATTTTTAATTTGGACAAGCCGGTCCATTCCATGATGGACATATTCAACTGTAATTATCACTTTTCCTCACAAACAATAAAGTGCAATTTTCGTTCACACCCATTATGAGGAGTATCCGGTTATACCAGCATCATAAATGGTGACCCCCATTCTTATATCAAGAGGTTTCCTTGTGAGTAATTTAATAACTTTTCAAAATAATTGAGTGAGTGTTTCCCTTTCCCAGCCAAAGTTCCCACATTGATTAGAGTTGAGTTAGAGTGTGGATATTTAAGTTGACAAGGAGACTTTAAAAGGTTGGATCCCTTTTAAAACCTTTTAAAGTATCCATCAACTTCTATATCCATTTTCCCTTCCCTTACGACAATTCGACAAAAAAAATAAAAAAATTCATATATTAAGAGCCTTTATACTGTTGTAAACGTTAAGGAAATGCCGAATCATATTTCAACAATCCCACCAGCGGTCAAGGGAAAAGTGCTGTAATTGTACCCAAAGCCTAAACATAAAACCGCATTGGCTCAGAAAAATAAAACAAGAGAAAAAAAAGTAAAACAACAGATAAAAAGAAAATTTGATTAATCATGAAGAAGAATAGAGGCAAAAGCTGAAATAAGATATTTTGAGTTTTGTCAAAATAAATTGGTCCTCGTCAGGAGTAAGATCTCAACGCAGATGTATCAAATGACTTAGCAGAATTCATCATTTATTTGGACAGAGTAAAAAATGGTGGAAAAATTGGTGTTAACACATTGTCAACTCAATTTTTCCTCATCTACAAAGGATACTAACAATAACCTTGGAACCCAAAATGGAAACAAATATAACGAACCATTAAATCAACAATTATAGTAGAGTTAATGGACACAAAAGCATACTATCATCCAGAAACAAATTCCATAAATGCCAAAAGCATCATATTATCACAAATCATCATCAGTCCTACTAAGATGATAGTAAAAAGACTAATTAGTGAAGTAACAATTGTCTCTTCAAGTACTCTCACTGTCCTGATATTGCTGGAGGATCTTTGGGCAGCTAGCCAAAGGAGCATTGAGGAGGTAGCCCAAGTTGTTGGCATAACGAACATTGGAGGTCATGCCATTGTTGCGGGTGAGGCAAACTCGGGAGCGGTCACGGCCAGCGTTTGGAGTGGCACATGAATGGTCTGAGCTCTTGTCTAGAAGCACTTCGCAAATATCATCACCAGCATCACGTTCCACCAACATACTGTATTCTCCAGTAGAGTCGGTCACAGCCTGTTTGGTGTATGTAATTTCATTGGAATTGTCCCTCTTCTTGCACACAAGTTGCACAGTGCAATCTGCCAAGAAAATTTGCAATACATATCAAGTCTTATATACCATGAAATCTTAACATCTGATGCAACTCTGTCAGGTAAGCATACATTCTTTATTTTGGCCAAGAATTTAAATGCGTTAGAAATGCACCTTTGAATTTGTTAACCAAAAAATCAATTGACTAATTGAGTATGCATAAACCAAGATTCAAATTTTGAAAATAGCATTTTGCCAATCAGCCCCGCTACTGCTGGTAAAAACACTAGCATTTGAGAATTTGTCAGCCTGAACAAGAATCAGGCTTGCATATATCAAAAGCTAAAGACATAATGGATCCAATATGTAAAACCAGCACAAAATGGAAAAAGCACTAGACCTCTTGCATTTGTTAACCTAAACAAGAACGAAGTTTGGGCACATAAAAATCTGATTATGAGAATCACATTTTGCAAACAGCAGGCCAAACCAGTCCACTACTCCTAGTAATAAGTCCTAGTAAAAATCTATCTTAAAAATGAATGATTTTGTTTTAAACAGTCAAGGAATAGCCACAACATATGTGGATCTCAAATGAATTAACCTCCAAATTAAAGAGAACCTTTGGTATTTTGGTGTAGCATTTGGAGAGCATTTGAAACCCAAATGCTAACCTTTTTACCCATTTGACAACCTATCTAAGGATAGCCCTAAAATCCATGTTTTATCGAAAACACCAGATTTTCAAGAATCTCATTTTGAGAAACACTGAACCAAACAGGCCCCAAATCAAAATGACACTTATAGTACCATCATCAAGACTCCATTTTTAGGCCAAACTTTCCAAACCCACAAAAACCCAATAGTCAATATCTCTAGATCATTCAGATCCACACCCAAAAACCATCAAGGGATCGATAATTTTCTCCACAAAATTTACAATAAAAGACACTCCAGAACATAAAATCAATATTCTAAATAAAACCCAATAAAAAAAAAGTAAAAATGAGAGTGTAAATAAGGAGTGGCGGGCTCACGAGGGAGGTATTTAGTAGCAGAAGTCTCATAGCCAACGCGGCAAGTGTCACAGTAGACCTTTCCCTTCACAACAAACGGATCAGTAATAGCACTGACAATGGCTGGGAGGACACAAAATGCAAGCAATACGAGCACCTTTGCCATCCTTTTTTTTTTTTGGTTTTGGGGGGATCTTTTGGCTTGTTTTTTGGAGTGACTGTCAAGACTTCTTCTCTTCTTCTAGTGCTCGATAGAGTGGAGGAGAACTCGTGGGGGTGCAAGGTGATGATATAATGGGGATAAGCAGCGTCGGTGGAAGTGCGTAAATTGATGAGCGTATTTGTGGGCTGGCAAACAGCAGACAGTCACATGGGGCTGTGAGAGGGGGTATGGGGTGTCCTGTGATTGATTTTATGTTGCCCCTCAAAAGTTTTCAAAATGTTTAATTTACCTCTTCAAAGTAAAAAAAGTTATGATTTGACCCTTTAAATAGAAAATGATTTGAAAAATAACTTATATATGCGCTTTATTTTTATTTTCTAGATTAAAAATTTCTTACTATTTAAATTTCATATTTTTATGAAAACATAACAGATGAGTATATTAGTCTAAGAAGAATTTATAGATAAAGAAATAGAGTGTATAAATCATTATTCAAATTGTTTATATATTTGACCATTTAATGTCAGAATTAGTAGTTTTGTGCATGTGTATCAAATGACTTCATAAAAGCTCTTAGGTGAAGTGAAAATAATCAATCATGGATGTTTAAATCAAGTTAACATTGTTATAGTTTTCAATACTTTACCCACCTAAAAATAAAAACAAGAAATAATGAAGTCTTATGAGTTGGAGATTTTCGTTTCTTGATCTTGATAAAGAAAAAGAAACAAGGTAAGTGAAACGTTTAAAATTGCAATGAATCGACTTATGCTAGTGCTGAGAATTTTTTAATCTATTTTGACGTTAGATACTTAACCAGAATGTGGAGTGGAGAGAGAGTTGGAAACAATTTTTCTTGTTTTGAGGGTCACATTGAAACTTTCGATTTTGAATACGCTCAATTGAACAATTTAACCATTCGGAGGGCCGAAATGATATTAAACCCTTGAGTAAAGGCAAAGAAAGAAAGAAAGAAATTGAAATGAAAGCGCGTTTAGCGGGCACTCGTTTTGATTAATTTCGGTCGGTGGGTTCCACCTGCTCCTCTTCTTTTACGCGGAGATCTGCGTACATCCATGCGCCAACTCATATCAAACAAAACTGGTAAGAGTAATAGAGTACTTCCCCAAGAGTGGTTTGTTTTTATTTTTATCAGTCTCATACTTTTTAATTGAATAATGTAATTAATTTTTAATTTTTTTAAAATATTTTTATTTAATTATTTTGTTATAAGTGAGAGTGCATAACAAATCGTGCATTCACATATCAAATAAAATTAATTTGATTTACAATGTAATTTTTAATTTGTATTTAATGTAAATATTTAATGATAAATATAAAGATATTTTAGAAACATTATAGATTAATTTATTTTTTTAATAAAATTAATTAACTTTTCTTAAACTATGTGAAAAAACCTGTAAGCTTGTCAAAATGGGACAGAGGGAGTAAATTTTTAGTTTGATTAGACAAATAACTTGATTAGTCAACAGCAATTTTTTCATGCAAAGAGACAAAAAAAATTCTAGAAATTCTACTAACAGTTTATTGAGCCACTTTTTTTTTTTTTTTTTTTGACAATTGGGGGAAGGGAAAGGGGAAACTAACCCACTCAACTCCAACTGAAAGGAGGAATGGTAACTAAGTGTAAATTATACCCACAAACCCACTCCAAAAGCCATGGTAACAGTTTATTGAGCCACTTTAGAGATTCATTTTTGAAAGCTATTGGTGTGACTGTATATTTTAACGTAGATGATATAATTAAATCCTTAAATCTAATTATTATTATTATTATGGTACATAACCAGGTTCTCAGTCCTCTCGTGTTTAAATATATTCAGACTTTATTGTATATTTAAATTTATTTTACGTTCTTAAACAATCAGTAAACTAAAACCACTTTTAACATGTGAGATTAGCAATGTACATTTGATGTCCAAAGCTTTTTTAGAAGGTAAATGCGGATAATATATTACAATGACTACACGCTATTGGGAAAAAAGTTGCAAAGGAATGCGGGGAGAGAGAGAGAGAGAGAGAGAGAGAGAGAGAGAGAGAGAGAGAGAGAGAGAGAGAGAGAGAGAGAGATTTGACAGCAATTGGTTGCGCCATGAATGAAGCAATTTCTTTCAGTCACTCGACTTTTTGGTCTCTCTTCATTTTAAAGTCTCTTTTTACTTTTCTTGTGTAAATTGTATACATGGTTCTTCAAACTTTTCCTGTGATTGCGAATTGCAACAAGATTAGGTCAGTGAAATTAATTGAACTTTTATCATTTGTTCAACTCCTGATTCCATTGATTATCTTCTCGTGATTCCTTCTAGCACGCTTCTTGTGGGGGGTGATGATGGTTAAATCCCAACACTGTTTCTTTCTTTTTTTTTTTGTTTTCCTTCTTAGATAAACTATATTGGAGCCATTTTGTTTAAATTCCTTAATCATTATCACTATAAATATCATTGATTTTGCTTTGGTTTAATAATAAAATGGGCAATATTTTCCCTCCAAAAGAATCGATGAGTTTAATAGGATAATATTTTAGGAAAATCATATAGAATTAGTTAATCATCTTCATTCTGATTGAATAATAATGATAGTTGTTTTTAAAATATAAAAAATGTGTGTGTGACTATATATATATAAACCAAATAAAAAAAATTTTTGTGGGTCTGTATTCTTTGTGTCTTGGGTTGTGGGCTGGTGACTGCGCCACCTTAATTCATGCAATAGTTGCATGTGAAATGGATAACTTAATGCTATCAAAGTTTCGACCAAGGCAGGCAGATCCATTGACTTATGACTAGTCAAGCAAATACTAGAAGAAAACTATTCCTTTAATCAAGGAAACTTCATCTAGAATTAAAAGCAATAACATGATTGTTATGAATATCAAAGAAAAGATTATTGTTAATCGTGACCAGAATTTATTAACGGTGGGCAATTTGTGTCATCAGATTACATTTTGGGAAGTTCAGATCGCATGGAATTCAATGCACATGCATAGGTTTAGCATTTAACTTGGATCTTAGTTTGCGAAAGTCAATAACACCAATTATGAAATATTATGTTAACACCGAATTAAATATTTTTCCCGGTCAACGAAGCATTATTGAGTGACTAAGAGGGTCTAGTGGAAGTCTTGCGTTTTAAGTGATAATCGCAACAAAAGAGGAGAATTCAATGCTAGTTTTCGTTTGATTTTGATTTCCATCTTATTTAAAAAGGAATTAATTTAAAATTTTTGTAAAACAGAAGGAAGTGAATTGCATTTTATTTCTAGAAGAGGTAATCCTCATTATTTGGATGTAATTGAGTGCTTGGATAACCTATTATCAAGAATAATATTTTGAAAATAATATCTATATATATATTCTCCATCTACTTTTTTTTATCTCTTATACATCACATTAAAAAGTTATTCTCGAAAAAATATTTCAAAAAACGTAATCTATAAGAAAATAGAAGTACAAATGAATCCCTTGACTACGTCTATATACCTTGAAGTGTAAGAATATCTACAGCATTTTACAATGCTAGTTATACCAACATATTGAATAAATTAAGGGTAACTATTTATATGCTTTTCTTTTTGATGCACACACTCCCTCTCTGATTTTTATTAGATGAACAAAACTTAAAAAAAAAAAAACTATTCTCTGTACATGAAAACGTAAGGTAACTTAAGTTCATATATTATACTGGTAATTTAGATGGAATGTAAACCTAAATTATATGACCTTAAGTTTACATTTACAAATGATAAAATTTGTTTTAGTTTTTTCATCTCATAACAAACAAACAGAAGAGTGCATGCATATAAAAAATAAAAATAAAAGGTGCATAAATCACTACTTAAAATTAATAGATTTGACTTTATTAACTAGCTTTCTAATTAGCTTTCTCAGGCCTTGGTTTTTTTTTTTTAAAGGATAATATATTTGATACTACAAAGCTTACTCAGGCCTTGGTAAATTCTAATTTTTTTTAGAGCTTTTCTCACACACTTTAGGTTTTACTTATTGGAGTTGCCAATGGGCTTTGACGGCCCCTAAATTTATAATGAAGGCATCAACACGTTCGGCTGATGATGAAATGAGGTAGTTGGTCCAAAGGGCAGATGAATGTCTTCAATTTGCACATTTGTAAGACGCAACGCTCAAAACTTGGATCAATTGATTCATTATAGTCGGCCCAAATCCTTCAAAAGATTGAGGATATTCAGAATACAGTTTTGAGAATTTGGGGCAATCGTGGAAAATTGTGGCCATTTGTTCAAAATGTACAACGTGTTTTTTTTTTTTTTCAAAATATAGGAACTAAGTTAATATATAACTTGATAGAAAATGTTTTATTTTTATTTTTTAAATGCATGAACTTGAGGGATCGATTTAAAGTAGTCGCGATCACAAAAAGCACAATTTTTTCATATTCTGTCAGCTCCAATTTGTACATTTCACATTTATTGAGGGTTTTTCTTTTTTTTTTTTTGCATTTTTTGTAGATGTATTTATATGATTTTTCAAATTACATGTCCACTAATATATATTACTTTATAACTTCAAAAATATTCCAGATTCATTTCAAAGTTTGTATTGCAAAATTTTCTTTTTTTTTTTTTTTGGTTTTTTGGAAAGGGTTTTGCGAGGGAGGGGTGGTGTTAAGGTTCTCTAGAATGCGTAAAGCTACGGATATATAGACCGGAATCCCAGTGTCTTAAAGATTGGACTAGATTGGTTGCTAGCGGATATATAGTCCAGATCCCAATGTTCTAAAAATGGGACCAGAGCAGACTAGTCGGTTTGATCGGTCAGACTGTGAATCGGCCATGACTTTGGTTCAGTTCACACACTTGAACTACACAAACCACGAATCAATTTGAACTATTGAACCAGCAGTTTTGTGATTTTAGCATTATAGTTTAATAGTTAAATATTTGGACATGTAATTTTGATAACTTTTATAATTCCTCTTATATTACTTGTGTTTTAACATTTGGAGTTCTATGGATTTTATTTAATTTCAATAGTTTTGATGGATTTTGTTTAATTTTAGTACGTGGTGATATTTTTTGATAGTTTTAAGATTATTATTATTTTTTGTAAGTATAATTGAGATGAATTTATTTGTTTGAATTTACTTGTGAAAGTTTAAGTCTTTTACAAATATTTAATTTTTTATCATGCGATGTCTTATATTAGTCAATAGAATGTCCATGTGTTTGTATATTTTATTATTTTTTTTAAAATATTGAACTAGGGTTGAACTGGTCCAATCATTTAAATCGCAACCCATTCACTTCATCGGTTCAATTAGCAGTCCGGTTTCAAAACATTGCAGAATTCTTGTTCCAAATGGAGATCTACAGTTTGTTATCGTTCACTCTAATAATCTTTGGTCCAAACATTGTAGTCTGCTTCAGTAACTTCTGCGGCGTCAATTTTGAACATCGTGCGACCAATAATAGTATATGCATTAGAAATCTAAGAGACAGTAATGTAGCATTTTTTTGTTAAAACAAGTATAGACAAAATCTTAATTAAAAAAATCTTTTTTTATAAGTATCAGTCACCATAGTATTTTCTTCAATTTAAGATGGATGTTGATAACAACTTGATTATAGTGCATCTTACACCTATGTAAATTATTACGCAATAATTCCGATTACAATCTAAATAAGATCCATTTATGCATTAATTGTCGAATTTGAAAAAAGAAAACGCTTTTTTTTGCCTAAATCAAGTAACAACTTTCAAGGGATCTAGCTGCTGTGATCTTGACTCATGCCACTATAATCATGAAATGCTTCAATTAATTTTCATTAAGTCACTCAAAGACAAAGTAGCCCATATGATTTCAGTTGCTAAAGCACTAGACAGAATCACCATTCGTCTTTACAAGATCCTAATTGATTTTCCCACTTGATCACCTTTTTTACTCAGCCCCTCAAATCATGAAGTTAAGATCATTGATTTCTCACAACTACCATTCTGCTGATAGGTCATTTCTTGCACTGTTTTGAAGACGACTTTTTTCTTGGGATGCATTTCCCTTTCAAAGCTTTTTCTCTTTTCACTTCCTCCTCCATTACTGCTGCCCCCATGGCTGGTTTCGAGCTCCTGCAGAGCAGTTGAAAAGCAAAACGTGAATTCAATGCTACTTTGTACCTGAGCAGATTACAAGTACCAGTGAATTAAATTTCTGAATGTTCTGTCAACAAAGCAATCGATCAAACGACCACTTTGCATGGTCCATTGTAGAATTTCTTCAGCTAATTGGTTTTCGAGTTGACTGGCTAATTAAGTCAACCTAATGACATCATTGTCATATATGAAAATGATTTATGATACTTACATAAGATGAAGGCATCATCTCAAATACTGTAGTTGAAAATTCCGACAAATTAAGTGGGCTATTGAAATCATTTTCTTTAGAATTGAAATAAAATTTTTCATTTCAACTTCTTTACTTGGTCAAATGTCGGAATTAGAATTGAAATTATTTATTTTTAAAGATTTTATGACCCTAAATCATCTAGTTTTATTGATTAACAAATAAGTGATGATGTCTATGAATATTTTATCACAACGAAACAATTGAAAAATAAAAAAGAAGTCAAAGTTTCACAATATTTAGAAGTGATTCCGGTTCACTCTAATTTAGTCAGGAATGAAGGATTCTTAAATTTTTAGAAATGATTCCAATTCTTCGATTTCTATTCCCTCCAACCAACCAAGTAATCTATAAAGGATTCATTCTAATTTCTGATTCCAATTCCCATAAACCAAGAAGCACTAGGTAATGCCAAAAGTTCGTATTTGAGTTCCAAACTGTGAATTAATTCGAAATGGATGAGGAAAAAAATTGCTTAATTGTTAGGTCCTCGGCCCCTAGACATTAGTTCCACGGCTTAACAATTACATATTTTGATTAACACATAATTTTAAGTTGGACCAATATTTTCTATTGAGGTTTCAACTCAGAAGTCAATCTACTTAATATAGGAAAATTTTAAAAATCGATTATGATAAAGTATTGTAATGGATGTCTCTTGTTAAACCTATGTTTGTCCCTTATTTTGCAGTTATACTATGAAGTTGTTACTTATAGAATTTTTCTCATTCCATAATAGCAAGTAGAATCACCAATAATATGACCTAAAAACTATAGTTTATTATGGTCTAGCTTTCATGTTACAATAATAATAATATTAGTAGTAGTAGTAGTAATAATAATATATAGCCTGGATACTATAGACAAAAGAGTGAACAGGTTAAAAAGATCCCAAGTTAGTAAGCTACTAACCTTTCCTCATTATAGGAAGATGATTTTGTCAAGCATGAAGGCTCAACCTGAGCCCTGTTTTCAGTAGCCATAGACTCAACAATACTCCCGCTGAAATACTCTTTCTCCTCAGCCTGCAAATTCCCAAACCTCGGATTCTCAGACATGTACTTTATCTCATCCTCCTCCTCCACCACCACCACCACCTTATTCCCCGCCACACTTTTGCACAACACCCCTTTATGAAGATCACTACAATTACTCCTCCTACCTGCCGTGGGCGCAGCTGCCGGAGCCGGCGGTTGTGGCTTCAAATCGGGAACATTTTTACCCCTAAAAGACATTGAACCACCACATGCAATGAGCTGAAAGAGCATGGAGTTTCTGCTTAGCAATGGCTCATTTCCAACCGGATCTCCGTCCTCGAACCTCTTTGATGTGTTGTTGGTCTCATTCATATTCAGGGCTTTGTCTGAAGAAAGACTTGAAGACGCGGTTGATGGTGGAGATTCATTGTCTAAGTTAAATTCGGACACAGGGTTTTGGATAGTTTGGCGGCATTCTTCTTTTTTCTGCTGTTGTTGTTGTTGATGAAAATCATCAGTAGAAACTCCTCGGGAACATCGGGTGAACTGGGGGGCCGTGGTTGAGGCGGTGGTGTAGCTAACTTTCCCTTCATATTCTTCTTCCAAGTCTTCTTGACCATCAGCATCGTTTTCTTCAGCTTCATCCTCGTATTGATTATAGTTCTTAACTTCTGGTGGATCTTGAGCTAGTTTGTGACCTTGTGGTTTGCATTTTGGGTGAAAGTTTGTGCTTTCAACCCTTCGCACGTTCCCTAGAGGATGTTGCTGAAATTGTTGCGTGCTGCCAACTTGAAGTTGTTCAAATTTTTCTGAAGAATTCATGTTCATGGGAAACAGAAGACCAATACATGACATATATAATCAAGCATTTGATAAAAAATAAAATAAAATTGGAGTTGAGCAACAAAATTTTAGGTACTGACCAGTGCAACCGTCAATAATTATTTCAGAACCTTTGAGTATGTACTCAGCTCCTTCTGATGGATAGATAAAATCATTCTCTGCCAGGTCATTCCACACATAGCCATTCTTGTAACTCCTACAAGAATAAAAGAGTACAAGGTACAATTAAACATAACGTGTTTCGAAGTTCATTTTGAAAGTAAACTTCTCAAGGGTTACTATGCAAATGAGAGCAATACATGCTATACATCTTGAACACCGGGCATAATTGTGACATTAGCAATTTGGTCACATTTTCATAATTAAGATTACAATAATGAAAGAGAGCCTTAGGCTTATTCAGAATTCAGGAAAGTAGATGGCAAAAAAAATACCTTTTGCAAGACCAAGAATACAAGGAGGGCATGCCTTTACCTCTAAGAACTGTGAGCCGGTCAATGACATCTACACAACTTAAAAGAAGTTAAATAAAACCAAAAGGGCTTCAAGATGAGACATCAAAAACCAAGATTTTACAATGTCCAAGTAATTGGACAAGAATTGGCAACTGCACAAGATTTCTACACATTTAATCAAGAGAAATTTAAGCCCCCGGCCATTTTTGGCTTAAAGAGGAAAATGTCACGTTACCTTTCAGGCGAAGTTGTTGATTAGCAAGGTGAGTTACTTCCATGTAATGAGGGTGCTCGAGCTGGCCATTTCTTGAGAGATAATAAACAACTTGAACTCTTTTGAAAGCAGGTCTCATGACCCTTGGCTGTGTGCATACCTTGATTCTTTCAGGACTCATATCTTTGCTTCTTCTCCCTCGAACCTCCATTTTCAATTCTCTTTCTTTCTTTTGCTGCTTTGTGTTTGTTGATGAAAATGGGGACCTAACGGACCCCTGCCCACATTTATGATTGACCTCACCACACGAGCAAACTATAGATGCAGAAGGAGACAAAGTAAGTTACAAGGCCTCGATCGATGAACTCATGTACAGAAGCAGGAACAGGAACAGAAACACTCTCTCCTCAGATTCTCGAGAGTGGCGTTAGCCTCTACTGTTATTATGGTCCTACGAAACTGGTATAGAAGAATAAAAATGTGAGGTCAATGCCATTGTCACGAGTCAAAGAAAATTAATAATTTTTCTGAAATTTCCCTTACAGATTGAATTTTTTAAATATTATTTTCTACTATCAAACAGAATGGATCCAAATTTACCGTAGTAATTTGTTGTCTGTTATTTATGCTCCTATATCGGTAGAGGTCAATTTCACCTTTTAAATGCAATCTACCGGCAGTAACTTCTCTGTTTGAACTCGAATCTAATAATAGTAGTAACTTTTTTATGGCTTTTTGGTTGGTTGGACTGATTTTGAGCTGTAGCTGAACATGGCAGCAATCAGATATTTTTGCAAACAATTTACTGAAGACAGAAGGATTTTTTTCCTCTGGAATCTTAGGTGTTAAAGCGTTTTACTCGCATTCATTTCAATGGGTAAACCTTTTTGACAATGTTGTCCACTCTGCATGTCATCTTATTAACGGTCCTTCCACCAAATTGAAAATAATAAAACTGTAACAGCCAAATTCCGAAAAGTCGTATACAGTTTTGGTTCTGATATTGCTCAGGACTTGGAAATGAAGTTGCAATATTCACTTAGAAGAAATCAGAAACTCTGCAGCTACTGTTGTCTCGTAACCAGAACTGAACTAGAAGTCTAGAAAAGTCAATGGTGAAAAAGAAACAACGTGAGAACCTAACATATAATTACTACAATAATCAGAGAAACCAGTTTGGAAAATAGTCTATGAAATTCTTTGGATTTGGATATAAATATGAGTTTTGTTTTCCTTTGTTTTGATAGGGACAGTATATTATTAGGGTCTGTTTTGAACAGTAATTGTTCTGAAATAATATTATAGAATATTTCTAGATACGTTCAAAAATCACCTTTATATATTTATAATTGCCATTTATATCAGAGAAAATGCTACAGTATTGTTTTCTAAAACGATGTTCTAAGAAAACGAAGTCCACACGGAATGGACTAGTGAGAAAATAGTCACATGCAAGTTGAGTTTAGATAAACAACTCTTTTTTTTTTTTTTTGAAATAAGATAAACAACATCATTTAACGTACCGTGTTTGGGAATTCTATGCTAACAAGTGGTAGTATAATTAAACCAAACTCATAAAAATTTAGGAGTTTTCTATTTAGTTTTGGAAGTTATGATTTAGTTAAATTTAGTAGGTTGTTAATTTCAGATGTTGAGTATTATTTGTGAGTTTATATTACCTATTCCAGTTTGGTTTCTTATTATTAAGGTTTTGTGAGTTATAAATAAGGTGCTTTATCATCATATTAAGTTGAGAGTCTAGAAAAATTCTAGATGAAATTCAGGTTATGATGCATGGGTTTACACCCATCTCAATATGAGGGTAAGAGGTGTTTTATTTTGTAACTCTTCTTTTTTCACATATTTTTATGTGTTAAATTAAATTTCGCTAAGTGTTTTTTTTTTTTTTTTGCGCTAACAATAAGTAAGAGTAAAATTGAAAAGTAAAATGTAACTTTTCTTAAGCCTTATATTTTTGTGTGAATCTGACTCCCACCAATTTGTTTATTCATCTAATTTTTACTATGAATTATTAACAATTATCCGTATATATCCGTATCTTGTATCTTGGTTAGATTTCGGTGTAGTAAAATTTAAACTATCATCATTTCGTTTTTAGATGATGTTCACTTTATTGTGCAAAGAAATTGAGACCTTAGAAGCAGCACTGGGATATTGAAAAAGAGAGCGATTTAAAATGTTCAGAAGTTACTAAGAAGGGCTATAAACGATTCAAGGTACCTCCAAATAGTTTGATTCTTGACTCAAATAAAATTTAATTTTTTAAAGCTTGACCTAAAATTGCCCAAGTATAAAAAAAAATTGAGTTCGACCTCGAAAATTCCCAGTTCAAATATTGGCGAGTTCAAGCAAAATATATTCCAACTAAACTCGGTCAATTACGACATGATTCATCAACTTGATAATATATGGCTGTGTTAGGAAAATTGTTTCAATATTAGAAACAAAAAAGCTTTTAATATGAACAAGAATCACCTCATTTTAGGCTGTAGTTTTACAAGCATGACTAAGAGACGGTAAAAACCATAACTCTCAATAAAAAGGTAAGGCAAATGATATCTGCACTTCAAAAAAAGCTTGAGGGACTCCTTCCAACTTTTTCTTCATGCGAAAAGATAATATTGCTCTCTATTGATTCCTTAATTTTCTTACTTCCAAAATTGCCCACTTCTCTACAACCAAAACCATCCAACTCAATTCATTAGACTTTCGAAGTCACTGCTTATTGTCAATCCAAAGGAAGAAGAAGGTTATGCCTAAAAAAAAAATAGCGATGAAGATCGAAGCTAAAAAGGGTGGATTTGCAACCATCAACTGATATAAAAACAAATCGGGGAATTTTTAACTTAGTAAGCTATCAGATTCAAAGTACTTTTACTTAAGCAACCAAGTTGAATTACACATCTTGAGACGAAATGAAGTGAAATAAAGGACGTCCGCTTCTTTAAAATGCCGCAATCCGGACATTTGCTTCATGGACATTGTGTTCGGATTATACATCCGCTACCCTACTGACAATGAGCAGGCAGCCATTCTTTCATCCGCTTTCTTTCGAGGGTCGTCCACATGGCTAAAATCACTCAACATATACAAAACACTCTGAATGCAAAGTAGTTACATTTTTATTTTATGAAGTTACGTTTTGATGATGATAAATTACAAATTATGAAAAGTTACATTTGTTCATTGTAAATTTACATTTTTTTGACTAGAATATTAGACACGCCTCCTTTTGAGGGGCATCTGCATGGTTAAAATCACGCAATTCACAATGCACAACATGCACAAATTCTTGAAAATTATATTTGTCCACTGCAAGTTTACATTTTTTTACTAAAATGTTACACAATGCTTGATTAGACGTAGCGGCCATCCATTCCTTTATCCGTCTCCTTTTGAGGAGCGTCCGCATAACTAAAATCATGCAATGCATAATGCACAATATGCACAAATTTTGGAAAGTTACATTTGTTCATTGCAAGTTTCTATTTTTTGACTGGAAAGTTACATACACCTTCAACTTGTCCCAACTGGACGCCTATTATCTATAATCACCATCATCATCCATTTGCATCCAGAAAGGATCCGAATGCTAGATTGGGCATCCGCTTCTTTGGGATGAGGGTTTAGTGTTCTTCACAATCTTAAGAATTTCCTCCAATTCCATCTCATCAAGTATACTAGCATCGCCTTGATCTTCTGCCATTGTTAGAAACAAACACTCACAAATAGAGTTGGACAGCTTTAGTGGTCGAGAAAATAGAGGACGAACTTGTGCCAATTTGGGAAGTTTGATGAATTGGGTTGAGAATAAACAATTACTTCAAAGTCTGATAAATTGAGTTGGATGGATTTGGTTGTAGAGAAAAGGGCAATTTTGAAAGTAAGAAAATTAAAGAATCGATAAGGAATAATATTGTCCTTTCGTACGAAGATAAAGTTGGAAGGAGCCCTTAATCTTTTTTTTTTGGGGCGCTGGTATCATTTGCCAAAGGTAATTCGTAAATATATTAAATAGTAACAATGTAACTTTTCTTTTCCTTTTGCTGTTGACAGAAAAGATAATAATAGTAACTTCAGTTTGATGTATCATTTGTTGATCTGTAAAGAGAACAAAGGAGGAAATAGGAGAGGATAAAAGATGGACGGCGTAGCTGGGTTGATGGGTCGCATCGTGAATGAACTTAGCAACTTCATTGTTGAAACCGTGAAAGTAATAGGGACCTTTCTCTCTAGAGCCTACGTGGTCGCTGGAAGTCAACTCACTGTCCCCCCTTTTACCCGCTATTTAACTGTATCTTTATTTCTCTATTTTTGCGTAAATTATAAGCTTGGATGGTTGTTTTTAAAGTATTTTTTAAAAAATATCACTAGAAATTTTAATTTTTTTTGATAAATATATTTTTGAAATAAAAAATTAATTAAAAAATATGTATAAATTTTTTAAGAAATATTGCTCCATTTGTTTGGTTCTTTTTTTTTTTGGAAACATAACTTTGTTTGCATAGTTTTTTATGTATTTTTTAAAAAATATATACTGTAGCAGTTTTAACAATTTTTCTTGACAAATATATTTTTGAGATAAAAAGTTAATTGAAAAATATGTATGATGTTTTTAAAAAATATATTTCTAAAAAATAGAATTTATTTTTAGAAACTTTCAACTTACTTTTTATCTCATAAACACATTTATTAAGAAGAATTTTTAAAACTGCTACAGTATTATTATTTTAAAAAACACTCAAAAAATCAACCATGAAGACGAAGCTAACGTGTTTCTAAAAAATAGAACTAAATAAATGGAGCCACATGATTTTAATAAAACTGTTGAAAAAGAATTTTCACTCAATAATATCTGGCTTAGGCCCCCTGCTGCTCAAGATAGCTAATTTAGAACTCATTAGATAAAGCTTAAATTCGAAAGATCAAAAAAGAAAGAAAAAGAGTCCATAAAAGTGCAAATTAAGTACCCTAAATTGGATTTGCATTTAATGAAAAATTTCCAAAACAAAACAAGAAAGTTTTGCACAATTAAATTCCAATGACATATTAGTTAAGCTCCACCCAAATTCTTCGCCAATTACAGAACTCTCCTCTTAGTGATAGATTAAAGAAATTGGTTTTGTTACTTTGTCCAAGAAAATTGAACATATGAAAGGCCAAATCTTATTTTTAAAACACTTTAAAACTGAAGTATTGATTTTTGTTTAACAAGGTGTTAATAGAACTCCAGTCTGGAGATTTGATAAATTGCTCAACTGAAGAATTTCTTGTCACATGCTTACTCACACAAAGATGGGCAACCTCATTTTCTTACTTTGTCGGTAACCTCATTTTCTTACTTTGTCTTTTCTGAAAATTGTTTTCAAATATACGCAGAAGTATCAACTTACACCACTTCTAAATCTAAGTATATTATATTGCATAATAGCTTGTTGAACAATTTAATCCTTAATTACCACATAATAATTAATTTTAGCATTGACTCTAGATACTTAATGTAAAACAATTTCATACTAGCAAATGGATAGAGCAATAGAAGATTGTAAAATATTTTACGACTGATTACGCGTTTTGAACTTGATATATAGAAATATTTCGATTTCTTTAAAGTTGGCATGCTTCTTAAAATTACAAGAATACATTTCTCAGAACCTCTACATTTATCCAGAGTCCATAAGCAATAGCAAATTATGCATGTACAATGTAGAGACATGTCCAAACTAATGTCATTAAACTTTCAGACCAGCCCCTTTCGGAAGGGTATAGGAAGGAGCAAAAATGGCAGCTGTCGATGGGGAGCAAGAGTTGCAGCTGTCGATCTAGAGTTACTAAAGAATAAAAGGTAACGTGAGTAAGGAAAACATCAGGAAATTAATAAGGTGGATGGATTGATTGGATGGATTATTCCGGTGGCAACAGTGAATTTGATGGGGGGAATCAGGCCGGGGCTCACTGTTTTAGAACAATTTGAAGAGACACGATGGATGTGACGCATAGCTGTGTAATGTAGATAGAGACGACTATTATGGCCAATTTTGGCAAAAATGGTGCAGTGCTACAGTCATAGGTACTGCAGTTGTAGAGGCTATCCTTATTCAAAGATTCATACAAAGGTCAAATCTTGTGCTAGATCTCAATGGTCCTAGCCCAATTCGATCTATTATGTATCCATTATTGCTCCTGAAAAGAAGATAATAGAATGAATGAGCCAAGATTTTCAAAGTCAAATGCAGCAGGATCATTTTGTTGGAGTTGTGGCTAAACAATTGCCAACAATAACGGTTCTAATATTCAAAAGTGGATGTACAACGTCTTTCATAGGTTGTGGTATGTTGCAAAGCTTGATATTGTAAGTTGTTTCATGCAATATGTAAATATCGAACAATGTTTGGAGGATTTAACACATCATTTGAAAATTGATTTACGTCAATTGATTTTGACTGCACATTTTGAAAGATATGAAATTGGACCATTCTTGGCCATGAGGCCGCTGATCCCATTTGTTTTACGTTTATGATGTGGTGTAAGACGGTTTGCTTTGATAGGGAAGATGTGGTGTAAGATGGTTTTAATAACGGAAGCATTTTGATTGGGCCAGCTTTTATGCAATTAAGATGAGTTAAAGATGCAAAAGGATATATTACATTTTTTGAAGGTAAACAGAGTTTTTAAAAGTGCAGGGTATCATTGAGCTTCATTAGCTTCTGGTTTTTGTTCTCAGTTGGTGAACATAACCAAGATCAAAACAGAAGGGTGCCTCAACAAATGTCAGCTCTAATGGCATTCAAAAATTGGTTACCAAAATTTGGGTAAAACACCACATGACTCTGCATGAGTTCCCCAAAGCTTTTAAGTTAATAAGGTCTATATATTAGTAAGTAAAAATATTTTATTATTTTTCAACATTGTCTGCCAATATCTAGTATGTAATTTTTATGTTTGACTAGTGATTATGCTAAAAATGTTTGGAACATGCTCGATTAGAGTTTATAATTCAAGAACTTCATGAAAATCATCACACTACAAACATGCTCTTAAAATATGTGGAAATATGTTTAAGCCCTCATAGAGGATTTTTTTTCAACATTCTCTTAAACGCTTAATACATCAGAAGAGCAAATAAACTTATATAGATCTGACATAAATTTATCTAACTAGGCGAGAAAAATGAACTTTTTAAACTAAAATGATATAAAAAAATTAAAATGCTTGGTGATGGGCTCGTCTATCGGTCCAAGGCCTCCTGGATGACTCTCCCTTGGACATGGACCGTGTGTGGTAGGCCCGTTTAAAATTGGATCATGGTCTCATCCAAAGTTCACCCCTCTATCATCATTCATGAGTAGCCCAAACATTGCTTGTCGAAACATTCCCACATTATGAACTCTAGGATGGGCTTTGACAACGTCAATGAATTGAATGTGGGCCGAATCTGCTATTCACACGCAGATCTATCTAGTTTCTTTAGGTATTGGGCTAGGACCCACAACAAATCTGAACGGATTCTAGGTTGATACGAATGAGTGTTTCAGTATATTGGCTTTTAATTTTTGGTGACAGAGGGAAATAACTGCAAATTCATCGGCTGCTCCTGAACACACTATACTATAATTATTCAATATATAAAAATCAAATAAATCCATCGAAAAAAAAAAAATCAAAAGATTAGAGGTCACTTCGCAACAAATTATGACAATAAAAATGCATGAATGAAGTCCTCTAAAAATGCATGAATTTGCAATCCTTTTTTATTGTCAAAGAGAGTCTCGATTAATATTTCATAATTCATTAAAGTCGTTATCAAGTCACAGAAATCCCGTTTAAATTAATGTAAACAATATTATGATCTCATTTAAGGTTTATTGTTTATAAAATTAAGCAAACTTATAAAAAATAGCAGTCGCTGTTTGCTTATTACAGAATTAATTTTTATTTGGTCGTCGGTTCCTTTTATATTTTCATTAATATTATAACTATTCCTACGAGTACAAAGAATTGGCCGCCTGTGTGAAATTTGTATTAGGTTAACACTGCCTATTATTTAGGAACTATCACATTTCTTCCTACTAAAACAACTTAATAAATTATTACCTTTTCTTTACAGGAACCTAAATCGTCCCTCTTGATTGTTCGTATGTTTGTCTTATGAAAGAAAGAAGTTTTTTTCCCTCCTTTTTAAATGATGAAAGGTGGAATTATATGTTGATTATATAAGGATGAATGATTTCTTTTTCTCATTTAAACCTAATATGCAACTTAGAATATAGTTATTTTTTTGAAACTTTTGTTTATTTTGAAAAATAGTTCCAAAGGATGATAAAAATTTGCACATATTTGCAGGTCCACGTAAGTTTTAATACGTTGACTTGGATTCTTAATTTTTTTTGGTGGAATAATTCTCATAAAATGCAAAATTACTTGTTTTTAATATATGAATTTGCAACAAGTTACTAGCGATCTATGTATTTATTTTTTCTGTCATCTTTTTATATATCAAATGGGAGCTATTTTTTGATCGGTTGGTGTCTTATTCTATCTCTGTCGGATGATTACCATTTATATCTCCCAAAAAAAATACTGTCCATTACTGCTTTATTAACCATGTCATGTAATTACTATCTACAATTGTCTATTGAGTTAAGAAAATATAGCAAAAAACACGTATAAAATCTATAAGCACCTTTAATGCAAAACTAATTTTCCTTAATTAATGTTACATTAAAATTCAAAATTATGATAATTGCACAATATCGAGTGTGTCATTTGCACTAATTGATGTAATACAAGGTTAGGATGTCACATCCAAATAAACTCTGATATTTATATTTCAATGTTCCATAAAAAAAAATATTTAAATGAAATTGGTTACGGGGAAGAAAACATTACCACAAAATTCAATTCAAACAATTATTAAAAGTACAATTGACATATCATTGTGATGATGAAAGTTCATAGTTAAGGCATATAATGCCCCTTCCCCCCAATCCTTTCTTTTTCAAGAGAAGAAATAAGAAAAAAGCTTCTCATAGTGCTAAAAAATATCTTAGTCTCATTAGATCTCTTTTGCAAGAATGTTTAATAGTTAAATGCCATATTTAATCTATTTCCTTATCTATATATAAAAATTACATTTGCTCCTCCAAAATGCTAAATTTTTCTTTTTTACCAAAAAGATTTTCACACTATTTTTTTTAAAACCATGATTCTCTAACCGTTACTGTTATGGAATTTCATTTATCAAATATTGTGTTATATCGGACCTAATTTTTGTGTAACATAAACACTTCTTTATTTAATTTAATGCAAAAATAAGATTATATTGCACAAAACAAAAAGATCAAACCTACGTACTTAACAAAAATATCTTTCAAGCATTGGTATTAAAAAAAAAAGAAAATAACTATTTCTTCAATCAAACCCCCACAAACTAATGCATCATATGGTAGTGGTGTAAATACTAAATGAAAAGGCAAAAAAAGGTAACAACAGCCATTGGAGCAGGAGTTACCACTTGGAAGGATGATTAATGGTGGATCGTGGGAGAAAGTCCAAACATGACGATAACCAATAATGCTGATAATTGATTGCTTAGGTTGTCGAAAACGTATGTTGATGCTTGTTGTTCTTTGTTGCATAAAATGTCAAAATGCACTAGTCTAGGCCCCACATACTCCCAATTAATATAAATTTTATAGGACAAGAATGGTCCCAATAATTGACACGAATAGGGCAATTCAATAATTGCTGAAAATGACTAATTAATTACAAATTTTCAGGTTTTTCAAGAATTAAACAAAAAAAGAATTTTCAGGAATCAAAATATTACAGCCTGGTCTGTCCTGATCTGGAATTTTTTTGCCATTACTTTTTTTTTTCCCTTTTTTCGAATTAAAAAATGAGTTTTTGAATTAAAGAAACAAATACCAGGAAGAGAAAACCTGAAATTCAGCTATGTTCGTCCGTTAATTAACAAATATCAAATTTATGTTCAGATGATTTCTCTAAATTATGTATATCATTAAGATACGATTAATTAAATTAATCATCGCGAAAGAGACTTCATAAGAAACTACATCAAATGACATTAGCGTTCTCTTTAGATGATGAATATGGCGAAAGAAAGAGAAACCTAAAAGAGAGCAGAAAATGTAAATCTAAGTATTCATTTTTTTTGCTTACGTATTTTTGTACTTATTTTCTTTAAATAATCAGAAATAAGAAAGAATGATTTTATAAATTTTATTTTCTTTACGTAGCCAAAAACCCTTGTTGGAGTACATGGCCTAAGTTATAAATTCTTTGATTTTTTTTTTTTTGTGCAAAAAGTGAATTGCATGGAATACTACCATCACACTTGAAATAGTTAAAGAAAGGAGAGAGGCAAGTAAATTGTAACAAAATTATCATAAGAATTAAATTTGATACCGAGTCTGTTTCACAGAATTTCATTTCAATGTTTTCTTGTAGACAAATATTCTATGCTAGCTGCGGTCACATTATGCCTATACGGATGTTTACCTTGACAGGTTCAATGTTTCCAGAATTCCACATGTTTCTCATCCAAAAAGGGTATATTTTACCCAAAAAAAAAAAAAGAAAAAGAAAATCACGTCATAGAAGGAAAGAACAAGTAAATTCATCTAAAATCAATTAAGACCAAAAAAAAAAAAAAAAAAAAATAGGACATTGTCAGATGACCAAGAAATCAACTGTATCTGCAATGCATGACAGGTTTATTAGCAAATCAATACTAGGTTTCTTATTTCTTTATTGATTATTTCCTTGAAAATAATAAATTATATTTAGCATTGCATAAGGAAGGCTTAGTACTCCTGGATACTATTTACACAATCTACATATTATTTAATTAAGTCAACTAACTTATGGGTCATTTTTTACTGTCTAATTTTGCATGTGAAATTGGATAGTCTTAAAGAAGGAGGAAATACCGCGAGAAGCAGAATGTTGGCTTGCCATATTCACTTATAAGTTTTATACATTACTTGTACCAATCATGAGTTATGAATGGGTCTTAGTGGCAACATAATGTTCAATTGTGGATGCTGCAAATAATTGAAGGCAATTTTATGAGCTTCATTAGTTGAAGGCATGGCAGTAATACCTATTTGTCTTGCATATATGTATGTGAGAAATCGAGTTTAGACATCAACTAAATAAAAAATCATACAACATATCATACTTTGTAAAAAAACAGAACTGTGTTTTTTGATGTTGTTTTTTAAAAATATTTTTTTAAAAAAATTTCAAATACGTTTTCAATAACCTTTTTACCTTATATACATATTTACAAAAAAAAAAATTAAATTTTTACAGTAATATTTTTAAATAAGTACTTCAAAAGAGAACCATTCAAACACGCACGATGCATATTTTAATGCGCAAGATGTCAATTTTTAATACCTTTTTTTTTTTTTTGTCAAGATTCAACATACTATTCTACTCCTAATCTAATCTATTCTACGGGAGGGTCCAACTGGACCTGAGGGGCCAACGGGGACTAAACCACCGTTGGACCAAAGGAGCACTATAGTGCTCCTTTGGATTTTAATGCCATCAAACTGCTACAGGTGGGGTTAGAACCCCCAACCTGCAGCAGGAGGAGCTAATACCAACTGCTCCCCTCACCACTGAGCCTACGGCTCGGTTGGCGTCAATTTTTAATACCTGACATTTTGAAAACTAGGTTTTTATTTGTACCTTTCACTTGAAAGAAGGCAGTGCGTACACTTGGCCAGGACCAATTGTCTAACCTTTCAAGCAACAAAATCGTTTCCATTTAGAATAGAAGTGCTTTCCTTCTTCATCCCAAATGTGATTACCGGTTTCCCCGTAAAGCTTGGTGGATAATACAATCCCCAAACAGCGGAAAACTGGAATCAGAATATTCACAGCCCACTAGAATCTTTCACTTTAATCCTGTGGGTCACTGCTTCCATCAACCGTTGATGTCACTCTTCTTTTTTTGTATGTGCCAAACATCTCACCATCTCTTGTCACCATGCAATAAGAACAACTTTGTGCAAACATAATTTACCATCAACCGGTTTATGTCACTCTTCTTTCTGAATCTGCCCAACATCTCATCCCATCATCACCGCTCACCATGCAATGAGAACAACTTTATGCAAACATAATTTACTAAGGGTGTGTTTGGTTGGAATGAAAAGAAAACTGTTTTCCTATGTAAAATAATTTTCAAGTTTTGTCTTTTTGGCTACAAATAGCTTACGAATTCACTGAGTCTAAATTATTTCTTAGATAGGTCAAGAATGACATTAAATTTTAAGACCTACTTTTTAAATTTCATTTATCAGTTTAATTTTTATTTTTAATTTCTCACTCATTTTTTCTATATATTGGGTCCCACAATAATATATTTATAGTCATCCATACTTTACCATTATATTATCTTATAGATTAATTATAATAAAATAATTTCTACTTGGCTCTAATTACTTATCAAGTATGAACTAAATTGCTATTAGTCTTTTTAATTCATATTAACAATAATAAAAATAAAAAATAAAAACTCTATTTCAAAAAATTTTCATCTTGTCATTCAAACACTAAAAATTACAAAGAAATAACTTTTTTCATATAAAATTTTATCTTAGAAAAATAATTTATCAAGGAAAACATTTGCATCCAATCAAACGGACCTTAAATGTTCGAAAATCATATAATCAAAGACGGATCCATACTACTTGCACACTTATATGTTGCAGTTAGAAATAATAAACTACCTAATTAACCAACGAGTCGTGTAGTTCAATTTTAACCTTATAATAGACGTAAACTTGTAAATACCTGTATAAAAGTTGCTTTGTAAACTCATATAATCAAGATTAAACTAAATAATCAAATATTGACAATTTTAATGATTTGTTGATTGAGGCAATACACTAGACAATGTATTAATTAATCTTGCTGCATAATCTTCCAGTATCTCATAAATTAAGGTGTATTCAAGTGTCTTCCGTAATTGGATCTTGCTAAGTGTTTTTCATGTGGCAACACTAATACATAGGGTTAATTACACTTTGCTCCCCTAAACTTAGTATCAGCAACACTTTGCCCCTTAAACTTTTATTATATACATTTTGCCCCCTCTATGATAATTAAAGTGTTAGAGATAACATTTCCGTAAAAAGAGGGCGAAGAAATGACATTAATGGCCATCAATAATAGTTGGGGTTAATTACAGTTTACCCCTTGCATTTGAGATGAAGTAACACTTTGCCCTCCAAACTTGAGATATATACACTTTTCCTTTGTCAAGATTAGTCAATTGTTAGAAATAAAATTTTGTCCAAAAACATCAGCAAATGATGGCAATACCCACACAAAATAGTTCCAAGGTCATAATAGAAGAAAAACGATTAAAATACATAAAAATGTAGTTAAAATCCGATAAACTTTGAAAATACCAAATTTTCACAGAAAATTTCTATGGATAAAAGTAATCTACAATAAAACTTAGATGAAAAATTCAAAGCAAAAAATTACCTTGAGAAACATGCCCTTATGTAGCAATGCAAAATTTTGAAATAAATGAGAAACAAAATAGAAAAATTACCAGAATACATGAATACATTTAAAACTACAAAAAACAAATTTAGGAATTAAAATTATCAAAAAGTGAATATTAGTGAAAAAAAGATGAAAGTTTTAGCTAAATAAAAAACACGGATATCAGTGCATATATGCCAAATGAAAATAGTGCAATCATGTTAAGTTGATGGTTTGTTAAGTTGCAATTTTTGTTTTTAATTTGTCATCATATTTTGTCCAATGCAAATTTTGACAAAATGTTTGCCATTTTGTTTCTTAAAAATAAAAAATGTAAATGAGATTATCTATAATACATCATGAAAAATAGCTTAATTGAAGAGCTAGCTGCATCTCCAAAAAAAGGTAGACTATAAAAATTAAAATTAAAAGAATTTTTGTTAAGCTATGTCAAATTTTTTTAATTATTGAAAAGCTACATCAGGTTTATATAAAAATATTGTAGAATAAAATATATTGGTTTCAAAAAATTATATAAGAAGTATAAGCCTATAACCAATCTGTATATCGTTTAAAAATAAAATTGTAAATTGTTAAATACAGAAGGAAAAAATAGGTTTAAAGTGTACAATTTTAAGGGTATCTTTGGTCGCAACAAAACATGAATCCATGCCCCTCCAGTGATTGGGGGAAAAGTGTGAATATCAGGAATTGAGGGGGCAAAGTGCCACTGAGATTCCATTTCAGGGGTTGCAAAGTGCAATTAACCCTAACAACCAATGGAGTTGCAAAGAAAAAAAAACAAAAACAAAAAAAAGTGTTCAAAATAATTACACTTATTACACACCAATGGAAAGTGATGGCATGATGTGGACAACTATAAATAATCTCCTTGTATTAATATCAATTTCCAATCCAACGGCTCAGATTCACTTTCACCACCCCTCTATTCTACTTATCTCCTTCCCCACCTTCCATTTTACTCCACTCTCACACGCCTCCACAAACACACAACTCACACACAACACTCACTGGAGTCGGAGAGACCCTTCATAGATTCACTCTTGTTTGAGCTCTTAAGAAGCCAGCATGATGCTGGGCAAGCGTGCACGTGCACCTATGAAGAGAACAACAAGCATGACTGGGATCACCGTCGACGAGGTGAACATGGAAGCACCAACACCCTTAGATCCTCAGAATCCGATAAATAGTACTGTTGAAGGGGTCCCAGAAGGTCATGTGACGGTGGGACCAAGTGTGCACGATCACCGTTCAACGGCCATGTTATCACCGAGATATTATAGGAGGGATTCGGCTGATTATCATCAACAACGTTTGGAGACTGCTAGTTTCTTGAGAACTTGTGGGCTGTGTAATCGCCGGCTGGCATCTGGCCGTGACATATACATGTATAGGTATGTGAGTGTGTGCTTTTGTTTATTGAGAAGAAAGTCAATGCTTTACACTTGTTTGCTAGGATGGTTACCGATATAAATGAATTTTGGTACCATATATGTGTTCTTTTTTTAGTTGGATTTTGTTGATTACTGCTATAGGGTTGCATATTCTTGCATGCTTGTTTAGGGAAAAATCAAATTTGTGAAATTTTTAGATGAAGATTTCTATTGCTTATTTGGTTGATGACTTGATTCTTGGAATATGCTTTTTGCAAATACTATGTATTAGTCTTTTCTGCACAATTTTTTTTTTAATTTTTTGTGTTTTGTTGAGTTAATTGATTTGTGCATGTTGTATGCCTAATTTCTTGGTGTCACTAGTTAATATTCCTGTTTGTAATTGCTACTACAAATATACATGTATTTATGAGTAATTTTTCCTTGTTTGTTTGTAACAAAATACAGGGGTGATACAGCGTTTTGCAGTCAAGAATGCAGAGAACAAAGGATAAAACAAGATGAAAGAAAAGAAAAATTCAACATGGCAGCCTCAAAGAAAGTTGAAAGTCATCATAATCAGTACTCAGAGCTTACAACTGCTGCCACGGAATCCTCGAGCAACAGTGAGACAGTTGCTGCAGCCTAAGGAATGCTCAAATATGATATATGTTCACAGTTATATAATTACATATCAAAATATCCACGATCTAAATTAACTATGGTAGAATCGATGATGTGGGGAAAATTGTCTATGTATGGCTTGCTTTAGATTTTATCTTGGTTTTTATTGGGGCATTGCTAGGGGCCTTATTAGCAAAATATATGCACGATTAGTAGAAAAAAAAAATCTGCAAGCATAGATTGGGGGAGTGCCTAAATTTGCTCTACAACTCTCCCAACATTGTGTATTACATGATTTCCTAATGGAATCAATTCTCTCCTATTGGCAAATACACTTCTGACTCAGCTTCATCTACACCGTAAAAAGATAAAGAGTAGGTAATCATGTATGTTTTGAATACGCTAAGTTAACTTGACAATCAGAATGGGACATGAATGTACCATGTCATATGTTTATATATGTAGACAAAAATGAGGGTTTACAATGTTACATTTTCATCACAAGAAATATCAAATGAAGCCGAATAATTTTGTTTATATGACAAGATCAGTTTATTGAGGAAGCTATTGATTATTAATTCAAAGACTGCTACAATGAATCCGGTGACTAGAATTGCTAGAATTTTAGGTGACATTAAGCAGAAAAGATACAATCTCTCATGCTCTAGTAGTTTGGCAGAAGAATATGATTCTTGGTCTAACATCTATAGCTAAAGTTCGTTTTGATGTCTTTCCACTAGCAACGAAATTATGAAAGCAGGTGTCAGTTTTCCCTAAAGCCCCGCCAATGATTCTAGACTATGGTGGCGCATTGCTTGCTGGTTCACAATTAGAATAAGATGATTTTCTTGCAATCACCTGCATACACTTTATTCAGCAGAATAATGCTCTTTATAACTTCTGTAGTTCCACCAACAGGCCTTGACATGATGCTATCAAATCCATCAATGGCGGAAAGTGATTATATTTTAATCTGTCTCGTGACAACATAGCATATGAGAGAATGTTAGAAAATGCACGTATTTCGTAACTGTGAAATGCAAGAGGAAACAGTTTTCATATAAATAGGCATAGACACAAGTGTGATCATCCTAAATCCAACTGCAGAAATTGTAGAAGATAGTGTAACTATTTCCAGTGCACGGATCAATTATAATCTGTTGGAGTTCATTAGAAGCGTGAGCAAAAAGTCGAAGATATATAATAATTTGCACCTTCGATTGAGTGAAACTTTTATTCACAAATTTGTTGGAACTAAAATAAGGATATGGCTTCAAAATGCGTTATAATTTTTCTTCTTGTGATTTAATTTGCTCTTGTCCATTTGGTGCATGCAAAAAAAAATCGTGCAAATTAATCTATAGAATACAATGGTGCATGATTGGTTGCATTTTGCGTTTTGCACTAATTAAATTAACTTACTAAGTAATCAAATGTTTAAGACAATTAATCCTTATTTGCAAGAGAAACAAGAATATAAGAGAATGATTAAGTCATCTATAACTCATATGTCAATGGTATTCATAGATTTTTTGTATTTTTTTCTTTATGAGACACATCTATTATGGTACCCGTCTTTCATTGGTAGGAAAAGTGACTGGTATATATATTTTGGGTTATTGACTATTAATAATTTGGTTTAAACATTTTGAACTTTGGTCTACGCTCAAAAGTTATTGAGCTAGTCACATCCCAATATTACATCTACACATCCACGAAATTTTTGAATACAAAACAACTATCTACCATTCATATCGAGTTGTAACTCTTTACTTTACAAATTCTTTTAAAATCATGTTTCCTATTAGTGCATATTGGCATATATGCAAGTTACTTTTGTTCCTAATTATGTTTAAACTTTTTTTGGGAAGAATATTTGTGTTTAAACTTTAGAATTTTATTACATTTTCATGTAATGATAAGAAATCTGTGTGATGAACGCATAGTAATAGTTATAGTACTATACTTTTCATTCTTTCGTCCGCCCATAGACTAAGGCCTTCTTGACATAATCAAACTTTTGGGTGAAATAATTATTGTAGTATTGCAAGAGTCTCTCCATAATGAGGATTTCTACTGATCTAATGTACTTTGTTTCCTATACTTCAACATCACCAAAAGCAGCCATATTGGTGTAAATTTCCCCCTCTCCTATTATTTTAACTTCCTGTGAATTTTGTTTTCAGCTCTGACGGACTTCTATAAGTCGATTTAGAATCATAAAGAGATAGCTTCATGAATAATTCTCTAATATATCAATATTTTTACTAATTTTATTACTAGTATCCATGTTGAACATAAAATTGTTGTCTAGAAATCCTTGCCACAGAAGAAGTGCCATTCTCACCAGGGTAACTCTTTCCAGTTTTTTGTTACTTTGAAAGTGCTATGTACGGTTAAAATTTAAAAATTGCAAGAATTGTTTCCAAAGTCTTGGAGATCCGTGAGGCCACGAGTGTTATGGTAATTTTTAATCTTTCGAGTTTCGAGTCAGTAGATTATTAGGCTGCTTTTTAGTTTTTAATTAGGTGGTCGGCATCAATAGGGTTTTTCTTGATAAATTATGTGCTAGATCTGAGGAAGTTTGGTTATAAGTAACTTTCAAACGTTTTTAATTGAATGTCGGGGATTCGGTATCATGTTTTTTTTTTTTTTTTTCCTCTTTGGACTGGCAAATATTTTATTTATCGTAGAAATTGAAATCTTAGACTGGTTTAGCATTATATTACCCTGAACTTCAATGAAAAGATATCTTAGTTGAACAGTTAATGCAACAAGCGATAGGCAAAATATATTAAGGAGACAAATTTTATCAATCATTATTATTATGAATATCATTAACGCTACTAAGAGTATGAATTTTGATAATTCTTTTAACATATTTGGTTTAGTAATAGAATGTGTATCATTTCCCTTAAAAGATTAATGAATCAGATAGAATATTATTTTGAGAGGATCATAGATATCCCATTTTATTACTTTTATTCCGATTGAAGGATAGTGATAATCATTTTTTAAATATCAACAATGAGTGTGTCATCAACTGATATTCATTTTACCTAAACCAAACACCCATAAGTAATGTAATATGATGTACAAGTTGATCCCATTGAGACAACGTATCAGAGGATCTTCTCACTTTTCTAGTGTTTAGTGACTCTATTGATTTGACTCCATAAGCTCCTCCAAGCAAGTTCTAGAAGCAAAATCCCGTATTTTTCTAAAGAATTTCAATGCTCCAATTTAAGCTAAGAAGGAAGAGGGAAAAAGAAAGTGGAAGGGTTAAAACTATTTCTTGCTAACTTATACTTGAAGAAATTTGATGGATGGGAAATCAAGCACCAAAAAGTGACTGTATTTGAATAATTGAATTTCAACACTATATTATAAGAGACCATCAATGCATAAAACCAAGAAAAAATAACTGCACAAATAGTCCTTGACATTGTGCGTTATCCTTTAGAAATCCTTAATATTTTCAGGTGTGACAAGTAGGTCCTAAATTCAATTTTGGACCTTTTCTGTTTTAAAGGTTCAAGGAAATGTAACATATAACAAGTTTGATGATAAAAAATGAAGACGGAAACTTTTTTTTCTTTGAGACGAGGCATTTATAGATCAGATACGCTTTACAACTTTGATTATAACTATTTTAAAATAAACATATAAAGGCCATATGTGCCCTTTTTTAAAATAAAAGTTGTGTATTTCTATTTTTACTCCTCAATTTATAAGCACATAACACAATATAACTTTTTCAGTGTAAAAGCAAGTATAAATTGAATTGGGCAATAAAATTGATACATTTAACGTTGTAGATACGAGGGACTAAAAAAGGATACTGTAAAAATGCAAGGGACTATTTATGCATTCTAAAACCAAATAACTAGTTTTTACTTCTGATTTTTTCATTGATGCCGTGCTGATAATTGACATGTGTTCAGCTTTGACATCCATAGACAATGCGTGCAAAACCATACTACCAATCCTGAAAATATGACAATTTAACATATTCGACAAAAGAAGTGGAAATAATCCTTTCATTCGTCCTCTTTCAAACCCCATCTCTATGATTCAACATATGTAGCGGCATTGAGAGGGACCTTATCGAACCTAGATATTTCCTCACTGGCAATGAGACTCGATCCAAGGAAGAAGTAGGATAGCAAGGCAGTAGGATAAATGTATTGACGAACTCCAGTTCAGTTTTTCCTGTAATTATATTTTAAGCCATTTTCATTATTTTCTTTATTGGAAACAAAAAAAAAAATCTCTAATCACCAGCCTTCGTATTATTTTTGGATAAATATACTTGGGTTGTACTAATCAGTAACGTGACTTATTGATTTTAATGCCATGTAGATTCCTGGACACACAAAAAAAGGGCTTCACGTAAAACTATAAAATTTGTCCAAAGGATATGCATGGGACAATCCCTCCTCAATTGTTTTTCTTATTGTCGTTAACACAATAATTCACACAAGTGTTTCTTGCATTCTTTCGTTCCTAATTGACTGGAAATCCAAAAGAAATAGTTTTCCAGACTTTAATTTATCACCGCTATTTTCGCAAATTAGGTAATCAAATACAAGCAAATGGGACACCTCTTGTCGTAATCGTGGCTAGTGGAATACGCTTAACTAAATAAAAAGTTAGTTTCACAATCGCAGAAGTCAAAAGTGGCATTAAATAGAGAAAACTTGCAAGTTGAATCACATTGAAAGTCGTACATAACTAACAGAATGGCAGCACGACTTTGCTTGTGAGAAAATTAATGTGTGCAACTTTTTGTGAGAAATGAATTTCTCCTGTCTTTTTCGACTATATTGTTTATATGATAAAACTATCTTGTTTATGTGAAATAAATATGATTAAAAAACAACGAGTTGTTGGCATGTCCATTCTAAGTAGCAAATGGTCAAATACAAGGTGTTATTATCAATCTAATTAGTGCATGTTCTCAATAACTTTTTTTACCTGATTTTAACTTTTGATTTTTAAAAAATCTATTTTGTGATATTCTCAACTGCTTATTTTATTATATTTTAGATTTTTTGAGCTAAAATCGAGAGCAACTAATTTTCAACTTTTCTAGAATTTTTTTTATAAACATCAGAAGATATTGAGAACAAGCCCTAAGACTAGCCAAGTGCATCTTTATTAGGGGTGGCAACAGATCGGGTTAAGACCCAAGTATAGCAGTTAGCCCACCAACTCGAAAATAGCGAACCCAAACATGACCCGACCTGCCGACCCGAAAAAAAGAGAGGAAAGTGAATAAGAAGAAAAACGAAAGAAAAGAAAAAGGAAAGAGATTAAAACATACACAAAATGATCAAATATATTTTTTGCACACACTAAAATTAAAGTCACTCACTAACATACACTTAATTTCTTTTACAATTTACTCTTCATAAACCTAAGTAAAATTCTTAATTTTTCTTACAATTTACTTGATTAATTATCCAATGAATGAAATTTGTGTTTGAATGTGAATAGGTGAAACAAAACTACAAGATGTTAGTTTTTGTTTTTTTTGGATTCGCGGGTCGATCCGAACCCGACTTGTTTTTCTTCATTGGTCAGTCAGGTCCAACCTGCGAACCTGCGAACCCCCAATCCAAATTCACTATTCTTGGGTTAGGTTCGTGTCGAGTTATCGGGTCATGTCAGAAATTGTCACCCCTAATCTTTATATCACTTTTTTTTTTTTTTTTTTACCTTGGCTAAAATTTCGTTTTATAAAAACCAAATTAAATACCAAAATAAAACTAATGGTCAAGTCTGAACAAGAGGTCTGCATTTGTGTTTTACCTTTTAGGCTTTAGGGCCTGTTTCAACTTCGACAAGAAGTTTCGGGCTTGTTTGAGGATGGAGAAGGCGGACTGGTCTTAAACGGAAAAAGGTTCATTCTTTTGAATTAGTGCTCTTAAGCCTGCCCATTAAAGCAGCCTCAGGCCATCAAGTTTAAATCTGGGCCTTAGATTATTGGTCAGGCCCTGGAGGCTGGAGAGTAGTTTTGCTAATGACAAAAACAAAATGAGATGGAAATTCCTTCAAGGAGATTTCCTAACAGTCAGCCTCAAATTATTTCGCATTTTTCTCGGGAATTAAGAACGACCGACCTCAGATTCCATTTACACCAGTTATTTCACATCCTTTTTTGTTTCGTTTTTTTCACATTCTTGCCCGCTTTAATGGGTGAGCTACAGCTAACTTGCAAAATTTCACGGGCAAGGTTTCACTTATATCACCACATCGGAGAATAACAAAACACAATCAAGCAAGATTTGATTATTAGAACCCTCCTAGAAGCTAGAGAACAGTTTGATTTGGTTATTATTTTATTCGAACTGTACAAGATTTCATTATTAGAGCTCTCCTTATTGGATGACACATTAGTTTCATTCCCGTATAACTCTGCCAGGAGAAAAATACTAAGGTATCTTGACCTATTTACCTTATGATCTTTGGAATGGAAGTTGCCTTAATTATTCATCATTTTAACTATTTGGATGACTTATCTGAGTGTTTACATATATGACCCACTTAGCTATTTACCGAGTGTACGTTCAAATTCCCATGATTTACATATGATCTTTGAAACTTTAATGCCCTGTTCAGTTTTCTGTCTGCCATATTGTTTCTTGTGGCAACATTTTTGTAATGCCATGGTCGGAAATGGACCACAGTAAGGCTAAGTTAAATAGCTAGATCTGGACCACCCCACATGCTATCTCTTCTCCTCTACCCCTCAAAAACCAGGAAGCAATAATTTTGCTAATACAGCCAAAGGCATGTTGCTTTCAAGATTAAATTGCAGCTGATCTAAATCTAAATGCACAAGGAGAAGGGGTTGCTCTAAAACCAGCTCTAAAACCAGGTAGAGCTACCAGAGGACTTTCAATTACCAGAAAAATTACATAATACACGACCATAATACTACACTTTCAGAAGACATGGACACTATTTATCACACTAGATCACAAAGAAGAAAAGAAGATAAAAAGGAAAAAGAAAATGGTTCTTTTGCGCAAGCAACACGGAACTAATTTTCGGCAATATTTATCTCTTGCTAGCACCAGATCATATGATCAGCGGCATATTTTTCACTTGTATTCCAAAATCATGTTGTTCTCCGGTGCCAGTCCCACACAAGCCCTCAAGATGTTTTCCAGCATTGCCCTCTGTTTTGAAAGTGCATTCACCACTGGTGTGCCTGGTGGTACCTGTTTTTTCCCCCCAACAAATCAATCAACAACCAGAACAAAATAAATATCACATTGCAGAAGTTTAGCAATTTCTCATATCTCTCGTGATATTTAGTCCGTTGAGATCTTTTTCCAACCAGAATGTATCTTGTGGTATATTCTCAATTGTATGCACGAGAATCAAGATAAAAACAGTACATCTCTGGCTGCTTTTATTAATGAAATTTTGTGGTTAAGATTGGTTCTGAAAAATTAGAGAGGAAAATGAAGCTAAATGAACTTACAAGAGGGGCCTTGGTGAGGTAGCTGAGGATTGTGGCAACAGGGTGGAAAGAGTGGAACTTTCCCTGAAATCAAACGCAATTGTATTATAACAGAATCGCCGTAATCAAGTAACACCAAATAAGAATCCAAGGGGAAATAATTTTTGAAATAACACATTTAACAAACCTCTCCTTCAGCTTTAAGTTGAATGCGACTACTGAGTTCAGCAAGGAGGACCAAATCCAAGATGATTGGAGCAGCCAAAAGAGAGTCTTCACATGTGTTGTGCAGCACTATGGTGCTCTTCCCACCCATGAATATTTCTGATGTGTATTCATCCATTGCCCTTTTACTGTCTCCAACATATGGCACATACTGCATCAACACACAACTTCCTTTAATCCCACGTCATAAATCATCAAAAACGTTAACGAAAATTAAACCCTCGTTAACAAGTAAATACTTACACGTGGTGCCAAACACAGGATTTTAATACAATGAAACCCTTGTGAACATGTAAATACTTAAACATGGCGCTGAACACAGGATTTGCATGCACAATATCGTAAATGCAGTACAAGAATATAGATTTGTTCATTTTAAAATACCTTAATGACAACAACATGGTCAGGGTGCTCGCCGGGCTCATAAAGGATACCGTTGCTGGCAACCATGTCATCAACCACATTGCTTTTTGAGATCTCCTTGGAACGGAAAGTTTGAGGGGCCGAGAGATTCATCCCGTCATTGTTTCCCAAATGGTTGTAGCTCACAATTGAGGTTGGCTGTTGAGCACATAATACGAATCCCATCAAGAAAACAGCTAAATAACTACCGCCTTATGATCTTACAGAACACTTAAGGAACAACAAATTCAGAAGATGAATTAGAGATACCTTGATACCAGCCCCAACAAGGAAATCAACAAGCACAGATTTCATCTTAGTTTGACCACTCTTGAAGTCATCCCCACCAATCAAACAGTTTCTCTTAATGGCCAAATCAATCAAACCTATACAATTTTGTGTTACAATAATCAAATCAATAAACTTCTTTAGTCTGTCGGGTAACTAACATAAAATCGTGGAATTGAATGTCTTTGTGGGTGAAAAAAACGATAAACTCAAAAGATAAGACATAAAAGGAATCAAGATTGCAAAGAAACCTGGGACAAAAGTGTTCTGTGGACTTCCATTGATGAAAGGCACATTTTCAAGCACACAAGCTATGGCAAACAAAGTGGAGGGGGAAATCTCAGCCTCATTTCTGTCCAAAGCAGCAAAAAGGTTTTCCATTGTATCATTAAGCCCAACAACAACATTACTGTATCTCTCTGTGTTAGCAGTCCACAGGACAACCACCTTGTCCACCTTGTTCTTCTCCTTAAACTCCCTATACACAACAAACAAATCCCAAAATTAGCCAACTTAGCAATCACATATGATCTTACACAAAATCATTAATAACTAGTCATCAACCATGATTATAATAATTACCATACCTAATATCCTTAATGACTTGTTCAACTTGTTCTTTCTTGGTTCCTTTGATCACATTGTTAGCACGTGACCCTTGATTAGCAGCAATGAAATCAGGGTCATAGATCCCAGGAAGAGGGACCATGGACTCCATGTAGGGCCTCAATTGGTTCTGTAGATCAATATCTAGGACCTTAGCCCTGGCCATGGCATCAGCCAAATTCAGGTTACTTATGTCCCACCCTCCAAAAACAATGTCATCAGGGTTGACCTGTTCACAGTCAAATCATTAAAAATTTACTATCATTAAGATCAACAAATTCCAGACACTAACACACACTAGAGCACACACAATCATGTGGGCCATGGCCGTACATACATACCATGGGGAGAAGGCTCTTGAAGGGGGCATAGATCTCCTCTCCATTGAAGGATCCAACTCTAATTGTTGATGCCTGAGTAAGAGAGCCAAAGTAATTGGCTTGTTGCACCTTGTCCTTGGTAGCCCAAGAAATTCCCCTGCAGAATTTTTCATTAATTCATACCTCAAATTTTAATTTAAATGGTCAAAAACATTTCAAAAAACCTTATAAAATATTGTAACTAAACCTTACTTTTAACGAAATTTGTAAATCAATAATGAAAAGAAAGACTTACTCCCTATTTGCAATGACACCTCCCGTCAGAGTTGAACCATTGTTCCCTCCCCACCCAACAAGCATAACCCTATGATAAAGAAAACAAAGAACGCATGATTACCATGCCATAAAGATACAAACTTGATTAGACATTACAAATTAAAAAAGCACAGATATTAAGAAATTAAAAAAAAAGAGCAAAAAAGATTACTTCTTTTTGCATTTATTTTTCAAGAATCTTTTGGATTTGTGTTATTCAACCAAAAATAAGAAAAGGGTTGGTTTTAGAATCTCAATTCTCACCCTAATTTGGGGACATGGGTATCAGTCTTGAAGTCATATTGAACAGTTTTGGGCTTGACAATCCACTGATAAGTGCCATCCCTGTTCTCATGAACAAGTTCAGTGGTTTCATAGTTATAAACAGAGTGAATCTCACTCTCCAAGTACTTCACATTGGGGCTATCAACCTTAAAGTTCTCAATAAACATCTTTGTTTTCGCAACAAACAAATGTCAAACGAAATACACCAAGAAGTTTCTACTTTGGGGAGAAGAGGGAAGAGCTGAGAAGAAAATAGAAAAGAACCCAAGATTTTAGGATTGAAAAACAGCTTTTTTAAGCAATTTCTTCAACTCCCTTTTTTTTTTTTTTTCACCCCCTTTCCTCTCGATCCCTTCCTTTCTCTCCCTCTCTCAACCGAACTCCTAAAAACGATGCTGGTTTCAAGTGTGTGTTGTGTGTGCAATCAACATTTGGCTACCGAGGCCGTGTATAAATAGGCCAGAGGTGATTTTGGAGTAACACGTGGAGGGAGGTGAGTGGTTTTTACTTTTGACCCCACATTTGCCATTATAATATAATTGGCTGCGCCTATGAAGTGAAGGCTTAGCCATGCAATATTAAGAAGAACTACAACCCCATTTTTGTTGTTTGTTTGTGTTGTGTGTGTGTGTGTGTGTGTGTGTGTGTGTGTGTGTGTGTGTGTAGAGAATGGAGACGCAAATGAGTTTTGGAGGTGGGCAATTGATGGAGAGTAACCGGGGTAGACCATTCAGGATAGAACCAAACGTTATACTGTTCAAGTCGGATTCTATTGAGTCAAAAAAAAAAAAAGTCGGATTCTATTACTTTAACATCTATGAAACAATCGAGTTTAGAATGATTCCTCAAAGTACACTTACAATTGTCTTTTTTTTTTTTAATATCTAAGGATAAATTGTCTTTAAATCCAGTTTGGCTATCGTTTAAGCTTTTTCTTGGATTCAAGCCAACACAAGAATTTGTTTTTCCTTTTATTTACACCGGGACCAATTTTATGAAACAAGATTCTTGAAAAAGTTAAAAATATTTTTAAAATATGATTTAACATTAGTATTTGGGCATCCAATCGTTATTCTCAAATGAATTGCGCAAACTTAGGGTCCAAAAATTGTCTAGTTGTTTCCCCACCAGCCATTTAATTATATGTGGTCAATAAACAAATTAATATTTGAACACCAATTGTAAAATCGAATATCACGTCAATTTGTTTCATTTTAATAAAAACAGCCTACTCGAATATTAAAATAAGGTTAATTTCACTTTGCACTATTGAACTTTACATCAATTTTTACTTTGCACCTCAAAACTTTAATTTCAAACACTTTACGCCCTAAACTTTAACCTATCTCAATTTATATTCATGAATTCTTTAATCCAACCCGCATTGTAACATAAACTGTTTAACTCATTCCACTTTTTAAGGTAAATCTTTGTAACCCTTTGGTTCAATTGTTATCAGTGGTCACTTAAGTAACTATTCTCTCCCAAGCTACCATTCCTCGTTGAATTTTTGTTGAATTTGGTGTTGGTCTGATTGATGAGTCGCGGTGGTTGATCGTGCAAGAGAGGAAGGGGGTGAAAAATTTGTTCTTTTTTTTCTACTATAGTTAGCAAATTGATCAAGGTGCGATGTAATAAAGAAGTTTAGGGAGTAAACTGTATGACAATGAAGTATAGGGTGCAAAGTAGAAGTTGATGTAAAGTTCAAAGGTGCAAAGTGGAATTAACCAAAAAAAAAATGAAAAAAGACAATTGATTTATGTTTGAGAGTAGAAAATATTGGAGATTATATGGGCTACACCAGCCCATCTGGTCTAGTAACTAGAACGATTAAGAAGGCCTATGGGCAAAGGCCACTGAACCACTCATCTGAAATGACACGCGCGAGATGAGAGAGACACGCGAGGGGGACTTGTGAGCATGCGTGGCGGCTTCTCGCGGAGCTGATTTGGGGACTTTTCATTGGTCCATGGGTCCCAACCGAGTTCCCTTGAGAAAGCACTGGAATTAATGTTGAGGGCGACGGTGACTCCTTAGTCACTCAGATCAACATCTCATTTTTAATTCCAATTGAGTGAAGCGGTGAAACTCATTTATTTATGGGGCTATTCCTCCACTCCCTCTCTTTTTGTTGGTTTTCGTGTGCTGTCACCGTAGTTTAGTATTACCCCTCTTTTTATACTTTATTATAAAATAAAATAAAATAATCTCGTATACTAATTTTTAGTTTTTTGTGTACCTTTTTCATGTATTATTTTCAGGCTATACATTCTTGCCACTTAAGTTCAAGAATATTTTAAAAGACGTGAAAAACTTAAAAGAAGTGTGCGAATGTCATTATTATAAAAAATAACTCAGTGTTGTTGTACTTTATCGTACCATGTAAAGTATTTTATTCAAATTTTTTTATAGATTATACCTTACAATTATGGCAACATGTTTTTATTTTCTAGATAACTTTTTTTTTTAATCGGCAACATTTAATCTACTCTTACTTTTACTCTTATTCCAACCTAGTATAAGGGAATCTAACTCAGACGTGAGAAACCGACATTACCATCATACTAATAAACTAATTAGCAAATTAATATTACTGTGTATAAGTACAACCATCCAGTGTAAAAGTATTTTTGAAAAGTAAAACTAAATTTTTTGAAGTAATTATGTAAAAAAGGATTGTATCAAAATATGTACTAACAAGTATTCAAGTAAAAAATTCACAAAATACGTAAGATACCACTACTAAGCATAAATACCTCATTCACATATTGATATACGTATTTAATTGAAAAACAAACGAAAATTTTATGGCACAAAAGAGTATTATCTTAAGAATTATTTCATCAAACAGATTAACTGCACTACATCTATGGCACAAAAGTTTCGCTAACACTAATTCATTAGATTTATAAACATCAAAAGAATACTATGATATATGCTATATATAATATAGTATAGTATATAATATAGTGTGTGTGTGTGTGGATATAAATATTATATGTATGCATACATATATATAGTGTGTGTGTATGTACATATATGTGTGGGTGTATATGTATGTGTATATGTGTGTGTGTGTGTGTCTATATATATATATATATATATATATGAGTCGAGCCTATAATGAGCCTGAGCCTCGTGAGGCTCAAGCTTGGCTCAGAAATATTTTGGACTTAATATTTCGACCCAATCTCAACTCGACCCAATATAAAATTAAGTTCATGAACTTTTTTTTCGAGTCGAACGGGCCAAGCTCGGCCTGCTTCGGCTCTATTGACAGTCCTACTATAGACGGGTACACTATGCACTCATATAGATGGGTATGGATTTGAAGCCAATATTAGTTGCAAATTCATAAGAAGCAAAGTTTGAATCTTTAACCTCCTACTTCGTAAACACTTAAGTCTTTTGCGGTGCTCAATAGTCAAAAAGTTGTTTTTTTTTTTTATTAAGTTTTTGGTGGTGCCCAACTGTCAAAAAGCTGTTGATTTTTTTCTTTTCTTTTTGAGCAAAATAGTTTCATTTTTTATTAAGATTCAACGACAAAACTTTACAAAAGTATTCTCCTCATTTACTCCTTTACACTTTTCTTTCAACTCTTACTAATGTGCTATACAAAACAGTTGTGATCTAAACCCCACTTTATTGCCAATCTCCAATTTTCTTTTGTTTTTGTTATATTAGTCCAGCTGGTTATTACCATTCTAACTGCTACCACAATCTCTGCTACTACTATTTTTTTCTCCTCGATAACATTTTGTGGCAATTTACAAGTTAGACCGTCCCCGATTTATCATACTTGTTGCTAAACCATTTGTGTCATCTTACAACTTTTCATTTCATAAAGAGTATAAACACTGCATATAATGCATTGTTCGTTTGAAAGGTCAAATGCTCATATTCACTTTGATGATGGTTTATTACTATGATTTGCTATTTTCTAATTTTCTTAGAGTAGATTGGCTAGAGATGTATCATGAACGAATTTAAATGGATAACAACTGAAATAGTAATAATTAAAGGGTGGAAATATTGTACCCATTTCTTTTTTTCTTTTTTTTTTTGAAATTTGGTACTATATTTTCATTGTAATTTTTTGCCAGCTATCTATAACTAAATCCAGACGTTTTATTTGGAATCAACAACTAGGGAATGGCTATGCTGCATTTTAATGTTTTATTTGATTCGATTGTTTTCTGATATTGCTTCTAAAATAATATGTGAAGGGATATTTTTCTTTTTTTCTTTTTTTTTTTCTAGAATTCAATTTCGAATATTATCATTTAGCCAATTTATGTCTTCAATTGTAGTCCCCCATTTTTCTCCCTCCATCTTCCTTTGAGAATAAACATGCTAAATTCTTGGTACTTAAACTAAGAATTTCCATCATACAATATATTTGCTATAGCAAAACTACAAAAGTAAGTATTTAAAATTTGCTTCACAATTGCTCAGTTAATAATGATTTAAGACTTGCACTGTGTAACTGTGTTTTACTACCCCGATACGATTAGAAATAATATTGCATGAAATATGTGTGTTTGTGTTAACCACAATATAACATTTCAAGAGATTAAAAAAAAATTATAACAAAATAAAGAAAATTTTTATGAAAATTTGAAACTTTATCTTAAAACTAAATGAGTTCTGAGAATTCATGAAGACCAAGGTCGGGATCCAAATCCAATATTGATAATTCCCTTTAGGGTGGTGGTTGCAAATGTATAAAGTGGGCATAACTTCTACATAATTTCTTTGAACTAATTATACTAAAAACTAATTAATTTGTATAAAAAATTCAATTTGCCTAATTAAAAACATTTATTTAATTAAAAATTTCTTCATGTCCTAATCAGTAAGCATCAGCCAAATTTTTGGTGGTCCTCCCAAAAGAAAAAGGGAAATAGAAACAAAATGCACGGAGAAACTTGAAAATTAAGTTCATAATATTTTGAAAATAAACTTTTTCACTTTATATTTCTGATTTTAGTTCTTTCTTTTCTTTAACGATGCCTCTATGTACAACGACGACATTAACCAATCTCTCTTTTTGGTTCAGATTCCTTTGCAAATCTTCTCCTATCATTGTGGAAGAGAAAAATCACCATCCAAAATTTTATCTATAAAAACAAAAAAGAAAAGAAAAGAAAAGAACAAAGTCTCTGGCAGCCATCTTTGACGACCGATGCACGATAAAATTATAAAAGTGACAGGAAAATGCACGTTGTTGTCTAACCAGAGATAAAAAAAATAAACAAAAACCCAAAATTCCCAAATTTCTAATATTTTACAGAAATAGATACAGAAAATGAGAAAGAGAAAGAAATGCTAAAAAAAAAGCCCATCTTATATATAAAAATCAGATGGATGCATAGGGCAAAAGGATGTTCCGATATATAATAATCTTATACCCATTTTTTCTGCTTTTATAAAGACTTATATGGAAATTACGTCCTCTTTGCACATTTTCAAATCTCCACCACCCTAAAGAGTAATCCCAATAAAATACAACCCAATAAATCCAAATATAGATTTACAATTACAGAATCTTGGGGGTGATCATGGTTGCAGTCTGAATCCAATTAGCATAAGCATTGAAAGTGAATATATCTACATGTGCCAGTTTGGATTCAAAGCCAACACTTTTACAGCCCTATTCACAAGCATGGATTACTGTTGCATAGACAGCATCTGTAACTCATGTCCAAAATTTGCATCAGTGATTCTTAAGTACTCTTTTGTCTCATTTCTTGCATTATTTTGGCCTATTTTTGTCCCACTGTATCTGTCATGATTTGAAAAGTAAATAATGTTAAAAACTATTTTTTTTATGCTATTTCTCTGATACATTCCCGGTAAAAAAACCTCAAAAGGTAATGAAAAACAAAACCCTTATAAGGATAAGTGCTTCTACTTAACAAGCAAAAAGAGCATATGAGCTGAAGGATCCATGTGAAAGGTATGGTCTAACTTGAATTTTGAGACTCAGGTAGTACTTGCTTTGATAAACAGAAAAGCACATATTTAAAAATTAAACAGTTTCTAAATGCTCTTCCACATATTATTAGATAAGTTTTTTTATGTACTGAATTTGGGATATACCAAAAAAAAAAACCTTCCTGTATGCTATTACCATTATTCAAAATATTAGTACCTAATTTATGAATGAAACGATTGGTTAAATGGAACGAAAGGAAGGTCGAGCTGTTAGAACTTTACGACTCCACTCTTAGAGGTTGGGGCTCGAATTCTACCAATACTAATTCTCCTTCCTATTATAAGAGTATAGGTTTGATTTTAAAAAAAAAGTTAAATTGGGCAGTAATGTTGTGAATAATAATAAACAAGAAAAAAACCCGTTTTAAACCAATTTGTCTTGTCTGTCTGATGCTCTGTCTGTACCAAGAAAACTCCTTATTTCACTCACATGAAGGTTCGTTTGTCACATAAACGTGAGAAGAAATTTCTAGAAAAGAGAAAAAGAAAAAATTGATAAAAGGCAAATGGGACCAAATGAATGGCCCATGCTAAAAATAGACTCGTGGGGTTACTGTGCATCATTTTCATGTATCTCTTTCAGGGCATCAGCAAAGGGTAAAAGAAACGAAACACGTAGTGCAGTTTGTTGAATGCTGATCACCGAATTTATCACACCTTATCGTGAAAAATGCCAATATGGCATACATGTGGTGCAATCAGTACAGGTAGAATTTGCATTTAGGCAAGAGTGGTCCTAGCACTCCCATTGGGAAAAATGACCCGAAAGCCGTATAATTTGTTGATATAGCCATCAATCATCATTACTTGAAATTCTAGTAATTCTTTTTTTTTTTTAAAAAAGAGATCCACCTACCCTTTAGATGAAATTCTAGTAATTCATCTGCATGCTTTAGATTTATTTACTTTTAACTGTGAGAAAAAAAGTTTTGGATGGATCAAACTATTTAGCACCATGCATGTATGCCATTGACTAATAAAGCAAACTTCTAACTTAATAAACGCCTAGAGACGAAGAAAATCACAAGAGAGCGTTAATATATAATAACGTAGCAAGGGTGTATTACTTAGATTTCCACAACTGAAAACTCAACCATCAAATTTATTGTCACCAAATCCACTTACTTGCTACGCTATTTTCTTTAATATATACTTTTCCTTTCATGGTTAATGGAGTTTAATCAGCGGTTCAAGAATCATCTCAAAGATTTAGAATAAAAGAAAGAAGTTGAAAGGGATGAAAAAACGTATGATCATTTAGAGGGTGAAGAGTATAGAAACCACCAAGTCCTATAGTTTACCTTAAGTGGAGGCAACTGTATTTGATTAAGACTGTAAAATGGATTGGTTCAGCAACAGAATTCTCAGGAGAACAAGTCTAAATTTGCACAGATTCTTTAAGTCGTCATCTAGAGACTATACAAGCTGCTTCAATTTCTTGGTTTACTCTTCATGAACATGTCCGCTATGCCCTAATGTTGAGTGGAGAGGATTGCATCATCCCAAAATGGAACCACTTAGCCAAATTTCCATCATGCACTTGTCTTACTTAAATTTAGAAAACTGCTAAGTTAGTATATAATTGAATGTGTCACATCAATTATTTCATCCAAAGGACAAGGTAAAATTTGTCAGGAATCACCAACCACCGAATTCGTTTGTGGCCATGATAGTCATCCACGGCACGAGTGGCCATCATATTTCCAAGTACATGAAAGCCCCTCCTCCTCATGCATGCTACCTTGAAGTTACAGGCTACCATGTTTGGTTTCTGTAAAACTTTACGAGGGGGGAGATTTTTAGGTAGACTAGATCCACGGCTCATTTGTGAATCTTGTTTTAAAGAGTGTCAAGTAAATAAAGTAATGCATGTTAATATAATAAAATGATGTAAAATGATGTTAAGTAAGGGTTTCAACGGATCGAGTTTGGGCCGCAATTGAATGTTCCGAACTCGAACCCGTTTGAGTATTATTTTTCCGAACCCAGGCTCGGACCCGGGACCGAATGAGTCTTGCATTTGGTTCCTCGGGTCTAGGTCCGAGTCCGAGATTTGAAAAATATAATATTTTAATATTTTAAAATTATTATATATTAGATATTGAGTATTAGAAATATAGAATATGTACGTATATATATTATAATTGTTATTTATTGAGTATTAGATATTAAAAATATGAAATACATATATATAATTTATAATTATTATGTATATAAACGAGTCTAAGTCGAAATATAATATTTCGGATTTGACCTGTTTTGTATTAAAAAAAAAATGTTCCTTTCTTGGACCTGAAAAAAATCAACGAGTCCGGGTATAAACCCAAACCGTTGATAGCTCTAGATGTAAGGATACTTGTGCCATGGACTGTGTCTATTTAAGAAATTCCCGGGATACATGTATCCGTATTGAACACTACTTTTTCTTACTTTGGCGTTATTGAAAGTGAGGGCTGAATGGGAGGTGTACGTATTCAACTCCAATTCTTTCTTACTTTGATGTAATTGCCATCACTTTCATTTTAGTGGACCCTTAAAGTCACAAAAGTGTTGGCAAAAGTTTAGATCAAAATCACATGGAAGTTTCAGCTACGTATTCAATTTTTTATAGGGACAAAATATACTATGTTATGATTCGATTTCTGCTAGTATCTTTTTTCTTTTTCCTTTTGTTTCTGTTCTTGAAAGCATATCATATGATCGAAGGACAACATCTAATAATTCAAATGGAATAATTGCTAGCATTTCACTATTTTAGAAGCCTACCTGGCCCATTAAATTTATATTAGGGGTATGGCAAAATAATTTTTGGCACTTTGGAATGTCTACGTATGAATGACGGTTTTTTGGTAAGTATATTTGTGAGAATGAAAGAGAGTGACGAAAGTATTTGAAAAAAAAAAGTTTTGGTAAAAATCAACAGATGCCAAATCTATTTGTACTTTTCATAAAATTGTCAAGCCACCCTGTTCTTTTTTTTTTTTTTTTTTTTTTCTGGAATGTTCAACAACCACAATTTCTTAAGAGTAAGGCTAGAAGTCTCAGGAATAGAATAAACTCCATTTGATTCTAACGACCAGATTGGTGTATCTTCCTAATGAGCAGCCGTGTTCTTTAAAAAACCAAAAGTTTCAATCAACTCTTTTCAATTCCTTTAGAATTTTTTTTTTCTAGTAGTTGGGAAAAGAAATATTTTTATGCTCTTTTCCCATTTTTTTAATCTCATTACTGACCCAGCTCATCTATACAAAACAAAAAGAAGGTAAGAGCTAGAGAAATAAAATCAACACAAAAAAAAAAAAAATCCATATCCATCTCCCGCCTCCATTATAGGGCAGAGGTTTTTTTTTTTCTATTTTAATTTTTAAAAAGTGTTTTGGTGTGGTAACACTAATATTCTCCGTCACAGCTGTTAAAAATCATCACTATTAAATGAAAACTGAAAAAATAGAATACTGCAATAACAGCAATTAGAGTAGGAATCCTAATATATGGTTTGGAAAAAGGTAAATTTTACTACTCAATTAGTCCTTGATCTCGCATTCTTAGAAGAGCTAAAATTTTCTTTCTCGCATCTTTTTTTTTTTTTTTTCTCACTCTCGTCATAAATGAGCATTTTATCACGTATTCATTCATCCTTGCAGAAAATCGTAATTTTCAATTCTAGATGATTTTAATAGATTAGCAACTTTAGGGTGTATTGGCAACTTTTGTTTTTCATACTGAACTTGTTCAAAAAATAATCATTGAGTTTGAAACTCAAACTTCAAAATTAACCGTGTCTATTGATTAAATTAGTTTGCCACAACTAGTTTAAGGTACCTTAATTTTTTGGATTACATCTATAATTGCATTCTTTAGATTTTCTAGATTCCAATATTGGTTATCAACAGCTGTGACGTTTATCTTTTTGTTGCTTAGATTACGTTGAAATCTTTATACTGATTCGGATAAATTTTATTAATTTATTGTCTAAATTAACTTATCCCTTTAGCAGCCACGGCAAAGTTTGTTCTCTTTATCATCTTTCAAACTCTACTTCATAAGCTCGAGGATGACGATCGTTCACTCACACAATCTCCCTAATTCTCCAAACAAGTTGCTTTTTGCTCACTTCACCATTCAATAGTTCTTTGTGTTCAAATTTGTCTAATTTAAAATTATATTGTATCAATATGAAATAATTTATTGTCTTGCACCAATCTTACGAAAAATAGAAGAAAAGCTAAAATAACTTATTTTTCATACTTTTCACTTTTTGCAAATTATATTGCTATCCTAAGGACCAAAAATAAAGAAAAAAAAAATTAGGCAATCTTGGTTTTGCAGAAAAACTTTAATTTAGCAAAATATTTTGTGGTGAAGTGCAAGTAATCAACTAAGGATTAGTCAGCAAATAAGCCAATTTGATCGAGAAGAAGGAAGAAAAGTAATCTTTTCAATGAGCCTAACTTTCTGGAATTATATACAATGGTTTTGGAATCATGTGGAAAGTTTTGGACACTTATCTTTCACTTTTGAACCTTTTCCACCCTTTCCCCGTTTTATCGATTGAAAGAATAAATAAGCTTTCTCGTGAAACACATTATTGTGGGATCGTCCATTCCAAAACGCTATGGTTTAATCATCTAATTCGACTCAATTATGAATTCATTCGTTAGCCAAGGAATTTAATCACGGGGTGCTTAGTAAACATAATGATGACAGTTTAAATTCCAATCATCAAAATATTATGAAAATTTTATTTTAAATCCTTTTAATGTGGGTCTCAATTATTACACATATAAATTTTTTTCCCATTTTGTAATTGGCTTTTTTATTCTTTAATTATATAGCTTGAGATGTCGTTAGCCAAAATTTCAACAATGGACGGCTAATTTCTAGATTTATTGTTAAAATCAAAATTTATCCCAAAAATGTGTAGGGTTGGGAGGGTTTTCTAGATAAAGGGTTGCCGCCAACAACATTGGCGGCAACCCAGGCATTTTTCTTTTTTCTTTTTAATTTTACAGTGTTGCCGCCACCACTGTTGGAGGCAACACAAAAAATTTTCCTGATATTTGCACTCCAATCCTTGGAGGACTGGAGTGCAATTCGACTAATTTGGAAAATAAAAAATAAAAAAAAGGAAATAGGTTGATGGAAATTTAAAAAAGAATGAATAGTATTGCCGCCAATGATGTTGGCGGCAATACTATTCATAAAATTGCAATCCAAGTCGTTAGGGACTTGGAGTGCAAATAAAAAATTAAATTAAAAAGAATGTAATTTTTAAAAAATAAATTTGGGTAAAATAGTTTTAGCTTCTTGCGATTTTGTTTTTTTTATTTTAGTTAAAATGTAAAATTAAAAACATAAAAAATAAAATATTTTTCAACAAAATTGTTTAATTTTTATAAATTACAATTTTAAAAAATATAGGCCAAAATTAAAAAATAATTTTTTAAATTTTGAATAGTCACATCCGACTTGGTTAGCATCGACACATTTTTTAATTTAGGGTTTAGGGTTTAGCTTACAATTTACAATTTACAATTTATAGTTTAGAATTTAGGGTCTAGGATATACGGTCAAGCTTTTAGGGTTTAGGATTTAGGATTAAGCTTTTCAGATTTTAAGATTTTTTAGATTAGGTATGTTAGAGAAATAAGTTTAGGGTTTTAGGTTTAATTTATTTGAAACAAAATTATGTAATTTAGGGTTTAGGTTAAACTTTCAAGGTTTAGGTTTTTTAAATTAGGTGTTTTGGGGATATAAGGGTTTAGGGTTTATCAAATAAAATTATGGTTTAATTCATTTGAAACAAAATTATGTAATTTAGGATTTTGGTTACAATTTAGGGTTAAGGATTTAGGGTTTAGAATTAAACTTTATACCAAATTGCACTCTAGTCCTTGGAAGATTGGAGTGTAATTAATGACCATTTGTGTTGCCGCCATTTACTTAATATATTTTATTTAATTTTGTTTTTCTCTTAAAAATTAGCCAATTGCACTCCAGTCCTCCAAGGATTGGAGTGCAATTTATGAAAATTTTTGTTAACACTATTTACTTTTTTATTTTTTTTTAATTTTTCCATTTTCTTAGAAATTAGCCAAATTGCACTCCAGTCCTTGGAGGACTGGAGTGCAAATATGATGAAATTTTTTTGTGTTGCCGCCAACATTGTTGGCGGCGACACTGTACATGTAAAAAAAAAAAGAAAAATGTTTGGGTTGCCGCGAATGGTGTTGGCGGCAACCCTTAAGCCTTATTCACACTACACATTTTTTGGATAAATTTATATTTTAACTATATTCTTAGAAATTAGCCACAATGGACCAGGCTGTTGTATTGGGCAAGCTAAAAGAAACAATGCCCTGTCTGGATGGTTGTTTTTTTATGTATTTTTTAAAAAATATTACTATAGTAGTTTTAAAGATTTTTCTTGTTATATGTATTTTAAGACAAAAAATTAGTTAAAAAATATGTATAAAAATTTTAAAAAATATATTTTTGAAAAACAAAAACCAAACAAGCGGAGCCAACATTTGTAGTTTTGCAAATCCGCATAAAAATGTTGTCGCCAAAGTCCAGTATGACATGAGTTTGTATTTCAACATAAGCTGAATATCAGGTGGCCCAAATACAGATCCAACCAAAAAAGTGAAGCCAGTTAAATTTTGCTAAATTACATAAATTGTCCCTCATATTTAGACTCCCATATGATTTGAATCCACTAAATTTAAGTTTTAACAATAAAACCCATGTTCAAAGCCTCTTGACTAATCATTTTAGCAGTGAGGACAAATTCAAAAAGGCTTGACTAAGCAAAATTTTTCCGATAAGATGTATTAGATTAAAAATTTTCAAGTTTTTATAGGGTGAACCAGGTGGGGGAAACTTAACTTATTGGTCACAAAATTGACTTGTCTAGAACATTTATATTTGTCCTTTTCCTCCCAGCACGAAATGAAGAAAAATAAAAATAGAGAAATGAGATAACAAGGCTTAGACCTTGATCCATTCAACTTTTTGAAGAAAAATGAAAGCAAACCTCCATGGTATAGTGTATTTCAAAGTTTTAATTTTCTAATTTAACATTTAGTTAATGTTTTGGGTCATTTGTACGTATAATGAACTAATATACATATTTTCCCAACTCATAGAGTACTTCGTCCAAAAATATAATTCTAGGGACCTTAATATGTAATCCCTTAAATCTTTTTCATACGAACTACTTTCTGGGACCAAATGGTTCCTTAAAAAATCAAACAACTAATAAAATAACCTACCATATGGTTCTCTTAGTTAATTTGGCCCATCAGTGCAAAAAGTGTAAAGTTAAGCCTAAGTTGAAGAAAAGTCTTGAAATGTTTCGTTTGTTTGGTTCTATTTTTTAAAAATATATTTTTTAAAAATTTCATACGTATTTTTTAACTAACTTTTTATTTCAGAAATACATCTATCGAGAATAATATTCAAAAGTACTATAGTAATATTTTTTAAAAAAATACCTCAAAAAATAACCATTCAACCATCAGATGGAGTCGCTGGCAACCTATTTTTCAAACAGGCAAGAGGAACAAATCCCAATTTCCACTGCAGTATAGAAGTATTAAAGCAATTTTCTAGTTGAAGTGTTTCATTCCTTTGAAACATCCGCTGCGTTTGGATGGGTGTTTTTTAAGAAATTTTACTGTAGATATTTTTTAAGAACAATTAGCGTTTGGATAATATTGTTTTTAAGAAACAATTAGGGAATTTTTGTCCAAAACCCAAATTTGTAAACACACACACATATACACACGCACACACGCACACACATATACATACACACATACACACACATATAACATGTATTTATATTATATATATAATATAATATATACGTAGATACATACCTATATGTATATATTATATAAGTAAATATATATATAATATATTATATATAATATATATTACATGTACATACATATGTATGTACTTGCATGCATGCATACATACATACATATATATAATAAAAAATATATAAATATATATAATATACAATATATATTTATATATAATATATTTATGCATATTATACGTCCATACATACGTATGTACATGATGCATACATATATACAAACATACGTATATATAATATATATAAATATATGTATGTATATATATTATATATTATATATATTATAATACATATAATATATATAATATATAATATTCAATATATATGTAATATATATAGAAAATAAATATTTTATACGTACATAAATGCGTATATACGTACATAAATGCGTATGTACATGCATGCATACATACGTACATACATATATATATAAATATATATAATATAATCTATATATTTATATATAATATATTTATATATATTATATGTACATACATATGTACGTACATGCATGCATACATACATACGTACATATATATAATATACTATATATACATAGATGTATGTATAGATATTATCTATATATCTACATATATTATATGTTAATATATTAGAATACATAAAATATATATAATGTATATTATATATAATATATATAGATAATAAATATATTATACGTACATAATGCAGATGTACATTCATGTATACATACGTACATACATATTTATATATAAATATAGATAATATATAATATATATTTATATATAACATAGTTATATATATTGTATGTACATATATACGTATGTACATGCATGTACATACATACATACATACATACATACATACATATAATATAATATATATCAATATATGTATGTGTATATGTTACTGAAGACCTTGTGGTCCTAAATCATCTTAGTTTTGATGATTAACAAACTAATGATAATGTTTACTAATGTTTCATCAAGTTATTTTTGTAGTAAAATCAATTAGGATTCAAAAGAAGATGAAAACTACAAAAAAGTACTCATTCGGACGACCAATTGGACGTCCGGATGAACAGTACCAGATGAACAGTACCATAAACAGTGCCGGATGAACAGTATCATGAACAGTGACCGCGTCCGGATGAACAGTACCGCGTCCGGGCCCTCGTCTGAATGAACAGTAACTTTTGGACAGAATGTATACGAACAACCATCCAGACGTTCGGATGAATAGTAGCGGATGTCCGGACCTCAAAGTTACTGTCTAACGGCTAGTTTCTTCAGATTTATCAATTTGACCGTTAGAGCCATTTTCAACCCTTTTTCTCACCCCCATAAATACCATTATGTATAGAATTAAAGAAGAACCTTTATGTACATTTATTACAAGCTTTCAAGAGTGATTTTAGTGTAAAATGCTCTCTCCCTTTGTGTTATTGTAATAGTTTGTAAGGTAGTTGGTTGGGGATAAATTGTGTTTTTCAAAGGGAGGGTGGTAGCATTCAAGTGTAGCTTTGTGAGGGTTAATTGAGTGAATTGTAAAACTCTTTGGCTCAACTAGAGGTGCTAGGGTGAGCAAAGAGTGATCCCTACATTGTACATGTTGATTTGCTTCTCCAACTTGTGAAGAAGCACAATAGTGGATTCAAACTCCAAATTGAGGAACTTGGAAGTGGACGTAAGTGTCGAACTTGGCACCGAACCACTATAAATCGGTTTTGTCTCTTTCTCTCTTTTACTTTATTTATTGTCTATTTGTGAACTTGTTTTGCTATAACTTTATCATTATTATTACAAGTTTATTTTTATTATTATATTGGTTGCATAATTATTTGGGGCCAATAGTTACCTATATATATTATATTATAATACATATAATATATATAATATGTATTATATATAACATATATTGGTAATAAATATATTATATGTACATACATGCATGCATACATACGTACATACATATATTTATATATAAATATATAATATATAACACATATTTATATATAATATATTTGTATATATTATACGTACATACATACGTATGTACATGCATGCGTGTACATACGTATCTATGTACGTATAATGTGTGTGTGTGTGTGTGTAAAAGTGACTGTATGTTCTTGATGTTTTTAGTGTGTAGGATTTTAGTGTGTGTAAAAATGTGTATGTGTATCCAAAACCAAAAAATATGTCAAAAACACTCTTTCAGTATTTTTTGTGCCAAAGAAACACATTTCCTAAAAACAGTACATCCAAACAAAGCCATCAATTCCCCAAGAAAGAAGGAAAGGATAAAACAAAAAATTGAAATCATTGGCTAAGAGTTATTCATTATAATCACTGGTCCTGTTTTATGTGAATTCAATACACACTTTGAATGAATTCAGACCCACTCTCGTGTAAAGACAATTTGGCATAGTAATTTTTAATCTCACAGAAATATAGGAACATCTCGTGGACGTTAACACTATTGCATGGAGAAAATAACGAATTTCTTATGGTCCGAAGGCAGACCAGAAAAACAATCATTTTAAACCAAAATCTTATTTGAAGGCCGTCAACACCTAACCTTTTCTTTAATCTATATATTATGGTAACATGTAACGGGATTATGCCTATGGTCAAAAAACAAGGAAAATTTCTCTAGGTGTAAAATATAGATTCTTTGTATTTTAGTGGACAAAGTCTTTGTCAACCCTAGAGGGCAAAGTGTAATTAACTCTTACATTTCACAAGATTATGCCTATGGTAAAGAAACACAAACGAAAATTTCTCTCGGCGTAAAATGTAGATTCTTTGTATTCAAGGGGACAAAGCATTTGTCAGCCCCAGTTTCTGAGGGCAAAGTGTAACCAACACTAAATTCAATAAGTCAAGGTACACAGACTCTGTTTTTCTAATACTACAATATTTTGATATCTGTCCCGTATGGAATGCTTGGCTTTCATTTGTTTGAATGGGGTTGAACAACATACTCTTAATGAACTGGTGATCAATTAAAATGTTGGCATCGAAAATACTTTTGATGATGTCTACCTATATGAGTGGAATGAGGCTACTTTTAGAAGTTTAAGGGTTTTAACTCTTATCACATTCGCGAAAATGATAAAAACACATTGCCAAAATGATGTCAGTAAAAACTAAGCTGCAAAATAGTTTGTGAAGTCTATACACAACTATTCAACAAGGTTTGTTGGTTCAAGGTTTAATCTACCATGCTTATCTAATCATTGAAAAATACTTTACTAAATAATAGCTTAAATTGCAAAATACCTTTACTGTCTATTAATTTTTAAATTAGTTAGTGCAAACTATTTTGAAAAGGAAGGGGGATTGTTGAACAATTTTCGAGTATTTTCTATATTGCATTAATAGATTGTTAAGACATGTGATTAAGATGAATGTATAATTCTTTAAGCTAATTATACTATCATTAATAGTACCATACTATTACCAATTGGCATTACAAGATATATCAATTTTAAAGGCAAGTTTTGTTGTTACAAAAAATTCAAAACATGTCACTAAAAGGTTATCGCAAAATCTATAAGTGACAACTTAATTGTCAGTAAATCAAAATTGTTTAGTTACAACTTCTTGTTGTCACTGTTGTTGAAAATTTTTAGCTTCAAGAAATATCATAGCTAATTGGATGTCAATGTTGTTGCTCAAGGCGCTTGTCATCACTACTTGATATTGCTTTACCGACAAAAAATTTCACTAAATGGGCAATCATTTTGACAAGAACTGTTGTTAACTATAATGTTGCAATTTGTAACAACTTTAGTGCAACCAATCTTTTTGCTTCCGATCAAGATATAGTTTGTTTATGACAATTTTCTTTCACAAAATCTAATCCTCCAGTACCGTCTATGAGTAATTTTAAAGGATTTGCACTTCAGATTCGTGCATTAAGATACCAATTTTTGTTGAATAGATAAATCAGTACATCGAGTATACAAGCTCAATTCATAAATAAAAATAAAATAAGATTTATTAAACCGTTACAACAAATATGTTTCTGAAGAATCTACGAAACATAGAAATACTTGTAACCCAAGCAAATTGTTTTCAATTTGAATCACAAAGATAAACTTGAAAATTCACAACTAAATTTGCTCCTAGTTGTTCAATCTACTTAATGATGAAAGAGTACGTCTTTATTGTAAAGTTCTTATTTCTTTATATCCTTTATTTAATCAAATGTACCGATAGATCAACAAAATAATCTATAAGATATTCGTTAGACTAGTTAATTTAAGATCTATAAAAACACAAAAAAAGAAAAAAGAAAAAAGAAAAAAAACGTACACTTGCAAAAACAAAATGCATCCTTTCTTGTCTGAGAAAAAAACTTAAGAAAAAAACTTAGTTGATCATGTAAAGGACAATGCTAAACTTTTGCTTATGTATACAAAATTATAACTTATGTAAATTACATTTTCTGTAAAAATATCTACGATGGGAAAAATCATAATTATTCTTCTCAAATTGATATACAAGACTATAGTAAACATTAAGTCAGGTAATAATATATAATTAAGCATGATATTGCCACCATTTAACACCTAAAATCACATAAAAATAATTTACTAACCATCATCGTTATGAATCCATAGCATGTCTATGTTATTATTACATTCATGCTAATAAGATAAAGTGTTTACCACAACATGAAATTCGAGTCTTCTGGTTTTGTTTACTGTCCATTTTTTTCAATGACTTGTTTTAAAGACCATTTGTTTTCTTTTGTTTTTCCCTCATTTTTTGTTTCTTTTATCTGAGCTTTGAACTTATCTTCCAATTCAGAAGCTTGTTTGCTCAGTATACTCTACCCTTTTCTTTGTATTTTTTTTCAACCAATTGGTTGAAAAATTTGGCTTTGAACTTGCTTCACGACCATTTATATATCTTGACTTTTTTCCAAGAATATTTGCAAAAATTTTTCTTATACAATTGGGGAAAAACCTTCGTCTGCAACTTGAGATTGAAGATGTTCCATATGATTCTGTGTGTGTGTACACACATGGATACATACATACATACACGTATACAAGACACTAATTACTTCATTACCCTTAAGAAGAGAATTTTAGCATCGATTTGACTAACTTACAAATTTCATTTTTGCATTTGGACAAATCCAATCATTTCTTTTAGTACTAAAATGATTCATTCCATACAAATCTATCTATCCAAGCTCATTTCCCTCCTTTACTTTCTGTTTAGAAAAGATTTTTCAGGTAAAAAGGGCATTTATAGACAATTATGATACTCTGTCCTTAAAAGAAAGCTTGGAAACTTAGTATTTACCTTTTCATATCTGATTCATTCAAATGATTTTGTCCCCGATTTTTGGTGTTACAAATGCTCATTTTCTACATTTACACATATTTTCTAATATTATTTTTTGTCAGTTTGAAGGAACTAACTTGTACAAGGGAAAGGGAAAAGAAGTGGCCATAAGAGTCGAACTAAAAATTTTATAATCTTATAAGATCATAATATTATAATTCATGGCTCCTCCCAGTGGTTGGGATTTGAATTCTACTACTTTTCCTTCTAAGAAATTCCTCTGTAATAGTATATACTTTCTCAAAAGATAAAAAAAATCTTGTAATCAATTGACTCGTATTCTTACCAATTGAATTGCGTCTTGGGAATAAAGAAATATTTTGGGTCAATAAATTAATTTGATCATTTGGGCTGTTCTTGGTACTGTATACATCATCTGGCAACATGGGTTAGGCTTGTCCAATAAGAAGCAAAGAGAATTGGGCCAAGCCAAGATTTTATTTTTCGGGCAAGAAGGGTTAGCTATCTAACTAGGGGTTGCATTTTTTATCCAATTATGCCACTTGCAACAAAACCGGGTGATCCCAGAATCTCAAGACCCGCCCCGATCCTTTCCGAGAATTAAGGTATCTTATGGGCATTCACACTCATCATTTAATAGCAAGTCGGACATGGGTCCCTTTGGTAATCGACCCGCATGCAAAAAATGCGTATCATCTTCAAGGGGATAATAGTGTAATGGTTGATTTTTATATAGTTTTGTATTATAATTATAATATTAATCTATTATACCATATCTTTTGCATTGTTTACTATATAATTGTTAATTTTTGGTGATAGGTTTTGTATTGTACAATTAAACCATATTTCATCAAAAACAACAGCATATAATTGGTGCCACTGATAATCAGTTCTAAGGCTGCAAAAGAAATAGTAGGAATAAATAAAGAGAGCAGAAAATTAATTGCTCCACCAAAAAAAGGAAATGGAGCAAATTTATATAAACAATTGGTAATCAACACAAAAGGGCTTTTTTTTTTTTTCCTTTTTTTGTTGATAACACTCCAAGATGTTGATAATAAAGTTGTATTCTAGTGATCCAGTGAATAATATATATATATATATATATATATATATATATATATATATACGCGAATGATCATCCAAGATTTCTTGATGTTACCGCCAATATAAAAAGAAAACAAATAGTAAATTCCATGGGCTTAACAAGATTAAGTAGACACATAATTTGCTGTTATTAGTGAGGGCATTCTACTAGAGAAGATGTGTTTCAATATATCACAAACGTTCAAGAAGGCAAAGATTGTTGTAAAGAGAGAGAACAATAATCAAGAAGGTGAAGCCAAAGGGTTACTAGCAAAGGAGATTGAGAGATGGAAGAAGCAACATCGGATGATTATAACCGAAGGAAAGGAGGATGCATGATTGCTTTTTATTCCATCAATACGTCTTATGACGGTACCTGATGATCATGTTTGCCTTCACCTATAGCTTTTTATGGATTAATTCAAGTGAAGTAAGCCTTATAGTGAATCTTGATGTTTATTTCTGGTTATCTCTTCTCTTTTTCTATTTCTTTTTATTGCTCTCTCTCTCTCTCGGGGGGGTGCGGGGTGAGTGATGGAGGGGAAGGTGGGGGAGTTTTCTTTTTCATTTTCCATTTATATGTGATGCTGTTTTAATGTTGGCAACATGCCTTTATGACAAATAAACTAAACAATGATGTCTTTATACTGCATTTTCTTGTTCCTTTTGAGATTCTTTGTTGTCTAGGAATGGTGGGTTTGGCATAATAACATGAATCTGATTATCCGGAGGATTAATTCTTAGCTTTAGATTTGAGAATTATTATGGCTTTTGATGACTATATTCTTCACGTGTTAAGGATGGGACTTTGGAGATCATTCCAAGTTTATTTATATATTGGAATTTTGACGGAGAGATGGACATATGTTCAACTAAGGTATGATTACTCCGAGTAAGCTTCCAACACCAAGCAGAGAATTAAGAAATAAACTGCCAACTTCAGATCATTCATCCAGATTGGACTGAGTGATTTGTATGATTACTCCGAGTAATCTTCCAACACCAAACAGAGAATTAAGAAATAAGTAACATAACATATTCAGAATCTGTTGATTAAGCAGAAACAACCTTTCATCAATTTTATTCAGCACAAAATAGAAAGAATGTTTCCTCTCTTTTTTTTTTTTTAATCTGAAAAGAAAAAGGTGAATTAAATTAATTCAAAATCAGGCACAGCAGCAGATCCAACAGAAGCAGGAAAATTAGTGAACTGCACAAAGTCCGATAGCAATTATAGCTACTTTATATAAAAGAACATGTGAATGGCCATTTCCTTGTCTCTTCACATGGGTTACATTATTGGGAGGAAAAATTTGCATCAACAATCTGATTCCAGACAGAAGGTGTTCAATCACTGATCTAACTTCTTCACTCTGAATCTTGCGGACAATTTGAAATGCAAGAAAGTCACTTGTAATAATATTTTGCTTTTGATGAAAACTGTTGCATCATCTACCAGTAACTAATGTCTGCATCACAATAACTTTAGCTATAAATTTAAGGGGAAAAAAAGTCTATGTTTGATCCTTTTTTTCTTACTTTGATAAGGATTTTCTGATGAGCAAAATGCTCGTCGGCCCAACACTCAAAAGGAAAAAGACTTGCATTTGAATATCTGCTTTTGCCATTGGATATTCAACTCTTAATCAAACTATGTAATACAGTGCAAAACTTGTTTCTTAATAATGTTATTTTGTATGGATAATTCAGGAGCTAATGCTTAACAGATGAAATTTGGTGTGAGAAACTGCTAAACTTCGTCTTGAAGGGCCAGTGAATAAAAAATTTGAAGATCTTTTACGGGTGTTATTATTAGGCTACAAAATATACTTTGTAAGGACTTCCGAAAAGTTTTTTTTTTTTTTCTCATCTTTAATTTTGTGCTAGAAACATGCTTTAACAACCATTGCTATTATATATTAAAATCTATTTAGTTATATCAACTTTAATTTCCAATATTATTTGTTCGGTAATAGTTTGAAAGAATATAGACATCGAGATGTTGGCTTAGCCTAGAGGGATTATGTCATGCCCTGGGCTCGCAGGCCCAGCACGCGATCAGAGTCTAAATAGCCAAATTCAATTTTTGGGCCACGTCCTCACTAGCCCAAAATGGATATCCTAAGTTGGACTGGAGTACTTAAACTCAACTTATACATTGGTCTAAGTTACTTGATTTTTCTAATGTGGGACGAGGTATTACATTCACCCCTTCTTATTAGACTTTGCGTCCTCGCAAAGCCGAATCCATACATGCGTGATCCGGACTGTCCACTTAGTTGCAGAGGACATCCATACATACTTAGTTTCTCTACTTTCTTGCGTAGTCCAGCCCAATACCATAGGCCCAGTCACACCCCGTGCAGAGACCACATAAGATTCGCTTTGATACTATTTTGTCACACCTCAGGGTTGTAGGCCCAGCGAGCGACGCGAGTCTGAGCAACTAAGTCCAACTTTTGGGCTTCGTTCTCGCTAGCCCAAAATAGATATTCCAAGTTGGACTCGAATGCTTAGACTGAACTTATACATTGGTCCATGTTACTTTACTTTTCTGATGTAGGACAGGTTATCACATTCACCCCTCCTTATTAGGCTTTGCATTCTCGCAAAGCCCAATCCATATTATAATCCGAACTGTCCACTCAGTTGTATCGGATTCTAGATGTGGCTCGTACGTGCTCTAGAGGTGGCTCCCGTCTTTAGGTCAATGTAGCACTTAGCCCCACATAACACTTAGTTCTTCTACTTCCTTGTGTAGTTCGACCTAATACCATAGGCCCAATCTCACCCAGTGCAGAGACCAATCGATATTCACTTTGATATCGTTCTCTCATGCCCCGGGCCCGCAGGCCTAGCACTCGACCAAAGTCTAAGCAGCCAAATCCAACTTTTGCGCTTCGTCCTTGCTAGCCCAAAAAGGATATTCCAAGTTGGATTTGAGTTCGTAGACTCAACTTATACATTGGTCTAAGTTACTTGACTTTTTCAATGTGGGACAAGGCATTACATTATCCAATATAATAAAGATATCAATTATCTAATCAATTCCTACCATCAATGGATGACCATACTGTTTTGATTTTTGTTCTGTCATGCCCTGGCCTTACAGGCCCAATGTGCGACTAGAGTCTGAGCAGCCAAGTCCAACTTTTGGGCTTCGTCCTTACTAGTCCAAAATGGATATCCCAAGTTTTGGACTTGAGTGCTTAGACTCAACTTATACATTGGTCTAAGTTACTTGACTTTTCCAATGTGGGATAGGGTATTATATTCACCTCTCCTTATTAGGTTTTGTGTCCTCACAAAGCCCAATCCATACATGCATGATCCGGACTGTCCACTTAGTTGCGGAGGACATGCATGCATATTTAGTTCCTTTACTTCCTTGCGTAGTCTAATCCAATACTATAGGCCTAGTCTCACCCCGTATAGAGACCACACGAGGTTCACTCTGATACCATTCTGTCATGCCCCGGGACCGCAGGCCCAACCCACAACTAGAGTTTGAGCAGTCAAGTCCAACTTTTGTGGTCCATCCTTGCTAGCCCAAAATAGATATTCCAAGTTAGATTTGAGTGCTTAGACTCAACTTATGCATTGATCTAAATTACTTGACTCTTCCAATGTGGGATGGGGTGTTACATTCATCCCTCTTTACACAAAGCCCAATCCATATCATAATTGAGACTGTCCACTCGGTTGTGTCGGATTCTAGAGGTGGCTCGTACGGGCTCTAGATGTGGCTCCCGCCCTTAGGTTGACGTAGCACTTAGTTCCTCTACTTTCTTGCCTAGTCCAACCCAATACCATAGGCCCAGTCTTGCCCTGTGCAGAGACCATACGAAATTCGCTCTGATACCATTCTATCAGGCCTAGGGCCCGCAGGCCCAATGCGCGACCAGAGTCTAAGCAACCAAGTCTAACTTTTGGGCTTCATCCTCGCTAGTCCAAAATGGATATCCCAAGTTGGACTTGATTGCTTAAACTCAACTTATACATTGGTTCATGTTTTTTCATTTTTTCGATGTGGGACGGGGTATTACGTTTAGCCCTTTCTTATAAGGTTTTGCGCTCTTGCAAAGCCCAATCCGTACATGTGTGATCCGAATTGTCCACTTAGTTGGGGAGGACATGCATGCATACTTAGTTTCTCCACTTCCTTGCGTAGTCCAGCCCAATACCATAGGCCCAATTTCACCTCGTGCAGAGAGCACACAAGCTTCACTCTGATACCATTCTGTCACGTCTCGGGCCCGTAGGCCAGGCATGCGACCAGAGTCTAAGTAGCCAAGTCCAACTTTTGGACTCCGTCATCGCTAGTCCAAAATAGATATCCCAAGTTTTGGACTTGAGTGCTTAAACTCAACTTATACATTGGTTTGAGTTACTGGACTTTTCCAATGTGGGATAGGGTATTATAGATTAAATTAGAGGATACTTTTAATCATCATAAGGGCAATGGCTAGGGAAAAATGACATAATGAGACTGGATAAAGAGATATCATTAGGCATTAGGCATTGGTGCACACATAACAGCAACAACAACAATAACAACAACAACAACCAAAAGAAAAGAAAATTGTTAAATTTCCTTGTCCCCTAACTAGTCCAATAAAAATTTTCGTTATTTATCATATATAATTATATTTTGATTAACTTTTTACATTTCTTTGTGTTCTTACTTTCTTTATAAATGATTAATTTTTTTGTTCTAATTTTTTTTTTTTTTTGGGTTCTAACCATATGTAGCATTGTACTATTGGTGTGATTTTCATACTTTTTTTCCTTCGTGCCTAGAAAAAGCACTCCAACCGATTCAATTAGTTATTTTTTGCGTCAATTATTTATAGTAATAAAAATTAATGGCATATACATGCTTTTACTTCTAAGATTAAATGGAACTACAAGATTTTGAACTATTTTTTCAAGTAAACATAAGTAGAAAAACTATAATCAAACAATATTACTTTGTGATTTCAGTTTGCTCCATCTTGGCATTTTCTGAGAACATGGAACGAAAGGAGATGAATAGGCAAACAATTTTTTATCAAATTCATTAACAACTATCACAGTTTGTAGCTTGTAACATCTAAAATGTGGACTGTTTGATATTATATCATTTAGTAAACAATTAGTTTATTCCAGTTGAAAACCATACGGAAAAATACTGTACATTAAAATCGTAAACAATTTTATTCAGAATATATAATCATCTTTTAATATTCTTGGCAAATATCATGATGGAATTAAATTCCAAAAGCAATAATTTTTTCGGCTAAGTTTGTTCTAATTTATTAGTTGAGAATATGAATAGAAATTATATATGTTATAAAGAGAAGTATAAAAAATAAGTCATACCATCTTGTATATAACTTATATGCAAATTTTGGCTCCACGTTATTATTAAGTTATTGGAACCTAGGCTTGAATTTGCATTTCCAAGTCTCTATGATTTGTGGATAGCCTGGTTAGTTTTTTCTCCTTCTGGAATGTTTTCCAAACTGATGGTTCTCCTTGGTCTTATCCACTTCATAGATCCTGCAGAATCCACTTTGAACAATATAGATAAGCTTTCTATTGTGAATGTAATCATTGATATGTCTAAATGTTCAATGGCTGAAAACTCACTAATTTTTTACCTTAATGCAAGAACAAATTAAGTAACAAATAAAAAGTAAGTCGGACTTCTCAAGTTCTATTTTGTACCGAATTATTTTATTAGAAGAAGATGAAGTAACACTTTATTTTCTTACCTAGTTAAATATATTCCTAATCAATTTGTAACATATTTCGTTGTTGCGGTTCCAATTGTGTTGCAATCGCAGTTGTTCCACATTTGTTATGACATATCGATCGTAGATCTAGTACACATATTATAACACATAAAATTTTTCAAAAAGTTTAAAAAATATTAAAAATAGTAAATAAAATAACAAGCACAATTATCAAATTAAAATTACCCACATAATCATATATGGTTACTAATTATATAAGTAAAGTAATGCTACTATAGCCATAGACTTATAGCATTAGCAATAAATGATTTTTAGCATCAAGTGTGCCTTCTAATCCTATTTTATATGACATCAAAATTTAAATATAAAAATAAAACCATCATATCATATATATTAATACAATAATAATCCCAATATGCAAAGGAAGTAGTAGTGTTTACTATAATACAACAAAAAGGAATAGATACCTATCAAATAATATTATCATATACAATGATATAAAGAGCAAGCATTTTCACCATACCTTTAATAAGCATTCTCAATAAGCATTTTCAACATATATTAATCAATTACACTACTCAAATGATTGATCTCAATTTCCTAAAATAAAAATATAACAATAATAAATATTATTTAAATATTAAAAAACATAACGGTACATATCACCAACTTTTCGGTCGATTTTTAGTGACCATGTCATATTGCTCCATATCATGTAATATCACCAAATTCTCGGCGATATGTAGTCGAATAAGTTTCAATAGTGATGCAGGTAACATTATCGTATCGTTAGGTCTCGTTCCGATTATAACTTGGTCGAGCCGTTATGGAGCCATCATAGACTCACGGATATGGCAAACCATGATCTGTGAGGCTTCATATATCTCTGTTGGTTTATTCATGAAATTTCATCATCTTTTATCACAAAAAAAAGGAAAAAAAAAAAAGCAAAAAACTGTTTTGTACCTAATTAGTGTAATGGTAGTGACCAAACACATAGGCCATAGCAAAAACCTTTTGATCACTGGAATCTTTGCACACCCAATGTAAGTGACAATTCATCATGCTCAACCATAAATGGCTGAGAGTGTCACTTATGGATACAGCTCTTCAGCTAATGAGTAGAGACTATGACATGGCAAAATGAATTGATAGAGAACGTAGATGTAGGCAAACAATCTGAGTCCCACCAAAAGGATATTGGATTTAGCCGTTAATTAAGTTGAAGTTCAGTTCTGTAGCAGAATAGTGACTGTTGGAAGCTTTGTAAAGTCTCACTGGGGTACTTCGCGGAGTATGCCCGTCTGAACTGGGAGACAAATCGACTCACATTTTTTCTGGTAAACATGAGGTTGTTTTCTTCAAGAACTGTCATTTCAGGGTGTTTAAAGTAAGCACTCCCACAAAAAGAGACAACCCCATTTTGCAATGCAGAGAATCCACACAATTCTTGGAGTAACAATGGGTAGTGCATTGCTGGTCCGAAGTATGGGGCACAGAGGTTAGTGGTGGTTGCGCATGATTTTATAAATTTTAAAAAGAAAGAGATAAAGAAAGAGTTAAAGAGAGAGTTATAAGTTCGTACTGACATGTTTCCCCATGCCGCTTTTGTCACTTTGGATAACTTTTTATTATCAATTTGAATTTTGTCATGTTTTTTACCGGTGGTATTTTCTTATGCAGCTTTTTCTTGGGTTTTCTGGAAATTTTTTTTATATAAACATTTTATTTGATAATAGATTTTCTTTTTCAAATTTTGTTATTTTTATTTTTCAGGTTTGGATAGCCGATATGCTTAAATTTTTGATCAATTTTTATCGAATTGCATTGCCAAATAAACCATTTCTCTTTTTGTTTTTACCATATTCACATAAATTAGTAAGATTTTTTTTTCTTTTCAATCTTGTAAAGTCACCACTTAGTTTCCCGCCTTATAGGTACAGTGGTGTTTTTTTTTTTTTTTTTCCTTTTATAAGACAGCATATATAATGCAATAGATTGATATATAGTTTTAGGGCAAAGTGTCTGTTTTTTAACTTCAGTGGCGCAAAGAGGACTCTGAAAATTTGGTCTGAAAAGGATGTCCTTTTTCCAGCAATAGCTGTTTTTATTTATATTTCAAATACAAAGCCATGACCTGTTGCTTAAGTGGAATATAACACACAAGAAGAAAGTGCATAAAAAAGTTAGAACAGTCTCTAGTTAATTATTTACCGTACCCAATCATGCAGCATCTATAAAGTCATGAACTTCTAGGAATATGCTACCAGTTCACAGTCATTTGTTTCAGCTTATTCAGCTTTTTAGTGCACTGTTGAAGCCTTGTACTATGGTGGTGACTGGGCTTATGGAGGGTGGGAAAGACCCCTTCGATCTCTCCCAAACAGTACAAACAACTATGATGATACCAGCTGCAGAGAACGAGAGGGAGAACTTTCAGTTCTCCAAAGCACATGAAAAAACAGATGTTGAAACAGTGGCAAGAACTGCAAAGGGTCTCTCCGAGTCCTCCCAAACACTTCAAACGACTACAGAATCATCTGCCCAAGAAACCTCAATAAAGGTAGCTGATGATAAGCACCCTGAGAGGGTTCTGTGGGTGCTTAATGCACCAGAACCGCCAGGTCTATGGTGCAGACTACAGAATGCAATGACTGAAATTTTCTTTCCTCTGGAAAGCAAGTTTCAGTATCTCAAGAAACGCCGCACGTTCAAAATTTTGGAAAGTATATTTCCTATACTTTCTTGGGGTAAGAAGTACAATAAAAAAATGTTCAGGAATGATTTGTTGGCTGGTTTAACTCTTGCAAGCCTCTGCATTCCCCAGGTAAGTGGATGTTATGCAATGCTTTCTATGGTTTTCTGCATCATATAACAGCATAGATTTTGTCACGACTTTCTCTTATTTATGTCTTTATACTTCACATAGAGCATCGGCTATGCAACTCTAGCAAAGCTTGATCCTCGTTATGGTCTTTGTAAGTGTACTGTTCTTATTCATTATACTAATGTCCTGGAATTGAAAATAAGTACGTGACACTAAACGAAAAGAAATGCATGTCTATCACGCAGACACTAGTGTTGTTCCACCGCTTCTATACGCTATATTGGGTACATCAAGAGAGATAGCAATTGGACCTGTTGCTGTGGTTTCACTGCTTTTGTCCTCCATGATTCAAAAGTTAGAGGATCCGGTGAAAAATCCTGTTTCATATACGGGACTGGTTATCACGGTAACCTTTTTTGCTGGTATCTTTCAAGCTGCCTTTGGAGTATTCAGGTAAATCAAATTTACGGATTTTGGAGATGTCTGTCAAAACCAGTATTCTTACAGTTGGAAGTATTGACGTTATAGGCTGGGATTTCTGGTTGATTTTCTGTCCCATGCTGCTATAGTTGGGTTCATGGCTGGTGCAGCTATCATGATTGGTCTTCAGCAACTGAAAGGACTGCTTGGAATTACTAATTTTACAAACAAAACAGATATTATCTCTGTTATAAGAGCTGTTTGGAGATCAGTACATAATGCTGTAAAATTTTGCTCCTGTTCTTTATAAGTCTACTCAATAATAATTACCTCTTATGTGAGCAATCTAGTTAACTTGATTGTATTTTCTGGCAGTGGAATCCTTTCACCTTCGTTCTTGGTTGTTCATTTCTGAGCTTCATCCTGTTTACCAGATTTCTGGCAAGTAACATAGTACAAATTACAAAAACATCAGTCTTTTACTATTTATTTTCTTATTTTTATATTTCGCATATTGACCATCAAGTGCTGAATAGGCTAGTTCAATTTCTCAAACCTGTCATACTTCTAGGTCCGAAGGAAGAAGAAGCTTTTCTGGCTATCTACCATTGCACCTCTTATATCCGTCATTTTATCGACACTCTTTGTTTTCCTGACAAGAGCTGATAAACATGGAGTGAAGATAGTGAAGCACATCAAATCTGGGTTGAACCCCATCTCTGTTCACCAGTTGCAGTTTACTGGTGAACATACTGCTGAAGCAGCTAAAATTGGACTCATTGTTGCAGTTGTTGCACTTACGGTACATATCTGGATCGTGAACTAAATATTGGGTCAATTACTCCATTGGTCTCTAAATTATTTCAAGAATGTCAATTTAGTCCATAAACTTTTAATTGTGTCTATTTAGTCCTTTAACTTTTATATTTGTGTTTAATTATTTCTCAATACCAATTAATGACAAAATACCCTTCTACTTATATCATATATAGTTTTTGGTTTTTATCTTCTTTTTCATATATATATATATATATATATATATATATATATATATATATATTATTTATCCTTTCTCCTCCTTTCCTATCATTATCCACATCATCAGAAACCCAATTGCATATTATCTTCTTTTTTTTTTTTTTTGCATGTTTACGTAGATTGGTTTACATGATAAGTTTATAATGTTTTTTTATTCTCTCGAGATCTCTAAGAACAAATAAAAGAAAAAAAGTTAAGAAAACTTAAGAAAAATATTAAAAAAGAAAAAGATATACAATCAAGTAAAATAAATTAAAATTTTAAACTTTATGTTTTTCTTTTTTAATCTTTTTTTATAAGTTTTCTTTCATTTTATTTCTTTTAGTAGTCTTCTTCATCTAAATCTCAAGAAGTATGAAAAATACTCTAAACTTTTCATGTAAATCAATCAATCTAAACTTGCAAATAAAGAAGATAATGTTTGGTTGGGTTTCTTAAGGACATGAATAAAGATAGGAGAAGAGTAGAAGGAATAAATAAAAAATGTAAGAAAAATGATTAAAAGTAAAGCATAGAAAAAACAAAGATAGAATATGATATAAATAGAAGGGTAATTTTATCATTAATTGGTATTGGGGACCAATTAAACACTAATATTAAAGTTGAGGGATCAAATAAATGCAATTAAAAGGTTAGGGACTAAATTGACACTTATGAAATAGTTTGGGACTATTGGAGTAATTAACCCAATAATATTTCAGTTTGTAAGATAATATAATGATATATGGTACAAATTTTATATCATGTTGAAATTTCAGGAAGCCATTGCTGTTGGCCGATCTTTTGCATCTGTAAGAGGGTACCATCTCGATGGAAACAAAGAAATGGTAGCAATGGGAGTCATGAACATTGCAGGATCGCTAACTTCATGTTATGTTGCAACAGGTGAACCATTGTTCAAATATATTGATCTACAGATAGATTGATCTACAGATGCACCTTCTGTACAAATTTACCTTGCCTTAATTTTCAGTCGTTTGGTTTTCTAGCATGCATTACAATCATTTTTCATCAACTCAGTATGTAAGTGCCTCATTTTCCTGTCATATTTATTTTGTTCATCATTTGTCTTCGGCTTTTATTGAAGCAGCAACAATACGAGAAACCTCTTTCTATCATCCAAGAACTCAAGTCTACTGATACCTAGCACGTGCTTTTAAAAGTTACAAAATCAAATTACCACAGTTGCATTATCATGTTAAAAATTAAAAATTATGCAAATGTTTTCTAACAGTACTGTATCTGATTTGACTAATATTATCCTTGAAATTACCGTCTCCTGCAAGCAATGAACATTAGTTTCATCCTAGTTTGAATTCATTTAGACAATCTTCTTAATAGGAAATTTCCTCTCCATGCAGGTTCATTCTCACGCACTGCAGTTAATTTCAGTGCTGGCTGCGAGACTGGTGTGTCAAACGTTGTAATGGCTGTGACTGTGATCATATCACTAGAATTGCTCACAAGGCTCTTATACTACACTCCGATTGCAATCCTTGCTTCAATTATTTTATCAGCTTTGCCTGGACTAATTGACCTTAATGAGGCTTACAATATATGGAAACTTGATAAGTTAGATTTCCTAGTTTGCATCGGAGCATTTCTTGGAGTTCTGTTTGCATCTGTGGAAATTGGCCTGCTAGTTGCGGTAACTTTTTGAAATGCTTGTTGACTCGAGAGTTTGGTTTACTTTATTCGAATATACTTCATGTTACACATTCTAACAATTACCCTCTTACTTTTGGGGTGTGGGACTTCAACTGAAAATTCAATACTCTAGAAGTCAACAAAAAGAATTTAACAAATGTTTCTTGTTCTGTTTCTCAGACAGAAATGAATTGAATTTACCTTCTATTCAATTGCACTTTGTATATATTTTCTATAAAATTATTGAAAATTGCATGTATAATTTTCTATCCATTGACTTCTTAGCTTCTCCTCAATGTGGTCCTAGTAATGACAAGTGTTAGGGAGTGAAAACCTGAGAAAGTTCACCAATGAGGCCCAATATATGAGTCAAATCTTAACTTTAATTTAAAAGTTTAAGTTAATAGGTTTTGGATTAATACCTATATATTAGATATTCTTTCTTTCTTTCTCAAATCAATGTAAGACAACTAACCTACTCATGAATTTAACAATTTTCTCTCTTCATGGGTAGGTCCACACATTGAATTCAGACACCCCCTCAAACCGATGTCACTACTCAACACAAGCCTACTCTTTATCATCTGATTTAATATCACCAAACCCCTAGCCTAACTCTAGGCTTCCTGGTCCCAACACTCAAAGAAGAAAATAATACATCAGTCCATAATCTAAGAAACTACTTGCCCAAGTATCCCAAAAGCCTAAGACATTAATCATGGGTTTTGATACATTTTGCCAGGGAGTGAAAACCCGAAAAAGTCCACCAATGAGACTCAATATACAAGTTGAAACTCAACCCTAATAAAAATCTTAAACTAATTAATAGGCCTTGGATCTATGCCTATATATTAAATGCTATTTCTTTCTTTCTCAAACCAATTTAGGACAACTAACAACCCATGAATTTAACAACAGAAACTTGAGTAGCATTAGTATAAGATATCATACTAATAACGGACGACTGTGAAGTAAAGGAACAATCTACATAAGCAGACAGAAAAAAGAAAATAACGCAGTTTATCCATGATCCAAAGAATCAAATCCTGTCAGAAATGGATCAAGCAGTTGTGAACTCTTCATACAATTTATGAATTTTTTATAACATATAAGATATAGGATGAGATCCTTCTTTCATTAGCTAACTGCTCGTACTGATGGTTGGAAATGATAGTTCTAGTCCTCCCAATCAGGCAATTCCAAAGCAGAGAAAAGTGATCTACAAATAATTACTTGACCCATTAGGACAGTTTGCTTATTCTTGAGGTTCTTTAAGTTAATTAGGTGATATGTAGTGTATGATAATGTTCTAAAACTATTATGCTTTTGATCCAGGTAGGCATATCATTTGCGAAGGTAGTATTCAGTTCCATTCAGCCAGGCACTGAAACTCTTGGTAGGATTCCCGGAACCGATGCATTTGTTGACGTTAATCAATATCCGGTTGCTGTTGAGATCCCTGGAGTTCTTGTAACCAGAGTCAAGTCTGCCTTGCTCTGCTTTGCAAATGCTAATGTCATTAAAGAAAGGTATCACATAATCTCCTGGTGAATTTAGGAATCCATATGCATGTAGAAAAGGATAAATTCATAGATGTTAAAAGCCTTTTCATTCTAAATTTGCGAAAGGATCATCCAACTAGCAACCAGGCAACAAGTGGTGGATGCAAAAGAAAACATCGATGGAAGAATTCTGCTAGCAATCTTTGACATGTCAAGTAAGTTGTTCCCGAACAAAATTATTCTTGGATAGGCTCAATGGAATTTGAGACATTTAGCAAGCTATATCTGAGGAATAGCTACGAACCTTTTCTATTAGATGGACTCTTCAACGAGGCTAATATGCTCTGATAGATTCTTCTCCATTTCAACATTTTTCGTAAGGGTTACTGATTTTCTTATCTTTTTCCAACGGCTGACAATAGATTTGATGAACATTGACACAACGGGGCTTTCAGCTCTGGAGGAATTGCATAAGAAGCTCGCATCAGAGGGGATTGAAGTAATCAATAATTAGTTTTGTCTAGTTTCCATGAGAGTTTTGTGGACCTTCGTTTCTTATCTGTTTCTGTGTGTGCAGTTTGCTATAGCCAACCCAAAGTGGCAAGTGATTCACAAGCTAAGGATGGCCAACTTTGTGGACAAAATTGGAAAGAGGGTCTTTCTAACTGCTGGAGAAGCAATTGATGCATGTTTCACTGCTAAGATGGCCTGATAACCAAATTGCGCCTCACTATTTGTCTGGTCTGTCCCACGCAGATTGTTTGAATATACGGTGGGATGTATAATAAAGGAAAATGCTTGGTTTCTCCCTTACCAGCTAGGACAAGTGAGGAACTTATCTACGTTTTGTGCTGTGATATGACTTGTAACGTGTGTGATATTGTGTAACAAACGTAAGTGTGAAGTGTGCGATGTCTACGTAATGCAAGCTCTTATGCATGCTGCTGCAAAAATTGTCTGGTAAAATGTCTAATTTTTGTTTAGTTATTTTCTCAAGTTCTTTGTGCCGAAGACAATGAATAGCTAATTAGACCTATCAATCCATTCTCAAGACAGTTTGTGATCATTTCTTTGGTTTCTCATTTCCCATCTAATCGCAAAACAGATGATTAACATTGTTAACTGAAACTGACTTTGAACCGAGAATTCTGACAATAACTTGGTGCTAATAAGGCTGGAAAAATGTTATCTAGTATCTAAACTTTGTCAATATTATTTTACCAGCAGCTACATGTTTAAAAGTACATCACTTAACAAGAATAGGCACTTGAGAAAATAATGCAAGGGAGTATTTGATGAACTTGTCATTCTAGTTGTAAGATGCACACACAACTTTGTACAGTTTGAAAACAAGTAGAATGGTTGCCACAATCAGAAAATGAGAAAATTAATTAATATGACACATCTGTACATCAAGTCAAAGTTGAAATAATCGGAAAATTAAAGCATGAAAGATTGAAAGAACAGAAAAATCAAATTCCTGTGCAGCATTTCATTGTGGGATTGAGCACCTGTGCATTCCATCTGAGCTTCCATTTAGTTTCATAGAAATTCTGGACTAGCCAAAGTAACAATGCCCTGATCATGTTCGTCAAACTTTGGAGAAAGGATCCTTGGTAGCGATGTTAATCAATTGAGATGAGGAACACTGCAGAAGATATTTCCTTTGTCTCTGATTCTTTCCCAATTCTACCTTCAATTTTTTTTTTCTTGAAGAGACAAAGTTGTAAATTGTCATCTTGAGATGCAAATGTACGAAAATCAATAGAACTCTCTCCATAGTATCACCGAAGCAAGGAATGAGAATGCCTTAGGAATGAATTGAGAGGCTTGTTTTGCACTTTGCATAATAGATTCCTCACTCTTGCTGTCATCTAATTATGAGATTTCAATCAGTCATACTGCAAGAATAGCCAAAGCAAATTTTATAGAATAAAAACATCTTTCAAACCTTTCCTAGACTTTCTGTAGCATATGGAACAGCCCTATGGTAGGTCATCGATGTTGGAGGAAATTTGCGACTTGTTTCTTCGCTGCATTGCAATTTTCCTCTATTACTTCTCAATGTCATTGTAGAAGTACCATACCGTTTGTCATTCAATGCACTTGGAAAGCTTGATTCCTGTTAATGTAACTACATTAGGACTTTAATAATCAAAGAGATAACGCTATTTGATTTAATCTTGCACTATGACTTTAGAAGGAAGTAAAAGAAGAAGTATTGTCCATCTACCGGGATAGTCCTGCTTCTTGTTGTCACACTGGGATTGCTAAGCCACTTTCCTTGCAGGACATTTGGAAGGCTTGATTCCTATGAAAATCACATCATTTTTTGGCGTTACAGAATCATTAATGAGTATTTTTTAACATTAGGTCAGAACATAATTGAGAACATATTAATGAATACCAGAAACAGGACCGTTGCACAATGCTTGAGGACTTCCAAATTCATCCGAACATCATCTAGACTCCTGAAAGTTGAAATAATAAATATGTTGAAAGTTTCATAAATGAGTAAATTTCTCATAAATCTCACATTAACGGACATTGTATGACTACCTGTGCTTTTGCTGTCCAAGGCCAAAATAAGTTGCCAATGTTGCCATCTGAAGAAGAAAACATCAAGCAAGTTTCGAGGGTTGACATCAAAGTCATTTTGGTAGTGATTTTTATGGTTCTACAGCCACAACTGGAAATCTCAACAGGGAAATTTGTGATGGGGGAAAGAAAAATGTAGAAAGGTATATATCTGCTGTGCATATGTTTGGAAAATTTGATAACAGCAATAATAGGATATTCTAAATAATTAGGTCAATAAGTAACCGAAAATTGACATTACTTATTGTGATCCTGCTTCCCATTTTGTTGTCTAAAGATGACTGTGATAGAGTCCTGATGTATATTAATTAGAGAAATGTTGTTTTATAAGGTCAGCAGCATTTCTTGACAGGTACACCATCAAAACAGTGTATAATTCTGGTATATACTGTGTAATTGTCATATAAATTGCAAAATAGGTTTAAAAAATGCTTTTTGAAAAATACAGGTATGGCGAAATTTTGTTCCTTAACATGAAGAGCAATATGACTATGGTTTTGAAATATGAAAAGTACCTTCATGTTTCCAGCTCTTCTGCCAAACCTCTGTGTCAATACTCCTAACGAATCAATAATCCCAACAGACACGGGTGCAGGCCTACCAATCTCAGCAAAGGCCTCTTTGATACGAATGCAATCAAATCTTTGAATGTTATGGCCTGCCCATATTCTGCCGTCAAGAATGCTAAATATTTTATCTGCAACTTCTTCAAATGAAGGTGCATTTGCAACAGCTTCACGGGTTATTCCATCAGATCGACCTGACCTTACCGGGACAGCAAACAAATCCCCAGGCTTAATGAGGGTGCAATAGTTCTCCAGCTCAATGAGTTTCCTTGGACAAACAACAATCGCACCAAACTCCAAAACCCAAAATCTCTGTCCTGCCTTATTAGGCACAGTTGTTTCCAAGTCAAAGAAAACAATCTCTGATGCACTTTCCCTACTAAAATTGGAAATTGCCATTTCTGTATCAATCAGGTGCTACCTATAGCTAACTTTTTTCTTCTTGTCTGCAGCTAATCAAATGCAACTGGGATGGATTGTTATTGCCCTTCTCTGTTATAAATGGTGAACAAAGAAAGGAAATGCATGGAACAAAGAAGAATAATATTCTTAATATTTTTAGATGAATTTTCTTGTAGTTCAAGTAAATCTTAAGTTTATGTTTTTGGATAAAGGTGTCCTTAGCTTCTTGTTGATGGTTAAGTCCAAGTCCCAGGTAAGGCAACAAGTCTAATTGGTTAAGGCATGCAATTGCATTTCCAGACAGGAATCAAATGTAGATGGCTATTGATACTAGAATGAAGAACTGGGAAACAATTGCATGGCTGTATAGACATTTACTTTCGGCTGGAAGAGGATTCATCTTTGGGACACACAAATTTGTACGTTTTGGTACATTCCAAAGAAAGACAAGTCCTACAAGAAAGTCGTGACTGTTGTCTCACGTTTGTGTCTTCCGTTGCCATCTAAGTGGGGCACGCATGCAAACATGGCAACATATGACACGCTATTTCATTTTGACCTGTCAAAAAGTGGTCATCTTCATATTTTATATTAGAGAAAATTATAATTTTAGTACCAAATGTTTGGAGTATCAATAGTTTTATTCTCTAAAATTTGGATCAAAGCCAATTTAGTACAAAATGTTTCAATTTTTTATCATGTTCAGTGCTATTGATCAGTTTTGCTAAAATTTTACTCGAATCCTGCCACGTGATACTCATGTGCCAATTACAAAAATTTTCAAAAAGAATTAGAAAAAAGAAAAAATTTTAATTGTCATAATTTGTAATTAAAGACACTAATTTGAGTTCACACACGAAATATAAACAGATAAAACTAAAAAAATTCACCTGTATAGTGCACTCATCTGTGTGCCTTTAATTACAAATTATGGCAATTAAAATTTTTTCTTTTTTCTAATTCTTTTTGACAACTTTTATAACCGATACGTAAGTCTCCCGTGATTGAATTCTGATAAGATTTTGACAAAATTGGTCAAATAAAACTAAATGTGTTAAAAAAATTAAAATATTTAGTTCTAAATTTGCTTTCATCTAAACTTGAGGGATTAAAACTATTGATGCTTCAAACATATGGTACCAAATATGCATTTTTATCTTTATATTATGATGACAAACAAAGTAGAAGGCAATACTACTACTTTTATAATTTCATAAAAAATTAGTCCTCCTTGTTGATTGATTGGGAACTATTGTTGAGCTTTGGGCATTGTATTCAAAAGTATTCAAATGTAAGATAAATGATTCTAGGCAATTAAAATGAGACAATTTTGACGGATCCCCGCGGTTACTCGTCGGAAATTACTAGCTTTTAGCCTTTTCGAAACGTAGCTCAGTTGAGAAAGGACCATGCACCAGGAAGGGTGGGTTGACGTTTGAACTAGAAAAAAAGCGAGGAAACTCCAACCCATAATACGTTGGTTTTGCTTTTGCCATGACAACAAAAATGAGAAAAATAAATAAATAAATAAGAAAGCTTTTGTTGGAGGGAAAAACATGCGTTATTTAATGATTGCTCTACCCCAATTCCCCGCTACAGACTTTGTTATTATTTTTTTCTTTCAAACCCAACTTGGCCATTGGCTTCTTATCATAAGGTGTCAAATTAACTCTCAATCCCTTTTTTCCCCATTTTCCCTAAAAAACAGACACGCACACACAATATAGATGCACGCCCGTACATTTATTTACATACATACATATACAGTTTGTACTGTCAGCATTGATTAATGTAAGTTTCCATTAATGGGAGTAGACACTATTCTAAGACGAACTAAGAAAGAATGCAAATTTGGAACAGAAGTAAGTAGATTTACCAGAAAAAATTTTATTCTTGGTACAAGACATAAAAACACAATATTTTATGGCCTGCAAAAGCTAAAAGCAATGCAGAAAGGAAAAAATTGCAAATGTAAATTGCCATTTTTCAGGAGGCATACAAAGACTAGAGAGAAATCAAGTCAGATTAAAATTGCCATTCTCACTGAACGACAAGGAAACCAAATAAAGTCGGTCAGAAAGAACCCAAACGGCTGGAAAGAATTATTGCTTACTGAGGTCTACTTACGACTAGATGCAAACATGGATCAGATTTTCTGATAATTATATAACTTGAAATAACTTTAAACAGGGACCGGAGGCCTAAGAGATATCACTGCTTTCTTAATCCTCTCAACTGCTGCCTGCAAAGTGGAAAGAGATGCTGCATATGAGATACGAATGCAAGTGTCATCTCCGAATGCATCCCCAGGGACGAGAGCAACCTGCAAACAAAGAACCATTAATGGCAACAAATACAAAAGAACATTCACAGGAAAAGTGTTAACCTAGCTCAGATGACTACTTGAAAGAATTTGGTATAATCATCCGACAACAAGTCCATCAGTCCCTACCGTCATAAGAATAAATTTGTAGGGTCAAATGTGAAAGAGAAAGAGGGGAAACAGAAAGTGCTCAGAAATGTACAACTTCCTCTTGTTTGGTAAGGAGGGAAAGAAGGATAGGGATAATATAGAGGGGATTATAACCACTCCCAAATTGAACGGTTAAAAGAGTTGAATGACAGAAAGAATAAAAGTCTCTTAATTTTGAACTTACAGAAACTGAGGAGGAAAAATCAGCAAAACCATGAATGAAGTAAATTTATTAATTTCGTTAATGTTTCTCCTTCCTTTCTTTTCTCACTTGTCGATCCAGAACATGTAATAAAGTCATTTAGTAGGGAATGTTGGGGCTCAGGAAGTGCAGTCTATCCTATGTTGATCCTCATCCTGCATAATTACTTCCTCCTAACTTTTAATAGATCTTCCCTTAAACTTGTCAGATGAAGATGATCTACACATTCTCACAACTATCATCTGACAATTCCAACTCAAAATGATGCACATATATTTTATGGCAGGAAAATCATATATTGTAGAAGGTAGAATCCAATTTTATCATTACATCTGACCTGCTACCTATGTTCATTATGATAAGAAAACTGAAGCAAGAGATGCTGTAAAGAACTCGTGAAAACTTCTAAAAAATTGATTCATCAACATAATCAATGAAGCCTTACTTGAGCCTCGTCCAGCAGATATCTACACAAGGATTCTGAACCATCTATTGCACCAAAGCCATCAACCTCTACTCCATAATAAGAGCTGAAGTCGAGGAAGAGATAGAAAGCTCCCTACAAATGACAAGGGCCAATTTAAGAGATATATATATATATATATATATATATATATATATGGAGAGAGAGAGAGAGAGAGAGAGAGAGAGAGAGAGAGAGAGAGAGAGAGAGAGAAGAAACGGTGACTCACAAGCAAGTAATATGGAAAAGTTGAGTTCAAGCTGAAGCTGTTACCTGAGGCTCCGAAATTTTGATGCCATCCAATTCTCCAAAACTTTTCACCAGAAAATCACGGCGTTCACGGAATGCTTTCACCATAGTCGAAACTGCTTCTCCACCAGCATAGCCCAATCCTAAAGCAGCAACACCTGCTTTCTGAGATATGCTACTGGCCCCGGAAGTAAACTGCAAGAACAGAGCACTTGAATCAGAAACTGCCAGAACAGAGCACCTGAATCAGACCAAACTTGTCACTAGACGGAAAGAACGGACGTTTTATTAGTTTTTAAGTATGGCCTGCTCAAGCTTTACAGTTAACCAAAATCATCACATTCAAGCATGTATTTATGGGAGTCAAATACAAATTAGTTTTAGTTGAACGTGTTTACAAATCTAAATAACAATATTCTCTGCCAACAATATGGTTAATGATCTCCAACCTCACAAATTATATCTTATATACGACACTTTTTTATACATAGCGAACATCCATATCATCACTGTCCTTAAAAAACTAGATTGGAAATGATATTTTAACAGGGACTGAAACAAGACATACATCTGATTCTTAGCATCGACTTAGTAAGAACTAGATAACAACCAACTTATTAGCCCAGAACAAATTTGATAGGCTTAAAAGTCATTTGAAAGCCAAGAAAAGAATTAACTATAATTTTATGTACATCTGTTGGACTCAACATAAGTATAAAGGCTTGCTCTCGATGGCTTAAAATTAACCATAAGCAACTTATTTGAAATTTAAACAAGCTGATTAGGAAAAAAAGCCCGTGAGTTTCTTTTTGAAACAGCTTTTCAGATTTCAAAGTAGGAAAAACAAAAACCTGTTATCAGTTTTCAAGCAGATTTCCAAAATTAACTTGTTTTTTGATTTTGAATAAGCTGCTTATGACTAATTCTAAGCTGTTGAGAACAAGCCCTAAGAACGCCAGTACTTCAACTCCGATAAACTTATATGATCCCAAAAATCTTACGAAAAAGGAAAAATAATACAGGTGATTTGTATCAAATATCGTGTTCTTGGCTTACCAAAATCATACCTGGCTTTGGATCTTATTACATGCAGAAACAAAGTGTTTGGGACCAGCAAGATATCCAAGCCTCCAACCAGTCATTGCAAAAGCCTATTGTCATCCATAATTAATAAGGAATTGCTCATGAGAATGTCTTATGTTTATCAAAAAAGGAGCACACAATCAAGGAATTGAAGTGAGTTAACAAAAAAATATTCTTGGACTAATTATTCCATGTGGTGAAAAGAAACTACCTTTGAAAATCCATTGACAGTCAATGTCCTTGCCCACATGCCTGGCAAGGATGCAAAACTCGTGTGGGTTGCTGGAGAATAAATAATGTGTTCATAGATTTCATCAGATAGCACCTAAAAGAAATGGACAAAAATTATGTTTGAGAATATAGCAAGGTTCATTGAGTTTACATTCAGATACAACAGATCATTGTTTATGACATGGACCTACCAGAAGCCTAGGATGCTTTGCTATGATCTTGGCAATTTCCTCAAGCAAATTACGAGGATAGACAGACCCTGTTGGGTTGGATGGGGAGCAAAGTATCAGCAGTCTTGACTTCTCACTGAGTTTAGATTCAAGAAGCTTGGGATCTAACAGAAAGTTCTCAGATATTTGGGTTGGAAGAATCACTGGGTTTGCATCTGCCAACCTTGCCATTTCTGGGTAACTAACCCAATAGGGAGCTGGAATTAGAACCTGGCAACTATAGCAATAAGCAAACTGACCTCCAAAATATATAAGCTTTTTTCAACTAAGACTTCAAGCATTTAAATATGTAATCAAGAACTGAGTCCTGCACAAATAATTTTGTAGAACATTCCTTATAAATTCAAATCCTTTAAATGCATACACACGTCACTGCATTTTAGACTTTCCTTTTCAAATCTTCTTCAAGCAAGGGTACGAGTTGATATTTTGCAAAAGGCAAATTAGTAACAAAACCCATGCATAAAACACATAGAAGAAGTACTCCAACTCTCGAGGAAAATGCAAGCCCTTAGGATCTTTCCACAGGTATCAAAGTCAAAAATACATTTCTTCCACAGACTCATCATGATCAGGCCAAATGCTATTACTACTACTCAGGAGTGAGGTGGTAAAGGATGAATATAAAAATGAATGTCCACAGATTCTCTCTTCCAGGGACATAACATTCTAACTTTAGAGAATGAGTGATAGAATTGAACTTTTAACAGTTAAGAATTCCTTAAATCACTTCCTGCTGTGAAAGGAACTATACCTCATCTCCAGGAGAGCAAACAGCAAGCACGGCCTGAAGAATACTCTGTTTTGCCCCATTACTAACCAATATCTGATCAGGTGTGTAAGATAATCCATTTTCTTCTGTTATTCAAGAAAATTTTCTCAAGGTGAAAGGGAGGATAAAAAAAAAAGGAAGGAAAAAAAGACATATGATAAATTCAGAACATAGTACCTTCTAACTTATGACAAATAGCTGAGCGAAGTTCTAAAGTACCAGCATTTGGAGTATACCTAGTGTATCCCTCACGTATTGCATTTATCCCAGCCTAAGATGTTATATCAACCATCAAGAGAAGACAAAACATAATTACAGGCAATAAAATGTAGCATTCTAATTTGCCTAACAGAAAAGATCACGTTTCAACTGCCTAAACATTACCTCAGCTATCATAGATGGGGTATCAAAATCAGGTTCTCCAGCAGCTAACCGAATAACAGGTACTCCAGCTTGCACAAGAGCAGTTGCTTGGTCAGTAATAGCTACCGTCTTTGAAGGCTTTACTGAATTTACCCTTGGGCTTAGTGAAATATCAACCTCCATTGTTTCTGAGCTCTTCTCTGCCCTCACAACAGAACTTAATCTAGGTAAATTTAATTCTCTTCTTGCATCTGAAATTCTAGCCAAACACACAAAGAAAATGATTATGGATTTATGTTCCCTGAGAAGAACTAAAAGAAACAACAATGCCGAGAAACAATAAAGGTAAACAAGATTACACATCAAAAGCAGACACATTGATTAGTCAACCAAAATTGAAGAGGAAATGAGTAAATCAGCACCTAAAATTTTGAATCTTACTAAAAGAACATCATTTTCGTTAATCTAAAACAGGGAGCAGCAATCCTACTCCAAGGAACAAAGTTTTAAGAAACTAGCAATAAGCAGATGCATACAGAACAAAACTCATCCTCCAAAACATTGACTGGATAACGGATCTTGAAATGAAAAGAGTTTTTGGTTCAATTTACATTATCAGATGTTCATTTGCATGGTAAGAAAGAACAACAGGAGAATTTAATTGTAATTGCTGATATGCTACCATGTTTGGATCATAATTTGCCTTTTACGAATTTCCTAACAAACATTCCAGATATCAATAGAATTGTCAGCACATATGGTCTCAAAATGGTAACACCAAAATTCTTCAATCAATTTGCTCTAGTAAGGGCAATCTTCACTATTCTGCAAAAATCATCATCTATCCTTAAAATACTTCCAATCAGATTTTTTCATCTTCCTCGATCTGTATTGTTACCATGACTGCTGTTTCTATTTCTTTATGCCTGGTGTGGCGAAACCATCTTAAAGAGAACAGGGAATAAAACGTGTTCTTCTTTCACTTTTATTTCAAGGAAATAAGCAATCAAAACCTCTTCCATTTCAAAAAACTCTTCCACCAACCATCACCAAGTTAGCACAAACAGTTTCGTGCAACAGAAATGTTTTTTGGACAGAACTCCTCATCTATCCTCCTTTCTCAGTAATCTAGTAAGAAATATTCAATAAATTCAACTAAGAAACACTCAAAAGTTGACTTCTTTATAACTCATGTTGACTTCTTTATAACTCTTCTAACACAATAATCATAACTGAATTAGCCATATTGGTCTAAACATCTCTGACCACGCAAATTTTTTGTGTAGATTGCAACGATTACAATAAAAACACATGTAACCAAATCAATATTTGATACCCTTATCCCCAAAAAACGTAACAGATGCCCAAGAAATTCAGAAAGACCAAACAAAATCCGATTACTGAAACAAAAAAAGAAAGGAAAAGAAAAAGAAGCTTACTTGATTGAGAGATTGAGACTTTGAAGTTGAGAAGAGAAGGAAATTGATCTGAAGCTCTGTGAATCAGGATGAATCCTGAGGTAATGGTCAGTGAATGCAAGAGGGGTAGGTGTAGGTTTGGAGCCAATGCTTGATGATGTAGCAGCGGCCATTTTGGGAGATTTTTGGTGGGTTCTGTATTTCAACTTCCAAGTTGGCACTTTTGAGTTGAGTTTATTTTTATGCTTAAAGATGAATGCCCACCAAACTTTTCTACTGTTGTCTGTGTATGTGACAGAGAAACTTCGGGGTTGGTGGGAGGAAGGAAGGGAGAGAAGTTTGCTTTTGGTTTGGTGACGATTAGCACTACAGCAATGGGAGAACTATCCCCCACTGACCGGGAGGTTGGTGAATAGCCCAGTCAGCGTTCCCGGTCTACACCCGAACCACTCAGACCTGTTATTTTATTTTCGAGTGCAGGTAGGATGTAATTCCGCTTACCTGACCTGGATCCGGACGGATCGAGACTAGTTTTTTTTAATAAAAAGCAGGTCCAGTACGAAATATTTTACTATGACCAAAATTCGTTTAAATAAATAATAATAAAAATATATATATGTACTTTGCACTTCTGATATTAATAAATAATAATTATAAAATATATACACATGTTTTACACCTCTAACATTCAATGTCTAATAAATAATGATTGTAAAAAATATATCCGTATTTTACATTTCCAATACCTACCTGTTGACACCTCTAGATGAATTTTGTTTAAAAGGTTTTTTTCACTTTTTTTTTTTTTTTTTTTTACTTTTGGTATTTGATTTTGTTATGTAACCTAAATTTGTGTAGGGTTGAGAGAGAAATAAAATACACAATCTATGCTTAGAATTTAATTTGGTATCATAAGAGATTTTTTTTTCCAAAATTTGTTTATTTCATATAGTATGAGCATGGGATAGAATGTATTTACTAAAACTCTCAAATTATCATTCACCAAAAATTTAATTTTTCTACAAGATTTTTTTTTTTTAAAGGTTGGTAAATTTTATTCAATTTTTTTTTTTAAATTTTGGCATTAGATTTCGTTATGTAACCTAAATTTGGGTAAGGTTGAGAGAGAAATAAGACAGGTATTATGCTCAGGATTTAGTTCGCTATTATAAGATTTTTTTTTTTAAGTTTGTTTATTACCAAAAAAAAAATTATTACGTTTCCTATGGGCACGTGATAAAACGTATTTACCAAGACTACAAAGTAATTATCTGAAAAGAATTACTTTGAGTGACACTATATGTATATTTTATTTTGTGTCGTAAGAACACAGAATAGATGCATCCAAAATTGAATGAAAAACTTTAGTGTAGTTAATTCATTAAAATCCGTTCAAAACCCATTTCACTTGTTTATAGCGTGAAGCAATAGATGTTTGTATACATACATATGTATACACACATGAACGTATGTACATATGTATATATGTATGTCTATATATAATCAAGATTATGACCAAATATCACATGAGCTTGAAAAGACAGCTAGTTCCAGCTTTCAAATGTAACTTTCATTAAAAAAAAATGGGATAATTATACAAACCTTCCTGACAATTGTAGATAGCTCTCTCTAAGTTTCAAAAATTACGCATCGTTTTTTTGGTCACTTAAAAGTACTATGATGTTCTTAGTACAGTACCTAAATCAAAAGGTTAAAAAAACAAAAAACACCAACCAGTGTAATTTAACTATTTTCTTTTTCCCCACCTAACCAAATCGGCAATTCCCTCACTAACACATTCCTGACCTAATTTTGTACCCACAATCCCCACCACTTTAAACTCTACATTACCAATGTTATCATCATCATTGCTACCACCAAATTTCTTGTCTAGAAAAAGAAGTGTAAGCTAACAATCTTCTACATCAATTCAAAAACATTACTGTATTTGAAGATTGAGTGGGAATTGCTGAAAAGTAGTGGACTGGGATTGGTGATTAAAAGTTGGGTAGAACAACAAAGTGAGAAAAAGCCTAGACAATTTCTTCTTTTTATGCTTGAAGTGTTTTTAATTTGCTTTGAGAAAACTACTCACAGGGGTATTATGGGTTATTAATCCAATTTTTTGGCCTTGTCATCAGCTTGGGCCATTTTGTCACCAAATATAATAAAACAGGGGAGGCAAGTGTAGTTTCTGAAATGGAGGAAAACCATCTACAATTGTCATAAACCTCAGGGGAGGTTCGTGTCATTATCCCTAAAAAAATTGAATTAAATTTGAACTTGAACACTACAATGTTTGATTCGATTAAACTCTTTTTTATCTCCTAAATCTAGGTTGATTTGTGTGAAGTATAATGCGTTAAAAGCTTATGCATTATTATTTGATTCTCTTATGTTCCTTAATTATAAATTCCATTCATATCAATATGATTCTCGAATTGCTGATTCTACGTGAGATATGATTTTTGTTAATACGGATTTTGCTTATCTGACATAATCCTATAACTAATTGGTAATTTTCAAGCTCAGATACTGATATTGCTTTCAACTAGAAAACCTAGCCATAAATTTCTCCCACTTGTTTCCATGATGGACCGCAAACATGGTAATATTAATATGGTAGCTGAATTGGAAAATAAAAGATGATGATGATCTAATCAATTTTAGTCCAATCTTTATTTGTTTACTACGGAAGAACAGATTGGTAGGTTCTGCTATTTTCTATTTTGGCAAATCATTGAAAATTCATAGGTTCCCAAAAACTTCAAACTAAAAAATATCCCCCTTGGGCTGTCTTTATACAGTAGGGCCAATCATCAAAAGGCTCATTCAACACGTCTCTGTGGGCAAATACAACTCAAATTTCTATTGTACACGACACGGCCAATTCTGGAAACAAAATTATGCACTCCTCAAAGTCTGGAGATTTAGACAATAGGGCTTGTGGTGGTTTCCTCTGTAGAGATATTATTCGCTTATTGAGAGGAGCTATCTCATTCCGCATGGGGCTTCCGTGCCACTTTTTTACGTGCCAATTATGTGTGACTCTCAGAACAAATTTTGTGAGAAACTTCTTTGTTTTAAAATTAAATCACATAATAAAAGTGCAATTTTTTGAGAGTGGCATTGGAAACAGTGGCACAAAGTATCAGAAATGCATTGTGCTTCTTAAAACTTCACTTGTGCGGCCAGGCCCAATGTTTGGAAAAGAGACCTTCGAGCCAACGAAACCTTAAAAAGAAGGCGGGCCTCAATTAAGACCCAAAATGAAAGACTCTAAAAGAAAAACCCAGGTGAATTCAGACGCAAGGCCTCTAAAGTGGTAGACCTTTGACAGCAGCAGAAGCCCAAGCAGACAATAAAAATTGGCAAGAACTAAGCAGCCGAAAGCCCCAAGAAAGTAAAGACCAAATCAACCCAGCAAGCTAAGAAAATGTGAGGGATTAAAAAAGTGGCTTGAAGTGCTTTTTGTATAGTACTTATGAGAAGAACGACGGATGCTGGGCCCACGGACTGTTTTTAAAGAAGAATTTATATGGTCCAAAGAGAAAACAACATAATGGGCCAAGTTTTTTTTATGGGATTCCAGGGGAAAAAAATTTGTGCTTTTTTTAGATTACATGATTGAATCATTAGGCACTCCCAAAGAGGCAAAGACAATGGACTCTTAATAGATTGGCTTCTAAAAGGTGAACGTTAACAAAGATATCATGTTTCTACCTGGTATAGGGCTAATATCAAAAAATCCCCTAACGTTTAGTCAAACTAGTACTTTATCCCTTAACTTTTAATTCTTCTCACTTTATCCTCAATTTCAATCTAACTCATCAACTTGATATTTAAATTAGTGTGAATTGACTAAAATGCCACCTCTAAATAATTTTTTTTTTCAAATTATCAATACTTTCCATCAATAACTATAAAATGGAAATATATATATATATATATATATATATATTCCAATTCATTCCTTTTTTTTTAACTCCTAAACAACACAGTTTTTTTTCTTTTTCTTTTTTGTCCAAAATTCCTAAAACTAGCCATAAAAGTTAATATCCTTACTCTAAAAAAATATCAAAACCTTCGCTAAACAATATCGAGAAAAAATCTATTTTTTTACTTTACTCCTTTTATTTTTTGGGGACAAGTTCTTATATAATTGGACCTTCAAAATTCTTGTAGTATTTATTAAACACAAGTTTTTGGCAAGCTTTTAGTGTATAATAAGAATTTAAGACCTATCAAATAAATTCAGAGACAATAAGTTTTACAAATTTTTAGACAACTTCTTTCCTTTTCAACTATAAAGTTGTAAAGATAAAAGTAGAAAAGAATTTGTAATTTAAAAAATTATTTAGAAGGTGGCATTTTTGTCAATTTATAATATTTTAAATATTAAATTGATGATGTGGACTAAAATGGGGATAAAGTGAAAAAAATTAAAGGTTATGGGGTAAACTGCAACTTTGATCAAACATTAGGGGGAGTTTTTGGAATTAACACCCTAGTATATAAAAAGGTATAGTCATTTCCCATTCATGCCAAGTGGACAACTAAACAATAACTTATGCAATTGTTGTGCATTTTGCAAGCAAATTGCACACGCCCTTTCAATTTTTCTTCCTTTAAGCTTTTTTTTTAATTTTTATTTTTGATAATATTTCTTTAATCTTTTTATTGTTTTTTTTTTTCAAGCCAATTGTCACTTTAAGCTATAGAGACTAAACCCAATTTATTCCCATAATATTTTATGCACTTGTAATTCTTTAAAAAAAATTACTTTTTTGGACATAAATTTCCCTCATCAATAATGATAAAAATTTTGATAAGAGTGCTTTGTAAACATAAATCTCCTAAATTGGTCTACAAATAACCATATCATTAAACTATAAAGGCAACAAACTTCTTATGAGTAAAGTTTTTGGTACAAAGATGAGAATGATTTAGAGAAAATAGAACTATAAACTTTGATTGTTAGAAATATTCAAAACATATTCGGTGGCTTCTACAGTTTGCAGATAGACAAACTATCAGAAGCCATAACAATATGACAATTACGTAATATTACTGTTCTCACCGCGATTTATTAATTACATGGATTAGAGATGGATTTTGGTATATAAAACATTAAATATCAATTATTCCATTGTTAACAAGTCATAATACCCAGCAAATATTTGAAAATTCTAATGTCAAATCAAAATACAACTGAATAACTTTTGTTTTCTTTCATGTGGGGCCAATACTGATCATATATGAGGGATGCGGGCTATCCCTAAATTTTGAAGTACTATATGTTAAAATCAGCAAACCAGGAGAGTTCTTTTTTTATTTTCTATAATCCAATAAATAATCCTTTTCAAAATTTTTTTGTAAGCATTCCTTTTTCAATTTATTTCCTTGAATCCAAGAAATAACGTTATAACAAGTGAAAAAAGGTTTTAACTTCATGTTATGTTGGGAATTAGCATTTACTTTTGTAGGTATTCAATCATTTATTGACTAAATTTTAGTTTTGCTTAATTAACCAATTTTCCAAAGCTTAACAACCTTTTTCTTGTGTTTTTAGATCTTAGTTACATGCTACTATTGGCAAGTATGAATATTAAATATGTCTCTCTCTTATCCTATTTTGTTATTGGTTTTTTCGTTTTTCGTATTCGTTATGAATTTTGGAGTTAGTAGAATACTATAGTTATTTAGTCAACCTTCATGTTGTACTTTCCTTCTACTCTTCATTCTCTGTATGTTTGATCGTCAACTAGGTTCGTATGAATTTTGTGTATATCATTTTTTTTTTACCGTGAGCCTTTAGATTTCCTTCAATGTGCATTATCTGATATTCTATTTTTTGTCATTAATTTGTGTTTATACTATCTGGATCTTGCTTTAAGGTGATTCTTGATAAAGAATGTTATATGAGTTTTATAGTTCATGCCAAAATATCTACCTTCCATATAAAAAGGTAGTGGACATCTTGCATGATATTGAATATGCTTCTCTTGATGAGGTAATAATTTTTTTGTTTTATTGCATTTTCTATTGCTAGGACTACTGCTTGTAGAAATCAAGAAAAAGGGAGTGTTCTTTGTCCATCTTAAACAATCTGTTGGGCAATAGTTGTGCATAACATAGCCAGAGCATTCTAGTATTCACAGCGCTTCATAGGTGGATGTATATAATTTTTTTAGGAATTAATTCAATGTTTTTAAGATTTATATAAGATGCATTTTCTTAAAATATACTAAGGCACAACATTTGATTATTTTTTTAAAAAATTACTTAATACGTTTAAATAATTGAATTTTTTGTAACGATATAATAATGTATATATCTATATACAATTACGAAATGCACATTTAATTTCCTTGCAATCTATATATATTTAGGAATAATTTCTAAAATATAGTTTGATATATTTAAATAAAAAAAAGTTAACAAAGAACTGAAAAAACTTCATTTCTTAGAATTAAAGCTAAAAAAAATTAAGACTCCAACACCATTTTATAACTTAGTATTTACTCGTTAGATCATTAGAAGGTAGTAGCATAAATACTCTCATTGTTGGCAAAGAAAACTAGTCTAATAAACCTAATTTTATCCACATCTAAATTGCATACTTGTTTTAATATATTCGAACCTGTATTATTACAGACAAAGCACGTACCAACGAAGTTGATGTTTACTTGAACCTTAGGCAAGTATTTGACTCCTAAATGAGCCATAACCAAAGGATGAATTTCAAAGTAAATGATTGGCCTTGAATCCAAAGTTAGACTCAATGGCAAAAAGAAATAATATTTAATTACTATCGTACAATATGCAAGAAGTAATATTATAGTATGATATTAATACAAGCATGTATTTTAACAGGCAAGATTTAGGACAACACCTTGCTGGACCACCATAATCCCACAATAATTGAACTCTTTTTTCTTGGTTTCGGCCGAAATCACAGCCCATCCCACCACAAACTCTTGCTGCTAGCAAAAAAGCCTTCAAAGCTGAACATGACAAAGCAAAAGACAAGGTGAGAAAGGGCCAATTGGGCCCATCAAGCCAGAAAAATTGTGAGGCCTTACATGTTTTGCATTTTTTTTTTGTCTTGGGGGCCCCCGGTGGTTTACTAATTCAACCAGTGGATCATTAAAACTGTATTTTTAAATAATATCGTAGTTTCGTTATCCTGGTTTATGAGAGATACTTATTAATTGACTGAACAATTAATTACAAAATAAATATATAGTACAAATTAGGATTAAAATACTTTTAGCTATTATTGTATATAATCATGTTTAACTACATTTTATACTATTTTTACTTAATATAACAATTTAACCTTCCGAATATCATTTTATAATATCATACAATTATATGACTTTTGTATTGTGGAAGATACAAGAATTATTTCACTTTAGTAATGCAACAATTTTTAAGGAAATAGCATTATTTTTGTTTGCAAGGTATTTGTATCAAAAAATAAAACAATTTTTTAGCCAATTTACAATTGTAATATATGATATCATTTTTAATTCGAAGATGGAATATTGAAGTAATTTTACATCTACAAACTAAATAGATATATTTAACGAGACACTTTAACAATAAGACAATATTTAGTCAGTGGTTAAGCTTCTTGCATGCTGAGAGGTAGGCCCAAGATTTTTGGGCCGAAATTCAAAAAACCCCCTGGTTGGTTCAACCAGCGGATTAACCGAGTTTGTTCAAATTTGGTGTCCGAACGATCCATCAACAAATCTAGCCCAGTCCAATGACAGGTCAATCGGCTCAAAGTTTGAACCCCGGGTCCGGTCGGGTTTAATGACGTTGCTTTTTTGCTTAGGCAGTTAGCGAACTTAAAGGTTTATTTATTCAGTCATGCTAGAGGATATGAAGAGAACGAGTCTTTTTTACTTTTCCTCCACCTCCCAAAAGTTGATCGTGATCAACATGTGATCAAGGAAAACAAAATTCTTTAATTTACTAAAATTCAATCTGAATCAACAAGCGAATTAAGTGGCATTGTAGGTACGTCTATACTTTGTATCATATTATTTTGAAAAAAAAAAAACAAAAACTTGAGCAAACCAATGATTATCTATTCATTAAGAAAGAGAGTGATACTTCCTTAGGAAAGGACAAATAATATTAAGCTACTGTAGACACCAAATTTTGACACACCTCTTATAAATATATGCGTGCGTTACTTCATTTAGGGGGTATTTTATTTATTTTCGAGGGTCGATTACAATTTTCGTGCATATTATGACTAATTTGTCACATTATGGGCAAAATAATAATTTTACCACGTAAATATTATTTTATTTTATTTCCTAAATACATAAGTTTACTATTTTTATCATTATTTATAATTTTAATAATTTTTGGGAGTCATTTATTAATTATTTAAAATTTTAGTATTTTAAACTTAGTGGCGCGTTTTTCAATGCACTCATTTTATGAGAATTTTCAAGTAAAAAATTTATATATACATTTTGTATATTCATAAATTTAATGTAAAAATTTTATAATTTTTTTGAAAAGTGTTTGGTATTTATTTCAAAATTTTATCGTTTTTCATTATCCCAATAAATTTAAAATTTATAGTAAATTTTATTTCTTCTTTTAGTGCTGAATTTTAGCAGTTTTTGTTTTTTTAAGAATCCAAGTGAATTTTATGTTTATTTATTTTATTTTATTTTTTGTTTTTTTTGTTTGCTTAATTTTCTCCTTAAAAAAAGAAAAAAAGAAAAAGGAGGGCAGGCTGCGTTCAGTTACTCCATCACCAACACCAACTCCACCCATATTTCAATTCAATTCACTCACGCCACCCCCTCTGACTGGCAGGGATTTTTTGAGATTTTTGATGATTTTCTCCCTTATCCTCCTCACCAGACTACACACCATTTTGGACCCTTCTTCCCCATTCTTTCTCTCGGCCCCCTGAACCAGAGCAAAAAGTGCAAAAACACTCCTGCACTCTCACTCGGTCTCCCTCTGCATCCCCTCCCCTGCACTTCTCCTTGCACACACTCACATACACACAAAGTAATCTCACACACAGAGAGAACAATCTCACACTCCCAGTAGCCTTAGCCCAAACTCACCAGTCCAAACCACCACCTTAACTCTCAAACTTCAGCTCCAAACAACCAGAAATCAATCCCAAAAATCAGCAATTCCAGCTCCGAATAGCTGCAATAACCCCCTGAAAATCGCAGCCAGGAATAGCCAAAATCTGCCCAAACAATAGCTGCAATAACCCCCTGAAAATCGCAACCAAGGATAGCAACAATTTTCCCAAATAGCAGCCCCCAAATGGCCACCAAACCACCTGCAAAACGGCTTCATAAGCCACCCAAAACAGCAAGAAACAGATCACCAAAACAGCCCCCTAGTAGCAGTGAAAACAACATCAATAATGCGGTAAAAACAAGCCCAAATTCGCAGCAAAAAAAATAGCCCAAATTCGCAGCAAGAGCAGCCCCAACAAATATGCAAAAACAACCACCAAAATCCAAATTGCAGCCCCAAAATCCTGCAAGAAAAATGGCCATAAATTCTGTCAAAACAACTACAAAACAGCTGCAAAAATCACACTCAAAACTGCAAAAATCACAGTCAAACAACAGCTGCAAAATCACAGCCAAACAACCTGCAAAAATAGCTTCAAGTCTCACCGAAAATCAGTCACAGCCAGCCTCTCAATCAGTCAAAATACAGCCCCAAACCCAGGTAAATCTCAGCCCCCTCCTGCAATTTATCTATTAATTTTCATTTGGGCTTTTGAATAAAGATTTCTCCAAGGATAATTGATGTGATTGACTAATTTCGGATGAGATTTTAGCATTTAGTTTGGGGGGATTTGGGTTGAGATATTGCCGAACTCTCGTAGAGAGAGAGAGAGAGAGAGAGAGAGAGAGAGAGAGAATGAACCAGAGAGAGGAACGAGAGAGAGCAGAAAAATTCTGGAGGAAGAGAGAAAGAAGGAAGAAAGAAGGAAGAAAGAAAGAAGAAAAAAAAGAAAAAAAATGGAGAGAATCTTGGAGAAAACTAAAGCAGGAAAGAAAAGAAGAGAGAAAAAAGGAAAAAAAGAAAAAAAAAAAGAAGGAAAGAACCGGTTGGGCGCGGGGGGGGGGTGTACTTTTATTTTTTTTATTTTTATTATTTTTTGTTTTGTTTTTTGGATTTTTGTTTGTTTAATTAGTTAAAGTTTAAAAAAAAAAAGAATTGTCAAAGGTTTAGTTTCTCTTTATTAGAATGGATGTTTACATCTTACCCCCTAAGATTTGATTGTATTGTTAATTGTGCCCTGAACATTTTTAATTAGCTGCCTTTAGGTCTTTCATATTTATAGACTTGCCCTTTAGATTTTATTTTTCTTTCAATTATATCCATAACAATTGCAATTTAGTTTAAACTTGCTGCAAATTATGATCTTTGCCCCTATGCATTGATGGAATTGTATTTTGGCCCCAGAATATTTCTGGAATTGTATTTTAGTCTTTGAATGTTGCTAGAATTTTTCATTTTATCCCTCCCAACCTTGCTGGAATTTTATTTAAGTCATTATACTTGCTGGAATTTCATTTTTTGTCCCCCCAACCTTGCTGGAATTTTATTTAAATCACTATACTTGCTGCGATTACATTTTTGCCTTTAAATATTTGCTGTAAATTATGTATTATTTAATGACTTTGCTGAAATTATATTCTTGGCTTTAAATATTACTGTAAATTTTTATTTTGGGCATTATACTTGTTGGAAATTATATTGTAGCCTTTAAATTTGTTGTAAATTATATTATTATCTTAACTATGGTTTGAAATTATAATTTTACCCTTTAGTTTGTTATAAATTACATTTTTTTTTACTCTAGAATATTACCCAAATTTCTCTTTTTAATCCAAAACCTTGGAACATTTTTATTTTTTGCCAAAAAAATATTAATTAAATTAGTTAAGTCCTCAAAGCTTTAAATTATTTCTTTTCACATTTTCTTTATTTATTTTTATCAAATTTATAATTAATGTTCTAAAATTGGGTCTTGTTAGTCTAATTAATGTTCAAATTAGTTTCTCTATTTTCCTTTTATCTATTTTAATAATTCTTATTTGAGGTGTTAAAAGTTCAAGTATGTATTATTGTATTTTATCTTCTATTATTATTATTATTATTTTTACTTTTATTTTTATTTTATCTTTGTTGTTTTGCTTTATTTATTTATTTATTTACTAATTTATTTTTACTTAAACAATTTTCATTTTCCTCCTAAATGATTAATTATTATTATCATTATTTTTCTTTCTCTTATTTTGTTTATTATTGCTATAATTGTTTGAATTATCATAGCATGTTCATAGTGATTGGTATGAAATTATTTAGTTAGTAGTTTATTTATTAAATAGTGGTATTTTTAACATGTTTGTTCATTTAGTAGCAATTTGTACTGAGTTCACGAACGGGAGGTACCTCGATTACCCTTTTTATTTCTCTTTATGTGCTCCTACGTGCTCCTATGTGTTTTCTATATGTTTTTTTTAATTTATATATCTCTTTGTGCTTATATTTTCTATACATGTGTGAGCATTTATTTATTTCATATTATTTACTTGAATTAATATTAATTATTCAAAGAAATGTAATAGATAGGTAATATTCTATTCAGTAAATTCTTTGTATTTAGATAGTTAATGTAATAGATAGTTTATGTTTCATCTATTTAATTAAAACCTATGTATTTTAGATAGAAAGTTGTAATAGATAGGTTAGATAGGATATCTTTTATTCTTTTTCTATTTTTAGATTGTAATTAGGTTATTCTCCGGTGTAATAGTTAGGGCTTTGTGTGCTATGTGTGTTATGTGCTTGTGTGTTTTATTCGCTTTTCCTAGGAACTTGCATCTAGAATACCATGCTTATGTGCTATGTGCTCCTACTTGCTATTATTTGCTTTTATGTGATTTATTGCTTTAATACATGCTTTATTTATTTACTTGCTTTAATTATATATGTGTATCGTCGCCACACTAGTCCAAAGCTAGTTGTGGTTAATTTCGTTTTCTTCGCTAGTCCAATGCTAGCGGAGAACTTTTAGAAAATAGGCTAGTCCAATGCTAGGCCTTTAGGTCATTTTAGTATTAGGATCATTTCTCGCGTGTTCATTTCATGCTATTTCACACACATTTTTGTTTTAAGCCTTTTTCCATTCTGAATGATTTTTATATATATACTCTATCATTTATTATCTATTTTTAAAACACATGTTTGGTGCATGACATTTAGACTCCACCACACATAGAATTTTAGGTCATTTGCGTGATTTGACTAGAAATAGTCATCTACTCGCGTGGGAAGCGATGGCGTACATGTCGTTCCCCCCTCCGTGAGTAGAAACATCTAGTCACGAGTCCATTAGTCCCCCGTACCCGTTATGTTGCATCCCTACTTTCTTTGTTCACTTATTATCTATACTACTATTTTCCTTTTCTTTTGCATTTCATTTTTTGCATTCATACTCGTGACTCCATCGAGGTCTAGATCCGAGTTTCGCAATTAATGCGATAATCCCGATCAAACCTCAGTGGAACATTTCGTCCCTTAACGATACCCATTTTTTAGGACTAGATTTGCATTCATATAGTTGCATCCAAATGCGATAAAATTTTAGGGTTACATTAGGAAAATTTCAGACTAAACCTCGCAACTAGTTTCGGCTAGGTTGAAAGGGTGCCTTAGGCGCGAGCCTTTGCCTTCCCTTTCTTCAACTGTGACTCCCGAACCTTTTTCTCTTGTTTTTTCAAAGACTTGGAGTCGTCTAAAAGGGTTTTTCTTGTTTTTCTTATATTTTTCCAAAATCATTTCTTTAAATAAATCATTCTTAATTTTCTTACCTGTTATAAAATATTTTCGGGTGACTTGGTACACCAAAACTCAATACCAAGTGGCGACTCCTTTTTCACTAAAAAACCCTTTTTAGACTCTATTTTCGGGCCCAAAAACCGTCGCATTTCCAAAAGTCCCATTTTAGGCATTTTTTCTTTTATTTTTAAAAAATAAAGCGTTTATTTGTCGCGTTTTTATCAAATCATTCTTTACAAAGCATTTTCTAAAAAAATCATTTTTTACAAAAATTTACACGCTTTTCTTTTTTTCAAAATAAACACAACCTTTTTTTTAGTAACCATAAAATCGCATTTAATTCTCCCTTTTTCTTTTCCGACACATCTATCAACATTTATTTATCATTTTATTTTTTCTTTCAAAAAATGGGGCGCGACAGCTGGCGACTCCACTGGGGATCACTAGTGAGTCCGAGCACTAGATTTAGTCACTTATTCCTTTTCTAACCCTTTCATTTCATTGCATTTGGATGCTTAGGATTGCATTTTTATTTTCTATGTTTTTAGGTTTTTTCTTTTTGCATCCCGTACACTTCCCGTCTCTCGGCTACTTGTGTGATGTGTGTATGATTTATTTACTTGTTACTGCTTTGTTCGACTGCGCCTGCATTTGGGGAAGAGGTCAATTACCCTTAGAGCCCATGCGTGTTAATATTACATTCCCTCCTCTCATAAGGAGCACTCCATACGTGCATTCGATACTTTTTACCCTTTTTATCTTTTTGGTGGTTGCCACCCACCCTTCCCTTTAGGACTAGAATCGATCTGCTTAGACATGCGGCCATCGCATTCGTGCATGTAGCGGTGTCTAGGGGATCACTCGAACCACCGACTTGGGATTCTTGGAATTGACGGACTTATTTGGATCCCTCGGTCTGAAGGTTCGGGAACCGAAGCCTTGTTGAGTCTAGATGCATTAGTAAGCCTAACCCCATGCATCCATGTAGAATAAGCCTAGTGTAGAGTCAACCTTATCCTGTTAGATACACTAGGCACGAGAGGAGGGAATCCACCCCTCTTTATTTTTGTGTTGTACTGATTATTGCTATTTGCTTTATCAATGTGTTATGTGATATTTATTGAAAACTAACGCACTCTCTCTTATTCTTTGATCACATTCACAACCATAAAATAAAGAGCCCTGGCATGGTGCTCTCGTAGGAAACCAACCAATTATCGGCATGTTTAAATTTTTGTTTTACCTTTAACTTCTTCGAGAAAGATGGAAACCCAATTTCATAAATTTTTTACAAATTGCATTTTTGTTATGAATACCCAAGAAATCAATCATTGTGAATTTCTTAAAAAAAAAAATTAAAAAAAATTTGATTTTTCGTCTTGTATATGCTTGAATAAAAATTATAGTTTTTAAATCCTTAGTTTGTAAATCCTTTTTAATAATTACTCATTCTTGTTGTATTTGTCAGTTTTATTTGAACCAAATTTTCTTAGAGTCAATAAATGCACTCAGGTGGTCAAAATTTTGCACAGCTTGTGTTTATCATTAAAAAAAAAAATTTTTTTTTAAAAATTGATACGTCATTTTTGCCATATCCCCCGCCCTCCCATCCCACGTGACAAAAAAGGAGATTTTAACACATAATTAATTTTATTTTAATAAACTGGCATTTTGACTTGTTTATTTCTAAATAAAGCCACGATTTTTGACCTTCTTTCAATGTTGTGTTCCGCAACCTCTTGTGGCTCAATTTTTCAGTCGAAAAAAAAATTTTTTTTTTTTTGAAGTCAAAAATCCTTTGTACAGTACATTTACCATCTTTCTCAGGAAAATTGTGCATCATTATTAGAATAAAAAAAAAATTTTTTTAGAACATTTGCATATTTGCATCTGCTTTAACAATTGGCATCATGCATAAACCCTAGAAGGAATATCATTTCGGGAATCTCATGGTAGGAAAGCCGTCCTTTTTGTCTTGGGTACGTAACCCTAAAAGACATGCACGTTTATATTTTCGGTAAATCCTAACGGGTGAGACCCTAGGTAAGGTAATACGAGCAGAATGAAGGTATCTCTTCCTGGCAGAACTGGCTTATCTACGATTAGAAAAGGGGGGTCTCACCCTAAAGGATTGCATTTCATGCTAGGCCTACCCTTGGCATAATAAGGGCTCCCCTAGGACATGCATCAGTTTTTATTTTTATTTATACTAATTTGGATTTTTTTCATTTTTTCAGGTCCTCTAACGGAGGTGGTAAAATAAGAAAGACATATGATACATATTTGGTCTTAGGTTCGAATATTTTAGATCATGGTCCAATTCTAAATAAACAGTCACATACTTGGGACCCATAAGGACATCAAAAACATAAGTGTTCTTTCGAATTATTCGAAAGGTCATAGACGACCGATTTTTTTAGAATTGATAGTACCTAGGAACTAGATAGGTGAGTTTGGTTAGAATAACCAATGTGATAAATGAAATTGTATGTCATAGCTGGACAATGGAAATAATTTGGATGCTAATAATTGCACTCTTTCTGTAAATTTAGGATTACCTTATTTCTAAAATTTTTCTCAAATGAAGTGTTCAATAAATTGCTTTCTCAAATTAGTTTATGACATTTGATTTCCCCTTTATTTTTGTATTTAGCTTTTGAAAAAATTTTCTTCAAATCTTTTATTATATTGAGCAAATGATTCTTTGATGAGACCTCGATATACGTCACATTTTTCTCAAAGCCTAATGTTAGGTTTGTGTCATTGCAAAGTTTTTCTTTTGATGACTGAGTGTAAGCTCAAATTGAATAAAAAGAAAAATATTTTTCTTGTATCTTTTGAGGGTGAAAATAAATATCCATGGTCTTCGGATGTCATCTTATTTGGAGCTGATAATTGCCACTTCAATATCTCTTCGGATTTCAAAATAACACAAGCTGTTAATAAGGACCTAGAGTGATACCGAAAAGGAATTTAGACTTTGTGTTAAGAATTCCGAATGGTACGAAAGGAAAATCCAAACTAATCTTGAAAGAGGTAGAAATCCCGAACATTGACACCAAGACATCGGTCAAGGAGTTAAGTCAAAATGCACTTTTTCTTTGAAGATCTACAAAATGTCAAGCTAAGTTTGGATGAATGTTTGGAGAATTCAAGCACAACGAAAGGAATAAACGTGTAGGGGATATGACTTTGACCGATTTACAAGGGGAGTTTTGTTATTCCATGTCCATAAGTTCTTATTCACCATTGGAATGTGTTGTATAAATTATTGTGAGGAGAAGATAGGGGATGTCACACACTTGATGCTTGTCTAATTTCCCTACTGGTTGAAATTACTTTATGTGATTCGACAAATGCTTTCTTTGAGCAATAAGAAATGATTATTATGTGATTTAGAGTTTTGTTCTTATAGAAAATATATCTTGTAAAGTGGTTAGAATTATGTCTAAATTTTTCACGTTTGATGAAAATTTCTCTTCTTTATTCAATTTCACATGTTAAATGTTGATTATGGTCAATTAATGCACTCATGCGAGATGTGATGTAACATCTGTTATGAGAGATAAAAAAAAAGAAGAAAAGAAAAAAAAAAGAAAAGAAAAAGAAAAAAAAAGAAGAAAAATAATGCGGGTTTTCTATTCCAATGGTTCTTGTGCTTAGTAACCGGGGGTCTTCATCTAAAAATGTCGACTCTCGCGTCAAACGGTACTTGAATTATGAGTAATACATTGCAAATTTGAGTAAGTAAATTGTTGAGTAACCAGGGGTCTTCATTTAACCAATGTCGATTCTTGCGTCAAAAGGCAATTTTACTTCTCAAATATAAATTTTGCTGCTTGCTTAAGATTGAGATGTTGAGTAACCGGGAACCTTCATAACCAATGTCGGTTTTCGCGTCAAAAGATACTCTCGTATTTTGAGTGATTAGTTCACTAATAGAAATTCCCCTCAAGTGAAAAATGAGATTGATCATAGACATGAGATGCACTTTGATTGACCGTATGATTGGTTACTTGTGAAATTCAGTAAGGCAAAGAAATTATGTTGAACTTGCTTAATTGTGATATAATTCCTTCCTTTTTGCTTGATATTATGAGTATTGAAGACAAGATGATAAATTGCATAATGGTTATTTACTTGGTCTTGAGGAAATGCATTTTAGAACGTACATGTGTAATTTCAATGCTTGAATCACTAGTTGAGCTCACAATTCTCGAATGGTTGAGAACAAATAATGATCCAAGCGTGGGGAATTGACAAGTGTCAAAATGATGCATTCCGGCACATTGGCAGATGATGCTAATATATCTATCCCAATCAACAAGGAAAGATTGCCTTACTGATGCCAAATATTTTTTGAATACTAATCTGTTTTAATGATAAGAGGAAGGATTGTCACGGACTTGAATGTCGTTTGCTTTCATCCTACTCCACAAAGGCGAAAACCCGAAAGGGCGCCTTAAAAAAAAAATCTCAAAAAAAAAAAAAAACGAAGTAGAAAAGAAAAGAAGAAAAAAGAGAAAGAAATAGGTGGGGGAAACCGTAGTAAAAATTCAGAAGGATCCTATGGTCAGAAGAATGTGACAATTGAAGGTTCACAGATGAGAAAATCAGTATGCCAACATGGAATTCATTGGAAAATTGATGAGAACAGTTGATTGAGGTTCTTTGTCTGCATTGACTAGTCGTGGCAATGTCAGAATTCAAATGGGAATGACATCCAAAGATAAAAAGGCATCTTTTAAATCATCACTATAAAAATCAAATTTTTGAAAATTTTTTCATTTAATTGTGTTTAATTTAGTTTTTGTGTGTTTCATTTTGTACAAAATTTCTTTTATATTACTGCATGTGAAATATTTTTTGACCAATTCATTTTTTTGAAACTTGACATTAGTTTTGCTTGAATTGAAATAAAAGCAAAGGCAATCCTCAGTTCATCAAAAGTTCGAGTCGTGCATGAATTGTAAGACTATTTAGGGATTTGATCTGAATCATGAATCGGAAACCATTGAATTTGAAAAACTTGTAGAAAATAAGGTGAAAATTGATCAGAAATTCAGAATGGCAACGTTCACGCTTATTGTGCTGGTGGAATTAAGGGACCACCGTTCGGTGGCATTATGTTGAAATTGCTGTTGTTTTCTCCCTTTTGCAAGTGCGATCATATCACCATCATTTGAAGCCTTCGTCAGAAACGAAACTGGAGCAAATTTTAAGAGATTGATTTCAAATGGAATTCACCTGATTTATACTGTGTATATCTTTAGAATGATTGATTTCAAATGAATTTTTACGGAGCCAAAGTTTGAAAAGAATGATTTCAAATTGATTTGACTGTCATATATTGGGGCAAATTTTTTGAGAAAATTTGAGTTCAAAAATTGATTTTGAAGCGTTATGCTTGAACACATTTTTTGAAAGGGATTGACTTAAATTGACACTGGGGCAAGCAAAAAAAAAATGATGAAATGATGATGAAAAAAAAAAAAGATTAATTTCAAATTAATTTGGATGTCGCATTTGCTTTAAAATTTCCAATGGTATGTACTAGTATCATCATCCTTTGCAATAATTTTGAGGAAATTTGGCTAATCAAAAGAAAGGTAACATAAACTTTTCCCTCTACTTTTTATCATGTAAAATTCATTTTACTATTCAATTTTTTCAACTTTTGTCACGATAGAGTTCTATCGAAGAAAAAAAAAGAAAAAAAAAAGAAAGAGAGAAAAAGAAAAAAAAATCTTTTGCTTTCTTCGTTAAAAAAAAAAAAAATCATTTTGCTTTCTTCTTTCCAAAAAAAAAAAAAAAATCTCTTTGCTTTCTTCTTGCAGGAAAACAAATCCTTTTTACTTTCTTTTGTAAATATATATATATATATATATCCTTTTGTTTTCTTCTTTCAAAAAAAAAAAAAAAAGAAAAAAGAAAAGAAGAAGAAAAATCCTTTGGCTATCTTCTTTCACAAAAAAAAAAAAAAAAGAGAAAAAAAGAGAAAAAAGATGAGAAAATCAATTTCAAATTGTTTCAAGAGCTTACACTGGGGCAAATTTTTTGAGAAAAATTTGATTTTTCAAAGTTGATTGTGATGCTTTGAGTTTAAAGCAAAATGTTGCGAAAGATTGATTTACACTGGGGCAAATTTTTTGAGAAAAAATTTGATTTTTCGAAGTTGATCCTAATGCTTTGAGTTTAAGGCAAAATTAACTTATACTAGGACGAGCCGAAAAGCGAACAACAAATTGATTTCATTTGATTTATATGGGGACAAATTTTTCTCCAATAAAAGAGAAAAGAAATAAAATATTGATTGCAAGTGAATTTTCATGTTACACAAGTTTCAAGTTTGAAAAAAATATGATTTCGACTTCATTCAATTCTATACACTAAAAAAAAAATTGACAATTTTGTTGATCTGAACACTACGTTTGACAATTGTTTTAAGTTTTCTTATGTCATAATGACACATGTTTATTTCCTTTTCAAGTTGGCAGCCCAACTTTGCATTCATCAACCTTGGCAGCCCAAGGTCATGCATCCGTCCAGCAGCCTGGTCGGCATCTTTTATTTATGTTTCCAAGTCTGGCAGCCCAGACCTTGCATTTTATGACTCTTGGCAGCCCAAGGTCATGCATCCGTCCAGCAGCCTGGTCGGCATCTGTCTATTTACCTTTTCAAGTTTGGCAGCCCAAACTTTGCATTCATCAACCTTGGCAGCCCAAGGTCATGCATCCGCCCAGCAGCCTGGTTGGCATCTTTTATTTATGTTTCCAAATCTGACAGCCCAAACCTTACATTTGATGACTCCTGGCAGCCCAGGATCATTTATTTACTTTCTCAAGTTTGGCAGCCCAAACTTTGCATTCATCAACCTTGGCAGCCCAAGGTCATGCATCCATCCAGCAGCCTGGTCGGCATCTTTTATTTATGTTTCCAAGTCTGGCAGCCCAGACCTTGCATTTTATGAATCCTGGCAACCCAGGATCATTTATTTCCGTTTCAAGTTGGCAGCCCAACTTTGCATTCATCAACCTTGGCAACCCAAGGTCATGCATCCGTCCAGCAGCCTGGTCGGCATCTATCTATTTACTTTTTCAAGTTTGGCAGCCCAAACTTTGCATTCATCAACCTTGGTAGCCCAAGGTCATGCATCCGCCCAGCAGCCTGGTTCGCATCTTTTATTTATGTTTCCAAGTCTGGCAGCCCAGACCTTGCATTTTATAACTCCTGGCAGCCCAGGATCATTTATTTCCGTTTCAAGTTGGCAGCCCAACTTTACATTCATCAACTTTGGCAACCCAAGGTCATGCATCCGTCCAACAGCCTGGTCGGCATCTATCTATTTACTTTTTCAAGTTTGGCAGCCCAAACTTTGCATTCATCAACCTTGGCAGCCCAAGGTCATGCATCCGCCCAGCAGCCTGGTTCGCATCTTTTATTTATGTTTCCAAGTCTGGCAGCCCAGACCTTGCATTTTATAACTCCTGGCAGCCCAGGATCATTTATTTCCGTTTCAAGTTGGCAGCCCAACTTTACATTCATCAACCTTGGCAACCCAAGGTCATGCATCCGTCCAGCAGCCTGGTCGGCATCTATCTATTTACTTTTTCAAGTTTGGCAGCCCAAACTTTGCATTCATCAACCTTGGCAGCCCAAGGTTATGCATCCGTCCAACAGTTTGGTCGGCATCTGTCTATTTACATTTTCAAGTCGGGTAATCCAAGCATTGCATGTAACTTGTCAATATTTCAACTGTCCAGCAGTTAAGACTCATTTTGTCTATTAATTTAAGCCCTTTATTAGGTCGTGTAGTTTTTATCTCCTTATGTTATCTTTGTTCAGCAATTCGAATGTTGCATTTTATTCTCTATTAAATAAAAAAAAATCAAAAAAATCAAAAAATCAAAAAATCAAAAAATAAAAAATCAATCAAAGTCTTGTATTATTAATTGCACTTTGTGTTCATAGTTCATCAATTCAAACTACGTCTTGACCTGATTCTCTCATGTGGGATACGTAGGCAACTCCTAGGGAGCTCGGTCATTCTTTCTGCATTTCTTACATTCATCTTTACCGGAGTCAATGTATTTGTGTTTTATTCATAGGTGAGTCAAAATTTGGTTTCGTCTACGTCTTTGTCTGGAACCTCTTTGAGCTTCCGACAAAGAGGGGCAAGCTGTAGACACCAAATTTTGACACACCTCTTATAAATATATGCGTGCGTTACTTCATTTAGGGGGTATTTTATTTATTTTCGAGGGTCGATTACAATTTTCGTGCATATTATGACTAATTTGTCACATTATGGGTAAAATAATAATTTTACCACGTAAATATTATTTTATTTTATTTCCTAAATACATAAGTTTACTATTTTTATCATTATTTATAATTTTAATAATTTTTGGGAGTCATTTATTAATTATTTAAAATTTTAGCATTTTAAACTTAGTGGCGCATTTTTCAATGCACTCATTTTATGAGAATTTTCAAGTAAAAAATTTTATAATTTTTTGAAAAGTGTTTGGTATTTATTTCAAAATTTTATCGTTTTTCATTATCCCAATAAATTTAAAATTTATAGTAAATTTTATTTCTTCTTTTAGTGCTGAATTTTAGCAGTTTTTGTTTTTTTAAGAATCCAAGTGAATTTTATGTTTATTTATTTTATTTTATTTTTTGTTTTTTTGTTTGCTTAATTTTCTCCTTCAAAAAAAAAAAAAAGAAAAAAAGAAAAATGAGGGCAGGCTGCAAACGCAGCCTGCTAACAGTTACTCCATCACCAACACCAACTCCACCCATATTTTAATTCAATTCACTCACGCCACCCCCTCTGACTGGCAGGGATTTTTTGAGATTTTTGATGATTTTCTCCCTTATCCTCCTCACCAGACTACACACTATTTTGGACCCTTCTTCCCCATTCTTTCTCTCGGCCCCCTGAACCAGAGCAAAAATGCAAAAACACTCCTGCACTCTCACTCGGTCTCCCTCTGCATCCCCTCCCCTGCACTTCTCCTTGCACAAACTCACATACACACAAAGTATTCTCACACACAGAGAGAAGCAATCTCACACTCCCAGTAGCCTTAGCCCAAACTCACCATCCAAACCACCACCTTAACTCTCAAACTTCAGCTCCAAACAACCAGAAATCAATCCCAAAAATCAGCAATTCCAGCTCCGAATAGCTGCAATAACCCCCTGAAAATCGCAGCCAGGAATAGCCAAAATCTGCCCAAACAATAGCTGCAATAACCCCCTGAAAATCGCAACCAAGGATAGCAACAATTTTCCCAAATAGCAGCCCCCAAATGGCCACCAAACCACCTGCAAAACGGCTTCATAAGCCACCCAAAACAGCAAGAAATAGATCACCAAAACAGCCCCCTAGTAGCAGTGAAAACAACATCAATAATGCGGTAAAAACAAGCCCAAATTCGCAGCAAAAAAAAAATAGCCCAAAAAAAAAACCTGCACAAAACAACCAGAAAAATAGCTACAATTTCTGTAAACACAGCAGCCAAAATCAGTCAAAATTGCAGCCAAAATCGCAGCTTCACAGCAGTAAAAAATCAGTTCCTTCGCCACCCATAACAGCCCCAAAAGAGCTGCAAAAATCAACCCCAAACCCACCCAAAATGACCTGAAATCCTAGCTCCATAATAATCCCATAGCAGCAACGAAACCGCCCCCTAAAAGCCATTAAAACAGTCACCAATCTCCACCCAAAGTCTGCCACAAGCCACCACAATTCCAGCCCCAAAATCTGCAATTTCAACCATAAAATTCACACAAAAGCAGTCCAAAATTGCAGCCCAAATTCGCAGCAAGAGCAGCCCCAACAAATATGCAAAAACAACCACCAAAATCCAAATTGCAGCCCCAAAATCCTGCAAGAAAAATGGCCATAAATTCTGTCAAAACAACTACAAAACAGCTGCAAAAATCACACTCAAAACTGCAAAAATCACAGTCAAACAACAGCTGCAAAATCACAGCCAAACAACCTGCAAAAATAGCTTCAAGTCTCACCGAAAATCAGTCACAGCCAGCCTCTCAATCAGTCAAAATACAGCCCCAAACCCAGGTAAATCTCAGCCCCCTCCTGCAATTTATCTATTAATTTTCATTTGGGCTTTTGAATAAAGATTTCTCCAAGGATAATTGATGTGATTGACTAATTTCGGATGAGATTTTAGCATTTAGTTTGGGGGGATTTGGGTTGAGATATTGCCGAACTCTCGTAGAGAGAGAGAGAGAGAGAGAGAGAGAGAGAGAGAGAGAATGAACCAGAGAGAGGAACGAGAGAGAGCAGAAAAATTCTGGAGGAAGAGAGAAAGAAGGAAGAAAAGAAAGAAGAAAAAAAAAAGACAAAAAATGGAGAGAATCTGGAGAAAACTAAAGCAGGAAAGAAAAGAAGAGAGAAAAAAGGAAAAAAAAAAAAAAAGGAAAGAACCGGTTGGGCGCGGGGGGGGGGGGGGTGTACTTTTATTTTTTTTATTTTTATTATTTTTTGTTTTGTTTTTTGGATTTTTGTTTGTTTAATTAGTTAAAGTTTAAAAAAAAAAAAATTGTCAAAGGTTTAGTTTCTCTTTATTAGAATGGATGTTTACATCTTACCCCCTAAGATTTGATTGTATTGTTAATTGTGCCCTGAACATTTTTAATTAGCTGCCTTTAGGTCTTTCATATTTATAGACTTGCCCTTTAGATTTTATTTTTCTTTCAATTATATCCATAACAATTGCAATTTAGTTTAAACTTGCTGCAAATTATGATCTTTGCCCCTATGCATTGATGGAATTGTATTTTGGCCCCAGAATATTTCTGGAATTGTATTTTAGTCTTTGAATGTTGCTAGAATTTTTCATTTTATCCCTCCCAACCTTGCTGGAATTTTATTTAAGTCATTATACTTGCTGGAATTTCATTTTTTGTCCCCCCAACCTTGCTGGAATTTTATTTAAATCACTATACTTGCTGCGATTACATTTTTGCCTTTAAATATTTGCTGTAAATTATGTATTATTTAATGACTTTGCTGAAATTATATTCTTGGCTTTAAATATTACTGTAAATTTTTATTTTGGGCATTATACTTGTTGGAAATTATATTGTAGCCTTTAAATTTGTTGTAAATTATATTATTATCTTAACTATGGTTTGAAATTATAATTTTACCCTTTAGTTTGTTATAAATTACATTTTTTTTTACTCTAGAATATTACCCAAATTTCTCTTTTTAATCCAAAACCTTGGAACATTTTTATTTTTTGCCAAAAAAATATTAATTAAATTAGTTAAGTCCTCAAAGCTTTAAATTATTTCTTTTCACATTTTCTTTATTTATTTTTATCAAATTTATAATTAATGTTCTAAAATTGGGTCTTGTTAGTCTAATTAATGTTCAAATTAGTTTCTCTATTTTCCTTTTATTTATTTTAATAATTCTTATTTGAGGTGTTAAAAGTTCAAGTATGTATTATTGTATTTTATCTTCTATTATTATTATTATTATTTTTACTTTTATTTTTATTTTATCTTTGTTGTTTTGCTTTATTTATTTATTTATTTATTTACTAATTTATTTTTACTTAAACAATTTTCATTTTCCTCCTAAATGATTAATTATTATTATCATTATTTTTCTTTCTCTTATTTTGTTTATTATTGCTATAATTGTTTGAATTATCATAGCATGTTCATAGTAACTGGTATGAAATTATTTAGTTAGTAGTTTATTTATTAAATAGTGGTATTTTTAACATGTTTGTTCATTTAGTAGCAATTTGTACTGAGTTCACGAACGGGAGGTACCTCGATTACCCTTTTTATTTCTCTTTATGTGCTCCTACGTGCTCCTATGTGTTTTCTATATGTTTTTTTTTAATTTATATATCTCTTTGTGCTTATATTTTCTATACATGTGTGAGCATTTATTTATTTCATATTATTTACTTGAATTAATATTAATTATTCAAAGAAATGTAATAGATAGGTAATATTCTATTCAGTAAATTCTTTGTATTTAGATAGTTAATGTAATAGATAGTTTATGTTTCATCTATTTAATTAAAACCTATGTATTTTAGATAGAAAGTGTAATAGATAGGTTAGATAGGATATCTTTTATTCTTTTTTCTATTTTTAGATTGTAATTAGGTTATTCTCCGGTGTAATAGTTAGGGCTTTGTGTGCTATGTGTGTTATGTGCTTGTGTGTTTTATTCGCTTTTCCTAGGAACTTGCATCTAGAATACCATGCTTATGTGCTATGTGCTCCTACTTGCTATTACTTGCTTTTATGTGATTTATTGCTTTAATACATGCTTTATTTATTTACTTGCTTTAATTATATATGTGTATCGTCGCCACACTAGTCCAAAGCTAGTTGTGGTTAATTTCGTTTTCTTCGCTAGTCCAATGCTAGCGGAGAACTTTTAGAAAATAGGCTAGTCCAATGCTAGGCCTTTAGGTCATTTTAGTATTAGGATCATTTCTCGCGTGTTCATTTCATGCTATTTCACACACATTTTTGTTTTAAGCCTTTTTCCATTTTGAATGATTTTTATATATATACTCTATCATTTATTATCTATTTTTAAAACACATGTTTGGTGCATGACATTTAGACTCCACCACACATAGAATTTTAGGTCATTTGCGTGATTTGACTAGAAATAGTCATCTACTCGCGTGGGAAGCGATGGCGTACATGTCGTTCCCCCCTCCGTGAGTAGAAACATCTAGTCACGGGTCCATTAGTCCCCCGTACCCGTTATGTTGCATCCCTACTTTCTTTGTTCACTTATTATCTATACTACTATTTTCCTTTTCTTTTGCATTTCATTTTTTGCATTCATACTCGTGACTCCATCGAGGTCTAGATCCGAGTTTCGCAATTAATGCGATAATCCCGATCAAACCTCAGTGGAACATTTCGTCCCTTAACGATACCCATTTTTTAGGACTAGATTTGCATTCATATAGTTGCATCCAAATGCGATAAAATTTTAGGGTTACATTAGGAAAATTTCAGACTAAACCTCGCAACTAGTTTCGGCTAGGTTGAAAGGGTGCCTTAGGCGCGAGCCTTTGCCTTCCCTTTCTTCAACTGTGACTCCCGAACCTTTTTCTCTTGTTTTTCAAAGACTTGGAGTCGTCTAAAAGGGTTTTTTCTTGTTTTTCTTATATTTTTCCAAAATCATTTCTTTAAATAAATCATTCTTAATTTTCTTACCTTTTATAAAATATTTTCGGGTGACTTGGTACACCAAAACTCAATACCAAGTGGTGACTCCTTTTTCACTAAAAAACCCTTTTTAGACTCTATTTTCGGGCCCAAAAACCGTCGCATTTCCAAAAGTCCCATTTTAGGCCTTTTTTCTTTTATTTTTAAAAAAATAAAGCGTTTATTTGTCGCGTTTTTATCAAATCATTCTTTACAAAGCATTTTCTAAAAAAAATCATTTTTTACAAAAATTTACACGCTTTTCTTTTTTTCAAAATAAACACAACCTTTTTTTTAGTAACCATAAAATCGCATTTAATTCTCCCTTTTTCTTTTCCGACACATCTATCAACATTTATTTATCATTTTATTTTTTCTTTCGAAAAATGGGGCGCGACAGCTACCATATCAGCTAGTTCTTTTTTGATCATCTATAATTTGTATTACAATGTATGCCATCTCACATGAGTAGAGTAAATCTCCCAATGATATGTTGGGTGAGGTTCTAACTATTTGTCGCACACAATTGAAAATATGACTTGCTGATATTAACTTTACTCTATTTTTCCTCTTTCCCGAAATGTTAAGGCTAGAATTCGAATCTCCAACCTTGGCACGAGGAAGGTCTTAACGACCTTCCCTGGGCATACCAAGGCCCAGTTCGTTCTGTTAAATCTTTTAGTTCAATTCTCAAAAAAAAAAAAAAAAAAAATCTTTGTAGTTCTGTTGATCCTGCCCCAAATAGATATAGTCATTCTTTTATTTTTGTACATGGGTCTATAAAGCTAAGAGTGTAAATTCAAAGATATTTCAGGCTTTTAATACTTACAATCAAGTGAATGTCAATCCGATTTATTAAGAGTCTATTCAATGAATTGATGGCACGTAAATTGCTTGGAATAGACCCCTGCAAATAACGGAAAAGGAGTAACAATTGTCTAAAGACAGAAAATTCTTTCGTGAAGATAATTCTTGATGGAAGAACACAACGAAACTTCATAAAATCCAGTGCTTAAGTAAGGATGCTGATATTGTTAGTGCCTCTGCGGCTGAAAAATCCTATCTGCAGATGTCAAGTTGGGAATTTTCATCTCTTAAGCAATGAGTGTCCATTTATGTCAACATAATAATGCACATGTAATTTCATCAACATTTGTTGTTACCATTTTTTTCCCCTAGATTGAACAAAGAAAAGCAACTGTTGACCTCTTCTTAGTCAATCGAGTGCTTAGGTATAGAATGATGTTTGCAATTAGCAACAACGACAAGAAAAGAAAAAAAGGAAAAAGAGAGGAAAAGATAATGATGTTTGCATCTCAGCACCATAAACTTCATAAATGTGTGTTAAATTGGTGTTCCTCGGAGTTATATACCCTTTTGTAGATGAGCCGATGGTTTTTTGCAAAATTATAAGTCGTTATAAAATTGGTTAAACTCGATCTTGATTCGAGCTAACTTGAAAGGCAATTGTATTAAGCATAATCCCAAGCTCAAATCCATTTTAAGTTCAACACGATGAAGTCCCTTGTTAGAATTATAAAGTACTGAATTAATATACTCAACAAATAAAGAGAGAGAAATAACCCCCGGGCATCCCCGAGGTGGATGGGATTAATTATATATTTATTTAATTTTAAATTTCATGGAAAGATAATGGTGTTTTAGTATTGAATTAATTTGTTATACAATCAAGGAAAATTTATATCAATTTAAAATCTGTTTGGTTGTACTGAAAATATCTTTCTATAAAATACGTTCAGAATTTTTTCTTGGTACCAAATATCACAAACTATTTATCTGTGTAAAATAACTTTTAATTTCCTCCCTTTGGCTAAAAATAACTTTCGTATTTAATTGATGTAAGTCATACTCCGAAGAGTTCAAATGTGACAGTAAACTTTAAGTATCTAACTTTCTATGTTTAATTACCAAACTAAGTTTTATTTTTAATTTTTATCAACTTATTTTTTCTTCATCTTGGGCTCAACAATAATATAATTGTATTTTCACATGCTTTACCAATTATTATCTTATAGATTAATTAAAAGCAAAATAGTCTCTAGTTAACTCCATGTGCATAAGAAGCATTTATTGAATTGTTTTAGTATTTTTAACTCATACTAACAATATTAAAAACAAAAAATATGAAAAAAGTTCTATTTAAAAATATTTTCACTTCGACATCCAAAAACCAAAAAATCATAGAGAAAATGACTTTTTCGATGTAAAATGTTTTTTTAAGAAAATATTTTACATCCAACAAAATGAACCCTTAGCTAATGCTTGTCTCAGATAAAGTTATACTTCGGAAGAAAATAAAAAACGAATGTGAAACCATGTGTGAACTGCTTTTTTACTTGGAAATGGGGCTGGAATTGTGAGAAGAGCAGTTAACAAACTAAAAACTTGATTTATTCAGACATGCTAGAAGATATGAAGTGAACAAGTCTTTTCACTTGTTTTCCCCCGAGTTGAACTTGAATGATACTTTTTTCAAAATCTATAATTTACAAAAGTTCAATCTTAATCAGCAAGCAAATTGGAATCGTAGGTAAATTTGTATTTTTATTACGTTAATTTGGAAAAAAAATTAAAAAAAACAAAAACCCAATTGAGTGGTATTGAGGCTTTTAGTGCTTACAACAAAATCAATGACAGTCTATTACATTACAGGAATGATTGAATGAAGCAACGCCGTGTTCGAAATAGGCTGGAATAGAATAAAGGAAAAAGAACGACATTTCCGTAAAGTCGTGAAATTCTTCTTAGAATATAATTCTTGATTGAAGAACGGCGACGGAACTTCATCAAATCTAGTGCTTCTGTAAGGATGCTGATATTGTTAGTACCTCATAGTGACTTTTCAATTTTTTTGGCAATAAATACCTAATGATTGTCAACGTAATTATGCACATGTAATCTTCATCAAATTTTCTTGTTTCCATTTTTTTTTTCTAGATGGAACAAAGGACAAGTTACTCTTTAAACCCCTTCGCAGTCCATTGATGTTTTTTAGGTATATTTAGCCAATTAATGCTTATGGATAGGATGATGTTTGCAATTAGCGCAAAAAAGAAAAAAAAAAAGAAAAAAGAGAGCAAAGGAAAAATAAAAAAGAGTAGAGACATGTAAACTTGTTTAGCTTCAGTCACGTTCATTTCATCTCCCATCTCCTTCAAAGAAATTTGTGCAAATGGTTTTCACTCCTTAGAAGAATTAAAACAAAAGGAAAAAAAAAATTTGAAAGCTAAAATTGAGCCCTTAATTGATTGGGTAGTTTATAGCCTGAGATACATTCTTAATCAAAGGAAACATAGGAAGGAGAAAGAGAACAAAGAGAGGGAAAAAAAAATATACAAATAAGATAATAATTAAAGATAGTAAATCCTATACAAATTTCTTCTCCTTAAGTATTATTTGGCATAAGGAATTTTGGTGTATTTTGATTTTAAACCTTTCACTCAAATCCCTTATACAAACTTGTTCTTCTTTAAGAGTTTATTTGGCCTGAGTGATTTGAGTAAATTGGGTCTTAAATCCTTCACCCAAATTCCTAACCTTGTTTGGATAAAATAAGAGAGATTTGAATTAATATCCACAAGAATGTAAAGTATTATAATTAGTAAATTCTAAATTCATCCGAATGGGATATTATTTGAAGTCCCTCCATTAACTCCTATCTATAGCTTTTAATGAACCGAATTGTCTCTGAACACAGGTTGATTCGACTTATGAAAGTTCGAATTTAGCTTGTTCAAATAGTTAAATTAGCCAAACTCGAACAAGGAATTAAGATCGTTTATTAAATGAACGAATTTGAATACTCTTCATGAACACTTGTTTGCGTTCACAAAAATATGGATAATAATGTCTTTTCACATTATTTTCAAAATAAAAACATTCGAGATCAATCAAATTTGGTTGGATTGTGTTAAACTTGAGTTAGATCGAGCTCGGTTTGTTTGTGTAAACGAACCGAGTTCTATTGAACTTTGTTTGTTTGTATTAAATGAGTCGAGCTCGTTCGAGCTTTCAAGCTCAACTCGTTTGTATTAAACGAGCCAAATTTGAGTTTGATCTCGAGCTTGTTATTTTATTTGACGAGTCGAGTTCGAATACAAATATCAGCTCGTTTAATAATCAAGCCAAGTTGAACCTGTTCATTTATTAAACTAACATAATTTGAGTAAGGAATATTCGGCTTGATTCGGCTCGTAAAAAACTCTACTCCTATCTGTCTATACTATGACCTATCTATTATGTGCATGAATCCTAGAGCGGATGGCTAACTTGCCGCCGCCGCCACCTTCGTGTTAAAGGATGTCTAACGCCTTATTAACACTTAGAGGATGCCTAAAGCATTATTAACACTTGTATGGTTTGGAGTAAGAAGAACAACTTTTGAAGAAAGCTAAGTAACACATTATTTCCACGTTTGGTATGCGAAAATGAGACAGAATGGAAAGTTTTTTTTCACCCTAAATGCCTTTATATCTTGAATACTGAAAAAAAATTTCAATCAATTGTATGGTAACCCATACTTGGGAATGCCTTTTCCTTTCTAATATTTGGTATGATCATAGGTGTCAGAATGGAATAAAATATATATTTATTTGACTTAATTGTCTTTAATTTTTTGTATTAGAATATGTCATATTTTTATTTTATTTGTTTGCAGTTCTATGCCTATAAAAAACCTTAATACTTTAATTTCAAAATTCTTAATATTCTTGTTAAAATTAGATTAATTATACTCTTTAACTCATTTTAAAATTTTTATAATTATTAAAAATATAATTAAGAATGTGAAAAAATTAATGATGAAACTAAACATTAATGTTTTAATTTAATTTATAGGAAGTTTATTTTTTATACATTTGCATAAAAGTTAAAATAGTATTTCAAACATTTTCATAGCAAAAAAAAAGATATTCTAAGTACATATTAACCGATTGTGATTTAAAATCATACAAATTTATTAGTTAAAGTTGTAAAAACCTAATATTTTTTAAATTTTAAAAACAAAAAAAATTAGTGGATGTATTCTAAGTTAAAAAGAATTAGCAGAAAAAATGTGTGTGGGGATAAAATTGATTCCTAGTTTTTAGGTATTTCCAAGATGGAGTTGGAAAGGCTTTTTCTTAAATTTTGTTGAAAAATAAAATTTTAAGAAAAAACTTGAATGGGCATTCTAGTGGAAAAAGCATTTTCAATTTAAAATGTCTATATCAAATATGAGAATGAAATAGACAAGTTAAAAAGACTTTTTCCATTCTACCTCATTTATGCATACCACATGAGGTAAGACCATTCTTTCGTTTTTCTCCCCTCTTACAATCTAGACTGATAGGTGAATTTTTATTATGTGGAAATCCGATTACCATTGGCAGTAAAACTCCCTCGAAAAACAAAAAAAAGTGAAATATGGGAAATGCCCAGTCAAAAACTTAAACAGTTTGAATATTCCACAGATTAATCCTCCCAGCCAAAGACCGTGGGGGGAAATGAAGAGGAAACCGAGAAATATATATATATATCTGTACCGTGTGTCATGGGCTTTTCGAAGAAATCAGCAAGAGAAAGTGCTATCCCAAGCTACACTGCCTAAAACCAAGACATCAGAAGTTGTGGAGCTGCTAAAACTTGGAGATTGAAGACATGGCTGAGCTTCTCAAGTCCAGAAGTTCAGCGAAGAGGTTGTTTGGATTATGTCTATTTCTCTGTTTTGCGAATGTAGCTTTTCAATTGGTAGAAGCTAAAGTTCGATATCACAAATGGGAGGTGAAATATGAGTATAGGTCTCCTGACTGCTACAAGAAACTGGTGATTACCATCAATGGAAGAAGTCCCGGACCAACCATCAATGCTCAGCAAGGTGATACGGTCGTAGTCGAGCTTAAAAACAGCTTGTTAACTGAGAATGTTGCTATTCATTGGCATGGAATTCGACAGGTGATCAACAGAAATCTAATACATTTACCCTTACTTAAATTTTTTTTCCCTTTCGTGATCCTACTAGATTTTGACAAAGTTTTTCGATTGGTTGGATGCAGCATGGAACTCCCTGGTTTGATGGAACAGAGGGGGTAACACAATGTCCAGTTATCCCGGGAGACACATTTGTGTACAAATTCGTAGTGGATAGAGTAAGTTCAATAGTTCATATTTGTTGGCATAATTAAATTAAACTCCTAAAGGGTTATAAGTTTTCTATTTAATTTATAAATTATGTTTTAGTTGAGTTTTTAAAAGTTTATTTATTTAAAGTATTATTTGATAGTTTCTTATTGGAATTATATTATTGATTCCAATTAGATCTTTTAATATTTGACTTTTTGGGTTATATATAAGGATTTTTATAATTGAGAAGATTTGAGAAGAGTTGAGAGTCTAAAGAAATTCTAGGTGATGTTAAGTTAAGGTAATTCTATTGTGAATTTATGCCAGTTTCAATATGAGAATCAAATATGATATGTTTTAACTCTTCTCCGCCTACATACTTTTATATGTATTCCATAAACTTTCGTTGCATGTTTTTTATGCTAACAAGTGGTATCAGAGGCCTAGACTTTCATCCTGAGATGTTTGTTATAATTAAAAGCCGTAGGCTTTGATCCTTGGATATTAGTTGTTAAAATAATTGGACAGAAATCTAAAAAAAAAAAAAAAAAAAATCTAGCATGTGGTGTCGGGATTATATTGTCTTACTAGATAGTGATCAGAAAAAAGGTCTGTCAAGATTATTATGAGGTGTTGAAGATTAGGCAAAAATTTTGTATTAATTGGACAGAGATTAAAAAAGTGATCCCATCAAGAGTGATTGCTAGTTTTGATCAAGTTGTCAACAATAAATGCTTGGAATTGAGGACAAAGTGAGTGACGAATTTACATTTGTCTATATGCGTAGATTATTTGATTAAAGATTTAGAGATGAATATCAATTACAAATTGGTGGTTTGGAGAGATATATTGAATATTACAGTGAGTCAAATGTTTGAGTTGGAATAAATCAATATTTGATTGAAACAGTTGAGAGTTTGATTTAAGGGAGGCATGGTTGATATAATTAAACTAAACTCCTAAAATGTTATAAGTTTTCTATTTAGTTTTAGTAGTTATGTTTTAGTTGAGTTTTAAGAAAGTTTATTTAGTTAAAATATGAAGTATTATTTGGTAGTTTCTTAGAAAATTGTATTATCTATTTCAATTAGATTTCTTATTATTTAAGTTTTGTGGGTTATATATAGGGAGTTTTATTATTGTTAAGAGTTTAGAAGAGTGGAGAGTTTAAAGAAACTCTAGGTGACATTAGGTTAAGACAATTGTACTTCAAGTCTATAGTGGTCTCATTATGAGAGTTGGAAATACTATATTTATAACTTTTCTTTTTCCATGTATTTTTACAGGTGTTAAATAACCTTTCGCAGCCTGTTTTATAGTGCTAACAATATCCCTATCTCATTTGATTGGAATGCTTCAATTCTGATGTTTTGTACTGGACAAATAAAATTTTTCTAACATTTTGGTTTGTAAAATTTGTCTGAACTTGTGCAGCCTGGAACATATTTGTACCATGCACATTATGGCATGCAAAGAGAAGCAGGGCTATATGGACTGATTCTTGTTTCGCTCCCTGATGGAGAATCAGAACCATTTTCTTATGACTATGATCGAAGCATCATCCTTACCGATTGGTACCACAACAGCACCTATGAACAAGCAACTGGCCTGGCCTCAACTAATTTTGTTTGGGTTGGGGAGCCTCAGGTAATCTTTTAACTAATTAAATCACTACTTCTCATTTTATCAAGCTAACCCGAAAACCAAAAATATAATGTTTTTCACTTCAAAAATTGCAGTCAATTCTGATACAAGGCAGAGGAAAGTTCAACTGCAACACCCCAGGGATCGAAGCCGGTCGGTGCAGTGCTACAAATCCGGAATGCTCCTATTTCTCATTGACAGTAGTTCCTGGCAAAACATATCGGCTAAGAATTGGAAGCTTGACAGCTCTTTCAGCCTTGAGTTTCGAAATAGAGGTACAAATATTGGTCCTTGCACATATCCCTCTACAAAGAATTAAAAAGGAAAGAAAATAAAAATTATTTTACATGCTTATCCAGCTGGTTCCAAGTTTTTTAGTCCAAATTTCTCATGCATTCAGTTACAACTTCGCCAATATTTCCAGCAATAAAGACATTTAGTAATTGCATCCAATTTTATAACGCAGGGTCACAATATGACTGTTGTAGAAGCTGATGGGCACAATGTGGAGCCATTTGTTGTGCAAAATCTTTTCATCTACTCTGGCGAGACATATTCTGTTCTGATTAAAGCCGATCAAGACCCTTCCAGAAATTATTGGGCCAGTGCACACATTGTTAGCAGAAATAGCAACACCTCAAATGGATTAGGCATTATCAATTACTATCCAAACCATCCATTAAGAAGTCCCCCTACTATTCCACCGGTTGTACCCGGATGGAACGATACAACACCAAGAATTGCACAATCCCAAGCAATCAAAGCTCTCAAAGGCTACATCATTACTCCACCGGAGAAAACAGATAGAGTAATTGTTATGCTCAACACACAAAATAAGATCAATGGTCATGTCCGTTGGTCAGTAAACTATGTCTCACTCAACCTTCCTAACACACCTTATTTAGTAGCACTTAAACAAAATTTACGGCACACATTTGAGCAAACCCCTCCTCCAGAAGGCTATGATGCAGCAAATTATGACATCTTCAATCCCCAGGAAAATAAGAATGCAACTACTAGCAACTCAATTTATCGGCTCAAGTTCAATTCAACAGTTGATATAATCTTGCAGAACGCCAGAAAACCGAATGAGAATATTAGTGAAACACATCCTTGGCATCTTCACGGTCACGATTTTTGGGTACTAGGCTACGGCAAGGGCAAGTTTAACATCTCAACTGATCCACAGAAGTACAACCTTGTCAATCCGATAATGAAGAATACAGTGCCTCTTCATCCTTATAGCTGGACTGCCTTGAGATTCCGTGCGGATAATCCAGGTGTCTGGCTTTTCCATTGCCATATTGAGTCTCACTTTTTCATGGGAATGGGGGTTGTCTTTGAAGAAGGGATCGAAAAGGTTGGTCGATTGCCTACCTCTATAATGGGATGCGGTGAATCGAAACGTTTTCTTAAGCCATAGAATCATCAAAGGAGAGGAACATAGAAAATAGTCGAAGATATATTCTTTGCACTATTAGTCCTATGCAGCATATGAGTCTCGATTTTTTCTTTTTTTAATCTTTTTTTTTTATTTTTACTTTTTGAATGTTCTTTCCCGCAAAAAAAAGCTGTGTTTTCAATTTGTAGCTTGATCACGATTCATATACAATAATATTTTATTGGCATTTGGCAAAAATGACAAAGCTCACAACCTGTGCAAACTTCAAATTGACAAGGACAAAGTTTTGCATTTTGTTTTTCAGCCATGTTTCGTTCGACACAAGAATGAACGATAATAAAAATCCGGTCAATCTGATCTCTAGAAGACAAAAAACAACGTCACATAACCTTGCACACATAGTTTAGGAGTGGGGTGACCATTTTGTTTAAATGTTGATATATTTTTTTTTTTTGAAAAGTACTATAAATCAAAGACAAACATTGCCAAATTATGAGTATCCATACCATGAAGAAAGTAGATAACTTGTTGAACGTGTACTTTACATCTGAAACTGGAAAATTACTATGTATAATATATAAGCTGAATCATTGATTCTTTGATAGAGGTTTTATCCTTTAAATTGTTTTTTGCTGCTTTTCTGAAAACAAGCAACTCAATAAAGCAAGCCTGTAGATGATATTGAATCGCTTAAGCCTATTCATGGGTAGTTTACCCAAGAAAAAGATCTTTTAAGAGTAGGTCATCTCCTTGCTTGTACGAAGAAATATCTAGAAATAGCTAGTTTGGGAGTTGATGATGGAAAAGAAAAGAAGGGAAAAGATTTATTAGAAAAAAAAGAAAGGAAAGGAAAGGATGCAAGTTTCTTTCTATGTTGTTTGAAAGTTTAAGAAATAGAAAGAATTTATTGGGTAATAAAATTTTTTGTGTCACATCTTTAAAGACCATATTGTCATTTTGAAAAATTTACTCAACTTTTCCTCACTTTTCTTCCTTTTCCGGCCAACTTCGGAAGGAAAAGTTGTCAGAAAATTACTTAAGCATCTTTCTCTCTATCTTCTTCATTTTCTTTTCCTTTCTTTCCCACTTAAACTCCCAGACAAAAAAAAATAATTTTCTTCTCCTAAATCCTTTCTTTTCTTTCCTTTTCCCAAACTAGCTAGTGTGTCTTAGTCGGGGGTTTTAGCCAAGGGTCCAAAGACCTGACCAAATTAATGAAATCGCCAAATTGGAATTTGACCAAGGCATTTACGTCAAGCTATGACCAAATTGCGACGACTTGAAAAGTCTAAAAGTAGCCGTCCAATTGCACCCTCACGAGATTCAGGACACCATGCTATGCTATCATGCCATTTAACATCAGGTAATATCTTGGGGATCCACAGACACATACGTACGTGTGTGTATTTGTGTGCATACACACACACATTCTGGGTAAAACAATCTAGCAAAACTCGGAAAAAAGACATGGAGAATGCCTCCAGAAGCCCCAGTGATCTCCATTTCTTGAAACAATCCTGCTTTTGTACAGTTGATATCCTTTACTACTGTGGTGTCAAGTCTTGTTAAATAATGTGACCATCGTGAAAACTATAATATATATGTATAACTTAAATCCCGTGATCGAGATAAAACTGAAATTGATTAAATTGTGTAGAACCTAAAAAGATCGCAAGACGGGGGAGAGAAAGTGTAACGCACTCTCATAGATAATTACACGCATAAGCATATATGTTGGATATGAAGGATTAATCAGTAATATATTATTAATCAAACAATAAGACATACCCTCATGTCACTCTTTTCAAGAGAATATAATAACAAATCCCACTGTATACTGATGGGCTTTCCTCATTATTTGGAGCTCGGCCCATTAAATTATAAAAAGGGTTTTATTTAGTCCTTTTGTATTTTAAGGAAAAAAAAAGAGAGAGGTTGATTGTAGAGAGTGCCTATTGTGAGTTGTGAGAGGAGTTTTTAGAAAGCTTTGCTTTGTACTCCGTTGTTCTTGCTCATAGTGGAATTTTCTCTCTTGGTCTGCCCGTGGATGTAGGTCTTACGACCGAACCACGTAAATCTCGTGTTCATTATTTTCATTGCGTGCTTGATTTATTTCTATTTCGCTTCCGTTTTGCCCAACAAACTGGTATCAGAGCCTATCAAAAAGAGAGGAGCCGTTTTTTGGTTCGTGGAGTTTTTGAGAGAGTTAGAGGGAGGTGTTGATACCACCGGAATCTACGTCTCCCGATCTATCTATCTGCAAAGTTTCACCGGAGTTGGTCGCCGGAATTTGCGTCACTCTCCGGCGAAAGACAGATCTGTTCGTCTCAGTCGTTCGTGCCTTTTTGGGCATCTTCACCGGAAAATTCCACCACCATTGGATAGAGCTATTCGAGGTCTACCTGACTCACCGAAATTCGTCGCCGGATTCCACCGGGGTGAAGCGCACTTGCCGTCTCCGTTTTGGGTGAGAGTGGGCTTTGCTCTTGAGAAGAGATAATCAAGTGTGGTAAGCTGATTTGAGCCTTTGATCTCAGCCGTTGATCTGATTTTAGAATCTTCAATCTTGACCGTTGGATTGGAAGAGTTAGTTTTGATTTGGTGTGGGTGGGTGCATTGTGTAATCTTGCACCCTATTGTCAAGGACCGTCCGATCAGTTGACTGATCATTGACTGGGTTGACTGTGTTGACCGTTGACCATCTGACCGTTGACCAGTCGTTGACCGGGCTGACCGACTTTTGACCGGCGTTGACCGACCGTTGACCGGCGTTGACCGTTGACTTTTTCGGTGCAACCCTTTTCCACCATTTTTCGACGTTCTGAATCCATTTTTGAGGTCTATTTTTCAATTTGTTGAGTATTTTTGCTAGTTTTGGGCTCTTGCATGTCATTTGCAATGGATGTGAATACTTCAAAAATGATTTGTTTGATGGTACAAATTATCATGCTTGGAAAAGTAAAATGAGAGATTTGCTTTATCTTAAAAAGTTGTTTAAGCCAGTTTTTTTGACTAAAAAGCCTGATGATTTGAGTGATGAAGATTGGGAAATCATGCATATGGAAGTTTGTTCTTTTATTCGTCAATGGATTGATGATAATGTGCGAAATCATGTATGTGATGAAGTTCATGCTCGTACTTTGTGGAACAAACTTGAAGAATTGTATGCAGAAAAGAGTGGCTATCATAAGATGTTTATGATTAAGCAGTTGATGTCTATGAAATACAGAGATGGTACTCCCATGACTGATCACTTGAATGAGTTTCAAGGTGTCATAAATAGGTTGACTGGCTTGGGTATCAACTTTGATGATGAGATTAGAGGTTTGATACTTCTTGGGTCTCTACCAGATTCATGGGAAACTTTTCGAACAACAATTTGCAATACAGCTCCTAGTGGTGTGATTTCTTGGGATTATGCTAAGGGTAGTATAATTAATGAAGAAAGCAGAAGGCGCACACAGGGGACCACTACTTCACAGTCAGACATTCTTGTTGTTGAATCTAGAGGCAGAAATCAGACCAGAGAACAAGGCAAGAGAGACAAGAGCAGAAGTAAGTCCAGAGGAAAGTTTGCAAATGTGAAGTGTCATCATTGTGGCAAAGATGGACATATCAAGAAGTATTGCTGGAAACTGAAGAAAGAAAATAAGGGAAGAAAAATGACAAAGGCAGTGATACGAAAAATGATGCTGAAGAGAGAATCACTGCTGCAGTTGAAGATTTTCTTCTTGTGTGTGATACGATAAATAATCTTGTGTTTCCTGAAACCAGTTGGGTAGTTGACAGTGGTGCTACCATTCATGCCACTTCTCTTAAGGACCTGTTCACATCCCTGACACTTGGTCATTTCGGCACTGTGAGTATGGGTAATGATGGTCATGCTGAGATAGTTGGTGTGGGAGATATTTTCTTGGAGACAGGTAATGGCACAAGGTTAGTTCTCAAGGATGTTAAATATGTTCCTGATATCCGATTGAATGTAATTTCAGTTGGGAAGCTGGATGATGATGGCTTTTGTAGTTCGTTCTTCAATGGACAATGGAAGCTCACCAAAGGGAATCTGATTGTGGCAAGAGGCAAGAAGTATTGCAAATTGTATTTGATGCAAGCCAAGTGTTCCAAAGAGTGTATTAATGTTGCAGATGATTCTGGTGCAACTGATTTGTGGCACAAGAGGCTTGGTCATATGAGTGAAAAGGGGATGAAAATGCTAGCAAAGAAAGACCTGTTGTCTGGACTGAAGAGTACAGATTTGAAGAGGTGTGATCATTGTTTAGCAGGAAAGCAGAACAGAGTCAGTTTTAAGAAGTCATCCTCCTTCTAGAAAATCAGATGTGCTAGATTTGGTTCATTCTGATTTGTGTGGTCCCCATGAAGACAGTGACACGTGGTGGTTCCTCATATTTTGTGACATTTATTGATGATCACTCGAGGAAGGTTTGGGCTTATACGTTAAAGTCCAAAAATCAGGTATTGGATGTTTTCAAGCAGTTTCAGGCTTCAGTTGAGAGAGAGACAGGTAAAAAGCTGAAGTGTATTCGAACTGATAATGGGGGAGAATACATTGGGCCATTTGATGAGTATTGCAAGCAGCAAGGCATTCGACATCAGAAGACTCCACCAAAAACACCACAGTTGAATGGTTTAGCTGAGAGGATGAACAGAACATTGGTTGAGAGAGTCAGATGTTTGTTATCTCATGCCAAATTATCAAAATCTTTTTGGGGTGAGGCTTTAAATACTGTTGTTCATTTGATTAATCTCACACCATGTGTTCCTTTGCAGTTTGATGTTCCTAACAGGGTATGGACAGGCAAGGATGTCTCATATGATCACTTGCGTGTTTTTGCTGCAAAGCTTTTGTGCATGTCCCTAAGGATGAGAGGTCAAAACTTGACGTGAAGACCAGAGAAGTGTGTGTTTTTGGGCTATGGACAAGATGAGTTTGGTTACAGGTTGTATGATCCAGTTGAGGAGAAACTTGTCAGAAGCAGAGATGTGGTTTTTGTGGAGGATCAGACTATTGAAGATGTTGAGAAAACTCAGAAACTCGTGACAGAGTTTGCAACAGATTCGGTTATGTTTGATCCAGTTCCTTTGACCACTGTTCCTCAACAGGCTGTAGAGAATGCTTCAGAATGACCAAAATGTTGATGAGGTACAGATTGATCAGCATGGTGCTAGTTGATGCAGATGTTCCTGTACAGATTGATCCTGATGATCAGCCTCCAGTGCTTGAGAATCTACCTATTGATCCTCCTAGAAGGTCTACCAGAGTTAGACAGTCTTCCACTAGGTATTCTCCTCATGAGTATGTGATGCTGAACTGATGGGGGAGAACCTGAGTGTTTTGCAGAAGCCTTGGAATGATGAGCACAAAAAGGAGTGGCTTGATGCTATGCACTGACGAGATGAAGTCTTTGCATGAAAACAACACTTTTGAGTTGGTGGCACTTCCTAAAGGCAAGAAGGCTTTAAAGAATAGGTGGGTCTTTCGCATCAAGAAAGATGAGTTTTGTTCACACCCGAGATATAAAGCTAGACTGGTTGTTAAGGGATACAGTCAGAGGAAAGGAGTCGATTTTGATGAAATCTTTGCTCCTGTTGTCAAAATGTCTTCTATTCGAGTAGTTCTTGGCTTGGCAGCTAGCCTTGATTTGGAGATTGAGCAGATGGATGTTAAAACTGCTTTTCTTCATGGTGAGTTAGCAGAGGAAATCTACATGGAGCAACCAGAGGGTTTTGAAGTGAAAGGGAAAGAGAATTATGTCTGCAAGCTTAAGAAAAGTCTGTATGGCTTAAAGCAAGCGCCTAGGCAGTGGTATAAGAAGTTTGAGTCTGTTATGGGGAAGCAAGGCTTCAAGAAGACTACTTTCAGATCACTGTGTTTTTGTGCAGAAAATTCTCTAATGATGACTTCATTATTTTGTTGCTTTATGTTGATGACATGTTGATTGTTGGCAGGAATGTTTCGAAGATCAATGAGTTGAAGAGACAACTGAGTAAGTCTTTTGCTATGAAAGACTTGGGCCCAGCCAAACAGATTTTGGGCGTAGAGATCTCTCGAGACAGAGCTGCTAGGAGGATTTACTTATCTCAAGAGAATGTACATTGGCAAGGTACTTCAGAGGTTTAGCATGGATAATGCTAAGACAGTAAGTACTCCTCTTGCTACTCATTTCAAGTTGAGTGTTCAACAGTGCCCTACTACTGATGCATCAAAGAAGGAAATGGAGAAGGTTCCTTATTCTTCAGCAGTGGGAAGTTTGATGTATGCCATGGTGTGTACGAGGCCAGACATAGCTTATGCAGTTGGTGTGGTAAGTCGTTTTCTTTCAAATCCTGGAAGACAACATTGGGAAGCTGTTAAGTGGATTATGAGGTATCTTAGAGGCAGTTCAGAATTGAAACTTTGTCTTGGAGGTGATGATCCTATTTTAGTTGGCTATACTGATTCTGATATGGCTGGGGATGTTGATACTCGTAGGTCCACTTCAGGTTATATTATCACTTATGCAGGGGGAGCTGTGTCTTGGCAGTCTAAGTTGCAGAAATGTGTTGCTCTTTCTACCACTGAGGCAGAGTTTATTGCAATCACTGAAGCATGCAAAGAGTTGATGTGGATGAAGAAATTCATTCAGGAGCTTGGCTTTGTTCAAGAGAGATATCAACTATTTTGTGATAGTCAGAGTGCCATCTACCTTGGTAAGGACTCTCAGTTTCATTCAAGGTCAAAGCATATTGATGTCAGATATCACTGGATTAGAGATGTTTTGAGTTCTAAGTTGTTAGAGCTTGAGAAGATTCACACAGATGAAAATGGCTCTGATATGCTGACGAAGGTTCTTCCCAAGGAGAAGTTTGAAAGCTTGTTGCTTGATAGCTGGGATGGTGATGCCTTCCAAATAATTCGGAGGGGGAGATTTGATGGGCTTTCCTCATTATTTGGAGCTCGGCCCATTAAATTATAAAAAGGGTTTTATTTAGTCCTTTTGTATTTTAAGGAAAAAAAAAAAAGAGGTTGATTGTAGAGAGTGCCTATTGTGAGTTGTGAGAGGAGTTTTTAGAAAGCTTTGCTTTGTACTCCGTTGTTCTTGCTCATAGTGGAATTTTCTCTCTTGGTCTGCCCGTGGATGTAGGTCTTACGACCGAACCACGTAAATCTCGTGTTCATTATTTTCATTGCGTGCTTGATTTATTTCTATTTCGCTTCCGTTTTGCCTAACATATACAACCTACAGAATTTAGCAGCTAAGAAACTCAATTGAATTCGGAAATATAACTATAATACGAAACTAGCCCTTAAAGTACATGGGCTTCCATCTCAAAACCAATTGGCTTTGAATGGAATGGTTTATGAACCTTATTAACTAGTTTAATGTGCTTTAGGATTCCAAGGTGGGATTTTTTGTTTCCTAACACTTCCCTTCACATGTGACTGGCATTGAAGAGAGCCTCACGACTCATGTTGAAGAGAGCCCATGCACTAAAACGGGTAGATGACAAGAGCCCAAGAACTGAAATGGGCTAAAAATAAATCGAGTTGCGTGTGAAAGTGAAAATAAAATTCAAAGCGTACATTTCATACCATGTTAAAGGATATGAATTTATATCTCAAAATCAATTGGTTATGAGTAGAGTGACTCATGAACCTTATTAACTAGTTTAATGTACTTTGAGATTCCAATGTGGTTTTTGTTTCTTAAGACTAGCAAATAACACTAAAATTGCAAAAAAAAAAAAAAAAAACACTAAAACCCAACTGAAATATAACAGAAACTCGTAACTCTTCAATTATGCCAGCAAATTGGATGACAACAGGCAGGGCACGTTAATTGTTATTATGAAAGTTGGACAAAGTAACCATATCATTAGCGCGAAAGTGCAGGAAGCCGGATATTAACATGGCCATTACTACAAGGAAAAGTAGTAATTATGACGACCTGCAAGTAAATTTATGATTTCGCAAGTCGCAAATAAATTTGTGACCACTTTTGTGACATGCAAAATAATTGGAAATCAGGATGTAAAATTAATCAAATTAAACAAAGATTGCTTAGATTATTATGCTGGCGTTACATTAGCCCTTTCTTTTTTTTTTTTTTGGGTTAACTAATAACAAATGAGCAAGACGAGAAGGAAACGGAGAGTGAGATATGAGAAAGTTGAATCCACAATTTAGGATTTATTATCAATAGTTTTTTATTTTTATTAAAACTATTTTTAGAAAAGTTAAAAATCATTTATTCTTGATTTTAGTCTAACAAATCTAAAAAACTTAATAAAAAATAATTAAAAACATCATAAAATAAATTTTTAAAAAATTAAAAACTAAAATTAAATAAAAAAATTTACTGAGAACAAGCCTTAAAATGAGCCGCTGTTTGTTTCGGAATTGGGCCATTTAGTGTAGTTTGGACTGTTGAATTTTCCACAAGATATGACTACAAAATTTCAGTCATCAACACGTCACTTCATAAAAAATGTAGTCATTTCAAAGTGACATGTACAATGAAGAAAAACCCACTGATTTTCCTTGAAACTTCTGTTTAAACAATCCAACATCGTTTTCACAAAGACAATTTGCATAATTTTGTTATGAGTCAAAGGTTAGGAAGCCAGTTTTTGTAGTATGACAGACGGCGTTGTATACAAGGGTGACAAAAACAGAAAAGTTTTAGATGGATTGAGTTTACGGTCCTTCCACTTGTAAATCTTGTGATGTAAAAGAGTGTCATGTAAGTATAGTAACGCATGTTGAGATAAGAAAGTGATATAAGAATACTTATGTTACTTTATTTTATATCACAAGAGCCACGAAGCGGGTTCATATAAGAATTTTCCTATAAAAACCATTTCTTTAGGAGCTTAAACAAAATTCTAAATTAGACTATTGAACCTATTCTAGATATAGAGGGAAAAAGAGAAAGAGATTTCTAACAAAATTAATAGTAACAAATAACACATAAACAAGAAGTTATAAGGGAATCAGTGCATTGCCTCTCTTTCATATTTATTTCAAAACTCATCAAATCAAAGCACAACTCAAAACTCCATTTATAATATTTTACATACATTGTTCATATAACACAATATCTAAATCAAAGAAAATAGCAATAAGAATAGAAAGAAAAATGAAAAAGAAGAAGAAAAGCCAAAAATGAAAGAAGAGACGGCGAAGGTCCTCCTTATATAGATCTATTAGTCTGTCAAATGCACATCTTGCACTAATGCCAAAGCCAATTTGTAGTCCAGCTTAATGATGGTTGGTTTATCAGGTAACAGAGGTGTTTATGAGAGTCTAACAACAGTCGATTAGAGTTGAGACTAGAATTAGGCAAACTTTGTATATCCAGACTAAGTATACTCAAGATTGTGCTCAAATTTGACTAACTCTAACTTGAGTCGATCTATTGATCAAGTTATTCATGAGCAATTTGAGTCATGTACACACTTATAATGTGTAAACTAACATGTAAATCCTATCAATTTTTTACCGCGGTTGATAAAGAGTCAAAATGGAACAATAATAAAAAATTTGGAGCTTAATATGTTCAAAATTAAGAATTAAAGCGCAAAGTGAAAATAAATAACAAGATAGGGGTGCAAAGTGAAATAGTCCACCAAAAATGCTCCAGATGCCAACCCTTGACTTGGTTGACTCTCTTCCCAACTCCTCAGCACTAAGTAGGATCCTCCGATTACAAAAAAAATCAAAGATATATTTAACGAAAACCCAACTGTTAAGTGTTTCCCATCAAAAGAATTGTAAAGATAATATAAAGAACTTCAAGTCTAGAGAATCCAATCCCCAGCTAGCAGCAAGCTTCAGTTAGAATAACACCAAATTGCGGAATGCATCAGAGTGTATGCTTAGAAGTAAGAAACTGTTGTAAAATATTTCGAATTTTTCCAGAATGCAGATCTTAAGTCACCTTGCCCAGCTAAGGAACTTGTTCTTAATTTTTGTTCATCAACTTGTGACAATATATTGCACTTACATTAATATACTCGTCCGTTATAATACTTCACTTCTTGGAATAGTAACCAAAATAATAAGAGCTTTCGATACAAAAAGATAAAAAGTAGAGTGTAGGACTCAAAATGTGAGGGTATATAAATCATTTCTCGGTACTAACTGCATTTTGGAATTTGCCCGTTGGCTTACAGTGATGTTGACAATTTATTTATTTTTTTTCAGGGAAACGATAACATTTTTTATTAATAGAGGATAAGTAATTATAATGCATTGACCTACTGGCAAAGCCTTTGTTCTTTTGTAACTTGGGAAGACTTGGCTTAGGATGCAAATTATCAGGGTCAACGGCAAACTACGAGAAGCAACTAACATGAGAAATTAGTATACAATACAATTATTATGTTACTTTCAATGATTTGAAGTATATTTATGTCGTAGTCAACACTGATGCATGATAAAGTACTAAATTAATATAGTTGACAAATGAAAAGAGAGATAAATGTAACATCCCCGGGGGTGGCCTCCCCCAGGTGGTGGGACTAATTGTATGTTTATTTAATTTTCAATGTCGGGGAAAGATAATGGTGGTTAATGTTGAACTAATTTGTTTGAATAAGATCAAAGAAAATTTATATCAATTTAGTTAATGCTTGTCTAAAATAAACTTATACTTTAGAAGAAAATTAAAAACGAAATGTGAAACCATGTGCGAGCAGCTTTTTTTGCTTGAAATTGAAGGAAGAGCAGTCAACAAACTAAAAACTTGATTTTTTCTGACATGCTAGAAGATATGAAGAGATCAAGTCTTTTCACTTGTTTTCCACCTAGTTGAACAGGACTGGGGCTTTCTTCAAAGAAAATAAAATTCTAATTTACAAAAAATCAATCTGAATAAGCAAGCCAAGCCGCGTCGTAGGCAATTTTGTATTTTGTATTACGTTATTTTGAAAAAAATTAAAAAAAAAACCCAAGTGAACCTTTGATTATCAGCTTCTCAAGAAATAGATTGATATTGACAAATGATATTAAGCTGCTATTTTAGCTGGTTCTTTGGCATCTTTCTAGTGCAGTTGATGCTGCCCCAAATACGTACAAACCCTTTTCTCCACATCTTTTTTTATACTTGCTTTTAACTTTTAATTTTAAAAAATTAATTTTATAATGTTCTCAACTACTTTTTTAACTATACGTTTGGATTTCTTAAGCTAAAATCAGAAACATGATTATCAGCTTTTTTAATATATATTTGGTCCATAGATCTAGAAAACAAAGGTGGAATTAAGGCTTTTAGTGCTTACAACAAAGTCAATGCTAATCCTTTACATTATTCAATGAAGCAATGCCGTGTTCCGTTAGCTTGGAATAGACCCCTTCAATCAATGGAAAAGCGAATAACATGTCCCTAAAGTCATGAATTTTTTATTAGAAGACCAATTTTGATCGGAGAACAGCTGCGAAACTTCATCAACCGAATGCTCACGTAAGCATGCTGATGTCGGTAGTACCTCCGGTTGCGTAAGTTGAATAATTCCACTTTTCTATGTAAATATCAAGTTGTGATTTTTCATCTTTTTTTTTTTTTAGCAATAAATGTCTAATCTTTGTCAACGTAATTATGCACATGTAATTAATTTCTGTTAAAGTCAATAAATTTGCATGATTTTAGCATATCAATCAATTGCACGAATCACTGTAGCATACCAACTAGCATGATTGTAGGAATCATTTCCCATAGTTGTACAGGAATCATTTCATTCTTTAGCTTAGCTTTTTGTATATAAATAACGTCTTGTACAAATGGTTTGATATATAGAAAATACATAGAAAATCCTTTTCCCATTCTTCACTCTCTAGATTTATCAATTTCTATAAACTTTTCTTGTGTTCTCTCTCTCTCTCTCTCTCTATAGATGATGAAGCAAAGGCAAGTTACTGTTGACCTCTTCTTAGTCAATTGATACTTATTTAAACTATGACACTTGCAGTTAGTGCCCCCAAAAAAAAAAAAAAAAAAAAAAGAATGGAGTGTGTTAAACATTGAAATGTGTTTGTGTTCAAATGGCGTCCCTCCTATTCACACAACCTTTTGCAGGTAATTAGCACCAAAAAAAAAAAAAAATCAATTCGAAATCATCTTTATCCTTGGATTAATTCTTACCTAAACAAAATGTTTGAATTAATGTTTTATTTCATTTGAAACCATTTCAAATTCACTCATTTCTAAATATTTTCTTGAATTCAAAATCTTCCAAATGCACAGTAACAGAATTTGATTTCAGGTTTATTTATTCTTTCCCGATTATAAGAGAAACTGACATTACACAAGGCAAAACTTTACATTTATGACTACTAAAGAAAAGCTCACTTCTTTTCACCTTTGTGTTTGGAGAATCTCAAAACACATTTTTTTGGGCTCTGGCCAATATTAAAAAAATGTACGCAACGTGCAACCATGTTGGATTGTCCAAGTCGGTTGAAGCACTTTCAATGCAAGTAGACTAAAATTTGTTTTCTGTTTCTTTCAAAAAAAAAAAATTGTTTTCTCGTTTAGATTTACTCATAAATAAAAAACTCAAATAAATCTTATTAAATTGACTAAGCAGACTCGATTCCGAAGATTTATTTTGTCAATAACGCTGCTGCACGTATATCAAGTGGCTCATACTCAAGTTGACATTTGCAACTTCCACAACCAAGTTGATATCTATATACGCATGGCATTTAAGGTGTACATATGTCACGTATACGTAGATTTAGTTAATTTTCGACAAAAACTGCTACACAATAATGTAAAAATCAGATGGCCACGATTATTTTAGGATTTTTTTTGAAATCAATAATTGTCATTATAAAATAATTGTCTACGCACAATTTGGATGAGTTTCCCAATTTTTTTCATACACAATTTGAAGTATGTCTCTTGATATAATTCACTTTATCACCCACATTCTCCCATCTCCTCTTTTCCTAACTACGAACGAGGAGTTTGAATCCTAAACTTTTTGTGGGGTACACCTTAATATGGTGTCCACTTAATAGTATTCCTTCAATGGGATTTGAGTCTCGGACTTTTGGCAGGAGGAACACCTTAACTAGCCAACCAGCTTGCTGGATTGGTTGGATTTTATTGCGTAATTGTTTAGAACTAAAGTTCTGTGGCCTTCATACACTTATTGCTTTTATATATTTTAGTGATACGTTAGCAAATTCGTTAAATTAGGGTTAATTATTTCAACAATGCTCTAAAATTTTTATGCAAGTCAATTTAACTCCCCGAACTTTTAGTTGTATCTATTTATTCCTCAACATTCACATTAAGGTTTAATTAGTTCCCAGTACAAATTCATGCAAAAATTGTCCCTTTATTTAGGATATTTCCTAATTTCTTTTTATCTCATTTACTTTTTAATTTTCTCTTACATTTTTTTTATTCCTTCTCCACCTCCTCCCTATTTGCATATCAATCCAACCCTTGCTTCCCTTCTCTTCTACCATGACTCAGCAAAGAAAACAAATGAAGTTAAACAATGCATTAGGTCCTTAATAAATAAATAAATTATTTATCATAATAGAAATAATAAAACTTGAATCCTTTCTTCACAGGCTTGCATGCTTAATTACTTGAGAAATCTAGACTATTTTTTAATTTTTAAAAATTCTAATTATGATAAATATTTCATCTATTAAAAATTGAATGGCCAGTGTAATTTCCTTTTATTTTTTTTAATCGAGCAGACAAAGAAAGGATGAGAGGGGTTGGGGGTGTTTAGGGTTGCAGATGGGATAGAGATGCGAAGGAGGAATAAAGGAAAGAAAATGTAAGGTTAAATATAAAAGGAAAAGAAAAAGCAAAAAATATTATAAATAGAATAGTAATTATACTAGGACCAACTAAAGTCGAATTTAAAGTTGAGGAATTTAACAAGTATAACAAGAAGTTTGGAACTATAAGTTGACACTCATTAAAATACTCATAGACCAGTGAAAAAATTAACATGCTGAATTATATTGGTTACATTTTTTCACACCGTTGGCCATAAATTTAAACTTAGGAAATCCTCTGTTTAGTTATATGTCCTTATGAATCTAACCAAAAGTTGTCTAAAGTTTATGTTCTACAAACCAGCATTCATGGCTAATGTTTAAAGATGACATATAGGCTACAATAAATATCAATTGATATTTTTTTTACCTAAAGAAATATCGATGTCATCTGATTACATTAGAGACCGATATTTTCAGTGTATTATATTCTTTTCTACTACGTACGACGTATAGCAGTTCCCCTAAAACTTTGTGCTCTACTATTTCCATTTCTTGGTTTTTCATTTAATTAATGAAAAGAATACCTCCAACTGCCACATTGAAATATACTAAAAGAATTACCCCAATAAACTGTGCAACAAGTATGTATGTATATGTGTGCACGCGCGTGTATATCTATGCACATTATTATTTATTCTAGTAAAAAGATGATACAAAACTGCAAGAGTCGAAATGTCGACATTATTTTTGAAAAGATTACTTACCGTTATGTAGTTAACTAGTGTTACACCAGTACATAATGCATGTAATCACATCTACTAAAGAGCTTAATTCCCGTACTATTCTTTTGAGTTAAAAATTTAAAGCCAAAATTAAATAATAATAAAAATAATCTTTTTATGTACTTTTATAGTGCATCATATAAATTATTTGTTTACTCTAGGAATGATGGACGAGTGCGTAGGAGTACTCGCCCTGCCCTCCCTCGCCCTCATAAAAAAAAAAAAAAATCACTCCCTGCTTCCGGCCCCCGCTTATCCTACTTAATTCCATCTCAGCTTTGGCTGTGTCCGCATCCCTTGTATCCTCCGATAGACGCCCGCATTTGATATTTGTTTTTATTCTTGTTAAGTATATATTTTCTTATGGACACATATCTAATAAAAAAAAAATAAAAAGTAAGTATATATTTTCTTATAGGCACATACTTAAGTGAAATATTAAAAAATTAAAAACAGCAAATAAATATTAAAAATTTGAAAACAGCAAATAATCACTCAAAGTTTAATATAGAGTTAACAAATATTAAAAGATATTGCAAAATATGAAACAACAACAGGAAAACTACATGTAAATACTACCCAAATTTTCATAGAACAATTATATTAGAATTTCAATTCATAGTCAAAACTTGAAATATTAGCTATCGAAACATAACTGCGATGTAAATGAAGATTAAAAAAAAAAAAGAAAAAGAAAGCAGGGGCTAAGAAAATATATTTGATTAATAACCTTTTTTTTATTAAATTGATATATCTAAAGCTGGTTTTTAGGTAATTTTGAATTTGCATTTTCTTTTTATTCTTTTATCAAAGAGGCATGCATGTAAGGCTTGAATAACACATTTTTTATCATGATTTTTCAATAAAAAATTCCCAAAAAATTTAAGTTTAAATAATAGTTACTGAAAAATGTCGTGTAGAAATGTTAGGACCAATTTTAAAAACTCAGAAAGTTGAAACTATAATTTTTAAGTTAAGAATGTATAAATTTTTTGTTTAGTTAAAAAAATTCGATATAAATTTTTTATTTAGTTAAAAAAACTCCCATAATAATGTTGGAAAGTCATATTTTGAATTCTAAAATTAGATATTTCCCCATTTTGGACAAAATTAAAATAAATAATTAGTGCAGAAAGGATTGGTTAAAGAAGGATTTAATTGACTTACCATAAAAAAGATTTAATAAAGATAAAATATGACTAGATTTTAGGAAATTATTATCAGTACAATTTTGAAATAAAAATAAAAATAAAAAAGAAAAAATAATACGAATCTGTCTTACAAGCACGCATACAGAGAGAGAGAGAGAGAGAGACTTTAGTCCATGGTGGATACATAATACCACAAAAAATATATATATTGAAAGTCCAGCTACTTATGACATTTCGTGTAATTTAAAGATACGAGGGACCGGCCTTCAAAATACTAGCCAGGTAGCAAAGCAAGTTGGAGGTTTCCCAGTTGTTACTAAAGCTCCCGAATAAAGCAATTGTTACTTAACTCACGAAAAAAGTCAAAAGTATTTCTTCAGCCATAAGTTGACGGGCGGAACCTTCCAACTTTACCTCGCATTTCCTTTATTTTATTCAACGATTCTTTATAATTGTATCAAGTTGGAATAGTCCACGCGGGTTTCACGTTGGCGGAAAACGGCCCCCCCCATGTTGTTCTTTGAATTGAAATCAATCTCTATTTGATGTGATGTCCCCGCTTTTGTTTAATTATTTTGACTTTTGCCAAAAAAATTTACACGATTGCTCTTTTTCGTAAATTACGACGAGAGAAAGATAAATACAACTGCTATTTAAATTTTTCTCGGTAGACTGACTCAACGAATAAGTTTATTTGACCTCTTATTTGTCATTAGGTTTACGGATATATGGATCCTGCTGATTTGACACCTGGATCCTTAAGGATACTTTTTTAATGTCAAATCTAGGGCCACAATAGGAATTTGCTGTCATCCTCAAATAAGTTTAACCTTACCGTTCCTGTCTTTCATCTTTGTCTTACAATTTAGACTGTTACATCCTATTAATTTAGCCGGTAAAACTACTCCTAAAGAAATAATATTTAAAGTTGAAATCTGGGCAGTAGCACATGCTACCGAATCAATAACTTCGTACCCATTTGGTTTAAATATTTCAATTACTATTACTGTGAGTTATCGTTAAACTTACTATAAATATGAGTTTTAATGATTTTTATAATATGTTTGGTTTAATAACGAAATGGGGTATCATTTCTTCTAAAAGGCTAATGAATTTGATAGAGTAGTATTTTGGAGAATCACAAAGACTCTAATTAATCACTTTCATTTCCATTAAAATGATAATGATGGTTTTTTTCTATACATCAACAATAGATATTATTATTATTCATACCCATTTCCCTTATTGATTCTCCTAAACCAAAAACCCCTTACAAGTTAAAGACCGAGGTGGGAAACTGAGGCGCTATTTCGTTCTCTTTTAAAATGTTGGAAACTTTGTCTAAGTCACCTCAAGGAATTAGCAAAACTTGTTATAAAATCCTCTATATATACACCGGTGTTTCTTGGTCTTTTCGAAGAAAAAGTACTATCCCAAGCTAAATTGCCATAACCAAGATATCATAAGTTGTGAAGTTGCTAAAACTTGAAGAGATTGAAGAGACATGTCCAGAAGTTTGGCCAAAAAGTTGTTTGGATTATGTCTGTTTCTCTGTTTCGCTTCTGTTGCTTTTCAATCGGCTGAAGCTAAAGTTCGATATCACAAATGGGAGGTGAAATATGAGTATAAGTCTCCTGATTGCTACAAGAAACTGGTGATTACCATTAACGGAAGAAGTCCCGGACCAACCATTAATGCTCAGCAAGGTGATACGATTATAGTCGAGCTTAAAAACAGCTTGTTAACTGAGAATGTTGCAATTCACTGGCATGGAATTCAACAGGTAATCAAGAGAAATCTAATACATTTACCCTCATTAGATTTTTTTTCCCTTTTGTGATCGTATTGGATTTTGAGAGACTTTTTTGATTGCTTAATTGCAGCATGGAACACCTTGGTCCGACGGAACAGAGGGGGTAACACAATGTCCTATTGTCCCAGGAGACACATTTGTGTACAAATTCGTAGTGGATAGAGTAAGTTCAACAGTTCATAGCCCTATATCTCGCTTGACTCCTATACTTCAATTGTGATAATTTGGATTCGACCAATATAAATTTTCTAACCTTCTGGTTCGTAAAATTTGCCTTAACTTCTGCAGCCTGGAACATATTTGTATCATGCACATTATGGTATGCAAAGAGAAGCAGGGCTATATGGACTAATTCGTGTTTCACTTCCTGATGGAGAATCAGAACCATTTTCTTATGACTATGATCGAAGCATCCTCCTTACTGATTGGTACCACAAGAGTACCTATGAGCAAGCAACTGGCCTGGCCTCAATTCCTTTTGTTTGGGTTGGGGAGCCTCAGGTAAACTTTTAAATACTTTAATCATTACTACTCTTTTCATCAGTTTAACCCGAAAACGAAAATCTAATTATTTTCATTTCAAAAAATGCAGTCCATTCTGATACAAGGGAGAGGAAAGTTCAACTGCAGCACCCCCGGGATTGAAGCCGGTCTATGCAATGCTACAAATCCAGAATGCTCCCCTTTCTCGTTGACAGTGGTTCCTGGCAAAACATATCGGCTGAGAATCGGAAGCTTGACAGCTCTTTCAGCCTTGAGTTTCGAAATAGAGGTAAAAATTTTGGTCCTTGCACATTTTCTTCTATCAAGAATTTCAAAAAAGAAAAAAAAAATCAATTCACATGCTTATCCAGCTGGTTCCAAATTTCCACAAAATAAAAAACTCAAATACAACTCAGCCAATAGTTCTAGCAATTTTGACGTTTAGTAATTTTATCCAATTTTATAATGCAGGGTCACAATATGACTGTTGTTGAAGCTGATGGGCACAACGTGGAGCCCTTTGTTGTGCAAAATCTTTTCATCTACTCTGGCGAGACATATTCTGTTCTGATTAAAGCCGATCAAGACCCTTCCAGAAATTATTGGGCTAGTGCACACATTGTTAGCAGAAATAGCAACACCTCAAATGGATTAGGCATTATCAATTACTATCCAAACCATCGATTAAGAAGTCCCCCTACCATTCCACCAGTTGGACCCCGATGGAACGATACAGCACCAAGATTTGCACAATCCCAAGCAATCAAAGCTCTCAAAGGCTACATGATTACTCCACCTGAGAAACCAGATAGAGTAATTGTTTTGCTTAACACACAAAATAAAATCGATGGTCATGTCCGTTGGTCAGTAAACAATGTCTCATTCGGCCTTCCTACCACACCTTATTTAGTAGCACTAAAACAAAATTTGTTGCACGCATTTGAGCAAACCCCTCCTCCAGAAGGCTATGATGCAGCAAACTACGACATCTACACTGTCCAGAAAAATGTGAATGCAACTACTAGCAACTCTATTTATCGGCTCAAGTTCAATTCAACAGTTGATATAATCTTGCAGAATGCAAACACAATGACTGTGAATAACAGTGAAACGCATCCTTGGCATCTTCATGGTCATGATTTTTGGGTACTGGGCTATGGCACGGGCAAGTTTAATATCTCAACTGATCCACAGAAGTACAACCTTGTCAATCCGATAATGAAGAATTCTGTGCCTGTTCATCCTTATGGCTGGACTGCCTTGAGATTCCGCGCCGATAATCCAGGTGTCTGGCTTTTCCATTGCCATATTGAGTCCCACTTTTTCATGGGAATGGGGGTTGTCTTTGAAGAAGGGATCGAAAAGGTTGGTCGATTGCCTACATCTATAATGGGATGCGGCGAATCAAAACGATTTCTCAAGCCATAGAATCATTAACGGAGAGATAACATAGAACATAGTCGAAGTTACATTCTTTCCGCTCTTAATCCGTAGAAAGTAACACACAAAATTCTTGATTTTTTAAATATATTTTCTCTTTTCTTTTTCAAAATTTTATGCTATTTCTTCTATTAAAGAAAGAATTTTTTAAGCTTTTGATTTGTAATTTGATTATGGTTCGTATACAAGAATATTTGGGATTATGGTTCAAATCTCGCGTGCGATAGTTAGGAAGGATTTAAGGAGAGGGGAAAGTAAACTGTATTTGAAGAGTTACACCTTCAATTGTGTGTGGCAACAAGTCTGGGGTTTCATCCAGCACACTATTAAAAGTTTCACCTCACTTGTACGATGTAAGATATATTTGTAACACAATTGTGATTGCTATACATACGTATAGACACAAAAGAATATTTTGTGTTGTTTGGCCAAAATGACAGAACTTAACGACCTGTGCAAGCTTCCAAGTAACATGGACAGTTTTTTGAATTTTGTTACTTTAACCACGTTTTGTTCTATAGAAGAATGAGCAATAATAAAATCGGTTCAATCTGATCTCTAGGAGATAAAAAAAAAAAAAACAATGTGTGTGGCAAATAGTTTCGAGCTTCAACCAGCATATCATTGGAGTCTCATCCCACTTGTGTGAAGTAAGATATATTTGTAATATAATTGTGATTGCTCAAAAAGAAATTCTGAAATTGGAAAATTACTATGCATCACAGACTTCAACATTGGTTCTTTAATGAAGGCTTTTTTTTTCTTCCTTTAATTTGTTCTTTGATATTTTTCTGGAAACAAGCAGCCCAATAAAACAAGTGCATAGGTGACATCGATTCTTATAAGCTTAGTTATGCATAGTTTACCTAGGAAAAAAAAAGGGGTAAAATCTCTTATACCTTCTATTATTTTAGAACGAACCACATGATCTATTATGATTCAAAAAGTTATATATCACCTCGTGTAATTTTGATTAAAATGTCAAAGTGATAAAAATTAGGTTCCGTGATGGAACGTGGGTAAAATATTCAAATTATCCCGATGATAACTGTTTTATTTCTGTGCTTGCGTGTATTTTTTTAGATAATATACACTTTACCCCCTACGAGTGGTATTCGAATGAACCACATATCCCCATTATGGTTCTAAAAATTGAACATTACTCCATGGTAATTTTTAGCATTTATACGAGGTAATTTAGACATTTTACTCATAGACCGTTATGGAAGGTAATTTTTGTCTATTAGACACTTTAATCAAAATTACAGGGGGTGATATATAACTTTTTGAACCACAAAAGAATCATGTAATTTATCAGGAAAAACTTACATGGGGTGGAATATAATTAACCCAAAAAAAAAAAAAACCTTTGAAGCATAGTTCATCTCTTTGGTAATTCGAAAAAATATCTTTTGAGATAGAGCTGAGTGTTTTGTCTTGATTGCAGCCAAAGGTCAGAAGACCAGTCCAAATCCAAATCAATGAAGCGCCAAAGTGGAATTTGACCAAACGCTTTATGACGACTTGAAAAGTCATCCCATTGCTCCTTCACGAGATTCGTGATGTCTTGACATTTAAGATCAGAGGATATCTGGGGGCTCCATGTGTATAAAAAAAATCTGTAGTAGCTATACATATAAAGAAGTGGTGAAGAATATATAGCTAATTTACAGATAAACTGGAGCTCCAAGCCTTCCACGACAATTTTGTGAGGCCGGCAATCACCTAAAAAATATACGGATAATAAGTTTACAATTAAATCTCAAAATAAGTAAATTTCCACTAAAGACTATAATTGTATAATTAGCTGTATAAGAGCAAATTAATAATAATAATAATAATAATATATGGGAAGCGTTGGAAGAGAAAAAAGTGTCTAAACCTAATATTCGGACTTACTAGTGATCCCAGTGGAGTCGCTATCTCAGAGGCTGTATATGTATCCAATTGAAGGAGAAACCAGATTCGGGGGAGAGATTTATTAGGTTACGGGCGACAGTAAATATCAATTAAAAAAGGATATGGACATAAGTTCTTCAAATGTGCCATGATATAGAACAAGTGTTCTATATATAACATTTATGTGTGATATATTTATATAATTTATCAAACATAGTCCCAAACTTGCCTGTTATTGTGGTGGAGAAAAAAATGACAAGATTGGAATACTGTAAGAAATTGAATTAACGGTTAACCCTGTATAATAGTTTTATTGAAATTGAGCTAGTAAATTTCATATCCTGTAATGAAATTTGCCAAAAAAATGGACATTAGTGAGCTGCGATTGCAAAACAGGGGAAAAATACGGTAAAACAATCCAGCAAAACTCGAAAAAACATTACATGAAGAAGGCTTCTTGAAGCCCATATTGTGTCCATTTTTTGAAACAATCCTCCTGGTAGTGGTGACATCCTCTTATACTATTGCTCAAAGTAACAATCCACTTGGACTCTTCTCCAGTGACAGGCCACAATTGCGCACAGTAACAATCCTGGTTGGAGCAATTCTCAACGGGCCGGGCATGTTAATTGTCATCATGCAAATTGGACAAAGTAACCATTACTACCAAAAAAAAAAAAGAAAAAAGAAAAAAGAAAAAAGTGATAATTTTATGACTAGCAAATCCAATCATAAAAATTAGAGTATGACCTGCAAGTAAATTAGTGACCTCTCAAGTCATAAATATATGCGAGCCCTTTGGGGACATGCAAATTAATTGGAGATCAGCATGTAAAATTAATCAAATTAAACAGAGCCTTCTTAGATTACTATGATGGAATTCCATTAGCCTTTTTTTTTTTTGGGTTAATTAATAAAGAATGAGCAAGACTAATAGGAAAAGGAGAATGGGATATGAGAAACTTGAATCCACAGTTTATGATGAACCATTTTGATCCATTGCAAAAAACTGTAGAAGAAGAGAAGGAAAGTGCTAATTCCAAACCAATTTCTCAAGCCTAAATTAACATCCTTTTGTGCATTAATTATATGTATTAGCAGTAATAACATTCGCGCAAGGTTTAAATGAAAAGGAGTAGATGCAGCACTTTCAAAGTGTATTCTTTTGATTCTATCTTTGATATGTGTACATACAGCATATTTTTTCTCCCTCAACTTATTCATTTTGTTCTCATGTTCGATATAAACCTTTTAAGTTGAAAGACCTTTTCCAGAAAAGCCCTTTCCACATCTTTCCTGGAATTCTCATTCCTTAAAAAAACTTAAAGATCTCTTCTAACTTAAACCTGGAAAGGCCAAAATTGTTGGATGGCAAGTTTATCCTCATCCTTCTCTCCCCTGCTCGATCCTTAAATATAGTGGCATACAAAAAAAAAATCTATTTTTATGTTTTCGGTATGTATGATTGGTTTTGTAAATCTGAAAATACTTTTTAGTGCTTTAATTAGTAAATTTTTTGTAAATTTTGACCCCAATAAATAGTAAATATACTTAATATGGTTTTTTCCTTTCTGTTGTAAAATATCATTTTTAAGTTTGAATCGTTATTTCAATTACTATTCTTTTTTACATTTCTAATTTTATTGCTAATTGATACAAATTTTTTGAAATAAATTTTCACATTATATAATTAACTAATCAATGTAATTAAATATAAAATAAAAACATAAATTTAATATGCAATTATGTTTTAAGCAAGATTCTATTTTCATTAACAATAGATTGTAGTTTTTACATGTAATGCAAGTAGCTCAGTAATATATAGCCAAACAAGCAATCAAATCTAATAAATCAAAGCAACTAAGATCCAAAGTCCACTCAAGTGCTTGCTCCAAATTGCAAGTATATTATTATTTAATCCTTAAAGTAATGTTCACTTAATTTTTCCATGCATATAAAAATAGTACACAGTACAAAAAATATGTTATCTTTTTTTTAATTTAATAAAGAGGCAAATATAGTAAAAATTTTGCTTGTTGATATACGATGATTGGGTACAACTCTGCACTATCATATATAAGCATATATGGTTCATTAAACTTTTTAACAGGTAAGATTTAGCCATTGACTATGAGTAGCTACCATTTAAATATGACACTATATTGAACTAATAAACTTTATTTTATTTGGTTGTTTTTAATATATAAACTAAGAGAAAAATGTAACATAGATATTGAAAAAGCAAATTTTCTTTAATTCTCTGTTTCAAGTTATTAAGACTTTTGCAAGGCTTCTTTCTAGACAACAAGGCACCTAAGAAAATAATGGATAAGAAAAGCTATTAGGATGACAACAATGGATGAGAAAAGCTATTATGATAATTTCTTCATGAACCTAATTAATTATTCTCTGCGGAAAATAATAACCCTTTGAGTATTTTGAAATTTATATAATGAAACTTATATTAATCCTTTCCATTGAGTTTTAGTTGTATGTTTCCCTTAGTATAGGACTAACACTGCAAATATTCATAGATTCTGACTGGCTTCATTGAATGATGTACTTTTCCCAGTAATACCAATGGTGAATTGATTGTTTAAGTATTTTAGGACGAATGCTAATTTCAAGTAATATTTTCCAGACAAAGAATCTCATTCTGGGTTCAAGTCCTACGCTTTACTATCTTAACAAAATAGTAGATAAGCTAGATATTATATGAATTACGCATAACAAACAATGAAAGAAGAAGAAGCTGTTGATCTCATGTATGTCAAAAATCTTAGTCATATTTTTTAGCAAGTTTACAGCTTTGGTTGTTAGTACTTGAACTTTTTCGATTTACCATTATATGACCTACATGCTATTCATCAGGTTGAACTTATTTTAGTTTTAAATATATTCATAATTACTTTTTTGTAGAACAGTTTCTTTTTGAGCCTTGAGATCTATGTTGATTCATAATTTTTTTCTCTTGTTTCATAATATTTTTAAAAATTATCATGTTTTCGTAATTCTATGATGCTTGCATAATTTTATGTTATGATGATCTTTATAGATATAACTTTTGAACACTGTTGCACTTATTTTGTTAAGCCTAGTAATACGGATTACTTAGGAAGATCTCTATCATGCTTGTACAAATGATTTTTTTTTTCAAATACTTTTGAGAAAGCTTTTATCTGAATTTTTTTTTTAATATTTCACTTTAGTTTAATCTACAGCTAACGATCCCCTTATATTTACCTTTCAAGAATATTTCATCCCAATTTTCCATGATGGTCTAAAAGTTTCTAGAGATTGGGACTTAATTTTGATTCGCAAAATTTTGAACTAACTAAGTATCTTCAATAATGGATTTTGACATGTGCAAATTGAAAATTTTCATCTTCTTCTCTTTAAATAATGTGTAAAAACATGCCTTTAATTTCTAGAAATCTAGTGACTGTAAATAAGTACCTCACCTATATAATTTAGTGAGAAATAAAAAAAATCATAACCACAATAGGGGTAAGACATATTTTATTGTTAATAAGATAATACTAACTATATTAAATAAGCTAGTTGCGAGGGAAAAGGACATTAAAGAAGTCAAAATATGGTGACATTTCATATCAAAATTTTTTATCTCTTAAACACATGATTAGGTTGGAAAAAATTTTAGGTAGATCATGTTAGACTTAAGAAACCTTGCATATAGTACTGATTGGACATGGTTTCATCTTGTTATTTATTAAAACCAATTTTTTAGCTAGAAATGAATTTGCAATTGCAAATAACTAAAACAATCAAAGCACACGCTATATAAATTTTAAGCAAATTTCCATTCACTGGGTACGTTAATGAACAACTAGTGTTGTACAATTGCACTTCTTTGCGTGGATATCCGTAATTTATCCACTGATTAATTATTAACCAAAATGGAGAAAAATTTTAATGACATGATAGAATCCAAGATGACAAATGTAGACTACTATGGCTAAGTAAATTGATAGCATATTCACAATACACTTGCAACTCATTAGAATCTTGAGTTGAAATTTATGGTTTTGACTATCACCCACGTTGTGAAAAAGTACAACTATCCCATGTTGCATTTGCTGATGATTTGTTTATTTTGACTGTTGCAACTAATAAATCCATGCAGATGATCCAAAAAACACTGGAGGAAAGGTCCGGCAAAGTGTAGTGGATCTAGCAAAGGAACAGAATAGATGAAAATAAAATCGCTTGGGACACATGGATTAAGGCCAAGTGGAAAATCACTTGGCCTAGTTAAAATTGGTGGTTTACTAGGTAACTCAGGAGGTAGCCAAACACCAAGAAGACTGCACAAGGAGCAAGACGGAAAGAAGCACGAAGAATATAATAATATGGGCAGTTTCAATAAACAGAGGACATCTACTGTCTCTGACAGATGAGCAAGGGGTGAGACAAGTAGTTACTCCGATGGAACTGGGCCATGACTCTAAAGGCAATGATCTAGTAGAAATTCAAGAAGGGAATGAAATATCGAGACTAGGGAAACCAGATCATGACAGAATCTTGGAAGTGCAAACCCCCCAGATGACAAACATAATCAATCCGACGTGGGGGAGGGGCCAAGATATGCATCGATGGATCAGGACATTGAAGTCACGGTAGAATTAGGGTGCTAAACTCTTCATCTTGTAAATTATACGGATTCAAGGTGGGGGCAACCCCACTACCTCCTTTTAAACTCGTTTAATACTTATGAGATTTAGAGATATTTTTAAGTGTGTTCCCATAAACGTTTATTCTAAATTATATTGGAATTTTTATTGAGCTGAAGGTTCCGTAGTCTTCTAGTTTAACTAAACTAAATTGTTAAAAAAATCTTATGAGCAGTGAATTTATATTTAAACTAAATTAAAGAATTCCTTTTTTAATATGAATTCACTTATGTTTTATGTGAAATATATGCATTATTTCTATTTATTACGTAAGTATCCATGTTCTTTTGTTTAAAAAAAAAAATACAAGAGTAAATAAAAATTTTTAATGTTACTTTTGACCCCACTAAAATTTTTTTCTAGCTCCGCCGTTGGTTTAAATGAAGATTCTCAGTTGGAACTGCAGAGGTGCAGCTAATAAGGCGTTTAGGGACAATCTAAGGGAACTACTGCTGATAAATGATCCCAGTATACTAATTCTGTTGGAAACTAGAACAAAATGTTTCAGCGCAGAGAGAAATAGTTGAAGGTCCAGACTTAAGTAATAGAGCTCGTGTTGAAGCCCAAGGATTCTCAGGTGGTATATGGCTGTTCTAGGACCCAAATGAGCTACAGGTTGAAGTATTAACAATGAATAGACAAGTGATAAATGCAATTGTGGATGACGGGAAGAAGTCATGGTTATTGTCAGCTATATATGCATCACCGGACGAAGTCTTAAGAAGGCATCTATGGAAATATATTATTCAATTGGGAACTTTACTTAAATTCCTTTGGATGATAATAGGAGATCTCAATGAAATGGTGGCAAGCAAGGAGAAATTGTGAGGGAGACCTTTCTCTGCACCAAGTCAAAATACACTCAAGGATTGTCTGCAAAAAGGTGGACTCATTGATATGGGTTATTCCGGACCAGCATTAACTTGGAATAATGGTGGAAAAGGAGTGGCTAATGTGAAAAAACATTTGGACAGAAGTTTGTGCAATATATACTGGAGAGTTGAATTCCATGAAGCCAGTGTAAAGCACTTGACAAAAACTCACTCAGATGATCATCCCTTGTTGGTGAACTTAGAAGGAGAAGAAAATGTAGCCCGAAGAACCAAACAGGTCGGATTTGAATTTGAACTAGCTTGGCTAACTCATCCCAAAATTGCTGACCAGATAAGTTACAGTTGAGCGAAAGGGGGAAGAGACTTATGTTGCCAAAATAAGCAATTAATAGAGGACCTAGCTGGTTGGAACAAAGAAGTATTTGGAAACCTTTTTGTGAGGAAGAGAAGATGTCTTACCCGACTGGAAGGGGTACAATGAATAGTAGCTAAAGGGTCAGACATTAAATTGGAAAAACTAGAGAGGAAACTGTTACAAGAATATAATACAATTCTTCACTAAAAGAAGATATTATGGTGCCAAAAAGCCAAAGTTAATTGGATAGAATATGGAGAAAGAAACACAAAATATTTCTTTGCAACCACAGTTATCAAGCGCAGGAAGAGAAGAATTGCTTGTCTTAAAGATGAAATAGGCCAATGGTAGCATCATGTGGATACAATGAAGAATATGGTCGAACACTATTTCCAAAAGTTATATGCGGAAGATACAATAGGGCAAAGAGGCAAAATTACTATTAACGAACTCCACACAACTGGAGAGGAGAAAGTGAAGAGGACTCTATAGAAGGGTAACAATAAAAGAGGTCGAATCAGCAATGCGTAGTATCAAGGTGAATAAGTCTCCGGGCCAGACAGAATTAGCTCAAGCTTATACCATAAATTCTAGAACATTGTAGGGGGTACACTGCTAGACTATGTAGAGGAGACCTTCAGAAACAAGAGAATGCTAGCGGATATGAATGGCACTTTAATAGCCTTAATTCCAAAAGTTCCCAACCCAGAAAGTATCAAGCAGTTAAGACCTATTTTTTTATGCAATGTGGCATACAAGGTTATTATAAAAATAATTGTGGAAAGAATAGGACCCTTGATGAGAGAGCTGATAGCCCCGAATCAAAGTAGCTTCATTTCAGGTAGACAAATTGGTGACAATGTTGCCCTGGAAGTTATCCATAGCATGAGAAGGCGATCTGGGAAAAAAGGTCACACGGCAATGAAAGTTGACCTTGAAAAAGTTTATAACAGACTTAGATGGGATTTTCTGGAAGAAACACTGAAATAGCCAATTTGCTCTGAGACTTAATTCAATTAATCATGAGCTGCATCAGGGCTACTTCGATGGAAATTCTTTGGAATGGTGATTGTCTAGCTCCGTTTACTCCAAGTAGATGTCTACGACAAGGAGACCCAATATCGCCACATCTCTTTGTATTGTGTATGGAAAGATTGAGACATTTAATACAGAAGCTATGGATGAAGCGAAGTGGAAGCCGATAAAAACCTTAAAGGCTGGGCCAAACTTATCACACTTGTTCTTTGCCGATGATCTAATTCTTTTTGCAGAGGCTGGTGATAAACAAGCAGAAATGTTGTAGAGAGCTCTCTACCAGTTTTTTAAAGCTTCGGGGGAACAGGTGAGTATAAAAAAATAAAAATTATACTACTTAAAAAATGTATCCCAAGACTAAAAAATGCCAATACTGGAATTTAATTGAGGAAATCAAGAACATAATCAAGCAGAAAGGAGAATATAGAGTGGTTCACGTATGGTGTGACGGGAATGGATGTGCAGATCATTTGATAAGGATAGGAAGGAGTTTGGCTCCAGGCTAAACTGTCTTTAGGGATTCTCTAGGCACAATTGGTAGAATCTTAGGTTTAGATGTCAGATCAGTTGCACTCCCTAGACTAGTCTTTATGTAATGAGTGAGTATTGCGTGCACCACGCGCGCCACGTGGCGTGCCACGTGATGCACTAGAACCAATCACACATCGTCAAATAATACAAGGTATGACCCACCATTGCCACATGGCGATAAATTATTAGTTCTAGTACACCACGTGGCAATACACGTGATGTATTGTATACTTTTCCTTATGTAATGGGCTTTGCCCTCCATCAAATCCAAAAAAAAAAAAAAAAGAAGAATAGAATGAATAAATTAGAAAACTTTCTATTCTACAATATTTTCACATACCAAACATAGGGTTTAAAGTACATTTTGAAAGTTCTGTGTAAAGGCTTGTAATTAAATTTGGTTATTTGTTTGTTAAACAATTAAATTTGAAAAATATGATAATGTCAGTAGTTTATTAGACAAGATTAGTTGTTAAATTTGATACTTCGATTTTAATGGTCCAATTATTTATTTAAATATTTATTTAGGCATTAATACCGTTATTAAGGTATCTGGGGATAAGTGATTGTAGACACCAAATTTTAACACACCGTTTATTTTTCCAAGATTGGGGGCATTTTTATATTTTTTGGGTCAAATTCTAATTTTTCAATAAAAGGAGAACAAAATCAACAATTTCAGGATGGCAAAACAGTAATTAATGTGTAAATATTTTTATCAGTTCTTGAGGTCTAAAGGCATGTTTTGAACTTCCATACATGTTTATGAATTTTTTGTGATTTTTTAGTATAATAATTGTTTTTTGTAAATCTTGTCAATCAAGGGCAAAATGGTCATTTTGTCTTATGAACACCATTTTCGCTCATTTTGAGTTTTAAATTTGTTTTTCATGTTTTTAGAAATTGATTTCTAACTAAGATCATTGATTATCTATACAAAATCGAAAACATACCTTTTGATGACGTAATTAAACAAATTAACCTGATCAAAGATACGCGATATCAACTACAGCTGCACACGTGTCCGGCCTCTAAGGTATCCGCATGAACACCTTCTTGGGATCCTCATCAGAATTGATCAACACTAAGTGAATACGCTAGAGCCATTTGACACGTCCCGAGCGGGAAGAAAATTGTATAAAGAAAAATTATTTTTTCTCTATCTAATTTTCTAACGTTACGTATTGTATATGTCGTGTCAAATCTTGGTGTTTAGGACTTATTTATAGAGTAATAATTAAGACATCTTGTCCAACAAGAATTCGGTACTAGGTAACCGTTAACTATTAGGATATCTTACCAAATAAGATATTTAGTACGTTTTACTTTCCTTCAAAAGGAAATTATTCCACTACTATAATTTCTCTATTTATTAATAAGTCCTTAAGATTAATTATCTGACAAATTAATCCCATAATTATTATATAATTATTTAAATCAATTTAACCCAAGAATTAATTTTATTGTGTATGACCCTTTAGGCTTCTAATCATTTGACAATAAATATAAATTATAATCTTAGAATTAATTGGCTTTAGTACAAAACCAATAAATAGTAAAGAAGGGAAGGAGACCAAAGAATGGATGAAACTAGCTAAATTAAACTGGCTTTGCTGATTGCCAAAGAAAAACGGTGGACAGATATCACTATTCAAGGTAGTGACCAGACACTAATGCACAAATTGATGAGACAAGATACTGCAGACAATAAATGTGCGACTACATTGGAGAATGTACTATTCCTAAGCTCTATGTTTCAAAATTGCTCTTTTCAAGTTCTGATTAGGAAGTCTAATGTAGGAATTAACAGAATCACTAGGTATGCATTGGATATGCAAAATGTAATGGTGTGGGAGAGTAATTTCCCACAGCGGATGCTGGAATCCACACAGCAAGTTGGACCCATTGTAAAGCTGTATATTTTGTTCTCAAGATATAACATATACCAGTTGATTTCTTGACAAAAAAAAAAAAAAAAGAAATTCAGCAAAACTCGAAAAAAAGATTACTTGAAGAAGGCCTCTTATAATATCTACAACTTGCATTCCATGATCGGGATGAAACTGAAGTTGATTAAATTGTGTAGAACCTACAAAGATCCAATGTTTTCAGAACCGGACCGGCTAGTGAACCGGAAGAGGTCCGGTTCACGGTTCGACCGGTCGGACCGGTGGTTCAACCTTTTTTTTTATTTTTATAATTGTATAAAAAAATTTCTAAAACTTATACTTGAAACTTAGTGAATCATACACATCATCACAAATTTTTTCATAAATTCATTACAAATATAAATAATATTAATAAGCATAATCCAAATACTAATTAAAGCACATGCTTATTTTTCTTTCACATAATAAAAAGGTTCATAAAAAAATATCACAAAGTCTAACAACTAATTATATTATATTTATCATAAATTTATAATTGATGTTGAAGGTAAATAATTTCAATGACAAAATTCCTTCATTGTCATCACAAGGCAACAGCACCCATGTGAATATCACTACCTTGACGACTTTTTCAATTTAACCTTACAAAGTAAAAAAGTTCAACACAAAGATATAAGTCTGATCAAACTCAAAAAAAAAAAAAATCAACTAACAAAATAAACAAACACAAAAAAAACTTTAAAAAAGAAAAGAATAAAATGAAATGCTTAAAAATTTAATTGCCACTAATTATCACTTATAGTTAAAATATTAGAATTACCAATCATTATTTTTGCCCACTATCCAAAAGACATCTACATTGAAATATATCCAAATCAATACTTTCCCCAAACGTAGAGATTTTGATTCAATGGTAATTTACTACTAAAAATAAAATAAAAATAAAAAAGGGTAAAAATATTGAGGATATCAAATAGGCTTTGCTCTAGTTAATGTTGGCAAAAATGAAAAAAAAATACCGTCAAAAGCCTAGAATATTAATAGTAAAAGATAGATGTTTCATCACATAAAAAATTAAAATGTTCATAATATTTACGAAAAAGTTATTATTTTGGTTCCCACTATTTGGTTGTGCATGAAATTGGTCGCTTAATGCCTTTATTAAAACAAATATGCTTCTTAAAATTTTTGATATTAGGCAAAGTGAGATGACCAACAAAATTTTTACAATTGCAAACATAATGTAGTTATGTGTAGTTAATATAAAAATACAACTTAGTCACATGCATGTTATGTGGCAGTCAATACAAAAAACATATTAAAATTTTGAGTTTGAATTTGCATTTTAACTTCAAGGAGCCAAATGCTAAACTAATTAGGAAAATATTTTAGTCATAAATAATCAAACAAATTTGATAAAAGAACTAGTCTTAGTATGAGAGATTTGAGTAAAAGTAAATACGAGATTTCTTTAATATAATGAATTTAGATGCCAAATTAAAAATGTAAGAATCAATTAATATTATTAAACATGACTAATAAATGAAACAAAGAAACAAAAACAGTAAGAATCAATTAAATTCATTAAATAAAACAAAGAAACTAAAAAAATAAGAATCAATCAACTTCATTAAACATGATTAATGGAAATAAAGAAACAAAAAATGTAAGAACCAATTAATTTTGTTACAAATGATTAATAAAGGAAAATAAAAGAAAGAATAAATAGAATGATTATAAGCACAAAGCAACAAAATGGACGACGGCCCAGTGGTTGGGCGCTGGCTCTTCAAATAAGAGGTCCTTGGTTCGAAGCTTCACAGGGACCTCTCATTTGATTATTAAAAAAAAAACTTTAAAATTCAAAAATTTAAAAAATCGGCGGTTCAAGGTTCAACGGTTCAACGCGGTTTGCAAGGTTAAACCGGTTATTGCTGATTCTTTAAACACTTTCGGCTTTTATGGTAGATCGAACCGGAGCCCTGGCCGGTTCGCGGTTCAACTGGTCGAACTGGCCGGTCCGGTCCGAGTTTGAAAACACTGCAAAGATCACGGCTGGGGAGAGAAACTATAACACACAGTCAGAGATAATTACACATATAAGCATATGTGTTGGATAAGAAGAATAAATGAAATATATATTATTTATCAAATAATAAGAAAACGACCCTCATCTCACTCTTTTCTTTTCGAGAGAATACAATAACAAACCCCCTTGTATGCAACCTACAAAATTTAGCAGTTAAGAACCTCAATTGATCTCGGAAATATAATTGTAATAGAAAACTAGCAAATAACACTAAAATTTTAAATAAATAAATTACTAAAACCCAACTGAAATATAACAGAAACTCGCAACTCTTCAATTATCCCAACAAATTGGATGACAACAGACCGGGCATGTTAATTGTTATCGTGAAAGTTGGACAAAGTAACCATATCATCAACGCGAAACTGCATGAACGTGGCTATTACTACAAGGAAAAGTAGTAATCATGACTGTTTGCGCACAAAATCGACAACAAAGCAATCTCTCTGGTCGATTGGTCTGATCGTTGTATTTGCGAGTATGCCACTCGATCGACACTGAGAATGTGATGTGCGATAAATAAAAATGGTTGAAATAGTGCGCCAATTAATTCTGACTTCTAAGTCGACTGCTATTTGTCTCGCCTTGGATAGCTCCAAAGACTTAAAGTTCAACCATGAAGCAATTGACAATGACTACAGCTAAACCTGGAAGTTAACATAAATCGATAAAGAAATGAATTTAAGAGAGAGTCGTGGAATATTGAATTGCATTAAATTGGAATATTTAAAGTGCTAAACTAAATAGAAATTGTTGAAAATTTAAAGAAGATTGCTGGAAATAAAGAGAGAAAGAGGAAGAGGAAAAGAGAGAGAGAGAGAGAGAGAGAGAGAGAGAGAGAGAGAGAGAGAGAGAGAGAGAGAGAGAGAGAAGGGGGGGGGGGGGGAAGAGAGAACTTTGGTATTATAAACTTTAAAGATAATTATGAGCATTTCTTCTCGTGGTCCTTTCCCCAATGCATCTTGGACTATTTATAGGCATTGCTTTCCTCCAAAATTGATAGTTAATTTGGAGCTTCAAAATCATGATGTTTATTGGCCACTTTGTCACTTTCTTTTTTTTGGGACGTGGGTAAGTACCCACTCTTCTAATACACTCATTTGTGGCCCCACTTTCTGTGTAGTTTTGTATGATCTTTCTACCGATGGTAATCATGTGCCCAACAATGACTAGCAAATCAAGTCAAAAAAACCAGAGTATGAACTGCAAAGAAATTTGTGATTTCACAAGTCACAAATAAATTTGTTATCACTTTTATGACCTACAAATTAATTGGAAATCAGGATGTCAAATTAAATCAAATTAAACAAAGATTGCTTAGATTATTATGCAGGGATTCCATTAGCCTTTTCTTTTTTTGTTAATATAAAATAAATGAGCAAGACAAAAAGGAAACGGAGAATGAGATATAAGAAAATTGAATCCACAGTTTATAATGAACCATTTGTCTATTACCAAAAATTATAGAAGAAGTGAAGGAAAGTGCTAAATCCAAACAAATTTTCTCAATCAAAAATTGACACACTTTTATGTATTAATATTAGTAATAGTATGACCCGTACAAGGTCTGAATGAAAAGGTGTTGATGCAGCACTTTCAAAATGTACTCTTAAACCCTATGTTTGGGATGTGGAAATAGCCTAGAATAGAAAGTTTTCTAATTTATTCCTTCCATTATCCTAGTTGATATGTATCTTTTAAGTGAAAAAAAACCCATTTCTTAGGATACTAAAAATTCCTCAAAAAAAAGAAAAAGAAAAAAAGAACTTAGGAAAAGCTATATCCAACTTAAATATGGAGAGGCTAAAATAAGCGAGTATCAAATTTATCATCAACTTTCCCTCTCCTACTTCAACCTTACATATGGCGGCATGCATGACAAAATTCAATTTTTATGTTTTTTGACATGTGGTACTCTTGCTGTTAAATTTTAAAGAATTTTTTGCTACTTTAATTAATAAATGTTTGGTGATTTTTAATCATAGCCATAGTTATACTTAATATGAATTTTTTTCTTTTTGCTGTAAAAAGACTAATATTCTTTTTAACACAAATCATTATTCTAATTACTAATTCTTTTACATTTCTAGTCTTATTGTTAATTGATGTATATTTTAAAGAAATATTCGCATTATATAATTAATCCACCAATGTAACTAAATATACAAATAAAAACATCAATTTAATATGCAATTAAGTTTTTAGGCAAGCTTTTAATGGTGGTGGTGTACAATATGGTCATGCCGCAGAATGATTATGGTGCAGCGCGGTAGTGTTAGTGGTGGTGTGTGGTGGTTATGGTATATAGTGGTAGTGGTGGTGATGTAGTGATGGTGCGTAGTGGTTGGGGAAAATTAGATTAAATATGTATCATCCCATGTATGTGTCTTCTCAAGATAACTAAAATACCCCTATCATAAGATTTATCTTATCTCATAAATAAGAGATTAATTCAATTAAATGGGATGAATAATCCCATATGTAAATATTATTGAAACACAGGATGACATAAAATTAGTAATCCAATCCAATGTCACGCCATGTAACAAATGATACAAATGCACCATAATATTGCCTCTACCATCGTTATAAATTGCATTCAAATAGCATAACTTCATACATACGAGGAATCAATTTCCAATAGCTGAATTTAGAAAGAGAATTAGGATAACACGCAAATGTATATATTAAAAGAAGAAAGTGAGAAATTAAATATGACACTAACAATAATAAGAATAAAGGACAAAATTAAAATATACTCTAAAAATTAGCAGTTGAGCGTAGGGGTGTTCATGGACCGGGTACCTGGTCCATGGACAAAAAATGTAAACCGAACCGATCTTTGCGGTTCGGTAAAAATTCGAACCGCAAACCGGTCCACATGTAGCGGGTACCCGGCCTTCCGATTACCCGCAAAACCAGTTCGGATAGGGCGGGTGCCTGACCCGGTCCATAATAATTTACCTATATTTTTAAAAAAATAAACAAGAAAAATTACAAAATATTATAAATCACTAATAATACAAACATTAATATCTTAAAGTTAAATTACATCCAAAACCTTAATCTTCAAAAAAACAAAAATTAAATAAATAAGAAAACAATCACTTAGTTTTTCAAATTTCATCTTTTCATTTCAATCAACATAAAAATATAAATATTCAACAAATAACCAAAAACTATATAAACAAGAAAATAATCACTTAGTCTTTCAAACTTCATCTTCTCATTTCAATCAATATAAAAACATAAATATTCAACAAATAGCCAAATGAACACCCAAACTAATATATGAAATTACATAAGTGACATGTGAAATTACATAACTACCCCCATTTCGGTTCGGTTCGGTTCGGTTCGGTTACCCGCCAGTTCGCAAAAATGGGAACTGCGAACCGCCCCGATTAAAATATAACCCGCCCCGCCACCAAAAACTGGTTCGGTTACCCTTTTTTCGGTTCGGGACGGATCGGTTTTCTCGGTTTTTCGGTTTTTCGAGTTTTTTTGAACAGCCCTAGCTGAGCGACGACTTTTAAAATGCCAAGTTATTACCACTTTCTTTCTCAGTTTTGACAGCATTCATTCATAGACTAGGCTTCCCTCCATTATTTTTTTCTATAATTATTTTTTATTTACTTATATCTAAATAACTAAATTTTTTAAATTATTTGACAATATCATTAACTTTATTTTGATGAGTAGACCAACATACTTAAAAAGTCAAATCCATTTGAGAATGTTACATTATTCAATTCTTATGAAATATTTGGATGGTTAAAAATAGGCCAAAATCATAAAAAAATTGTAAAAGTTAATTTAACTAATTTACTTTTAGTTTTTGTATATCAAGAATAAGTAATGATGTATTTTTTTTAACCTAATGATGTATATTATATAAACGGTTTTTCAAACAAAAAATTGTTAAATTATAATAACTAAGATGTAATGGATATGGGGAAGGAACCTAATCCTTTAGTCACATTGGACAATAACAGCAGTAACGAGTAATATTACAATGGCGGATGACTCTGTATTGTTCTTTAATTCCTTCCACGGTCGCGCCCGCGTTTTTGTTGTCGGAGTCACCCGATTGGGCGATTGCATCCTTGACTACTCTCCGAAGGGACTTGCAACGACAATGTGACGGCGTGGTTTTGAATGCAGCTGCGTGTGGAGTTAGCGACTCAAGCCATCACGTGATTGGTTTGTTTTATGTTTTTTTTTTAATTTGATTTTTTACTTAAATTAATATATATAGAACCACTGGTTTTCACGATTTGTATAGCTGAACCAGTTTAAGGTGGTTTTTTAGCTCTCCTCTTTTTTATAGGAGGAACCGGACTGAAGACATTGTTGATTCGCAGTTCAACTTGTCAAATCAGCTGGTCCGGTCCGGTCCGATCTGGTGCTGAAAGCACTAGATAAGAGTGTATCATGGTTGTGGTAAAGTATTACACTGTCCATCCTGCTATGGTTGTCACAATTGATGAATCAAATAAATTGCTTTTGTAATCAACAAAATTCTAAATTAGACTATTGATCCTATTCTAAATAAAAAGAGCCAAAAAGAAAAAGATTGCTAACAAAATTAACAGTAATAAAGAACACATAAACAAAAAGTTATAAAGGAATCAGTGCATTGCCTCTCTCTCATATTTATTTCAAAACTCATCAAATCAAAACACTACTCAAACTCCATTTATCATATTTCACATAAATTGTTCATATAAACATTATCTAAATTAAAGAAACTAGCAATAAAAATGCAAAAAACAAAGGAAAAGAAGAAGAAAAACTAAAAATGAAAGAAGAGAGGGCAAAGGTCCTCCTACAGATCTTTTAGTCTGTCAAATGCACATCTTGCACCAATGCCAAGGCCAATTTGTAGTTCAGCAAGGCCTTCGGTGCCAAACAAAATAGTTAGGTCTAACTAATGCCCCTATACAGATCTATTAGTCCGTCAAGTGCTCATCTTGCACTAATGCCAGAGCCAATTTGTAGTCCAGCAAGGCCTTCAGTGCCAAACCAAATAGTTAGGTTTGACTAATGCTGTGTGTCAATACTTACTCTTGTGTCAAAAGAATTCAATTTGTTGTACTTCGTATTGGTTGTCCTTTTGTGGCATAAAATCTTCATAAAAAAGGTGCATTATAGGAGGGTCTAGTTCATGTAACCACTTTCAATGAAAAAGCTAAATCAACCACTTTTATTAGTGATTGCAGAAGAGATGGACACATAATAATATGAGAGTAAGCACACCTAAGAAAACATACGATAATCTGAGAGCAAAGCATAGCAAAACAGTTAAAAAAAATTTTTTTTTGAGCCGTCGGTTTGCATTCTTTTGCCGTTGCTTTACTTTGCCTCGTCAATTTTGGTGAAATAGACGAAGAGATGGCTGATGTTTGATTTCGGGTTTCACTTGTCGATTAGGGTTTCTTTAGTTTGGGCAAAATTGGTGGATTTCTTTGTTAAGGCTTGCGATGGTTGGTTCAGGTAAGGGAGGTGTTTATGAAAGGCTAACAACATTCGGTGAGAGTTGAGATTAGAATTAGGATAACTTTGTATATCCAAATCGAGTATACTTGAGATTGTGGTCAAATTTGACTAATTCTAGCTTGAGTCGATCTGTTCATCAAGCTATTTATGAGCGATTCAAGTCACGTGTACCCTTACGATGTGTAAAACTCACATGTAAAATCTATCAATGTTTTTAGGACGGTTGATAAAGAGTCAAAATGGAAAATTAATAAAATTTGGAGTGTAATATGTTCAAAATTATAAATTTAAAGTGCAAAGTGAAAATGAGTAACAAGTTAAGGGTGCAAAGTGGAATAGTCCACCAAAAATTTGTGTCCAAATGCCATCCTTGACTTGGTTGAATATCTTCCCAACTCCTCAGCATTAAGTAGTATCTTCCCATTAATAATAATAATAAAAGAAAATCAAAGATTTATTCAACGAAATCCCAACAGTCAGTGTTTCCCAAAAAAAGAACAGCAAAAATAATATAAAGAACTTCAAGTCTAGAGAATCCAATCCTCAGCTTGCAGCAAGCTTCTGTTAGAAATGCATCAGAGCGCATGCTTAGAAGTACGAAATTGTTGTCAAATATTTTGAGTTTTTCCATAATGCAGATCTTAAGTTACCTTACCCCGTTAAGGAACTTGTTCTTATTTTTTGTCAACTTTGTGACAATATATTACACTTAGATTAATATACTCATCCATTATAGTACTTCTCCTTTTGGAATAGTAACCGAAATAATAAGAGCTTTTGACACAAAACGATAAAAAGTAGAGTACAGTAGTCAAAATGTGAGGGCATATAAATCATTTCCCGATGGTAACTACATTTAGGAATTTGCCCGTTGGCTTACAGTGATGTTGACAATTTATTATTATTTTTCCATGAAACGATAACATTTTTTATTATTAGAGGATAAGTAATTATAAAGTATTGACGCAGTGGCAATGCCTTGTTCTTTTATGACATGGGAAAACTTGGCTTAGGATCATGGTTTTCAAGACCGAATCGGACTGATCGTTCAATCGTGAACCGACCATGTTACCAGTCTTGTTCGGTATGAAATTTGGTAATACCATACAAACTGTGGTGAATCAGTTCAATCTTACAAACCGAGAAAAACTGCTTGAACCTCAAACCGTCGGTTTTCAATTTTTCCAAATTATTACAAAAAGAATCGTTAAAAAAACAAAAGAAGCCTAACCTAACCTTACTTGTCTCTCTTTTCTCCTACCACCGTTCAGTTTAACTTCTATCTCTTTGTCAAATCCTAGGCCCAAAGCTCCACATTTCTGCAAGTTTTCCTCTTGGAGAGGCTAAAATTCACATCAACTTGCTGGGATTCGCATAGATTTATTACATTTAATTCATGAATACATTTCTCCGTCCCCTCAACCTCTACAAAAGGTATGTAGATCTCTATAACCATATAAACTTTTTCTTCAAGGATTTTTTTAATTCATGGGCTCTAATTTGGTTGGTTTAACAGTAAAAATCATTTTTAAGCGCACAAGCTCGATTTAGTTTTGAAATTTGGCAATATGGTTACAAGTTTATAATGTGTAGTTTAACGTTAATACGTGGATATGTGATTCAAATTGTGAAAACAAAAAATGAGCTGTCATAACTTTTGATAGAAGTGCTCTGTTTTCTCATAAAATTGTGATCTTTATTAGCGTTTTCCTTTGTGGATTTATCTGAGTCCTGTGAATAACAATCCAGTCATAGAAAGGTAGGTCTTTATGAATGTATGATTTAACGTAGGTGTAAGTTCAAAATAAGGTTACTGATTGGTGTAACCTTGTAAACATATTACCAAATTTCAAGGGTTCCGAAACCTGCGGTGGACATATGATTAAAACTAGTGTGAGCTTATAGATAAAAAATAGTCATATAATCAGATTCATGTATTGGAAAATAACTAAATCAAGATTACGCCTTCCACATTGTACTCACATTGTGCGAAATCAAGTCCACATTTGTAAGCTCATCATGTTTAAGAAAAAAAATATATTAATTTATTGTCCCTATTATACTCAAACTGTATTATTGCTCACAAGTATAGTAGGGACAATAAATTCCGGGAGAACTTCAAACAAGCAATTTGATGACTATTAGGCTTTGTATTTACAATTTGAGGAAAAAAAAGTATAATGGGGGCATACTCTGTGCATGTCGTTTCCTTTTTGAGAGGTTTGTCTTTTCAGTGGTACTCCTAAAATCAAGTCCACATTTGCAAGCTCATCAAGTTATTGTGAGTGATAGAACTAAACACCAGATGAACTGTGGTTTTTTTTTTTTTTTTTTTGGCATTGAGTGTATGGATTGTATTGATAAGATGATGAGAAAAACAATTCAAGTAGTAGTTTAACCTTTTAGGAGTGTATGGAATGTACTGGAAAATATTTAGGTGGATCCAAAATCTTATGGACCTGTGGACTCAACGGTGGAGATTAAGCCACCGGTGTTCAGGGGGCCTTCCTAAAACCCGGTGGCTCAATCTCCACCGTTGGATCCACGGGTAGAGCCTATGGATCTGATCCACCTAAATATTTTCTAAATGTACTGATGAGAGAATGTAAGTGAGTAACTTTTTGTTAATTGGTTTTGAGTTTTTATACAAAATAAATTCGTATGCTTTGTTAAATAACGAGGCTTTTGCTTTAGTTGAGCTGTCGCATTTTCAGTCTCTTTTGGGTTTATTATTGATGGTCGATGTGTTTCTTTCGCCTTTCTTGGGTAAGTTGATTAGAATATTGGTTAAAAACATAATCATAAACTATTTGTGGTTACTGTTGGGATTCGTTTGCATTTTTTGCCCACCGCATATGCCAAACGCGGTGGGTCAAATTTTATTAAGTTCTAACTCGCCGCGTTTGGCAAGCGCGATGGGCCCGCTGCGCCTGCCAATCGCGGCGGGTAGCAGATTTGTTTATCTTTTTGCATGCCTTTTTTTTTCCGTCCGTTTTGTTATGGTTTTGATTTTTGTTTAGGGTTAGGATTTTGGATTTAGGGTTTTAGAGTTTTAAGGATTATTGTTTTTGGTAAATTTAAAGGTTTTATTGTTCAAAATAATTGAGATAGTTTAAATTATATATATTATGTAGAAGGACTGTGTTTAAATTGTAAAATTTTATATTATAAATAATAAAACCGTAGACATCAAATTTCATACTGTTGAACATATTCCAAATGCATAATAATTTTTCGGGGTTAAAAACTAATTGTTTCTTAATTTTCATTTTTAGTATTTTCATAATGTATGATATTTGTAAGGTTTAGTATCGGTTGTTTTAAAAATTATGTGATCATTAGTTTTTACCTTTGAGTGAAATGATAAAATATTTTATAATTAAATGTACAAGTATAAAATTTATCAAATTGTGTAAAACAAAATTCATATACAAGTTCTCAAACGCCCCTAACGCCGACGAAATTATTGTTCATTTGGGTCTCGTGGTGTAAATGAGCAACAAAATCTTCTCGACCTCCTAATTTTGCATCGGGCATGCATCTCAGGATGGTCTGACAGCTTATCTTCGTGGATCTCATCATCATCTAATTCTTCAGCATCATCGGGATCTTGAATTTGATGATGGACCATAATAGAGATAGATGGACTCGCAATAGATATGTGTAAAGGAGGACTCAGGATAAAAATGTGGACGGGCTTGCATCATGAATTCCACCGACATGACTATCGAGGAACTAGAATATGGAGTGCAACTCAAATCTAGTTAAAAGTGAAGCTGAATGTGGCTGATGGCCAGCGGTAAAAGTACCACCAGTATGCATAACTAAAAAATAGTGCAGATCATACACACCGACTGTACTCGCTGAAGGTGAGATCTGTGCACTACCATGAGTCGTATAAGCAGAGTAACCGGTAGGGGTTACCTGCTCCTCTCGTGGGCCCTTATCATGAAATCTATGCCAGTGACGATGTCTATTTCCATGAGACAATGTGCCCGCTTGACTAGGGACGTGTGTAGGTGGCCACTGATAATGAGAGTTGCGCTATGTAGATGCGTTATTGTCCTCCTGTGGATCTGGAGCCGCAAACATGCGATCTGAACACTGTAAATATTGTATGGATCCAAACGTTTCGTCCCTAATCATCGTCAAACTAGGATAAAAAGTATCGTCGGAGTGAGTGTGAGGAAAATCGATCACTGACATGTCTCCAATTCTGTGCATGTTGCTCATCTAAAAAAAATAAATTGTAATTATTAGTAATTCACTCACATGACTTATGATATAAAAGATAGAATGTTGGATCTAAAAAGAGTTTAATGATCATGTACTCATATTGTCCGGAAATACCTTGAAGCCTTTCACGCTGAGGCTGATGGATGGGATGAGTGATATACAAGATTATGTGGCGATAATACCAACGCAAATATTTGGCCGATGATCGGAGTATATTCTTAGGTTCTCCTGTAACAACCGAACTTGCACATAAATGTCAATCACCAATCCAGTTCCTGTAAAAATTATTTCAATCCCGTCCATCATGTCCTACTAGTCTAATTGAATGCAATCCGCCGCAATCAGTATCAACATCTTCTAAAATATGTTGCCGCAGTCTGAACTATCTCATGACACTATCCAAAAAATGAAATTCAACGATGTGCCTAAATATCAGTGAGACTCTAGCCCTCCAAATATGTGCACTCGCTGTGCAATATTGAGGTAGAGATGCTAGCATATCGTCGCTATATAGCATCCATATGAACTGCAACAAATTTTCAATCGTTATCCACGTGTAGTTTATCAAATAACGTATAAGTAATTTTTGAAAAATATGATAGTCAAAATACTTGATCGAGGTGTAATAGGGATAATTGATCTCTATAGTAACTAGTTACATGTTGAGGTACATATCGAGTAGTACGCTGAGTCACCCATATACCTCTACTAGAATAAGCACTTAGTGGTTGTGGCTCAGTGATTTGAGGTCGGATGATCGAGAAACGCTCTCATACCCAAAGCTGTTAAAATAGGACAATTAGGCTCTTAGCCTATAAACAATTAAAATTATTGATCGTATTTCAACATATACGATAACTATTAATTGTTTTACCTGAAATAGCATAAATGCCCCTACTGTGGTTTTAGTACTGGCACGGGATGCATGACATATACGACTGTACAAACAAGTGAGCACGCCGCTCCCCCAGCTATACTGCCCCATGGCTTCCAAATTTCTCAAAATATCCAACCACGAAATATGTACAACATTCCCACATGTATCTGCAAATAATTGCCCACCAAATAACATCAAAATATACATGTGCGCATATTGTTGAACCATCTCAATAGGAGCATCTAGTGGTAGTAGATAATCGCGTAAATGGTTGGCCATACCCTTGAATTTCATCCGTGCCTCCCTGAAATGAGCTGCTGGTGGCCAAAATCTTAACAAATCTTGAACCAACTCCTGTAACTCTGTAATGTTCTGCGAACGGTGGACTAGTGTAACAAATGAACCGTCCACGTGTAAGCCCCGCAACACCTTAACACCTTATAAGGTGATGGTGGCCTCACTAATACTAACAAGAAGATGAAATATGTAGGTCTCCTACCTCCAGCGCTCAATAAATGCATTAATAAGACCATGGTCCAAGTTGAAAAAACTTACTCGGCTAACCTCTCCAAGTTCGGCAATGTCAATAAAGTGAAAAACGTGAGGGTTAATAACCTTCATCAACTGTCAAAAATATCGGTTATACCTCTTGACATCGAGTTCAATACCCTCACCGTGAAAAATCACTACAGATCTATGCTGGGGCTGAAGGTGTAAAATAGAATCGTCTATAGGACCCTGAGTGGGAGTTGAGGTGCTCGCGTGCCCATGCTCCATATCAACTCACACCTACACATATAAAAAATGAAAAAAATATCAATAATAAATACAACCTTTAAATTCTCACTGAAATGTAAAAAAATATATATATGCATACAAAATGTATAAATTATCAATGCATGAATTATAGCTAACCAAAATACTTATGTACAAACCCTAAATCCTGTACCTAAAAAGTAAAACTTAATCCCTTCAAAACTAAAAAACTAAAAACTAAAAACTAAATCATGAACCCTAAACGCTAAAACCTTAACCAATAACTAAATCATATATCCTAAACCTTAAAACCCTAAACCACAACAACTATAAGCTAAACCGTACAATTCTGAAAAACAAAATTAAAACCTAATCCCTTCAAAACTAGAAACTAAAAACTAATGCATAAACCCTAATCCCTAAATTCTTAACTAATAACTAAACCCTACACCTTAAAATTTAAAATCCTAAACCCTAAAATCATAAAAACTAAAAAATAAACCTTAAATCCTAATTCCTTCAAAACTAAAAAATTAAAAACTAAAAACTAAATCATAAACCCTAATTCCTAAACCCTTAACTAATAACTAAACCCTACACCTTAAAACTTAAAACCCTAAACCCTAAAATCCTAAAACTTAAACCTTAAAAATAAAAAACTAATTCCATGACCCTCAAATCCTAAAACTAATAACTAAACCCTTAAAACTAAAATGTAAAAACTAAAAAGAGTTTGTTTTAATAAATGGCAAACCCTGTATACAGGAGAAGGGCGTCATCCTTAAATTTTATTCACTTGATAATTTAAGAGGGGGGCATCAACTTTCTACATGACAACATACAAATACACTTAAAGAGTAAAATAAATAAGAAGTATATACTCTCTTTTACAATGGACATAAACCCTACATTGCTAATGGTTAAAATACCCACCAAAAGGACAATTCGGTGCTGTGTGTCTGAATTGTGAACAGTTGCTACATCAACGTGGTACATCAGAGTATCTACGATCCATCTGATTCCGAATCTTTCTAGTTTGTAATGGACCCAATCGTCTTTGTTTTAGACGAATAGTATTGATTGTTGAATTCAATTGCGATGACAATCAATAATTTGATCATTGAGAGAATAAAATTGATACTCAAATGATGCCTGATATAAGTTGTACTTATATTCATTCCCAACTAGATCTATAGGATTTGTTCCATTGATAGAGCATGCCGCCATCGGGTGCAAATAAGAAAAATATAGTTGTTGAAACTTTTGATATATGCACTCCCATTTGTTAAGATTTACAATTTGACTTTTTCTACCTTTGTGACCATGCCTATACCTAGTAATGATGCAAAAAATACCTTCTGTACGATTATATACCCGAATTTCTTGATTCTTGCCTTTTTTCTTATTAAATATATATTTCTACCAATTATATTCTAGCAAAGAGTATCGCACATCACAAGCCAACTTCATATTTTTAACAAATATTTTGACGTTTGGCTCAATGTGAAGCGAACACATGCAATAATAGGTAACAATCGGGAATCGCTCAGCAGTTTGTTGAAACACTCAACTATATTTGTCGATGTATGACCCCAATAGTTTCCATCATCCTTGCTTAGGGCCCATTGTTCGGGTCTAACATTTGTGTCTATCAGCCAATTGTAAGTTCCTTCATTCAAATTTCGAATTTGACCCATGTAGTGATCGTACTTATAAGGTTAGTTGGCCTTTCTAGCTACCATTACAAGTTTCTTCAACCTAAACAATTACATGTTATGAGTGCATTACCCTTAGATTTTGGTAAAAATAACCTTAAATTTTGGACATTACATCTCATTCTTAAATTTCTGTGTGAAATTACTTTACACGTGTACAAGACAGAAGCGATGGACTCCACTTGGTTCCCGCCATTCTAGAAGTGTCATCATTGTATGGATAATTGATTTGTGTCGATCGGATATCACACACACATTTTGAATATTGCCACATATGTGAATGTGTAATAGCCTCATGAATTATGACCAGCTTCGATTGTTCTCCTCGTCAACAAGAGCGAAGGCTAGCAGTAACAGGTGATTGCACGCATCGTATCCGACAGCAACAAGTAATTTTTTTTGATACGCTCCTTTCATGAAAGTGCCATCTATACACATTATTGACTTGATATGTTGGAAGGCTTGAATAGCAAGATCAAACAACCAAAATACATAGACGAAAATGAAATTGTACGGAATGCTGTCAGGATGTGGTTTCCAGACAATAACTGTCCCTGGATTGCTGCATTGTAACTCCTTCATATATCTTGGAAGGATATCTATTGACGACGGCCATTCTCCGTAAAGCATATCAATTGTCATGCGACGACCGTACCAAACTTTCTTGTATGAGATATCGCAATGCAATTGCTGCTTAATTGTTGTTTGAATCTCATTCACTTTGAACATTGGACCGTTACTAATATGAGTTAAAATATGCTCGGTAATTAAATTATCACTCAACTGGTAGTGTTCATTCCTATAGCATACCTGAGCATATGTATGTTGATCTGCAAGAGTAACTATCATCGACATATTATGAGATTTATGCAACGTTACTCTCAATTGCCAATTGCACGGTGGTGTTGAAGTACGGGTCCTGCATCGAACATACTATGTTGTTAGAGTACTCTCTCAAACTCTGTAGTCTCTATTTTTCCTAAACAATTTCACCGCTTTTATAACTTTTTTTTATTATCAAATAGCATGCCCAATCAAATATCTCTCGTCTGCTCATTCCACACATTAAGTTGCTCAACGGTACTCTTGGTTAGGGGATCAAACTGTAATATTGTATCTACGCCGGTATCGTACTGAAGTGTTCTAAAATCGTAACTCGTCCATACTAAACTAGGATTGAAATTCGAATGTTTTCATGCATTCTCCTGTCTTGTAACATTATATCCTTGCTCCATTTCATCTTCAGACTCATCTTCCTCTGGTTCTGGTTTAGAGTCCATTTTAATATCGTCAACCTCAATTTTCGATTCGACAGTCAAAATGTTGACTGTATCATAATCGTCGCCTGTACCACCAAACTCTTTAGTAGAGGACATATAAATTTTCGCTGCACTACTACTAGGGCGACTGTCGACACGATGCCTACTACCTCTTCTACGTCATCTTCTAGTCGGCTGGACAGCTCCTATATCTAATTCAATATACTGACCTCTGGACATATTAGTTGCCTACGTTTCTTCCATTGCCAACGTGCTACGTACAATAGTGTATTCTTCAAGGTATGAGCTAGCAAATTCATTGACTTGAGTATGCTATTGTTCTACGCGTCGAATCTCTTCAATCTCAACGTAGATCTCAATTGGTTCCCAACTGTTTGTATTAAAATAATATATCGTGTCTACTCTGTCATCGTCTTCTAAAGGTATTGCACTAAATATACCTTGTTGCTGAAAGCAACTCCTATGTATCAAACTGATCTTGTATCTGTTTTTATCTATATTCATAGCATTATAAACTCTATCCACCACTCATGAAAGCATATCCTTTGCCTAAGGAATATAACTTTTTTCGGCATAGTCGAGTTATACAACATTGATCCTTCAGCATACACGATTTTTCCTCCCCAATAGAGATAAATTGCTAAAGTATCATCGTTTGACATTTTTACCTAATCTAACCAATATGCAACTAAGTAAGTTTCGTGATTTTTATAAAACGTAAGCGTAATTAATCATGAACTATTTACAAAATTCACAGTCCGAAATCAAATGCTACACGAAACCTTAAACATGCAAAATAACTTTGTGAAAATTTAATTATGCAAAAGTTTTGTGCTTAATTCAAAATTATAACCCTAATTTTATGACCAAAATTCTTACTTTTTCAAATTATAGGTGCCAAAATGCAACTAATCAAAGCCTTTGGGATCAAAATATAATTATTTAACATTTTTGGAGTCAAGTCATATCCTTGTCAAACTTCAGAACTCAACTTTTAAATTTCCTAAATTTTTTGGGGCCAAAATGCAAACACAAAAATACTTATTGGTTAAAATTTCATTATGTAAAAGTTTTGTGTCTATTTCGTAAAAATAAAAACTTCGTGACAAATTTTAATTTTTTTCAAAATTATATGGGCCGAACCCAATTTACAATTATGTAAAAGTTCAGGGAATAAGGGTTATAATTTTTATCAATTATAGGAAACAAAATATAAGTATGCAAAAATTTTCGGTCAAATTTTAATTATGTAATGGTTTTGAGTTGAATTTATAATAATGTAAAACTTAGATACCAAATCATAATTTTGCCAAAATTTTAAGGGCCAAATGTAAATTTTCTAAACTTATAGGTTTAAACTTGAGTTATGTAAAACTTTCGAAACCATTTTATAATTATGTATAACTTCTTGTGCTAAAGTGTCATTTTTCCTAAATCATAAGGGTCAAAATGTAAATTTTCATAATTTATGTGGTCATTTCATAATTTTGAAAAAATTCATGTCCAAAATTATATTTTTCAAAATTTAAAAGGACCAAAAAAAAGTAAAATTTTTGGGCTCCAAATGTAATTATTTAATAATTTAAGTCATAATGTAATTATTTAATACTTTAGGGGCTAACTCATAATATTTTACAAACACTGGCTAATATTGCAATTCTCTAAAATTATAGTCACCAAAATGTAAACATGTAACAAGTTTCGAGGTCAAAATTAAATTACGTACAAGTTTCGAACCCAATTTACAATTATGTAAAAGTTCAGGGAATAAGGGTTATAATTTTTATAAATTATAGGAGACAAAATATAAGTATGCAAAAATTTTTGGTCAAATTTTAATTATGTAACGGTTTTGAATCGAATTTATAATAATGTAAAATTTAGGTACCAAATCGTAATTTTGCCAAAATTATAATGGCCAAAATATAAATTTTCTAAACTTATAGGTTCAAACTTGAGTTATGTAAAACTTTCGGGACCATTTTAAAATTATGTATAACTTCACGTGCTAAAGTGTCATTTTCCTAAATCATAAGGGTCAAAATGTAAATTTCCATAACTTATGGGGTCAAACTTTAGTTATGAAAAAGTTTCGGAGCCATTTTATAATTTTGTATAACTTCATGTGCTAAATTGTCATTTTTGTAAATTATAGGGGCCAAAATGTATATTTTCTGAACTTATGGGGACAATTTTAATTTCATAAGAGTTTCGGGTCTTATTTACAATTATGTTTAACTTCTTGGGTAAAATCGTAATTTTTCTAAACTACTAGGGTCAAAATAGAATTATGTAGAACTTATGGGGTCAACTTTTAATTTTTTCAGTTCAATTTATAATTATTATAACTTCACCGGCCAAACTGTAAATTTTCTAAAATATAGGGGCCAAATGTAATTGTACAAAATATCTGGGATCAAAATTCAATTCCGTACAATTTTCTAATCAATTCATAATAACTTCAGGGGCTAAATTATAATTTTCTAATTGTTAATACGCAAAATATAAATAAGCACAACATTATTTAATCATTTTCCAACTAAATTATACTTATACATAAAATAACTAATAACAAATATATAAACACACATTAAAATAACAAATTAACAATTAACAAATATATTATACTTAACAAATATAACACACATTAAACTAATAAATTAACGTTTAATAAATATATTATGCTAACTTGAAAAATTTTCAATTGTTGCTGCCTAGTTGAGACTGCTTAGCTCCACGCTACTTGAGTTCCTCTCCCTTAGCGTTGCTTCTAGCAGCAGAAAGTGAAATTGTCTGCCTCAATTGGCTCCAGATGACTTCTTCCAGCAGCATAAAGTGAAATTGTCTTCTCAATTGGCTCCAGATGACTTTACAAGAATGAATGGGAGAATGCTCAGGCGATTTGGCAAGAAGGGAAGAGATGGAAAATGGAGAGAAATGTTTAGGATGCAAAAATCAATCCAACATGCATGCAATTTATAGCCAAAAAAGCCGTTGATCAAATCAATATCAACTGCTACTATGATTTTAAAAAAAATTTAACACTCCCCCCCACTGCGTTTGACAATAGGGGAGAGTTTGAAATTCATCAGGTTTTGTAGGCTTTCTGCAAAGCCTGCCCAAAGCCTTCAAAGCCTGGCAGGTTGCAGCTTTTTGGTGTCGGCAATCGCTGCGTTTGGTAGGTGCAGGGCGGGCCCGCCGCACCTGCCAAAAGTGGTAAGTCTGGATTTAAAAAAAAAAAAAAATTGGCCCACCGCGTTTGCCAAACACGGTGGGCATAAAATGCAACACAATCCTAACAGTAACCACAAACAGTGTATGAAAACATTTTTAACCAATATTCTAATCAATTTGCCCATTTCCTGTTGTCCTTTGGATGCTTTTCTTGTTTTTATTTGTTTCGTTAAGAATTTATCTTATATAGTATGGGTACATGAAATCAAGAAGTACATCCAAGATAGGAATAAAGTGACAACGAGGTGTATTAAATCTTGGTTCATTTGCACGAGAAAATGTTGTTGATGATACTAATTTGTTTCTTTTGGTTGAAAAAGTGGCACTCACACAATATCGACAACCTTCTTCTTTGTTTCTTCAATTTATTTTATTTTATTGCTACAGAAATTCTCTCTTATAAGCCATTGGGATGATTTCATCCGTTTGTTGGTTTTCATCTTCATACCAGGAGGAAATATCGTAGGTCGGTTGTGATTTTTTTCCCCCTCTTTTTTGACAAAGTGCATTCAAGAAAAACATATGCTAAGATTGTGATAAAGTTGATGGCATGACATAACCTTAAACACAGATGGCATTTGCAAACATTGACTTACTTCCACAATCCAAATACCATGCGGCCTGGCCATGAGGAAAATAGCTACTATGCTTGGTGAAATTGGACAAAGTTGTATTCTTTTCTCTTTTGAATTCTTTTGTGTTTATTTGTTTTAGTAGGCTAATTTTTCTCTTAAAATTTGATGAAATTGGACTTATATATTTGTGTTGGAATTTTTGACTTTTTTAGGTTAAAATGAAGAAGTTTGTCAAGGCAGTGATGACAATGAATGAATTTTGTTATTCAAATCATTAACTTTGAGCATTAGTTATAAATTTGACAATGAAAACGAGATAGTTAGTACTTAGACTTCTTGATACTTTTTTTATGAATCTCTTTCAAGTATGTGAGAGAAATTAAGCATGTATTTTAATTAGCATTTGAATTATGTTTATTAGTTTATTTATGTTTGTAATGATTTTATACAAATAACTTGTGATGATATGTATGATTTTCCATATTTCAAGTATCACTTTTAGGAAATTTCTTATACAATTGTTGGGGGAATTTGGTTGGGGGGCGGGGAGAGGGGGAGGTTAAACTGTCAGTTCAATCGATTTGCCCGTGAACCTTGCCTTCTCTAGTTCAATAACTGGTTCGGTTCTAAAAATGCAAATTATCAGGGTCAATGGCAAACGAACATGCGAAATTACTGTAGAGTACAATTATTGCGTTGGTTTCAATGATTTGAAGCAAATTTCTTAAAATATTGCTAAAAAAAAGGAATATTCCGCCAATTGTGGCTGATTGGCAGGACTTTCTGCACTTCTGCTGAAATACACAGGCCCACATCAAGGGCTTAAGTGCAATTGTGGAAAGCATATTTTAGTGCCTTTGTGGAGAAAAAAAAATTAGGGGCATTATAGTAGTAGTAATAATAATAATATAATAAAATAAAAAGAGCTCTTTTGTTTTGATAGGGCATATCAAAAGCATGTTTTTTTTTATCTCAAACTCACAGTTAGCTTCTCTCTAGGGCATAAGCAAGAATAAGGAGAGGATAGAGAGTTTATAAAGTGAGAGACTGTTCATATGATCCCTAAAACCAACAACGTTCGTTTTAAGTTCTAATTGTGCTTATAATTAGAGTTAGAATAGATTGGCTTGTATGAAATTGGGGGTTTAGAATTCTTAATTTTAAGTTCTAATTGTGCTTACAATTAGAGTTAGAGTAGATTGGCTTGTATGAAATTGAGGGTTTAGAATTCTTAGTATTTTAGATATTGATGCCTAATTATTACTACAGAAATTTTAATTTTTGGGTTCGTTGTAGAATAAGACGGATTGGGATGATGATTGGATTGAGGGAAAGAATTGACTTTGGTTCTGTTATTATGATTTGTCAATCTGAATCTGGGGAAGTGTTGCCTGGCAAAAGGGCCAAAAAAAAAAAAATTGGACTCAAGACAAAGAAATCGGCAAACGAAACATGGAAGCAACGTGCAGGCAATGGGAATTCGTAGCCATGGCAGGTAGTTGGGGGGCTTCGTGGGTCCTCGCGTGGGCCCACAGTTAAAAAAACAGAAAACAAAATGGAGGAGAGAAACAAAGCAATTCAGTGCATGGCATGAATAGAAATATAGAATAGCTTCCTATTGTGTAGTCTTTTTGGTTTAGTTGGGGTACGACAAGTGGACAACCTTGGATTCCATGGCTAAGGTATGTCAAATCTTGGTTTTTGACGGAGGTGGTTGTGGCTATGACGAATATACTATTGAAGAAAAAGAAAAACAATGGCCTTCGTAGGATAATTTGGTTATGTCGATTTTTAGGTTTTTTTTTTGGATAGTTTATTAAACTTTATGATCTATTTAGATAAATGACTTCCAAATTAGATTATGGGTTAATTAATGTCTATTTTTTTATTAAGTCATCAAATAAAAATAATTAGGTTCTAGTAGTAATTTGGGAGGTTTTAGGATTATCGTATGGTAAGTTTAAGAGTTTTAGTATTTTATTGAAATAACTATTAAAGTGGAATTGTATTTTCTTTTTATGGTAATTAGGCAGAGAATATCTTTGGAATCATGATTATTTTGAATTAGCGCGATTGGTGTTGGACTCTAAGGTAAATAGTTTTTACCCTTTCTCATGTTTTGAAAAACCTATTGGTTGTATATATTTGCTCTTTTCATAAATATTTTTATAATACAAAACTCAAAACAGGCAGGTGATATGTGTGAAAATTCTTCATGTACAGTGACGCTTTGACTAATTATATGTATATGCATGCACGTGTGACATGGTGTAAATTATATGTATATGCATGCAAAATTTATTAAAGTTTCTAAATTGTTATTTTCTTCAGGTGTCTGCTCTTTAGGAGCTAACTTTTCAGGAATAGCCTCTTTAGGAAGTTGAATTTTGTCACTATTATTGTTCAATCCTCTTTTCTTTTAAGGATTTTTATCTTTGGAACCGATGGATCTACATGCTTCAGGCGTGCATTTAGCACTTGTAATTTGTCCTTTTGGGATAATTATTTTAGCAGAGACATTCTCGGTCAGAATATATGATTTAGTAACTCTTCTAGAATCACTAAATACATCTGGTAATTGATTTGCAATCTTTTGCAAATATATAATTCTTTGAATTTCCAGTTCATATTGTTGTGTACGAGGATCAAGAAAATTTTATTTTATTTTCCAATTGATTTCCTTTTTCATCCTCCCCCTAATGATTCGTCAAAATGACAATCTGTAAATCTTGCAGTAAATAAATCTCCTGTTAATGGTTCAATATATTTAATGATTGAAGGTGATTCATATTCGACATATATCCCCAATCTTCTTTGAGGACCCATTTTAGTACGTTGGGGCGGTGCAATGGGTATATAAACTGCACATCCAAAAATTCTCAAATGAGAAATATTGGGCTTATGACCAAATGCTAATTGTATAGGGGAATAGTCATGATAACTAGTCAGCCTGATTCTCACTAGTGTTGCAGCATATAAAATTGCATGTCTCCAAACAGATAAGGGAAGTTTAGACCTTATTAATAATGGTCTAAAAATTAATTGTAACCTTTTAATAAATGATTCTGCTAGTCCATTTCGTGTATGAACATGAGTTACAGGATGTTCAATAGTTATTCCAATGGACATGCAGTAATCATCAAATGCATGTGATGTATATTCACCAGCATTATTTAAACAAATTTTTTTAATTGGATAATCAGGGAATTGTGCTCGTAATTTAATTATTTAAGCAAGTAATCTCCCAAACGCCTGGTTGCGAGTAGATAATAAATATACATGGGACCATCTAGTTGATGTGCATCAATTAGCACCATAAAATATTTAAAGGGTCCACTTGGTGGATTTACAGGCCCACATATGTCTCCCTAAATCCGCTCTAAAAATATAGGAGATTCAACTCCTACTTTGGATGGTGATGGTTTAACAATTAATTTCCCTTGGGAGCAAGCAACACATGAGAATTTATCTGTTTTTAACACTTTTTAACCTTTCAATGAATGGCCATGTGAATTCTCAATTATTGGCCTCGTAATTGTATGACGAGGATGTCCAAGACGATCATGCCAAATCATAAATTCATTGGGATTAGTAGACTTCTGGTCTACTAGGTGATTAATTTCAATTGCACTTATTTTTGTATAATATAAACTAGAAAAGAGTGAATGCAGCTTTTTTAATATACATTTCTTTCCAAAAATTGTATTTGTAATTAATTAATATTCTCCATTTGTCTCATTCATTGTCTCAATATGATATTCATTTTGGTGGATATCTTTAACACTCAATTAATTTCGTCAAGACTTGGGAGAAAGTAATACATTATTTATGACAAATTTGCTTCCATTAGGAAAGAATATAGTGGCTCTTCTGGAGCTTACTATTAATTTAGCACTACCACTTATCATCTTTACATTTGTTTCTCCCTATTCTAAATTGGAGAAGTACTCTCTATTTTTCAAAATAGTGTGAGTAGTAGCATTATCATGAGACAAAAGTTATCACCATTATTTGATCCCAAATATTTGGCATTCATCTCTTCAGGAAATGATAGAAAAGTAACAAATAAAATCAACATCAATAAATTGAATAAACTTTTATATTCATAAATGGAAATTACATAGAAAGTGCAGAAATAAAAATTAAAACAACAAAGTACTGAAATGACGTAACTAAATTATATTGTTGAAGAAATTAGCTACATCGAGGTGTGGATCAAGTGTCATATCAGCATTACTATTGTCGTAGACATTATTTTGATCAATAATGTTTGTCTCGATATCTTTGTCTTTCTTTTTGAGTGATGCTTAATAGAGGTCACAAGATGTTTCGCCTTACGATAGGTACGGGACCAATGACCTTCCATACTACACCTGTAGCATTTTTCTTCATAATTTTTCTTGTGATCCAACTTCTGGGGATCATTTTGTTTCTTGCCATGACCACGTCCACGGGCTCCTCCACAATCACGTTTATGACCGCGTCCAGAATTTCATGATTGAGTTACATTCACTTCAAAGAATGGACTAGTACTAGTTGGTCGGGACTCATGATTTTTGAGTAATAATTCACTATTTTATTCAGCCAGTAAAAGACATGCAATAAGTTCAGAATATTTTGTAAATCCTTTCTCTCGATATTGTTGCTGCAGGAGCACGTTCAAGACATGAAAGGTAGAAAATGTCTTTTCCAACATATCCTCATCAGTTATATTTTCACTACACAATTTCAACTAAAAGGTAATTTTAAACATGGTTGAATTATATTCACCAGTAGTTTTAAAATCGTGTAGTCGTAGATGGAGCCAATTATATCTGGCTTCTGGAAGGACAACCAACTTTAGGTGGTCGAACCTTTCTTTCAAATTAATCTAGAAGTCAGGTGGATTCTTGACCGTAGATACTCTAATTTTAATCCTTCATCAAGATGATGACAGAGAAAAATCATGGCTTTTGCACGGTCTTGGCTTGTTGCATCATTATCTTTGGCTATAGTCTTGCCAAGACCTATGGATTCGAGGTGGATTTCCATGTCCATTGTCCATGATAAGTAGTTTTTGCCAGAGATATCAGGAGGCATGAATTCTTGTTTTGCAATGTTAGCCATAAAGAATATGAAAATAAATAGAGGGAGAAATTACCTCAAAAATTTGACAAGAATTCCCAAGCAGAGTCCAGTAATTGATCTAACATTGGTAGAGTCTCGTGCTGATAACGTGTTATACAACTAATGCTAATATGATATTGGGTCTATCGTAGACACTAATGAATAAACTAATATTAGAAACTAATAAATAAAGCAGAGAGAAATAGACAGGAGAGAGATTCTTTAATGACTCAAATGAGTTCAGTGTGTTTGATACAAGAGGTGGTGACCCCTATTTATAGGGGCGTATAGGAGAGGTTAGATTACATCAAATAATTACGAGATAATGATAAGATCTCATCAGTAACTATAGAGATAGTAATAAACTATTATCCAACTGAGAGATAATGATAGAACTTTATCACTTAAGGGTTTGAGATAAATTATAGACATCCACTATCATTATCTAATTATCTCATAACAGGTCAAGTGTAATATGGGGAGTATTTAGGTATCGTATCCCATAAAGAATCAAATATTAGCAAGTACTAAGACCTTATGGTTAACTTTAATGTCTAAACAACCAATAATCAAGATGAGATATTGATACTGAAATGAAATATTAGTAGAATAGGTAAATGACGATGACAACTTGAGAGAATTCAAGTATTCAACTTGAATATAGAATCCATTAATAAACTATAAGATAATGAAAGACTTGTTAAGTTTAACCTTACCTTCTTTAGAATTCAATTCCATATGAGTTATAACTAGTTCTTACTATGAAACGACAAGATTTCAACTATTCTCACGATGAAATTTATGAAAATATGAATTGAAATTATTCGCTTAAGTATCATTATAGTCATACGAGTGACTTAAACATTACTTGTTCATTTTCAATTTTCAAATGCATTCCTCAATGTTAATTAATAACCAAATGACTTGTTTAAGGTGGCTAAGCAAAAACAAATATTTAAATTTGAACAAGTAAACAAACAAGTGCAAGTTTAACAAGTTAAGATTGTTTAAATCATGCTTTTGGATTCATTAACTTCATCTATATTCTAGATGAAGCTTTTGGTGTATCATGACTAATTAAACAACAACAAGCTCAACTAGAATGCAAGAATTCATGCTTCAACAATGAAAGTAAAGAGGTAGAGTTGAGAAAGGCAATTCACATGATGAATAAGACTTCAAACTTCTATTTCTCTTCCAAAGGATTGAAGTACACGAAGTTGAGTACTATAAGTTCACTATTCTATTGAAATTGTAAGAGAATTCTATTAATTCTCTTGAATTACTCTAACCTAACTCTCATAAACTAGTTGCTAATGACTTTTATTTATAAAGCAAGATTCTTCAAGTCATTTTCCAACTTGCAACTACATTAAATGCAATAAATGATGAAGATGCTTTTGGAGATTCCAAAATAGCATACAAGTCTTCATCTGTGTTCTCCATGAAATCTACAGTTGCAAAAACCCTATATTCACCTGAAAAAACCTGCAAAATTAGCTGGAAAATGAAGCAAGTTGCAAGCCTTAACGAACCTTGGCCGACATTGATACGCGAACCAACCATCCATAAATCCCAACTCGCGAATCGCTATAAATGGGGCCCACACAAATTTTTGTTCTGCTGAGCTGACTTTTCTCATTTACCAAACCTTTTTCATGCATTTTCAGGTATTTTTGCTCGAAAATTGGGCTTTCCAAATTAATGCACAATTTATTCTTCAAATGTTCTTCAAGAAATCCATCAAATTAATCAATGGAATCTTCGTTGATTTTGATCCACTTTGACTCCAATTGATCTAAATTGAATTTAAGTATGATGAATCTGTAAAATTATACAAAACTTATGCGTTACATAGTTCAAAATAACCATTTAACATCAAAACCGCAATTCTAAGAGAAAATCCTAATTTGTTGGAAAATGAGTCATTTGTAATAAAAATTACACTAATTAAGCTAAAACACACAAAAAATACATAATAAAATATGTAGTAATATTGTTAAATTTATTACTCATCAATGTGTGTGATGTGTGAATGTATAACATGTATGTTTTGGGTTTGATTATTTTTTATGTACCAAAGAGAGCTAATTCTTGATTTACCTATCTGACAGTGAGTAGTTAGGCAATGTATGAACACTTTATGACCCTTCTAACTAGGAAAAACTTAGGCTATGTATCTTGTATTTTTCCTGCATTGAAAAATCTAAGCCTACCTATGTATGGTCATGTATGTATGGATTATGTTTTTGTTTGATATGCCACAACTTTGATATGTATTATGTATTATTGTATGTGTGATTATGAATAATGTGTTATGGAATGAATGCGTGCATTATATATATGTATATAATGTAACTACCCAGATTGGTGAGATATACTTACTGAGCATGTTGGTTGCTCAACCAACTGGTGTTATTTATTTTTGCAAGTACTGTTAGTTTGAGCTAGGCAAGTGAGGTGCTTAACTTCTCAATAAAGGATATTTTATTTGATGAATAGTTAGTAGATGTGTGGCAGTGTGCCAATGATAGTAGTTATATCATGTTTAGTGTTATTTGTTATTCATAAGGAAATTTGATGATTTTTATGGATGTAAAGTTTCATCGTTCGAGAATGTTTGTAATAATTGGAGTATTTTAATATTTATGATGGCTATAATTTAGAATTGCTTTGATTAATTTTAGATCCTTGCATATTGGTAAGCTTAATATGATGCGTGTTACACTTGAGCGCGAGGCGTGACATTTGGACACCGTAGTTTGGAAACGCGGGGCAAGTTAAAAAAAAATTAGAAAATAGCCACAGCATTTAAGAAACGCGGCGGCCAAAAAAAATATATTTTTATAAAATTTATGAGAGATGCGGCATTCAAAAAAATAAAAAAAAATCCAAGGCTTGACCACTAAATGCGGAAATTAGATAAGAAAGTATCAATATGAGCCAATCTACACAATTAATACAAGATAAGTAATATGAGTCAATCTGCACAATTAATACAAGATAAGTAAGAATCAATATGAATCAATTTGCACAATTAATACAAGATAAGTAAGTATCAATATGAGTCAATCTACACAATTAATACAAGATAAGTAAGTATTAATATAAGCCAATCTACACAATTAATACAAGGATCATGACTGATATAACGTAGTAAGTCAAAGTATAAATTGATGTTCTATTGCTAAATATTACAAGATTACCTAATAACAAAATTAAAGGCTCTTAAGGCTTTTTTTTTCCCATTGTTTTGATCATAATGATGGTTAAAATCACTAAATATTAAATTCTTATAGGCAACCATTATGCAATAATTTAATTCTTCAAATACTAACTTTTCAATAAGATTTGTGGAAGAAATAAATTATGGCAAAATGGTTGTATATAAAAATTTAATATGATGTGCAAAAATAGAAAAATTTTCCGAAATAAAAGATGGGGATCTTATACCAACATATTTGTTATGTCCTTGTGTATACAAGTCTAGTTAATTTTCCCCAATTTAACAGTGTTAAAAATTAAAATCTTTATTATTTAAAGAAGAATAAACATAATTACAAAAAGTATTTTGTTACCTTTCAAACGAAATTTATATTCAAGTATCAAAATTTTAGATACCAAAGCTACTCATTTTTAGACAGCAATGTTTATTCAAATTTCTTATTCATTTTGAATAAGATTATTTGAAGAAACAATTATTGCATAATGGTTGCATATAAAAATTCAATATGATGTAGTGGTTTTAACCTTCATTATTATAAAAAAAATTGGGAAAAAAGCCTTACGAGCCTTTAATTTTTGTAATTAGGAAATCTTGTAATATTTAGCAACAGAAAATCAATTTAAACTTTGACTTACCACGTGAATACGTTTTATCAATCATGATCCTTGTATTAATTGTGCAGATTGACTAATATTGATACTTCCTTATTTAACCTCCGCATTTAATGCTCATATGGGCCGCCGAGGAATTTTTTTTAAAAAAATTTTTTTTGAATGCCGCATTTGTCTTAAAATTAAAAAAAATATATATATATTTTTTAAAACCACGTTTCTTAAACGTGGAGGCCATTTTCTGAATAATTTTTTTTAACTGCAGCCGTTTTTCAAAAACGCGGACGGGATAAATCCGGAAAGCCCCTGCCAATGAGCCACAATTGGCGGAGTTTTCTTTTCTCTAGCAATATTTTAAGGAATTTGCCCAGATGCAATCCCTGATTATTAGAATGATAAAGTACTAAATTAATATACTCCACAAATAAAAGGAGAGAAAAATAAACACCCCCCACCCCGAGTTGGCTGGGATTAATTGTATATTTAGTTAATTTTTAATTTCATGGAAAGATAATGGTGGTTAGCATTGAACTAATTTTTTTGAATAAGATCAAGGAAAATTATATTATTTTAGTTAGTGCTTGCCTCAAATAAATTTATGCTTCAGAAGAAAAATTAAAAACGAAATGTGAAACCATGTGTTTACTGCTTTTTTGGCTTAAATTGAGGGAAGAGCATATAACAAGCTAAAGACTTGATTTTTTCAGACATGCTAGAAGATATGAAGAGAACAAGTCTTTTTCACTCGTTTTCCACCTAGTTGAACATGAATGGGCCTTTTTTAAAAGAGAATAAAATTCTAATTTACAAAAACTCAATCTGAATCAGCAAGCAAAGCGGCATCGTAGGTAAATTTGTCTTTTGTATTACGTTATTTTGAGAAAAAAAAATAAAAAAAGATAACCTAAGTGAATATCATGAATAGACAGTGACATTGACGAATGATATTAAGCTACTATTTCAGCTGGTTCCTTTGCATCTTTCTAGTTCAGTTGATGTTGCCCCAAGTACGCATAATGGCTTTTTCTCAAACAGCTATTTTATACTTGCTTTAACCTTTTGATTTTGAAAAATTAATTTTTTGATGTTCTTAACTATTTTTTTCCTTACTTTTGAATTTTTTAAAGTTAAAATCAAAAGCATAATTTTTAACTTTTCTAAAATCAAATTTTTACAAAAAAAAAAAAAAATCTAGAACAAACCCATAGTCTATCTTTTTTTCTTTTTCTTTTTTGGTCCATAGATCCAAAAAGAAATTGCGGAATTAAGGCTTTTAATGCTTAGAACGAAGTCAATGCTTATCCATTGCATAGAAGGACAACTGAATGAAACAATGCCGTGTGCGAATACCTTGGAATACACCCTTCAAATCAAGGAAAAAGTTATTATAACATTTCCATGAATTCATGACACTTGTCTTAGAAGATCGATTTGATTGGTGAACAATTACGAAACTTCAAACCTAATCTAATGCTTACGTAAGGATGCTGATGTTGCTAGTGCCTCGTATTACGCACATTGAAATTGAATAATTCTATTATTCTATGTAAATATCGAGTTGTGATTATTCATCTTTTGAGCAATAAATGTTTAATCATGGTCAACGTTGTAGATGAAACGAAGGCACGGAACTGTTGACCTGTTCTTAGACAATTGATACTTTTGTTGAACAATGGTCAATTGATACTTAAACGATGATATTTGCAGTTAGTGCCCAAATTTTTTTTTTTTTTTTGAATTCAGGATTATTTCTTCTTTCCTGATTATAAGAGAAACGGACATTACAAAAGGCAAAACTTCACATTTGTGACTTTCAAATAAAAGCTCACTTCTTTTCTATTGGGTCTTGGGCTGTGCGCTACCTTTGAGTTTGGAGAATCTCAATGTACCTTTTTTTGTGCTCTGGTTTATCACAAGAGTGTAATCGAATCGAGCTGTCGAGTAATCGAATCTTTTTATAAACAAGTATGTCCATATCTCTCTTTATTTACATTATTACTTCTTCTAGCTAAAAGGATGATGTGGTGCTACAAAAACTACAAAAGTCAAAATGTCGATATTTTTGAAAAGATTACTTACTGTTATGTAGTTAACTAGTATTATACAATATAATAGCATCTACAAAGGAAATTAATTCCTGTACCATTCTTTTGAGTTAAAGATTTAGTTCCAAATTAAATAATAATAAAAGTAATCTTTTTGTGCACTTATTTTTTTTTTTTTTTTTTTTTTTTGAATTTTTGTGCACTTATTTAGTACATTATAAAAATTATTTGATTACCTTATGAATGGACCGTTGATCAGGAATAGGAGGAATATGGAAGGTTGATTTGGAGTACCCTTCCCTACCTCTCTCTCCCATATGAAAAAAATTCAACCCCTCCATTTTGGCTGTGTCTCCATCCCTCGTGTCCTCTGATAGATGCCCACATTTGATTTTTGTTTTTATTCTTGTTAGATATATATATTTTTATAGACACATATTTAAGCGAAATATTAAAAAAAATGAAGTATATATTTTTTTATAGGCACATACCTGAGCAAAATATTAAAAAATAAAATCAACAAATAATCACTCGAACATTAATATAAAGTTAACAAACACTAAAAGGTATTACAAAATGTGATACAACAATACGAAAAACTACTTGTAAGTATTAACCATGTTTTATTAGAACAATTATGTTAGAATTTCAATTCATAGTCAAAACTTAAAATATTAGCTGTCAAAATATAACCATGATATAAATGAAGATTAAAAGAAAAAAGGAACGAAGGAACTAAGAAAGTATTTTTTATTAGAAACTTTTTTTTATTAAATTGATATATCTTAAGCTTTTTTTTTAGGAAATTTAGAATTCACATTTTATTTTTATTTTTCAACAAAGAGGTGTACATGAAGACTTAAATACACATATATTTTTACCAAAAAAAACGCAAAAAAATCGCATTGTTAAATAATAGTTATTGACAATTTCGTATAGAAATGTTAGGACCAATTTAAAAACCAAAAAAGTTGAAACTATAATTTTTAACTTAAAATGTATAATTTTTTATTTAGTTAAAAAACCTCCCACAATAATGTTGGAAAAGTCATATTTTGAAGTCTAAATACAGGCTAATTTCTAAGAATATAGTTAAAATCTAAATTTATCTAAAAAATGTGTAGTGTGAATAAGGCTTTCTGGCTTAAGGGTTGCCGCCAACAATGTTGGCGGCAACACAAAAAAATTTCATCATATTTGCACTCTAGTCCTCCAAGGAATAGAGTGCAATTTGACTAATTTCTAAGAAAATGGAAAAATAAAAAAAAATAAAAAAAAAAGTAAATAGTATTGATTGGCAGCAACAAAAATTTTCATAAATTGCACTCCAGTCCTCCAAGGACTAGAGTGCAATTGGCTAATTTTTAAGAGAAAAGAAAAATTTAAAAAAATATATTAAGTAAATGGCGGCAACACAAATGGTCATTAATTGCATTCCAATCCTCCAAGGACTGGAGTGCAATTTGTTATAAAGTTTAACTCTAAACCCTAAATCCTTAACCCTAAATTGTAACCCAAATCCTAAATTACATAATTTTGTTTCAAATGAATTAAAATTTATTTATTTGATAAACCCTAAACCCTTATATCCCCAAAACACCTAATTTAAAAAACCTAAACCCTGAAAGTTTAACCTAAACCCTAAATTACATAATTTTGTTTCAAATAAATTAAACCTAAAACCCTAAACTTATTTCTCCAACATTACCTAATCTAAAAAATCTTAAAATCCTAAAAGCTTAACCCTAAACCCTAAACCCTAAAAGCTTGACCGTATACCCTAGACCCTAAATTCTAAACTATAAATTGTAAATTGTAACCTGAACCCTAAACCCTAAATTAAAAAATGTGTCGATGCTAACCAAGTTGGATGTGACTATTCAAAATTTAAAAAATTATTTTTTAATTTTGGCCTATCTTTTTTAAAATTGTAATTTAAAAAAATTAAACAACTTTGTTGAAAAATATTTTATTCGTTATGTTTTTAATTTTACATTTTAACCAAAATAAAAAAACAAAATCGCATGAAGCTAAAACTATTTTACCCAAATTTATTTTTCAAAAATTACATTCTTTTTAATTTAATTTTTTATTTGCACTCCAAGTCCCTAACGACTTGGATTGCAATTTTATGAATAGTATTGCCGCCAACATCATTGGCGGCAATACTATTCATTCTTTTTTAAATTGCCGCTAACCTATTTCTTTATTTTTTTATTTTGATTTTATTTTACAAGTTAGCCAAATTGCACTCCAATCCTCCAAGGACTGGAGTGCAAATATCATGAAAATTTTTTGTGTTGCCGCCAACAATGGTGGCGGCAACACTGTAAAATAAAAAAAAAAAAGAAAAATGCCTGGGTTGCCGCCAATGTTGTTGGCGGCAACCCTTTATCTAGAAAACCCTCCCAACCCTACACATTTTTGGGATAAATTTTGATTTTAACAATATTTCTAGAAATTAGCCCTAAATACAGGTATTCTCCAATTTTGGACAAAATTAAAAGAGATATATAATGCGGAAAGGATTCGTTAAAAAAGGATTTAATTGACTTATCATGCTAAAAATTTAAGAAAGATAAATATGGCCAGATTTTAGGAAGTTAATATCAGTATAATTTTGAAATAAAAATAAAAGAAAAAAATAATATGAACCTGCCTACACCTGCATGGACAAGTATACACACACACATATACAAACAATATGCATGCATGTATGTGTGTGTGTGTGTGTATATATATATAGATAGAGAGAGAGAGAGAGAGAGACAAAGAGAGAGAGAGAGAAGAGATTTTCTTTAGTCCATATCTTATAGATCAGGTTACCAAAAAAAATTTTATTTGAGTCCAGCTAGTTGTAACATTTTGCGTAGTTTATAGGACATGGGGGACCGATCTTCAGTGTGAAGCCATAAATGCTGTCTGGATCGCAAGTTGATGATTTCCCAGTTGTTGCCAATTTCCCGAATAAAGCAATCGTTACTTAACTCACGAATAGAATCAAAGTCTTTCTTTAGCCATAAGTTGATGCAGAATCTTCCAACTTTATCTTTCATTTTATTCAACATTCAACATATTCGTTACAAGTTAGAATTGTCCACGCGGCTTTACTTTCCCGGAAAAAGGACACCCATGTTGTTCTTTAAAATTATTTATTTTCGATACCATGTGATATGCATGTGGCCGCTTTTGTTCAATTATTTTTTTTGACTATTGCCAATAAGATGGCAAGGTTGCTCTTTCTCAAACAGGAAGAATACAGTTGCTATTTTGACACCAGTTTGGATCCCAGTGTCACTTTTTCAGTGCCAAATCCAGTACCTCGACAGAAGTTTGTTTCCCATCCTCAAATAAGTTTTAACTTTACTGTTCCCGTCCTTTCATCTCTCTCCCTTTTAGTCCCTCTATTCCATAAATATAGACTCACTCTCATTTTATTTTTGTTCCAAATTATAGACCTATCTCCTTTGTTAAAGAGTAGTTAGTTTGTTATTTTACAAACATACTCACATTTAATTTACATTGAAAAAATAAAATACTTTAAGTCCCAAGAACAAAATGGTAACAAGTGTATTTTATTTTGAATGAATAATTTAATATTAATAAGGGATATTTGAGGAAAGTATGAACAAAAAATGATTGTTGTAACTAAATTAACTAAATTTTTTAATTTGTGTGAAAAAATAAATAGGCCTATATTTGTGGGACAGAGGGAGTATAATTTAGGAGCTGTTTAGTTTAAATTCTTTAATTACTATCACTATAAATATTATTAACTCTATTATGATTATGAGTTTTGATAGTTCCCTCTAACATATTTGGTTTAGTAATGGAATAGATATCATTCACTCAAAAGGGTTAATGAGTTTGATAGAGTAGTATTTTTGAGAGAATTATAAAGATCCCAATAAATCACTTTTATTTCGATTAAATGATAACGATAGTTGTTTTCTAAATATCAACAATGGCCAAACAGCCCTTGGACTGTTATATCTGATTAATATTGGCAGTAAAACACCCCGTATAGAAAATAATAATATTTAAAGGCCGTTTGGTTCAAATTCTTCAATCACTATCACTATGGGTATCTTTAATTCTATTATGAGTATGGGTTTTGATGATTCCTCCCAACACGTGTGGTGTAATAATGAAATGGGCATTATTATAAAAATACTTGTTTGGTTTACTAGAATGACTTTCAAGTAAATTTTAAAAATTTTAAATCTTTTATTTATGATTTTTTAGATTTCGTATTTTTTTAAATTTTTAAAGAAAATTTCTAAAAATACTTCTTTAATGTTAAATATAGCCATGCTCTAATTTAAGTTTTATGCAAATGATTACCCTAAAAAAACTTATTTTTATTGTATTAACAGAGAGTACTATATATATTTGATTTTTAGTTCAAATTTTTATAAAAGAAAGTTAAATATGAAAAAATTATGAAAAAGAAATTTTTATAAAAATTTTTATCAAGTACTAATAAAAAATATTCAAAATCAAAAGACAAGAGAGAGAGAGAGAGGGTAGGTAACTCAAAAGATATGTGTTTTTTACTGGGTGTGTTTTTGCCCTTAATCATAAGGGTAAATAGATTTGATAGAATAGTATTTTGAAGGAAATCATTAATATCTCAATTAATCACTATCATTCCCATTGAATGATAGCGATATTTGTTTTACAAACATATATAATGGGTGTTATTACTTATGATATCCATTCTCCTCCCTCTCCTAAACCAAACACCCCCTTAGAGTTGAAATATGGGAAGTAGCACATACTACCTAGTCATAAACTTGGAAGTTAAAGATGGAGGAGATAAACAAAGAGGAAATTGAGGCGCCATTTCTTGATTCATTCTTAAGTGGATCGGGTTTACGGGCCTCCCTCGTGGACCTAATGATGAAGATGTGAACTACTAAGGCTTGGGGACTTGGTCCAAAATCTCTATTTTGTTCTTATCCATGGACCCGGTCCACTTAAAAAAAAAATCTCTATTTCGTTCTCTCTTTAAAAAAAAGTTAGGAAAACTTTATTCAAGTCATCTCGAGGAAACAATAACTTGTTAGATTATACAGGCTGCATATCATCCATCCATTTGTTGCACTTTTAATCTTGACTATCAACCCGTTCCAAATAGAACTTGTGAGTCCGTTTTCTGAATATATATACTCAATCAGAACCCCTCTATATATACACCTGGGGTGTTGGTCATTTAGAGGAAGGTAGCAAGAGAAAAAAAAAAAAAAACTATCCCCAGGTAAATTGCCTTAACCAGGATATCATATAAGTCGTGCAGTTGCTAAAACTTAAAAGAGACTGAAGGCATGTCCAGAGGTTTGGCCAAAAAGTTGTTTAGATTATCTCTGTTTCTCTGTTTTGCTTCTGTAGCTTTTCAATCGGCTGAAGCTAAAGTTCGATATCACAAATGGGAGGTAAAATATGAGTACAAGTCTCCTGATTGCTACAAGAAACTGGTGATTACCATCAACGGAAGAAGTCCCGGACCAACCATTAATGCTCAGCAAGGTGATACGGTCGTAGTCGAGCTTAAAAACAGCTTGTTAACTGAAAATGTTGCTATTCATTGGCATGGAATTCGACAGGTAATCAAGGGAAATCTAATACATTTAACCTTATTAGATTTTTTTTCTTTTGTGATCCAACCAGATTTTGACTGAGTTTTTGGTTGCTTGGATGCAGCATGGAACACCTTGGTCTGATGGAACAGAGGGGGTAACACAATGTCCAATTGTCCCAGGAGACACATTTGTGTACAGATTCGTATTGTATAGAGTAAGTTCAATAGTTCATAGCCCTATATGTTGTTCGACTGCAATACTTCAACTGTGATAGTTTGGATTTGACCTATTTAACTTTTCCAACCTTCTGGTTCGTAAAATTTGTCTCAACTTCTGCAGCCTGGAACATATTTGTATCATGCACATTATGGTATGCAAAGAGAAGCAGGGCTATATGGACTAATTCGTGTTTCACTTCCTGATGGAGAATCAGAACCATTTTCTTATGACTATGATCGAAGCATCATCCTTGCTGATTGGTACCACAAGAGCACCTATGAGCAAGCAACTGGCCTGGCCTCAATTCCTTTTGTTTGGGTTGGGGAGCCTCAGGTAAACTTTTAAATAATTAAATCACTACTAACTCATTTCATCAATCTAATCCAAAAACGAAACTCTAATTATTTTCACTTTAAAAATTGCAGTCCATTCTGATACAAGGGAGAGGAAAGTTCAACTGCAGCACCCCGGGGATTGAAGCCGGTCTATGCAATGCTACCAGTCCTGAATGCTCCCCTTTCTCATTGACAGTAGTTCCTGGCAAAACATATCGGCTGAGAATCGGAAGCTTAACAGCTCTTTCTGCCTTGAGTTTCGAAATAGAGGTACAAATATTGGTCCTTGCACATTTCCCTCTGTCAGGAACTTTAAAAAAAAAAAAAAAATCACTTCACATGCTTACCCAGCTGGTTCCAAATTTCCAGAAAATAAAAAATTCAAATGCAACTCGGCCAATAGTTCTAGCAATTTTGACATTTAGTAATTGTATCCAATTTTATAATGCAGGGTCACAATATGACTGTTGTGGAAGCTGATGGGCACAATGTGGAGCCATTTGTTGTGCAAAATCTTTTCATCTACTCTGGCGAGACATATTCTGTTCTGATTAAAGCCGATCAAGATCCCTCCAGAAATTATTGGGCTAGTGCACACATTGTTAGCAGAAATAGCAACACCTCAAATGGATTAGGCATAATCAATTACTATCCAAATCATCGATTAAGAAGTCCCCCTACCATTCCACCAGTTGGACCCCGATGGAACGATACAGCACCAAGAATTGCACAATCCCAAGCAATCAAAGCTCTCAAAGGCTACATCATTACTCCTCCTGAGAAACCAGATAGAGTAATTGTTTTGCTCAACACACAAAATAAAATCGATGGTCATGTCCGTTGGTCAGTAAACAATGTCTCATTCGGCCTTCCTACCACACCTTATTTAGTAGCACTAAAACAAAATTTGTTGCACGCATTTGAGCAAACCCCTCCTCCAGAAGGCTACGATGCAGCAAACTACGACATCTTCACTGTCCAGAAAAATGTGAATGCAACTACTAGCAACTCTATTTATCGGCTCAAGTTCAATTCAACAGTTGATATAATCTTGCAGAATGCAAACACAATGACTGTGAAAAACAGTGAAACGCATCCTTGGCATCTTCATGGTCATGATTTTTGGGTACTAGGCTATGGAACGGGCAAGTTTAATATCTCAACTGATCCACAGAAGTACAACCTTGTCAATCCGATAATGAAGAATTCTGTGCCTGTTCATCCTTATAGCTGGACTGCCTTGAGATTCCGTGCCGATAATCCAGGTGTCTGGCTTTTCCATTGCCATATTGAGTCCCACTTTTTCATGGGAATGGGGGTTGTCTTTGAAGAAGGGATCGAAAAGGTTGGTCGATTGCCTACATCTATAATGGGTTGCGGTGAATCGAAACGATTTCTCAAGCCATAGAATCAATAACGGAGAGAAAACATAGAAAATAGTTGAAGATACACTCTTTCCACTATTAATCCTCAGAAGAAAGTAGCACACAAATTCTTTATTTCTTAATATATTTTCCTTTTTTTATAAATTTTTTATGCTATTTCCTCTATTAAAGAAAGAATTTTCTACGCTTTTGATTTGTACTTTGATTATGGTTCATATACAAGAATATTTTGCCCCTATTTGGCCGAAATGACAGAACTTAACGATCTGTGCAAGCTTCTAAGTAACATGGACAGTTTTTTCTATTTTGTTACTTTAGCCATGTTTTGTTCCATAAGTATGAACAATAATAAAATTGGTTCAATCTGATCTCTAGAAGATAAGAAAACAATGTGTGTGTTAAATAGTTTGGGGTTTCACTCAGCATATCATTGGGAGTCTCACTTCACTTGTGTGGGGCAAGATACATTTGGAATACAATTATGATTACTCAAACAAAAAAACAAACTTTTGAAATTGGAAAATTACTATGTACCATAGACTTTAACATTGATTCTCTAATGAAGGTTTTTTTTTTCTTCCTTTAATTTGTTCTTAGATATGTTTCCGGAAACAAGAAGCCCAATAAAACAAGTTTATAGAAGACATTGATTCTTATAAGCTTAGTCATGCATAGTTTACCCACGGAAAAAAAAAAGGGTAAAATCCCCTGCCCCTCCTCTGATTTTTTGATGAACCACATGACTATTTATGATTCAAAAAATTATACATCACCTCCTGTGATTTGGATTATAGTGTCAAACTGATGAAAATTAGTTTCTGTGACGGAACATGGGTAAAACGTCCAAATTATCCCAATGCTTAATTGTTTCATCTCTGTGCTTGCATGTATTTTTTTTCCAAACAAAATACACTTCACCCCCTCCTCCTGCCGATGGTATTCGAATGAACCGCATTAAAACTTTCTGGTTCTAAAAACAACCCATGGTAATTTATAACATTTATATGGGATAATTTGGATATTTTAGTCACAGACTGTTGTGGAAGGTAACCAAAATCACAGGAGGGTAATGTATAGCTTTTTGAATCATGAAGGGTCATGTGATTTATCCAAAAACCACACAGGGTAAAATATAAATAACTCAAAAAAAAAAAAAATCTTGGAAGTGTAGTTCATCTCTTTGGTAATTCGAAAAAATATCTTTTTGGGATAGAGTTGAGCGTTTGAGTTTGTCTTGATCGTAAAGGTCAGAAGACCTCTCCAAATCCAAATAAATGAATCGCCAAATTGGAAGTTGACCAGCCCTTTGTAACAACTTGAAAAGTCAAAGTCATCCCGTTGCTTCTTCACGAGATTCGTGATATTTTGCCATTTAAGATCAGATAATATCTGGGGGATCCATGTGCATAAAAAAAAAAAACTTTAGTAGCTATACAAACATATAAAGAAGTGGTGAAGAATATATAGCTAATTTACAGATAAACTAGAGCCCCGAGCCTGCCACGACAACTTTGTAAGGCCGGCAATATAGGGATACTAAGTTTAGAATTAAATCTCATAATAAGTAAATTTTCATTACAAACTATAATTGTATAAATTAATTGCACAACAGTCAAATTAATTATAATAACAATAATTTGTATGACAGTCAAATTAATAATAATAATAATAATAATAATAATAATAATATGTGGAAGGGTTAGAAGAGGAAAAAGTGTCTTAATCTAGTGTTTGGACTCATTAGTCCCTAGTGGAGTCCCCAGCTAAGAGAGTGTATATGTATCCAACTGAAGGAGAATCTCCAGATTCGGGGGAAAGATTTATCAAATTACGGGCGACAGTAAATGCCAATTAAAAAGGATATGGACATAAGTCCTTCAAATGTGCCATTATATAGAACAAGTGTTCTATATACAACATTTATGTGTGATATATTTATATAATTTATCAAACATGGTTCAAAACTTGCCCTTTATTGTGGTGGAGAAAAAATGACAAGATTAGAATCCGGTAAGAAATTAAATTAACGGTTAACCCTATATAATAGTACCATTGAAATTGAGTTAGTAAGCAATTGCCTGGATGGAGTTGTTTGGTAGTCTTACCTTATTTCCCCTTTACCTCAAAAAAAAAAAAAAAAGAAAAAGAAAGGGCTAGTAAATTTCATATCCTGTAATGAAATTGCAAAAAATGGACATTAGTGACGTGCAATTGCAAAACATGGGGAAAATAGGGTCAAACAATCCAGCAAAACTCGAAAAAACACTACATGGCGAAGGCTTCTTAAAGCCCATATTTTCTCCATTTCTCGAAACAATCCTCCTTGTAGTGTTGACATCCTTTTATAATATTGCTCACAGTAACAATCCACTTGGACTCTTCTCTGGTGACAGGCCACAATTGCACACAGTAACAATCCAGGTTGGAGCAATTTTCAACGGGCCGGGCATGTTACTTGTCATCATGAAAATTGGGCAAAGAAACCATTACAACAAATAAAAAAAAAAGGTAATTTTATGACTAGCAAATCCAGTCATAAAAATTAGAGTATGACCTGCAAGTAAATTAGTGACTTCACAGGTCACAAATATTTGTGATCCCTTTGGGGACATACAAATTAATTTGAGGTTAGTGTAGACACCAAATTTTGACACAGCTTTTGTAAAAATATGTGTGTTACTTTATTTTAGAGGGTATTTTTTTCATTTTTCGGGGGTCGAATATAATTTTCGCGTATTATATCTAATTCGTCGTATTAGGGGCAAGATGGTAATTTCACTATGTAAATATTAGTTTATTTTATTTTATTTCCTAAATACATGATTTTACTATTTTTATTATTATTTATGATTTTAATGACTTTTAGGAGTCATTCATCATTTATTTAAAATTTTAGTATTTTTAATTCAACGGCACGTTTTCCAATGCACTTTTTATTTAAGATTTTCTTTATGAGAATTTTGTCTATGAGCATTTTATAAATTTTGTGTAAAAAATAATAATAATAATAAATAAATAAATAAAAAATAAAAAAAAATATATATATATATATATATACATATTTTGTTAAGACCATTTAGCATTTATTTTAAGTTGTATTTTTCTAATGTTGAACTAACCTTTAATTTGTTACACTAAATTTTATCTTTTCCTTCTTATAATATTGTATTCCACTTTTCTTTTACTTTTATTTATAAAATAAAAAAAAAGAAAAAAAAATTCAAGTAGTCTTATTTTATTTCATTTCTATTTTTATTTTCATTTTTTTTATTTTCTCTTTTCTGCTTAAAAAAAAAAAAAAAAAAGAAGAACTGAATGGAACAGCAGCAGCGTTGCTGCTGCTGTTGCTTCTGCAGAGTTTCTGCAAACTCCATCCCAGGCCATCCCTCTTCTCATCATCACCCCCAATTTGCACTCAACCTACCAGATTTTGGGGGATTTTGTTTTGATTCACCATCCCCTCTTTCTCTTCCTCTTCACACACAGACACCAGTGACATTCCTCCCTCTCCCTCCCATTCTACTCTCTCGGCTCTCTCAGAACTGAAGCACAGACTCAATCACCTGCACACACAATCTCACTCTCTGCCTCTTGCTCAAAATCTCCCTCACGACACACATTCACACACAGGCACGCAATTTTCTTCCTGCTCTTTCACCAGAAACACACTTGCATCCACTCATCCCCTTCCCTCTGCAACACATTCACAACACACAACACCCCTCACCCCCTCTGCCCCCTTCCCCTGCACATTCTCTCCTCTTCACTCACATCACACACCACAAGCACACGTTTCACCTACACATTCAAACACACACATCACACATTCATTTGCATACATTCACACAGCCACAACACACAAAAACACACGCACAGCATACACACACCTGCACACACCCTTTCCCTGCACAAGCATTCAAACACACACCCACACACAGAACTCACACATAGAATTCACACACTTGCACACACACAATTCACCTGCAAACACACACACACACACATCAGTTCAAGCCCAAACCTCACTGAAACCTGCAAAAACAAACAAATACATTCACAAAGCCATCAAGTTCTATCAGCACCACCTGTCAAAATAAAAAATAAAAAAAAATTAATTAACAACAAGAAGCCAGCAGCCCAGTCGCGCCTGATTGCCGCTGCCCGTCGGCGCTCCCCATCGACGCCGCCAATTCAAGCTTTCCCCTCGGTGCAAAAGGTAGAATTCCCAAGCCCCTTCTTTCAATTTATTTTGTATAAATATGATTATAGTTTGACATGTTGTAATGGAACATGGGTTGATTTTGTATTGAACTTATGGGTTTGATTTGTGTGAAATTTCGGTTGGGAGTGGAATCGAGAGACCGAGTGAAAGAAAGAGAAATAGAGAGAGAGAGAGAGAGAGAGATAGAGAGACCTGTGAGAGAGAGAGTTCGAGAGTGATACCGGAGGGGAGGGAGCCGGACGGCGAGAGGGAAGAAGACAGACCAGGGGGGAGAGAAGATCAGAATCGGGAAGGAAGAAGAGAGAAAAAGAAAAGAGGGAAAAGAAAGAAAAGGAAAGAAGAAAAGAGAGAAAAGAAAAAAGAGAAAGAAATCTGAAAAAAAAAAAAAAACCGAAATCAGCCGAAAAAAAAAAAAAAATTTGGTGAAACTACGTCGTTTTGACGTAGTTTCACTCAAAACTACGTCGTTTTGATCATTTAGTTTTTTTAATTTATTTTTAATTAATAATAGATATTTATTTTATAGCCCTTATGCTTTCATTAATGCTACTGTGGCCCTTAAATTTTCTGATTTGTGCATTTAAGTTTCTGTTTTTTATAGATTGACCCCCATAATTTTATTTTCTTTGCAATCAGGTCCTAATTAATTACATTTAGGTCCCTCAACTTGTAGATAATTGTAATTTTGCCCCTATATTTTTTAATTTTCTATTTTTGACCCCTACATTTCTCGATAATTACATTTTGACCCCTCTATTTTTCTAAAATTGCATTTTTACCCCTGATATTTATGGGAATTGCAATTTTTACCTCCCAAGCTTGCTGTTATTGTGTTTTAGGCTTTAAATGTTGCTGGAATTCTGTTTTAGTCCTTGAATGTGGCTGGAATTTGCAATTTGGTCCCTCACATTGCTGGAATTTTTGCATTTTTGTCCCCAAACTTGCTGGAATTTTATTTTTGGCCCTTTATTGTTGCTGGAATTTACATTTTGGTCCTTTATGTTGCTGGAATTTGTTTTAAGATCTCCATTAATTGTTAGAATTATATTTTAGCCTTTATTTGTTGCTGGAATTTGTATTTTTATACTTGTAGTTGCTGGAATTTTTATTTTTGGCCCTTTATTGTTGCTGGAATTTACATTTTGGTCCTTTATGTTGCTGGAATTTGTTTTAAGATCTCCATTAATTGTTAGAATTATATTTTAGCCTTTATTTGTTGCTGGAATTTGTATTTTTATACTTGTAGTTGCTGGAATTTTTATTTTGACCCTTTTATATAGCTGAAAATTATAATTTGACCCTAGACATTGCTGTAAATTAGGTATTGTTCAATGACTTTGCTGAAATTATATTCTTGGACTTAAGTAATTGCTGGAATTTTTATTTTTGGGCATTATACTTGCTGAAAATTATATTTTGACCTTTAAATTCGTTGTAAACTATGTCATTACCGTAAGTAAGGTTTAAAAATTATAATTTTACCTTTTTACTTGTTGCAAATTACATTTTTACTTTAGAATATTGCTTAAATTTCCACTTTAATCCAAATCTTATAATATTTTATTTTTTGCTAAAAAAAGTGTTAATTAAAATTAGTTAAGTCCTCAAAGCTTTAAATTATTTCTTTTTACATTTTCTTTATTTATTTTTATCAAACTTATAATTAATGTTCTAAGATTGGGTCTTGTTAGTCTAATTAATGTTCAAATTAGTTTCTCTGTTTTCCTTTTATTTATTTTAATAATTCTTATTTGAGATGTTAAAATTTCAATGTATGTATTATTATGTTTTATCTTCTATTATTATTATTATTATTTACTTTATTTTTATTTTATTTTTGTTGTTTTGCTTTATTTATCTATTTGCTTATTTATTTTTTGACTTAAACAATTTTCATTTTTCTTCCTAAATAATTAATTATTATTATCAGTATTTTCTTCCTCTTATTTTGTTCATTATTGCTATGATTGTTTGAACTATCGTAGTGAGTTCATAGTGATAGGTAGAAAATTATTCAAATTAGTGATTGACTTATTAAATAGTGGTAATTTTGACGTGTTTGTTCATTTTAGTAGCAATTTATACCAGGTTTGCGAATGAGAGGTACCTCGATTACCCTTCCAATATTTCTTTTATGTGCTCCTACGTGCTCCTATGTGTTTTTCTACGTGTTTTTTGTGTTTATACTTTTTATCCATGTGAGAGTGTTTATTTATTCATGCCATGTTATTTATTAGAAATTAATTTTTGATTATTCAAAGAAATGTAATAGATAGGTAATATTCTATTTAGCAAAATTGTGTATTTAGATAGTTAATGTAATAGATAGTTCATACGTTATCTATTTAATAAAAATCTTATGTATTTTAGATAGAAAATGTAATAGATAGGCTAGATAGGTTACCCTTTTTATTTTTAGATTATAATTAGGCTTCTCCGGTGTAATAGTTAGGGCTTTGCGTGCTATGTGTGCTATGTGCTTATGTGTTTTATCCGCTTTCTTTAGGATTTTGCATCTAGAATATCATGTTTATGTGTTATGTGCTCCTATGTGCTATTATTTGCTTTTATGTGATTATTGCTTTAATACATGCTTTATTTATTTACTTGCTTTAATTATATATGTGTATCGTCGCCACACTAGTCCAACGCTAGTTGTGGTTAATTTCGACTTTCTTCGCTAGTCCAACGCTAGCGGAGAATTTTTAGAAAGTAGGCTAGTCCAATGCTAAGCCTTTAGGTCATTTTAGCATTAGGATCATTTTTTGTGTGCATCTCATGACCATTACACACGTTTTTTTTCTTTTTTTAGGCCTTTTTCATTTTTGTATAATTTTTATATATATGTTATCACTTACTATCTATTTTTTTAACAAATGTTTAGTACATAACATTTAGATTCCACCACACATAGAATCTTAGGTCATTTGCGTGATTTTGACTAAGAAATAGTCATCTACTCACGTGGGAAGCGATGGCGTACATGTCGTTCCCCCCTCCGTGAGTAGGAACAGTTAGTCACGAGTCCATTCGTTCCCCATACCCGTTATGTTGCATCTCTACTTTCTTTGATCACTTACTATCTATACTACTATTTTCCTTTTCTTTTGCATTCCATTTTTGCACCTTATACTCGTGACTCCGTCGAGGTCTACATTCGGGTTTCGCAATTAATGCGATAATTCCGACTAAACCTCAATGGAATATTTTGTCCCTTAACGATATTCATTTTAGGATTAGATTTGCATTCATATAGTTGCATCCAAATGCGATAAAATCTTAGGGTTATATTAGGAAAATTTAGACTAAACCTCGCAACTAGTTTCGGCTAGGTTGAAAGGGTGCCTTAGGCGCGAGCCTTTGCCTTCCCTTTCTTCAACTGTGACTCCCGAACCTTTTTCTCTTGTTTTTTTCAAAGACCTGGAGTCGTCTAAAAGGGTTTTCTTGTTTTTCCTTATTTTTTCCAAAAACCATTTCTTTAAATAAAGCATTTTGATTTTCTTACCTTTTATAAAATATTTTCGGGTGACTTGGTACACCAAAACTCAATACCAAGTGGCGACTCCTTCTTTACTAAAAAACCCTTTTTAGACTCTATTTTCGGGCCCAAAAACCGTCGCATTTCCAAAAGTCCCATTTTAGGACCTTTTTTTTCTTTTATTTTAAAAAATAAAGCGTTTATTTGTCGCGTTTTTATCAAATCATCCTTTACAAAGCATTTTCTAAAAAAATCATTTTTTACAAAAATTTACACGCTTTTCTTTTTTCCAAAATAAACACAACCTCTTTTTTTAATAACCATAAAATCACATTTAATTCTCCCTTTTCCTTTTTCCGACACATCTATTAACATTATTTATCATTTTATTTTTTCTTTTGAAAAATGGGGCGCGACAGTTAGCATGCAAAATTAATCAAATTAAAGAGAGCCTGCGTAGATTATTATGATGGGATTCCATTAGCCTTTTTTTTTTTTGGGTTAATTAATAAAGAATGAGCAAGAAGAATAGGAAAAGGAGAATGGGATATGAGAAACTTGAATCCACAGTTTATGATGAACCATTTATCCATTCCAAAAAAAAACTATGGAAGAAAAGAAGGAAAGTGCTGAGTCCAAACTAATTTCTCAAGCCTAAATTAACATCCTTTTATGCATTAATTATACGTATTAGCAGTAATAACATTCGTGCAAGGTTTGAATGAAAAGCTGTAGATGCATGCAGCACTTTCAAAATTATGTTATGATGATCTTTATAGATATAACTTTTGAACACTGTTGCGCTTATTTTGTTACGCCAATTAATTCGGATTATTTAGGAAGATCTCTATCATGCTTGTACAAATGATTTTTTTTCAAACACTTTTGAGAAAGCTTTTATCTGATTTTCTTTTATATTCCACTTTAGATTAATCTACAGCTAACGATCCCCTTATATTTACCTCTCAAGAATATTTCATCCTAATTCTCCATGATCGTCTAAAAGTTTTTATAGATTGAGACTTAATTTTGACTTGCAAAAGCCAATTGAACTAAATTAAATATCTTCAATAATGGATTTTGAAATGTGCAAATTGAAAATTTTCATCTTCTTCTTTTTCAATAATGTGTAAAAACATGCCTTTAATTTATAGAAATCTAGTGACTCTAGATAAGTACCTCACCTATATAATTTAGTGAGACAAATAAAAAAATCATAACCACAATAGTGGTAAGACATATTTTATTGTTAATAAGATAATACTCGCCATATTAAATAAGCTAATTGCGAGGGAAAAGGACAATAAAGAAGTCAAAATATGGTAAAATTCCAGATCAAAATTTTTTTCTCTTAAACACATGATTAGGTTGGAAGAAAGTTTAGGTAGATCATGTTAGAATTAAGAAACCTTGCATATAGTACTGATTGGACATGGTTTCATCTTGTTATTTATTGGAACCAATTTTTTATCTAGAAATGAATTTGCAATTGCAAATAACTAAAACAATCAAAACATGCTATATAAACCTTAAGCAAATTTCCATTCACTGGGTACGTTAATGAACAACTAGTTTTGTACAGTTGAACTTCTTTGCATGGATATCCTAATTTATCCACTGATTAAATAGTACCCAAAATGGAGAATTTTAATGAAATGATAGAATCAAAGATAACAATATAGAATACTATAGCTAAATACATTGATAACATATTCACAATACACTAGCAACTCATTAGAATCTTATTCACAACCACACCATTACAAATAGTTTACTTATATCTGATGGTATAAAGTTTCAAACACCATAAAGTTAGAAACATCAGTAGATTGTACCATAAACTGCTATATCTTTGTTTTAAACTTAAAAGCGATTTTAACTTTCACTTATGAAATCTTGAGCATAAATGGCTTATTAAAATTTTGAGATATCAAAACGATAGGCCAATCATTTATTGGATGCTTTACATAATTTGAAATAAGGAAATATATAAACCACAAAGTAACTATCTAAATACTTCTTTATAAATATCGGATATCGCAAAAAAAAAAAAAAAATTGCAATAGAAATGTAATGGAAACGTCTTTATTTTGGCACCACAAATTACAGTTACTTTTCATTTTAATATCTTATTTTAAACTCTTTTTTTCTTCTCAATTTAGGGAAAATAAACTTCTATTTGGAAACCTTAGTCCTCAATTTCTTCAAAACGCAAGAATTAAATTCTCAATTATTTCCATTAATTCCACTAGCTGAAAGTACTACACCAATTATGAACAAACTATTTTATGGTAATAAAACTTCACTTTTTGGTAGGGGTAACAACAAAGTATTACAATTATAGAATATATGGTTCTTGTTAGATAAACTTTTGATATTTGAATTTTGTTGGCATAATTAAACCAAACTCAAAAAGAATTAGAAGTTTCCTATTTAATTTAGATATTTTAGTTTAGTTTTTAGTTGTTCAGTTATTTGACGTGCTAAGTATTATTTGTTAGTTTCCTATTAAGATTATATTATATATTCCAATACGTTTCTTATTATTCAAGACTTGTGGGTTATGTATAGGAAGCTTTGTTATTATACTGAGTGGAGAAGAGTCGAGGGAAATTCTATACATGGTTAATAGTATGATGCCTTGAATTTATACCAATCTCAATATGAGACTTGAAAATTTTATATTGTCAATCCTCTTCTTCCAAATATTTTAATACGTGTTAAATAAAATTTGCTGTGTGTTTTTGGTGCTAACAGAATTGGCTAGCCACGTGAGAGGAATTGGTAATGCCCAAATTATGCCTACTAAACAGAATAAAAAAAATGACCTAATATTTTTCTACTAAAATGTTGTTTTAGGAAAGTAATTCAGAAGTCGCTTCAGATATTTTTTTTAAAAAGATTATTCATTTTCAACTCTAATAAGTATTCAATCTTTTTTCTTTTTTTTTTTTTGTTTTGAAAAGTATTCAATCTTTAAGTGGCCAGTTTGATGATCAAGCTCAAAGGAAGTTTAGAGTTAATCGTATCTTATAGTATTTGAATGACCAGACTATTTGTCAACAATTAAAACATCGCCCAATGTGAAGAAGGATGACGTGTGAAAGTTGAATCTAGTTGTACTTGAACACGTGAGGAGAGACTTTTTTCCACCACCACACAGAGCACCGACTTCATTAGTCATGCTGCTTTAACATGCCTATTTGACAAAACATTAGGTGCACTACCGTTTACAGGATTATTTTAAAATGGATTCGGTTCACATGGATCCCATCACATGACATTTTAAGTCATGACCCATTATTACTATGTAATAATAAATTATTAATTTTAGTGCATTACATAACAATACACGTGATGCAATTAATACTTTTCCTATTTGCCAAGTAGCTATAAATTTTGAGGAATACCTAAAACTAAGCAAAATGAACAAGAATTCAAGATCAACGCATATTAGTTTTCAATACAAGAATTCAAGATCAACGAATATTATTTTTCAATTCTTTTGAAAGAAACTTTTATTCTTGAGGATAGCTTACATCAATTTATGAGTTCATTTCATAATTTAATTATATCTATCTTGCAATATGTTTTCTGTGAAGCAACTGAAAGAACAAATTTTCTTGCTAACGAGGAGACAAAGATAGTAATAAATTTATATTCATTATTAACATCACGTGATTGTTGATTTATCTATTGGAAAAAAAGAGTATAGGATACACCCTAAATATATTTGTCTTGTGATGCTATTTAAATGAAAACTTATTTTTTATTGAGCTCCATTATCATTAAAAGAAAAAACTTTTTAATAAAAATTATGTTAAAAAGCTGTTTGATCCTAAATTAAGAGAATCAAATAGCGAAATAGTGTTAAGATCTTTCGATCATAAATTTCCAAGAAAAATAAATGAATTCATTTTACCATCTGTTAATGCTTTTTTTTTTTTGAGAATAAATCATTTGTATAAATATTCAAGCTAGCATTAAACAAGGTAGTTGGAGGTGACATAAGAATCACTACATGTTTAGACCATGCAAGAAATCTATCTTACCATCCAACGTCATATAGCTCGTATGTGTACAAATTTGCTGAATGAAAAAACAAAGAAAATAAATTAAAAGCTGTAAAAAAACTCTGAAAAATCTCTAATAAATTTGTCTAGATTTTCTCATTTTGTTCATTGCCTCTTCTTCACAATTTTGGTAAAGCAGATCTATCTGTTTTGTTGATCAGTAACGCCATGGCTCCAAAGGTGATCAACCGAAAGTCATCACCAAAAGAAGTCACTGATAAATGTAGCATAAACAAGCATAGGTATTAGTAAATCTTTTGTTCCCCTAATATTTCACTTGTTTCTCAGCATTACATATTTACTACTTTTCTATTTCAATGCATTTTTGTTAAAAGATGACTTTCTTTTTGCTAATTTCTATCCAATTTATTTAGATATAAAAGATGAGGAAGACTAAGAAAATTAACCCCAAGAACATTTCAAATTCATATGGTTGATGTAATGATTCCAGTTGTCTGCATGCAAGATGATAGTTTATATTTCACTATTAAACCATTCTGGGCTTATTTTACGTATATAATCTACAATTTATGGGTATAAATTTGGTGATTTCTCAATCCGTCAACATCAGTGATTTAAATAAAATCCTTAATCAAGAATTCTTGTAGTGGTTTTATACTATTAAAGAGGAAAAAGATAAAACCAGGTGACCATTGCATGCAAGCGGTGAAGTGCCAAGATGTATTTTAAATCTCAGCAATAATGTAATATTAAAAGTTCATCAATTTTGCGTGCCTGTTTGTGTGTATTTTTTAAATTGTTAATTTCAACAAAGTGCATTAGTTGCAAGAAGAAAATAATGCAAGTCTAATGCAAAACATGAAAGTTAACAAGACTAGGTGATTCTTCATATTGTGATTGTTTCAATGCTAGAAACCTTTTTGTTTGCATGCGAAGTCAGTTATAAAAGACAAAATTCATTAAAAGCCTGAAAATTTAGCTAAGAGACTACAAATGGCACCAAGAAACGATCATTTATATAATTCAGAACACAATAATTGATAGAGCAATATCGTTAAATTACTCTAGCGTTTATCCTGTTAGTTCAGCTAGTAATACTTTTATCAGAACACAATAATTGAAATAGAAAAGGGATTTATTCATCCTTTTATTTTTGTATTATTATTTTCCTTTTATTTTTTGGTGTTATTATTTATTATTTTTATTATTCAAATTGTAGGAGCTTTTTCAACAACGCCAACTACCAAATTGAATTTGGTTTTCGCCAGGTAAAACCATGTTTTTATCATTATTGTTATAGGACAATAACATAGTAAAACACTTCCCAATGCAAAACTACAAATACAAGCATCTCAATTTCAATGAAATCTGCAAATATAAGAATGGCATATTTTTAAGATTGACTTCTTTTCTTTCAAATGGCAGGAGATACTTCATCTGTTATCAGAAAATTTAATCAGTCCAGAATTCGCAAGAGTTGCCTGGTTCTCAATCTTTCTCTCTATGCAGCTCTTTTTCTATCACCTCTCTTATCCAAAAGATATCCACACCATTCTTTGTTTTCCAAAATAACTTATAGGATATTTGAGATTGTTGTATGTATATAAATTTTTTCTCTAATATATCTCAAATAGTTTTTGTTAATTTATATTATGCTAAAAATATTATACTAGGTTTTATGACAAGTTAATGAAATAATGTTACTTCTTTTCCATGAATATATTATATTTGGATCTTTCTATTTTTCTCATCACACTAACTTATTGTTTTTAATTTTTTTTTTGGTGGGGATCTTTTTCCATGTGATTGTGTTGTTTAAATCAACATTATTTGACAAAATAGGATTGAGGTATCACATTCAAACACAGTTAGTTTTCTTTCAATTCTCTTTTTCTATCATATTTAAACCTAGGACATATTATTAATGATAAATTCTTTTTTCGATTTTGTTTTAGTCGTTCGAAAATGAGCTTAATCAAGTTAGGCTCAATTTGGAAGCCGTGGAAAGGGCTTTAAGGTTAGTTAATATACATTAGACTTATGTCTCAACCTTTCCTAATAAAATCTAAGTTTCATGAACTTGAATGCAACATTGTATTAGCTCTTCAAGTATTGCAACTTTGTCTGAACAATTTTGTTTATTTCTTGCCAGCAAAGGAAATAAATCATCAAAGTTCAAGAAACAGTGCAACCTCAAGGCCACCACCAGCAACAAGTGATTGTCGCTCAATAGCATATTTTCATATGCTAGCAACCTTGTTAAATATTGTTGTTTCTAATTTCTTATAATTTGACTTGAAGCGTCTATCTAATAGCAATGGTTTTAGTTAATAAATTTGCCTTTTATTTTAGAAATTGATATGTTTGGCTTGTCTCGATTAATTTCAAATGTCAGATGTAATATTACAAACCCACAAAAGAATACTAATTAACTTTTTTAGGTTTCTGTAAATCTGTTTAATTTAGTTATGCACACAAATTGAATATGTTGAACTAAATTGGAAATTCCTCCTAAAAGTAAATTCTGACAAATGAATTTATGCCTTTTCATTTTTTCTGTTTTTCCTCTTTCAATTAAAAATGGAGGTACAATTTATTAAATTAGAATTACTTATAGTGTATATAAAGTTTAGTGATAAAATTTCTTTTAATCATATTTAAAGATGCTCAAAAAGTTTATTGTAGACCGTAAAATATCATTAAAATATTCATTTTTATTAAGAAATTTATAATTACATTGCCACTACTATTGGAATAACAAAACCTTTGTCATTTATCTTTTAAATGGGTTTTCTTGGAATTAGATATATGTTAACATAAGAATGTTATTTGCTCATCATAAATCTAGATTTTCCTATGTATATAAAACTTTATGCTATAGTGCAAAAAGAAGTTTTCATTATTTGAATTTGTTAATACCTATGAAGGCTTCCTAGTTTTCTTTTGTTTTTCTAACTTAGATATTGTAGGAATTAAAAATATTAATGTCCGTGCTATATGAATATTAAGGCATGGACATTAGTAAAATGTGAAAGTTTGATATTGTATTTCTATAGATCTGTAATATGACAAATGTATTCGAGCTTTTATTTCTTTAGATTCTATTTAGATATTATTTCATAACAACTTACTGGAGCTATATTCAAGTTATATAATACATTTCCATTCTAGCCTGTTCTTGATTAATTTCTCGTAGTAGACATTGTATGTAAGTGAAAGTTATGAGTGAAGTTACTTTTCTATTTTTGGTAAAAGGAATTCTTAATTTGTGATAAAAATTGAAAAATAATTTATACACTCTACTTCTTATTTTTAGACCAAAATGTCCATATTATTTAGGTTAACTATCTTTGTATGAAATCTTGAAATGTTATTACTCAAGGATATAATAGTTTAAATGGAGTATATGAACCAAAATGTAGAGTGTATGAATTATTATCTCATAAGTATTACTATTTAAACTAGCTCAACATGAGTAAAAGACAGAAGAACTAATAGAGAATTGTAGGACTGAATTCGAAAAGTTCAGGAAGATTTGAATCAATTTATTGAATTATGATATCTATTCTTATTGAAATATTGCTTTTATTTTGATAAGATTTGCAATACCACTGAAGTTTCTACCTAAATATTTTGTTTGCAGTTGTTTTTTGTAACCAAAATAATTTTTTTAGAGTGATTTAATCCAAAATGGCACTACCGAAGAAAAGTCCCATTTTAGTTATATCTAATAACAAGTGTTTATGTCAATATACTTCTTTTTTAAATATACAATCAAATGTGAAAATATCAAAGATTAACTTTTTCTCTTTGTTAATTTGATATTTTTCGCACATCCACCATAATTTAGAGTAGAGGTTAAAAAAGAAAAAAAAAATACGCAAATTAACTTTCGTATCATTTTTCGAGTAAGATTGGATATGATGGATGGTGGTACATTTTGTGCAGTTCAAATTTAAGACCATGTACAACATCCCTTGTGGATGTGGTGTAATTGTTATCATTCATCATTCGAAGTTTTAGCTATACAGGTTTAATCTATCTATTCTCATAAATCCTAATTGAAAGTTCTTAGTGCAATAGACATTTTTTACCATTTTAAGTTGTTACAGAGGACTAGAGTCAAAATTAGTTTCATGAATTGTCCTTCTTTTTTGAGGAGTATCATTAATTTTTATGTTCAAGTAATTTCTTAAATTGGAAACATATTTAGCTAGTTAGGTCTTTAGTTGAAACCAAGAATTAAACAACCGAATAACTAGTTATGACATATGCAAAAGAGCGATCATTTTTTATTTTTACCATGAATTATCTTCACTTAAGGAATAAAGAATAAGAGAGAGGTAAAATAGGCCTTATAAAACTAATTCTACCACACACCATATCTCTCTCCTTTGGTCTTGGTTCGAACTTGAACCAATTTTAACAATGGACAGGCTCAACATTGGCTTAACTAACAACAAATTCAATGACAAAGGGAATAAAGAAAAACCACGAAAAACAGACAATTGCATATTTGTATATCCTATCATTCCTATCAAAACAACAAAATGCTTTGGATCAAAAAAATTATTGAGCGTTGGTTTTATAGCCAGCATCTTTGTCATTAGGAGGCAGCTGACATGCCGTTGTAAGTTCTTCATGCTGTGATAGTGTTGCTGATACTGTTCGTGTACTCCGGATTCCATTCTGGAAAAAATACACGGGACATCAAATAATGTGTAAGGAAGCCGTATGATAGTTTAGTGTGACACGAAAAAATAAAAGTTGAGAAACTAACTAATAATTGATCTTAGAAATTATTATAATACTTTTTTCTGGTGTGTGAACTGTTTAAAAGAAGTATCATAATGGTAAGGTTTCCCCAAGTTATTATCTTTGTCAATTAGTTTATTAATCTTAAGTTTATGACTTTCAGTCATGAGTTTCCACGAGATTATTTCAGTAGATATTGTATTCAATGCCTTGTGCAAAACAATGCCACTAACTTCTTTCAATTCCAATATAACTTGTTACGGGCATGTAATTATGAGGTTCAGGAAAGAGACTTCTTACTTGAGACACTGAAGCTTCTTGTGCCATGGAAACAGGAAATAGTTCAGTTGAATGTTGCCATTGTTGAGGGCAGTGATCAATTAAGTTGCCAAACTGATACTGCTCTGCATTATGTCTGTCATCATCTGATCTCGCTTGAGACATTGAATTCATAATATCTGGTGATGACTGATTCCTGAGATTTGTAACAAGTCAAATCAACAAAAATTAATGAGTTAAATTGAAAGCTAAAAAGATCCTCACCTAAGGAAGATTGAAGATGCCTCAGATCCAACAGACACACAATTTGATCCATCCAAGTCTAATTTATGGCCATGCTGAGCCCAAGAACTAAATTCCGGGTTCTCAAGAGAAGTGTTTCCTTCTGCTTGGGCATTGATGATATATTGAACCACTGTGTTTATTTGCTATAATCAAAATAAACAAAAATGAAATTAGATGTTTTGGATTCATACAAAGAAACTAACCAATCCGAGAGATCAATGATCATCTTTCCAAAATCCTCAGGCTCAGAAAAAAGAAGAAAAGAACAAAAATTTGGAATTTTATCACCAAAGACAAGAAAATTGAAACTTATGACTTTACCTCTACAGTCTCTTGATAACTTGAAGAATGACCAGTCAATAAATGTCTCTGAGACAAGAAATACAGGCAAACCAGAAATTGATGATATGAAATCTTGACCATCAAAATTCATCAGGAGACAAGTGTCTTCGTATAGAAATTGGATGCAACATATTTACCTTTCTCTTCTCAACATGGTTCAAAGCCTCTAAAAGTCGCTCTTCACATGACTCCAGTTCACCTAAAGAAGTAAACTTTTGCAGATCTGGTTCCAACATTCTTCATATTTACACAGCAAAAGACTTAGAACGCCATGCCATGGTAATCGAAGTACAATACAACGACCAGACTGTGTACTAATGCAACAGACTTTGAACACGAAAAACTGATTTAAAACACTTCAGGGAAGTTATTGGTGGCACTCATGTCCTGCTAAGATCTTATTATTCATTAACGTTATTATCAACCCATGAAGGATACTTTTGCTCATTAATAAAAATTTACGTTCAATAATTAAGCAAAGAGCCGCACAGATACACATAAACCTCTGGCCATCAATTGTTCTTGGCACAGTTTCCTCACCTTAGTTGTTCTTTGGCCATCTCTAGTTGATGTTGCAAGTTTATAATTTCTTGATTGTATTCCTAAAAGTCAATGGAAAAGACGTGTTAGTAATAGCCAAAACTAAAAATCAAAGCTAATAAAGTAGCACTGCCAATTTAATGAGCATTGCCTTTTTACCTGTGCATGTAAGCTAGGTACTTCAGAGCTGATCCAAGACATTAACATCAGCATTATCAAAGACAAAGCATCAAAGTGAGCAAAAATTACTTTAAAACATAATTATATGGGAGAACAGATAAGGGAAAGACCTTTGGATTGTAGCTTCTTCATTTTTGAGTTGCATTAATGTGCTTATCACATACTGCATTAATTAACAGTTTCCAACATTAAGTTTGAACTTATAGTCCATCCATCCAAATTTGCAATTATCATAGGAATTATCAGTCACAAATTTTACCTCTCTGTCATAGACATTGCTGCAATATACCAAAAATACAATTTATCACATTATTGTTAATCAAAAGGCAGCATACTACATAAAGCCAAAAACACAATAATTCATCCAAGAAAGTAAAAGAAAATTACCCTTCTGAATCCTGATCTGATTCTCTTTCCTCATCCTTAAGATTAAAATATTGCAACATAACATCTTCAATTCTGAAACAAACAATTAACACAATAATACGTAAATTACCGGTTAATCAATGCACTAGAATAGAGACTCTCCTATGATTTCTATTATACCTTTTGGGGCCTGAGAAGAAGCTGATGCGTCCAGACGGAGAAATCATTATGAGGGCTATGTCTATATCACATAGAACTGCTAACTCATAAGCCTTTTTAAGGATTCCATTCCTTCGTTTGGAAAATGTGACTTGTCTGTTTGTATTATTTACTATTCTTGATATAGGAAGCTTAACACGTCCCATTATTAGCTTAATCAAGATTTTAAACAAGAAGATGTTAAGATAAGCTATATTTTTCGACTACTTTGAAACAATTATTAAGGTTCTAATTCTTGCTGATTAAATTTTTCAGAAGGTAGGGGTAGGTGGGTTGGAAGAAGGGATAATGAAATAGGTGAGTAACCCTGTCCTGTAGGAAAGCTTGGTATACCTAGAATATTGACGAGATGTCATCTGGAAGAGTGGAGAAGTTTGTTTTGAAATAGTATTGTGACCGGGAATTACTCCCCTCTCACCACCTCTATCCCACTTAACCGGGTAATATATTTACCTCTAGAAGAAAAAGGAAATTTATGAATTGTCAAGTGGTTGCATCAAGGGCTCGATAAGCTAGGTTGGCTTGAGTACACAAGTATACACTTTTTTGCTTTATTCTTCATCAACAATTTAACATACGCGAACAAAACATTTAATCCATTCACGAACAAATACAATAACTATATTTAACATATTTTGTATATAGCATTTGTAATATTTGCAAGAAAACAAGTCAAGTGATCAAAGTTTTTATTTTTTTAAGCAATTATTCATGATTCAACTCACATTGCAACACTTTATTGTCCTTTCTTAGCGTGAATTAGAAATTGTAGTCAACATAAAATAATATGTAATTCATGCTCCGAGGCTCCGAGTAGGAATGAGTCTGATAAATATACCAACTGTGAAACTAGAACAGCAAAGATAGTGGGATTTTGTTGCCAATTGATTCGAAACCATGAGATAATGTTCAAAATTCAAGCACAGTTACATGAATCATATGCCAAGTGTCTAGCATAGGAGATATGTTGCCACATTTTGTTGACACTTAGCAAAAATATAAGTAATGTCGACTTCCGAGATCAAAGTGGTTCAAATGGCACAAACATGATGTGTTACTTCCCTATAAGAAAGGAAATAAGACTTGAGCAAATCAATTGTCCCTACGTTCGTTTCTACCTATACTTTTTTTTTTGGACTAAAATTTCTACTTACACTTTAAGTTGGATGTAATATAAAATTTTCCATATCTAGTTTATCCCATGGTTGAACTCAAATGGCATTGTTATTAGTATATTATTATACGTATTTGGCCCAAAAAAAATTCTTTTTCAAAATGTTAAAACAATTTTTGATCCAAAAGTATTGGCATAAGAACGATCTGTCTTGAAATGTTATTGGAAAAGTTTGCACCATAATGTAATATCAAAATTTCATATTGCGATTACTAATATTACATTGAATTCAGATGAAATTCTTCCAAGTGCATGGTCTCAATGATTTAAATATGCTCAATCTAGATCTAAATACTCCAAACACATACCTTAGTCTTTTCTCCACTAACAGTTTTTATTCTTGTGCACATGCAATATATTATTATGTTAGCAATTTGGTCAATCTGAAACAAGTTGTTTGATTAAAAAGTTTGGGGTGAAATTTATCATTGAAGCAATACTTTATGGGTCAAAAGTAGTATTTTTCCCTTCTTAAAAAGACTGGGAAAAATGGACCCATTAACTCCGCTCCTTGGCTCCTACAACTTTAGCCATATCCTATAGAACACATCCCACAAGCTGCAAATATCCAAATCCAAATTGAAATTCAGTTACAAGAACAGGTAGAAAAATGGCGGTCGCTACACTATCTCCAAACGTTGTGGCACCAAAGATTCACACTCTCCAAGCCTTCCCTCCAAAACCCACCTCTATTACCTTCAAAGTAACTGCATCATCATCATCAAGTTCACTGAATTCAACCCCTATCATCAGCAAGAAACAAATATGCCAAGTGGGGTTGGGACTTCTTGCTGCTTCAATTGTGAGTTCAACACCATTGGATGCCAATGCCACCAGAATTGAGTACTATGCAACTGTAGCTGATCCACCTTGTGAGTTCAGTTATGCCAGGTCAGGGCTTGGTTACTGTGATATTGCTGTTGGGTCCGGCCCTGAGGCTCCTCTTGGCGAACTTATCAACGTGAGGTTCTTTACAATTAGTTCCTGTCTTATACATGTCAACCCCTTGTTCTCTCTAGTACTCTCTGTTTGATGAGAATGGCACACAAATTGAATCTTTTTCATGAATAGAGTTATTTTTTATTTGGTATTTTTGGTGAATGTGCAGCATCCTTTTAACAGTTAAGCTTAGGGGAGAATTGCTCCTAAAATATAAACATAGCCCCTTAAAGATAACAAACATATTTTTCATAGTCCTATTAGTTTGCCTCATGAGTATTTTATGGCTCCTTTAATTGCCATCGACATTCTTCATTACATACAGAAAGTTGTAGATCATCTATAACAAACTACTATAAGAGACTAATGTTCAAGACACTCACATTGCTAATTGGTTTTGAGGTGGATGCCTATGTTTTTTCAACAATTAGAAATTACTTGAATTCAAAAGGGTGCTTAAATTCATGCTAGATAACCTGTCAGTGAGAAATTGGGTAGTAATGGAGAGAATCCTGATTTCCCCTGTTTGAACTAGTGAAAAGATTCATCTTGTGTTGGTGTAAAAATATTCATCTTGTGTTGGTTGTCAATAGCTTACATTAGTAATCTTGATCCAGTGGTCAAATTGGTGGTTTTCCTCTCAATTCTGAAAGTCTCCAATTATATTTTGCTCGATGTTAGTTTGTGCTGAAAGAGTCAAAAGGGAGAAGGGATATTAAAGGTAAAAGAAATATCTATTATTTTTCTCACTTTGTGTGTTGCTTGTTTACTCAGGTTCATTATACTGCAAGATTTGATGATGGGATAGTTTTTGATAGTAGTTATAAACGTGGTAGGCCACTCACCATGCGCATCGGTGTAGGCAAGGTAGTGTGCTTTCTCCAAGACTAGTACAATTGTTGCAGCTTCCCCTTTCAAATACATCATGTCATTGGTGTTAAAAATGGAACAAAAAAAAAAAAGAAAAAGAATAATATGTTTCTGTTGCTAGAAATGCATTACCTTGTTAAGATTAAGAATCAAATTGCAGGTAGGTTAATATGTAGGTGAGGTTGTACCATAATTATTCTGCAGGCAGCACTGTCATGCTAGACACATGTTTTAACTGGTTACTCTAAATGCTCATGCACTCCAATGTGTCCAAAAGAAATGAATTGTGTCCACCGAACTGAATTTTCACGCTGTTTCAGTGTTTATTAGTTCTATTCACCAATAAATTTCTTATTAAGGATGTAAAGATGGCATATGAAGTCAATGCAATTTCCTTTAAGACTTTCTTTTATTCTGGTCATTCTGTATTGCAACATAGAATTCTGTGTTTTTCATAGCAACGCTGAGCTTGAAACTACCGTGAACACATAACATTAGGAAAACAAATATCAATGTCCCAAAACTGTATATGTGCACAATGAGGTAGACAAGATTGTTGTAGCTAGATGCACGTTAAGATTGTTGTAGCTAAATACATAAGTAAAATATGAAGAATGACAAATGAAAAAGGCACTTACCAGCTGGGATATTGGGAATTTAAACAATTTGGCCTCAAGCATTAAAGCTATAGTTTTGTAACTCAAGAAGATACAGTAGACATTTTGGATAGTTTAATGTTTGGCAAAAGAAGCAGAAGCATTATTCAGATAAGAAGAGGTCCCAAGGTTTGTTGCTAAAGTAGGTCATAGCTGCTCTCAGGAGACTTGTCAAGTAGAAAATGCCATGCAGTAACATTTTTCGCACTGCCAGATTCCAATGTATCATTTAAAAGGACATCTCATTGATTTATCTCCACATTTGAAACATTCTTCTTCGTTTTCATGTTTCTCAACAAAAGAAAGAAGTTATATTCCATTGTTCTCCCTCCCAAAGCAGCATTCTTCTCTGAAACTATTCGTGAAGACATTTTTTCTTTCCTTTGTTATGCATCAAATGATGTCTAACCAAGTGAAATCTGAAAGCTAGATATGTTTTCTTTTCCAGGTTATAAAAGGATTGGATCAAGGAATCCTGGGAGGTGAAGGTGTACCACCAATGCTAGTTGGTAAGATTCTACTCGGAATGAATAACAATTTGTTTGTTCAGTGTGCTATTTCCTAGGTAATTCTCATTTTGACATTTTTCATAGGTGGAAAACGCAAGCTTCAAATACCTCCACAACTGGCATATGGACCAGAACCAGCTGGCTGCTTTTCAGGTGGGATTTTAACGAGTATTGAAGACACAACAACTCATCAGAAAATTTTCACAAATTAGATTCACCAATAGCTCCCAAAACAATATTTGTTAAGCTTGTGTGGCTCATCTTATCAAGCATCTAGCTATAGTAAAGCAGATGCATAGATTTGTCTCACTACTGGACGACAAATTCTAGACTTTGAGAACACAAACTCATGATGATGGTCAAATCCTATTTTGTAGTTATCTTACAATTACTTCAGTTTTTAAGTACGTCTTTTTTCTGATGTGCCCTGAGCTTGCAAGCAGGAATTGGAATACTTTCTAAAGTTCCTGCACACAAGTCTTAGAAGGAATTTATTCATGGTAGCAGGAAATTTTTTTGGAATTAAATTCTATCATTCCATTTGCACAGGGGATTGCAATATACCTGGAAATGCAACACTTGTGTATGACATCAATTTTGTGGGTATCTACAAAGGAAACAGAAAATGAAGGAGATCTAAGTTGTATGACAAAAGCAGCAAATAATCAAGTAAGTTTCTGAACTACCTAGCAGAAAACAAGCTTTCTGATTGTATTATTATTGCTGATATGTGATGTTTGGTAGCAAACTTCCTTTAATACTGGCTGTTCTAACTGGGAAATAATCTTGTTTTTTTACAATTTTAGCAACTAGGTATTTAGCATAAAATAGAAAGTATGTTTTGTTGTTAATATTGAACTGTAAAAAAAATCTCCTAAAGCAGCCTTGATCAAACAGCCAGGCTAATCCATTCTGACTTGGAAGGTAACAAGTTCATTTTGCAAAGACAGCCTCTCTTGGGGAAGAATGGTTACATCTTTCCTTCTTGAGACCTACATTGCACAAGCTTACTGGAATAATTGTGAGCTGATAAGATTAACAAGTTCACCATGTTCTTTAACACTTCCAAATAACAATAAATCAGTTGTGCGTTGTGATATGAAAACTAGGATTTTCAGACAACTGAGTACAGAAACTAAAAATAGGTTTAGCATTAAGCTTGTGAATTTACTTGTATAATGCCCAGTGTAATACAATAATAACATTGTGTAGAACATTTATTTGAAGAAATTGCTTGATTGGAAGTCCAGTGATTAGCTAGGAAATTGAAAGCTTCGTGTAAAATTTTATGGGGTAAATGTGAACTCTGGTGGCATGGTTGAGTATAGTTTAGTCAAACCTGAGGGAACGGCATGATCTCTGTGATTTATAACAAGAGCTAACCAGAAAGCTGGAGTTGGCTGAGTTTTTAAGCTAAAAAATGTGCAACATTTCTTCAAAAATATATATTCTGGTCCTTACAGTGAAAAATATGTAGACAGTTTTACAATGGCTCCAGTTCCTTCTAGGCGGTCACTTGAGCTATGGGATTCTGTTACTCTGTCAAAGCATTGTGTTGGTGAAAAAAAAATGATTTAATTATCACAAAATAGCAATGATTCATGATGAACGAATTAGGTTTTTGATTTGTCGGCTATCTATTTGGAAGGAAGGGCATCTTGACAACAGAATACTATCTTATGGTGGCTGATTACTTGCATTTGATATTTTCTAAGATCCTCAACTGAATTCTGTCCAAAAATAATGTACTATTTTAAAGAGGTCGGGTATCTTCAGTAAGTCTAAAATTCTAAGTAGCTCGCTTGCATAATTTGTGCAGTAAAATTGTATGCCATGCTGGAAATAGCTTGATTAGTGCTTGGAGCATAGGTACTTTTTGCATTTGGAATCTGATAGACAAGGATCTAAAGGCAGCACATGCTGAAAAAATCTAGATGCTTAGGCATAAACATAACGGTCCAGGATTGGAGATACTTTTTCTTTCTTTTTCCCTTGTAGCATAGAGCACCTTCATTTTTTCTTGTAAGACTTTTCTATTTTAAATATCGGCTTAGATGATTTGCTAAATATTTGAAGAATGTTGATCTATTTGGACAAAAATACTTTCCACAAAATATTAAAATAATGAACCATTCATAAGGTGCCTGCCAAATATACAGTTCACTCCATATACTTTGGTTTCATTGGTGATCTGGTCCTTTTCAGTCACATAATCAATGATTAATAATATCATACTTTTATGATCTTTCATCTCCTGATGTAGATTCAACCAATATCAACTATGATGTCAAAGCTGCGCAGATTCATTTCCTGATGTAAATCAATTCAGTCTGAAATTTCAACACTGGCATCAACTAACTATGCCATAAGATAGGAAAAGCGTTTGCTGCCTGCCAATTTGGGAGGCATTTTAAAACAAATGATTGGTCTTCAATGAATGCAGTGTCAGCATCCGACTCTATTAAATTATTGTTTCCATCTTTGGTAGAAGCTTGTTAAACTACTGGTAATATTGTATTTTGTACATGCAACAATTACAGATCTTGCTATGTCAATGTGTGCACAAGATATATGTGCGAACTCAGCTGACAGGAGACATTAATTTGTCATGTTCTGCAACATGATAATTTTCTATGAAACTGATTTTTTGGGTTGATTTAATGACCACGGCAGGATCTCAAACCTGTGGACTATTTGAACTAGATTACCTGTTTTCATTATCTGGAGTTGACAAGATATTTTAACAAGCTCTGTTTTATATGATTTCAGTCACTGTTGATTTTTGTTTATCCTTATCCGCACTCCTCAAACTCTATCCTATAACTCTGCTATGAAATACAAATAAATCTATTTGGAAAGAAGAAAAGAACCAGAATTGCTATAAGCATTGCATGTTAATCAGCAGTATCCTGTTAACTCACAACCCATAGCAAAACAAAACCTGGAGAAATGAAAGCTCAGTCAAATATATTAATACGTAAAGCAGGCAGGTAGGGTAGTTTGGATACATCAGTCTTGAATGCAGGAGATTGTCCGAATCGCCTTTGGTATAGATGTTACTGAACAAGCTAAGTATTCATTTAGGCTAATTTCTACTGTATAAATAGCGGGAATTAGGTTGATTTAGGTTTCTTCCATGTAACATGTGATGATAAAGGGAAATGGAAGTTTATCTAATTTGATTGAACTTGTGGGGCATGCTTTTACTGCCAAACCTTAGGAAAATGGTGAAATGCTTTAGCTCGTGCGTGTCTTTTCTTCTCCTACCTTTATGGAGTCCGAAGGTGGACAGTACAAATGCTGGCCTTCTTGTCTTTCTGGACTTGGAGTAATACAGCCAAGAAGCAATTGAAGCAAACGAACATTGACTTTTCGACAATCTGTGGCATTAATGATCCTACTTGTGATATGAATAAATACGGGGTAGCTATAATTGTTAAGATGTAGTATGAGAGTAAAAGTTTTCCTTCCTTTCATTGCCACATTGTTCTCTTTATTATAAATTGTAAAGATAAATTCGTATACCATAATATTGTCCATAAACAAATCTAGATGACTAAATTCCACAATGAGTTAAAATTATATTTTGTATTATCATAAGGACAAGCTCAAATTTAGTTAGCAAATCGGTGTACTATACACATAATGGCTAGTAGCACAGAATTCAAAGTCAACAACTTTTTGAACAATATAAAGAGTAGTAAATAATAATGTTTTCTCACTTCTTTGTAAAATGAAATCCGAATCCCAATCACAATGAACAGTTCTTTGATGGGCTGTGCCCGAGCCGAGTTGTCTTTACTTGAGTCAAAACTCAAGAGTAATAATTGAAGACGGAGTAGAAAAAAGGTTGTACCCCAAAATGTAAATTAAGCCTTGATTTAGCATGTAAATTGGCACAACTACTAAGCCCTTACCAACACTTAATCCCATTAGCTGTTCAACATCTCTATAATACATCACTTGAACAGTTGCACTAACCTAGCTCGTTGGAGTCTACAACCAACCCAAGTACTTCAAAACCAAGATGCAACTTGCAATTTGCTGACGACTGAAAAACTCGTAAACCAATAAATCTATGTGCTCACACATTGGCAATCTTTTGAGGAATGCTTGTAAAGCTGATTCCATGATGCAATAAATAGAAACACCGTCACGACTGACATTGAAAATTTAACCCCACTGGTTACCTAATTGGGATTTCAATAGGGTCAGCATATCTTTTGAAAGACCAGATTTGGTCCGCAGGGCTAAATTTACTAATGTTAAAGTGGTACATGCTAGTTAAAGGATATGTAGGAGTGTTAAACGGGTAGCTTATTAGCTAATTATGCATATCTGGGCATGCTTTTAATTTCATATAGAATTCCATACTTGCCAAATTCTTAAGTCGCTTCATTATGGTCATCCAGTCCATCATGTCAGAAAAGCTAGCTTTTTGCATTTTACCTATCAAAATGTTTTCTCATTTTTTTTTCTTTTTCATTTGTTCACTAGTTTACTTGGAACTATAGATGTTTCTTTGTAATTCATGAAGATACTCATATCAACCACTGCAACTTTATTGAGCTATCACCTCAATATATATTTTATTAATCAATAGCACTTACAACTAGTTACAACTCAGAAAACACTTAATAGCTACAAAAATTCAAAAATGCAAAGAAACCTCATTATCTAAATCTAATCATACCCCATTTAGCAGAGGGGGGGGGGGGAAAGAGGCAGAAATTAACAATAATCATAAAGAAATAAAATAAAACAAAGATGCCAAAAAAGTGCCTAAATTGGAAAAGAACATCCAGCACTAGTACTTACTAACTTCATATTATCAAGTTACATAATAGAGCAAGCATTTGGATTCTCATCACTGAACATGGTGATGTAGGGGTCCTGATCATATCTTGTAACTGTTCCAGTTGTTGGGTTCTCCAACTTTCTCACATAGCCAGGAGGTGCTTTCTTGTCATAAGATTGCGCCGCATACGGCTGAGCCACCAGGTGGTAAGGCACATATGGCCATATCTCCGCCTTCTTTCCTGTAGATTTAGCCTTTTTCAACACTTTGCTTGCTTCAACATATCCTGTTACCGTCGCCTTCTGCTGTTTTCTGTTTATCTCCACAGTCTTGACTCCTGCAAATCAAACACAAATGTCAAAATATCGAACTGTTGTATTTCTAAAAATCATTTCTAACTCAAGTAGGACTCGAGTCGACTTATAGTTTAGAATTTAAGTATTTAGGTAAGGTGGAGTTCAAGCTCGAGTTTGAGTATAACAATGTTGTAAGTCAAAGTACCCGAGCTCAACTTGATTTTTGATTGATACAAACAGAATTGGCATGAAAATGATTACTTTTACGTACCACTTAATGAAGACAAGGCTTTCTTGACTTTAAGTTCACAGCCATCACAATCCATTCTGACTTTGAGCTCCACCGTTTGCAATTGTTTCTTCTTCTTGTGGTTATGAGTACTGCTCACCAGGTCAGAAAGGTACTCCAGAGTTCCTCCAACACCCATATTTTTGAGTCTTGAGAGAATGCAACTGAGTTCTTTAAGGTATACTTTGGTTTTGGAAACAAGAAAAATTTACGAGAGAGCAGTCTTTCGAGGGAAAAACTTTTGAGTTTGAAGAGGAATATATACGAAAAAACACTTAGATTAAAGGGATTGATTTATACTGCAAAATGCTTAATATTGAGATACTCTAAGAATTTTGAAGAAACTTCCCTCCAAGAAATGGATTCTTTCCTTGCCTTTACAACAAACAAAGGTAGTAAAAGAGAAAAAAGGCTTCTATTCTAAAGTTTCAAACCTTCTTTTACTTTCTTGAGACTTTTCTTCTTTACACCGGCTTAGATCTCCTTATATAGGCCTTTACAACAGCAGGTTCAAACTGAGGGAGAAAAAGTTTTGAGTAACACCTGGAAGACAACACCGAAACAGCTTAAGGTTTGAAAATCTTGGTCCCACGGCAATAGGTGTTGTGTGCAATTCAATTAAAAAAAATTACATCCCTTTAATTTTTCATTAATCTATTAAAATTAATTGTTTGCTATTTGAGTAATCCTATAAAATTTTATCCATCGAAATCTATTTATTATATAATCTGAGAGCGATGTGATACATAGAATTTTGCGAGTTACCTGTTCAAGTGACAAATTCTAATATTTTACAATTTTGAATTTTAAATAGAATTCAAAAACAACTCAAATCTACATATACTTTTTTGTTTTTTGGAATTTCGTACGTGTATGTTACTAGTATTTTCCATCATTAGGTGGATACAATTAATTACAAACATTATAAGTAAAAAGGGGAAGAAATCATCATACCTAAAGAGTGCTCATTTTCTATGTTTTGTAAGATAATCCTAGTATGAACAAGACCATAAAAACCAAGGTATTCATATTGGTGAACTTACATTTAATAATTAAAGTAGGTACATGGGATGTGATACAAAATTTTGAGAAAGTAAATTGGAAGTTATATCCTTTTTTACTTAGGGGGGAAGAAAATGGGAATTGTTTTTTGCCTCACATTTAATAATTAAATCACATGCGGACATGCATCCTTTCTCTACTTTATTTCCCTTTTAACTTTTTATATTCTTTTTACTTAAGGGGTAAGAAAATTGAAAATTTTGAAAATTTGGGGCCAAAGCAAGTGGACAGAAACAGCAAATTCCTAAATGTGGGCGCTGTTAAATTATGGGCAAAAAAACAAGGGGAAGAGGAAAGAAACTTGTTGAAATGAAAAAACAAAAGACACCCAATTATTGCCTAGAACAACACCAATAATAGAGAGGAGCAGTTGCCACGTTTCGAAGTTGTCGATTTACCACGTGTCAGGTGTGATTTTTGATCACAGGTCCAGAAAGGAATGGACGGTGGAGATGAAAGAAGTAGGAGTTCTAAGCTGGCTCCCGCTCAAGAGTAGTTGATTCCCTGGGTTGTCGCCTATGAGCTGTTTGTGTGTTGAATTTGGGCCCAAGGCGCGGATATTAAAAAACGACGAGTCAAAAGTTAGTTTTGAAAATTTTACCAAACGCTCCTTTGGAGCTTCCATGCTCTCTCTCTCTCTCTCTCTCTCTCTCTCTCTCTCTCTCTCTCTCTCTCTCTCTCTCTCTCTCTCTCTCTCTCTCTCTCGGTTAGAAACCTAGTATTATACAGTATTGGGGTGAATGAACTACTAATCTCATCCAATCCAACCATAAATTTTTTTTATACAGCTTATTTTAAAATTTACACTTTATCACATATCAGTTCACATTTACAATTCAATTTAGTGCATAGAATTATGCTTTAAAATTTTTTTTATCTCAAACTTACACTTAAAAACTCTTTAAAACACTTAGCAAGATATTTCATGGGACACCAAATTTGAAACATTTAAGAAGTATTTATTGAGGCATAAATAATTTAAAAGGTCTACCAACTATATGCTTCAAAATATCGTACAATTGTTCAATAAACAAGTTTAATTCTTATAGTTTGAGTAAAGAAAGCCCTTTACTCTAAAAGACAAAGTGTTCCAAGAGAATGTCATAAAAGTTGATTTCTTATGGTTTGAGTAAAGAAAGTCCTTTAAAAGACATAGTGTTCCCAAGAGAAGGTCATATAAAAAATTCTCAAGACCTACAACAAATTTTGTTCTCTCATTTTTTGTAGCCCTTCATGTTCATTATGTCACCAAGAAGGAAACTTACCGCGTTTGGTTGCAGCCACCACAGCTGGAGTAAGGCTGGTCTGAACTACCTCTATTTTCCAATCTGAAGCTTCTTCCTACCTCACACTCTCATCCTTCTACCTATATTCCTATAGAGATTTTAAAATCATTTGCAGCAATTTTAGATTAAAAAATGGGGGGTGTGTGTGTGTGTGTGTGTGTGTGTGTTGCTATATGTTTTATAAGGAGTCCATGCATTGTCTCCTAACGACATTCACATCAGAATCTTGTTGAGCGAAATTCATGGTTGCCACTCCCGACATCCGAGGCTCCAGCCAGAATTGACCTTGTTTTTTCGATGGAAGGGGAACTTAAAAATATAAAATCATATTTCGTTTCTTAGGATTGGCTTTAAAAATTTGGAATTGGCCACCCAATCATTGGTGTACAATTCTTTAGAGGTTCATGGTAACATCTTATGAGGTTCCAAGAAGCTTTCAGAATTCAAATGAACTATATTAAAATTTGGCAAAAATGTGATTGAAGAAATCAGGAATTGCTATTCAATATATTCATCATTCTAATACAATTTCTTTAGAACGGAACAACCAGGTGGTCTTTTAGGTTTGAGACATCTGGTTCAATCATTCACTTTTGAGAAGGTAATGGAAATTAGTGTCTTTTGTTAAATATTGTGGCGTTTTCATTTTGCTCAACTGCGTTCCTTTGCATGTAAGCCTAAAAGCACTTTTCCGTTTTTTAAAATGCTTTGAACTAGTTAATATGAGATTTTGCAAATAATGTAAGTTCTGAAAATGACTATAAATCTTTCTGAAACCAATTATTTTATGCACATTTAAATGGCCAAAAAGTCCCACTAAATTTGTCATCAAATTAAGTAATATTTGGTTGACCCTACCATTGAATTCAAGCAATTTTGGTAGTATTTTAAAAAACTGGCGGTGGGCTAATTAAGTGGCATTCTTGTCGTTCATGCAACAATCTTTATCTTCTTGCTTGACGAGTGGAAATTATTTAGTGTTGAACTTTTCATTGAAGCCGAAATATATCTTCTTTTCGCTTGATTTTATCATTTAGTTACAACTTAGGTGAGAGCTTTGGCCAATAATACGTTGGTTAAGTGGCTAAAAAGCCTAAAATATTGAGATATAAGTCTAAAAAGAACATGAAGTTGGTGCATTTTTTCGACCCGTGAGTAGAGTTGCTGCTTCTGAAAATGATGTATAAGAAGGTACAAGGAAATCAAATGTTGATATTAAAATTTAAATGCACATAGCCCTTACAACTTAGAGCACTTATAAAATTGATGATTTTCATATTACTACAACTTGTCAAAGTCCTAGCATGCAATCTAGAGAATTCCAATATTAAACAAAGATATTCCATAAATTTGAACACTATCCATTTTTTTATTTTTTTCCCACAATAATCGTTTATATAATTGTCTTATGTTAGAAAAACTCGGAATACCACTATAATTAACTAAATTTAGCAGGTTCTTTAATAATGAATAAATCCAATATTGTGCCGAGCGTAGCCAGTCGACCTTCGCTGATTTAGAAGGCTAGAAGGTGCATGATAAGAAAGAGTTTAGCCATGGATATTGTTAGGCCAAACCTAGCTAGTAGATACTGGAAAATTAAGAATGGTGGCTGCATCCTTTTTTGAACTATAATGATAAAATTTTGTTTACTTAATTACAAACTTCACTTCTCTCGAACAAAAAAAAAGAAACTTCACTATCAATCTTGACCAACATTTTGAGCAGTGGCTGGGGCAAGACTCTTTTCTCAAGTTCATAGAACCTCATTCTTAAATGGCCAAAAGAGAAAAGCAAAGCACGATCCTCTGTTCCTCCCCTCTACTTTTTACAAAAACAAAAAAGAGAAGCTTTTGTGGGCATGCATGAATGAGAGAAGGCGAAGGTTCCGAAAGCCAATCAATCATGCATAGAGAAGACCTTACGAACTCAATAATTCTACTCTCCTCTTGCTTCTTTTATTCATTGTCTTATGCAAATGTAGTCCAAAACCCTTCACTCCAGAAAGTCCAATCCCCACCCCACGCCACTCCCAACAAAAAACTCCACAATCTGCCCACTGAAATTATTGAATTGCTAACTTTGGGTTGCTAGATTTGGCCATGGCCATAAAGGAGAGCACATGCAGACTGTTGATCAGTCCACACGAGTAATCCAAAGTTTGCTAAAGCGTTTAAATTTTTTTACATATAAAGGACAAGTACCATTTGTACCACCTACATACTACTCTTCATGGCTTTAGCCTTTCGGATACCTGTGTGATAATGGAGGCGCTTTAGCATTTGGCCTTTCTGGAATTGGCAATTATAACATCTTGTAGCACAAATTTGGCTGGGTACAATACTGCCAAAGAACAAAAAACAAATGAGAACTGGTGAGGCCGAGTCATTTGTAGTTATACCTGATTCCACTAATTGAGCTAAGGTTTGGCTTAGGTCAGTTCAGAAAGTTGAATTAGTTCAAACTCAATGATAAACCAAGCAAAGAAATAATCATAGAAAAAAGACATTGTCCTTAAACGAGAATTGTTATCTCAGATTAGACCCAATTGGTTGAATTGAATTCAAAACCTATTTCCAATCCAAATTAATTGCAGCTTCCTAATTTTTCTTTGTGTGTGTGTGTGTAGATATGAGATAGCCTCCCAATCCATTTGAATAACAAACACTTCTGGTATTGCAGAACAAAGTTGAGCTCATAGTATCTCATTTTACAATAGAACAACAAACTAGGTAGTCGTCCTGAATATGTTGTAGACAACAATTAAGTATTCGGTGGTCAAGTCCATCATTCATCATTGCTCAAGTTGCTTTGGATTTGGTTCATGTACAGACAAGCCCTCAATCCTATTCATGAGACATCCCCCATAAAAAATGACAAACATTATACTATTACAAGTTTGTTACCACGTCAATTTCAATGTCATCCCACAAGCCAGGCTGTACGTTTTGGACTAATAGGCAGAATTTTGGCTCCAAAATGGTTTATTTAGTTGAAAGAAACGCCGCCTTTATTAACCATTGTTGTTAGACAATGGAATCTTCAGTAGACTCCAAAGTATCTGAAGTTTTAATTATTTCATTATTCTCAAATATGGGCCAGATAGAGTTAACGTTTCTAAAATGAAATGATAAAATGACACATAAAAGAATTAAAGTTTCTTTAATAAAATGATACAGAAACTCCATTCAAGACATTTTGAGAGAGAAGTTACACCATAGATCTCAAAATAATCAAGACACCGTGGGCCATTTCGTAATATCGTAGCCTCGTTCGTGCCTTTTTTTTACCTTTAATTTTTTTTCTGGGCTATAGGTTCCACCCCCCCCCCCCCCCCCCCCCCAAAAAAAAAAACCTTCTCCTTGCTGGTTCATTGAACAGAAAAAGGCAATAAATGGAAACTGTTTTCTTTTGTTCATAACACAAGCAGTGGAGGTGAGATATCGTACCGGTACAAATACTTGATTCAAACCTAGCACAACTAAGCTTCACAGACAAAGCCCCAGCGAAGATACTATACAGGATCACTGCAGTTCCACAGAAACTGTATTTATTGAGAGGATAATTACATATCACTAACTAAATGATATGAGGTGACAAAAAAAACAAAAAACAAAAAAGGAAATCAAACAAAAACTTCATTTACCTAGAACCACAGCCTAAATGACACCAAAAGGGGCAAATGAAGCAGGAAGAGAAGATGTGTAAAAGATCTCTTATAACTGGATTTACACGTAAGATTATGGGATGGTAATAGATCTACAAGGGCATGTTCGAATCCAACTCAGAACGCTCAGAGACCCACACATGCTGTTATCCAAAATATTAGCAGCATCTCCGATAAATAGAACTGTCCTGGAACCAGAAACATTGACATAGCTATCGACTTTGAGGGCGTCCTTCCAGCTACAGCAGGAGTAACTGCTTGACCATTAGACCTGCTTTGCTGCTCAGTTGTAGGCAAGGAGTTGGAGGAGCCACTGGTAGATGGTGTCACTGGCATTCTCTTATCATCATCATTCAAATCTTCACCTGATGAGAAATTCGAGAGCTCAAGATTCAGATGAAGCAATTAATAGTAGCATGCATTACTAGGAAAAAAACAAGTGTTTTCACACAAGAAGAAAAACTATAGCGAGTGTCAATGTGACTGCATTGCTGAAATGAAGATTAGTTAGGGGGGAAAAAACCATAAAAGTAGGAGATACTTGCTGCTGGCATTAGAAGAAGATTAATTAGACAGAGAATGCCTGCTGTTGGACTTTTTTTCTAGTTCTTAGCGAGCTGGGTAACAAACCTTTTTACAAACTGCAAGAATATTTTGAGAGGCAGCCTTACAAGTCCATTGAATTGGGTAGAAATATTTAAAAACTGTTGAGTGAAATTGTATGAATAAAGGAGAAACTAACAGAATAGGAGACTTGCACTATCAATAGAAAATATTGATAAAAGATGGGCAGCGAAAAATATATGCACTCACAACTAGAACGTGACCACCCAAGCTTCATGTTTTCCCTATCAAATACCATCCGATATCCGGTCATGAAGTTCTCTGCAATAGCTAGTTTTAAGTTATGATAAGAAATCGATGCAAAGAGAATTTCTTTTGTTTTCAACTTTTGTGATATTATACTTTCTAACTGCCATTATTCGATCTATCATACTCAGATGGTATTCAACTCTAAGAGTGCAAAGCAATGAATAATGCTGTCCGCTTACGTCCAATTGTTCCAATATCACTGTCTATCTGTTGTATGGCTAAACAAAATCCAACTGCACCCTGCAGCAAAATGGCAGCAAAATTTAGATGTAATAAATGAACCATATGGCAAAAAACTTGACATCCATCTGAAGCTCCTGTCGACAAGTAGAAATGAGACAAAGGACTACATAGATTCCACTCTGGCACACAATAAGGGAGATAACACAAATTCCATCAGGCAGGCTTCTACTTCCACAAGTACCGGATGACATTCTCTCCATGTCAAAGCAGGAGGAAGTTGAAAGCCTTGACTATTATTATCACACAAAGCACTAGTTTTACAGAAAAGGAAAACCATACCTAAATCCTCAAGCTCATTTAGATAATTATTCTGCTTCACACTAAATCCAAAATTACGTTGGTAAAACTGCTTGGCAGCAAGGAATTCATTCTTATTACTCTTAAGTCCTAGGAAAATACGGTTCTTGTAGTTAAAAGAAACAATCAATCAACAAGTTCAGTAGTTCACGCTGAGAATCGAATAATTGACTACAGTATATTGTTCTGTTATTCTAATGTCTATAAGAATTCCATTGCTAGGCTTAGTAGAAGTCCAAGAAAGCATAGCCAAAGAAAGAGGTTTTCACTGTAGGTACAGAGTTTGTTTCCACATCAACAAAGTGAAAGATAATGCTTTAACTGAAGAGAACGTAAGTTAGTGACAAATCAAATTGGAGAAAATCTTGAGATAATATTTTGGAAAAAAAATCTAGCTCAAGTTAGATATTGTAAAAGAAACACAATTGTCCAAAGCTAACTAGAAACCAAAATCTGGAGGGAAAATACATGGCATATTTTGAGAATAAATAATACGATGGCAGTTAAAATGATAAAAAAAAAAAGCTTTTTTAAACAAAAACCATTTCCATAAACATCTGAGCACTGACCTGGCTGCCATAAATGATGAATACAGGATTGATGACCACAAAACTGTTGTTTGCGGCAAACTTAAGGGATAGAGAAGGTGTCTTAGGCAACTCTTGAGAACTGTTTAACACAAAATGGTAAATACAGTGCATGAATCAAGGCAAGAAATGCAAGGAAAATCAACTTTTATTTTGATGGATAAGCAAAAGAAAACAAAGGTAGTAATTCATGAACTACTACTTGTCTCATGCCAATACCTGGACTTGTAGCAATACTGCCATGGATATCCTTCAAAGCTAGATTTTGAAGCATTTACTTGTCTGTTAAACTATAACGGAAAAAGAGTAATCACTGAATTACTGAAGTAGAATTCACACAGTAGTGTTACGGCAATAAGTTTACCTCTGCAACAAGTTTTTGATAGACAGTAACTGGGAGAAACGTAAATGATGTCCCACTATCAACCAGGGCTTTGAAGCTGGTCTGATCAACACAAGAACTTTCTACACAAATAGTCTCCACTCCAATTACGTAAGCCCTATGTCCAAAAAGTCAGTGGTGTAACAACACATTATGCCTACTGGATGAGAATGGTGGCATATACTACATAAAGAAAACAATGAACACAAAGGGTGTTGCCTGTTAATTGCAACAGAGTTGTAATAGCCAAAACACATAGGTTGCATACTTTATGTCATCAGAAGACAGAAACAGGGCATTGTGTTGGCTAGCTATGCCCTGATCACCAAAAAATATCCTCCCAGAGTCATCCTCGCTAAAACATAGAGAAAAAGAGTTCCTACTTAGTCCTGCTTCTGCAAGAAAACTTGGGACTGAAATATTTCCAAGTCCCAGACCCATAAGACCATCAGGCGCAACTCCTGTTAGGTAGCCACCACTTTGCTTACTACCGCATCTAAGATAATAGAGAAAATGAAACAGCTTTAATGAAGAACACAAGAAAAAGTATCTTGAAAATTATTCAGAACTCCCACAAAAAAATTCTATGTAGAACACATATGGACAAACCCCATCATTATTGGAACTCGTACAAACTTTCTGGCTACAGCACTGCTGCCTGATACAAGATGCAAAATGTCTTCTACAAGCAGTCCAGATGTAGATGTATCCTTCGTATTATAGTTAACACTGTATGGACAGGGTTCCTTTGGACTTTTGCAATTTGGACCCAACTCACATAACCAATGGCTGCAAGGTACAACCTTGCTGCTATTTGAGCTAGAGGGATTATACTCGCTTAGATCCTTAGCCTGCATTATAGATGCCCCAAATACCAAGGAGCACCTGCCAATCAATCATTGGAAATAAGTGCTAAAACTGTAACTAATAATATTAAAGTTCCACATCTACCTTGAGATGCTAAAAAGTATGGACACAGATATGGGTGCATGTATGTATAAATCCATGCATAATTTACATATAAATGCAGACAGAGTAATTATTTGCATGAAGCTTGGATCACATTGCCTTATCACATTGAAAAGAGAAGACTAAGCAGCTTAAAAAACAAATAAACTTTACTAGATATTATGGCAAAGAATAAGATAGGATGGCCCAGCTAAAAAAAGTACGATAGAATTAAGTGATACAATAAACAAGAGAAAAAATAAATAAATAGAGAAAAAGAGAAAAACACAAGATTAAGCAAGAGAGGGATGCTACTCATATGGAAGCCCAAGCAGATAGTTCAAAAGGATGTCAGATCCCCAAATATTGAAAATCAGCCCAATAAAGTAAGACATCTCCAAGGGGAAAAAAATCTAAAAGATGCAAGCATACATGAAAGCCAATATTTACACATCAAATAAGATGCCTTCATCAAGAGATGTACGATAACTTATAGACACCAAGGAGAGTTAGGGCGAGGGAGAGAATAAAGTAGGTTTAAATTTCTTCTGTAAGACAAAATCTTACAAAGTCACTCCAATTGCCAAAGATTTTGGACTAGGACAAGCATCTGCTGGGTGATTCAATTCATATTTGCTCTACCCATACACGTATGGTCCATACTTCCTTGCACCAGAGTTGCAAATCTATGTGATCCAAACTTTTTATTACTTCCTAATAAATGAGTTTAATGAATAATGAATATGTGTACATATACACCATTTCTATGTAAGCTCATGACAGCATTATATGTAAGCTCATGATAGCATTACCATGTTAGAGCCACACAAAATGAGCAGCTTCAATTCAATAATTGAACAAGTTAATAATAGGGATTCAAACCACATTCTGAATACAGAAAAATTAAGCCAAGAAAGAACACTCAATTTAATGCAAACGGGACAATGATATAACAACAGAAGAGTAATGGCTTGCATACCAGACTGCTGTAGTAACTTGCAGATAATGGAGCGCATTCCTTGCAATCACAGGGAACCCATAGCAGATCACTTCCAGTATCAAGAGCAACAAGAAAAGAAACATTTGGTGTGCCTATGTCTATCCAGGTGTAATGTAACCTGTTTCAACAAGATAAAACAAATCTGATGTCGGGTTTTCCATGCAAAATAACTCTTCTTGACTGTGAAAAAAGCATGCAAGAAGCAGGTGTAAGATATCCCTTCACACCAAATTGCTTGAAAATAAGGATATTTCAATGGTATATCGGATTGACTAAAGTCTTTTAGTCATCCAGTGTCAATTATAATACAAATTGATGATACTACAAATTCACAACTAAGTCATCATTTTCACATACACAAAAGTACACATACTAGAGCTGACAAAAGTCCAAAAATTAGCCCAAAAAATTCTTTTAGGAACTCAGATTCACAAGCCAACATCCTTGAACAAACTATCCAATTAATTACTGGTCAAAATGAGGTCAACACTATGATCCATGTTGTATTATGATAAAGGGGTTATCCAACTCCTAATCTCCCTTATGATTTTTTTTTTTTTTAATTTTCTCGCGTCTGTCCAAAAGAAATGAAAATTAGCCCTTTTATTTTCCTCCATTTTTGGAGAATAAGTAACCACAAGCAAGTACACTGCTACCACTTTTGACTCATTCTTAACTATTCTCAACAAATGACAGACTTTTCCAAATCTCGGGCAACTTTATTTACAAATAGTTTCCACTATAATGCAATAAATACAAATAAAACACCGAACTCACATTGATCATATATTGTCCTATTCAAACATCCATACTATGTAAGCCCTGTAACAAATTCACACACACACAGACATATAAATAGAGACAGCGTTGAGAAATCGGACCATCCGAAGTCATTTCCCAGAGGAAGAGTAGTGCTTCCTTGAGAAGGGAAAAGATACTCAAACTGAGGCCCCAGTTTCATCTTCTGCCGCTGCAAATCACTGCCCAGCAACCTCCTATAGTACTCGGAACTCCATTTCTGGGGCGAACCCTCTCCTCCATTTCTGGAAACCTGAACGGCTGTCACCTCATCGGAGAACCTATGCATTAGCTTCGCCGAAAATACTTCCTTGGCTGCATCAGCATTCTCCATCGCCATTACCAGCAACACCACCACTGATACATCCAACATTGTTCTAATCCCCATTGCCCAGCTGAAAATTTCCCCTTTCGCCAAAAAGAAAAAAAGAATTTGAGGGTTTTTGAGGACCAAAAAGGAAGATCTATGTTTGTGTGTGTGTGTGTGTGTGTGAAAAATGTGGAAGAGTAAAGTGGTAGGAGATAAAATGCGCCGAGAGGAAAAGGTGGTGAGTGTGAAAAGGAAAGTGGATTGTTGTTGGAGGGTAATGGGGTGAGGAGTGTGCATAAAGGACAAAAGGTATTGGTAACAGTAGGGACTTGGGATGATACAATGGATCATTGTAGGGATTCCGTGCTTCAGTTCTCTTGTTGATTTAGTTTTAATTGCACGAGGCAATTTGTGAATAAAATTTTATTATTGTTTAATTTCTGACATATATTTTTGTTGTGTGTATAAACTTAAATTTAAGATCAAGATCAATCCACATAAAACACATAAGTCAATTTCAACAGGGTGAATTATCTCATGTTATTGTACAGGTAATTGCTGAGAAACTCATTCCTTATCTAGAAAAAGTTGGATTTATGAACAAGAAAGAAGAAAATGAATTACTACCAACAAAATTATTCACAATAAAATTTTCTTCTTTTTTTTTTTTTTTTTTTTTTTGAGAATTTTGTAAAGGAAATCATGGTAGGTTGGGTGATAAGTGTATCTAATGGCTTCTTCATAGCTTTTTTTTTTTTTTTTAAATAAATAAAACCCCCTTCATTAATTTAGAAATAAAATTACAACAGATTATTAATGAAAGAAAATTACAACAGATTAAACGACATAGCCAGGTTATGAGCTGATTGAACTTGATTCCGACTAATTTTAGACAATATACACCTACACAGAAAAGAAGCTTTAAACCTAATATCCTCAGATATATTTATGAGTCGATAAGAAATAATATATTACTATTCTTTAGACATTAAACTAACAGGAGAGAATCAATCATAACCCATAGATGCATACAACCTTCATTAACAACCACTGAAATTGCGAATAAACATGCAAGAGCTTCAGCCCGAAATGCCGATAATGCATGAACTGTCATGACTTTCTTCGAAATCTTCATCCCGTTCAGATTACTCAAAACCGCCACTGCAAATGCTTTGAAATTTTGTTGGTTAAAACACTATTAATTTGCACAACTAGAGATTCAAACAATCTACTCTCGTTCCTAACCTCACAAATATGGCTTGTTTGTTGTTGTTCTCGTTCCTAACCAGTCCTTCCATCAATTTTGCAGGGTGTTCTAAATATATCATGTTCTGTACTTGAATCCATACTTGCACTGGATTGAAAGTAAAGTCATTCTAAACAAAGTTGTTCTTGCTAACCATATATGCCATAAAGAAAGTGAAGAATAGCCAGTAGCAAAATTACCCGAACGAAAGAACGAAATCCAGTGGCGGTTTTGAATGGAAAAAATTAAAGAATTACTTGGACAAAGTTCCTAAGCAACCGGCATTGGAAGCACTGGACCCACAAAGGCATATTTTCATAAGGATGAATTGTTTATCTTAACTGAACAAAGAGATTTTAAAAAGTAATTTGTTACAATGGCGAATAATTTTTGGTTGGTTATGAAAACGTACTATTTTGCAAATGAGAATTAGCACATTATATTGTTCGTTGAGAATATAATATGTCTTATCTATTATAGTCAAATTTTTGTTACTATTGGAGCACAAGGCATCGATCACTAACAAAATACTATCTATTTAGAAATACTATTAAGTACTTATTAAGAATCACAATTTCATGTACTAAATTTACCAAATTTCTAAGAATTTTACTTATTCATAAAACAAATGACCCTACCTGATTACATAATCTTGTAAAACCAGTACCAAATTGTAAATTACTTCGTTGTCGTGCTTCTATTTTTTTTAAAAAAAATAAAAATACTTAATTAAGTTAACTAAAAATTAAAGCTTAAATTAAACTACTGCTTGATTGAAAGGATTGTAAAATTTATAGTTTTTTTTGGACTGTGTGGGTGCTGAACAAAAGTAGGTACTTAAGGTTTAATGTCATTCTTGAACTCTAAAGAAAATAACTTACATTTATTGAGTATGTAAGTTATTTTCAACCAAAGGAAGGAAATTTGAAAAATAGTTTACATAGGAAAATATTTTTCGGTGTTTGGCACCAAGAAAAATTTTGAATAATTTTTTGGAAAAATATTTTCAGTCCAAACGAACATATCCTAATTTTTTTTTTTTTTTGTGATTCGCCTGGGATAATTTTTTCATGCCAATATTCATTTTCTTAATTATAAATTTTGAAGTCTTAAAAATTAAAAAATGAATAAAATTTGTAATTGTGCATTCATGAGAGAAATTAGAAAGAAAAGAAAAAGAAAATTATAAAAGACGGAGAAGAAATGTTACCTTATTTGAATTCATTATTCAATGGAATTTTTGAAAGGGATGTAGCATGGGATTTGTGATGCATAGAGAGAGGAAGAGAGAGAAAGAGAGTGGGCTCAGGAAAAATACACGTGGAATGATAACTGTTAAACCCACTAACTTTTATATTTTTATTTTTCATTTTTTTAATCTTTTACCTGATAATTTAATTATTACTTATTTTTGTAGATTACTTATTTATTTATATCACGTTATTATATTTAATATTATCACTGCAGATTTATTAGACAACTATCATTATCATTAACAGCTTATAAAAAATTAGAATGTCCACAAACAACAAAGAATTTAGTAAGGAGTGAGTAAAGAACGCGAATACTAACATATATAACTATTAAAAAATTGTAATTTCTTAACATCGAACAAGACATCAATAGCAAGTTTACAAACGCACTCAATCCGAAATCAACGTTAGATATACAAGATATTTGTAACGAAATGTAAACAATCCTTGAAAGGTGTTTATCACAACCTCATTTTGTGAATCAGGCATTTCAAAATGAAGTGGTAACTTGCAATAACGGTCAAATTATTAATAATAATAATATGTTATTAATATTCCAAAATGTTGCTGAATATGACTCTCATCAATGATCATAAGAACAGTCAAAATGTAAAGAAAAAATCACTAAATATTTTTTGATTTATTTGTTTTATTAAAATACTCCAATATTTATTGGTGTAGTCATTATTATATTTACATATTATCATTATATATTATATATTAATTAAACAACTATTATTATCATTAACTACTCATAAAAAAATAGAAATCTACACGAACAATAAAGATTTTAATAAGAAGGGAGGAAAGACCATTGATACCAACGCATATAAATATTTTTAAAAAATGTAATTTTTAATTAGCATTGAACAAAACATAAGCAAGTTTACAAACACGCTCAACTCAAAATCAAAATTAGAAATAAAAGAATAAGCTAATTTACAAACCCACTCAACTCGAAATCAAAATTAGAAATAAAAGATATTTGCTAGGAAATACAAAACAATCCTCGAAAGGTGTTTGTCAGTCTTATTTCGTGAATTAGGCATTTCAAAACGAAGCGGTGACTTGGAAACCGAAGGAGTTCAAGGCATGTCCTTTGACAATAAATGGTAGCTTTTTTTATTGAGGGCACAAAACTTCTTCTGATACTTGCCAGCCCAGCTTTGAATTGCGTTATCCAATGAAGCAAAGGAAGCTGCAAACGTAAGAAAATTAATGCAAGGCAACAAACTAAGACGGTGATGGGAATGGAAACCCACTTGAGTCTGTGCTGAGGTGCCAAGCCAATTGCTGTACCAAAAGCAATCATTATTGTGACTACAGCAATAAATAGGCAAAAGAGACCTCCTAGACAAAATATTCTGAAGCCAATACAGAAAATATTCTTCTATAAGTCTTAGTGTATAAATTGACACGAACACAACTAGAGTCACAATTGAGGATATCATGGACAATGTATTTGTTACGGAAAATGTCATGAAAAGTTTTTTGTTTGAAAGGCCCTGTGTCACTATTATTGCCACAAGGAGGTGGACTCTGACTTTTCTCCTCCTTTCAACATTCGATATCTGCAAGTGTTCGCTGAGGGTTCACATATCATTACTTAGTGGTCCTTTTTCTGAGACATCTTTATGGTACTAATTTTCAAAGTGTAGGCATGAGAACGTCTGAAAATTTTGTAGACTATATGCAGTCATTTGACGTTCTTTCATCTATTTATTTTATTCAAAGTGAAAGAAAGTTGGAGAATTTTCTGAACACATGGGTTCTGCAGTTCCTTAAACACGCAAGGCTGGAGTTTTGAAGAGATGACAAAGAACAACTATTTCCGATTGCAATTAGAGCAAATCAACATTATTCTCACTGGAGAAACATGTTATGATTCCAATTTTATACTACATAGTTGTATACTTGTTGTTTAAGATTGACAATAGTATTTACAAATTAAGCGACGGAAGAAACAATTAGTAACCTAGTAAAAAAGACAGCTGGATAATTACCTACAGTTCAGAGTTCATTAGTTATTTGCCGTCAGTAGTATAACAGGAGAAAATTGTAGATTGGCTTGGTTATCGAAAATGGTCCAATTGTCACTATATTTTCTTACCTGATAATATAGCGGATTATCCTCATATATTTCTCAATCTTCTTTCAACTTTTCTTCTTCTTCTTCATCTCTTTCTCTATATATCTCGATCTCTGATCCTTTTCTTTGCTCGATTCATGACAGTTGGTATCATGGTTCAAAGACTCGGCCGAGTCGAAACCGGATCGGAGCAAGCCGGTCCAATACCGCTCCGGTACCACTTGGAGATAACGGAATCACCGCGAAATCGGCCAATCTCGGTAATCTTGGACCGAATTGGAACCGAGTCAATGTGAATCGGCCGATTCGAAACCGAATCAGACGATTCAAATCGGATATGAACTATCCATATTTCAAAGCAATATGACAGATACAATACTTACCTGACTTCTGGTGGCTTGGTACGACTCATTTGCCGGCGATTGGGTTCTATTTGCTGGCAGTTGGGGTGTCTGATTTGGGGGGTTTTTTTGATGTTTATGGCTTTTATTTGTTTGGATTTTGATGAGATGGTGGTGGAGGTTGAGTAGAGTTATGTGGTGGTGGTGATGTTGAGGCAGGCGGCAGGCGACGAGCGGCAAGCGGCGGGCGGCGAGGTTGAGGGATTGACCGGAGAAGATGATGGCTTCTCTTCCCCTTTTTTTTTTTTTTTCTGTTTGGTTGTTGCTGTGCGTTTTTGGAAGTTCCAAAAACGCGCAGCATTTTTTTACTCCAAAAACGCGCAGCATTTTAATCTTCCCCTTTTTTTTCTTTTTTTTTTTTGGGGTGTTGTTGCTGCGCGTTTTTGGAATAAAACTCCAAAAATGCTCAGCACTTTTTTTTACTCCAAAAACGTGCACCATTCTTTTTTTTTTTTAAAATAATGCAACTGCCCACACGTGCAATGCATTGAGCAGGAATTTTTTTTTGTTTATGAAGGCTTTTTTTTTTTAATATTGCAAACACTGCCTATGTGCAATTCGTTTCCCTTTTTTTTTTTTTGAATAAAACGCGCATGCCTTTTTTTTTATGAAGGCTTTTTTTTTTAAACATAATGCAGGTACTGTCCACGTGTAATGCATCCCTTTTTTATATGTTGAACATGCAATGCATTTCCTATTTTTTAATCACATTTTACATCAGATTCAGTCTATTTAAAGACCAAGTCCCATAGACTAGACATCAAGTTTCTTTTCTCGGTAAGCCATAGATACCAAACTTCTCGACAAGCAACTCTTTTGAAATCAATTTTGTCACCCTTAAGCAAAATTTCAAATTAGTTTTCCTTTTACTTTATTTATTAATAGGGTTTTTTAGGTAAATATGGTTTTTTGTTTTTATAATGTTTTATTTTTTACATATTTTTCATATGTATATATATTATTGTTATGATATATATATATATTATATTCTAGATTTGTATATGTATATATATGTGCATATATATATTGTTGTTGTTGTAATACACACACACGTACATACATATATTATTCTTGATATGTATATATATTATTGTAGTAATACACACGCACATAATATATTATTGTTTAAATTTTAGTAAAAATATTCTTTAAAAAATTGGACTAATGATTATACAAATAAGTTAATATGTAAATAAGATTTGCAAGTTACTAACATAATCTAAATAATTATTTTTCTTCTTGTCAAATTTCAACTCATTACTTATAGTACTTTTTGACGCATTACTGATACTAACCATTTATGATGGCCTATGTAATAGGTGAAATGACAAGTAAGAATATTGGTTGGGAATATGGTACACCTATAGGTGCAAATAGAAAAGTTATGAGATGTAATTATTGTGAGATATAATTATTGACATGTATGAACATTCAAAATAATATTTGACCTTTTCTAATTCTTTGCATTTTGTTTAATGTGATCCCTTTTTAAAGACGTAGATTATTTTTTTATATCGATAAAAATGGTACATTTTAGAGATTTTATTTATTTATTTTTGGTTATTTTTGTTTAGCATACTTTTATTTATATTTTGAATGATTATTTATAGTTTTTAGAATAAAAATTGATTCAAATTGTGCGTCTCGCCGAGACCGCGACCGATACACCGAGTCTGATGTAGGAACGGTACGCACCGCGAACGCGACATTAAACCATGGTTGGTATCAAAGATACTGATCCTTAGATTCATAAATATTGGTATCAGAGTAATTGATCCTCATTTTCAGTAATTCTTGATCCTAGTTCCATGACTGAAGGGACTCGTCTAAAGTCAATGGAAGAACAAATAAAAAACAAGAAACAAGGTGTTACTAAATTTCTTTAAAACCAGTATTGGAAAATTTTGGAACTCAAGCTCCGGACTCTCATGGAAACTAGTGTTGCAGATAAGAAAGTTTTGGGAAAAAAAAATTGAAGCGAACTCATCCGAAATTAATGGATATATGTTTTTCGTTATCTACTGGTTCATTGAATGTTTTGAGACATGTGGAATGTTTTTGAAATTATAATTTTTAAATGTGATTGTTCCGCTAGAATTTTTAGGTTTATTTATTGAGCTTATCAGCTCAGTTTTGTGATTTTTTTTTAATTAGAGTATGATATTTAGCTCGGGACGTTGTCCGGGGAAGAGCTGCCTTAGGAGTTTGTAATTTTATCTTTAGCTGCTTTTTTATTTTTTGTTCATTGTAGATTTGACCTTTTCTTGGTTAAATGTTTTCTTATTGATATTTGAGATTGATGGATTTTCATACTTTGGATATTGAGAATTTAATAAAGTGTCGATTTGAGTTATTTTTTATTAGTTATTTTTTACTATGAGAGCGTTGTCCCGTCATTGGCCTTTTGGGTTGGGGCATGGCAACAAACAAATGAGCTTGTACCCTGTGCAAATATAAAAAAACAATCCTACAAACCCATGCTAGTAATATTTATGCATTAAGAGTTAGAAAATTCTCCATTTACTTTTCTAAAATTTCTAAATATTATCTATAAAGCAATAAACTTCTTATAAATGTTTGCTGTACTATACTAAGAAACTTTTAATATAAATATTATCTAAGGCTCCAAAAATTATTGAAATTTTACATAACCAAATAAGTATCGCATTTCAAATATATCATGCTAAAAAATCTGCTCACTCTAACGGTGATTTAATTATAAAAACTCCAATCCTGCTAATGTTTTACATGTTTCCCTCCCTCACATTTATTCAACTGAAGTTAATGGCATCCAAACAAATTACGGGCTCCTAGATTAAATTCAGGGTCCCAAGACGCCAATTGTAATATAAATTTGTTAAATTTTTATCAACTTTGGATTAAATCGATAGTTAAATATAGATTAAAACCTTTGCCAATTTCCTAATTATTGGAGCTTAAAAAATTCTGAAATTTATGTAGACAGCACTCGAAGACAGAAATAGGGTCATGTTTTCCTTCTCATAATTTCAAATATAAACAGAGAATCCACAGAAGTACGAATCTATGTTCAGCCATGATGCGATCAACTTTGACGTGCAATTGTTAGTACATGGGCAGTTGGTGTGAATATTATTACATGGATCCGAGTCGGAGCTTCCCCTGTCGACTTTGTGGTCTAAAATAAAGCTTACATCACTTTATTGCATCAACATACATCACTATTCACATTTAGTACTCTTTTATATCACAAGATCCACAAGTAGGGATGTAGACTCAGTCTATCTAAGAATTTTCCATAGTTTGCTATGGCTTAGGCTCCTCTGTTACACTTTGTAGTATAACACTCACGTTAAATCACTTAAAAGGGTGATATATATATATATATATATATATATATGTCCCTCTCTTAAGAGACATAATTAGGGCTTAGGGTTCTCTGTCACACCTTTTGATGTTACACTCATGACACTGTAGAAAATATGGTGCAGTAAACTCAGAGTTATTTCCATTGATAGTTTCCTTGATATTTATACATAAGTAGTGAGCCTTTGCTCTTGTGTAGGACTCTATTCAAAATACAAAATAGTAACAGAAAGATAAACACAATCAGTTCAAAAGTTAACAAAACAAACTACTGCTATATCTTCAAGTTGAATGAGCTGTCAAGTGGGCAAAGTATGAGCAGCAGATATTGGTGAAGATACTTGTTTAACATCCCCCCTCAATCTGGCATGGGAAGAAGGCTGAACATGCAGATTGGTACGAAAACCCTGAAATGAAGCTTTAGCTAAAGGCTTGGTGAAAATGTCTGCAGGTTGCAAAGCTGATGGAATATATCTAGTTGCCAATTGATGAACAGCCACTTTTTCACGGACAAAGTGATAATCCAAAGAAATATGCTTGGAGCGAGAATGAAACATAGGATTAATTGTCATGTGAAGAGCACTTAAATTGTCACAAAACAAATGTGGAGGCTTAAGAAGTGGAATCCTTAGATCACGAAGAAGGTAGGTAATCCAAGTCAGTTCAGCAGTAGCAGAGGCCATAGAGCGATATTCTGCTTCAGAACTTGAGCGAGAAACAGTAGGTTGTTTCTTTGAACTCCAAGAAATACAATTAGCTCCAAGAAAGACACAAAAACCACTGGTACTGCAACGAGTAAAGGGACAGCCTGCCCAATCAGCATCACTAAATGCGTAAAGAGAAAGGGGGCTGCAAGAAAGATAATGAACTCCAAAATCAGAAGTACCCTTTGTCGCGCCTCATTTTTCGAAAGGAAGGAAAATAAAATGATAAAATGATAAAGTGTATGAGGAGCTCAGAAAAAGGAAAAGGAAGTATTAAACTGTGGTTTATCTTATTGGAAAAAAGAGAAGCGTGTAAATTTTTGTAAAAATAATTTTTAGAAAAATGCTTTGTAAAAGATAATTCGATAAAATGTGACAAACAAATACTTTATTTTTGAAAACAAAAGAAAAAGGGCCTAAAATGGGACTTTGAAAATGCGACGGTTTTTGGGCCCGAAAATAGAGTCTAAAAAGGGTTTTTTAGTGAAAAAGGAGTCACCACTTGGTATTGAGTTTTGGTGTACCAAGTCACCCGAAAATATTTTATAAAAGGTAAGAAAATCAAAATGCTTTATTTAAAGAAATAGTTTTTGGAAAAAATAAGGAAAAACAAGAAAACCCTTTTAGACGACTCCAGGTCTTTGAAAACAAGAGAAAAAGGTTCGGGAGTCACAGTTGAAGAAAGGGAAGGCAAAGGCTCGCGCCCTAAGGCACCCTTTCAACCTAGCCGAAACTAGTTGCGAGGTTTAGTCTGAAATTTTCCTAATAGTAACCCTAAAATTTTATCGCATTTGGATGTGACTATATGAACTGCAAATCTAGTCCTAAAAATGGATATCGTTAAGGGACGAAATGTTCCATTGAGGTTTAGTCGGAATTATCGCATTAATTGCGAAACCCGAGTCTAGACCTCGATGGAGTCACGAGTAGTAGGTGCAAAATGGAATGCAAAGGAAAAGGAAAATAGTAGTATAGATAGTAAGTGAACAAAGAAAGTAGGGATGCAACATAACGGGTACGGGGATTAATAGACTCGTGACTATCTGTTTCTACTCACGGAGGGGGGAACGACATGTACGCCATCGCTTCCCACGTGAGTAGATGACTATTTCTTAGTCGAAATCACGCAAATGACCTAAAATTCTATGTGTAGTGGAATCTAAATGTTATGTACCAAATAGATGTTAAAATAAGTAATAAGTTATAAAGTATATATAAAAAAAACTTCATAGAAAATGGGAAAAGCCTAAAAAGATAAAATGCTGTGTGAAATGGCATAGAATGAACACGCGAGAAATGACCCTAATACTAAAATGACCTAAAGGCTTAGCATTGGACTAGCCTATTTTCTATAAGTTCTCCGCTAGCGTTGGACTAGCGAAGAAACCAGAATTAACCACAACTAGCTTTGGACTAGTGTGGCGACGATACACATATATAATTAAAGCAAGTAAATAAATAAAGCATGTATTAAAGCAATAATCACATAAAAGCAAATAATAGCACATAGGAGCACATAAACACATAGGCATGATATTCTAGATGCAAAGTCCTAAAGAAAAGCAAATAAAACACATAGGCACATAGCACACACAGCACACAAAGCCCTAACTATTACACCGGAGAATAACCTAATTACAATCTAAAAATAGAAAAAAGAATAAAAGATATCCTATCTAACCTATCTATTACACTTTCTATCTAAAATACATAGGTTTTAATTAAATAGATAAAACATAAACTATCTATTACATTAACTTATCTAAATACAAAGAATTTTGCTAAATAGAATATATTATCTATCTATTACATTTCTTTGAATAATCAAAAATTAAATTCGAGTAAATAATACGACATAAATAAATAAACACTCGCACATGGATAAAATTATAAGCACAAAGATACATAAAAACACATAGAAAAACACATAGGAGCACGTAAAAGCACATAAAGAATAATAAAAAAAGGTAATAGAGGTACCTCCTATTCGAAGACCCGGTACAAATTGCTACTAAAATGAACAAACTTGTCAAAAATACCACTATTTAAATAAATAAACTACTAATTGAATAATTTCCTACCGATCACTATGAACATACCACGATAATTCAAACAATCATAGCAATAATAAACAAAGTAAAAGAAAGAAAATAATGATAATAATAATTAATTATTTAGGAAGAAAAATGAAAATTGTTTAAGTAAAAATAAATAAGTAAATAGGTAAATAAAGCAAAACAACAAAAATAAAGAAATAATAATAATAGAAGATAAAATACAATAATATGTACTTAAACTTTTAACACCCCAAATAATGATTATTAAAATAACTAAAACTGAAAATAAAGGAAACTAATTTGCACATTAATTAGACTAACAAGACCCCATTTTAAAGCATTAATTATAAATTTGATAAAATAAAGAAAATGTGAAAAGAAATAATTTAAAGCTTTGAGGACTTAACTAATTTTAAATTTTTTTCTTTTTGCAAAAAATAAAATATTATAAGATTTGGATTAAAGATGGAAATTTAGGCAATATTCTAAAGTGAAAATGTAATTTATGAGAAACAAAAGGGTAAAATTATAATTTCAAACCCTAATTAAGGTAATGACATAGTTTACAACAAATTTAAAAGCTAAAATGTAATTTTCAGCAAGTATAATGCCCAAAAATAAAAAATTCCAGCAATATTTAAGGCCAAGAACACAATTTCAGCAAGTTCATTAAATAACACACAATTTACAGCAAACATTTAAAGGCAAAATTTCAAGTTTTAGCTATTTGGAGAGCAAAAATATAAATTCCAGCAACATTGGAGGACAATAAAGTAATTCCAGCAAAAATATAATGGCAAAATGAAATTCCAGCAAGGTTTGGGGGCAAAAATGCAAAATTCCAGCAACATGAGGGACCAAATTGCAAATTCCAGCCACATTCAAAGACTATAATAGAATTCCAGCAACATTTTATGACAAAAAATGGAATTTCCAGCAATGTAGGGAGTACAAAATAAAATTCCAGCAAGTTAAAGTGTGCAAAAACACAATTTCCAACAAATTTAAACCAAATTGCAATTTTAAGCAACATTCAAGGTTCAATTTGTAAATTATAGCCACATTAAACACCAATTTGCAATATCCAACAATAAAAGGGGGTAAAACGAAATTTTCAGAAATATTTAAGGGCAAAAATATAATTTCAGAAAAGTATAGGGGTCATAATATAATTTTATAAAAATATAGGGGTCAAAATGAAAGATTAAAAATGTAGAGGTCAAAAAATAGAAAATTGAAAAATATAGGGGCAAAATTATAATTATCTACAAGTTGAGGGACCTAAATGTAATTAATTGGGGCCTAATTGAAAAGAAAACAAAATTATGGGGGTCAATCTATAATAAATAGAAATCTAAATGCATAAATCATAAATATTCAGGGTCACAGTAGCATTAATGAAAATACAGGGACTATGAAATAAATACTCATTATTAATTAAAAATAAATTAAAAAAACTAAACTAATCAAAACGACGTAGTTTTGAGTGAAACTACGTCAAAACGACGTAGTTTCACCAAAACATTTTTTTTTTTTCGTTTGACTTGGTTTTTTTTTTTTTTTTCACTTTTCCAGAAATTTTTCTTTTTCTTCTTTTTCTCTCTTTTCTCTCTTTTCTTTCTTTTCCTTCTTTCTTTCTTTTTTTTTTTTTGCTTCTTCTTCTTCTCTTCTTCTCTTCTTCTACCCCCCGATCTGTTCTTCTTTTTCAATCTCACTCTCTTTCTCGGTCAGTTTCTCTCTCTCACCGGAGCTCTCTCTCTCTCACCGGAGTTTTCTCTCTCTCTCTCTCTCTCTCTCTCTCTCTCTCTCTCTCTCTCCATTCGTCTCTATTTCTCTCTATTTCTCTCGGTTCCTCTCAATCTCTCTTCTCTCAGTTTCCCTCCCTCTCTATCTCTCTTGGTCCGAAAGAAAAAAAAATCCCTAAATTATTTGCTAAACTACATTTATCAACCGTACAAAGTGAAAGAGAGATTGGAATTTTTTTTTTTTTTTTACTTGGACCGAGCAGAGAAAGTGGTCTGGCGTCGGTGGTGGTCCGCGGCGGGCTGGTGGTGCTCCGGTTGGACTTTGTTTGCTGGTGTTGTTGTTGTTGTTGTTTTGTTTTTTTTTTTAACTTTTTTTTTTAAGTTTTATGCAGGTGTGTATATGTTTTGCAGGGGCGTGTATGGTGTGTAATTGTGTATAAATATGATTGTGCAGGTGTATGTGTGTGCTTCTGTGTGGTGTGTTGTCTGCAAATTGAAAACCTGTGTATTGTTTGTGTGCGAATTTGTGAAGAATGCAGGTGTGTGGTGCCTGTGCGTGTATGTTTGTGTGAGAATTGTGAAGAATGCAAGCGTGTGTGTGCGTGTGTGTGCCTTGAATTGTTTGTGTGAGGATTGTGAAGCTGGTATGTGTTCTGGTGAATTTGCAAGGGAAATGTCAAGTGTGTTTGTAAATGTGTATTTTGTGCGTGAGTGAACTGAAGAGGATGGTGTGTGTTGTTTGCAGGGGAAGGGAGGATGCAGATACGTGTGTCTGTGCGTGCCAGTGTGTGTTGTGTGTGCAGAGGGATTGAGGGAGATGAGGTGCAGTGAGTTTTTTTTTTTGTGTCTGTTTGTGATTGAATGCAGGTGAGTGTGTGTTGTGCGTGTGTTCTGTCTGTGAATTGTGTTTTGTGTGTGTGTTCTGTGTGTGCGATTGTGAATGCAGGTGAGTGTGTGTTCTGTGAAGGAAAAATGGTGAGGAAAGGGGAGGCAGAGGGAGTCTGAGAGGGAGTGAGTGAAATGTAGTGAGAATTGTGTTGTGCGTGAGTGATGTCTGTGGTGCTGCAGATGAATGAAAAAAGGAAAGAAATCCTTCCAAAATCCCTTCAAATCTGGTTTAGGTGGTGATTGATTTTTCTTCTTTTGCTGCAGCTGCCTGCAGCAGCTGCTTCCTTTTTTTTTTTTTTTTAAGAAGAAAACAAAGAAAAACAGAAAAATAAAAATAAAAATAAAAAATAAAATAAAAACAACTTGAACTCTTTTTAGATTATATATTAAAGCTAGAACACAACATTATAAGAAGAAAAAAGAAAAATTCAGTGTAAGAAAATTAATTCTAGATTAGAAAAATACAATTTAAAATAAACAAACAAATGGTATTTAAGAATAAGTAAATAAATTAATTAATTATGAAAATTTTCTTTGCATAAAATTTATAAAATGCACAAACACATAATTCTTATAAAGAAAAATTTTAAATAAAGATAAAAAAGTACATTGGAAAACGTGACTTAAATATGGCAAAATTATAAAAAATTTATGAAATTAATAAATAACGTCACAAAAATCTTACACAACATATATTATCACATAAAGCGCATATAGAATAATTTTCACTCAAAAATTTTAAGATTAACGCATCCTTGGGAAACGTGCCATTAATAGGCAAAAAGACAAAAAATACTAAATGACTTCCTAAAAATCATGTAATTTTTACAAAAAATTTATAAATATACAAAATACATATATGAAAATTTTCACTTAAAAATTCTAGTAAAAAAGAGTGCATTGAAAAACGTGCCATTAAGTTAAAAATACTAAAATTTTAAATAAATAATAAATGACTCCAAAAAATCATTAAAATTATAGATAATGATAAAATAGTAAAATTGTATATTTAGGAAATAAAATACAAGAAAATAATATTTACCTAGTAAAATTACCATTTTGCCCCTGATGTAACAAATTAGACGCAATATACACAAAAATTATAATTGACCCTTAAAAATAAAAAAAAATACCCCCTAAATAAAGTAATACACCTATTTTTATAAAAGGTGTGTCAAAATTTGGTGTCTACACCCTTTAAATAGCGAAGGATTCATTTAACAGCTTTAAGATTTGCCAATGTTGGGGATGAAAAATGTTGACAAACTTGATTGATAGCGTGAGTGATATCAGGACGAGTAAACGTTAAATATTGAAGAGCACCCAGCACCCACAATGCTACGATAAGAAAAGGCATCAACAGGAGTAGAATCTACTGCAGGAGATATAGATTTAAGTGCTTCTAGTGTTGCAGATGACGAACAGTCAAGCATTTTTGTTCGTACCAAAAGATCATGGGTATACTTTTGTTGACTTAAAAAGACACCTGCAGAAGAGTTGTTGATTTCTACACCAAGAAAATAATGAAGTGACCCCAAGTCCTTGATCGCAAATGCAGTTCCAAGTTGATTGATTATGCTTTGAATAAAGGATGAATTATTGCCTGCTATCAAGACATCATCCACATAAACAAGAAGGACAGCAGTAATTTCAGAGGTATGAAAAGTGAATAAAATTGGATTTGCTTTGCTACAACAAAAACCAATTTGGAGAAGAAATTGAGATAAACGATCAAACCATGCACGAGGTGCCTATTTTAGGCTATAAAGTGATTTCTTGAGCAGGCAAACATGATTTGGCAATTATGAATCAACAAAACTTGGTGGTTGCTCCATGTAGACTGTTTCTTTTAAGAATCCATGTAAAAAGGCATTTTTGACGTCCAATTGCCTTAATGTCCATCCATAAGAAACAGCCAAAGCAATGATTAGTCGTATAGTAGTTGGTTTTACCACAGGACTAAAAGTATCATCAAAGTCAACTCCAGAAACCTGAGTGAAACCACGAGCAACAAGCCGAGCTTTGAAGCGGTCAATTGAACCATCTTCTTTCGTTTTAATTCGAAACACCCATTTTGAGCCAACAACATTAGTATTTGTTGGGCGAGGTACCAACTCCCAAGTATCATTATCATGAAGAGCTGTAAGTTCTTCTTTCATTGCATCAACCCAACGAGGATCTTGAAGGGCAGATTTGAGAGTTTTTGGCTCAACAACAGTAGAAGAAGAGGCACAAGCAACAGTTGTATAATCCTTCAAATAAGCTGGAGGGTGACGATCACGTGATGGCCTAGACAAAGCAATTGATGACGGTGCTGTTTGCATGTCATGGGAAGAAGATTCATTAGCAACGCTATCAATGCAAGGTGCAGCAGCAGAGCTATCATTTTCACTAGAAGAAAGACCATTGTGGATAGTTTGTGAAGGAACATCACAGGAATCACAAAACCTTGAATGTAGACGTGGTACATTATTTTTGTGAAGAGAAGTAGAAGGGAGCTTAGAAGGAGCACAAGAATACCATTCATCTGTAGAAGGATACTCTACAAAATCAAAGTTGGATTCAGAGACTTGTGGTGGTATAGGCCTGCAAGGAAACACTTCTTCATTAAAAACAACATGCCGAGATATATAAACTCGCCTTGTATGTGGCTCTAAGCAACGATAGACCTTATGTGAAGGACTATAACCAAGAAAAATACAAGGATAAGTCTTCTTAGAGAATTTTGAGTTGCCATAATGTCAAAGGGAAGGAAAACATTGACACCCAAACACTCGTAAGCCACTATAATCTGGATGTCTATGATGAATCTTGTAATAAGGTGCTGTATTGTTCAAAACTGAAGATAGAAGACGGTTAATCAAATAGACAGCTGTAGAGAAAGCTTCTACCTATAAGGCTAAAGGTAAATTGGCATGAAAAAGCATGGTTAAACCTGTTTCTACCACATGGCGATGCTTTCGTTCAGCTACTCCATTCTGTTCAGGAGTATTTGGACAAGATACTTGAAGAGCAATTCCACAGGTTGACAGATGATTTTGAAAAGCTATAGAACTAAATTCACCCCCACTATCACATTGAAAAACCTTGATTTTTCGATCAAGTTGATTCTCAACAAGCCTTTGAAACTTCACAAAGCAGTCATAGAAGTCTGATTTTTTTCTTAAAGGATACAACCATGTGAAACGAGAGAAATCATCAACGAAAATGGCATAATGCCGAAAGGATTGATTAGATGCAATGGGTGCTAGACCCCATAAATCACAATGGATTTTGTCTAAAGGAAAAGCAGAAGCTTTATTTGCCTTATTAAAAGGTAATTTACAACTTTTACCCATCTGACAGCTAATACAAATGCTTGGTTTAGAAGCCCAAAGACTAACATCTATTTTATCCTTCAACAAAGAAAATATCTTGCTATGAGAATGACCAAGCCGTAGGTGTCAAATAGAAGAAGTCGTACTGCTATTTCTGATAACACTGAGAGCTTCATGCAAAACACCATCTAAGGCATAGAGCTCACCTTTTTTATAGCCGTGGGCGATGATCCTCTTGTTTTGATCCTTTATGACAAAATCAGATCCAGTAAATTCAAAGGTACATTGATGATCAGATGCAAATTTTCCAACAGAAAGCAAATTCTTGGTTAGTTCAGGAACAACAAGAACATCATTAAGCTTCAAGCTTCCAGTATTTGTAGAAACTGATACATTACCAACATGAGAAATAGAAAGACCAGTTCCATCTCCAACATATATCTTATCATCTCCCTTATATGGTACTTTTGAAAATAACTTACCTTCATCATTTATCATGTGAGCTGTTGCACCAGTGTCAGCATAAAGAGAAGGATCGTTATTGGCCAGATTAAGAGCAGCAAGAGCTTGAGGAACATCTTTGAATTGATATGAAAAGTCAAACCTATACCAGCAATCAAGAGCACTATGGTTAGCTTTTCCACAAATTTGACAAGTGAGTTTGTTACCAGAAGATGCAGCAACATTGTTGGCATATGACTTTGGTTGATCATTAATCTTTGAAACTCCTTCTTTACCATTTGAAGAAGATGTTGTAACATGGATACCATGTGAATAATTATTGTTATTTGGAGTTCTAAAACGACCAGCAGGAATGAAACCTCGTCCTTTAGAATTAAAACTTCCACGACTATTTCCTCCATGACGACCTCTTCCACGACTTCTTTGTGAGAAAAAGACTTGAGTTTGATCAAGAAAGTGTTTTTCTTCACTTCGCTGTGTTGAAATAGTTTGTTCATGGCCTTGAAGTGCCATTACAAACTGATTAAAAGATGGAAATGGAGGTTTGGTAAGCATAGCTGTTATGAAATTCATGTAATCTCCACCAAGACCATGTGCAAATTGAAAGACTTTATCTAAATCTAAAACTGGCTTTTTAATTGCAGCCAGATTGTCACAAATGGACTTGAACTCTCTGAGATATTCCTCAAGAGAACGAGACCCTTTCTTGATCTACATTAACATATTTTTGAGATTTCCTTCTTTCTCTATTGTGTGAGGTAGAAGTTGTTGATCAAGAGAAGACCATATATGATAAGCGGTGTAGTCTTCTTCAAAAACCATACTGATAATCTCTTCTTTCATCGTTCCGAGAAGCCAAGACGTAAGAAGACCATCATTGACTATCCAAGTACGATAGTCAGAATTGTCGATCTCCTCTCCTTCAGTGTCTTGTATTTTCTCTTCAGGTTTCTCACTCGATGAGACATGGTGATAAATTCCAAGGCTCCGAATAAAGGGATAACCTGTGAACGCCACAAGAGATAGTTGGTAAGGCTCAATTGGATTGACACTAAGTTGGAACACTGATGAAACTGTTGTATTGTGAGTTCAGGTTCTTTTGTCATTGTGACAACATAAAATGAACAGTAACAAAATAGGAGGAAGAAAATTGAGTATTGATTAAAGAGTGGCTTAACGAGTTTGCAGCTCTGATACCATGTAGAAAATATGGTGCAGTAAACTCAGAGTTATTTCCATTGATATTTTCCTTGATATTTATACATAAGTAGTGAGCCTTTGCTCTTGTGTAGGACTCTATTCAAAATACAAAATAGTAACAGAAAGATAAACACAATCAGTTCAAAAGTTAACAAAACAAACTACTGCTATATCTTCAAGTTGAATGAGCTGTCAAGTGGGCAAAGTATGAGCAGCAGATATTGGTGAAGATACTTGCTTAACAGTTACACCATCCAAGTAATTAACAAATGTACTTCCACTAACTAAATCTAAAAAGACAAGTACACTTGTCAATTATTTAAGTGGTGTAACATGAGTGTGACATCAAAAAGTGTAGCAGAGAACCCCAAGCCCATAATTAGTGGGAATACATTTGTCACTACCTTAGGTGGTGTAACATGAGTGTAACACTAAAATATATAACAGAAGATCTAAACTGGTTCACTGGAGGTGAAATTTTACCAGCAAAAAAGTTTACACATCTTGACATTTAAAATGATATATTATTTTTTTTTTGGCCAATCGTCAACTGTATCCCAACTGATTCTTAACTTATTGTATGGGGAAGGCCCAACTAGATTTAGAGGAATCGATGGGGACTAAACTACCATCAAATCAGACGGGTAAATTATGCACTTTCTAGATTTAGCTCGGTTGGATTTTTAAAATGATATATCTATGCTTATAGATAATATAATCAAGAATAGAGGCCCAACATTTTAGAGTTTATGAGAGAAAAAATATGGAAAATAGAAAGAAAAGAAAAGAAAATTTTAAACGATAGAGAAGAATTGTTACCTTGTTTAAATTCATTATTCAATGGAATTTTTGAAGGGGAAGTAGCTTACGATTTGTGAAGCAAAGAGAGAGGAAGAGAGAAGGAGGGTGGATGCGGGATAAAAAATACACCTGGAATTGATGATTGTCAGACCCACTAACTTTTATATTCTTATTTTTCATTTTTTTAAACTTTTACCTGATAATTTAATTATTCCTTATTTTTATAGATTATTTATTTCTTTCTGTCTTCGTTATTATATTTAATACCATTGTTGCAGATTTATTAGACAGTTATCATTATCATTAACCGCTCATAAAAAAATTAGAATCTCCACATACGAAAAAGAATTTAGTAAGCAGGGAGTAATGAACGAGAATACTAACTTATATAACTATTAAAAAAATCTAATTTCTTATTAACATCGAACAAGACATCAGCAATTTTACAAATGCACTCAACTCGAAATCAAAGTTAGAAATAAAAGATATTTGGTATGAAATGCAAACAATTCTTGAAAGGTGTTTGTCAGTCTTCTTTTGTGAATCAGGTCAAATTATTAATAATAACAATATGTTATTAATACTCCATAATGTGGCTAAATGTGATTTCATAAATGATTATAAGAACAATCAAAATGTAAAGAAAAATCACTCAATCATTTTTTTATTCATTTGTTTTATTAAAATACTCCAACATTTAGTCATTATTATATTTACATATTATCATTATATATTAATTAGACAACTATCATTATCACACTCATAAAAAAATAGAAATCTCAACGAACAACAAAGGATTTAATAAGAACAGAGGAAAGAACACTAATACCAAAAGCATATAGCTATTTGAAAAATGTAAATTTTTATTAACATTGAACAAAACATAAGCAAGTTTACAAACACACTCAACTCGAAATGAAAATTTAGAAATAAAAGATATGTGCTAGGGAATGCAAACAAGATTTCCTCTGATACTTGCCAGGCCCAGATTGGAATGTCCAATAAAGCAAAGGATGCTTTAAAAATATGAAAATTTATGCAGGGCAACAAGCTACGACGGTGATGGGAATGTAAACCCACTGGAATCTGTGCTGAAGTGCCAAGCCAATTGCTATACCAAAAGCAATCATCATTGTGAATACAGCAATAAATAGGCACAAGATACCTCCTATCACAATAATCAAAAGCCAATTCAGAAAATATTCTTCTGTAAATCTTTGCGTATAAACTGACATGAACACAAGCAGAGTCACAGCTGAGAATATCATAGACAGTGTATTTGTTACGGAAAATGCCATGAAAAGTTTTCTGTTAGAAAGGATTGGGAGGCCTGTGTCACTATTATTGCCACCGGGTACAGTTATCATAGCAGCAAATGCAACTGTTGCGACCAAAGCTGCTATGACCATACTTGAGTTTGATATTTCCTTCATCCATTTCTTAGCGTCTTTTAGCAGCTCTTGATGCTCCATGTAGAATAATTCTCGAGGTACTTGGCCTATAAATTCCTTTTCCTTTTCCATCTTGTTCTTTTCCATTGTCAACTGCTCATAAACCAATGCTTCCACAGCCTGTGTAAATAAATTAATTTCTAAAACAATTCGCATACGATGCCATGATAAAACAAATCAGTGTAGACAAATCAATTTCTAAAAGAATTCATATCTACGATGTCATGATAAACCAAATCAGAAAAAGATATTCTTATATAAGTAACATGCCTTTAACTAATCACCTTACTTCTGTCATATAGTGTAGTAAGAATACTCCAGCATTTTAAGAATAGAATTACTACCTTAAACCATTGCAATTCTGTTCGCATCTGAAAAGCGGGACCCGGCTCCGTATGGATCATGAGTTGATGTAAAGGTTGTTTATAGTGTGCTGCCAAATGGAGGATAGTATTCCCATTTTCATCGATTTTTAATTCGGCATAGCCCTTGGTGTTTGCTCCAATCAAATCAATTAGATGATTAAAATATGTCCACTCGGGGATACTCAATAGCTGTTTGCAATAACGTTCCATATTTTTTTGTGTACCATAGTAGATCAGGAAAGTATTCCAGGGGAAAAGTATATAATACACCACGTGCATTGCTACGTGGTGTACTAAAACCAATAATTTATCGTCATGTGGCAATGGTGGGTCATACCTTGTATTATTTGACAATGTGTGATTGGTTCTAGTGCACCACGTGGCACGCCACGTGACGCGCGTGGTGCACGCAATACTCACTCGTATTCCAGGCACCTTTTCACCCCTTCAATAACTCCCTTCTCTGCGGCCAAGTACAAGAGTGGTTTCCCACCGTACTCGCTGGAAAAAGTATTTTAAAATATCTGAATCACTTTGATTTCGTAACTCCTCACAGACCAGCTCAATAAGTTCAAGTGCATCCTTCTTCCCTCTTCTGTGTTTCCAATTTCTTACTCCACCCTGATTGTAACGAATGAAAGAGAAGTAAATTTCTTCAAGTTTGAAAAGACCAAGGGAGTCAGCAACATTGATGTAAATATTCAGTAACTTTTCCTACTGTACTTGTAAGCGATTAAAAAGAATTGATTAGAAAATCATATTGTTTTTACTCATTCTAAAGTGCATTTAACTATAAGAATTAATATCTGGTTAATATTCCAACTGTCTACTTATATGCATCAGATACAAACAGAGTGATATGAATCCAATGGTGCTGAATCACAAACAGGGCATTTGAATCGAAGAATTAGTGGTTGGTTGGAAGACTATACCTCTTGGACACGTTTTCTAGTCCTAGACATTCTTTTTTGTATACCCATGTTAATTTGCCATCTTTATTAAGAGGAAAATAGCAATATTATAGACACTATAATATTGATAAACTGAAGCAACAGATTTCATATAAAATTACTTGGAGAAGATTTTCACAGTTATCATTATTTATGCATGTGTATTTAAAATTTATTCTCGTTTCTAATGGCAAAAGACTTCTAGAAACTAAAATGTTATATTAAAACTACCCAATCTTTAGCTTTTAGTATCCTCTGTATAATTTTTTTCATGTTTAATTATGTCTAATTTGAAAATACGAGGTGTTAATACAGCCTCATCCAGGTTTTTTTTGTTTTTTTTTTTTTCAGACCGGGCCGCTCAACTGTCGAATGGCCCCAGCCATATAAAAACAGTGAATAAATGAAAAGCTTCTCTCAGAAGCCTTATTCGTTATAAACATGGAAAATTTGTGATTCTTTCTCAGTTGGTATATACTTGGCCTAGTTTGGTTCTCACTATTCTTTTCTTAATTAGAAAAGTTGATCAAATCAACCTTTTCACTCCATTTTATATTTAGTTATCTAATTTCTTTTTACTAAAAAATAACTGCTCAAGCATAAAAAATTGATTATGGTTTGATCGAAATAGTGGTAATTGGTTTTCATGTACGATAAGTAACATGTGAAACCACATATATTTTTTATGCAAAAGTTATTATGTTGTTTGCATTTGAATAAAATGTAATAGCTCTCGAAAGAGATTATGTACATACCTTTCTTGGTTAATGATTCCCATATAGAAACTTTACTTATCTCTGAATTTTTTAAAGATAAATCAGGTCGCATTGCTAACACATGAAGTATAGACATTTCATCTTCATTTGCAGCTAAAGCTAAATCAGGATGGCGTTTAAGTATTTTTAAAGCAATGCCTGCAAAAGAAATCAAGAAGACAACGTAAACTTGTGAATGACCCCTGACATATTGCGAATTTCAAATTCACACGATATGACTTACCGTAGCACCCAGAAATTGTGAGTGCCACAACTAGATTTTGACCTGAATCTCCCGTGTAGATCCGGTGAGGAGAAGGTCCGTCTTCATTAACTTTGTAGAGATATTCTATCATTTATTTAGCTTTGGATAGATGTAGCCAGCGAGCAGCATAAAAGAGTGGAGTTCCTGACATACAATCCTCCTGTAGATGCAAATTTGGGCTCTTTTTCAACAATGCTTCGGCAGCCCTCACGTCACAAGCTAAGGCCACATGATGAAGAGCAGTGCGGCCGAGTTGGTCTTTAATCTCAAGATCTCTTGGATCGAGAAGCTCCACTAGCTTCACTACAAACCCCGTCTGGCCACAACTAGCCGCCACATGAAGGGCAGTAAAGCCCATTGTGGAGATTCTCTGGGTCATTGCAAGTCTATTCTGATTAAAGATTTCTTGAGCATCATTCCATTTCCCTGCCATCGCTGCTGCTTGTAGGTCTCCCGGGACTTTGCTCAGCACTTCAACATCAACCTTATCAATTAACTTTATGTCTATGTATACTTGATTACACACACACACACACACACACACACAAAATGTTTTTTTTTTCCGTGATTTGCCTGGGATAATTTTTTCATGCAAATAATTTTCTTAATTATAAATTTCCGAGTCTTAAAAATAAAAATAAAAAATTAAATTTGTAATTGTGTACTCATGAATTTATAACTTAAAAAAAAAAGCCTTATTAACAAAGAAGATATACAAAATTAAAGAAAATTTGAAACACATCACCCGAAAGACCAGTTTCTGATGTCTTTTTGTAACTCGGCACATCTTAAATCACCCTTCTGCCCATATTAAAACATAACTAAAAACGTGTAAATAAATTATCAACTTAGTAATTTTTTCATTTTGTAGCAGTATTTGGAAAGATTAATCATATTAATGAAGGTATAAATTAGTAAAAGCCATGAATTAAGTAAAAATTTAAAATTTAATTTGTAACAAATTTGTACTTATAAACATTTCGTTAGAGTATTCTGCATTAATGAGTTATCTAACCACAAAATACAAATGGATAATTACAATGTTATAAAAAAGCTCAAACGAAGAAATCAAAAAATAACATGCAAATGAATAACTCCATTGTTATGAAAGAAATTGAATAGAAGGGAAATAAAAAATATCAACGTGTTAAATTTTATTTTGACACATGAATGGTATCAATTATGATAATTTTAAATATACCAATCTTATTAGAAATTTGAATGTAGATTGTGAGAAAGGAGAAAGACAAAGAGAACGGAACACAGGAGAGAAATTATAAGAGCCAGAAAGGGAGAACGGATAGACTTGTAAGGATAAATAGTGTGGATAAGTATGCATGTATAAAAGCTTACATTCAGTCAATGGACATGGCAAGTCATCTTGCCTCTCAATTCTTGACACACACAGATTAAATGGGACTCAAAATATTAGCATATATAGGGACTAAACCTGTTAAAATAAAAGTGAAAGAACGTACTGTGTTTTATGATTAAATAAATTGAAGGACTAATATGCTATATTTCCAAAAGGTAATATCTCAATAGTTAATAATATTCATATACCTTTCACGTGAAAAATTTTGTGCACATTGATATAGTTAAAAAGGGTGCCTGAATATAATATCCCTATGTCAATAGCTCAAAAGAGAGTGGACTCTTCAATAAAGTGCAACATCAATGATATCATGCTACTTATTGTGCAATCTTGAAGATTTGCTTGCCACTCTAATTACACTACCAATTAAGTGTGTAAATGAAGTGAATAAAATTAAGTCTTACATCCTGTACCCTTCCGAATGTGCTTCAGTGCATCGGGCCCTTCTCCATCGCACATCATCTCTTCCTCTGTTACATTTTCGATATTTATGTATTTAATTCTCGTACAATGTTGTTTTCCATCACTTTTTTTATCAATTGAATTAAATGCAATATTTTATTAGTTAAGAACAACAGAAATATGTCATATATGAATTTAAACAGAACTCATAATTAATTGTGTATTTAATTCTCTTAAAATGTGGTTTTCCATCATTTTTATCAATTGAATGAATTAGATGCAATATCTTATCAGTTAAGAACAACAGAAACATGTCATATGTAAATATCAACAAAACTCTATTTCTCTTTCAAACTCCCATTTTTCAGATTAAGTAAAGTGGCATTGTCAAAACCATTATACTATCGATCTCACGGTTTAAAAGGCTGACATGTCTCCAATCTCATGGAATGAACATCACAATTCACAAATTCCATTTAGCATAATAAGTGTTGGCATACTAAAGCAAGTCTAATGATTTCAGTAGTTTCTATATAATTTTTCAGTAGTTATTTGTCAAGTCGAATTAATATTAGTTTTCTATTTAGTAGCTTGGATATTCAATTAGGTAATTTCTTCTTAGTAGTTTCTCATAGTTTTAAAGGAAATTTCTTTAGTTTAAAAATATAGCTAAAACTTAAGTCATGACTATTGTGAGTAAAGGAGAGAAGATCTTGTAGACACCAAATTTTGACACACCTTTTGTAAAATATGTGTGTTACTTTATTTTAGGGGACATTTTTTATTTTTTATTTTTTATTTTTTTTAGGGGTCGATTACAATTTTCGTGCATATTATGTCTAATTAGTTGTATCAGGGGCAAAATAGTAATTTTACCGCGTAAATATTATTTTATTTTAATTTTTTTTAATACATAATTTTACTGTTTTTTATGATTATTTCTAATTTTAATGATTTTTGGAGTCATCTAGTATTTATTTAAAATTTTAGTATTTTTTTTACTTAATGGCACGTTTCCCAATGCATTTTTTTAATGAGAATTTTTCAAGTAAAAAAATTTTTTGTTATGCATGTTTCATATGTTCATGAATTTTCTGTATAAATTTCATAATTTTTAGAAATCGTTTAGTATTTATTTTAATACTTTATTATTATTATTATTATTATTATTATTATTATTAGTTGTTATTATTATTATATTTTTTATTAATCACATATTTTTAATGTTATGTTAATTTTTAAATTTTTATAGTAAATTTTTATTTACTCATTTTTATAACTCTAAAATTTTAGTATTTTTTCTTATTGATTTTAGGAAATACAAATATCTTTTATTTTATTTTTTATTTCATTTTTCTTCTTTTCTTTTCTCCTTTATTTCCATTACAAATTTCTTCTTAAATGCCATTAGAGCAGCCCCATGCCATCATCACAACTCTCCCCAACTCCCCTGCAATTCAGCAGATTTGAGGGGATTTTGGGGAGATTGATTTTCTTCCCCATCTACACACTCAACCTCACTCTCTTCTCTCAGCCATAAACACACACACCTGCACATTTTTTCACTCCCCTGAAGCACAGACACACTCACCTGCACACAAAAACTTCACTCCCCCTCACCCCTCAGCTCACTCCCTCTGCCTCACGCACAACACACACACTAGCACTCTGCCCTCCCTCAGGACCTGCACTCTCAACTCACCAAACTCACCTGCACTCTGGCATCCCTCTGCCCTTTTCCCCTGCACTCTCACATCTCCCTCACAACACACATTCACACACAGGCACGAAATTTGTCTTCCTGCAATTTTCACCAGAAAACACACACAGACACTAATTCACACACCTTTTCCCTGCACTTGCACATTTCTTCTTCACCTGCACACATTCACATACACAGACACAACACACCATTCTCTCCAATTTGCACACATTCAACGCACACACCACACACACTCAATTCTCAAAACACACTCAAAACACACAACGTCACACACACATACATGCACACAGCAATACACATTCATTCACACACCAGCCCAATTTCATTTACAAGCAGCAATTTGCACGCACAAAAACACACCAATTTGCACGCACAAAAACACATCACCTGCATACAACACACATACACCTGCACACACACTATATACCATAATTCAGCTCCACAGACACACAACATATATACCTGCACACACAACACATTCACCTGCACACACAACACATACACCCGCACACACACACCTGCAAGAAGAGAAAATCGAAAAAAAAAATCAACAAACAACAACAACAGCAACAGCAATAACACCACAGATTCTATTCCAGGTAAATTTCTTCCTATTGCTTTCAATTTTTTTTCATTTATCATTGAAATAGAAATTTAAAAAAAAAAAGAAAAGAAAACCGAAAAAAGGAATCTGGCCGAGAGAGAGAGAGAGAGAGAGAGAGAGAGAGAGAGAGAGAGAGAGAGAGAGAGAGAGAGAGAGAGAGAGAGACCTGTGAGAGAGAGAAACGACGGCGAGAAAAAAAAAAGGGGGAGAGCAGATCGGGGGGGAGGGGAAAAGAAAAGGGAAGAAGGAAGAAGAAGAAAGGAAGAAGAAGAAAAGGGAAGAAGAGAAGAAAGGAGGAAGGAGAAGAAGAAAAAAAGAAAAGAAAAAAAAAGGGGGAGAGCAGATCGGCGAGGGGGCAACCAGGAGGAGAAGAAGAAGAAAAAGAAAGAGAGAAAGAAGGAAAAAGAAGAAAGAAAAAGAAAGAGAGAAAAAGAAAGAAAAGAGAGAAAAAACCGAAAAAAAAAAAAACTAAAACCGATTAAAAAAAATGTTTTTTAGTGAAACTACGTCGTTTTGACGTAGTTTCACTCAAAACTACGTCATTTTGATTAGTTTAGTTTTTTAATTTGATTTTAATTAATAATAGATATTTATTTTGTAGTCCTTATACTTTCATTAATGTCACTGTGGCTCCAATAATTTCTGATTTGTGCATTTTAATTTCTGTTTATTATAGATTGACCCCCATAATTTTATTTTCTTTTCAATTAGGTCCTAATTAATTGCATTTAGGTCCCCCGACTTTTATATAATTATAATTTTGACCCCTGTATTTTTAAATTTCTATTTTTGACCCCTACATTTCTCGATAATTACATTTTGACCCCTAAATTTTGCTGGAATTTTATTTTGTACCCCAACATTGCTGGAAATTTTATTTTTGCCCTAGAATATTGCTGTAATTTTGCATTTTTGCCCCCAAACCTTGCTGGAATTTTATTTTGTACCCCAACATTGCTGGAAATTATATTTTGTCTTAGAATATTGCTGGAATTTTGCATTTTTGCCCCCAAACCTTGCTGGAATTTTGCATTTTTGCCCCCAAACCTTGCTGGAATTTTATTTTGTACCCCAACATTGCTGGAAATTATATTTTGTCTTAGAATATTGCTGGAATTTTGCATTTTTGCCCCCAAACCTTGCTGAAATTTTATTTTGTACCCCTATATTGCTGGAAATTCTATTTTGTCTTAGAATATTGCTGGAATTTTGCATTTTTGCCCCAAATACTTGCTGGAATTTCATTTTTATCCCTCCCAACATTGCTGGAATTTTATTTTGCCTTAGAATACTTGCTGAAATTTTATTTTTTGTACCCCAAACTTGTTGAAATTTTTATTTAAGTCATTATACTTGCTGGAATTTTAGTTTAAGTTCCTATACTTGTTGAAATCTTAGTTTTAAGCCCTAGATACTTGTTGGAATTTTATTCTAAGTCCCTAATTTGTTCGAAATCGACATTTTATGCTCAATTTTTAAGTAATTCATATTTTATACTTTAAATAGTGGTACCTTGACATGTTTGTTGATTTTCTTAGCAATTTATCCCGGGTTTACGAATGGGAGGTACCTCGATTACCCTTTTATTTCTCTTTATGTGCTCCTACGTGTTGCTACGTGTTTTTCTATATGTTTTTTTATATCTCCTTTTGCTTATAATTTTTATACATATGTGAGTGTTTATTTAGTTATGCCATGTTATTTATTAGAAATTAATTTTTGATTATTCAAAGAAATGTAATAGATAGGTAATATTCTATTGAGCAAAAATTCTGTATTTAGATAATTAATGTAGTAGATAGTGTATATCTAGTTAACAAAAATTTTTTTTTTGTATTTTAGATAGAAAGTGTAATAGATAGGTTAGATAGGATATCTTTTATTCTTTTTCTATTTTTAGATTGTAATTAGGTTATTCTCCGGTGTAATAGTTAGGGCTTTGTGTGCTATGTGCTTATGTGTTTTATTTGCTTTCTTTAGGACTTTGCATCTAGAATATCATGCCTATGTGTTATGTGCTCCTATGTGCTATTATTTGCTTTTATGTGATTATTGCTTTAATACATGCTTTATTTATTTACTTGCTTTAATTATATATGTGTATCGTCGCCACACTAGTCCAAAGCTAGTTGTGGTTAATTCCGGTTTCTTCGCTAGTCCAACGCTAGCGGAGAACTTATAGAAAATGGGCTAGTCCAATGCTAAGCCTTTAGGTCATTTTAGCCTTAGGATCATTTTCGTGTGCATTTCATGACATTTCACACACATTTTTATCTTTTTTAGGCTTTTTCCCATTTTCTATGAATTTTTATATATACTTTATTACTTATTACTTATTTTAACATCTATTTGGTGCATAACATTTAGATTCCACTACACATAGAATTTTAGGTCATTTGCGTGATTTCGACTAAGAAATAGTCATCTACTCACGTGGGAAGCGATGGCGTACATGTCGTTCCCCCCTCCGTGAGTAGAAACAGATAGTCACGAGGCTATTAGTCCCCCGCACCCGTTATGTTGCATCCCCATTTTCTTTGTTCACTTACTATCTATACTATTATTTTTCTTTTCTTTTGCACTCCATTCAGCATCTATACTCGTGACTCCATCGAGGTCTATATCCGGGTTTCGCAATTAATGCGATAATTCCGACCAAACCTCAGTGGAACATTTCGTCCCTTATCGATATCCATTTTAGGATTAGATTTGCATTCATATAATTGCATCCAAATGTGATGAAGTCTTAGGGTTATATTAGGAAAATTTAGACTAAACCTCGCAACTAGTTTCGGCTAGGTTGAAAGGGTGCCTTGGGCGCGAGCTTTTGCCTTCCCTTTCTTCAACTGTGACTCCTGAACCTTTTTCTCTTGTTTTCAAAGACCTGGAGTCGTCTAAAAGGGTTTTCTTATTTTTTTTCCTATATTTTTTCCAAAAATCATTTCCTTAAAAAATCATTCTTAATTTTCTTACCTTTTATAAAATATTTTCGGGTGACTTGGTACACCAAAACTCAATACTAAGTGGCGACTCCTTTTTCACTAAAAAACCCTTTTTAGACTCTATTTTGGGCCCAAAAAAAATCGTCGCATTTTCAAAGTCCCATTTTAGGCCCTTTTTCTTTTATTTTAAAAATAAAGTATTTGTTTGTCACATTTTTATCAAACCATCTTTTACAAAGCATTTTCTAAAATTATTTTTACAAAGAAAACTTACACACTTCTTTTCCAATAAATAAAATCACATTTAACACTTCCTTTTCCTTTTTTCCCACACTTATCATATTTTTATTTCCTTTCTTCGAAAAATGGGGCGCGACAGATCTACCTATGTCATAATTGTTGAACCCCACAAATTCCTTCTACTGATATTTATTTGATAAAATATTTCGTATGGAGTATTGATACAAGGATATTTATTCACAATAGTATGTTATTTTTGCAGTTCAAAATCATTCAAATAACTTTCCCAGGTATGATCAAGTGTAGTTTAAAATAAATATACCTAGACACTCCTTTACTTTTGGTTGGCATGTAAGAATAGATTGCCGACTGTAGATAGAATAATTCAATGAGGAGTTGGGTCTATAGTTTCCTCTATATAGCATATATTTAAGTGCCAGTGAATCATATGTCCTTGCAATGTGATTTCTCAGCCTATGTTTGGACCAGGTTACAATCATATAGTTTGCCTTATAGAAAAATGCTTGAAAAAGAGAGCTGGATTGGTTTGCACATCATTTACATCAGGATACTTTTCTCAAATTTAGTCAGATAGGCTATATTTGGAGTTTCGATTTGCTACTTTTGGATAGAAAGAAATCATAAGATTTTCCAAAGCAAAACTCCCTTAGCAGAAATAATACTAGGGAAATGTGTTGATGTGGTAAAAAAAAAAAAAAAAGCAATATCGAGCTGGAGCAACATGGCAAAAATAGTAAAATTTATTTAGTTTATCAACATATATATTTTTTTGGGGTTGGGCTAAGCACAAACAGGTTTGAATAGTAATTAACAAAACAAAAAGTACCACCACCACGTTCTAGGTATGAAAAGTTCATGCGGTCCAATCTTTCATAATATCTAAGTTGTACCAGACCACTTTTTATATTTTAGGTGTCTCCCACGTTGCTAGCTTTGTTTGTAGCCAGTACTTGCATGATGGATTAGGGTTATAGGCATTTGTTGCAAATTGTCTTTTTCTTTTTTCTTTTTTGGGGAAAAACGTGTCCAAAATGTCTTTTTCAATTTCTATTAAAAATGGGGTCCAAATTTTTTAAAATTGTAAAATATTAACCAAAAAGTGTTTCATTCCTTCTTCTTGATGTATATGCATGCCGTTCACACACATAAGTTAAATGTGGGGGTTTAATATGGTATGTTAAATTCTCTATTCAAGGTTGCTTGCAAAAAATTTATTGACCGCTCAATGTTTTCTGATTAGAGTGCTATTTTTTTTTTTTTTTTTGCTTTTGAGGCTATTTATGTAGTAGTAATCATAAAGGTTTTGTAAGGTAATAACATAGGTTACGTAGCGAAAAAAATAAAATTTTATTACCTTAATTATGGATCTCTTTGATATATCTATATGATTATAAGGGGGTTTGCATGAAAATTATCCCAAGCACAGAAGATTTCTATGCTTCTATGGCAAAGATTCTTCAATGAAGAGGTTAGATCTACCGTGAAAAGCCCTTCAAACGTAGAGCTTCTAATAATATTCACACGAACAACTTCTTTGGAAACCTTTGAAGGCTTGCTTGCTTTGACTTTTGAGTACTAGCTCTCTTGAATTAATTAAGAACACAAGAGGAAGAAAAAGCCTAACAATTAGGAAGTAGAGAGAAAGAAGAGAGACGCCACAAGAGAGAGAGATAGAGTGGCGAAATTCCTTCTTGCAATTTTTCTCTTACTAGTTTTCTTTTGTGTTGCAATAATAATTTAAGAGTCAAAGCATGAACCTATTTATAGAGGAAATATTCTAGTCTTTTAGGAAATAAAGCTAATTAGAAACCAAGAAGTTTTAGGTAACTTATCTTAAGTTAATTCTTCTCTTTTAGGAATTCTATTCCATAAAGAAACTAATTAGTTACTTTATTTCTTTTAGGAAACTAATTTTCTACAAGACTTAGAATATTTATAAATAAGTCCTTTAAGTTAATTTGTCTCATAAATTAACCCCATAAGTATCTCATACTTATCTTAATTACATTTTAACTCAAAGATTATGTTCTTTATGTGTGTGACCCATTAGGTTCCATTCACGTTGGCAATAAGTACAAATTATAACTCATTAATTAACTAATTAAGAGCTGGAATTTATCCTTAATTCACAATTAATTAATTTGTACTTATAGATTATGAGTGGCGTTTAGCAATGCATCATGACCACCCAAGTGAATAGGAAAGTCATATGGTAGACCATATCCATCAATGATAATGTTACTGTGTAATTAATATCTTTTCACTACACTATATCCCAATTAGTCTAAAAAGTATAGTGCTTCCTTTTAAATGACTAATTTATATTTTCTTATTTCAGAAATATAATTTTCCATGATGTATAACCTTGAAACTACTTCCAAGTTATACTATCACTTCTGCAGAAGATTTATAAATTTATATTTCCAACAAGTGGCCATAAAGGGATATACTCTCCTATTAAGGAGTGGTGAATCCTATATTGAGTACTCACTATCTTTCCATACTTCAAACTATACCCAATCTCTACCTATGGGCTACCTTTTCACGGGCACCGAAAAATAGAGTCAAAGTATAGCAATCCACACTCAAGATAATATGGTAATCTCAAGTCAAATGATCACTTACACCATTGCCATTAAGAGTTCAACCATCAGCGCCATAGTTGTAAGCTCTTGGCGGATCAATCCAATGAACTTGTTCTCAAACAAGCATCCACATACCAGCTTAGGTGTCACCCACACTATAGTCAATGAGATCAACTACTACTTACCATAAGTAGAGGCAAAGTATGTGCTAGTCTATCTACATTAATAATGTCTAATCTCATTAATACTATGACTAGGGATATTTAAGAATATGACTTTATGTATTAGAATCTCGTAATTGTAACCATTACAATTTCTAATACATAGTCAATATTCTAAGGACTTTATCAAACAAACAAATAACATGGAAATACAAGTATAAATGATAAAGAAAAATACCACTTGAATAAATATAACATGAATGAGTGTAAATATAAAAAGCCTTAAACCAACTTGGTTTCAGGGCATACATTAACAGGTTTTAACTGAGAAAAAAGTCATATCTTTCAGGTAACTACCCCTACTCAATTCTTTAGGGTTATTTATGCAATATTAACCAAGAAGTTTTTATTTTTGAAATTTGTTAAGAATTTAGATTCTCTTTCCGATAACTGCTCTCACTTTTCTTTAATTACGGGTACTATTATCATGTCTAATGTCGAACAAGACCAAAATTGGGAAAGAAGCAAATAATTTGAAAGGTATAATTTGTTTTGCTTATGCATCGTAATTGGTGCCCCTAAAATATAGAATTACCATTGTTATATAATTTGCACTAGGGTTGGGCATGGACTAGTTAACTGTCCATTCACCTAATATCCTAACTGGAATTGCTTGTAGCAATTCACCTAATTTGCTGACTGTATCTGAGTCTTATTAGTCAGTTAACCGCTTAGCGGTTACCCGGTTAAAGAGGATCGGGTACCACAAGTAACTTGAACCGTATAGTTTTAAGTTAATTTGACAAATTAAATAAGAGAATTACAATATAAATACTTATTCAAATTAAAAAAAACTACTTATACAATTTCAATTATTTTGAAAAAGAAGCAATAAAATTACAAACTGAAACTCTTGTATCCACTGTTTTTAAAATTTAAGAAAAGTTAGAAACCAAATTTTAACAATATGACTAAAAAATATTTATGTTGTTTTTCACATTTTGTATCTAAGTTGTATGAAAGTAATTTTTTATTTAGTATCAAGAAAGTATATGATAATTGGAGTATAAAAATAAAAAATAACATACAAATCAATAAATTAAATGGAAAGAAAAATCTAATACAATATTTAAGTTTTTGAGTTAGCTTAAACTTGAAAATGAAATGATTTAATACTTCTTGTTTTTTCTATAATATTCATAAATATTAACCTCGAAGACATATATGTAGACCGAACTATGGTTTTTAAAAATTGATACCCAGAATCAGAATCGGTTTTGCAAATGAGATTTGGTTAACTTAACTGCTTTTAGAATTTGGTTCAGTTATCCTCCTTTTTCGGTTTGGAATAGACCAATTATTGATGTTTTTTGATTTTTCAGTTATTTTTGCCCACCCCTAATTTGCATGACTATTGTCCAATTGTTTATTTCTTTATATTTGTATAAATTTGACTTCACAAATATGAATATTGTTTTTATACTTTTAGCTATAGTATAAGAAAATTTGGCAGCGATGATGTAAATTCAGAGTTTTCTTGATACTTCTGTCAATCCCCTTCCAAAAGATATATTGTTCTTCCATATACCTAAGATGGACAAAATCACTAGTTATCATTCTAAAATATGCTTCTCAGTCCAAACAAACCATGCAATAATAATCAATCATCTACAAAAAATTAGAAAAAAAAAAGGAATTGTATCGTATTATATCGAACGTTAAAAAAAAGTAACAAATACAAAAGTCAATAATTAGATTTGAAATTGATGTAGGGATTTTTTAATCTTGAGTATTGTATTCAGTTGAAAGAGGAAAGAGTTGATGATCTTGTTCTTATCATCTTACTAATATTACATTGTTAATTTATTCATTTTCTCCAACACATATTTTTGTACGTGTTAAATTTGTTAATCCGCCCTTATAATTTTTGGGTTCTACAAGTGGAATGAGAGTTCTAGGTTCAAAGTATTGATCTTAATATGGGTAATTCAGAGTAAGTGCACAAAATTTGTCTTAGAAAATTTGATCGTAGAAGTCGGGGACCACAATTTGCCCTAAAGTAATATCGACTTAATAGAATTATACTCCAAATTAATTTGGAGCATTTTTCTTGAAAATTTGGCCATAATATTAGTCATATCTCAGGCAACAGTTTTTTTTTTTTTTTTTTGTTTCTAGAATGACATGATAGTAGTAAAAATATTTGTTGGTGTGAAAACAAGATTATAGAGGAGAATTTTTCGAGACCTTATCTAAGGAGACAAAAATAATTGATTACAAATTTATCAACAAAAATTGATCTATCTAGGCGCGTCAAATACTATTCACAATAGGTTTCAAAAATCAATAACAAATTCCTTTTGTTGATGAAAATTTCTATGAAGATTTTGTCCGTGATAGGGTTAAATTGATTCAACAGAGTTTGGTTTAGGAAGGGGTAATGTTAGCACACAGAATAACCTAGCATACTAATCCTAGTTTCCATATAATCTTTTCAGCAAGTTTTTGTCAAGTCAAATTTATGTTAGCATTTTCATTGAGTAATTTAGATATTCAATTCGGTAATTTCTTGTTTTTATTGTTTCTTATTTATCAAGTCTTATAGGCCATATGTAAATTTGATGTTTTTGCTCTGGCATGCTGTTTAGATTATATTGTCATTCTTTTATATAATTTTACACATTTTAATGTAGTTAATTTAGTAATAATTTATTTTAATATTTTCACTTGTCCAAAATTATAGTACCTTTACGTGTGGATACTAAGTTCTAATAAGATAATCTCAAAGCCATTGTTTTACTATTTCGTGCCGAGTGCTTATTTGCCTATCATGATTTATAATTTTATTGTGCTATTGTTAATTACTTTTTCTAGCTATGTCTAAATATTGCATTATGTAGCATGTGAATTTCTTTTAAGAAGTGGGAAGGCATAGAAACTTGTAATAGATAGACAGGTGTACAAATTGCTACGTGTTATTTATTTTTATTTAGGACGCGCATACTAGAATATTATGCCTTATGTGTTTTATGCTTCACATGCCTACTTGTTTACATGCTTTATGCTTTTAATGTTTAATAGATTTATTTTTCTCTTATTTTTTGGTTGCCTTATATTGCCGTCACACTTGTTTAATACCAGTGCAAAAATTCGTTTATTATTAATTCCAAGGCTAGCCTATAGAAAATTCGCCTTGTTTGGATTCATGTCTAAATATATCTATTGCACTCATATAGCCTTGCATAGCATGTAGGATTATGATTAAGATGTTTCCTTAGGTTAATTTGTGACAATTAAATTAGATCGAGTCACACTTCTAGTAGGAGAAAAGTAAAAATTTAGCTCTATAGTCTTAACCTGTCCCGTATTCCTCTATAAAAAGAAAAATACTATGTCACGAAATTCTAATCTCCCATGCCCTTGTTTACATTTCTTTTTCTTGACCACTTACACCTATAAATTACAAATTTTAAATATTTTATTCTTCTTGTTTGCCTTCCTCATGATGTCCTGTTAGTCCATTATCTGGTACATCGTAAATAATGTGATGATGCTAATTGGATCCGTAAGGATGGTTTAACCCCTCCGGAGTCCTTCCTTAGGCCTTTATGTCTTTTTAGGATATTTGTCTTCATGTAATTTACAACCAGAACATAAAATAAATTAGGTTTACTTTCAAGAAATATTCATTAAACCACACAACTGGCTTAACCAAGGGTGAAAAAGTGTTAAGGAGTAGGCGAAATCAAGTCCAACATTCCTTTTCCTCAATCGAGACTTTTGAACCCACCTCTAGGATTTTGTACACCAGTGGTACTCTAGATTAGGGTTTTTTTTTCCTTACTTTTATCTTTATTTATTTATTTATTTATATTTTTCTCCCGTTGGTATGTCTAACCTTTAGGTTTCAAGCAAATCAAATTTCATCTTTAGGATTCCTTTACCCATTTTTCTATCCATATAAGATAGAAAGTGTCTTGATATACTGCACACACCGGATGGCGACTCCATTTCCTGGTTTTGGGACCCTTTCTAGATATTTCCTTCGTTTTTCCCTTCTTATTTCATCAGAGTCGTCCCAATAAGTCAAACACCTTGATTCATCTATGTTTGCGTGTGTAGTGGGGCGCAACAGATAAGTAAACTTGACGAAAAAATAAAAATCACATAGGTTATACATTTTATAAAGACAATCCAAGAAGAATATGAATAAAGAAATAGCCCTAGTATTTCTCATTCCATACCAGCATATAAAAAGTATATTTGTATTTCAATTATCTTATGCTAGTGGCATGAAAGACCTAAACATAAAGCATAGTCTACTTTCTAAATTTCACCAATAGACCACTTTTTTTTTTCTCCTCAAATACAACATGTATTACAGCCGTCAATCCAAAAATGTCTATAGGCTAATCTACTCCAACAACTGCTTATCTTGATTATCATGATGGTTTTTTTCGCAATTTATGGTAATGGCATATTTACTTCATAGTTTTCCATCATTTTCATCTTGATTCATAAAGGCACTTTTTGCAATTTACTGCAGTTGTGTATTTAATTCTCGTACAATATGGTTTTCCATCATTTTTGTCAATTAAATGAGATTAAATACAACAACAGAAACGTATCATGTGTGAATATCAACAAAACTCATAATTCCCTTTCAAACTCCATGTCTTTCAGTTTAGTATAAATGAATTGTCAAAACACTTCTTCTATTGATTTCACGTTCTAAAAGATTGACACATCTCAGATCACATCGAATCAACATCACAATTCACAGATTCCAGCTAGCACAATAAGGCAAGAAATTTTTACAGGTAGCATATGTTAGTAGGAAAAATCTTCCTTTTTCTTACCAGAAAAATCTGATCATCATGTTTATTCCAACAAAAAATAATCAACTAATCACAAGTAATATCTCAAGCTAAATTCAATTCTAAAAGTAAATTACGATGATTTTTCCTCATTCTTACATAAAGATTTAACACTATTCAAATACTTAACATGAGATGAGGCACAGACCATGCCACCATATTTAAAACGGTTCGCATTCTGCTTGTCCAAAACTATATCATATGTGCGTGATTTGCATTTTTCTCAGTTATTTATACAATCCAAAGATATAACATGAGATTTGTCATGTTTACTGCAAATGGCTAAATAAAATTTCTGAAATATTATGGCTGCAGGAGATTAGCATGAAAACCAGATTAAGTAAAGTGACATTGTCAAACCCATTATACTATCGATCTCACGGTTTAAAAGGCTGCCGTGTCTCCGATTTCATGAAATGAACATCACAATTGCACAAACTCCAGCTAGGCATAATAAGTATTGGCATACTAAAGCAAGTCTAATGATTTTGGTAGTTTCCATATAATGTTTTAGTAGTTATTTGTCAAGTCGAATTAATATTAGTTTTCTATTTAGTAGTTTGGATATTCAATTAGGTAATTTCTTCTTAGTAGTTTCTCAGCTCTCAAGTCTTATGAGCCATAAGTAGGGTACTTGAGTATTGTATTCAGTTGAAAGAGTAAAGAGTTGATAATTTTGCTCTTATCATCTTATTAATATTACATTGTTAATTTATTCATCTTTTCCAGCACAAATTTTTGTACGTGTTAAATTTGTTACTCCGCTCTTATAATTTTTTTGTTCTACAAGTGGTATAAGAGTTCTAGTTTCAAAGTATTGATCTTAATACGGGTAATTCAGAGTAAGGGCACAAAAATTGTCCTAGAAAATTTGATTTTAGAAGTCGGGGCCCACAATTTGCCCTAAATTAATATTGACTTGTTGGAATTATACTCCAAATTAATTTGGAGCATTTTTCTTGCAAATTAGGCCATAATATTAGTCATATCTCAGGCAGCAGCTTTTTTTTTTAAAAAAAAAACATGAATTTGTTTTTTTCTTCTGGAGTGACATGATAGCAATAAAAATATTGGTCAGTGTGCATATAAAATTATAGGGGAGAATTTTTGAGACCTTATCTAAGGAGACGAAAATAATGATTACAAATTTACCGACAAAAATTGATCTATCTAGGTGCGTGAAATAGTGCTGACTATAAGTTTGAAGAATCGATTACAAATTCCTGTTGTTGATGAAAATTTTCTATGAAGATTTTATCCTTGATAGCGTTAAATTGATTCAACAGACTTTGGTTTAGGAGGGTAATGTTAGCACACAAAGCCTTGTACACTAATCCAGTAGTTTCCATATAATCTTTTAAGCAAGTTTTGTCAAGTCAAATTTACGTTAGCATTTTTATTGAGAAATATAGATATTCAGTTCGGTAATTTCTTGTTTTTATTGTTTCTTATTTATCAAGTCTTATAGGCCATATGTAAATTTGATGTTTTGCCTCTAGCATGCTGTTTAGATTATTTTGTCATTCTCTTATATAATTTTACACATTTTAATGTTGTTAATTTAGTAATAATTTATTTTTAATATTTACACTTGTCCAAAATTATAGTACCTTTATGTGTGGATACTGAGTTCTAATAAGAATTAGTTCCGACTTTTCAAATGAGATAATCTCAAAGAAATAGCCCCCTAGTATTTCTCATACCATACCACCATATAAAAAGTATATTTGTATTTCAATTATCTTGTGCTAGTGGCATAAAAAACCTAAATAAAAAGGATAGTCTACTTTCTAAATTTCACCAATAGACCACCTGTTTTTTTGGTTTTTTTTTTTCAAATACAACATGTATACAGCCGTCAATCTAAAAATGTCTACAGGCTAATCTCTCCCAACAACTGCTTATCTTGATTATCATGATGGTTTTTTTCGCAATGGCATATTTAATTATCGTACAATATAGTTTTCCATCATTTTCATCTTGATTCATAAAGGCACTTTTTGCAATTTACTGTAGTTGTGTATTTAATTCTGGTACAATATGGTTTTCCATCATTTTTGTCAAATAAATGAGATTAAATACTATCTTCAAAAATGAGATTAAATACAACAACAGAAACGTGTCATATGTGATTTTCAAGAAAACTCATAATTCCCTTTCAAACTCCAGTCTTTCAGTTTAGTACAGATGAATTGCCAAAACACTTCTGCTATTGATTTCACGTTCTAAAAGATTGACACATCTCAGATCACATCGAATCAACATCACAATTCACAGATTCCAGCTAACACAATAAGGCAAGAAATTTTTAAAGGTAGCATATGTTAGTTGGAAAAATCTTCCTTTTTCTTACCAGGAAAATCTGATCATCATGTTTATTCCAACAAAAAATAATCAACTAATCACAAGTAATATCTCAAACTAAATTCAATTCTAAAAATAAATTACGATGATTTTTCCTCATTCTTACATAAAGATTTAACACTATTCAAGTACTTAACGTAAGATGAGGCACAGGCTATGCCATCCTATCATATGTGCGTGATTTGCATTTGTCTCAGTTATTTATATAATCCAAAGATATCACATGAGATTTGCTATGTTTACTGCAAATGGCTAAATAAATTTTCTGAAATGTTATGGCTGCAGGAGATTAACATGAAAAGCAAAAGTGTTACTAAATTACGGAAACCTGACTTCTGGCCACACATGGGAACACAAAAGAAGAATACAAAATAGTTGGAGAATTATCCATTTCCAATCGATGAATGAATCAAATTGTTTAACAATTTACTTATGAATGGCTTGTCTCAGTATGTCACTGCGTTGGAAATTTTAACTTAGGACTTGGCCCTATAATATTGTTTCGAAAAATTCCAATTGTTTTGTACAATGTACAGCCATGCAATAACCCTTAGCGCATGTAATAATTGAATAAACGTTATTGTAAGATAATTCGTCATTCTAAAGTTCTAAAAATCTTACCTAGAAGTACTTGAAATATATTTATGGCATATTTTCAATAGATTTTGATTTTTGTAAAAAGTTAATTTAGAAAAGTTGAAAATCAATTGTTTCTGATTTTTGTTTAAAAATTTTAAAAATCGGCAAAAAAAAAAGTTGAAAATATCACCAAGTAGATTTTTCAAAATCAAAAGGTAAAAGTAAATGAAAAAAAAAATCAGGCCCTTGTTAAAATAAAAAGTAATGTATACAAAATATAAATGATACAAGTGGTTGCCAATGCGGTTGCTAAGATAAGTGGCCTTCAGAATATAGGTGCAATATGTGGTATTAAGTGGAGGAGGGTAGTCCGTGAAAAGCTTTATAAATGGAGTCGAATGCAGCAGCAATTGTGTAAGAACAATAAGCATTCAAGTGCATATCTAATGCACAGAAACCAAATCCTTTTTTCCACTAAACTTTCTTTGCAATAAGAAATAATTTCCATTGTTAAAACAATCCTACTTACTCAAATTATCAATCAACTCTTTTTTGTCCTAACACCATACTCCAGTCATGGCAACACTCCATGCTATTCTTGCATCAGTAAGCTATGTTGAGATAATTATAGCAACATTATGCTTTTTATTTTTTATTTGTCTTCTCCAAATCAATCAGTATCCCCGTAGCTGGCCGTTGGTTGGGATGTTGCCTTTGTGTTTCCCTATTACTCGTCATATCTTAGATCAAGCCACTGAAATCCTAGAGCGCACCAATGGTACTTTTGTATTCAAAGCCCTTGGTTTGGCAAAAGGGATATGATCGTCACAGATGATCCCAGGAATGTGCACCAATTATTGAGCACAAACTTCTCAACTTATCCTAAGGGTCCCGACTCCAAAAAGATTTTTGAGGTGTATGGAGAGATCTTATTTACAGCAGATCTTGATGTCTGGAGGAGCCACAGGAAATTCGTTCATGCATTACTGCACAATCAATTATTGAGCCATTTCACCATAAAGATAAACCGGGAAATTCTTGAGAAAGAGCTCATTCCAGTTCTTGATCATGCATCTGAAAAAGGGCTTGTGTTAGATTTGCAAGATGTGCTCCGAAGGTACATGATTGATTCAACCTGGATGATGATCACCGGCTATAACCGCGGTTCTCTTCGTGTTGGATTCTCCGAAGATATTGTTTTAAAAGCTTTACATGCAGCTAGTGATGCCATACTTCTGCGTCATATTTTGCCAGAAAGATACTGGAAGTTCCAGAGTTGGCTAGGGTTTGGGGCAGAGAAGAAATTGAGTAAAGCTTGCAAGATCCTAGAAGATACAGCAGCAGAATACGTCGAAAGGTGGAAAGACCGAGAGCAAAACAACATGTCCAAATCCGAGGATAGTTGTCAAGACAGTTTTAACTTATTTAAATTTTTTTCCATGGAGAAAGAGCTCGTAGAATCCGTAGGAGAGCTCGACAAAGTAATGAAAGAAACAGTGAGTGATTCCTCAAATGGGGGTGGTTTTGAAATTCATTCGGACATAAGGGCTGTTTTGCATGTGTTTTTCGATCTGGGGGTTCGCGCATTCGGTGAATGTGATTTTAGTTTGTGCGCATTCACCGAATGCGAATCTTCACTTTTTTTAAAAAAAAAAGAACGCCCGCGTAATGCACGATCGTGCTATATTTTTTTGTCCTAGCAGGCCCCGCGCATTGCGCGAGGTCTGGCGGAATTCAAATGCGCATTGGCTGAATGTGCACTTAACGACGCAGCGCTCCGCGCAATGTGCGGATTTAAATGCGCATTCAACCAATGTGCACCTTTACTTTTTTTTTTTTTTCAAATAAGATGCGTGGGAGTTTTTTGTTTGTCCCCAGTAGACCCCGCGAGACGCGCGGGGCCTGGTGGGACCAAACATAAATGCGCATTCACTGAATGCGCATTTATTGGGCCTCCGCACAATGTGCGGACGGCTCACTTAAATGCGCATTCAGCGAATGCACATTTATTTTTTCAAATACCTGCGCGGACCTTTCTTCCTTGTGCACATTTGATAATTTGTGCACATTTGATAAGCACGATTTATAGTGATTTAAGTATAAATCACCATAAATTTGAAACCTTAGCTGTTTTTTAATTTAAGTATAAATTTAGCTTCTCAATTTTGTTATTTACTAAATTTTTATTTAGTTGCTTAATTGTTATTTAATTGCTTCGTTTGTCTTTTTTATTTTTTATTTGATTAGTTTTTTAATATAAGAATTTAGTATAACTAGAATACAGGGTGGCGGTAGGGTATGGGGTTGGTAATATGTTACCAACTTTTTCTTTTTTATTTAGGTTTTTTATTTTTTGTTGAGTTTTTAAATAATAAAATGTTATGCTTTTATGATGTATTAGGGGGTATGGATTAGGGTTTAGGACTAAGGTAATATTATCGTAAATTATATTAGATATATTAAATATGATATATTTTTAGAAAATATATAGGTAAATTATTATGGACTAGGTTGGGTACCCGGCGTATCCGAACCGATTTTGCAGGTAACCGAAAGGTTGGGTACCCGCTATATGTGGACCGATTTACAATTCGAAATTTTACCGAACCGCAAGGACCGGTTCAGTTCATATTTTTTGTCCATGGATTAGGTACCCTGTCCATGCAAACCCTATGGACACCAAATTTTGACACACCATTTATTTTGAAAGATTGGGGGGCAAGTTTACATTTTTGGGTCAAATTTTAATTTTTCAATAATTTGGGGGTAAAATAGTAATTTTTATCTGTAAATATTTTTCTATTAGCTTCGGGGGTTTTAAATTCATATTTTTACTTTCATACAGATTTGTTAATTTTTTTATAATTTTTTTGGATTTAATTGATATTCTTTTTATATTTTTACCAACACAAGGACAAAATGATAATTTCGCCTCACGAACACCATTTTAACTCATTTTAGGTCCCAAATTTATTTTTCTAATTCTTTAAGCATGTTTCTAAATTTTTTTGATTTTTTCAGGAACGATTGCTATTTTTTCTATAAATACTGCATTCAAGGGGCAAAATCGTCATTTTACAGTTTAAATTCATTTTTTTCCAATTTTGAGTCATAAATGCATTTCCTAAGGTTTTAAGCTTATTTTTAATTTTTTGTAATTTTTCGAGGATCAATAGCTATTTTTCTATGAATTTTTATTGTCAGGGGCAAAATCGTTATTTTACAGTATAAATTCATTTTTTGTCAATTAGGATTAGGGTTTAGGACTTAGGTTATATTATCATAAATTATATTAGATATATTAAATATGATAAAAATTACTTATAAAAAAATACAATAAAAATTAATATATATGAGAAATAATAATAGTTAAAAAACGCATTTGCTGAATACAATTTATGTGGATTTAGTTTAAGTTTTTTTTTAACATAACCTTTTTTTCTCCAAAACCCTAGGCAATTTTTCCAAAGCCCTAGCCATTTTCTTTGTAGCCGTATGTGTGTTCCCCCAAAACCCTAGCCCTTTTTTTAATTTAACTTTTTTTTCTTTTTGTTTTTTGTTAACATGTTAAAGTTCAAGGTTTAGTTTTTTATTTTTTTATTTTGAGATTTTAGATATTAAAATGTTACACTTTTATGATGTAATAGGGGGTATGGATTAGGGTTTAGGATTTAGGTTATATTATTGTAAATTATATTCGATATATTGAATATAATAAAAATTAATATATATGAGAAATAATAATATTAAAAATTAGATAAATTATATATGTTCAAAAAAGTTTGAGTAAATACAAATAATAAACTACTTATGTTCTCCCAATCTGCCATGAGTACCACACCCTGGAGGTAAATACAAATAATAAACTACTAATGTTCTCCCAATCTGCCATGAGTACCACACCTAGGAGGCCTACGAACTCTATTAGTTCGTCGCAGTCCAACTTGAGTATTATCTTCGGCCTATGAATTAAGGTAAGAAAATGAACAGGTGATGTCGAGATGAATGATGTAGCGACTGGAATATCGTAAGGTTGACCGAAAGATGGGAAAATAGTAGCTGAACTGGGGGACGGAACAGTAATAGTCGGGGTGAATGGTGACGACTAGATGACCTGATGCGATGTGCCTTCGCCAGGATCGTGCGATGTGCCAGTACCGGGATCGTGCCAATGAGATCCAACAAATGTACTCGGCTATGGGGGCTCTGGTGATCTAACACGGCGACGACGTCCCCCACCACGCTAATTTCCTCTAGCATGGAGCCTCTGAACTCGTCGGGCATTGCCACGTTCCTCATCATTATGAACTGGCAAAACTAGAGGTCGAAGTGAAAGCCGACTCGACTGTCTAACTGTATGCAATGTGGTAGCTGTGAAGTCTCGCACGGTAGTCCAAGCTTCCACAGCCGTAGGATGAGTATCCTCTATAGAGCTTAGGGAAATATGATGCAAGCGGGATATCGCATCAAACTATCACAAAACAAAATTAATAGTATATTATATGTAATATGAATAAAAAATAAAAGTAACTAATAAATTGAACTATTACTTACAGCGTACTTCCGCAACAGAAGCATTCACCCTGATAGCCCTCGAAAAGATCAGTAGGACGACGGCTTCGGATTTGAGATATATTGTAATGTCCTCTCTTGATACCAACTAAGATACTCCGGCAAGGGATATCGAGCATCAGCCGTCTACACATTTTGAACGACTGTGTCATGTCGTGTCATCCAAATGTCAATATAATGTCGGTACATAGAATGACCAATCGGTACCGGATCGACCTCGGCGACCTACATGGTGTAAGTCAGGCTTGTGAATCCATCAATAAAGGAAGTGGTATATACTGCTCCATACCGAACTGTCGCAAGTACTCTATTAGGCAAATGAGCCTCCACAATCCCCTAACATATGAGGTACGTAACTGATCGCCATATATTATGACCGGACAGTGCAATAAGGTGGGAGATGAAAAAGAGTTAATTCAAAATATGGCTGCCAAATAAACTGCAAATGATGCAAAAAACTAGTTATTATTACGAAGAACAAAACTATATAAACTAAATAAATTTAAAAATAATATAAAATAAACTGACCTCTTGCGGTCGGAGACTGTCTAACTGATCACGAAAATATTAACAAGACTATGTCGAGAAGTCCTATGCAAGTCAAATGTAACATCCCACCGAGATGCATATGGTCCACGATGATCTGTCTCGGGCACTAATCGATCAGGGCGGATAGTAGGCAGCCTCTCCCATGCCCATATCTGTAAGAGTACTAGTGCACCAGAAATCTCGCGCGATGTGGGTAATGTAGCATCACACATGTTACGATACAGTGTGGCTAGAACTGCAGAACCCCAACTGTAATGTCCTGCTGTCTCTAAATTCTGAAGTAATGGTATCAATCGAAACTCTATCTTATTGCCCGTCTTTGTTAGACAATAAGTGTCCTCCCAACAACAGCAAAATATATACTCTCGCCCGCTAGTCTGCAGGCGATCGTCAGGTGCATCATCCGGTAAATATGAATCTAGAGCAGCTTCTAAGCACCGCTTGTTAAGCCGCCCTCCTAAAAAGTCACTCTGATCGGGAGTAATACCCAACAAATCCTGACACATATCAACCCACTCGTCGATAGTATGCTGGGGGGTCAATACCGGTAAGAGGCTCGCCGTCAATCGGAAGGCCCCAAAGAACCTCAACATCCTATAGTGTAATCGTAGCCTCCCCAACTGGAAGATGAAAAGTATGTGTCTCTGGTCGCCAACGCTCAACAAGCGCAGTCACAAGTGCGTGAGTCCACTGTAATATATCCAGACAAAAATACTCTCTCGAATCCAGCTAAACGAATATAGTGTAACACACGATCGAGGATAGGTAAGTGCCGCCAAACCTCACCATCACAACGCCTGACTACTAGAGGTGTATCATCAAAACTACCGTCATATACTGTACGCGCCCTATGTGAAGTCCCAGGATGTATAATATCATGAATGTATGGTCCTTGATAAGGGGCACAAGCATGCCGGGCATCCATAATATAGTGTAGAATCCTGAAGAATTTAAAAAAAATTATGCAAAAATTAGATATAATTAAAAAATAAATTATACATAAATTATATATAATTAAAAAATAAATTATGCAGAAATTATATATAATGCTTTATTAGCTCCTTTTTTGTTTTAATTTAAACTCAAATTTCTTTCAAAACCCTAGTTTTTTTTGTCATAAAACCCTAGCTCCTTTTTTGTTTTAATTTAAACTCAAATTTATGTCAAAACCCTAGTTTTTTTTGCCCTAAAACCCTAACTCCTTTTTTTGTTTTAATTTAAACCCAAACTCATATATAAACTTTATGTAAATCACATCCGCTTAATATCAGTTACACTAAAAATACATGTGAAAATCTTAAGTTACATAACATGAAAATGATCTTAAAATCTATGCTGGACAATTTCTGCTATTATGGCCAGATTGATGACATCGTCTACACCTTCGTGGCTCATCCGGTTGCCTACGGTCCATTTCATTCCTAATTCGCCTGAGCCCTAACACGGCCTGGTCGACGGTCAACAAATCGGGTGTTGTCAGGACGAAAGCTCCCAATTCGGTATCGGATATTCATCGACGTTGGGTAAGGGATTGAATGAGCTTGAATACTGTGCAATATGCGTTGTACGTGCATACACAGTGTTAAGAAGTTGAGCCGGATTATCCCCTCTCCGTCTACACACGGCCATGGCATGTGAGCAAGGAATTCTATACATTTGCCATTTACCACATGTATAATTTTTCTGGTAGTACATAACGGTGTGAAAATTCCGCCCTTATTATGCAGTTCCTCGTCTAGTTTGAATTTCGTATTTGCCTTCCGAAACGTTGTATGTCTGAATCTTATGGCGCATTCCTTTCTGCTCAGCCTCCTTTAATTTTTTCAAATTCTTGGGGAAATGGTTCCTGATAGTGTGTAGCAAATTCTCGATTCTCGTTGAACATTTTTACAGATCTTTCAAATGTCAGCTGCATACATGCCTTGATAGGCATCTCTCTTACACCACGTAAGATGTTATTATAACTTTCCAAAATATTCGTGGTGGTAATGCCCCAACGATGATCACCGTCACGTACAAGACACCATTGACTAAAATCAATGCTTGTCATGTACTGCCAGGCTGCCTCTAAATGAATTCCTTAATTTTTCAATGACTTTTCCCACTTGCGCGGCTGCGTGAGTACATCCAATTGCCCATACTAAATCTTTTAAATTTTTTCCTTGAAATCTGACAAGCATATTACTGCAGACATGACAGAGACATAACCTGTGATACTTATACGGCTCGCATAAATACTACTGCATTTTCAATGGCATTGAGTATGCTATTATGTTTGTCCGATATAAGGCAAATTGGATGTCGACCCTGTACAACATATTGGTACAACTGCTGCAGAAACCAACCCAATCTAGCATGCAGTTTCCTCATCGACAATTGCGTACGCAAGGGGCAATATGCGGTTGTTGTCATTAACCGTCACCGCAACAAGTAATTTTCTCTTATATTCACCGCGCAAGTGAGTGCCATCCATACTCACCACTGGCCTGCATGTACGAAATGCATCAATTAATGTCCGAAAGCCCTAGAATACATATTTAAACACCTTCACATTTTTTGAACTGCACGGAATGGTGAAGAAATTGTACCACGGTATCAGAATTTGATTGAACCAACGCCTCAACGTATCTAGGCAATTCCGCAAAATTTGATTTCCCAATTACCATAAATAATCTGAATAGCTTTCCGTCGACCGTACCAAGCTTTCTTATATGATATGTCAACGTGTAGATTCTGCTTGACATCAGCCATGATGTTCTTAACCTTGTATGTAGGAATCGGTGACAATTGAATGCAATATGTGACGAGCAATCACCTGCAGAAGTCAGATTCCTGTTATTATTTCCCCTCATCGAACCAAGGCACTGATGCTCGTTCACCCATCTGGTGATTTGCCAGAAATCACTTTTTTTCTTGCAAATTGCACGACAATACCAGTTACAGATATTGTAATGTTGTTCATCAGATGTCCCAAGAACATCACGAGCGAACCTGCATTTTGCTACCCATGTATTTCCCTTGCTTTCAACTACCCTAAATTCCCTATTATGCTTTGTTGACCACAGCCTCATTGCATGGCTTAATTGATCCTTGCTCACAAATTGCATGCCAAGGCGAATGTCAGTATCTTCTTGGCTCCACATGTCCATCCAGTCTCTGTGTCCCTATCGGTAGGATCGTAATCAGATTCAATGCCAAGATCAGAAAAGAAAGGCATTCGAGAAGGAACATATTCTCTTTGAGACAACTCCGGAGGGATAGTGTTGTATTGCATCTCAGTCGATGTGCAAGGGTCGTATCGATCAGTCGACAGTCTGAAGATTACCAAAATCTTGTGCATCAGAAGTATGTACTTGGCCGCCTGCATCGGTGTCTAGGTTATAATCAGATTCAGGAGATTCAACATTTTGGGATTCGTCTTCCTCAGTATCCTCGTCTGAGATGAACTATCAAATCGCTCAAGTCTTCCCTCAGATTGCACTAGCCTCTCTATAGGACTGTTGCGGCTATGAGCCACCAAAACTCGAACTCTGAATTGAATCTAGACCGTGCACATGCGTTTCTCGGAGGCACTGTATTGATGCATGCCGGATGAACCAAATTCAGCCTCCAAATAGGGGCTCCGTTCTTCAATATTTTGCATTGATGTCTCTGGGCTAGACATACCATACGACAACACAGGACTGTAATACTGGGGGGATATGACACGTATGATGGATTATATGGGTGCAAAAAAGGATTCAGTAAAGACATCATCGGTCCACTATCATACATCCCCTCGACGCCTTGAGTAGGAGATGCCTGAATAATTTGCTCTTTATCGATATAAAATTCAGCAATATACCTAGGGTAATTGTTGTTCAAATTATAAATGACTTCCATGCTGTCATCACTCGTTACCGACCATGGAACATGTGTCATTGTCGGCGGACATGGGCATTTAAGGATAATGGTCAACTTGAAATGATTCCTATCCAAGCCCATGTAAATGTATATTTTGTCTGCTCAATTGTTCGTACCCAATTCGATCGTTGAGCATGAACATAGCATTAGGTTGTTCTGGCTCGTAATAGTAATCCTCCCTCGTATCTTATTTGACTACCCCAATATAGCAAAACACCAAGAGGACTGGGTAAAGCCATATTCTTGTTTTTTAGTTCTGACCGATGTGAGTTGTCAAACAAAAATTGTTTATCATTCTTTCAACCAACTATAATTTCAATCATTTATCCTTATTTTAATAACCAAGCCTAATTTTCAAGGATTTAATAATTAATTTTCTTAATATTTGTAATAGAAATTGAATCAATTCAATGTAACACAATCCTAAACCCAACTATAAATATGTATAGGGTTTAAGATAAAAATATAAATATGTAAAATATTTGGTACCAAATTTCAATATGCAAAATTTTCGAGAGTAAAATGCAACTATGTATGAGTTTAAGGGCGAAAAAATAAATTTCCAATTTGTGGGGCCTAAATATAAATCCATAAAAGTTGAGGGTTCATTTTGTAAATATGTTCTAGAAAATTGCCAAAATGAATCTAAATTTTTGAAGTTTTATTTCATGTCATGAAACTCATTTTTATTACGACCATATAAAGATTTAACAGGACAAAATAGAAATTTACAAAATTTTAAGTTCCATATTATAAATTTAAATATTTAATAAATATTTAATTTTCCTAATATTCCTAAATCCAAATTTCTTTCAAAACCCTAGATTTTTTTTGCCCTAACACCCTAACTCCTTTTTTCTTTTAATTTAAACCCAAATTTCTTTCAAAACCCTAGTTTTTTTTTTTTGCCCTAAATCCCTAGCTCCTTTTTTGTTTTAATTTAAACCAAATTGTTTTCAAAACCCTACTTTTTTTCCCCTTAAACCCTAGCTTTTTTTTGTTTTAATTTAAACCCAAATTTCTTTCAAAATCCTAATTTTTTTGCCCTAAAACCCTAGCCCTTTTTTTGGTATTATTTTTACTTTCTGGATAATGTAATGTAGAATTCAATACATAAACTTTATATATATCACATCCACTTAATATCAACTACACTAAAAATACATGTGAAAATCTTAAGTTACATAACATGAAAATGATCTTAAAATCCATGGCCAGCCAGCACTCACTCCATGAGCTCAGCTCTCAGGCCTCCTCCTCGGGCACCTCCTCAGGCCCGAGAAGTGGGTGTGCTGGCTGGCCATAGCTCTAGGTGAACTCCTCCGTCTCTCGCCTCGCCTACCACCCTCTCTAACATCTGAATGCACTCGCCGACGACACTCTCCGTATGATCATGTATGTGTCGTACAACTCGGGTGAGTTAGGCACGGGTACCGTGAACTAGCTCCCTGAAAGCATCGGTCTGCTCTTGCTCCTCCTGAACCTGAGCCTCGAGCTCCCTAATCCTCTGAGTCTGGGCTCGCACTAGTCTCCCTCAACTCATGGATACGATCCTGTGAAGTGTCACTCGCACAGTCCCAAATGCCTACTCTCCTCAATAAGGGGAATCACTACATAGTCAGGGTAGGAGTACATTCTCCAACAACCACAAGAGGGACGCACTCGATGAGCAGGAGAAAATATCCTAATAAGGATGTCTAGGTCCCTCTCGATACCGAACTACAAGTCTGGTGCGAGGCCCCTGATATCCCCGAGATACCTCAGATAGCTGGGATGCCTCCCTATGTCCACTCTCTGCCATACCTACATTTGTCAATGACAAATCGATTAGAGGCCTAATCCTAAAAGTACTTAAATAACCATTCATTCCTAATCAATTTTTTTTTTAACTTTTAAGACTCACTTCTCTCAAACCTAGGCTCTGATTCATCTGTGATAGCCCCACCTTACCCTAAGGCGTACCAAAGGGCTTAGCGGACTGCCTGCCTAACTCTCGCTAGGACTCGGGTCAAGCAATTATAAATGACTTCCAACTATGAAACGATTCCTATCCAGGCCCATGTAATCGTATAATTTGTCTACCAATTGTTCGTACCCAATTCGATCGTTAAGCATGAACATAGAGTTAGGTTATTGTGGCTCGTAGTGCAATCCTCCCTCGTATCTTATTTGACCACCCCAGTATAGTAAAACACCAAGTGAACTGGGTAAAGCCATCTTCCTATTTTATGAGTTCCGACCGACGTGAGTTGTCAAACAGAAATTGTTTATCATTCTTCTAACTAACTATAATTTTAATTGTTTACCCATTATTTTAATAACTAAGCCTAATTTTCAAGGATTTAATAAATAATTTTCTAATTTTTGTAATAGAAAATCAATCAACTTAAATCCAACTGTACATATGTATAAAATTTAGGGATAAAAATATAAATATACAAAATATTAGGTGCCAATTTTTAATATGCACAATTTTTGTGTGTAAAATGCAAATATATAGGAGTTTAAGAGCAAAAATAAAGATTTACAAAATTTTAAGTGCCATGTTATACATATACATAAGTTTAGGGTGCCACAATTTAAATATGCAAAAGTCGTAGGTCCTAAAATGTTATTATTCAAATTTGAGGGGTTATATTGTAATTTTTTAAAAGTTAATGGGTCATTTTGTAAATATTTAAAATTTGAGAGGCTAAATTGTAAAATTTTAAAATTCAAGTGGTCATTTCGTAAATAGTGTAAAATTTTAGAGGCCAAAATGTAAATTTTCAAAAGTTGAGGGTCATTATATAAATTTATAAAATTTGAAGGGCCAAAATATAAATATGCAAAAGTTGAGGGTCATTTGGTAAATATGCAAAATTTGAGGGGCTAAACTGTAAATTTAAATAATTTAGGGATCTTTTTGTAAATATGTAAAATTATAGGGTTTAGGACTAAAAATATAAATATACAAAATATTAGGTGCCAATTTTAATATGCACAATATTTGTGTGTAAAATGCAAATATATAGGAGTTTAAGGGCAAAAATAAAGATTTACAAAATTTTAAGTGCCATGTTATACATATACATAAGTTTAGGTGCCACAATTTAAATATGCAAAAGTTGTAGGTCTAAAATGTTAATATTCAAATTTTGAGGGGTTAATGTTGTAATTTTTTAAAAGTTAATGGGTCATTTTGTAAATATTTAAAATTTGAGGGGCTAAATTGTAAATTTTAAAATTCGAGTGGTCATTTTGTAAATATGTAAAATTTTAGAGGCCAAAATGTAAATTTTCAAAAGTTGAGGGTCATTATATAAATTTATAAAATTTGAAGGGCCAAAATATAAATATGCAAGAGTTGAGGGTCATTTGGTAAATATGCAAAATTTGAGGGGCTAAACTATAAATTTAAATAATTTAGGGATCTTTTTGTAAATATGTAAAATTTTAGGGTATAGGATAAAAATATAAATATACAAAATATTAGGTGCCAATTTTTAATATGCACAATATTTGTGTGTAAAGTGCAAATATATAGGAGTTTAAGGGCAAAAATACAGATTTACAAAATTTTAAGTGCCATGTTATACATATACATAAGTTTAGGTGCCACAATTTAAATATGCAAAAGTCGTAGGTCTAAAATGTTAATATTCAAATTTTGAGGGGTTATAATTGTAATTTTTTAAAAGTTAATGGGTCATTTTGTAAATATTTAAAATTTGAGGGGCTAAATTGTAAAATTTTAAAATTTGAGTGGTCATTTTGTAAATATGTAAAATTTTAGAGGCCAAAATGTAAATTTTCAAAAGTTGAGGGTCATTATATAAATTTATAAGATTTAAAGGGCCAAAATATAAATATGCAAGAGTTGAGGGTCATTTGGTAAATATGCAAAATTTCAGGGGCTAAACTCTAAATTTAAATAATTTAGGGATCTTTTTGTAAATATGTAAAATTTAAGGGCGAAAATTTAAATTTGCACAATTTCTAAGGGTCATTTTGTAATTATTCACAGTATGAGAGTCAAAATGTAAATTTGTAAAAGTTGAGGGGTCATGCTGTAAATATGTACTAGAAAATTGCCAAAATTAACTTGTATCAAAAGTTTTTGCCAAAACCAAAAAATAGATAAAAGTAGAAGTCCCTATCCTTAATTTGACTAATTTGTCAATTCCTAATTTTGTGATTATTTTACTAGTCATTTTCAACTACACTACGTGAATAGTAGCATAAAATATTTTGATCAGGTTCTTTTCTCTAGTTTTATGCCACCATTTTTTAACAAAGTAAAAGTGCCATTAATTCATAAAACTAAAACCAAAATTATACAATGCTAAACTAACAACATAAAACTAAAAACAAAATTATATAATGCTAAACTAACAACATAAAACTAAACTAAAATTATATAATGCCAAACTAACAACATAAAACTAAAAAAAAAATTATATAATACTAAACCAACAGCATAAAACTAAAAACAAAATTATATAATGTAAAACTAACAGCATAAAACTAAACTAAAATTATATAATGCTAAACTAACAACATAAAACTAAACTAAAATTATATAATGCTAAACTAACAACATAAAACTAAAAACAAAATTATATAATGCTAAACTAACAACATAAAACTAAACTAAAATTATATAATGCCAAACTAACAACATAAAACTAAATACCAAAATTATATAATACTAAATCAACAACATAAAACTAAAAACAAAATTATATAACGTAAAACTAACAACATAAAACTAAACCAAAATTATATAATACTAAACTAACAACATAAAACTAAAAACAAAATTATATAATGCTAAACTAATAACATAAAACTAAAAACAGCAACATAACAACAATAAACACCTTTATAAAAATAAAATTGAATTATAGTGAAAAATAAAAAAAAGTAAGATAGAATTAGAAAACTAAAAGATAGAATTAGAAAACTAACCTGAGGAGAAGAATATGAGGAAGATGAATTCGGGCAGAAGGTTGGAAATGAGGAAAGCAAAGTGAAACGTCTGAGAGAAGTTTTGAAACTAAAAAATGAAAGTGAAAGTGAGAATGAAGAAATGAAAGTGAAAGGGAGAAAGAAGAAGCTAAATCGGAGGCAATTGTGTTGAAAGTTGGTCAAAGGCTGGCAAGCTACATTTTAGGTGCAGAATCAAAATTGAAATGTCCAAAAATTTCTGCACGTCTAGTCATTTCATTACTGAAGGCTCGCCAGCGCATTTTGCGCATTTGTTAAAAGGCAGACATCCGCGCCATGCGCGGAGTCTGCTTTTATGACAAATGCGCATTTAAAAAAGCAGCTACCCGCGCAATGCGCGGACAACCTTAAATGCGCATTCAGCCAATGTGCATTTGAGCATTTATTTAGTAGCCCTCGCGCACTGCGCGGGGCCTGCTGGGGACCAAAAAAATAGCACGCCAGCGCATTTTTTTTAAAAAAAAAAGGTAAAGATGAGCATTAGCTGGTAGGCCTTGTGCGTTGTGCGGGGCCTGCTAGAGACAAAAAAAAAAAAAAAATAGTATGCGCGGGCGTGCTTTTTTTGTTGAAAAAAAAAAGTATAGATGCGCATTTAGTGAATGCGCACAAACTAAAAGCGCATTCACCGAATGCGCGAACCCCCCCGTTCAGAAACCAAATAAAAAACAACCCCCATGTCAGAATCAATTTGTAAAGAACCCCTATTTGAGGAATTACTCAAGAAACAGTAACTGCTCTCGTATTTGGAGGAGCTGACACAACTTCTCCTACTCTCCGTGGACTTTTTTGGTTTCTGTTCAAGAACCCCATAGTTGAACGCAAGATTAGAAATGAACTTGCTGCAAACTTCCAGAAAACAATTAAATCGAATGAACCTCATCCATTTTTTCACCCGGAAGAGTTAAATAGGCTGGTTTATCTATATTCAGCTTTATGCGAAGCACTTAGGCTCTTTCCTTCAATTCCATTTCAGCTGAGGACCAGTACCCAACATGACATCCTTCTAAGTGGCCATTCCGTGAAGCCAAGTGTAAGAGTTGTTATTTGTACTTATGCAATGGGTAGGATGAAGTCAGTGTGGGGAGAAGACTATCTCGAATTCAAGCCAGAAAGATGGAAATCAGAGCAAGGAGGAATAAAGCCTATACCGTCAAACAAGTTCATGGCTTTCAGTTCAGGGCCTAGGATTTGCACGGGAAAAGAGATGGCGTTGATTAGATTCAAAGCTGTTGCAGCTACTATTTTATACAACTCTAGATAATAGAAGATCAACCTTCAGCAACTCCTGCAACTTCCATTATTTTCCACCTCAAGCACGGTCTGTTGGCTAAGGTGGTTAAAGGTTCAGCTTAATTTGGTCATTGTTGTTTGCAAAATTACAAGTATATTCGTTGTTTTACAGATTTATATTGTAAGGTGTTAATGTTAGTTTTATTCATCTTCTGTACGGATAATCGAGAAGTTTCATTTTTGTTGCACTGAAAAGATCCGTTGGAGATGTTAAAAAAAATTTCGGATTCAACCTTTCATAATAATATTTCAATAGAGACAAGTTATTTATGAATCTGCATTGTCATGATTATCATAATTTCAACCACTATCTTACAAAGGGAATTTGGGCTCTGGCCAGTTTGACCGGTTCGACTACGAACCGGTCGTGGCTATGGTCCGGTTCTATATAGTTGAACCGATCATGTTTATGTTCCAGTTCTATATAAATCACTATGGACGTCAAGAACAGTCCATAATCAGTTGAACCGCACAAACGAGAACGAACCGACGAACTGTTAAAATGCCGATTTATTCAATTTGTGACTTTCAAATAGTTTTTGCACCAAAGCAAGGGAGAGGACTCGAACCTGAGACTTCTCCTTCAAACTTTTGGGCTGCCAACCATCCAGCCCACTCTATATTTGTTGTTCTTATGTTAGGAAATTATTTTATTTGTTCTTTTCTAATTCCTTTAATCATTTTAATAAAATCAATTGATTATTACATTATTAGTTTCTTTATTTACTTTATCAATAATGTTTAATAAAATTAACTCATTCTTACTTTTTTTAGTTTCTTTATTTTCATTAATCACGTTTAATGAGTTTTAATTGATTCTTAATTTTTTAAGTTTATTTGTTTCCTGATCATGTTGATTGAAATGAATTGATTTTTACCTTTTTAACTTGGCATCCAAATTCATTATATTAAAGAAATCTTGGATTTATCTTTGTTTCCTTTATTAATCATGTTTGATGAAATTAATTAATTCTTACCTTTTTAAATTGGCATCAAAATTTTTTTTATTAAAGAAATCCTGGATTTACTTTTACCAAAATCTCTTCTACTAAAATTAGTCTTTTTATCTAAATTGTTTAACTATTAATTTATGCCTAAAGTATTCTTGTAATTAAAATTTTAAATTGATACTTTTGTAAGTCATTTGTTTAAAATTTTAAATTATGATTAATCATTATTCAATAATAAGCACATATGGCATCTTGAAAGTAAGTGGGTAGAAAGTTATTTCCTTTATTAAAAAACCCAAAATCAATTTAGATCATTCAAATTATATTTTTCTGTGTACTATATTGATACCAATTATTATAGCATTACATATCCACCTTTTCTTGATATATTAAAAGAAAATGTGTAAACTGAACAGAAGTGATTAAATTAAAAACTAATAAGCAAATATATTTACTTGTTTGAGAATGTGAAAAACAAGCAACAAATATGATTTAATAATTTAAAATTTTCAAAATTGTAAATTAAAATATTTAAAAATATAATAATGTACTTTAGTAGTGAATTTTAAAGTATCTAGTTTATCTATTTTTTTTCAATATACTTACTTTTTATAATTATTATCTATTTTATATTTGTAATGCTATTTTCTTTGTTAATTTAATTATTATAGACATAGGATATTTCATAAAATTTTTATTAAATATAATATATTCATTAATTTGTATATTTGAATATATTCAAAGAAGTAATGTGTTAACTAGTTCAATAGGGTGGAGTATATCTAGTATTTGTTGTTATATTATGCATTAAATTTAAAAAAAAAAAAGAAAAAACATTGAACCCCGGTCTGACCTTGAACTAGACCTCTCTGGTTCATTGACCGGCCCGATTTTTAAAACGTTGATTTTCATTTGCCAAAAGTTGATGGCCATGATTTAATGTGGTAAAATGGATGGCTGAGATATTGTCATGTGAACAAAATTTGAACTGAAAAAAAATGACAAGACAGAGGTATTTTGGGAGGGAAAATTGGTTACACTAAAATGCTAAGGAATTACACTAGAATGTTGAGGAATTACATTAAAATGCTGAAGAGTTACACTGCTCTCAACTTGTGGAAATGCACAATGCCAAATTGTGAGGCCCGTGTCCCTCACAAAAATGTCCATAAGAGCAACCGTTTTTTGTTTTTGTAATTTTACTTAAGACTGTTTGTATTCTTCTTCCTAATCTTTTTTCCATAAATCTTTCACTCACAACCTGCGAATCTACTAATAGCCAACATGCTATATTTGATAGTCACATTAATTTTCTTTCCTTATTATGTCTTCATACATGATTCACCATCACCTGTTTCACAACATAATACATAGTGACAACTATATAATTCTTGAATATAAAACACAGCATAGGCAGGGGCAAAATTAAAGAATTTGGATCTAAGGGAAACATTCACATATTTGTAGAGGAAAAATAAAATTTATTTTAGGGAAAAAATTTTAAAAAGCATAACAAGGTATTGTATATAAAACATTATTCTAATTGTTATATAAAGCCTCAATTGAAAATTCTATGAAATTGCAAATTCAACATTTTTTAAAAGGTCTCTTCGTAACAAAAGCATGTATTTTTTGGCTTTTATTTGTTTTGTTTGCAACTTTTTGGTTGGGATGTTTTGATTTTGGCGGTTCCAAAGCCCGACCACATGTTGGTGATTTCTTTAAAGCAGAACTGTAGAATGCATTCCTCGCTTGTGGCCAATCTCGTGTCGCGATAATTTTTTCTATCATGATCTTTCCTACCTTGTAAGCAAATCCCCCACATCAACTTGAAGATCTCATCAAGTTTTCTATCTATGCAATCAAAACTATTGTGTATTCTTGCAATTGGATAGATATGATAAAATCTCCAACTCCGTCAATGGGATTAAGATTATGATTTTTACCAGTGGCTATTCCAGCAGAAGCCTGCTCTGATATCAATTGATACGAAACGCATGGTGTGAGGAACAAGTTACATGAACAAAATTCCCGATATTTGAATAAAAGATTCTAAGAAATGAGAGAAAACTCTCAACTTTATTGATGAATCAAGAATAATAATTACTAACAGGCTAAAGAAGTCTTCTATAAACCTACAACTAACCTAAACTCGTACTACGAATAATATTGAAAAGAATTACAATTGAATAAAGAAACTACTATTAAAATTTAAAATTTTGTAATAGATGCATAACCGAGCCATGGTTTCTGCTAAACCAGCCGTGGGCACGATTGTCTCTATTTCATGGCTGAGTGTACAATGCAGCAGTCGCAGATCGAGTAACTTCATCCGCGGGCGTGGCTAAATACCACCTATGCACGGTACTCACTGTCTGGTAGTCATGGATGTTAACTTGGAAAAGCCGAATGCGACTTCTCTCACATCTTTTTTTCCTTCTGTTTCAATTTCTTTTTGGTCCAAACTCTAAGATGCCAGAAAAATCTAATCGAGTGGAATTGTAGCATTGTTGTTACTGTTGTGCAAAGATAGTAGCCAGTTTAAAGAATAGAATCACAAACTTCTTAACGGGAACTTAGGAGATCCTGCTAGCGATAAGGACATCCATGGAGCTTCGAGCATGCATGAGTTTGGCAAGGATCTTTTGCAAGGTTTAGGAGGACTAATGACTAGGTTACGAGCAAAAAGGGTGAAACAAGCTCATCAAGGTTGATCATGGAGCGACAAGAGGAAGAAACAATTTTGAGGAAGAATGGAACAGCACCAAAGTGGATCACTTACTTGAGCATTGAGCATTATGGATGTGGATCACTTTGGAAGGAGGACACTCTAGTCTGATTGTTGTTGTGACACGTTCTTGCTTGCGGGAATCAAACGCAGGAATAATTAGAAGATGGCAAGGGATGGTAATGGGAAATCAAGGAAAAACAAGTTTCTGATGATTTCGCACTACATTCCCAATACAGAATGTTTGCGTTGATTTTCGTAGCTCATCCTCTTGCACGAAAATGTGGCGTGGGAACTAGTGTGTTTTGATGAGTTTTCAGTTATTCCTCTATTTTTAAAGTGTAACTTTTATATTATGTTAGGCATGACTAGTTATAATTAGTATTAGAGTTCAGATAGATTTTTAATTACTGAATTATTTCCTTTTTCGTTATATTATGCAACTTTGAGCCTATTAAAAGGCTGAATTCTAAGTTAACAAGACAAGTTATATCTTTAAGCAAATTTGAGAATTTTCTCTCCATTAAGATCGACTTAGTTCTTTGGTGATGAAGAACTACCTTTGTTCTTGACAAAAAGATCTTCTTAAGATCAAGTTTTCTACTTATAGTTCTTCCAATTGGTTTGCTATTCATCTTGTAAGATCGTCAACTAGGAGTCTAATCCATGGGTCGGTTAGCGGTCTAGTCTGCATCTTAGAGGGAGGACATCAATGATCTTAGAGGTATTCCGAGCACCATGATTCAAGCTGTTCTTGATATCTTTGGACAAATGACAAAGGGGTTAAGAAGATTAAGTTGTGTTCCACGAATTTTTAGGGAGTCTTGGGTGTCTCGTGACCATGAGCGTATCAATTGGTATCAGAGCACAATTTTTCTTGAAACTTCTAGTTTTTTCAAGCCAATTTTCCTTTGAAAATTTTGTCTATGTCTCTTTTATTTGTTTCCTTGTTAAATCAGTTCATTGTTCTTGCTTTTTTGAATTGATTTCTTTGTTATCTATTTTGTTCATGCCTTCTTGTTTTGTTCTTGCTTCATGTCATTTAGGATTTTGTGTATTAGAGTAGTTCTTGGTTGTTTAAACTCTGAATTCTAGGTCTTTTGTGCTATTAACTTAATATCTTGACTGTTTTCAATTGTTTATTGATTGTTCTTGTGTTTAAAACTTGTCAAGAAATTGAATCTTGGTCTAAATAAGTCTTGAAACAAGTTTCTTAGAGTATCATTGCGTTTGTGGTCAAAAAAAAAAAGAGAGAGAAAAGTAAAGAATAAAAGAATTTGTGCACTCTCAAAGTAAAAGTTGGGTATTCCAAGAAGAAAAGAAAAAGAAAGAGGTGTGCCGAAAGGAAAGGAAAAGCCAAGGCACTAATCTAACTAGACTTGTTCCTTGGTGTTTGGTGGTGTTTTTTTTTTGAAGTTCTTGAACCAATTCTTGAGGTTCTAGCACACTTTCTTGAACTTCTTGATCTTTAGGGTTTTGTTTCTTGAAAATTTGCTAGTTGAAATTTGCATTTTTGAAAAACCCTTATTTCCTTTTTTTTCTTGCTTCAATTGAACCTACAAATAAAGAGGGGAAGAAGTGCCTTTTTGTTGTCTTAAATGGAATAACATTAAGGGAAGTCCAAATTGTAAGGTAATAACGAGGGTAACGCAGCGAAAATTCAAACTTTTATTACCTTAACACATGATCACTTTGATATAATCTATATGATTATAGGGGTTTAGCATAAATACCTGAAGTATAGAAGATTTCTATGTTTCAAATGGCAAGATCCTATTCGATAAAAGTATTGATCTACTACGAATAGCTTTCCAAGTGTAGAGTCTACAATAGTATTCACATGAACATGATCTTTAGGAACTTTTGTGCTTGCTTACTTTGCCTTTTGAGTGCTAACTCCCTAGAATATTCAAGAAGAACACAAGAAGAATGAACCTTAACTATTAGGAGAGAGAGAGAGAGAGAGAGAGAGAGAAGGGAAAGATGCCACAAAAAGGAGGTGGCGGCACTCATAGATTTTTCTTTCTAGTTTTTGCCTTGTGTTTCATCAATTTTTCAAGAGTCAAAGCATTGACATATTTATAGAACTAGTATCATAGCCTTTAAGAAATAAGAGCAATTGGAAACCAAATAGGTTTAGGAAGCTTAGCTTAAACAAATCCTATTCTTTTAGGAAATCCTATTCCATAAGGAATCCATATAGCTTTCTTAATCATTTTTGAAAATTAATTTCTAGCAAAACTTAGAATATTTATAAATAAGTCATTTAAGTTAATTTATCACATAAATTAACCCCATAAGTATTTTATACTTATCTTAATAACAATTTAACCCAAAGACCATGTTCTTATTGTGTGTGACCCATTAGATTCTATTCACGTTGACAATAAGTACAAATTATAACTCATTAATTAATTAATTAATTAAGAGCTAGATAAATTAAACACTTTAATTTATCATTAATCCACTAATTAATTAATTCATACTTATAGATCATGAGTGGCATCTAGCAATGCATCATAATCACCCAAGTAAATAGGAAAGTAATATGGTAGACTACACCTATCATGACAATGTTACTGTGTAATTAATATCTTTTCACCATATAATATCCTAACTAGTCTAAGAGTACACTCTTTAAATGACTAATTAATAATTTCTTGTTCCCAAAATATAACTTCTAATAAAAGTATAACCTTGAAACTCTTTCAAGTCATACTTTCACTTTTTTGCAAAAAGATTCTTTAAATTATATTTCAACAAGTGACCAATAGGAAATATACTCATCTACTATTAGGAGTAATGAATCCTATATTGATTACTCACTATGCTTCTATGCTTCATACTATATCCAATCTCTACCATATGGGCTGCTCTTTTACAAGCACCGAGCAATAGAGTCATACTATAGCAATACACACTCAAGATACTATGGTAATATCAAGTCACAAGATCACTTACACCATTGCTATTAAGAGTATAATTCATCGGCATTATGAATGGTAACTCTTGGTAGATCAATTGAATGAACTTTTTCTCTAACAAGCATCCACATACCAGTCTAGGTGTCACACACCAGAGTTGACGACATCAACTACTACTTACCATAAACAGAGGCAAAATATGTGCTAGTCTTTCTGTATTAATGATGTCCAATATCATTAATACTATGACTAGGGATATTTAGGAATATAACTTGTGTATATTAAGAGTCTTATTATTGTAACTCTTACAATCTCTTATACACAATTAATATTCTATGAACTTTATCAAATAAATGAGTAATATAAATAACAAGTATTAAATGTTAAAGAAAATGCCACATAAATAAGTATAACATGAAATAAGCATAATATATAAATCCTAAAAACTAATTTGATTTTTGGGCATACACTAACACAAATTCTAAAGTATTAGGAGATCATTTGTTCCCACGTTGAAAGGAAAAGGAAGGCCATGCCTTCTCTTATCCAAAACCCTTTTGGATTTGATTCTAATTGTGAGATTATCCTTGTTCCACTTGAATTTGATTTGTACTCGTTTGTTTCAAATGTTCATACTACATTGGACCAAGGTTTTGAATCCTACTTGGACTAGGTTTTCACCCAAACCTAATTTAACTAGGAAAAATTGATTTTTCTAGTTTTGCACAAGGACATTGTTTGCAATATCTTTTATCAAAGAGGCTTTTGAAAATTAAGAATTTTCATACAAGAAAATCATGCATTAGGGTTGTCTAATTGTGATTCTTGAGTCTAAATCTTGTGTCTTCCATCTTCTTTGAAATTCTTGAGAGCAAACCTACTCTAAGTAATCTTTTTGTTTGTTACTCCTTGATTACTTAATTTGAGTCTTTGTTAAGAATAATTGAGTAGGTTTTCATCAAAGACATATAAGTCATGATCTCAAGAGTGGTAAGAGTCTAAATGGTAAGTTCATTATCGGGTAAAAAACCTAAATAATTGAGAGATGCAAGAGGAAAGAGTGGATACACTTAAAGAGTGAGTGAGGTTTTCTTATTTGTTTACTTTTGCTACTAACATTTCTTTGTAGGTTTAAAGCATCATGTTTGACCAAAGTGAGCAAAAGCTTGCTAACATTGACTTCGCTCTAAAAGCTATACAGGATGAGTTTAGGCAGATGTACATATGTATGGATGATATCAATTTTGCCATCAAGAGTAAAGCAAAAGCATCACATAACCCTACATTTGAAGAAAGGTCTGAGGAAGAGTAAGACTCATAGGTTATCTTCTATAAAGGAAGAAGGGTGCAATCCACCCATGACAGTAATTTGGGCAGCATAAAGATGAAACCACCATTTAAGGGTATGAATGACCCAGATGCTTACTTGGAATGGGAAATGAAAGTTGACCACATATTAAACATGCACAACTACTTCGAGGAGAATAATGTGCAACTTGCTACAGTGAAGTTCGTTAAGTATGCTAGCATGTGGTAGGATCAGTTGGTAAAGACAATGAAGCGCCGTGAGGAGCCACCAATCCGAATTTGGGCTACTATGAAAGCCATTATGAGGAAAAGGTTCATCCCTAGTCATTATACTCGAGACTTGCGTAGGAAATTGCTAACCCTAAAGCATGGTACTGTAGCTATGGATGAACACTATAAGGAGTTGGAGACCCTCTTGATTTGTGCTGACATTGAAGGGAAGGAAAGGCTACCATAGCTCAATTTATTGTGGGGTTGAACAATGATATTGCTGAGCTTGTGAAGTTGGAACATTATGTAAAGTTCTAAGATTTGGTGGATAAAGCTGAGACGATTGAACTCCAACTTAAATCAAAGAAGAACCTAGAGTATTTCTCTCCAACCGATTCTCTTGGCAAGGGACTCGTGAAAGATAGGTTGAATGAGTTGTGCAGAAACCAAAGGAGTTCGTGAAGGGTAAGAGTGACTCGTCCTTAAGCTCTAAGGCCAAGGGTGAATCTTCTTCATCTAAATGTCAACCTAAGGGAAGGAAGGAAGCAACTCCAAGGCAAAAAGACATCAAGTGATTTAAATTCTAGGGATATGGGCATGTTGCTACACAATGTATGGGCATGTTGTTGCACAATGTCCAAGTAAGAGGTATGTGATTGTGCTAAATAATGGTGAGGTGGAGAGTAAGCATTCAAGTGATGATAAGATGCCTCCAGTTGAGGGACCATTGATGATGAAGAGAATGATGGGCCTAAAGATGTAGAACCGCCCTATGGAGATGCCTTGATCACTCAAAGAACATTAAATATTCAGTCTAAAGAAGAGAAAGAAGAGATGCATAGGGAATACATCTTTCATTCCAGATGTGTTGTTCAAAATAAGGCATGCAACGTTATTATTGATAGCGGTAGTTGTACTAATGTTGCTTCTACTTTGTTTGTAGAGAAATTGAAGTTACCAACCATCAAGCATCCTCAACCTCATTTCTTGCAATAGTTGATTGATTATGGAGACATTAAGGTGATAAAGCAAGTGTTGGTTTCATTTGCTATAGGGTATACGTGGATGAGGTCTTGTGTGATGTTATACCTATATATGTATGCCACATTTTGGTGGCACGTCCATAGTAATTTGACAAGAAGGGGGCATGTGATGGTTACAAGAACGCCTATAGGTTGACATGGAAGAAAAAGAAGTAAGTTTTGAAGCCATTGAAGCTATCTAAGACTTATGTTGATCAAGCAAGGATCTTCCAAGAATGTAAAATGAGAGAAAAACAAAACAGTGCAAATGAGGGGAAAAACAAGAGAGGTGAAGAGTTGGAAGAAAAGAGAGACCAAAACAAAAGTGAAAAGAAGATAGAATAATTGAGAGAAAAGAAAAAGAATAGAAAGGAAGATATTGTGATAAAAGAGAAAAGGAAAGTAAATGCCGTTGCTAAAAAGAATGAGCTTAAGAGTGCTTTAATAGCAGGGAAACAATTTTTTCTACTTATGCATATGAATGTTTATTTTTCTACTAAAGAACTTGACCGTTGTACTCCTAGTTTTGTGATGTTTTTGCTACAGGAATTTCAAGATCTATATCTTGAAGATGTTCCACAAGAGTTACCACCACTGAGAGGCATAGAACATCAAATTTATATTATGCCTAGGTCGAGCATACCTAATCGTCTTCCTTATAGAGTTAATTCTAAATAAACAAAGAAAATTCAAAAGCAAGTGGATGAGTTGATTGAGAAAGGGTTCGTTAGAGAAAGTATGAATCTGTGCCTAGTACCTGTCATTTTGATGCTTAAGAAGGACGGCACTTGGAGAATATGTGTGGATTGTCAAGCTATCAACAAAAAAACTGTAAAATACCGTCATCCTATTCCTAAAGTAGATGATATGTTCGATAAATTGTATGGCTCACAAGTATTTTCAAAAATTGACTTGAAGAATGGCTACTACCAAATTAGAATGAAAGAGGAGATGAGTGGAAAACTGCTTTCCAAACTAAGTACGATCTTTATAAGTGGTTAGTTATGCCCTAATGCACCAAGTACATTCATATGTTTAATGAATCATGTTTTTTGCCCTTTCATTAGAAAGTTTGTAGTAGTTTATTTTGATGATATTCTTGTGTATAGAAAATCCTTGAATGATCATGTAGAACACCTGCTATGTTTTGTATGATTAAAGATAATCAATTATATGCTAATCTTAAGAAGTGTTATTTTTGCATGGATTCTATTATTTTTCTTGAATTTGTTAAGAGTTCTTATGGCATAAGTATAGATGAATCGAAAGTGAAAGCAATCAAGAAATGGCCTACACCTAAAAATGCCAATGAGGTAAGATCTTTTCATGACTTACCAAGTTTCTATAGGCGGTTTGTGTGTAATTTTTCTTCAATTGCTACACCTTTTAATGAACTTGTTAAGAATAATGCGGTGTTTAAGCAGGAAAAAGTACATGAACAAGCTTTTTATTTTTATTTTTGTTGAAACAAAAGTCGATGAATGCACTATTGTTAAGTCTACCTAATTTTAATAAAGTTTTTGAGATTGAATGTGACACTAGTGTAATTGGTAGAGGGTCTATTTTGATGCAGGATTCCAAGCTAATTGCCTATTTTAGTGAGAATTTTCAAGAGACAGCCTTAGACTATCCCACTTATGACAGGAGCAGTACACCTTAGTGAGGAGACTTCAAACTTGGCAACGTTACTTGTGGCCAAAGGAATTCATCATATATTCTGACCGTGAGAGTTTGAAGTTTCTAAAGTCTCAAAGTAAGTTGAACAAGTGACATGCCAAGTGGTTAGAGTTCATCGAGATGTTCCCATACGCCATTAAATATAAGTAAGGTAAGGATAATATTGTGGTTGATACATTGTCTGAAAGGTATGCCCTTCTTACTTCTTTGCGCACTAATTACTTATCTTTGAGTATTTTTAAGAATTATATGCCTCTTACCATGAATTTAGTTTAATATGGAATGCTTGTGCAAAAGGCTCATTTGGTGAGTATTATAGGCACGAGGGGCTTTTATTTAAGAAAGATAAATTGTGTGTTTATTACGTGAATTGCTTGTGTTGAGTCGCATGGTGGGGGTTGATAAGCAACAAAATTACCAATATTCTTATATATATTATTATATGTTTTAGATGTATTTAAGCATAATTATAGTATTTTTTGTTGCAAATGACTCATTTTTTAACAACTCATGAGAATTAAGATTTTTACTGGAATTAAAATTTTTGAGGCAGAATTCTTATTTGAGCAAACTAATGCACAAATTTTGTGTATAATGGTAGGTTCATCATACTAAAACTTATTTTGTATCAATTGGAGTAAAGAAAAATCAAAGTCAATGGTAATTTAAAGAGTTAAAGTTGGATGAACAATTTGAAGGAATAATTGTGTAAAAATAATGAAAAAAAATCCAACTCTTCACTACAATGCTTGGAAATACGTGGAAAATACTTGCACACATGAGGTCCAACTTAGCAAAAATAAAAAATCAAGTGGGGACCACAAAGGTGTGATCCGCAAATGGAGATTCGCGAGTTGTCATCCCCGTATCACCATCTGCGGATCGTAAGTCGGTTGGATTTTTAGGGCATCAACTTACATTCTCTTCCAATTGGTTTTTGTAGACATTTTTAGATGGGGATAGGGTTTTGCAAGTGGGAGAATATATTGGAAGCATAAATGAAGACTTTTGTGCCCATTTGGAATCCCCAAGCAAATCTTCATCATTTTCATGAATCAATGATTCATGCAATTTAGAAAATGACTGGAGAAATATTTTTCTATAAATAGAAGTCATTTGTAAAGCTTTTGTAAGAAGTTTTAGTGGTAGAAAGTAGTATTAGCTTAAGTTTACACTAGTTTTGGTAGAAAATTAATAGAATTCTCTTCATCCTTCAATAGAATAGTGAGGAGCATTGTAAGAGAACTATTGTAAGCTCAATTTTGAAGGTGAATAAGAAGAGAAGCTTTGTTTAAACTTTGGTTGAGCAATTCTTACTCCTTTCTATTTACTTTCACTTGTTGAATGAATTCTTGCTTTGAAGTTATACTTTTAGTTGATTCATTAGTCATGACTCACTAAAGGTTTCATCTAGAATATAGATGAAGCTAATGAATCCCAAAGCATGAATTATATTATCAAAACTTGTTAAGTTTGCAGTTGTTTGTTTATTTGTTCAAGTTTTACTACTTGTTTTTACTCGGCCAACTTAAACAAGTCATTTAGTTGTTACTTGACATTGAGAAATGTTTGTAATAATGAAAAATGAACAAATAATGTTTAAGTAGTTCATATGAGAAGAATGGATACTCGAGTGAATCATCACAATTCAAGTTTTCATAAGATTTTATCATGAGAATAGTTGAAATCTTGTTCATTACATAGAGAGATCTAGTTTTGACACTTATGGAATTGGATTTTAAACAAGGCAAGATAAAACTTAGTAAGTCATTCATGTAAGATTCATTAGTGGACTCTATGTTCTAGGCTTCTTTGCTTGAATTCTACAAAAGATCTCAATCACGTACCTATTCTATTGAAGGGACCCCATCTCTATTTTATTTTGAGTGTGTTTAGATAATAAAAGTTAGTCAAAAAAAATTTAGTAATTGCACATATTTGATTCCCTGTGGAATTCAACATCTAATACTCCAAATATTACAACCGACTCATGCACTTGCAGATTAAGTTGAGAGATTAGATTTTTATTACTTGATTGTAATGTTTTTGTTCATAATTGTTTTACATAATCTACACCACGTCAAATTTTTGACGCCTTTGCCGGGGAATCAAGGCAATACTAAAGCCAAATCTAACTTTATTAATCTAAAATTTGTACATATTTGTTTGTAAATAATTATTTTTCTTTTGTTTTGTAGGTGTATGCATAGGAGTTTAAGAATTGTTCTTCCATTTGATCCAAAAATAGAAAGAACCGCACAGAAAGCAATGAGACAAAAGCAAGAAGAACAAGTTCAGGTAGAGGATATTGGTGCAACCTTAAGTACATCTCAACCTCAAGAACAACTTGAAGTAGCTATGGAGGAGGTAACCCAAAATTCAAACCCTCAAACTCATTCTTTAAGAGATTTTGTTATGTCAGATCCAATTGATTCTCACACGAGCATAATAAGACCACCGGTAAATGTAAATAATTTTGAACTTAAGGCGAGATTAATTCAAATGGTTCAACAAAATCAATTTGGTGGTAATGTTAATGAAAATCCACACTCACACTTGACTAATTTCATGCAAATATGTTATACAATTAAATTAAATGGTATTTTCGAAGAAGCCATAAGGTTTAGATTATTTCCATTTTCTTTAAGAGACAAAGCCAAGCAATGGCTTCAAGTATATCTACCAAATACCTTTGCAAATTGGACGAACCTTTCCAAAGCATTCTTGAACAAATATTTCCCATCGAAAAAGACCGCAAGATTAAGGATGGACATTACCAATTTCAACCAATGCGAAGGAGAGTCTCTTTATGAAGTTTGGGATCGATATAAGGATCCAATAAGAAAATGTCCACATCATGGACTTTCCGATTGGTTAATAATTCAAATCTTCTATAATGAACTTAATTATTCAACCAAAATCAATATAGATGCAGTTGCAGGGGGAGCTCTCATGGCAAAATCAGTAGAACAGGCCCAAGAGTTAATAGAAGAAATAGCAACAAATCACTACCAATGGGCAAATGAAAGAGGTAATTCTAGAAGAACTCAAGGTATGTATGAAATTAATACTTTAGATATGCTTAGAACTCAAATGTAAAATATGATGAATGTTTCTAATAAGCATGTCTCTAGTAATCAAAATTCATCAAGTGTTGCATATTGTCATTTGTGTGGTGATTCACATGATCCATCTATTTGTGCACAAATTTAATATGTTAATAACTACAAGTTTTCTTCTTTTTCTAATAATCATTTTTCTAATACACATAATTGGGGTGGAGAAACCATCCAAAGTTTGGTGGAGGGAGCTAAAGATGATAACTCAACTCGAATTTTTACAAAACAAACTGACTTGAGAGGTGACAAATGAAAAAGTAATGGAAAGAGTTGAGCAATTTGAAGGTAGAATGTTAAGAATGGCAAAATTTTTACAAAATCAAATTACTCAAATAGCCGAACAAATAGACCTTAGGAACAAAGGAGAGTTACCAAGTAAAACGAAAATTAATTCTAAGGAATAAGTCCAAGCAATTACATTGAGAAGTGGTAGAATGCTAAAAGAACCAATCATTGAAGAATGTGAAAGTGAAAAGGATGAAAAAGAAGAAAAAGGAAGGGAATTAGTAAGTGATAATGAAGTCGCTGTTGAAAATATGAATTCTCAATTACAAACTATTCATCTTCTAATACAAATTCTATTTCCACAAAGGCTTAAAAATGAAAAGTAAAAAAAAGAATTGGGAAAGATTGCACACATGCTTAAGTAGTTACATGTTAACATTCCTTTTGTAGATGCATTTTTGCAGGTTCCCAAATACAACAAGTTTTTGAAAGATCTTTTGACAAGGAGAAAAAGTTTTGATGACTTTGCAACCATAGCACCTACGAAAGATTATAGCGCAAGGATCTAAAATAAATTATCATCAAAACTCAAGGATTCAGGGAGTTTTCCTATCCATGCACTATTAGTAATGCTAATTTTTTTAATATTTTATATGATTTGGGTGCTAATGTGTCATTACTTCTCATGTCAATAGTGAGAAGGTTAGGTTTTAAAGAAGTTTAAAGCACAAATATCATATTGCAACTAACCGATAGGTCCATTAGGCATCCACTTTGTATTCTTAAAAATATTCTAATGAAGTGGATAAACTCATCATCCCGGTAGATTTTATTGTTTTAGATATGGAGGATGATATTGATATGCCTATTATATTTAGTATACATTTTCTTGCTACCGCTGGTGCAATAATTGATGTGAAAAATGGCACATTAAAGTTAAAAGTAGGGGATGAGAAAATAGCCTTTGAATTGAATGATATGATGAAATATCCCTCTTTCACTTTTAACATATATTTAATTGTTGATTTGGATGATAATGTGTCAAATACTTCATTTCTAGGATTTGAAAGCATAAGAAGAAGGACAAAGAGAACGAAGGACCAATTACACTTAATTGACATATCTACATCCAAAGGAGTGGAGAATTCTTGGGGTTATGGTTCCAAAGAATAAAGCTCACACCTACAAAGTCTAACTCTAGACTACAAATGAAATACTTGTTAGGATGCAACCCAACGTTTTTAATATTTTTGTGAAACTTTTAGTTTGTTTTGTTAAATATTATGTAGTTTGAAGTGTGTTTTAGTTTGTTTGTTTTGTAGGTATGCAAATTGAAACATGATGATCAAGTTTGATTCAAGAGGTTATAATTATGAGTTTGATTCTTAAAATCCTTCTTCTTTAACATTTCATGCTATTGAGAATGCTTAACATGAATATTACGAGCTATATAAAGTGTTTTAGAAGTTGGAAGTGATAGAAGTTACTATTCATAGTTATGAAAGTGTTTGAGCAAAAATATCATTTGGTGATTCAATGTGACTATATGATGTTTAGCCTGGTTTTTATGTTTAATATTGTAACACCCTAGAAATGCACTTACAAGAGATATTTTTCTTATTTAGGGTTAAGTGTTAATCCTTGATTTATTAGTTAGGAAGATTTCTTGAGTTAATTAGGTTAATTAGCTAAGATTTTCATTATTAAGCAAGAACACCTAAGTACTAAAGTTAGAATAATTTTACTTGACCATTTAATTTATATTAGTGTTTAAATTTTGATTAGCTCATTTTACTATTTTCTAGTCTTTTGACTACTTGAATTTTAGCTCAATTTTACTCAAAAGTTTCACTTATTTTCTTGCTTTATTTTCTTTTCCCTTGGCTGAAATTTTTCTCTTTCTTTTCTTTTTCTCTTGGCCGAAAATTCTTCTCTCTTCTCTTTTCTTTTTGGCCGAAATTCTTTTTCTTTTTCTTTCTCCTTATGGCCGGATTTCTCTCTCCCTATTTTACTCTCTTTTTGCTTTAATAATTTGTGTCTTAATATTGCTAGTATTAAGTGATAAGAGGTTAATGAGCTCCACCAATCAAATTAATCCAAGTTAGCTACTCTTGCATTAAAAGACTACCTTTTTACTTTATTCTTGTTAGGTTTTAATTGGTTAATCTTTTTCCCACCTTTTCTTTATTTCTTTTCCATTTTTCCTAGCCTATTTCTTTCTCTTTCTTCTCCCTCTTGGCCGGCCATCTCCCTTTCTCTTCTTCTCTCATTTTGCTCTCAACTTCTTGAAGTTTTCTCTCTAAAGTTTGGGCAAATCCACCATAGGAAGTGAGCTTCTTTCCTTTCTAAGCAAAGTTCTAAGCATATCTAAGGTATTTACTATGAACTTTTCCTATTAATTTCATGTTTTAATTAGTTTTTATGCAAGCTTAAACCAAGATTCTTGTTGGTACTACTTGGAGAACTTAGTTAGAATTGGAGATTTACTTGCTAGATAAAGTGTTCTTGTGGTTAGATAGACTAGTATATGGCCTTTAAACCTTGAAATTTCATGTGTTATATGTTGTTTGGTTGAAGATTCTTGGAGTAGAATTCTTGGAATTTAGTGAATTTTGATTGAATTTGAACTTGAGTTGAACATAAAAGTTGTAGAACTTGTTGAATTGGGTTGGATTGTTGATTTTTCTTGCAGGAAAAAAATTTGGGTTAGTCCGATTTTAAGGGGAAATGCTGCCGAAATTTTTGTAGAATTAAAAGAAGAAAAATTGACAAGTGAGATTTTAAGCTTAGAATATGTTCAATTGAAGGAAATTGAAGTGTAGAAATTTTTAGAAATGATCTAGTGATAGATTAAATTTTCTTAGAATAAGTAAACCCTAAAACCCTAGAAACCCTAAAACCAAAACCCTAGAAATAAGTGGGGTATTTTCTTGAATTTTTCTTACTAAATTTACTAGGGTTTTACTTGGGTTTTCATTATATTATTTCTTTTAAATTTCAGGGTCCGAAAACGCATCACGACCATTTTACGAGATATTTTCTTAGGCATTCCAGGTGAGTGTCTTTATGTGTGCATGATGCATGAAATGTTATGTTCTACTTGTAAATATTATGTTACACTTGCAAATATTATGTGATAAAATGTGCTACTTGAGGAAAGATGTGTACTTTATCGCATCTATTCCGTAATGTGTTATATGCTTTCACTATTCAACGTGTTACTTGTGCGTGAGACTTCCGTGACTAACTTTACCGTTACTTCGCGGATAGTCAACCGGACAGGCTTGGGAGGTTATAAGGTGCTGGGTGTTTTAGGGCGTGACGTTCTTTCCCTTTTGAGTTGTGAATCCTCAAAGAGGCCAACTCCGGATTGAACTTTCTTGCGTGTTGGCCCTCCCAGGTTGAGAGTACTCCCTGGATGTGGTAGCTTGTACGGAGGTTATAAGGTGAATGGTGGTTAGGGCTTGCGTGATAAAAACTGGCATGTTCCTTGATAAAAGACCTGAGCTATTATCTCGGTCTAAATGTCATGGTTACATGATCAGTACTTGCTTTTCCTGCGGTTGAGCTTGCTCCCGTAGTTGAGCCTTGTATCCGCCCTTGACTACTTGATAATTAAATTGTTCATATCTTGTTTATTTAACTTATCGATTATTTTATTTACTAAAATAATGAGTTCTTGATATGATTGCATGACTTGGACATTCACTGGGCTATTATAGCTCATTCCTTTTATTTGTTTTCCTTTACTCAGGTTTCCTGAAAAATTAAAGCAGGACCGACTGGTTTTGATTATTATAGATGTTTTAGTTATTGTAATAGCCAAACTGTGTTAGGCTATCTTTGTGAAAATCATGTATATTATGACATGTAATCTTTTGATGTGACTTGTACCCTTGAATTAAATAATATGAGTGTATTCTATTTTATTCCATTTTATTTTAGTTTATTTATTTTGAGTTAAGTACGCTTGGACGTTTGCGTGAGTGCATGATTCGAGTCCTGGCGAGAGCTAGGCAGGCAGTCCGCTAAGCTCTTTGGTGCGCCTCTGGGTAAGGTGGGGCTGTCACAAATATGTTCAAAGAAACATGTGTGCATTATTGGTTTGAAATGTGCATTCAAATTTTACAATTTATGCAAGAAATCATGCTCAATTCATGTTAGATGTGGTGATTTTGATGCAAAATTTAAGAAATTTGTGTTTGCACGTGTGTATTTTCATAATTCAAACTTGTTCCTAACGTTAAGTGTTTAAAAACATATTACAATTAAAGTTGAAAGTGCTACATAAAATGGAATGAACTAATGGAACAGTAACCTGTAAAATTAGAAAATCACTGCATGTTGCAGGAAGTGATATGTGGGTCACGATACACGGGTCGCGTCTACTTATCGCACCCGCGTATCAACTTTTGGGAGGTCCGTATGATACGCTACATAGAGATACGCGGGTAGGCTTTGTGAACCATGAGTACACACTCGCTGATCACTCGTAATATGTGTTTCATAATTTGTATACATGTTTTGGACTATCAAATTAAGACTTTAACATGTCCCAATTTTGCATCTTCATAGTTTAAGTTTAAGTTTTTAATTTTGAATACATGGCATGAAATAGTGAAATTTTGACATAAAGCAAATTTGAGCAAGTTTCTTTCATCTTTTACTTCATCAATACATAACACCTTTGTTCATATTACTTGTCCTTCAAATTTTCACCCCTTAGAACCATATTGCACAAACTAAGTGTGGGAGAAATCACAAAGTTCAAGTATGCTATGATGGTTTTGTGTTGCATTAGTTATCTATTTATCATCTAACATAACTTTTGAGTAATTCTAAAATTAAGACAAGGTCAATGAGCAACGATTGGACAAATGGAAGAAGTGATGAAGCATTGCAAAGAGGGACTTATCGAAAGGTTTAAGGACTTAAAGGGCATCAACAATATCAACTTAAGAATACAGCAACCAAACAAGGGGAGTTTTCTTATTCCATCTTTTATTCTTAATATTTCCTTTACACATTGAGGACAATTTTTCATTTTCAGTATGGGGGAGGGAAGTATTAAATTTATGTTTGGATAAGATTTGGAGTAAATAGTGTTAAGATATTATTTTGGGTAAAATATGATCAAAATTTTTGAAAATTTGCTTCATTAATATGCTTTCATGCCATAAACTTGTTAAATTTTTTTACTTTTTGAAATAATTTATGCAACTATGATTGAATGCATGTCACAAATATATGAAAAATAGTCATTATGTGATTAGCAGTTTATTTTTAAGAAAGTATATCTTGTAAAATGGTTATAATTATATTTTGATTTAGCATGCTTGATTTTAAATTTCTTTTCTTTACTTGATTTTACATTATTAAGTGGTAGATATGGACAAGAAATATACTTATGCATTATTTGAATTAAGGAACAAGTATATTGTGAGCAAAATGATACATGTTTACTTATTTCTACACCAATAATTTAAATTGCTTAGTAATCGGAAATCTTCATCACAAAATGTCTATTTTTGCGTCAAAAGGCAATTGAATTAAGAGTATGCATAGCCAGTTTGATTGAAAGTGACTTGTTGAATAATAAGGGGTTTTCATTGCAAAATGTCGACCTTTTCATCAAAAGACAATTTGACTTCTCAAACTAAAGTTACGAAGTAGTTTGACTGATAAAAGTGTTGAGTAACCGGGGGTTTTCATCTACAAATATTAATTTTCACGTCAAAAGACAGTTACAAATTACAAAATGCAATACGTCCCTATTTGTGTATAAATTAAGTTATATATAATTGTCCATATTGAATACTTACAATATCAGATTTTGTAAAGCATTGAAATTTTATTGAACATAGTTTTAATCTTGAAATAATTATTTCCCTTTCACTTGATATAATGAGTATTAGAAACTTTACAAGAAATTGCATAATGCCTATTTGCTTTATCTTGTGGAATTGCATTCAACAATGAGGCATTTGTTATTTCAAACTTGAATTATTAGTTGATCTCTTGATTTTTCAATTGCTTGAGGACAAGCAATGATTCAAGTGTGGGGGAGTTTGATAAGCAATAAAATTATCGATATTCTTATATATATTATTATATGTTTTAAATATTATTTAAGCATAATTATAGTATTTTTGGTTGCAAATGACTCATTTTTCAATAATTCATGAGAATTAAGATTTTTATCGGAATTACGATTGTTGAGGCAGAATTCTTATTTGAGCAAACTAATACACAAATTTTTTGTATAATGGCAAGTTCATCATATTAAAACTTATTTTGGAGCAATTTGAGTAAAGGAGAATCAAAGTCAATGGTGATTCAAAAAATTAAAGTTGGATGAACAACTTGAAGGAATAATTGTGTAAAAATAATAGAAAAAAATCCAACTGTTCACTACAATGTTTGGAAATACGTGAAAATACTTGCACATATGAGGTCCAACTCAGCAAAAATTAAAAATCAAGTGAGAACCACAAAGTTGTGATCTGCGGATGGAGATCTACGGGTTGTCATCTGCGTATCACCATTTGCAGATCGTAAGTCGGCTGGATTTTCTGGGACATCAACTTGCATCGTCTTCCAACTGGTTTTTGCAGACATTTTCAAATGGGGATAGGGTTTTGCAAGTGGGATAATATATTAGAAGCATAAATGAAGACTTTTGTGCCCATTTAGAATCTCTAAGCAAATCTTCATCATTCCATGCATTAATGATTCATGCAAGTTGGAAAATAACTTGAGAAAAATTTGTCTGTAAATAGAAGTCATTTGTAAAGCTTTTGTAAGAAGTTTTAGTGGTAAAAAGTAGTATTAGCTTAAGTTTGCACTAGTTTTGGTAGAGAATTAATAGAATTCTCTTCATCCTTCAATAGAATAGTGAGGAACATTGTAAAAGAACTATTGTAAGCTCAACTTTGAAGGTGAATAAGAAAAGAAGCTTTGTCTAAACTTTGGTTGAGCAATTCTTACTCCTTTCTATTTATTTTCACTTGTTGAATGAATCCTTGCTTTGAAGTTATACTTTTAATTGATTCATTAGTCATTTCACTAAAGGTTTCATCTAGAATATAGATGAAGTTAATGAATCCCAAAGCATGAATTATATTATCAAAACTTGCTAAGCTTGCATTTAGTTGTATATTTGTTCAAGTTTTACCACTTGTTTATCTTGGCCAACTTAAATAAGTCATTTAGTTGTTATCTGACATTGAGAAATGTTTGTAATAATGAAAAATGAACAAATAATGCTTAAATAGTTCATATGAGAAGAATGGATACTCGAGTGAATCATCACAATTCAAGTTTTCATAAGATTTCATCATGAAAATAGTTGAAATCTTGTCATTACATAGAGAGATCTAGTTGTGACACTTATGTAATTGGATTCTAAACAAGGCAAACTAAAACTTAGTAAGTCATTCATGTAAGATTCAATAGTGGACTCTATGTTCTAGGTTTGTTTGCTTGAATTCTACAAAATATCTCAATTATATACCTATTCTATTAAAGGGACCCCGTCTCCATTTTATTTTGAGTGCGTTTAAATAATAAAAGTTAGTGAAAAAAGCTTTGGTAATTGCACATATTTGATTCCCTATGGGATTCGACACCTAATACTCCAAATACTACAACCGACCCGTGCACTTGCGGATTAAGTTGGGAGATTACGTTTTTATTACTTGATTGTAGCGTGTTGTTCATAAGACTAGACATTTTACCTAATCTACATCACGTCAGAGGTTTAATGGGACATTTTGGTGTAATTAAGACTAGACATTTTGCATGGATATTTTCATTGGCCTTATATTAAATGTGATGGACAAACTTTGTTTGATAAATACATAACATGTAGGCAAGCTAAGTTTAGGGTTAGACCTCATGAATTTTATTTTCCTTTGCATGTGCCATCATATCCTTGGACTGATATTTCTATATATTTTTACTAGTTCTTCCAAGGTCTAAAAGTGGCAAGGAATGTACTTTTATTGTGATTTATCGATTTAGTAAAATGGCTCATTTCTTTGCATGTGTTAAGACTAACGATGCATCTCATTTCCTTGCATGTGTTCTTAGAGAAGTTGTGCGTTTGCATGCCTTGCCAAGGACCATTATTAGTGATAAGGATGTAAAGTTTCTAAGCATTTTTGGCGTACTCTCTAGAATAAATTAGGAACTAAGTTATTATTTTCTACTGTGGCACATCCTTAAACGGATAGGCAAATTGAAGTTATTAATAGCACACTTACTATACTTCTATGTGAAATCATACAGTTGAATCTTAGGAATTGGAAAAAATGTTTACCTCACATTTAATTTGCTTACAATAGGGTTGTGCATTCTTCTACGTCTTATTCTCTATTTAAGATAGTTTATGACTTTAATCATTTGACACCTTTGGATATCTTATCTTTGCCTTCTAGTGATTGTGCAAATTTGGATGGCAAGAGAAAGTTTGAGTTCATCAAGGATTTACATGCTAGAGTTCGAGCCAATACAAAGATGAAGAATGAACAGCATGTAAGGCAGGCAAACAATGGCTGTGTGAAGATGACATTCAAGCCTTAAGATTGGGTTTGGATCCACATGCGCAAGATTCTAGATAGTTGCATCATAATGTTGGTGTAGACACTAAATTTTGACACACCATTTATTTCTCTGACATTAAGGGCTATTTTTTTCTATTTTTGGGATCAAATTTTGTTTTTTTGGAAAAAATGGGCAAAATCAACAATTTCAGGGGGTAAAATATTAATTTTTAGCATGTAAATATTTTTATCATTTTTTGGGGCTTTAAAAGCATATCTTGTACTTTCATACATGTTTATGAATTTTTTGTGATTTTTCGGACAGATAATTATTTTTTGTATTTTTGTCAGTTCAAGAAGAAAATGGTTATTTCGCCTTGCAAACATCATTTTCGCCTATTTTTGGGTTCTACATTTATTTTTCAAACTTTTAGACATGTTTTTACATTTTTGTAATTTTTCGGAGATAATTGCTATTTTTCTGTAAATACTGAGTTCAAGGGCAAAACGGTCATTTCGTACTCCGAATGCATTTTTCACTAATTTTTGGGTTCTAAATTCACTTTTCAGGGTTTTAAGCCTATTTTTAATTTTTGATAATTTTTCATAACCAACTCTTATTTTTTCTGTGAATACTGCGCTAGGGGCATAATAGTAATTCTACTCAAAAAATTATTTTTGTCCAAATTTTATTAATAAATATATTATTTATATTTTTTTGGATTTTTCTAATTTTTGGGTGTCTTAGAAAAATTATGATTTTTTAGTTTTAATTTTAATTTTTTCTAGGTCAAAAAATCACTTTTTACAGTAAAATGGTAATTTTTATTGTTAGGTTCATTTTTGTCTTTACCCATTTTCTTGGAGGATAAGTCTTTCTTGCATTATAAATAGCTCATTTTAGGATTAAATAAAGGGGAGTTAATTAAAAAAATACTACATACATTTACTATTCTTGCATACACTACACACACTAATTCCTACACGCACACTAACACGTTACACAAACACACAATCAAATTGAACACACACATTAACACACATATAAGGCACACACAAAGATCAAAATACACACACTTTCACACACAAACACACCTCTCTTTCACACATTAAAATCAAAAGGATAAAAACTCAAGAACACACAAGAGTTTTAGTCATCTTCAAGCAAGAACAATCAAGGTAACATCTCAATCTCTATTTTCTTTTTACAGCTTTTACGTTATCAAAGAATAATCTGAATATTTTGTTTTGGAAATCAAATTATCAGATATGATTTTTAATTTTTAATTTTTGGTTGTAAACACCAAATTTTGACACACAATTTATCCTTTTTAACATTAGGGGGCATTCTTTTCCAGTTCCAGGGTCAAATTTTGATTTTTTTAAAAAATAGGTAAAATCAACAATTTCGGGAAGAAGGGGGAAAAATAGTAATTTTCAGTTGTAAATATTTTTTTGTTAGTTTTGCAGTTTTAAAATTCAAATTTTTGTACTTTTATACGTATTTTTATGATTTTCAAGTTTAACTGGTATTTTTCCTATATTTCGCCAGCACAGGGCAAAATGGTCATTTCACCTCACAAATATTATTTTTGTTCATTTTTTGTCCCAAATTTATTTTTTAGACTTTTAAGCATGTTTCTAAATTTTTTAAATTTTTTCGAAGACAATTGCTATTTTTTCTGTAAATGCGGCGTTCAAGAACAAAATAGTCATTTCATACCCCGAATGCATTTTTTATCAATTTTTGAGTCATAAATTCATTTTCTATGATTTTAAGATTATTTTTAATTTTTAACAATTTTTCGAGGCCAATAGCTATTTTTTCTGTATATTTTGTCAATATAAGAGCAAAATGGTCATTTCACCTCTTGAATGCTCTTTTTTGCCAAATTTCAGGTTGTCAATTCATTTTTTAGGGTTTTAAAGCTATCTTTAACTTTTGGTTATTTTTTTAGGTCAATTGCTGTTTTTTCTAAAATATCAAGTTTAGGGGCAAAACGGTCATTTTACATGCAAATGTATTTTTGATCGAAATTTTTGTGATTTAATAAAATTTATTTTTTTTAGATTTTTCTACTTTTTGGATGTTTTGGAAAAATCATGACATTTTTTTTAATTTTTTAGTTTTAAGTTTTAGTTTTAAATTTAATTTTTTGTGTAAAAAAATTATTTTTTAAGGATAAAGTTGAGATTTAATTGTTAGGGTCATTTTTGTCTTTTCTCCTTTTCTTGAAGGATAAGACTCTTTTACACTATAAATAGCCTATTTTTGGGAGAAAAAAAGAAAAGAAAAACCCTAAAAGATATTACTTTTAGGTACACACACTACACACACTATATAGCTGCATCTTCATTTTTATATCACTGTTCATATTCACTTTCAAAAAGATACTACTATTTATCACCAGATCAATTTCAAGCTTAAAAAGGTAATTTCTTAGCTCTTTTGTCTTTGTTTTTGTCCACTTTTCTTTCATTCTTCTGTGTAAATCTTATTATGTTTCTAATTGCTTGGAATTTTGGTTGAGTTTGTTTGAATTTTTCTTCAATTTCATTTTTGATTTTGTGTTCTTGTTTCTAGGTTTACACTTCTTTTTCCTTCTTTTTCTCACCACCGTACCTTGCCACAACTCATGCCACTGGAATAACCACCCAACCACCAGCCGTTCCACCCTCCATCGTCTCTATCACCACACAACCAAGCAAAAACAACTCAATTAGCCACCTGAACAACTCACCACCTTCGCCCCAACTGTAACCAACACCACCAAATTCTCAAAACACCACGATAACCTCCCCTATTAACAACCAGTAGAAAAAGCAGAACCACCAAAATATACCTAATATCAGCCAAGGAATTTCAATGACAATAGACAATTCACAGCAGCCCCCAAAACTTCCAAAAATCATCCACAATCAAGACTCCAATTCACCCAAAAAACAACAACCAAAAATCACAGACCACCACCAATCAGTTTTTCCCAAAACCCCCTCCAATTCACCAAATAATCACTATTGCCCTATCCAGTCAAAATCATAGTCAAATTCCCACCACAAACTCACCGGAATAGCTCCCCTAAACATTTGAATCAGCCACAAATCATCAAAATCAAACCAGCCCCAACGACAAGCTCCACCATCTCCACCTTCGCAATTCATAGCCCAATCACAAGCTTCGTCAGCTCACCACACAAAATCACAACAAAATTCACCAAATTCCCAACCAAAATCGCAGCTCAATCTCACTTGCCACACCATCATCACATCTAACAACCACCCAAGCCCGCCAAAAACCATTCGTTCCAACCCCACTGTTGCTTCATTACCCCCTACCACCGCATTATTTCTCCTTCGATTTGAAGGAGAAATTGATTTTGGGAAATGAGTTTGATGCCCTGGTGAGGAGATGCGAGAAGTAGAAGAAGATGTGAAAGAAACGGTAAGAGAAAGAGGGGGAACAAGAAGGGAAACTAAAGTGATTTTCAGAGAGACACAGGGAGAGAACAAAGTAGGGAGAGAAAGATAGAATAGAAGATGGGAGGAGAAAAACAAAGAATGAAAAATGGAGTCATAAGAAGAGAAAAATGGGAGAGAGAAGGAGAAGAGAGATGTGAGAGAGAAAAGGAAATAGAAAGGAAGAGAGGTGAGCAAACAGAGGGAAGAAAGAGAAAAGGGAAAAATCAAAGGAGAAGGAAAGAGAGAAGAACAAGAGAGCGAGAAGGAAATCGGTTGAAGGAAAAGGAAGAAAATAGAGAAGAAGAAGACCAGAAAGATGGAGAAGAAGAAATAGAGAGAATAGGAAAGAAAGATTAGAGAGAAGAAGAAAAAAAGAAATAAAAGAAAACTGGTTGGGGGTGGGTTTGATTTATTTTTTTTGTTTTACTTTGTTTTATTTTTGTTTATAATTAATTAATTATTTAAAAAGGGTTTTAGTGAACAAAACCATGTCGTTTTGATTTTTTGGTTTTTTTTGTGATTATTTTAATTATAATATATATTTAATTTTGTAGCCCTTGGATTTTTATTAATATCACTGTAGCCTTGTACATTTAGGATTTTTGCGTTTTAAGTTTTTGATTTTTTACTGATTGACCTCCAGATTTTACCCTTACTTAGCTTTAATTCACAAATTATGCCCCATGCTTGCTTAAATTTGCGATTTGGTCCTTAGGTTTGCTTGGATTTATATTTTAGTTCCCTTGACTTGCTAGAAATTTGCATCTACCCCAATTTGTTGAAATTTACTTTGCCATATTTCATGTTTTGTTGCTTAAAATAGTGGTACCTTGATTTGTTTGTTCATTTTGATTAGCATTTTGTAACGGGTTTTCCACGGAAGGTATTACTATTACCTGTTATTTTCTCTTTATGTGTTCTAATGTACTCATATGTGATTTTTTATGCGTTTTCTTCAATGAGTTTTCTTATTAATATACTTTTTGCGTATTTATTTACATTGTGTTATTTAGTTTTGAATTTTATTATTTAACAAAAATATAATAGATTACTAGATTTTACTATTTTTGCATTAGATAGCCAATGTAATAGTTAGATTATTTTCCTTTCGTATTTTTACAAATATTTGTGTATTTAGATAGCAAGTGTAATAGATAGGTCATTTTTAATTTTTTTCCAATTTAATTGTAAGTTAAATCCCCCTGATGTAGTAGTTAGGGCTTATGTGCTTTTGTATGCTTGTGTGCTTATATGTTTTACCATTTTTCTTAGGATTTTGCATCTAGATGTCATGCTTACATGTTATATACTCCTATGTGTTCTTATATGTCTTTATATGTTTATTTGTTTTTAATTCACGTGTTACCATTTTAATTTAGATTTTATCAGTTTTGTTATTCCATCACTATACTAATCTAATGCTAGTTGTGGTTTTATCATTTCCCCGCTAGTCCAACATTAGTAGAAAATTCCTAGAAAGGGTTAGTTCAATGCCAGACCCTTAGGTTATTTTAGTGATAGTTTCACTCTCATGTGTATTTAATCTCATTTCACACAGTTTTCTAGACTTCTTTCCATTTTTGCATGGTTTACATATGCTATTATTATCATTATCTATTTTTAGCATTGAACCGGTGCATGACACTTAGGTTGCATTTCACACATAATTTAGCTCATTTGTGCGATCCGACTAGAAATAGTCGTCTACTTACGTGAAAAACGGTGGCTTAACAAGCCATTCTCCCCTCCGTGAGTAGGAGTAGTTAGTCACGAGTTTCTTAGTCTCTCGTACTCGTTATGTTTCATTCCCACTTTCTTTGATCACTTACCATCTATATTACTATTTTTCTTTTCTTTTGTATTCCATTTTTGCATCCACACTCATGACTCTCTCGAGACCTCATTTCAAATTTCGTAATTAATACGATAATCCCGATCAAGTCTTGACGGGACATTTTGACTCTCCCGACATTACATTAGATTTATAATTTGCATTCATTTGGATACATCCAAATACAATAGAATTTAGAGTTATTTTAGAAAAAATTGATTAAACCTCGCAACTGGTCTTAGCTAGATAAAAAGGGTGCTTTAGGTGTAAGCCTTTGCTTTTCCTTTCTTCAAATGTGACTACCAAACATTTTTCTCTTATTTTTTCGCAGACTAGAGTCAAAAAATAGTTTTCAAATATTTTTAAAAAAAATTCTATCTTTGTTGTTTTGTTAAATCATTTTTCGGATGACTTAGTACACCCTAATTCAATACCAAGTGATGACTCTATTTTTAATAAAAAAAAATCCTTTTTCAAACCATTTGGCCCAAACTGTTGCATTTTGTGGTTCCGGCCTTGTTTGCTTTTTAAAAATATCATTTTTCCTAAAAATACACTTTTTCACCCAAAATTCGATTTTATCACACACACACGATTTTTCAAAACACAAAAACCCTCTATTTTCGAAAAGGGTCACCCGATCGGATCACTTTTTCAGGCCGCAATAGTCCGACCCAGAGTTGTACGTATTTTTTGCAAGGCACAACACTGGTTTCCTTTTCTTTTTTCTTTTTTGGATCCGTTTTTGTTTGGGTTTATGGTTTCTCTTTCTGTTTTTCAATTTCAATTTCTTCTTCTCTCCTTCCACCGCCTTCTCCCTAACTACCAAAACTTCCACCATGATTTCCTCTCCCAAACCCTCAGCTCCTTCGTCGTTTCCTCCAGTCCCAACCACCAGTACCTACTTTAGCAACCGCAGATACCATCTTACCATCCTCAAATGCCCACAATCATACAATAAAGAAAGAAAAACCAGAATCTGCATAGCCGAAACCTCCATTGACAAACCTGCAAAAGAAAAACAACAACGAAACGCAATTCCAATCTCCCTACAAACCATCATCTCTCCACTGCCCAAAATCTCACCACCCAGTTTATTCATGCCTGCAAAATCTACACTAGTAGACTTCATTACCAGGTCCTTTCACCACCAAAAATAGAATAGCCAGCCAATCCCAAAATCACCCACAATCCACAAAGCCCAATTAGATACAATAAAATTGCCAGCAACATAATTCACATTACCTACAATTACAACCATAGTCCCAACAAACCAAATTGTCACGTCTCTACAACCAGAAACCCAACCAAAATTAGATAATAACCAAAGTTTCGATTCCATCCTTACTGCCACTATCACCACTAGTTCAATCACCCTTATACCACCACCATGGAATCTGCCTAAATCGTCTATCCCCTTCAAAATCCTCCACCACTGTAAAAATGCCACAAAATCCCAAAACCAATTACCTGAAAATATCACAATTAGCCCCAGCTCATTCCCTATCAACTAAAACCATAACAAAATCCAGAGTCTCAAGCCACTACTGTCTCTCCAACACTTACTACCAAATCCATCCCCCCAAAATCACAAATCCATAACCTCTACATAGCACCATCAACTCCCCTCAATCATTGCCTCACAACCATCAGGTTCAGCCATAATAGGCCTATTGTAACACAGCAACACCATTAACATATCTATCAGCCTCAACAGCTCCTAGCAACCAATACCCTTAAATCCTTACATCACAGCTATCACAAAGAACCATCACCTTCAACCTGCACAAAAACAAAAAAAAATAACCCAATTGACCACCTGAACAACTCAACACTGCCTCTCGCCGTAGTTCCTCCACCCAGTCATCATCAATAACCTCAATCACACAGAAACTGCATCCCTCCCATCCTTCGATCGCCACCACCAAATTCCTCTAGCCTTGTCACCCGCACCTGACCTCTCTCTACAGTTTTACCACTCCTACAAAGCCACCACTTTGCCGATTAATTCATCCCAGTGCGTCACCACCTCCTCTTTTTCAACGGAGGAGGCGACTTGGGAAATTGCCCCTATTGTTAAGCAAAGGAAAGGGGAATCAGTTAGAGAGAAAAAAAAAGAGAAAGAGGCAAAAGAGAGATGGCAGAGAAGAGAGACCAGAAAATGAGAAAAGAAAGAATAAATGAGTAAGTGCGGAGAAGAAAGAAACTGGGAATCAAGAGGAAAAAGAGGAGAACAGAGAAGAAAAGAGAGAATCAAAGAAGAAGACCAAAAAGGAGGAAATAGAGGAGCTGAAGAAGGGGATGAGAGAGCGAAAGAGAAAGCAGAGAGCGACGGAGAAGATGAGAGAATTGGGAAATTTTGGGGGGTAGGTTTTAAGTTTTTTTTTTGTTTTGTTTTTCGTCTAAATTGGTTAACAATTTTAGGGAATTAGTTTTAAGTTTTCTTTATCTTATTTATCTTTCTTATTTATTTAATTGTTCATGATTTGTTTTAATTTTTAATTAACTTTAGTCAACTAAGTTAATTTAGCTAATTAATTCAGTTTTAGACTTCCAACTTGAATTTGACATCTTCATTTGGTATTTTTATTATAAAGTAATATTTGTGTTTTAGTCTTTATTTTTCTTAATTGTTATTGATGTGCCCAAAAGACCTTTTGTTTTCTATAACTAAGTCCGTAGTAATTGCATATCGACCCCCCTATGCTTAGTTTTCTTTCAATTGAATTCTAATTGACTGCCATTTTGTCTTGTACTTGCTGAAATTTACTATTTAACACCAATTTTGCCTTAATTTTTCATTTTGTTCCTTGATTAGTTGAGATATCCCATTTTACCTTCGAGCCCATAGGTTTACATTTCTAGCTCCTTTAGTTTAATAGAATTTACATTTTACCCCAAATTTGTTAGAACTTTATGTTTTGTGATTTATTTCATTAAATAGTGGTATCTTTGACAAATTTGCTGGTGTTATTAGCATTTTAGTACCGAGTCTTCAAGAAGAGGCATTTTTGTTACCTTTAATTTCTTCTTTATGTGCTCCAATGTGCTCATATGTGATTTTTTTTTGTTTTTGCATTTCTCTTCATATGTTTCTTATTTTATATATTTTTGTGTGTTTTATTTACATTGTGCTATTTAGTCTCGAATTTTATCCTTTGGCAAAAAATGTAATAGATAGATCCCAATTTCTTTCATTTTTTGCCTATTTTTGTATTTAACTAATCAATGTAATAGATAGGGTACATGTTTTGTCATTATTTAGCTAATATTTGTATTTAAATAGCAAGTGTAATAGATAAGTCATTTTTTTATTTTAAAAATTTTCCCCTATAATTATAGACTAAATCCCCAGTGCAATAGTTAGGACTTATGTGCTTTTGCATGCTCATGTGCTTACTTGTTTTATCGCTTTCCTTAAGATTTTGCATCTAGATATCATGTTTACGTGTTATGTGCTCCTATGTACTCTTATATGTCTTTATATGTTTATTTGCTTTCGATTTATGGTTTGTTATTTTGACTTATATTTTATTAGTTTTTATTATTCCATCACCACAATAGTCTAACGCTAATTGGGGTTTTATCACTTTCCACTAGTCCAATGCTAGTGAGGAATTTCTAGAAATGGCTCGCCCAAAACTAAACCTTAGGTCATTTTAATATTAGTTTTACACATCGTGTGTATTTCATATCATTTCACACACTATTTTTTAAGAATTTTTCATTTTGCATGATTTTTGTATATATGTTATTACTATTACATATTTTTACACATCTTCAGTGTATGACATCTAGATTGCATTTCACATAGAACTTAGATCATTTGTGTGATCCAACTAGAAATAGTTACCTCCTCATGTGGGAAGCGGTGGCCTAACATATCATTCCCCCCTCCGTGAGTAAGGAACAGTCAATCACGAGTTTTTTAGTCACGAGAGTCTTTGATCACTTACTATGTATACTACTATTTTCCTTTTCTTTTTGTATTCCATTTTGCATCCACACTCGTGACTCCCTCGAAGCCTCATTTTGGATTTCGTAATTAATGTGATAATTTCGATCAGGCCTCGATGGGACATTTTGATCCTCTCGACATCACATTAGGATTAGGACTTACATTTATTTAGACACATCTAAACGCGATAAAATCTAGGGTTATTGTAGAAAAATTTGATTAAATCTTGCAACTAGTTTCAGCTAGGTAGAAAGGGTGCCTTAGATGCTACCCTTTGCTTTCCCTTTCTTCAAATATAATCCCAAACCTTTTTCTCTTATTTTCACATACTGGAGTCTAAAAAGGGTTTTTAAACATTTTTTCTAAAATTTTGTTTTGTTAAATAATTTATTTGGGTGACTTGGTACACCCTAACTTAATACCAAGGGGCTGACTCGATCTTTTTAAATAGAAACCCTTTTTCAAAAAATTAATTGGCCAAAATTATCGCGTTTTTAGTCTTGGCCTTATTTTATTCTTTAAATAAATACCATTTTTTCTAAATAACACTTTTTCATTAAAAACTCAATTTTTTTTTTCACATACGCACAGTTTTTCCAAAACATTCTTTTTGCAAAAGGTAACCGAACCAAGATCGTTTTTCTGGGGCGCGATAGTCACGAACTGATCCACCGTGCATCATTTCGGGGCATGATAGTTGAACAGTTATATTGTGTTCAATTTGCGAGGAATAGAAAGAAAAGCAAATTGTGAGGGAAAACACCAAAACAACACACAAAAGGACAAGCGATCAATAGAAAAAAAGCATAACACATTAGTTCTGGTAAAAAAAGACTTAAGAAATGGGAGAGTGGTAAAAGAGCGTTTTCAAATACTTAAACTTGGGTCCTTTAATAAGTAATAAATTTATCTATTTTAGTATAGTATTAAATATATAATTTTAGTGTGTTTTTAGCATGTTTTTAGTATTTTTTATATAAAAATGGCTCAAATTCAAAAATATTCTCCATTTGATGATTTTCCCAAAAATTAGGGCTTTTACTCGGTTTTTAGAGTTTTGAGGCGAAATTTCTATTTTGAGTAAATTAATGCATAATTTTTGTACAATCTTGTAGGTTTTATACATTCAATCATAATTTGGATTAATTGAAACATAAGTCATCACATTCATAGTATATATAAGGATGATTGAATTAGGAACTCAATGGCCCAACTTTTGCATTCAAACTTGGAGGATTGTTTTGCTCAACTTTTGAAAAATTTTCTTCAACAAATTCACCATGGAATTAAGGATTTACATCATAGAAAAGTCTCAAGGGTATTAAAGGGATAACCAATGAAAGATATGATGCAAAGAGCAATGGAAGTGAAGAAATGAAAAAAAACTAGGGCTCGACGACAATGGCACATTTCTTTATTTTGTCAATAATTTGAGCTACAAGTATTGGATTTTGATGATTCTTCTTTTATATTAAAGATAAGAGGATATTTTACAATTCTTATGAAGACATAAAAATTCAGTTCCCACAAATTCATTGCCAAAAATCCAAATAACTGAAGAACAAAGCTCTCCCAATCACCTCTCAGTATTTGGCCATATCTTTGCATCCAAATCTCCAAATGATGTAATTCTTATGGTTTTGGAAAGCTAACTCAAGGAGCTACAACTTTCATATTTTGAGGAAAAGTTGATTTGACCATCTTCTGGGGGCAATCTGCGGGTCACACTCACAGGTCAGCTAACCAGCAGATGATCCACGGATCAAGCCCACTTGCAGGTGTCGACTGGCTGCAATTTGCAACATATTCGCACAACTTTTACAGCTAAATTCAATGTCCAGCTGCATCTACAAAGCCCTAGGAGAATATTGCAAATTTCAAGGCAAGATTTTCTAAGATTTGAAAACAACTTTCATCATATCATCTTTGTAACACCCTAGAAATTCATACAAGAACTATTTAATTCATGTATGTCCATTAGTAGAAAAAAAAATAGAGAAAGAAAAAGAAAAAGGGAAAACTGAAAATGCACTTAAAAGAGAAATTCTTTTATTTGGAGTTTAGTATTAATCCTTGATTTATTAGTTGGAAGATTTCTTAAGTTAATTAGGTTAAGTAAATAAGATTCTTCATTGTTAAGTGGGACACCTAAGTGCCCAATTTGGATTAATTTCATTGGACCATTAGTTTATAATAGTGTTTAATTTTGACTAACTAATTCTACCATTTTCAAGCTTTTGACTAATTGAGCTTTAGTTCAAAAATTGATTCAAAATTTCACTTATTCTCTTGTCTTTTCCCCCTCCTCATGGCCGGCTCTCTCTCTCCCCCTATTCTTCTCTCTTTTTGCTTTAATATTTGTGCTATAAAGTTTGTTAATTACTAGGAAATAAGTGATGGAAATCTTCACTAATCAAATTTCACCAAGTTAGCAACTATTACATTAAAAGCATAACCCCTAGCATGACTCTTGTCTTGCTATAATTGGTCACTCTTTTTCCCACTTTTCTCTTTATTTCTTTTCTCTTTTCTTGGCCTATTTCTTTCTCTTTTCTTTCTTCTCTTGGCCGGCCCTCCCTATTCTCTCTTTTCCTCTCTTTTACTCTCATTTTCTTGAAGCTTTCTCTCCAAATTTTGGACAATCTTCACCATAGAAAGTGAGCTTTTCTTCTTCCTAAGCAAAGTTCTAAGCTTGTTTAAGGTATCCACTATGAACTTTTGCTATTAATTTCAAGTTTTATTTAGCCTTTTATACAAGTTTAATACTAGATTCTTATTATTACAACTTGAAGATTTAAGTTTGAAATGAAGTTTTACTTGTTAGATAAAGTGTTCTCTTGGTTAGATAGACTAGTAGATAGCATTTAAACCTTGAAATAATCATGTATCATGTGTTGAATGGTTGAAGAAACTTGGACTTGAAATCTTGAATTTGAGTGGAATTTTGAGTGAAATTGAGTTTGATTTAAACATGAAAGCTATAGAACTTGTAGGAAATTGGATTGGTTGGTTGATTTCTTGCAGGAAAAATTTTGGGTTAGTCCGATTTTAAGGGGAGATGCTGCAAAAATTTCGGTAGAAATAAAAAAGGAAAAAATGATAGATGAAATTTCTAACCTAGAATATGTTAAATTTAGGAGTTTGGTGTGCAGAAATTTTTAGAAGATGATCTAGAAATGAATTAAATTTTCCTAGAATAAGAAAACCCTAAAATGAAAACCCTAAATCTAAAACCCTAAACCCTAGGGTAAAACCCTAAACTCTAAAAACCCTAGAACCTAAACCCTAAAAATAATTGGGTTATTTCCTAAACTTTATTACTAATTTACTTAGGGTTTTAATCGGGTTTTCATTAGATTATTTCTTTTGAATTTCAGGACCTGAAAGCGAGTCTCGACCATTTTATGAAATATTTTCCTAGGCATTCCAGGTGAATGTCTCTATGTGTGCATGATGATGAAATATTATGTTATGCTTGTAATTGTTATTTTATGACATGTGTTACTTGAGGAAAGATGTGTACTTTATCACATCTATTCCGCAATGTGTTACGTGCTTTCGTGATCCAACGTGTTATTTGTGCTTGAGACTTCCGTGACTAACTTCACCGTTACTTCACGGTTAGTCAACCCGGTCGTGCGTGGGAGGATATAAGGTGTTGGGTGTTTTAGGGCGTGTTGTTCTTTCCCTTGAGTTGTGAATCCTCAAAGAGGCCAACTCCGGATCGAACTTTCTTGCTTGCTTGTTGGCCCTCCAAGGTCGAGATTACTCCCTGGATGTGGTAGCCTAGTACGGAGGCTATAAGGTGAATGGTGGTTAGGGTACTTGCTTGTTAATACTGGTATGACCCTTGGCGAGGACCTGAGCTATTATCTCGGTCCTAACGTCATGGATTACATGATCGGTACTTGCTCCTCCTATGGTTGAGCTTGCTTCCGTAGTTGAGCACTGTATCTGTCATTGACTACTTGTTAATTAAATTATTCATACCCTGCTTATTTAACTTGTCCATTATTTTGTTCCCTAAAATAATGAATTCCTGGTATGGTTGCATGACTTGGGCACTCACTGGGCTAGTATAGCTTATTCCTTTCATTTGTTTTCCTTTACCCAGGTTCCCTGTAATATTAAAGCTGGAACGGCAAGTTTTGGATATAGTGAATATTTTACATTTTGGATAGCCAAATTGTTTGAGCTATTATTGTAAATAATATGTATATTTTGGCATGTAAACTTTTAGTGATACTTGTACCTTTAAATTACATTATATGAATGTATTTTATTTTGGGTTACATATGCTTGGATGTTCTGAGTGAGTGCTTGACTTGAGTCCTAGCGAGAGCTAGGCAGGCAGTTCGCTAAGCCCTTTGGTGGACCTCTGGGTAAAGTGGGGCTGTCACAATCTTCAACTTGAACAATGACTTGAGTTAGGGTTTTTCCTATAAATACATGCCTTTGTAGTTCATTGAAGATATGCTTGGTTTGATGAAAACCAAGTCTTGAATGGAGAAGCACTCCCAAAGTAGCTAGCTTAGTGGTTTTCTTTGTAATTTTATAAGAAATATTAATACTTGTAAGAAAACTTTTGGAGAATTCACTTGTACTACATCATATTTAAGGAAGAAATGAAGGATTGGAGCCATTGAAATGAGAATTTCTATCTCTTTCTCTTTATTTCCTTACTTGTTATGAATTACTTCTTTGAATTCTTATACTTTCAGATTATGAATTTCATGCTTAACTAAATACTTGTCTTAGGGGTAGATGAAGCTAATGATATGAATTGAATGTTATTATACTTGCTATAACTTGTATTTGTTTGTTTATCTATCAAGGTTTAACATTTGTAGTAGCTTGATCACCTATTGCAAATTATTTAGATGTTATTTGACACTGAGAAATGCTTATAACATTGAAAAATGAGAGATGAAGCCTATCATGTACACACATGAAAATAGTGGTGTAGGTAGGTAGATTGAGGTTGTTTAAGACCACAATTCATGCATTTCACAAGAGTTCATCATGAGAATAGTTGAACTCTAGTCAATTCATTGTGAGAAAAAGTTTTGATTTCATTTGGAATTGCAATCCTAAGCAAAACAAGATTAATATAGCAAGGTGTTAGTTCATTCAATCATTAGATTCTAAACCCTCTTACTTGTATTTGTGAATTTCTTCTATTTGTTTTACTTCAAGTATATGAATTTTCTTAGCCTTGCACACCACATGTTTGATAATTTGTCTAGATAATAGAGCAAATTAGTAGCTTTGGTACTTGCTAAGTCTTGTTTCCTCGTGGGATTGACCCTAATACTTTCCCTACTACAATTGACCCATGCACTTGCAGAAAGGGGTATTAGGTTATAAATTTTATTACATGTTTACGTGAATTTTGCCTAATTTTGATACTACCTAAACCTCACAATCATCCTTCACACAGTTTAAGAAAACTCCAATTCGGTCATCAAATGACTTAAACAACCAAAAAAAGTGGCTGGGAAGGCAAACGGACTAAGTGTCCATTCGTCTATTTCGATCAATTTTACAATCGAAGAACACAAACAGAGCAAACCAAGCTAATAATAGCTACAAAAGATATAATGCTGACAAATTGCACATGATTGCACATGATTAGAAGAGACAAGGAGGTTCTATTTTATCTTATCTTTTTTTACTAACAGTGTAAATCTTTTCTCAATTTATTTGAGTCAATTACACTACTGACAAATTTTCACTATCACTCAAAATGTAAAAGATGTGAGTATCTCACATCTGATCCTTGTAGATGAGTTCTTTTTGTTGGCTATATCACATAAAAATCATAAAAATATCAAAGTTCATAATCTAGGAATTTTTAGAATTTTAAAGATTAGGGCATTTGATAACCCCACTTAATGTTAATAATCAATAGATTAGGAGCTTTTCGGATTCATTATATTTGATAACAAAATTTCCTTTTCACTTAGAACATTAAGCACTACTTAATTTTTGTACAAAATTTTAATAAAAAAATTTTCACTTCATTTGATAAATTTTGAAAACATGTAGTATGTTTCTATCTCTCACACTAATCTAAGCACACACATATACAAGCATATTGTCTCCATGCATATTTATATACACACTCAAACACAAATATGCACAATCACATTTGCAGGTACTCATATGTGTTTGTGTGTGTGTGTTATACTCTATGTGTGTATAACACACACACGCACACACACACATATATATATTATTCCCTCTCACACAGACAAATATTTAAACTTGCCTTGAATCAAACACACACAATCTTTCTCATATGCACAATTTCATTAACGCACAGACATTCACGTGCACACAAACACACACTTTCACACAAACACATGCGCATGTGACACACACTCTCTCACACACACATATACTCTCCCATACACAATTTCTCTCACATTACGTACGCATTTTCTTGCACGCACACTCTCAAACACTTACATATATGTATAAGTATACTATTTTTTCTCACTTTCACATGTACTTTTTCTCTTTCTCTTGCACACACACGCACATTTTAACTTTTCTTTCATATACTTGCACATATTTTTCTCTTTCATGCATATAATTTTTACGAGCACATTCTCACACACAAATACGCTTGTACTTTATCTCTGGCAAACAAACAATATATCTCTCTCTCTCATGCTAATTGTCCATATATTATTTCATCTTTTTAAGATACAATTATTATGTTTATGTGGCGAGATATTTAAATTTAATGCACAAATTCAGTTAATTATCAAATACGTATAAATTTATCAATTTAGCAACTTAAAACTTTCGATATTTAAATTTTAGATTCAGAATTCAATTTTATTAAATGGGCTAAACCTCATGTGAATGAAAGTAAAATTTTCAAGGCTGGAATTGGTGATCAAGAAAGGAGAGTCGCAGTATAATAAAGAGTAAGGACCAGTTAAACACTTAGAAATTCAACTAATAAGTGCAAGACTCACAATTCTTTATTGCAATGTATTGATTGATATAATTTGGGATTCAATTCTTTATTGTAATGTGTTGATAAGTAAGTTTAGTATTTAGTCAAGGGATGGAGTACAAAAGTTTGTGTTATAGGGAAAGAGTCTAGTTAACAAAAGTTGTATTGTTTAGTTTATAAAATTAATAGAGATATTATCATTATATCTAGAGTAGTTATTAGAAATATTGGAAGTATCTTGTTAGCTTTCCACTAGATGGGTATTGATCATAAAATCTATTTAGGTAAGTTAAAAAGAAGTTTGCAAGCCTTTCATGGAGGGAGGACTTGGTTTGTTTAGAATGAATACATGGAACACAAAACTCATGTTTAAACATATTCAGAATATAGTGTTGAAAAAAGACTCCTTGTAGTTTACTTAGGTTCATGGTGTGAAGTTCAAAAATAAAACTTTACAATCTATTACAATACCTTTAAATTCCTCATAGTTTTAAAGAAATTGCCTTAGTTTAGAAGTAGAGCTAAAACTTATATCATGATTGTTGCGGGTAATGGAGAGGAGGTCTATCTATATGATAATTGTGGCCAAAATCCACTTTTTGCCCCCCCTAACTTATACCATTTTCCTACTTTATACTCTAAACTTTAATTTTGGACATTTTGCACCCTTAACTATTTAAAATATCCCAATTAAGGCCAATCATTGATGGTGTAATAAAAACTGACGAAAACTAACCTACGTGGTTGGTACGCACATTAATAACAAATGCACATTAGTGTAACCCAATTGAGGTAAAATGTATGGAGGGGACCTTTCCCTCCTTTTATGTTACTAATAAAGTAAAAGAGGCTTAAAAAAAGAACAAAAACCAAACCCACAAAGAGAGAGAGAGAGAGAGAGAGAGAGAGAGAGAGAGAGAGAGAGAGAGCAAAGGGAATTGCTGGGCTTGCAGCTGAATATTTGAACCATGAAAAGCCAACCGAAAGTCTACTGCAAGTGTGGGAAGGAAGTGGTGATTGTAACCTCATGGACCAATCTAAATCCTGGACGAAGATTCATGAGATGTGCGAAATATCAAGTTAGTTGGAGATATATAACTTGTATTGATATAATAATATGCATTAACTTCAAGCATATTTTTCATTTTTTATTTGTGTTGAGAGCTGGAGATTGCAAGTTTTTTTAATGGTTTGACATAGAACTATGCGGTTGTTATAGAGATTTGATCAATGGGTTGTTAAGCTCCATGGGAAGGAAAGATGACGAGATTGCTAAGCTAAATACAAAGAACGAGATGATGTGGATGTTGTTAATGTTCCACTAGTTTTGCATTTTTATTTGATGTTTTATTACTAAGGTAGGGCCTACGGAATATGAAGAATTGTAATTTGTAGATGGAATATGGGGAACTCTAATTTGTAGATCAGATTTGTTGTTCATGAAGGTTGTTTGTGAGTAGTGAAAATGTATGTAAAGTTTATGTTGTATTTGAATATGGATTTTGCAATGGAAGTTGTTTTTTGGGTTTCTAAAATAACAACTGGACTCACTACAAGAAATTAAGGTTTTACCCACACATAAAATTGGGACACATAATATGGTACAGGTATTTAGCTACACAATTATTTTATATGTGTGGGTAAATAGCATAAGAGTAAATACTAATTATTAGACATTTATTATATGTAGGTAAATGTCTATATTTACATATAAATTTGGTGGGAGAATTTCCCTCCAAATATTAAGAGCTGGCAGTGATTTTTATTTTTTTGGAGGCTGATGTGTCTTTTTTGTCATTTATATTAAGTGTAGGTAAAAGTCTATAGTTACATATTAAATTTGGTGTGACAAATTCCCTCCAATTATTGAGACTTGGCGGAATTTTCAAATTTTTTGAAATGCTAATTTTTTTTAATTATTTATATTAAGTGTAGGCAAAAGTCTATCGCTACATATAAATTTGGTGGGAGAAATTCTCACCAAATTTGGTAGAATTTTCAAGTTTTTTTTATGCCAATGTGTCTTTTGTTATTTATATTAAGCATATGTAAAAGTTCTATAGCTTACATTTAAATTGGGTGGGAGAAATTCCCTCCAAATTTGACAAATTTTCAAATTTTCGAAATGATGAGCTGGTTTTTTTTTTTAATTACCCACATATTACCCACACATAATTGAAATGTCAAATATATGTAGGTAATACTTGAGTAGTAATCCTTTTAAAAAATGGAGATAATGACGTGGAAAAATGCCATTCTCCACCTATTTCCTCTCCCACTGCCATTGTTGTGCTGTTTTACTCTCTCTGTCTCTCCTCTCACACTTTACTCTCTCTCTCTCTCCTCTCTCTCTCTCTCTCTCTCTCTCTCTCTCTTCCCTTCCTTTTTCCCCACCACTAAGACCTTCAATTGCTCTCTTTCTCACTCCCTTTCCTCTCTACTCCACCACCTTTAATCCCTCCTCTACCAATCCCTCCTCAAATTCCCCTCCACCACCTCCACCAATTCCCACCACCAAAACCTCCACCCGCACCAGTTCCTATTACCGCCGTAAACCTCAAGGATAACAAGGGCAAAGGTCTAAAAGAGGATGCCATAGGTATTATCCTCATCCACTAATCTTTCTTTCCACTATTTCTTTGACTGTTGTTTGTGTTATATGTGGACAAAGCAAGGAAATAAGAGGGCTGAGAGGAGGCAAAGATTTGGCCCTTTTAATTTCATTCGAAACTTGGGTCAAGAATGGTTTTTTTTCCTTTTTTTTTTGGAGAAATTTGATGGAATTTGCTATTGATATTGCTCTGTAAAACTAGCAATTAGCTACTGTGGTGTAGAGATATAATGAAAAATTTTGTTTTGGAAATGTATTTAATTAATTGGGCAGTGCCTTGTGATATGGGTTTTTGTTCCTGAGTAAGTGGGACCTTTGTTTTGCAATTTATTTCTGGGGTGGCCAATCTGCTCAACACCACCACCTGTCCATAACCTCGAGTCCCTCATCAGTCTCATCCATTCCCACTTTTTAGGCTTCCATCTCCTTGCTGTCATCAATCACATATGCGCGTCAGTCACTCAATCCTGCTATTCTTCCCTTTTTTTCCCTTTCGAAATGACTATGAACTACCCAATGTTGTTTTAAGAAAGATAAAAATCATTCATTCTAGCACTATAAAGCTGAAATTTTTTGTTTTTAGGATTTTTTGATTTGAGGGATAAGCATGGTTGATCTTTATTTGTTACCATTCCAGTTGTGTACTTGATACTTTTGGATAGTGTAGTGTAGTAGGCTTATCTTGATCATTGTAATTACTGGTTGTGTTCTGAATTTACAATTTATCATTATGTTTTTTATTCCTTTTTAATTACTGCAGGTTAAATGACCCTGTTATGTAGGGTCTCAAGGTTTTCCTATTACGGACTACCAAGACTTGGACTCAAGGTACTGGCAGCCTTAGATATATGCTTTAAAAATATGGTACTCTTATATTTCTTCAGACTTGGTGTGTAATTTTTTGCTAGTTTAGACTAATTTTACCTTTCACATTTTTAATTTTCGTTCTCGACTTTCCTTATAGTATTCTAAAACTTAGACACAATGTCTTAGTTTAAGTAGCAAAAGAAACTTCTAAGTTGCCTTAACGCATTAGGTGTGCATCCTGCACTTTTCATGAAAATCAAACCTTATATATGTTGCGGTGAACTGTATTGCTTGTTTAGGACTTGTGGACTACTTATTAACCAATTCTTGTTCTCAATGGTAATGAAAGCCAAAGTTCTATTTTACATGAGGGGAAATGTGGAGGTGTCAAAGATCTTTAAGAAAATTTACATATGTATTAAATTACCTAATGCATATTCCACATAACCTTGAATTGCTTGTTTATACTAGGCTGTATGTTTTAGTTTTAGGCCAAAAAATTGTCATCGAAAAGAAGGAAACAAGTTATACTTCAACTAAGATTGTCTAAATAACTAGTTCGATGTGGCTAAACAAGTCATGAATCTGGACTATTGTTGGCAATTCGATGGCGATCCCTCCAAATGCTTTAATTGTGGCATGATATTTTAATTTGAACTTCTGGTTGCCATACTATTTGCATTGTGCATTTGCACAAACCACACTTAATCTTGATAGGTTTCAAGCCGTTGACTTGAATAATTATACATAGTAATTTCCACTTCCTTACAATTTGTAATTGTTTAATTTCAATGGATTTGAAATTTTATGCCTGTATCATACTTTACGTTCTTGTTTACAGCTTATTTAAGTTATTGTTGACATTTTTTTGGGGCTTTTTAGAAGTTGCTTAACTTCAAAAGGTATACTTTAAATTGTCCAGGTATTTGGTTATATCATTTGCAATTTCATTTTTATTGTTTCCTCTCCTATTTTTAGTGTCTCTTCTCTATTATTTCAGCTTCGTTGAATCTCTACAATGGAATTGCAGGGCATATTCTACACGTGTGGCAATAACAACCACTCATTTTCTTAGCAACAGTATAGCAATTGAGTTCGAGGTACATAAACCTTAACTTTTACACCTTCGTGCATGTCAAAAATTCCTTTAAGCCTGTATTGGGACATTCTCAATTAGCTGATATTCATCTCTCTGTCTGTCTCTATGAGAGCACTCTCTCTCTCTCTCTCTCTCTCTCTCTCTCTCTCGCTCTCATTCTTTCTGTGAGGGCGTGTTTGTGTAAACTAAACAATGGATGTTCAAATATTCATGTTTCAATTAAAATTGGATGCTGCATTTTTTGCTTCATTGTGAGACTGTATCTTTGTAAACTTAAGCAATTGATGTTCAAATATTCATGTGTCAATCAAACCTGGATGCTGCATTTTTTCTCCAACCCAATAAAAATCAGAATGTTTCAGAAAGATTGTGCTAGCCTACTTTCATCTATTTGCATAAAATGATTATGTCCGTACCCAATCAATAAACCAATTTACCTGAAAGATTACAGGTCTAAGACCAATATTTAGACATCTCAAGGTATAAAATCTCAATTCAAACTTTCATTGGACACCCTCACATAATGCGTGAGGCCCAACCACTAATGTGTGTGTGTGTGTGTATGCTTGTGTATGTCAATCCATCTGTGTTTGTGTGTATCTATACATATACGTATACATATATATACACACATACACACATAAGTACATATGTATATATATGTGTATATATATGTATATATTCAGACATATATATGTGTGTATATATGTACGTGTGTGTATGCTTGTGTGTGTCTATCTATATGTGTTTGTGTGTATCTATACATATACATATACATATATATACACACACACACATAAGTACATATGTATATATATGTATATATGTATATATACATACGTATATTTGTGTATATATATGTGTGTGTGTGTATACACACACACACACATACACACATACACACACATATAAATATGTACCTCTTCTATAAAAAGATAGTTGGGAAGCTTAATTGGAGAGCCACATGGCAGCCTTTTGTAGTGAAAATTGGAAACTCTTTGTACGAAATGACTTTTCTAACCCCTTTCGTCAAGCATAAGGTCTTTAAGTAATTTTTCACCTTTCTAGTCTCTTTTAGATATTATTTTTTAGGGTAATAATATTATGAGTTTTAGGGCTGACAGCTATAATAATTGGAGCTGTAAGTTGTTAGGTCTATAAATTTTAAAATACTAAGCTTCCTCATGTCAAAGTGTTAGTTGGCATGTATATTCAACTCTGTTCAGAAAATTTTCTTTCCCATTTTTGAATTTAAACTCAACAGTCTTGGTGCAACCAATGTGTTAGTAGAGGAAGAAACATCAAATATGTGGCTTCAATATTTTGAGCTTCCTTTCATCTTTAGATTGGAGCATAGTTTGAGGGCCTGGCCTAGATATTTGAGTGTGAATATTGAAATCCCATTTGCCTTTTATAGTTGAGAGAGTTATGTTTTCTTCACATTTTTTATGCCTGTGTTTCAATCTTTTTTTCTCAGGTATTTGTGTGGTTGTGTTCAGCATTTTGTAATGGAAAAACATTTTTGCATATATAAATTTATGGATGCAGTTTTGAGTTGTATTTTCTTGCATGTGTAGATTAAAGTCAAGATATTATTTAGGGATTTGAAAGTTAGAGGTAGAAATGGCAAAGAGTTCATTCAAGCAAGAACAAGAATTTGGTTTCTTATTTTTCTGAAATAAAAATGATTTTTTTGGGGATTTGGGTTATATATAATTCAGTTAAAAATTGAGTAATTATGTTGCACACACCCGCTTTCCAAAAACAGATACTGTTTTGCACCAACAAATAGCTAGAGTGTAGGCTAATTTGTTTTGCTTGTAGAAAATGGTAACTGGGTTACTAGGGATTTGGAAGTCGTTGATGTGTATTAGTTGTACTGCTATATTTTTATTGCTGGAGTCTATACCTGGACTCTACTTCTTTTGATGATTTTGAAGTGTAAAGATTTGGAATGAGTTTGATCAAGGAAGGATCATTTTAAGTCCTTGACTTGTATATTGCATCGAATTTAGAAGTTTTTCTTGTGCCATAGACTCTTATGTTTATTAGAAATTTTAATATTCATCTTTTGTTTTGGGATCAATAGTTGAGTTTAATCAGGTATGATGTTCCCTTGATGTTATTTCAGAAAACTACAAAAAAAAAGAAAAGAAAGAGGAATTGATTTTTAACTTCAAACAGATTGTAGCTATAATAGTCATATCTATACCTGATGATATTTTGATCATATGCATTGTACCCTATGTGCCATCAGATCATGGCTCAGGATTATCTCAACCTGGCACAAAAGACATTGATCCAGCCTCTCGCCATTCTGATTGCGCTCATTCGCAACAGCTCAAGTGATGAGTTTGCTGACTCTATTTCTGGATATGATGATATTTGCTAACTTTTTTTTTTTTTTTGTATTCTTGATACTAGTACTGTGACTTATGTTTGTTTGATGATGCTTTTGCTTACTTTTGTATTTGAATGTACAACTTTTCAAGTTACTTTTAAACTCATGTTTGAACCTTTGTTTGGTTATTTGAAATTGATTTTGAATAGTATTATGGACATTTATTTGTTTGTTTGTTTGGTTCTTGTGTTTTATTAAATATGATACATGTAATATGAAATTAAATTCAATACAGGTCATTTTTATCTACACATACTATAATTTTCTCCACATATACAAGCAAGGTTACATACATATACAGATGCTTTACCTACACATACAGGTAGTTTTACCTACAGATAGAGATCTATTACCCACAAATGCAACTACTTTTATCTACTATATGTGGATGCTTTTACCCACGCATACGAATTTTTGACCATTGTATGTATGAAGATTTACTTACACATACGACTACTTTTATTCGCACATAGGGTTGTTTTTACCCGCACATAGAGTTGTTTTTACCTACACATATCAGTAATTTTTATCTACACATAAAATAAATGTCATGACGTTAAATGCCACGTCACACGACACGTCATCATACACGTCATACACAATATGCTGACAGGGAAGCCACGTTAGCATCCACGTCATAATCACACATTCGACAAGCAAATTACCTACACATATTGTAAATATTCACCAACACATATATGTGTAGGTAAAAGTTTTATCTTTACCGACACATAGGTATATGTGTGGGTAAAAATATTTCTCTGCAGAACTATAGCGACATATGCTAACATTTATTTTATGTGTAGGTAAAGACATTTTTTAACACATAATTATTTTTATCCACATATCATGTATGTGGGTAAAAGCTTAATTTCTTGTAGTGATTGCTGAAGCCAAGATTTAATTCCACATTGCACCTTTATCTTATGACTGATATTCACTTTGGTCCTATAAATCATAAAACATTGGACACATTGCATCCTTAACTTACACCAGCTAACCACTTTGCTATCTCAGGAAAGTTATACATGACTAATTTCACCCCGGTAAACATACAACATGAGCCAAACATTCAACAACCTGCAACCTTAATTAATTGCAAGTAAAAAGCAAGAAAGTGAATAGACATTAAACTAAAAAAGTGTTACAACAAAATGAAACAGATTAAAAGTGAACATTCATTAAATAGGATAATGAGTCTTCAAATAACAAAATTAACATTCCAGTTGTGAACTCTTGTTTCTTGCCAATCAAAAATAGCAAAATATCAACATGTCTAGAAATTTAGTTCAGCAACTAAACTAATGTTTCTTGGCAGTTACAATATCCATGCCTTTCTTTACAATTTTAGTAATATTGTGAGCAACTTCTACAGTTTCATTGAATGTCTCACACATGTTGTTCAAAAGAACATCACTCTTGAATTGTGTCTGGAAGTGTGATCTGGACCAATGATGTGGGTCCTTTTTAGCCAACCACAGGTAAGCGTCATTGTCTTCATCTGCAACTTTCTCTATTTCAGCCTTGAAAATGTTGACATTAGTTGCTCTTGCACATCTTCACAATCTGTCCTTTAGTGCCAAACCTCTATGATAGAGTTTGAAGTTATTGAACATGTGCATTACACAGTGCCTATGTTCTGCCTTAGGAATTTTTCTGCTGATAGCTTGAACGAGACTCTTTTGTGTATCATGCATTACATAAATATGTAATTATTACCAACACAAAATATGAAAACCAGTTATAAAAGTCATAGAATAAGTAATTACCTTTTGCTTATCACTGATAATGCATCATTGTATGGAATCTGTGATGATCAAATCTTGGACTAAAAGTTTCATGAACCTGTCCCAATTGTCATAAATTTCTATCTCAACAACTGCATATACAATAAGATACCTTGAATTATTGGCATCAATACCTACTGCTGTAAGAAGTTGACCCCCATGACGACCTTATAATGGCAACCATCCAGTCTAATAACCTTCATACGGTCAGCCAAGAAACCCCTTTTTAGTGGCTGTAAATAGACATATAACCTACTGAACCTATTGTTTCGATCTTGATCTAATCTAGTCTCCAACGCTACAGTAGAACATGGATTGACCTTTCTTAATTCACCATAGTAGTCCTCCAGTTTTGCATACTACTCAACATATGTATCTTCAATCTTCAGCACAATTTTTGTTTTAGTTCTGTATGCTTGCTTCATGGAAAAATCAACACTCAATTCTTCATTTATCTTTGTTTGAAGTACAACCACTGTCATAGAAAGAGTTTTCCTGAATTCATTCACATACAAATCAGTAGCCAGCCTTGAGGTCATATTCTTATTTGTCCAAACCCCTTCACAGGTATGTGTATCATTAACTCTTTTCACCTATATTGTTTTCCTATCTTGCATTAGAGACCCAGATATTCTCCATGCACACCCTTCACTACATTTAGCCCGAATTCTTCCTGATTCATTTCTTGCACACCTAATTCCTCTACCATCAACAAATTGAATGCATTCTTGTTGTTTTTTTTAAATTTTTGCTGATTTGAACCTCAATCCAATCTCGAACTTTGGATTTTTCATTTCTGAATTCTCATTAAAAATTAGATATCTTGGACTCTTATGTCTACCATCCTCTACATCCTCTTTAGAATCACTACGGCTCCTAAATTCATTAAACAAGGAATCTTCATACTTAAACTGCATATCATTCACACTAATAAATTCTGGATCATTCAGGCATTCTTGTCTCCATTTGAATTTTTTTCATCAGGCTCCCTACTGACCTCTGGAGTCGGTTTGCAACATTTTCAGCACTTGCACTATGTTCATTTTCTTCATCTACACACTGTTCAAAAAACTTATCATCTTTCTCATCCATTTCATAATCTGAATCTATAACTCAATGCGATATGTTGGGTCTGATTCACTATTAGAATTACAGTTTACATTTACGTTATGAAGTTTTTCACTATCCCTGTCACCAGCACCTACACTATCTTTGTCCATTGGGACCACTTTCTCCCTTCCTCCCCCAGTTTCAATATCACTGCTCTTATTTTCATGACTATTATCATCATGCCTACCCTCAATAATAACTACTTCATCATCAATGTCATCATTCCTATCCTCACTAACATTAACTTCATTAGCACATTCATCATCCTCACTTGTACCAGCATTTGTTTCCTTATCATGATTATCATCCCTACCCTTATCTACTTCATTACTACTTCCACCACGATACTCTATTGCCTTGAAGCCAGCAGTGTTTGTTATATAAACCTCCACTACTTTGCTAGATGGGAGTGTATTAACAATCATCATACATTCTCTATTAGTCATGTAAAACACAAGCCCCTCATCAAGTGACATTCCTGGGATTAGAAAGTTCCACCCAAAATGGTCAGAATAAACTAGCTGTTTTGCAATGCTATCTAATACCTCTAATGACCATTTATCAGGGTTGCAATCATAAACATAATCAACTTTTCCATCGACATATATTTTCTTGGGGCCACTTAAAGATTCACCCCCATGGTGAATTGCCACGGTGAAATGGTGAGCATTTACCCTTGACATTAACAATAAATTACAATCATAAGAACAACTGTTTACTTTTCTAATGTTTGTGACACTTAATTATTGATTTTATACAATTAATTATGCACGTGCAGTGAAGGGAACACATTTGGCACATTTCATATTTGTCCTTGTGCCCACCTTTCAAACACATTTTGTCCCTGCTACTACCCACTTAGCAATATAGCCATGGACAATGTCTACACAAACATCAAGACAGGACAACGACATTGGCAAAAAGGCATAAAAAAAAGAAATAAAACATATCTTTCACACATTCCATTATGTTATCCATTAAAAAAAAATTATGCCTATCACGATCTCATATATGATTAATATCAACTACTGTTCACTTTAGCAATTTGAAAATGATTACACTTACCTGTATAAACTTTTTCTAATTTTCCCTTCTCTTTTTTTGCAGTCTTCTTCTGTCGAGGCATTGATGCAGAAATTTCATGCTTTAATCATCTTCCTCCACAGCTATATTGCCTCTTCCACGTCGATCGCACCTCAGTATACAGATTTTCCCAATTGGATTTATGGTTTAAAATGGATGATTAATTTTAGTTTGAAGACAATACTTATTAGGGTTTATTTGTTTTCCTCTTATGTGTGTGATTTGGGGCTTTTGTAATACAAACCGTGAAAACAAACACATACCAACCACGTGGTCAGTTTCCGTCAGTTTTGATTACGCCATCAACGATTGTCCTTAATTGGGACATTTTAAACAATTAAGGGTGCAAAATGTCCAAAATTAAAGTTTAGGAAGCAAAGTGGGAAAAATGTGTAAGTTAGGGGGCGAAAAGTGGATTTTGGCCTATAATTGTTGGCATCAAAATATTCCCCTTATTGATATTTATTTGAGAAAGTATTTTGTATGGAATATTAATAATTAGGGTATTTATTCACTATAGTATGCTATTTCTGCACTTCAAAATCTTTCAAATAAAATTCCATGGTATCATCTGGTGTAGTTTAAAATAGATATAACTAGACACTCTTTACCTTTAGTTGGCATGTAAGAACAGATTGCCAACTATAGATAGAATAATTCAATGAGGAAATTAGTGCTAATTACTGGGGTCCTCTATTCAGCATATATCAAGTACTAGTGAACCATACGTTTTTTTCAGTGTGATTTCTCAGCCTATGTTTGGGCCAGGTTGCGGTCATACGGTTTGCTTTGATGGAAAAAATGAAAAGTTATCATCCTAAAACATGCTTCTTGTCCAAAAAACCATGCAATAATAACCAATCATCTACAAACAATCAGAAAACAAATAGGAAATTTGTTATCGTATAATATCAGAAGTAAAATAAAAGGTAGCAAATACAAAAGTCAACAATATGATCTGAAATTTGAGGAGGGATTTTTTTTTTGGAGGGGGAGCGGAGGGAAGGGGGGGAACGATATATAATTGAAGAACAAAACGTGATCAGATGGATTTATGTTTACTACATTATAGGTAGCTTTCATAGTCCTTCCACTTCCCTTAATGGCTATTTTGATATTCACCACGGAAGGCTATGGGGGAGTGTTGGAAGAGGTTGAGAAATTTATGAACAAGTCAAAATTGCCTAATTCATTAGTATGAATTCATCTCATATTCGAGAGTGTCATCTTTGTATATTCTGTATTATTCATCACGCAGGAGACATTGGATCCATATATAGATGAATCTAACTCGTGCTTTAGTTCTAATTATCAAATATTACGAGTTCACATAATGCATTAGTTGCAGTAGTTTTCTGATCCTTATGTTTAAAAATTTAATTAGCGATACATTACACTAGAAGGGGTGCATATTGCTAAGATCGGTGTGTACTTTTCAATCGTATTCGAGAGTCCTATTTATATGTTTTTTTTTTCACATCTCTAGGCCAAAAAACTATAAAGGAACATTGTCACTATTCCATACATTGTTTAACTTTTAATGATGATGGACACACCGATATGAAATCTACTTTTAGTCGGTAGGGATGCTATAGTTCTGTTAAAATAAAATCTATTAGTATCAAGGTTAAAATTTCCTCGTGAGTAAAGATCCGATTTCTACTTTTGTTAGACGGGAATAAAGAAATTTTGATACTCACAAATCTTATAATTTTAAATTCAGATCTATATATAAAGATAAGTGAAGCCTTCAAAATACAAAAAATCACATTTTGTATACACTTTATAACGATAATCCAAGAGCAGTATAGCTAAAGCAATAGCCTCAAGTATTTCTCATACCGCACCACCATATAAAATATATATTTGCTTTGACATTATTTTTTTCTCGTAACATGTATTTGCATTGGAATTATCTTGTGCTAGTCGCATAAGAAACAGAACGAAAAAGATGCTCAGGCACAAGTCTACTTACTGTATTTTAACAATAAATCACCTTTTCGAAAATTCAATATGTATTGCAATGGTCAGTCCAAAAATATCTCTAAGCTAATCTACTCCGCCAACTACTTATCTTGATTCATAAAGGCATGGTTTGCAGTTTATGGAAATTGTGTATTTAATTGTCGTAAAATGTGGTTTTCCATCATTCTTTTATGAACTGAATGAATTAGATGCAATATCCTATCAGTTAGGAACAGCAGAAAACATGTCATGTGAATATCAACAAAACTTATACTTCCCTTTTAAACTCCCATCTTTCATGTTAAGTAAAATTGAAAATTGTCAAAGCCCTTTATATATAGATCTCACGTTCTAAAAGACTGACACATCTCTGATCACATGGAATGAACATCACAATTCACAGACTCCAGCTAGCAAAATAAGCGTTGGCATACCAAAGCAAGCATGTTTTAGTAGTTATATGTCAAGTCAAATTAATATTAGTTTTCTATTTAGTAGTTTGGATATTCAATTAGGTAATATCTTGTTTGAGTAGTTGCCTAGCTCTCAAGTCTTACGAGCTATAAGTAGGGTATTTTGGTATTGTATTCAGGTGTAAAAAGTGAAGAGTTGATCGTCTTCTTCTTATCATTTGATTAGTATTGTAATATCAGGGCTGTTCTTAAAAACTTTTTTTTATTTGATTTTAGTTTTTGATTTTTAAAAAATCTATATTGTCATGTTCTCAATTGCTTTTTATATTATGTTTTTAGATTTTTTAAGCCAAAATCAAAAGCAACTGATTTTTAATTTTTCTAAAAATCATAGGTTATTGAAAACAAGTCCTTGATGTATTCATCTTCTCCGACACATATTTTTATGCGTGTTAAATTTGTTATCCTACTCTTTAAATTTTCGGGTTCTACAAGCTGTATAAGCATTCTAGAGTATTTGATCTTAATATGGGTAGTTTAGAGTTAGGACGCAAAATTTGTTCTTAAAAAAATTTGATTGTAAAAGTTGGGCCCAGTATTTGCCCTAGTGTAATATTGATTCATTACAATTATACCCAATCTTGATTCTGAAGCTTTTTTTTTTTTTTAAATTAGGCCATAATATTCATTAGATTTTTCGCAAAGTTTTTTTTTTTAAAGGGAATTTGTTGTTTTTTTGGAGAGATATGATGGAAGTAAAGTATTTGTCGATGTGAAAACAAAATTACAGAAGAAGAAAATTTTCGAGGCGTTGTCAAGGAAAGAAGAAAATAAATGATTACATATTTAGTGCTGAAAATTGATCTGTGTAGATGCATGATATACTACTGACTATAGGGCTAAACTAGAGGTGCTAATGGATTGGGTTCCAGTCCATTACACAGTTTTACTACCCAACCCGGTCTCACTGGTTCCTAAGAAAATTGAACCGCATCCGGTCCACATTGATAGGCACTTGGTTATCTGGTTGTCACAAAAATTGATTCGGATAGTCTGGTACTTGATCCTGGTTCTAATTCCTCCAAAAACAATACTAAAAAAATATCAAAAATAAATTAAAAAAAAAAGAAATAAATTTAAACCAAGTTACTTTCAGACTGCAAGAACTAAAAAAAAAAACAACAAACAATAACAAAAATATAAATAAGGACAAAAAAATTAACACAAACAACAAAAAGGGCACCAACATATTTCAGATCAACCCCAAAACATCCAAATATCATAAAAATAATCCATTAAATCGATAAATACAAATCAACACACGACTATAATAAGATCTAAAAAATTAGAGTGATGAGTGATGAGGAGGAAAGTGAAATTGTGGCGGGGATGCTGTTGGGCAGCTTGGTTAGTAAGTTGAAGATGGAGGAGGTTTATGTTGGAAGAGGAAGAGGATTAGGAGAGGTAGAGAGAAATTGGGGAAAGGAGGTAGAGAAAGTGAGGGGAAGAGACAGATAGGGGCATGATTAAATGAGGCATGTATTTTAAGTTTTCAGAGGTATTAGTTCTGACTCTTCAAATGAGGCAGTCTCAAAGTCTTTTTTTTTCTTTTTTTTTTTTTGGGCATGACTAAATGCTTATTTGCCTCGTAATAGATAGGCGTATGTGCTAATTACTATGTATTATTTGCTTTTTTTTTTTTTAGGATGAACATGGTAGAATATTATGCCTTATATGTTATATGCTTCACGTGCCTACTTGATTATATGCTTTACGTGTGCAGTTTCTAGTAGATCTATTTTTACCTCATATCCCATGACACTAGTTCAATGCTAGTGTAAAAATCACTTATTCAGTGGCGGAGCCAGGATTTTATCGTGGGGGGGGGGCGAATCTAGAGTTATAGCCAGTCAAGTAAAATATATTAAAAAACTCATGTGAACATAGATATCACCAAATATAATTTTAAGTAGAAGGAAAGTACTTATACAATTATCATATTCAAAAATAATATCCTATTTACAAGTCTATTTGAGTGTACGAGACACATGAAATTGCGCACGACGACTTTTGATTTTATCAAAGTCGTCAATGATAGAATCTATATCAAAAGTTTTAGCAATCTCTTTCTCAATATACATTATCATAGAGCTAGCAAGAAAGTCTTCCTCCATTCTAGAACGCAAACAAGATTTAATGATTTTCATAGCAGAAAAAGCACGCTCCGTTGTAGCTGTTGAAACCGGAAGAGTCAAGATAAGACGAACCAATCTATCAATAAGAGTATAGATCATTGACTTTCCAGTCTTTGCTAACACTTGGCACAAGTCTTGAAGTGATGACAAGTCTTGAAGTTGATAATTACGGGAAAACTCAATTTGGAAAAGCTCTAATTGAGTTCTCAAGTGTAGCTTCTCTTGATCTGTGAAGTCAGCTGGATAGAACCTGGTTGCAAGCTGACAAATTTGTTCAATATTAAAAGCCTGAAAATTATCTTTGGGGTGCAATGCTGAACTCAAACTAAGCAACTCCATTACATCTTCCTTAAATCTATTGTTCATTTCAAGTATCTGAGAATCAACCGTTGCCAAAAATACATCAATCCTGTAGTGATGCTCCATGGTAATGGAATCATTTTGTTTTCGAATTCTTCCTCGACCTGCCTTATAAATGGCATTCATATCAGGCATCTCTATATTTTGTGCATCACAAAATGTCTTTACATTAGTGAACAAGTCATTCCATCCATTTTCTCTATAACTTTGAAGTCGATGTTTTGTTGCTGAAACCAATTCAACGGCATTCAAGATATCCAGAGATTTGCATTGTAAAGTTTGGGAAAGTACCTGTGCAAATCCTAAAATATCTCTCATCATGTGCATAATAAAGACAAAATCAAAGGATGTCATGAAATCATAAACTCTATCAGCTTCACTTCTTTGAGCTGGTGTACTTCCATGGTTGATAACATCAATTAAGACAGAGCAAATGCATTCATATTCTGTGAATAAGCTGCAAATAGAACTAAAATGAGATCCCCATCTTGTACTCCCTGCCCGTTTTAGAGTACCAACCTGATTTTGCCCTCTACCAGTCTCAAGTTCATCAATAGCAATCAATTCCGCAATTCTAGCAGCTCTAGCAACTCTCAATTGGTCCACACGCTTGCAAGATGATGAAACTGAATTTATAAGAAGAGATAAATATGTGAAGAATTGTTCCACGGGAATTACCTCTTGAGATGTTGCTACCAATGTCAATTGGAGTCTATGAGCAAAACAATGAATATAATATGCGTAGGGGCACTCTTGAATAAATAATGCTTGCAATCCGTTCCATTCTCCACGCATGTTGCTAGCTCCATCATATCCTTGGCCACGAATGTTTTGCACATTAAGATTATGGCGAGAAAGGACATTACATATCTCATTTTTCAAAGTCAATGAATTGGTTTCATGAACATGGACAATGTCGAAAAATCTCTCTCGAATATAGCCATGCTTGTCCACAAATCTAAGAACAATAGCCATTTGCTCTCTTTTTGATCTATCTTGAGCCTCATCAACAAGTATAGAAAATTTTGAATCATCAATCTCCTCTCGAATATAATTTTGTATCTTACTCGACCAGATAGACAAGATCTCCTTTTGGATTGTAGGAGAAGTATAAGATGCATTTCGTGGAGCATTCTCAAGTACTACATCAGCCACTTTGTCATTATAAGAAGCTACATGCTTAATCAACTCAATGAAATTACCTCGGTTGTTTGAATCTAAACTTTCATCATGACCTCTAAAAGCCACACCTTGAAATGCACACCATTTTGCAGCATCTATAGAAACTTGAAGTTGCAATCTATTCTTTGCAACTTGCTCAGCATTTTGCCTCTCAATAATTTTATCAAGATGTTGCAATGAATTTCCCAAGTCATGATAACACTGCATTGCCACCTTGTGTAATGAGTTAGGATCTTTCCCAATGTGATTCAAAAAGGCACAATTTTTTCCGTCATTTACCTTTTTCCATGATCTAAATCCACTAGTTGTGAAGGCCATTGATCCAAAACGATCTGATGGCTTGGAAAAAAGTGAACAAGGAAGACAAAAAGCAGCATTCTTTGTTGGAGAAAATTCCAACCAATCTGGAAATGATTTATACCAAGAGAAAAGGAAACGTCGGCCTTTCTTGTCAACAACCATTGATGCATTTGGGATTATAGGTTGGTATGGCCCAAACTTAATATATGCTCTTCGTACCTCATCCCTTTGATGCTCTGGATATTCCCAAATAGATTTTCGTTTTCCCGGATCACGTTCTACGGATGAACTGTCAAACTCTGATGATTCAACTCTACAAAATTTTCTTTTTTGATGCTCAGGAGAAGAATCTCGAAGAGGACAAGGAGTTTTATCACTTGGTTCCAAATGCCTTTTCTTAAAAAAAGAATCAATTGTCTTGTTGGCCATTATCACTATATTTGCAACAACCTATAATGGAATCAAATTTACTTGAGAAATGCTAGATAAAATAAATAAAATACCTATCTAAAGTTATACTTTATCTATTATATTAATATTGAGAATTTTAAAATTAAAAGAAACAATTATTTTATTGTCTATCTATATTCTACAAATTCAAGTATACATGAAATCTACATCAACTAATCAAATTAATTTTATTCTACCAATAAACCCAAATTTAGGTAAAAGAATGTCATCTACTATTACAATTTACATACACATCTCAATCATCAAAATCATAGCAAGAATATACAAAAAAAGGGGAAAATATTAAAATTGAAATTGCAATTCAATGAACTTATTCTTCAAGCATTTAATGCATTAATAAACCCAAATTTATGTAAAAGAATGTCATCTACTATTACAATTTACATACACATCTCAATCATCAAAATCATAGCAAGAATATAGAAAAAAAGGGGGAAAAATATTAAAATTGAAATTGCAATTCAATGAACTTATTCTTCAAGTATTTAATGCATTAAGTAGTAATAACTGAGATTAGAATTACCTATGCAACAATTTAAGATGAAAAAGCATCATTCAAGCTTCAATGGTGGTTGGACTACAAGATGGATTAGAGGCACTTGATGACTTGGAACTACTAAAATCCTTTGTTTCCAATGTTCTCTTCTTTGGCTTTCATTCAAGAACCAAAAGACATGAAAGTTGAAAGGCTAAAGGTTGAAGATTTTGTTTAAGAATCAAAATTTAAGAGTAAGCCTTTGTTTAAAAGGAAGAGCATTTGTTGTAGTTAAACTAAGTACACTTTCGTCCATGTCTCTGCAGGAGAAAGAAAGACAAGCTTCAAAGTCAAACAAAAGAAAGAATATTATATACTAGTAGCTTATATGGGAAGCTTTGGTGATGTCATGCAACTAAGACCAAAAATTGTTATTTTCTAATTTTCTAATGAAAAATCAATTGGCAAATTTCAAATGATAGGCACAAAATATTTTATGTTCTTCTAATTAAAAGTTAACAAGTAATTAGACATTGTTAGGCCCAATTCTAAGTAATTTATGAATTCAAAGGCTTGGGGGGGCATAGTTAATTTTTTGGTTAATTTTTGGGGGGGCAAAATATAGTAATTCAAAAATTTATACTTACAATTTTTTTTTTTACAAGTTGGAGGGGGGGCGGTTGCCCCCCCTGGCCCCCCCCTTCCCTCCGCCCCTGCACTTATTGTTAATTCCTAAACTAGCCTATAGGAAATTTGCCTTCTTTAAATTCATGCCTAAATATATCTATTGCACTCATGTAGTATCACATGGCATATAGGATTATGTTTAAGATATTTCATTAGCTTGATGCATGACATTTAATTTGGACCCGGTCACCGTTCTAGTTCTAGTGCGAGAAAAGGTTAAGTTTAACTCCACAGTCTTTAGCATGCTCTTAGTCCTCTACAAAAAGGAAAGCATCATATTAAGTGTTCTACTCTCCTTACCCTTGTTTGCATTCTTTTCTTTTTTTTTTTTCCCATTGACCACTTACACTTATAAATTACAACGCTTAAATATTTTATTCTTGTGTTCCATTTGAATCCCTCGTAATGTCCTATGAGTACATTATTTGGTACATATTAGATTTCGAAGAGATATATTGACCCTCCTCTAGTCTCTTTTTGGGGCTTTAAGTCTTTTTAAGATATTTGCATTCCTATAGTTCACATCCAAAACATAAATCAATTTAGAATTATGTTCAAAAAAATATGCATTAAACAACACAATTGGCCTAACCAAGTGTGAAACAGTATCTAAGAATATATTAGGTCAAGCCTAACCTTCCTTTTCGTCAACAGACTCTCGATCCCACCTCTAGGATCGTAGACCAATAATCATCTAGATTAGGTGTTTCCTTTTCCTTATTTGAATCTTTATTTAATTTATTTTTTATTTTTCTCCCATTTTGCAGTGTATGGTAATTGTGCATTTAATTCTCGTACAATATGGGTTTCCATCATTTTTACCAATTATATGACATTAAATACAATGTCTTAGCTGTTAAGAACAACAGAAACATGCCATGTGTGAATATCAAAAACATTAAAATTTCCTTTAATCCCCCCTCTTTCAGTTTAGTGAAATGAAATGATCAACCCCTTCTACTATTGATCTCACATTCTAAAGATTGATACGTTTCAGATCACATAGAATCAACATAATAATTCAGAAACTCCATCAAATTTTTAAAAGTAGAATATATTAGTTGGAAAAAGTTTTCTTTTTCTTACCAAAAATCTAAGCATAATTTTTTTGTTTTTTGGCGCAAAAAACTGTGATGTTGTATTAATGATGAATTAAGCATAATGTTAACGCTGGCAACATATAATTACCTAATCACAAGTAATTTCTCAAACTAAATTCATTTGGAAAAATAAACTAGGATGATTATACATCATTCTTACATAAATAATCTTAAGATTTAATACAATTCAAGAATTTAAAATGGGATGAGGCACACACTACATCACTCGATTTAAAATGATTGTCGTTCTGTTTGTCCAAACTTGACCCCATCATATTATTCGTGTATAACTTGCATGTTTTAAAATTATTTACGTGATCCAAAGATATAACATGAGATTTGTCTTGTTCTCTGCGAATGACTAAATACATTTTCTGTAAAATGCAATGTACATGTTATGGCTATAGTAGTTTAGAATGAAAAGCGAAAGTGTTCTAAGATACTCAAACCTGACTTTTGGCCGACACTTTGGAACACAACAAAGAAAATTCCAAAATATTTTGGGAATTATTACCATCCAATCGGTGAATAAATCAATTTGTTTAAAAATTTGCTTGTGTCACTTAAAAAAAAAAATCAATTAACTCGTGTGAATCCCATCCTTTTGAAGAGCTAGTTTCAGTATGTGACTGCTTGCAAATTTTAAGTTACCTGGCCCTATAATATTGTTTCGAGAAATTCCAATTGTTTTGTACAATGTACAGCCATGTGGGCAAAATTCCTGCCTATAGGTACTTGAAATGTACTAAAAAATAGAGGTTAATGTATACAAAATATGCATGATATAATTGGTTGCCAATGTGGTTGAACTGAGTGGTCGGCAGAATAGGATTTGAGAGCTCACAAGTTTCATTTTCCACAAATTGATGACCATATTTAATGTGACAAAATGAATAGTTGAAATGTGTGCTATGTGGATAAAATTTAAACTTAGAAAACATAAAAAAACATAATTCTGGACAGTTATATCAGAATGCTAACAGTTACACTAAAATGTTGAATAGTTACATGGCCTCCAACTTGCAAGAAATGGTAAAAGAATAAATTGTGAGTCCCATGCCTGGCAGAGTATAGGTGCAATATGTGGCATTAAGTGGAGGAGAATAGTCCGTGGAAAGCTTTATAAATGGAGTCGAATGCAGCAGCAATTGTGTAAGAACAATATGCATTCAAGTGCATATCTAATGCACAGAAGCCAAACCCTCTTTTCCACTAACTTTCTTTGCAATAAAAAATCATTTCCATTGTAAAACAATCCTACTTGCTCAAAATATCAATCAACAATTCTATGTCCTAACACCATACTCCAGCCATGGCAACACTCCATGCTATTCTTGCATCAGTAAGCTATGTTGAGATAATTATAGCAACATTATGCTTTTTCTTTCTTATTTGCCTTCGTCAAATCAATCAGTATCCCCATAGCTGGCCGTTGGTTGGTATGTTGCCTTTGTGTTTCCCTATTACTCGTCATATCTTTGATCAATTCAGTGAAATCCTAGAGCGCACCAATGGTACTTTCGAATTCAAAGGCCCTTTGTTTGGTAAAAGGGATATGATCTTCACAGCTGATCCCAGGAATGTGCAGCACATATTGAGCACAAACTTCTCAGCTTATCCTAAGGGTCCCGACACCAAAAAAATTTTTGAGGCGTATGGAGAGATATTATTTACAGCAGATCTTGATGTCTGGCGGAGCCACAGGAAATTGACTCACGCATTCCTGCACAATCAATTATTGAGTCATTTCACCATAAAGATAAACCAGGAAGTTCTTCAGAAAGGGCTCATTCCAGTTCTTGATCATGCATCTGAAAAGGGGCTTGTGGTAGATTTGCAAGATGTGTTCCAAAGGTACATGCTTGATTCAACTTGGATGATGATAACCGGCCATAACCGCGGCTCTCTTCGTGTTGGATTCTCAGAAGATATTGTTTTAAAAGCTTTACATGATGCTAGTGATGCCATACTTATGCGACATATTTTGCCAGAAATATATTGGAAGTTCGAGAGCTGGTTAGGGTTCGGGATAGAGAAAGAACTGAGTAAAGCTTGCAAGATCCTGGATGCTACAGCAGAAGAATACGTCAAAAGGTGGAAAGACCAAGGGCAAAACAACATGTCCAAATCCGAGGATGGTCATCAAGACAGTTTTAACTTATTTAAATTTGTTGCCATGCAGAAAGAGCTCGTAGAATCCGTAGGAGAGCTCGACAAAGTAATGAAAGAAGCAGTAACTGCTCTCGTATTCGGAGGAACTGACACAACTTCTCCTGTTCTCCCGTGGCTTTTTTGGCTTCTGTTCAAGAACCCCATAGTTGAACGCAAGATCAGAAATGAACTTGCTGCAAACTTCCAGAAAACAATTAAATCGAATGAACCTCATCTATTTTTCCACCCGGATGAGTTAAACAAGCTGGTTTATCTACATGCAGCTTTATGCGAAGCACTTAGGCTCTTTCCTTCAATTCCATTTCAGCCGAGGACCAGTACCCAACATGACATCCTTCCAAGTGGCCATTCCGTGAAACCAAGCGTAAGAGTTGTTGTTTGTACTTATGCAATGGGTAGGATGAAGTCAGTGTGGGGAGAAGACTGTCTCGAATTCAAGCCTGAAAGATGGCTATCAGAGCAAGAAGGAATAAAGCCTGTACCATCAAACAAGTTCATGGCTTTCAGTTCAGGGCCTAGGATTTGCATGGGAAAAGAGATGGCATTGATTAGATTGAAAGCTGTTGCGGCTACTATTTTATACAACTATCAAATCCAGATAATAGAAGATCAACCTTCAGCAACTCCTGCAACTTCCATTATCCTCCACCTCAAGCACGGGCTGTTGGCAAAGGTGGGTAAAGGTCCAGCTTAATTTGGTCATTTGCTGTTTGCAATATTACAAAGTATATTGTTTTTTTACAGATTTATATTCTAAGGTGTGAATGTCTGTTTTCTTTATCTTCTGTACGGATAATAAAGAAGTTTCATTGTTGTTGCACTGAAAAGATCCGCTGGGGATGTTAAAAAAATTTCGGATCCAACCTTTCATAACAATATTTCAATAAAGACAAGTTATTTATGAATCTACATTGGCATGATTATCATAATTTCCACCAGTGTCTCAAAAAGAAATCCATACGAGCAGCCTTTTTTTTTTTTTTTGGGGGTAATTTTACTTAAGACTATTTTTTGTATTTCTTCCTAATCTTTTTTCTTATAAATCATTTTTTTTTTCACAACCTGCGAATCTGCTGATAGACAACATGCTATATATAATGGCCACATTAATTCTTTTTTCTTTTTACTTCTTCATACATGATTCATCATCACCTGTTTCACAACATAATACATAGGCAACACGTGATATAGGCAGGAAAAATCAGGAATTTAGATCGACATTCTCATATTTAGTAGGGTAAAAAAAATTATATTAGGGATAAAATATAAATAAGTATAAAAAAGTATTATATATAAAATATTATTCTAATTGATATTTAAAGCATTGATTGAAGATATAAACTTGAGAGAAAATTGAAGATATATAGTAGAAAGTCTAAACCAAAAAGAAAACAAAATTACAACGAAATTTTTCAAAAAAATAAAAATAAAAAAAATGATTGTCTGGCGTTGATCTTGGCGCCTGAGCTGGTCTTGTACTGGCAGGAGGACTGTGCGATGATGATCGGCACTGGCGGTTGCGCTGGTCTTCTTCTGTCCTTGACCTTGCGCACATTTTTCCTTCTTCTTTCTATTATGTTATCATGTTTCCAAATATTCATTTGCCACTTGTTCCACATCACACATACATACGATAATATAACGTTGATATCATGATCATTATCAACAACAGGTCACATTACATTCATCGTGATGGCGCTAAGCTATGGAAAATATTGTGTGGAAAATATTGTCAAAAGCAAAAGAATTTGAAAGAAAAATGCATTTGTACCCACAACAAAAGCATTTGTTGACAGTAATTTAATTATTGAGCTGTGAATGATATGGTTGGCCCTGGTAAAGATGAACCTTAATTCATGGTTTCTAACCAACTTTTCATCTCCATTAAAAACCACCACATTGATCAATAAATGTTGTATGTAGTAGATATCTTGTACTAAACATACAGAGACGTGCCGTAGACAAGGATGGAATTCACACACGTTAGTCGTTGAACAAATTGATTGATGCATGAATTCCACACGTGTATAATTCTAAACCATTGTAATTAGGCGTCAGCCCTTACTCAGGTTCGCATATTTTTAGAACAGATTTGGTTAATACAAGAATTTCCTGCGGCCATAAAACTTCCGTACGAGAAAATTGCATTTGAAGAAGATATAACTTCCCATTTGGAGAAAATATGACAAAATCACCCTTTAGATTGCGTACGTAATTAGAAAAGTGAAAGTCATGCATGCACATATGATGGGATCATGGGTTTGAACGGCTAGCATAATTAGTGTAGACTTAGAACTAGTTAATGTATATACTTCTGAAATGCACAAGAAAATAAAATAAATCGAAATTTATCTTTAAATATGTCCTACTAGACAATTATGATGGATGTTTTTGGGTTTGGCGTTTTCTCGTTTTTAGATCTCAAAATAATAATAGGTAACTAGAAATGCAAAGGGATTCATATTTTCCTTCCTTTATCTATTGAAGCCACTATCTTCCTAAATATATAGTATGCCAAAAAAGGGGAACAAAAAACAAAATTTCGTGCAACAATGCCGTTTTGCATATCCTAAACTTGAAGACATGGATGCAAAAGGGATTCATACCATACTTCTTTCATTGAAGCATGCATAAATTTTCAGATACATTAATTAAAATAATATTCTATTAAATTTACGAGATTTTCTTTGGAAAAGTTTTAACAAATGGATTATCCTTGTACATAATCCGTAATGAACCATCTATAATCTATATATCTTGGCAGCATTAACCCAATGATAAGAATTCGCGGGATTCACAAGTGATTATTTGTAATTATAGTAACAATATGCCGATGATAACAACAACATGAACTTGGTTAAAATTGGGAATTGAGTTGTACGTTTTAGGACTGTTTCTCCACTTTTTGGAGTTCATACATTAACTTTCTTCGTGTTAAAATCCGGTAGCTCAAAAGAATGTAGTTGTGTAAGGTTTTCACCATCTTTATAATTTTTAATTTCACAATTCAAATTATTAAAAATTTAATTATTTATTGGAACTTGTGTCCAATCAAATTAAAATATTCGTTTTGCTGTTAAGCAAGTCATATTTTACTTGGAGTTGGCTCGTGTGCATAACATAACCTTAAGAGTCAAGTATCCCAATTATTTCGGATAATAATCGGTCCTGATATTTAGTTTAGTATCATGTTAGAAAAGTAGGTACTTGATATTTAGACTCTGGGATTATGATTTACACTCATTTAGTTTAGATTATGATTAACAGTGATAGTTTAGTATCACTGTTAGACTCTGGGATTATGATTTACACTCATTTAGTTGGTAAGTTGTTTAAGACCACAGGAAGAAACATCAAAAAGTATTTTAGACATGACATTTAACGGTTGAGTGTGTGTATATTGGAGCTTGAATATGTAATTTGATTATATATATTGATTATATACGTTAGTAGTATTGTTACAAATAAAAAATTAATTAGAATGATATTTTATATATAATACATTATTATATTTGTTTAAATTTTACCCCAAAAATAAAATTTGCGTATACTCTTGTCACCATTCCAAACCCAAATTTTAGGTTCCGTTCCCTGTAGCAGGTGAAGTGAAGATGCTTAAAACTCGAGATTCAGTATTGCTACTTAAGAAGTATTCCTATTCCCCTTTAATGAATTTCTTGAGAGAAGATTAGGCACTTAAATTGTAGGTACTGTATTTTTGGTGTATAAAACTCAAAGAAGAACCCTGTTTCTTTAGAACACATTGGCGGATAATTATAAATTTCAACATTGAGACTAATTTGTCAGGAGATTCTTACATGAATTGAGTCCATACATATCAAATCCTCAATGCTATATTTTTCAGTGTCAATTCCAGTACCACCAATTAGGAATTGCCACCTTATATTAACACTTATTACAATTAAGATAAATCAGATAACTACTAATGTGTTAATGCAAGGTAGCAATTTTTGATTGGTAGTACTAGAGTTGGCACAGGGAAGATGGCACTGAGGATCTGAACTGGAGTCCACAACTCCACTTATAGACCTTATAATCTAAAAGAGTATTATGTAAATATAATAATACATATTAAAATAAGAGTGATATCAAAAAGTTTATATAATTCTTTTTAGACCACAACGTCATAAGTGAATGATGAACCACATCTACGTGAGATTTTTTCTAACTCGTTAGACTACAGCAAAAGCGGCTCCGGTTCCCAAGGTTCCAGAAACCATAGCTATAGGGAAAAGTATACAATACACCACGTGCATTGCCGCGTGGTGTACTAGAACCAATAATTTATCGCCATGTGGCAATGGTAGGCCATACCTTGTATTATTTGGCGATGTGTGATTGGTTCTAGTGCACCACGTGGCGCGCGTGGTGCACGCAATACTCACTCATAGCTATAGTGATATCTAACCAGACACTGGGGCTTTTTTGTTTTTTTTTTTTTTTTTTTTTTTTTTGATGGGCTAAAAGTCAAGTTGAAGAAAATTACTGGAAGGACAAAACCAACTAGCAGATTACGAAAGGTCTGATCAGAGCATTAATATCTCAGAGAAATGGAAACATTGTTGCAATTGTGGTTGTTATAACGTTACCGTAACAACCGATAGGGGACAGGCCCTTGAATAATAAATCAAACGCAGAATTCATTTAACAAAAAGAATTGGTTCAATAAAGCATACAATTTCTTTAACATGATGCTTACATTGAAAATTCCCAAACAATTTTGATATCTAAACAATGTTTCATTTAGAACAACATTCGCGTGCTTTTCCTCGCGAGTTATTACTAGTAATATTAAGAGCAAATAGCTTCATCGGTGCCACCTCAATCAAAATCTGCCGATCTCCTTACCACATTGGCCAATAGGCCGTGCTTCATGCGAAGAAAAATGGAAGTTGCAGGGGTTGGAGCCGGTTGATTTTTTGCTATCTGGATTTGGTAGTTGTATAAAATTGTAGCAGCAATAGCTTTCAGCCTGTTAAAAGCAACTTCTTTTCCCATGCATATCCTTGGCCCTGAGCTGAACGCCAAGAAAATGCTGGACGCTACAGGCTTTAATCCTCCTCTCTCTAAAATCCATCTTTCGGGCTTGAACTCTAGACAATCTCCCCCCATAATGACTTCATCCTACCCATTGCATAAGTGCAAAGAATAAGTCTTGTGCTAGGTTTGACAGAGTGACCACTTGGAAGAATGTCATGTTTGGTGCAAGTCCTCGGTAGAAACGGAGCTGAAGGAAAGAGCCTCAATGTTTCACACAAGGCTGCGTGAAGATAAGTCAGCTTGTTCAAGTCCTTTTCGGGGTGGAAAAATAGACATGTAGTACTGGATTTAGTTGGACATACGTTTGATTCAAGTTCTTTTCTGATCTTGCATTCAACAATGGGGTTCTTTGAAAGGAGCCAGAAAAACCACGGGAGAACTGGAGAAATTGTATCCGTTCCAGCAAATACGAGACCTTTACTGATTTTTTCAGAATATTGCCGGGCGACAGTCCAAATGATTCAACGAGCTCTTTCTCATTGTAAAAATAACTAATTGCATCAAAAGGTTCCTGACTGTACTCGGATATTCTTGTTTCCTGATTTTCCCACGTTTTGATGCATTCTACCGCAGCATCATCCAATATCTTACAAGCTGTAGTCAGTTTCTTCTCTACCCCAATTCCTAGCCACTCCTGTAACTTCCAAAAGCTTTCTGGTAGAATATGCCGCCAGAATATTGCATCACTGGCGTCATGGAGAGCATTTAAAACTGCATCTTTGGGAAATCCAACGCGGAGAGACCCGCGATTATGACCGGTGATCATCATGCAAGTCGCATCAAGCATGTATCTTTGGAACACATCTTGCAAATCTACCGCCATTTTATCTTTCGAGGCACGATCAAGAATTGGGATTAGACCCTTTTCAAGAATTTCTTGGTTGATCTTGATACAAAAATCGTGTAATCGTCTGTTGTGCAGGAATGTGTGAGCCAATCTTCTATCCCTTCTCCAAATATCAAGATCTGAAGTAAATAGTATATCACCACAGATCTCGAAAATTTTTTTGGTGTCCGGACCCTTGGGATAACTTGAGAAGTTTGTGCTCAATACATGTTTCACATTTTGCCAATCAGCTGTAAATATCATGTCCCTGTTAGCAAACCAAAGGCCTTTAAACACAAATGTGCCATCATAAAGCTCGAGAATAATTTGAGTGAGATGATCATAGAGATGAAGAGCAAGTGGGAAGAGCACTGGCAACATTCCAATCAGTGGCCAGTTGCGTGGAAGCCCATTGCATTGACAAAAGTAAAGAAAGATTAGAAAGCAGATTACTGCTAGGATTATCTCAATCTCAACATAGCTTACTGATGCAAGCATAGCTTCTACTGTTGCCATTTCAGGATTGCAGTACGTATACAAGTCATTGAGGACAGATTAATATAGTCTAAGTGCATCCAAACACCAGTTCAGCAATTAGTGAGACACGTGTAACAAGTGCTCCTAACTTCTTATCACAGACTTTGATTTCATGGAAAAGAATAATTGAGTTATTCCTTTAATAATCAAAAGATGATTACACGTCCTAAAGCTATTAAATTTAATGGAACTAGAATCCTTACGCGATATTGTGGAGATGCAAAATCTTCAGCCGGCTGCCACACTGTTCTTTCTCATGCAAGTAACACCGACATAGAATGCGACCCTTTTCATAGTCACCTCAAGATAAATGAGTGAACGATTAATTAAAATGATAATACTAAAAGTCATGGTGAATTCATAGACCTTAGAAGAGATCTCAAATACTTTCCACTCTCCTTGTCACAATAATTTTTAGGGTAAATTACTATTTACTCCCCTTGGTATAGTTTCAATATGATCACATAACCCCTCTGTGATTTTATAAAAAGTGAAAAATGGACAGAATCCTTGCGCTGTCACGAAATATTCTTAGAATATTCTAAATTTTCTTCTGCCGGTACGGAATATTCCGTAAAGGTAAGTGAATTAAATATACTTAGTGCAGAATATTCCGTCCATTTTTCACTTTTCATAAAACCACAGGAGGGTTATGTGGTATTGAAATCATAGGGGGTTATGTAGTCAAACGCGATACCACATGGGGGTGAATAGCCCTAATTTTTATTTGTCAATTTGCCTAGCTTTCGAATCTTAATTTTGTTTATATTTCACAACTTTTTTTCACATTTTGAATCTTCATTTAGTAATTTATGGTGTACAGTTTACTTTTGCTGAAAAAATTAACAAATTATAAAAAAAAAATTATATGAACGATGTCAATTGTGACAAGGATAATGACTACGAGAGAGTATCAATCTTAAATAGATGGTACTGGAATTTATCTTAAACTCATACGCTTTTCTTCAATACAAGAATTTAGTAATTTTGATCTTTTCTTAGTTACCAAGAGTGCAAAAAACATACTTTTCCTACTGAAGTCAACGATCTGGCATTTTTAAACAACCCGCTTTTTTAGGGGGAAAAATTATTTCCAAATGCTTGGAAGGCAGCGCCCTATTTCTTTTTGGGGGGGTGGGGGGGAATATTTCCAAAGGTTGGAAGGAGGAGTGGAAGGGAAGATTGAGAAGGTGAGATGATTGAATTTTTATTAAAAACTTAGGAACAGGAGCCCTTCATATATCCCCTCTATCTTTCCCACATCAATAGGAGAACTAAATGATATTTGGTATATATAATCTTGTGTCATACATTACTAATAATTTGAGTTAAATATTTTGGATCTCTGGTTAACACCCAAAAATTATTGGGCCAATCCAAACCTGGGATGATACCCTATTTGTCACTCTCCCACATCAGTGGGTAAGGAGAATTGAATGATGTTTAGCATATAATATCTTAAATTATAAGTTACTAATAACTTGGTTTAAGTATTTCGAACTCGTTGTCTAGCTCAAATATTAGTGGGCCAGCCAGACCTGAGGTGTTGCAATTGGCATCAGAGCGAGATTGAGATAGTGGTATTAGACCATACCTATGCAATATAATGCGAAACTTCTATTGAGTTTTGCATAGGAGGGGTGAACGTAATACATCGTCTTTTTTGTCCCACATCGATGGGAGAATTGAATCTTGTACTAAATCATGTTTAGCATATAATATTTTGAGTTATAGTCTATTAATAACTTTGTTTAAATATTTTGAGCTAGTGATTCATGCTTAAAAGTTATTGGGTTAATCGAGACCCGCGATGTAACAGCCTAAGTAGTCAACCTATATTCAACACCAAACACTACAAATTTCACTTTGCATCAAAGTAATAAACTCCATCATGAAAAAGACCATTGATTAGAAACAACTAAATTTATGTAAGAATTAATTTAAAATCTTGAGGAATAAAATATATGAAAATGAATTCCACGCAGAACTAATCGATTCTGTCTATGTATTTTATGCGACCATGTGTGCTTGGTGAAGATCCATCAAAGAATCAAACTTCTGGAGTCAGGATCAGCTGCTAATATTCAACAATTTGTAGTGCTAATCTTTACTGTAGATGAAGAACGTGGAAATTGGTGCATGGCATCCAGTTTTCAATAGCATGAGCTTGATCCGATCTCTTTCTTAGATTATTATTGTTTACCTCCCACAAAGATACGACCCTTGTACATCCGAAGTAAGACAACTGGCTTCTACTAGTGTAGGCATTCATAAAATTCCTTAAGATTTCGGAGCTCATGTTAGTTGATAAGCTTAATACATATATTTTTGGAAGAACGAATTTGATTACTGCAAAAATTTTATCATATCATATACGCTTCTTTTCCAATTTTAATGTAGTTCTGACGAAAAGTACTTCTCTTTTTTTTTTTTTTTGGAGAAAATAGGAGCTTCATTGTAGTTTTTGAGCTGGATATTACTGATTTGCCATCTGATATTCCAGAATCTTTGGTCCTCTGAATGCCATATACATCAATGTGTGCAACATGGGAATCAGAGGCGGAGCCCCCCGGGGGGGGGGGGAGCGGGGCAGCCACCCCTCCAACTTGTAAAAACATTTTTTTTAAGTAAAAATGTTTGTATTATTATATTTTGTTCCCCAAAAAAAAATTAACAAAAAAAAATCAACTATGCCTCCAAAACTATTTTCTTCATAAGTTACTTAGATTTAGACTTAACATTTAATTACTTGTTACTCTAGACTCGTCCCTTAAAAAAAATTCACACCTCCGCCAGGGAATCACCTAGTAAGGCAATCTCACAACCAGTTTTATTGGAATAAAAATAGTGCTTAAAATCTTTGACTGAAGTTGTAATCAAATCCTGATCTTTGATTCCATGACATCCATTATAATGTGGCTCACCATTTGAGACCATTTAGTTTAAATCACGGGACTTGAAGAGTGAACTGATAATTGTTGACAAATATAAATTTAAGAGCAAATTATATTAATCCTCCCTGGCATGCATAATAACTAAATAGACCTTCAATGAGTTTTGAAATTACAGCAACGTTGCTTTAGGTTATATCAATCTTCTGTAGAAGATGAGGTCGGAGAGAACATATTTGCAACTCAAAAATTATCCACATTGAATTTTAGACGTAGGGTTGGTCTTAGGATAAGCGAGTGAACAATAAATTTCACAGATGATGTGGAAGGTCAATGTATATTCATAAACCTTAGAAGAGATCTCTAATATTTATATTAATCCTCACTGACGGTAGTGGAATTTATTTTAACTCATAGGCCCTTTTTCAACACAAGAATTTAGTGTAATTTTGATTTTTGATTATTTATGAAAATGTATAAATTATGCTTCTCTACGTAGTCATCATGAAATTAATCAAAGACCATGACAGTATGTCTACAGATAAACATATTTAATTGTAAATGGAACATTATTTTGGGAAAAAACTATTGTCAGATGCTGGAAGGAGAACTGGAAGCTCTTACCATATTCGATTTTCAATAGTTAAATTTTTCCTTTGCTTCAACGTAAGAAACTTCATCATAAAAAACTAAATTACGAACAACAAAGTTTATGAGAGAATTAAGAATCTTAAGGAATAAAAACTCATGAAATGATTTCCGTGCAAAAATTAACAGATTCAGGCTATATAATTTAACTTTATGCAACCATGTGTAATCCGTGAAAATCCATCAAAGAAGTATATAACTGGGAGTCGAAATCAACTGGCAATATTCAATAACTTGTAGAAGCTAATCTTTGCTGTAGATTGAGAACGTGGCTATTTGTGATTGGTTTCTAGTTTTAAATCGAACAATAGTAGCGTTAGAGATACCGTGATATTCACTGTAACAGACACCTAATGTAATATGTCATTTTTGGATTAATACTAATCTAACCTAATTTCAAAAAAGTTATATATTATTACAACTTACTAAAAAAGTATATCTCTAAATTACTACTAATCTAATTTAATTTTAAAAGAATCTCATATTATCCTAGCTTAGTAAAAAAAATCTAAAATTATTTTTAATAAATAAAAAATTAACTGTAATTTTCCTTAATAAAAAGAAAGCCATAATTAATTAAAATCCTAAATTCTAAAAGCATAAACCCTACCCCCTGAATCTTGAACCCTAAATCTTAAATCCTAATTTAAAAGTAAATATAAAATTTAGTAATGAAAATGTCAGCAAAAGTTTTTTTTCCTAGGGTCTATGTTGCAATAATTAAAAAAAAAAGTGATACTTACGTAAGAAACTAGTATTTAAGGTAGAATAAGGATTAGAGTTTATAATTGATGATGACTCTTGAATGGTTAAAATTTGTTTGTAATTAAAAATATAGTTACAGTTTTCGACAGTATTATTTTCCTTTTAAATAATATGAGCTAGATCCCGATCTATTTATTAGATTATTATAGTTTGCCTTCAACTAAGATACGAATCTTAAATACTTAAAGTAAGACAACTGGCTTTTACTAATTTATACATTCCAAAAGATTTGGAGCTCATGTGAGTTGATAAGCTTAATACATACATACATACATATACATACATACATACATACATACCTACATACACACACACACACACACACATATATATATATATAGTTTGATTGCTACAAAAATCTTACCTTAGCATATATGCTAGGTTCCAGTTTTAGAGTAGCTTCCAATTGAAAACAAATTATTAAAAAAGGAAAAAAAAAATCTGTGGCTTCCAGTATAAATACATTGTTTACCCCCCTTTGTACTCCTTCAAGCTGTCTACAGGAGGTCGAAAGCTGAATACCTGATCCAACTTAACCTGCTGTGCACTAAAAAGCTCAAGGCAAGCTATTTGTGATCTCATTCTCTGCATGACTAACTTTCTATCATTTGTGAATCCATTTTATTTTTTTACGTTAATCCATTTTCTTTAAACAGGCACATATCTTAGGTTGAATAAATTCATATTATGTAAGTTTTTTATGTCTTAAAACTTATTTTTGAGGTGGTAATGAGGTTATTGACAATTGGTTCATAGTTTTTCTTTCCATGAATTTGGTTTCATAAAATTGGACAACTTATCTGAAACAAAGGGTTTCAGGAAACACACAATGGCATTGTGGTCATTAGTATGCATGCAACAACAATCGAGTAGCTAGCCATGATTTTATTTTTACACATGTTCGATTTTTTTGTAGGAAATTATTTTGAAGATAAGGATTTTTTAGATACAAAGGTGCTGTGGTTATTAATAAAAATAAAAGGAAAGAGGTCTTTGCCTGTAATATTTTATATTCTGTGACATGTATTAATTATCATCACAGTAGAAAAGTGCAAAATAATTTATTGGTAATTCTCATATCATGTGACTCTATGATCATAATGACAATGGATGAAATAATTGAAACTGCAAAAACGGCCAATTGAATTTTAAAATTATAGATTTAGTTGCATTTTCTGATGAAGACTTCATACAAGATCTTTTAAAGTAAAAAGTAAAAAGTAAAAAATTTTGGAACATAACGAATAAGTATAGAGCGTCAAATGATAAATCTTTTTCATGATTGATAATTTTAGACCGTCACTCTAAATATTTATTTACATATGCAAGCTTAATTGTATGGAGGAAAGGGCTTGATCTCGTAACATGTATTGTACATATTCATATTAATAATCTCGTGCAAAAATATTACCAATCTGACAATATATATGTAATAAGTTTGGTTTCTCTTCACTTTTATTTTTGCTTGCATTCATAAACTTGTATTGCGATGAAAATACAAGCTAATATTTCCATTTCTATACATGCTCCGAAATACCTAAAATATTAGCTACAGAAATAGAGATTTGAATTATTTAAAGTCATCTTAAAAGTGTCATTCTTGAAATGCTGTCCATCAATCCCGAATCACTATACTCCACAAAATGAGATGAATAGACTGTATTTTTATTTGATGGCGCCCATCTAAAATCCTTGAATTTAATAAATGTTCTCACAAGCTTTTACGTATAGTGATTACACAATATTGGAACGGATGGTCAATATAGATACCAAAATAGCTATTAAAAATCAGTTTGACAAGGCAAAGTTCAAGATCTTGCCGTAAGTACCACAGACAAAAAGTGTAATACACTGTAAAAATAGTACCACAACATTTCGAAGATTGAGAGTAAAACTTTGTTTATTTATCTGCTATTGGCATTAAAGTTTATTGAATATTTGGTTTCTTTTTAGAAAATTAATAGGAAAAATAAAGAAAAAATCTGTACACTATTTCAAGTTCCTACATTTATTTTTCTTTTTTGGCCTGTATATTTCTTTTCTTTCCTTTCTTTTTGTTTCTTTTCTTTAAGATTATTAAATGGTCCATTCCTTTCTTTAGAACAATCAAAATCATGTGCCACTCCAAGTTCAACCAGAAGCTACTGTTGCATGCTGAAATCTTGACAAAGAAAGTAATCAAACCATCTTCCCCGACCCCAAGTCACCAGCGAAACTACAAGTTATCCTTCTTTGATCAACTAGCTCCTCCAGTTGATGTGCCCATTGTTTACCTCTACCCTAATGAGGGCACTATCAATGCGTCTGATGTCGGCCTGAGGCATGAAAAACTTCAGAGGTCGTTAGCAGATACTTTAAGTCGCTTTTACCGGATTGCTGGAAGGGTCGGTGATAATCGGCTCTCAATTGATTGCCATGATCAGGGAATTATATACATTGAAGCAAAGGTGAATTGTCAGCTTAATCAATTTCTTAGTGAAGCACATGAAAATGTTGATTTTTGAGGTCTTTTTGTTCCTGAGAACGCTGGACATTCAGTTGGAAAGGTACAAGTTACATTCTTTGAATGTGGTGGCCAAGCTCTAACTGGAATTATATCGCACACCATTGCTGATGGATTCACTGGTTGCACATTAATCGATGAGTGGGCAAAAATTTGCAAGTTTGGGAATACCTGTGATACGATCAAATGACTGAGTTTTAATGCAGCGTCAACTTTCCCGGTTAGAGACTTATCTGGTATTTTGAAGCCATTACCCATGATAAAGCCTAAATGTAAAATTGCAAGTAAGAGATTTTTGTTTGACGAAGTTTCAGTTACTAAATTGAAAAAGAAATTCGTAGGAAGTTTTGCATCCATGGAATTTCACCCTTCCAAGGTTGAGGTTGTTTTGGCATTTATATGGAGGGGTCTTATTCACGCTGCACGACAAAGGCACGGCTATTTGAGAGCCTCAATGACATCCCTTTCAGCGAACCTGAGAGGAAAAACAGCTCTAGATGTTGCGGATGACTCTTTTGGAAATCTTTACATTGTGGTTCCCATAAAATTTGTCCCTGATGAAACTAAAATGGAGTTGCATCAGTTCGTGCAGCTAATAAGGAGAACCTTAAAAAAAGCAATTACAGATTTCGCTAAAGCCTCTTCAGCAGATGAAATTTTCTCCATCGCAGTTAAGTTCCAGAACGAAATACGAGAAGGCTTAGCTGATCAGGAAGTCGATACTCGATTAAGCTCAAGTTTGTGCAGGTTCCCTCTGTATGGAGCTGATTTTGGTTGTGGAAAGCCATCATGGATTAATAATGGTAATGTCAAAGAACGTTCCAAGATGTTTGTGTTGTTCGATACCAAATGTGGTTCTGGAGTTGAAGTTCGATTGCACCTGAATGACGCTGAAATGCCTATATTTGAGCGTGACCCAGACATTACCGCGATGACTTGTTCTGGAGAATAGCATTCTCAGTGCCTTTGCTATTTTGCCTCACTTAAAAGGATCATGTGTCACGCCCCGTGCCCGAGACGTGGCACCCGCCATGCCCTAGGCTACACTAGGACACAAGGCTAAATCAAAACAATTATTGTCTAAACATAACATAAGGCTACAAAATATTAAGATGCCCAAAAGAATCTATTTCATTCATCTTCCAAAAGAGATACAATATTCCTTACAATTCTCTTTCCCAATAACCAAAAATAGATGGGAATCATGTATAACCTAATCTATACAAAATATGGCTATACATCAGTGTTATAAAAAATAACCTCATTCATGTCTACCCTAACTAAGACTATGAGGCCCAAAACTCTGTCCAATCACCTTCAACCATTCCATCACCTGCGGGATTAAACAAAAGAGTGAGTGATAAAATCACCCAATAAGTAGTAAAGGTTCTCTTTGGGGCTTAAGTTCGTTATTCATACATAGGTACATTTCCAAATCATGATCAAAGTCATAAATATCACAACATGTGGTCAAGTCAAAAACCAGACACATTCCAAACATTGCATAAAGCCATTCAAAGAAAAGAGAGCTCAAGCAGTTAGTGGACACATGACTCTGAAATTCCAATTGTTAACTATAACCCGGTTAACGCGATTCAAAACCAACTACCACCCGGTTGGTGCGGTACAAAACTAACTATAACCCGGTTAGTACGGTTCAAAATGATTTACTACCATTACCAATTTAGGGAAACTAGTCCCGTCATATAACCATGTCACATACAAGAGCTCAATCCAGTATTCATTCAAATAAATTCATTAGACCACATAACTCATTTCATAGAAAACCAAAGTAACCAAACGTAAGCCCATTCATATAAGGAAAATATTGTCCCATTCATTTCTCATCATTAAAAACATTTGCAAGGCAAAGAGAATCAATTGCTACTTACCTCACTCCAAGACTAATTCAGGTAGTCCGAGTAGGGATAAAGTCCTTCGTCGCCTATAACACACAAAGAAGGCTTGTATCACATACTGATTCTATTAAGAAACTATAAAGGAGGCTTAAGCCTAGCTTAATACGCAAAAGAGGAAAAAGAGACAAAACTGTATTGACCCGCGGCGTCAGCCGCGGCGCGGCTCACTCCGCGGCTCAGCCACAGTACCCAGCCGCGACTCCAGCCGTGGCGCGGCTGAGGTCGCGGCTCGGGTCAGAGCCAGCGGCCCCTCATCCGCGGTCTCATCCGCGGCGCGGGTGGCACCGCGAATGAGCCCAGAGAGGCTGCTGCAACGAGCCGCGGTCTCATCCGCGGCGCGGGTGGCACCGCGGATGAACCCAGCAAGACGGCCTGCAACTGCTCAAAATCCAAAATCCGACTTCTCAACTCAACCCAACACAATCTAACACCAAAATAGCTTCAAATAAGGCATAAACTGGTAAGGAAACACTATCTTAACATCTTAAGCAACATAAACATGGATCATTCTCAAAATCACACAAGATCCACCAAAATCTCATACCCAATTCTTCAAATTTCTAACTCACCCACCTCACACATCCATCATAACTCTCAAGCATTTACACTACCACAATCAAACATCAAGTTAAGGGATAAAATCATCCAATGGTATCCAACCAAGAAACATTAACTACTCACTCTACCACCACATCACATAGCAAAACTAAGAAAGAAATTAGCTTTGAGAAAAGAAATACCTTGGTTGAAAGAATCAAAGGAATTGTTGCTTGCTTCCTTTGGAGAGTGGTAGCCTTCAAGGTTCCCTTCAAGTGGGAGGGATGGAAAGTCTTTAGAAGTGAAAGAAAGAAGCCAAGGAGAAGAAAATTGAGAATGGTGAAAACTTAGGTCATTTGGGGATAAAAATCAAAATCATGAAATTTGCTAATTAGTCCTCTAACTTTCTAAATATTACACAATCTCCCAAAATGGCCAATGACCAAAAAGTCCTTACTATCACATTCTCCCCCTCTAATAAAAAGTTTTGGCCTCGAAACTTACGTACCTTGCGAGTCGAATAAGGCAGGATATTTCTTTCTCATTTCTTTTTCGAGCTCCCACGTCGCTTCACGTACGGTGTGGTTGGCCCATTGGACTTTGACATACGTAATCGTTCTTCTCCTTAGAACCTGATCCTTGCGGTCCACTATCCGAAGAGGTTGCTCGCCATACGTCAAATCTTCTTGGATCGGTAGTGGCTCGTACTCAAGCACATGGTTGGGATCGAATACATACTTCCGGAGTTGGGAAACGTGGAAGACATTGTGAACCTTGGATAAGGCCGGTGGCAAAGCTACTCGATACACCAAATCTCCGACTCGGTCTAAGATTTCGAACGGTCCCACATATCTCGCACTTAGTTTTCCACTTTTGCCAAACCGCACTACACCTTTGGTTGGGAAGACCTTGAGGTACACTTTCTCTCCGGGTTGAAACTCTAAAGGTCGTCTCTTCAAATTTGCCCAACTTCGTTGCCGGTCTTGGGCCGTCTTCATTCGGTCCCTCACTAACGTTAGTTTCTCCACGGTGGCTTGCACCAGTTCGGGTCCGGTGATTGTCTTCTCTCCAACTTCATCCCAGTACAATGGTGAGCGACATTTGCGTCCGTATAATGCCTCAAACGGTGCCATTCCAATACTACTGTGGTAGCTATTATTGTAAGAAAACTCAATCAACACCAAGGAATCTTCCCAGCTATCCTCCAAAATCCATGACACACGCTCGAAGCATATCTTCCAAGGTTTGTATGGTGCGTTCCGACTGCCCGTCAGTTTGAGGATGATACGCGGTGCTAAGATTCAATCGAGTACCCATTGCTTGTTGGAAGCTTTCCCAAAAACGTGACGTGAACCGAGGATCCCGATCAGACACTATACTCACTGGCACCCCGTGGTACCGAACAATACGATCCATGTAAAGATTAGCCAAAGTATCCATAGGAGCCGTCGTTGTCATCGGTAAGAAGTGAGCGGACTTTGTCAATCGATCGACGATCACCCAAATGGCATCATTCCCTCTCCTTGTCTTCGGCAATCCGACTACAAAATCCATATTTATGTGTTCCCATTTCCACTCCGGTATTTTCAAAGGCTTCAATAAACCGGCGGGTCGTTGATGTTCGGCCTTGGTTTGTTGACACACAAGGCATTTAGACACATATTCCGCGATGTCTCTTTTCATTCCGTTCCACCAATATAGCTGTTTCAAATCCCGATACATTTTCGTGCTCCCGGGGTGGATCGAAAATTTAGAAGAATGAGCCTCCGCCATGATCTCATTTCTCAATCCTTCCTCTTTAGGGACTACTAATCGCTTCCTCATCCATAAACTGCCGTCTTCGTGTAGGTGAAAGTCGGGTAATTCTTCACTTCCGAGTCTGTCTTTGAGCTTCATCAAATCTTCTTCTCTCCCTTGAGCTTCCTTAATCCTTGCTACTAACATCGGTTGAGCGATTAGAGCCGCTAACACATTTTGAATAGACTCCACTACCTCTAAACTCAACTCTTCCATTTGTTTTGCTAACATTGCCGCCATGGTCCCCATACTCTTCCGGCTTAAGGCATCCGCTACTTTGTTGGCCTTTCCCTGATGATAGCTAATAGTGAGGTCGTAGTCCTTCAATAGCTCAAGCCATCTTCGTTGCCTCATGTTGAGCTTCTTCTGCGTGAATAAGTACTTCAGACTTTTGTGATCGGTGAAGACTTCACACGGTTCTCCGTACAAATAGTGCCTCCAAATCTTCAAGGCAAACACCACAGCTGCTAGCTCTAAGTCATGAACCGGATAGTTTTGCTCGTAAGGCTTCAATTGGCGCGAAGCGTAGGCTATCACCCGCTCAGTTTTGCATTAACACACATCCTAACCCGTTCTTCGAGGCATCGCTGTAGATGACAAAATTGCCCGATTCTGAAGGTAGCGCGAGAACCGGGGCCGATACCTAATTTGCCCTTCAATTCTTGGAAGCTTTCCTCGCACTTGGAAGTCCATTCGAACTTTACTCGTTTTTGGGTTAAACGAGTCAATGGCATTGCGATAGAAGAGAATCCCTCTACGAACTTCCGGTAGTAACCCGCCAAACCCAAGAAACTTCGCTACTTCTGGCTACATTGGTTGGTCGAGACCAATCCACAATTGCTTCAATCTTCCAGGGATCTACCGAAACTCCTTCTTCCGAAATCACGTGTCCCAAGAAAGAGACACTCTTGAGCCAAAACTCACACTTGTTTAATTTGGCGTAGAGCTGCTCACGTTTTAGGATTCGCAAAGCCTCTCTTCAGATGATCTTCATGGTCTACTTCACTTGGAGAGTATACCAAAATGTCGTCTATGAACACCACAATAAATCTGTCTAACTGCTCCTTAAACACCCTGTTCATCAAATCCATAAAAGCAGCAGGGGCATTGGTTAGTCCGAAAGGCATAACGAGAAACTCATAATGCCCATACCTGGTTCGGAAAGCGCTCTTAGGAATATCCTCCAGTCTAATTCTCAACTGATGGTATCCCGAGCGAAGGTCAATCTTAGAGAACACTCTAGCCCCCTTCAACTGATCGAATAGGTCATCTATCCGGGGTAGAGGATACTTATTCTTCACAGTGATCTTGTTAAACTCCCGGTAGTCAATGCACAACCGCATACTACCGTCTTTCTTCTTCACGAACAAGACCGGAGCACCCCACGGCGACACACTCGGTCGAATTAATTTCTTGTCCAGTAACTCCTGGAGTTGTACTTTGAGCTCTCTCAACTCGGCCGGAGCCATACGGTAAGGTGCCTTGGAAATAGGCTCCGCCCCGGGCACTAAATTGATTTCAAAATCAATTTCTCTCCTTGGAGGCAATCCTGGCAATTCTTCTGGAAATACTTCAGGAAACTCTCTCACCACAGGGATATCTTCCAACTTCACTTCATTCTTCTTATCCACGTCCACCACGTAAGCTAAGAAACAATTGCACCCTTTTCTAATGGCTTTGAAGGTTTGAAGAGCGGATAGAATAGGCAAGGATTTCTCTCTCCCGGGTTTTTGAGCGCACCCAAGGAAGGTAAAGAGAGGGGTATTAGGAATACGAAAGTCTACCCTTTTTTCCCGACAATCTACGTAGGCATAATTGTTTGACAACCAATCCATGCCTAAGATTACATCAAAACCGCTCATGTTCAATCGTACCAAATCAGCTTTGAACTCTCTCTCTCCCAAGTCTAACACACACCCCTTATACACAAAACTAGAAACTAACACCTTTCCTCCCGGAGTCTCTACTCTATAAGTCTCATCTAATATGCATGGTGAAACATTCAAGGAAAGAGCAAATTTCTTGGAAATAAAGGAATGGCATGCCCCACAATCGAATAATGTATAAGTTGGGAGGGAATTTATTGTCACTATACCTGTAACCACATCCTCCGATCCCTCGGCCTCGGACGGAGTCATAGCATACACCTTTGAATTCGCCGGCGCACGATTGACATTGCTTGATGCCGGAGTCCCTTGCTTATTGCCGCCTCCCACGGGCTTATGGCTCGCTTGACTTGCCGTAGACCGGACTTGATTGGAATTGGCTTGACTTGCATTGGAGTTGATGGGGCTTGCGGTGGCTTGTTTCGGGTTTGGGCAATGGCTCACTCGGTGCCCGAACTGCCCACATCCGAAACATGCCCCAGATTTCCATCTACACTCCCCCGAGTGCACCTTAGAACACACTGCACATTGCTTGGCTGCGCCGGAGAAACTACGCTTCATCGGTAGCATTTGTGTGGAGCCACTTGATTGAGAGCCCGTTGGCCTAGGCACATTGCCTTGACGGGGTGGCCTTGCCGCTTCGAAATGATTGTCCTCCGCTTAGGTGAGGTCCTTGCACTTGGAACGGCTTGGACCTTTGTCTCGTTTCTGCATCCTCTCTCCGGATGTCTTGCTCCGCATCTAAGCTCGCCTCATACATTTGGTCACATGAGGTATAGAAATTGCCGGAGATCTTGGATTGAATTCGGCCATTCAATCCACTCTTTGAAGGACACCATCTTCATTGTCTCGTCCGCCATCACGGAGGGAACGAAGCGTCCTAAGGAGAGGAAGGTAGAATGATACTCAGCCACGGATATTGATCCTTGTTTCAAGTTGTTGAATTGTTGGATCTTTTGGATACGGATCGCCGGCGGAAAATAGTGTTGGAGGAAGACTCGCTTGAAATCTTCCCATGTCAAGTCACGGCCGGTGGAGATCAAGGTCATAGACACACTGTCCCACCACTTCTCGGCCTCACCAACCAAGAAAGAGACCACCACTTGAGGCCGAATGTGGTCCGGTACTTGCATAGTCTGGAACTTCTTCTCCACTTGAGAAAGCCATCTCTCGGCCATATCGGGATTTGGGCCCCCATCAAAGGTAGGGACGTTCACTTTGCTCAACTCCTTGAAATGGTAGCGAACGCTACCTCGGTCTTCTTCTTGGATCGCCTTAGTTCCTCCTTGTTGTCGTTGGTACTCTTGGAAACCATGGAGGAATTGGTACGCGACCGCCAAAGTCGTAGGATCCAATTGGGGCGGTGGAGGAGGATCCTCATTCCTTGGTCATGAGGGAGGGGTCACACGAGATGTCCCCTCTTCCCTAGGCCTCCGGGAAGTTCGGCTGGCGTCCGCCATGAAACTCCCGATAGGCACATTGAGGCCTTCATCTTCTTCTTCATTCTCTTCCCCTTCGGGGCCAAGGTCTTCCACCGAAGGCTCGCTGTCATCCACTACTCGCTTGCCGGTACCCTCTAAGTGCACCTCCAATCTTTGCTTTCTTCGAGGTGGCATTCTGCACAAAACACATGTTAGAAACACCTCAACCTCGATTACATCTAACACTAGCGCGATAAAAAGGCAACACTCAAAGAAAACATTCACTAGATCAACTCTAGACATTTTATCCATTTTCACACCTAGAACAGCCCACAAGATTCAAACCTAAGCTCTGATACCACTAAAAATGTCACGCCCCGTGCCCGAGACGTGGCACCCGCCATGCCCTAGGCTACGCTAGGACACAAGGCTAAATCAAAACAATTATTGTCTAAACATAACATAAGGCTACAAAATATTAAGATGCCCAAAAGAATCTATTTCATTCATCTTCCAAAAGAGATACAATATTCCTTACAATTCTCTTTCCCAATAACCAAAAATAGATGGGAATCATGTATAACCTAATCTATACAAAATATGGCTATACATCAGTGTTATAAAAAATAACCTCATTCATGTCTACCCTAACTAAGACTATGAGGCCCAAAACTCTGTCCAATCACCTTCAACAATTCCATCACCTGCGGGGTTAAACAAAAGAGTGAGTGATAAAATCACCCAATAAGTAGTAAAGGTTCTCTTTGGGGCTTAAGTTCGTTATTCATACATAGGTACATTTCCAAATCATGATCAAAGTCATAAATATCACAACATGTGGTCAAGTCAAAAACCATACACATTCCAAACATTGCATAAAGCCATTCAAAGAAAAGAGAGCTCAAGCAGTTAGTGGACACATGACTCTGGAATTCCAATTGTTAACTATAACCCGGTTAACGCGGTTCAAAACCAACTACCACCCGGTTGGTGCGGTACAAAACTAACTATAACCCGGTTAGTACGGTTCAAAATGATTTACTACCATTACCAATTTAGGGAAACTAGTCCCGTCATATAACCATGTCACATACAAGAGCTCAATCCAGTATTCATTCAAATAAATTCATTAGACCACATAACTCATTTCATAGAAAACCAAAGTAACCAAACGTAAGCCCATTCATATAAGGAAAATATTGTCCCATTCATTTCTCATCATTAAAAACATTTGCAAGGCAAAGAGAATCAATTGCTACTTACCTCACTCCAAGACTAATTCAGGTAGTCCGAGTAGGGATAAAGTACTTCGTCGCCTATAACACACAAAGAAGGCTTGTATCACATACTGATTCTATTAAGAAACTATAAAGGAGGCTTAAGCCTAGCTTAATACGCAAAAGAGGAAAAAGAGACAAAACTGTACTGACCCGAGGCGTCAGCCGCGGCGCGGCTCACTCCGCGGCTCAGCCACAGTACCCAGCCGCGACTCCAGCCGCGGCGCGGCTGAGGTCGCAGGCTCGGGTCAGAGCCAGCGGCCCCTCATCCGCAGGTCTCATCCGCGGCGCGGGTGGCACCGCGAATGAGCCCAGAGAGGCTGCTGCAACGAGCCGCGGTCTCATCCGCGGCGCGGGTGGCACCGCGGATGAACCCAGCAAGACGGCCTGCAACTGCTCAAAATCCAAAATCCGACTTCTCAACTCAATCCCAACACAATCTAACACCAAAATAGCTTCAAATAAGGCATAAACTGGTAAGGAAACACTATCTTAACATCTTAAGCAACATAAGTATGGATCATTCTCAAAATCACACAAGATCCACCAAAATCTCATACCCAATTCTTCAAATTTCTAACTCACCCACCTCACACATCCATCATAACTCTCAAGCATTTACACTACCACAATCAAACATCAAGTTAAGGGATAAAATCATCCAATGGTATCCAACCAAGAAACATTAACTACTCACTCTACCACCACATCACATAGCAAAACTAAGAAAGAAATTAGCTTTGAGAAAAGAAATACCTTGGTTGAAAGAATCAAAGGAATTGTTGCTTGCTTCCTTTGGAGAGTGGTGGCCTTCAAGGTTCCCTTCAAGTGGGAGGGATGGAAAGTCTTTAGAAGTGAAAGAAAGAAGCCAAGGAGAAGAAAATTGAGAATGGTGAAAACCTAGGTCATTTGGGGATAAAAATCAAAATCATGAAATTTGCTAATTAGTCCTCTAACTTTCTAAATATTACACAATCTCCCAAAATGGCCAATGACCAAAAGGTCCTTACTATCACATCATGAAATTGTCGTTCTTTTCAATTCAATCATTAATTATATTTGTAAAGTAGTGGCACTTCTCTATGTTTCTTTTCTTCTTTTTGGCTGTGAATGATTGTTAATGTTCTTTCTCAAGTTGAGCGATCGTGTATATTGTAACCGGTAAAACCTCTTCTTGTTGAACAAATAATAAAAATTTGATTGTGATTAAATGATGCTTTGATTCTCTTCACTTCCATTATAACTTCTACAAGTCTCATTTGCCTCCATTAACCCTGCACAACAGAATCTGAGCAAAATAAAGCATTTACTTCCTGATCGCCGGACAATTCTAATATAGGTATTGATTGGGGCGGATTGTATTACCAATTACAAAGTGAAATCAAGTCTTTGCGTGATGCCGCAAAATGGCTCTAAAAAATGGCCATTGTTGAACCTTGTAAGCTTTAGTGTAGGAAAATTTAATAAACCAAGTAGTATAGTTTTTGGTGTAGGAAAATTTAATGAACCAATATGTTGAGGAACAAGTTGGTGAGGACGCTGATGCCCAAGCCATAAAGAAGGACAGCATCGCGTTGTCTCAAATCTATCAAATAATTATATCAATTTTGGATAAAATTGCCACGGTGTATATAGCAAAGAAGACTTGGGATACTTTGGAGAAAACATACAACTGTGAAGACCGGGTTCAACAAAATAATTTGATTATATTAAAGAGGAAGTTTGAACTTGCAATGATAAAAAAATTTGAATCAATTAAATCATATTTTTTCCTTTTGTCTAAAATAAAAAACAAGATGAAAGTCAATGAACATAAACTCATTGATAGGGTATTTGTTGAAAAAGTTCTTAACACTTTACTCATAAAGTTTGATCACGTGATAGCAGTAATTCAAGAAACCAAGAACTTGTCAGATTTGAAAATTAAAGGATTGGAGGCTTATTAATTCTACATGAACAGAGAGAATTAATGAGAAGTTGGAGTATGCACCAGATACTGGAATAAGGCATTACAAATATAGTTGAATTTAAGAGACAAAAATGAACCCAAGGAACAAGGAAATCCTCAACATAGAAATCAAGGCTACAAACAGCTAAGGTTGTGGTTACAACAACAAATGTAGAGGTCATGCAAACCACAGAGGTAAAGGTAGATAGAATCCTAAAACTGATAGAGGTAACAATTCTAATTTAGAGATGACCGTTAGAGGCAAGGATATGAAGGATTTGAGTATGTCAATAGATATAATTTTAATCAGAATAATGATTGCTAGAGAATTCAGTGTTATAATTGTGGAGAATGTGGGAATAACAAATTTGGATGTTGATCTAACAGTAATTTTCAGGCTAATGTTGTTGAAATTCAGGTCCCAAAAAATAATAAAAATTTAGGAACTTTATTGTTCGCTTGCAACATTGTTGATTTTATTGGCAAAAATAAATGGTTCTTGGACATTAAATGTAGTAACCATATAGTGTGGGAAGAAAGAATTATTTTATAAGCTTGATGATTCTATTAAAGGAGGAGTAAATTTTGGAAATAATACTATTCTACTGGTGTTTGGTAAAGGAAGAATCCCTATTAGCTTGAAAAATCAATCTAACAATTTTATCCCTAATTGTATTTTATGTTCTCTAGTTGAATCATAATTTGTTGAGCATGGCCCTGTTGTCCGAATAGAATTATGATACTTGCATCAAATAGCGCATTTGTACGATTTTTTAAAGAAAATTGGTGTGATTGCAAAGGTGATGACCACCCCAAACGGTTTATTTCCATTAAGTTCGAATAGTGAAAATTTTTCTTATTTGAATATTGTGATTGATGATAACAATTGGTTTGTGCCATATGTGGTTTGATCACTTGAATTTTGATTGTTTAAAATTTTTGGCTAACAAAAAATGATATATGGGCTACTTGGTATCAGTTGTTCTAAGAGATTCTGTGATAAGTGTGTATTGGGCAAGAAACACAAGAATGTTTTTTAGATAAATCATAGATAGCAAGAAGTCCTTTGGAGATCATCCATTTGGATTTGTGTACTATAGAGGTTCCTTATAATAATTGTTGTATGTATTTTAATATGTTTATTGATGATTTCGGTAGCAAAGACTAGATTTATTTTTTGAAAAAAATATCTGATGCTTGTAATGCTTTTACAAAATTCAAGATTTTTGTTGAGAAGTAAAGTTGTCACGTCCCGTGACCCGAGACATGGCACCGCCGTGCCTAAACTACTCTAAGACACAAGGCTCAAATGGTCAAAGCATCTAAACTAAATTATCCCAAATATCATATAGAAACAAACATCAATCCAAATTTTTCATAAATACCCAATATGTCAATCGGAACTTCCATTACAAACACTAGAGTTTCAAAGTATATCCTAACTTAACATACCATAGTTAAACAAAATAACTATACTACTGCTACTAGCCTTACTCCACAGCTTCTAAGGCAATGGCTCCCATAGCTATTCCAAAATCCTTGAATCCAAACCATCCTTTCTACTGTATAAAAACAAAAAAAACTGACTCAGTAAGTAGTACAAGTATCACTTCTATTAGTATGAGCTTGTTACATATACATATAAATGATATAATTCAAATAATCATCATTTCAATTATAATACATATAAATAAATGTGATCCATATAACATTTCGTATAGATACTAAAGAGAGAACCCAAGTAATAAAGCACATTGACCCTAGATATCTAGTTATTAACTACGACCCGGTTAACACGGTTCAAATCCAACTTTCACCCGGTTGGTCAGGCTCAAAACAATGTACTAACTATCACCCGGTTAGTGCAATTCAAAGGTCATATCACCACCATCAATTTAAAGAACTAGTCCCGTCAATAATTACCTTACACAAGAGCTCAATCACAAAACATTCATTCATTCATATTTGACCACATTTACATATCCATGGAAAATCATTAACATATTCATACTCATGCCACATTAACATATGCAAAATAGTTTACAAAAAATCGTTGTGAAAAATATATTTTCAAAAATATAAAGGATACATGTACCACTTATCTCGATCCAAGCTAAACCAATTAATCTGAATAGAAACGATCCCCGCCTTCACCTAAATCACATAATTAAATGCTTAATCATAAGTTTACACCCCTAATAAATCTTAACAAAACTTAATATTACACTCTAGACACAAAACAGAACCAAAAAAATCGAAAAAGGACAAACTGGTGCCATCCGCAGTGCCAGCCGCGGCTCGCACCAGAGAACAGCCACACTGGCTGCGACCAGCCGCAGTGCCAGCTGCAAGCGCGACTAGTGCTGCGGCTCACACCAGAAAGCTGGTTCTCACGAGACTGCACAACACATCTCGGTATCCAACTTTCCAAACCTTACCAACCACAGACTAAGCATTTAATCCAACTTAAATGTGACAAAATAAGTTAAGAAATTAAAATTCTTACTCAACATAATCATTAATTACACCCAACCATAAAACTCAAGCACTCGATAATCCACACACATGGTTAGCAAAACCCATATTCATTCTTGAACATAATCACCACTCTTATCATGGCCCAAGTCAGAATGGCAAAAGCAACTCCAAAATGACATATTAAATCAAGAAACATTTCCTAAAACTCAAGGAACTTCATGAATCATAAACCCAAGTCATAATTACTCCTTACCCTCAAATGTTCTTCCTCCAAAACCTATTATAGCAGAGCAACCATTCAAACTCATACACACACTACAAACTCTAAGTACAAAGCCATTAAAGCATGGAAATTCCAAGTTAATATTTTACTCATTCATTTCATCAAACACTTGGTATGCATTATACCCAATCTCCAACTTTTTACAGAAATAGCTTATGAAACCAACATTAACCCTCAAATACTCACCAATAAACACAATCCAACAACCAAAGCTTCAACTACTCATGCTTACACATACCAAATACGAAACCCATAACCAATCTTAAGCATAATATCCACATATAAACATAACCCATAGTCATAATGGCATTAGCAACTCCAAAACTACCTTAATCATACACTAATTACTCTAGTTACTTACATAAAGAAAAACCCATAAAGAGTAGAGTTTGGAAGAAAAATACCTTGAAAAAAAAATTGGTTTGAAGCTCCAAGTTCCCTTCTTCTTATGGGAGTGAATTAGAGAGAGAGAGAGAGAGAGAGAGAGAGAGAGCAAGGAAGAGAAGATGGAAGAAAGAGAGGAAACCGTGAGGGAGAAAAGAAAAGAAAGAAGAGGAAATTGACATGAAATGAGAGAAAGAAATGTTTTTGACATCTTTCACCCAAAAGCCAAATGACAAAATAACCCCCCCAAGGTCCTAGGTATTACAAAACTAAGTATCAAATTAAAATTTTGAGAACATGTAGGAGTTATCAATATCTTGCACGTAATGATTTTCTTTAGAAAAATGGTATTTACTATTAGTTGACAGTCAGGTACACTGCACAACAAAATGGGGTAATAGAAAGAAAAAAAAAACAATTATGGTAAGATACATGTTGAAGTTGAAAATATGCCAAAGTCCTTTTGGGCAGATGCAGTTGCTTGTACTATTTATCTGTTAAATAGGTGTTCTACAAGAAGCCTTTCTACAAGAAACCTTCATTTTGGAGTGGTAGAAGACCATTTGTTGGTCATCTCAAAGTATTTGGGTACATTGCTTATTCACATATTTCTTGATTGGTTGAGGAAGAAACCTGATGATAAAGGGGGAAAATGTGTAGTTATTGACAGAGTGAGATATCCTAGACTTATAAATTATTCAATCCTAATTCAAGAAAAGTGATTATTAGCAAAGATGTGACTTTTGATGAGAGAGGTGTTTGTGACTAGACTAACAAAAAACCCAAGAATGCACAATTGACTTTGAATTTTGATAGAGAGGATGGAGATGTCATTTAGCCAGTGCCTGTTACTAAGTGAACAAAGACTAAGTTAATGGGTCGTACACACCACCATGGATAGTTGCTTGCTCATTTGTAGGATTATGTTATTACTTTTGATAATGTTCCATCTGATAAGAAATTGTTAATTTTTCTTTGTTTATATATTGTGATCCTGTTGTTTATGAAGAAGCAGCTCAAAATGATTGTTTGGGGAAAGCAATGGAAGAACTATTTCATGCAATTGAAAAAAATAATAGTGTAGAACTTACTTCTCTTTTAATTGGTAAAAAGGCCATTGGAATAAAGTGGGTCTACAAAAGGAAGTGCAAGCCCAATGTAAAAGTGGAAAAATTCAAAGTAAGGTTTGTAGCTAAGAGGTACAAGTACAAACCCAAAAATGCTTATTTTGAGGTACTTGCATCTATTGCTAGGCTTGACACTATCCGTTTGATAATTTCTCTTGCTACTCAAAATAAATAGAAAATTTATCCAATGGATTTCAAGTATACTTTCTTGAATGGAATAATTGAGGAAGAAGGATATATTGAATAACCTGTAGGTTATATTAGAAGAGACAAAGAAGATAAAGTGTATACGTTGAAAACGACTTTGTATGGTTTGAAACAAATCCCAAGGGCCTTGTATGCAAGAATTCATTATTATTTTAACTCTCGTGGATTTTAGAGGTTTCCATATGAACACACTTTGTATGTTAAAGCTTTTGCTTGTGGTGATGTTTGGATTGTGTGTTTATATGTAGATGATTTAATTTTGACAAGAAATAATCCTGCGATGATTACCAAGTTCAAGGAGGCCATGTTAAGCAGTTTGAGATGACATATATGGAGCTTATGTCTTATTTTCATGGTATTGAAAATTTTCAATTTGACCATGGTATATTTTTTTCAGAGGAAATATACAGGTGATATTTTGAAGAAGTTTAAAATGGATGCCAATAAGCCAATTTTGGCACCAGCTGAGTAAAAAATTAAAGTTGACTAAAAATGCACTAATGGATATATAGATACTACCTACATTACAATTTGATAGGGAGTTTGAGATATTTGACTTTTACGAGATCAGATATCAATTTTAATGTTGACTTGATTAGCAGGTTTATGAAAACTCCACATTGGTCATATTTGTAACTTGCAAAGAGGATCCTAAGGTACATCAGAGGTACTAAGGGTGATGGTATTTTCTATTAATTTATGCAGTAATCTAGTTGATCTTTTTGGGCATATGTACAGTGATTGATCAAGTTAAACAGTTGACAAAAAGTGTACTTCAAGTTATGCATTTTTATTGGCTCGTGGATATTTTATTAGAGTTTTAAAAAGTAGCAGGAAATAGCTTTTTCTATTGCAGATGTAGAATATGTTGCAGCAGCTAACAGTGCTATTCAAGCAGTGTGGTTAAGGAAGATGTTTGGTGTTCTACAACACAATCAAGATTGTCCTACGAAGATTTGTTGTGATAGTAAGTCAACAATTATTTGTTCAAGAATCCAATTCTATATGGGTATAATAAGCACATTGACAAAAAATATCACTTCGTACATAAGTTGGTTCGTGAAAGGAGATTGATTATTGCATGATTGAGGAGCAAGTGGTGAATATTTTTATAAAAGTTTTGAAAATGGATACATTCTTGAGATTAAAGAAGATGTTGGGTATGTTACATTTGAAGAGTTTGGTTTCAGAGAAGCTATGTAGGAAATTTTAATTAAGCAATCAAGATAGGTTTTGGTCAGTTTGTTTAGTTAGGGCCACCTGTCGTAATTGATTATTTAATACAATAGGGCGCATGGTGTGTGTGCATGTGATTATATCCATGCAAGTAGCATTGGTTTTAAACGTAAATTTAGGAACTATAAAAAGTTCAGTTTTTTTTTATTTTTTTTTATTTTTAAGCCTAGTACTCTCACGTTCTTTTGAATAAGAAAATATTGAGGTTTCTCGACAGTTTTTTCTTGTGATTTTTTGTCTAAATTCTTGTGGGTTTTCTCTATTGAATTGATTTGGGTCCATCACTTAGAAAGGCGATTTTTAGTCTCTTCTATTTCCCATTTAAATTAGATGTCCTTATATATTTTTAATTTTGTCAAATAATCCGGATTTAAAGATAACTAAACATATCCTGCTCTTCACATTGAGCTACCGTAATTCAATTTCTGAGTCTTCGATTCTCCGGAATGGTCAGATGGATGTTAAACAACTTCAACCAACTAGCATTAAGGAAAATAGAAATTTCATTGGGCAACTAATGTTCAAGGGCGGAAGCTAGGGGTTGATTTGGGTCCTATTTCTATTTGCCAAAAAGAGCAATTCCCAAAAGCTTGAATCTAATGGGAAATCTGTGGGTAAGATGAAAGTTGAGCGGGGCTAATAAGATTAAAATTTCAATTCCTAATAGCTGAGGAATTGAACTTTCTATGTTCCTCCTGTTTGTGAGAATAGTAAGACAATTGTTCGTGCACTAATTGTGGAAGTTTCTGATGGTAAGAAGTAGCATTGGCAATGGGTCCCAAGACCCATTGGGATCCCATGCCCATATTTAATTTGGGCGAAATGGATATCAATAATATGAGATTAGGTCTATTTAGAATTATACCCAATAATATCCATTTAAATATTGATATGATTGGAAATTACTTGGGACTCCCATACCTAAATATAAACAAACATTGAAATAATTTGTAGTACCTAGTGTAACTTTGAAAGATACACTGCAGACTGGACTTTATATTTTGAGTTTCATCTAAGTTTGTAATGTTCACAAACTAGTGAGACATTGATTTGTTTTAGTTTTTTAATTTGCTTCATTACTTCGGTGATGGATTTTTGTATTAGGTGTTTTAATAAAATAATATCCAATTTGATTTTTTAGGTGTAGATAAATTAGATTTTTGTACATTCTCAATCTATTCTCTTTACATATAATCATTGGTAAACTATAGTTTATAATTGAAAGTTTAAAAAGCATTAATGAATGAGATCTAAAAAAGAATAATATAAAAACTAAAAAGTTGGAAATTTGTTGAGGTCGATAAACTAAAAAAATAAATGTTTATAAAAAAAAGAAATATTAAGGTTAAACTAAAAAAACTAAATGATATTTAAAAAATAGCAATTGATTAATAAGGAAAAGACAGTTTAAAAGAATAATAAAATGGGATTTATTGGGGGTATCAAAATGGGAGTAGTCCATTTTAGTCCCATCCATATTGATCCCATGACAAATATGAGACTGATTGGGTATAGCTCATATTTCACAATCCCAATTAAGTCTTACCCATATCCTACCCATCTCCTAGTTTGAATTTTAATATTTAGCTCAAGTGACCAATATCAATTCTATCTTCTAGGGGGTATCCCTATCTTTGGAGTTCAGCTCTGATTATGGCTCGAAACAATTAACTTTTGATGTCAAGTTCAAGGGCCAAAGCGGTCTTGCCTTGATTTCTAAGGGTCAACGAGACTTTTCCCCCTAGGGGGAGTAGGCCCTCATCTTGGGAGTTTCATTGTTGAGGCCTAGTTGGTTGAGGTGATGTCTAAGGTCTGAGCGGTCCAATTTCCATCGAACAATTAGATTATTGTCCCCTAGGGGATTCCCCGTCTTAGAAGTTTTGTTTGAATCAAAACCCTAGACAGTTATAGGGGAGCATAAAGCCTAATCGGCTAAAGTACATGAAACCCAGGTGGCCAAATGACCCATTTGGTCTGGACGACCAAAGATTGTATAAGGCCTGGACGGCTAAAATCCATATAAGTCTTAGATGGCCAAAATTTATATAAGGTCTAAATGGCCAAAATTCATATAAGGACGAGATAGTCGAAATCTATGTAAGGTTGAGGAGAGCTAAGACCAATTGGCAGTCCTGCATGTTAGGTCAGCTACTTATAATTGGCTAAGCTCCCCGCTTCAAACTACAAGAAGTCTTCTACCACTTCGATTCTGGAATTCGGGGCCGTCCCTTAGTTATGCATGCGAGTAGATATAATAATGGTGATTTCGAGTATTGCATGATGCAGCACTAAAGGGCCGTAGGTCTCCGAGTTCTTCTTTGAACCCTCAATTCTCATAACATTCATGCGGATGGCTAGATAGGGTCATACAATAAACAGATCACAGGTTTTCGAAGTTGTAACCTCTACCCTTTTTCAACATTGGCTCAAGAAACTAGCCAAGTCTTTTAGGAGTGGGCTAGATGCCCTTGTCTTCTGTCTTGCAGACTCTTTGCTGACGATCTCGAAAGACTTTGTCCTTATGTTGCTCAGGAACTTATATTCAATGGGGCGGTGACTACGGGGGTGCCGACCATTCTATCTCTTCCTTGAGATCTCGGCAAGTTTATGTCACGACTAATATCTTGGTGATACTCACAGTAAAGATGAGCATTTCTTTTTCCTCTCTTTCTCGTCATTTTCAGGGTGGGTTGCCCTAGGCGCTTTAGTTGCATGACGGCTAGGATACAAGATCGACTGCCATTCAACAACGTATGCTCCCATCCTGACAGATATGTCCGATCACCGAGTTAATTGAAGACACTTTATCTATAGGGGCAGAGCTCTGTGGGAGTACTATCAGTTGAATGTGAGCTAGAGAATTTGTAGAGGAACTGATCAATTAGATTAGCCAGGGAGTTAATGCTTCCTAGTTCTAATGCCCAAAATCACTCAATTGCATCTTCTGACAAGAAAACTGGGAAGGCACGGCATAGAACTGAGTCCACCATTTGGTAAGGGTGGAAAGCTGAGAAGAAGGCCTGAACATGGTCCTTCGAGTCCCTTTGGCCATAGTAATAAGGGACGTCAGGGAATTCAAATCCTAGCAAAAGCGGATTGTTCTTGATGTGCGCCACAAATGCAGGTTCCTTAGGAGAGTCTTGGAGGTAGTTGTGCCAGTGCCTAAGTGACAAGTCAGCTAGGGGCATCACTTTGAGGCAACTTTAGCAAGGGGTTCTTAGATCATTGGGTGGAGGATTCAACTTTTTCTTTGTCTTTCCTCTTGAAATATGTACTTATTTGCTCAAAAAGGCTAACATTGGTGCTCACAAATTCAGCCACCTTAGAGAGAGCTTCTTCCGCACGACTACCTTTCTCTTTCTTGGATACTCCTCTCGTCTTCCCAGAGGGAGTCTCTGGAGAGTCACAAACGATAATGACAGTATGCTTATAAGGAGTCATGTTGAAATATTTCAATGGGACATCTTTTAGTTTCCACAGACGATGCTGATTGTGGTGGGAAAAATTTGTATCTAGTTGGGCTAAGATGGCTAGATTAGTTGGTCAAGCCCACATGCTTTTGGAAATGGCCTGCAAGACAAGACAGTCAAAAGCACATGGGAGCTAACACCCCCTCCCCCCAGATTGACCTCCTTAAGTCAATACGAGCTTGGCTTAAGTTATTAAGAAGTAAAAGAAAGCCTATAAAACTTGTCTTCTTTAGGTGAAGTTGGAGGTATTTATAGCTGGACAGAGGCTGAATCTTCAAGGTTGAGATCCTCATTATTTCACCTGAAAAATTGGGATTACTAGTTTGCATGTAGAGTGATTATGCCAGGCATAGACTTGAGATTGTATGCAACTAATGCTTTTCACGCTTTGATGTGTCATATCACATTAGATTGCATCAAGTGATTTCGGTCTATGTCACCTTAGAGTTTCAGCCCTAGCCGTTTTCGATGGTATTTCGTCAGGACTAGCTTGCTTGAGGGTTTGTTGAAACTCCCAAGATAGGGCAGTTTTATTTTGCTTTGTCACCCACGGTCCACGGGATAGGAGTAAGACCTCGACTAGTTTGAATTTCTTTGGTGAATCTTTATCTTGGGCTCAAACAATGTATAATTCTTCATACATCTTTATCTTGGGCTCAAACAATGTAAATTCATCATAAACGGGTCCATAAAGAATATATAATTGGGCTGCTCAAATTAGTCCTACACAAATATCATTAATTCTACTATGAGCATGGGTTTTGATGATTCATTTGAACATGTTGGCTTAGTAATGAAATCGGTATCATTCCCTCAAAGGAGTTAATGAGTTTAATAGAATAATATTTTGAGGGAAATTATAAAGATCTCAGTTAATCACTTTCATTCCAATTGAAAGATATTGATAGTTTTCCAAATATTGACAATAGGTGTCATTACTACTAACACTCATTCCCATCTCTGAATCTCCTAAACCAAACACTCGTTTAGTTTTCATGATGAAAGGATATTGTTGAAAGAAGACTAACAATTGGGATGCATTCATTGTCAAAGAATTGAAATTAGTTACAGAATCGTAGAACATTCATTGGAACGGACAACTAAGTGAAGGACCAAAGGAATCGACAAGCAATGATACAGAAGGATGCCAAAAGAATTGTTCTGAGATCGTAATACCCGTAAAATCAGTGTCATTAATGTTTGACTTTGCTAAGGGGTAAACTTGTCATCGAAAAGAAATTTAATCTCGATGAAAAATAATTACTCTAACAATATCGACAACTGTCCATTCTTCCTTTAATGTACATTTGTACTTATTGCACACTCCATACATGTCATTCCAAAAAAAAATAATAATAATAGTAAGAGAGAAATTTTGAAGAAACCATTCTGCAGAAAATAATGTGGAATAAAAAAGGTGATATGGAAAGTTCTTAGACTACTTAAGGAATGGTATAAAAGACCTTTGCAGGTATCCTGATCTTGTAAGCTTATGGTAAGTTGGAATTGCTACGATGATGTAGAGATCGACTTGATTTAAAAAACACATTTTATAATATAAACAGATAAACAAATTTTACACAAGCAAATGAATCAGTCGAACTACCTAATGGTAGCCAAATTTGTATTTTATCTTAATAGCTAGTTGTAAAATCTTTCTTTGATTTAACTTAAGTTGTGAAGAAGGGCTAAGTCAAATCAATTTAAACCTTTGATCGATCTTCAATAAGCACACGTGCCATGCATCTGACGGTGTATTGATAACAAAAAGTAGACAGAGTAATAATGGAGAGGAGACAAATATGTAACTTGCTATACTAAAACCAAAACCAAAAGAAACTTGATTCTATTTAAGTGGCATTTGAGGCCCCAAATTCCTTCATAACTTGGTAATTACAATAGCCAATAGCAGCAAGCGGGCGAGATGGTAGTCAACGTAGAGCTAATATCCGAGGAGTTGACTAAGCCATCATCTCCAACTCCTCATGACCGTAAAGTCCTTAAACTCTCTTTCCTAGATCAGCTTGCACCGCCAACACGTATCCCCCACATATTCTTCTATCAAAACCAGTCATCAAATCTTGATCATGCCAAAAGATCCAATGATCTGAAACAGTCTTTATCGAGTAAATCCTTAATGGGGGGTCATTTTGAAAAGACTTTTGACATGGGGTGCTTTTGTAGATTGGTTCTCGAAAGGGGGTAAGCACATTTTGGATGCGCTTTACTATGTACGCATTTTTTTTTTTAAATTTAATGAAAAGCGCATCGCGCGGGCGTTGATGCGTTTAACCGTTGCGCGTAGCACAGGCATGGGAATGGAGCTTCTTCTGACACCTGCACTGACTTTGGTTGCAGCTCTTTCAGGCCACGTGCAGACTGCAGGCATGCGTCTTCCATTTTTTTGTTTTTAAGTTGTCTGAATTTTTCAGCCACTCCCACTGCACCATGACTTTTAGACCACTTCAATTAAGGTCAATTTCTAGCCACTGAGCGGAAGGCTCCGTGGTCAGGGGAGCAGTTGGTAAAGCTCCCCCTGCTGCAGGTTGGGGTTTCAAGCCCCACCTGCAGTAGCTCCTTTGGTATTAAATCCAAAGAAGCACTTTAGTGCTCCTTTGGTCCAATGGTGGTTTAGTCTCCATTGGCTCCTCAGGTCCAGTTGGACCATCCCCTAGAGTAGGTTAGGAGTAGGCTAATATGTTGAATCTTGACAAAAAAAAAAATTAAGGTCAATTCCTTATTTTTGTCTTGCTGTAATTTTTTGTAGTGCCATGTAATTATTTTTTGGTCAATGTGTTTGTTGTTATTATATTTAATTTTTGGTAGATTGTGTGCATAAAACTATTTTTCTTGTGGATAAGTGCTTGTAATTTTTTTTAGAAGTTTCTGTAAATAAGTAATTTTTTTATTTTATAAACAAGGTCATGGTGATTTATGTTTTTGGTTAACTATCTTCATTCTTTGTCAATTTTGTTTATAATTATATCTATTTCTTGGCATTGATCCTTTATTCCTTCATTTTGTTACATTTGGCATTTTTTATTCATCAATTGATCTGACAAAAATTTTTGTCTTTTGTCTCATTCTTGCTCTTTTAACCTTTTCCCTGTGCAAATATAGAATTTGAGTGGTAACTGTTAGTTCTTGTGCAAAGAGATAAAATGCACTTTCAAACCATTCGGCGCCTGCAACAACCTGAAAGACAAATGCACTTAAAAAAACAAATGAAGCGCATTACCCCGAATGCGCTTCCCCCTCTCTCGGAAATAGCCCATAAAATCACCCCCATGTCAGAAGGCATTTTAAATTCATCTCCCATTGAGGAATCACTCAGTCTTTATCAGAGGTACTAACCATATTTTATCCTTTAGCTGGAAGGATTAACGGAAATATTTCCATTAATTGTAACGACTCTGGAGCTCTTGTTGTTGAAGCACCAGTTCAATCCGAGCTCCTAGAAGCAATCCAAAGTACCGGCATAGAGGACCAAAACCAATTTCTTCCACTAGAGCCTTTTGCTTTTTTCGTTCATATGCCATTAGCCAGCGATCCCAAAAATGATTTCCTATTAGGTGTCCAAATTAATCGCATTGCCATTGGAGTTTGCATGTCACATAAGATAGCTGATGGAATGTCCTTGGTGACTTTCATGAATGCATGGGCAGCCACATGCTGTCGTAAACCCGAATTAGTCGTGCAATTGCAACCTAGTTTTGACATTGGAGGGCAACTTTTTCCACAGGTAGAAGAAGGCTCCTCATTTCTGCCTTACAAACAAAATGGGGAGAAAGAAAGGTTTGTGACCAAGAGATTTGTATTCGACAAGGAGAAGCTGGAAGCACTCAAAACACAACTTGGAATGAATCCAACTCGTGTGGAACCAGTTTCAGCTTTTATATGGAAGTATTTAATTGGAGTATCATCCCAAGCCAAAAATGACAGTTCTGCTAAAACAAGTATGTCCGTTGCTGCCCATATAGCGAACCTGAGAACCAGAATGAGCTTGCCATGTCTGAAGGGTTTGTATTTGGGAACACATGGAGAAGATCAACATCAACGAGAGAGAAAATTGGAGCATGAAAGTTTTGATGGGGCCACAAATTTCATTGGATATTATTAATTTTTGAAATATGTAGGGTATTTAGTCGTTTCGAGTAAAATTGCTCTAGCATAAAAATTTGCTCGGCGTTTGTTATTTGATGGAACCATTATTTCAATTGATAAATACCATTGACTTGACTTAACTCGCCGGCTATGTTTTCACCATATCATAACGCAGCCTTCTTTTCTGCGACTCTGACGAATCAAAACAGATACGTTTCTCTTTCTTTCAGGCTGGCAATAGTAACATGCTTAAATAATGGAAGAGAACGTAATGATAATAGTCATATCACGAATTAAGCGGAAATATTAAAGCTTTGTTCATTTAATGGTTTTTAAAAATAAATTATTTTTCCCACACATTTTCTAATCATTTTTTCATCTTATAAACACGCATATATAGAAATTGTTATAGTAATATTTTTGCAGAAAACCTTTCCGCAAAATATCATCCACGCGGAATTTCAATTTGATTGCTCGCTAAACGCGCTCAGTCTGAGGAGCACGGGAGGATACAGCAATGGTACTTCAAATTTTCTTGATATTCTCACCAGCCATTCACACCTACCCATGCAAGTTCTCTGTATCCGGTTCCTACGGATTGAAGCTTTTGTGATTTTACAATTTTAATAATGAATTTACCTTGCTTTTCGGGCACAAAGTATATATATTCCCTCTTATGCAAAAGGGGAAAAAAATGGCAAGGTAAATTCAAAATTTATATATTCTCTCTCATGCAAAAGGGCAAAAAAATGGCAAGGTAAGTTCAAAATTTCAACTTGACCAGCCGTTATCCATTCTGATATTTTTTGCACAGTTTAAATTCAACGTCCTATAAACTATTTTCAAACAATGGTTCATGTTGAATTGATCTCTAAGAAGCGTTCAAGTTAGAACTATTCAATTTCTCAATTAATTTTCTTAGTACCTAATTGTGTCTAATATAAAATTACATTCTATCATTAGTAGTCACTTTTTGTTGAAACTAAGCTTCAACATTAATGGTTGTCTCCTAGTTCAAATCCTGCCTCTAATATGAAACCAGGATTTAACATTACTGGTTATCTCCCACTCCCAATTTAAATCCTTTGTTTAATCTTCAGTATCCAATCGTGTCTAAACATAAAACTACATTAGCACTGGTAGATACCATTAGTAGTGACTACGTCTTATCATTTGTAGTTATCATTTGTAGTAGGATGCAGTTTTATTAATGTTTCTGGGGGGGGGGGAATACTATTGTACTTATATTACAAAACTTGATATGGTTTATCACTTTGAATGTCTTTTTTTTTTTTTTTTTGGGTAAGTAAGATTTTATTCATGCCAAGGAAATACCATCACACCCAAGGAAATACAAAGATAGGGCACAACCCAATCATCATAATTCTATCAAAACACCATACATAAGTCTAGGTAGACTTATCAATCAACAATAACAAAAGTGAAAAGTCCCCTGCAAATTGAATATTGAACTATCTACTACAAATACCAAAAGATCATAAACGAAAAATATGCTCGGGTAGTAACCACTTCCTCTGCAACCACCTATTAGAGTTGGTTTTCTTGATATTTTGTAGAGAAAACAACTTGCATCTAACAACATCAAAAATCTCCTTTTGAATTATACTAGCATCCCTGCATTTATGTACATAATATCTCCAATTCCTCTCTTTCCAGATGCAATATACAGTAGATACCAAAAGCACTCTGTACTGAACCTTAGCTAATGACTTGCCTCTCAAATTAATACCGAACCAGGTAATCAAATTGTCCCAATTTGTTTGAGGCCATTGTATAGAGCATTTGGAATTAAGAGACATCCCCTTTAGTAAAAGAGCAATTAAAGAATAAATGATTATGATCTTCAACATTTAACCCACAAAAAACACAGCTCATCCCCAATATCAATTTCCAATTAAGCAGTCTATCTTGAGTAGACAATTTATTTTGAACAGCTAACCAGAGTATGAAAGCATGTCTTGGAATGGTGTCTTCCCATAAAATATCTGCCCAAGGAACATGATGGCGCCTTGTCCTCATAGTTTCCCATGCATGCGAAATAGTGAAATTATGATTTCCCCACAGGACTCTATCTCTTTCACTTGAATTTGGCACCAAACCCGCAGGAATAGAGGAGATTAAATCCTGAAATAAGCTGTTATATCGACTGTTACAGTCAGGCCATCTCCACTGCTTCCTTACCCAAACCTGAAACACGAATTATTGCATCTCCTCTAGATATAGAAATTGGACCTTCTGGATGCCAATTGTCACACCACAAAGAAGTGCTACGACCATCTCCAATTTTATGAAAGAAATGAATTATCATACAATCTCTTAATTTGAGTAATTTCCTCCAGGTCCAAGAATAATCTCTAGGTAATCTAATATTCCAAAAACTTCTACCTTTAAGAAGATAAGTGTAAGTCCACTTTACCCAAGCTGAAGTTGTTTCCCTGTTAAGAATCCTCCAGAACAATTTAGAGAAAGTTGCTTTGTTCCATTCTTCAAGTCTTTTTAAACCCAAGCCCCTTTCAGTTTTAGGAACACAAATATCTCTCCAAGCCACCTTAGCAGTAGATTGTTTAAGATCGGTACCCTTCCAAAAGCATCTCAAAATAGTTTCCACTTGCTTAATGACTTTTTTTGGAAGAATAAATATGCTGTACCAAAATACCTGCATTGAGAACAAAACAGACTTGATAAATTGAACTCTCCCTGCGTAAGATAGGTATTTATTGGACCAAGATTTAACCCTGTTTGTTATCTTTTCAACCAAAGGTTTGCAATCGCAAGCTCTTAGTTTGCTGCTAATAAGAGGAACTCCAAGATACTTTACAGGAAGAGCCCCTTCTTCAAATCCCAGAAATTGGATGATAGATCTCTTATTTTCATCCTCTACTCCTGAAAAGAAAATTGAGCTTTTAGAAGCATTTGGAGTTAGACCCAACATTTTGGAAAACAATGCAATAGATTGCATCAAGATATCAACTGATTCTTGATTGCTTAGACAAAAAAGCATCAGGTTATCAGCAAAGCACATATGGACTATTCTCTCTTTCTCACATCGCCAATGATACTTGAACTTAGGATCAGATGTTTCAACCTTGAGAATCCCGTCAAGCACCTCCATGACAATAGCAAATAAATAGTGAGACATTGGATCACCTTTCTCAATCCTCTCGAGGAAGCAAAATATCCATTAAGTTCCCCATTTATATTTATAGAAAATTTTGCTGTAGTTATGCATTCCTTTATCCAACAAATGAATAAATCTGGAAAACCCATAAGTTCCAAAGTTTTGAAGATGAAACTCCATCTAACCGTGTCATAGGCTTTCCGCAAATCAACTTTAATGGTGCACCGACGACTTCCAGAACCCCTATGGTAGTTCCTCAAAAGTTCTTGTGCCAGTGAGACATTGTCAACAATTTTCCTTCCAGGAACAAAAGCAGATTGTGAAGAGCTGATGAGTTGAGGAAGAACCACTTTCATCCTGTTAGCAATAATCTTGGCAATACATTTATACAAAGTATTACAACAAGAAATGGGTCTATAGTCAGTCAAATAAGAAGGATTCTGAACCTTAGGGATTAAAGATATGATGGCGGAATTTACCTCCCTTAACAATTTACCATCTCTAAAGAAGGACATCACAGCTCCTGTAACTTCCTCACCTATGACAGGCCAAGCACTTTTAAAAAACTTTGCGTTGAAACCATCAGGCCCAAGAGCCTTGCCATTTGGAATTGAGAAGAATGTATTTTTGATCTCCTCAGCAGATACAACCCGAACCAGATTATTCCTCTGCTCTTCATTTAGAAATTTAGTGACATAACCAGCTAAATGTCTAAAGTTCCCTTCACTATATCGTTGTGGTGGAGCCAATAAATCTTGAAAGTAAGAAGCAACTTCCTTCTTTAGCTCTGGATAATCTTCTACCCTTGTCCCATCATCTTTACAAATAGACATTAGCCTATTAAATTGATTTCGTTGATTAATTTTCTTGAAAAAAAAAAGCTGTATTCTCATCACCTTGACTCAACCAAGCAACTCTGGACTTCTTCTTATAAAAACTTGCTTCATGTTGGCTAAGCTCCCAAAACCTTCTGGATGTCGATTTTTCTTTTGCAATTAGCTTCGTGTCTCTTGGATTTGCATCAATCAGAACTTGGATAGCATGTAGTTCCCTTTTCGCCTCTTGCACCTTGGCAAATAAATCACTGTACTCTTTTTTTTGTTCAATTCTTTCAATTCCAGTTTCAAAAATTTTAGTTTTGACAAACTTTGAACATAGGAGAACCCTTCATACAAGTGTCCCATGTTCTTCTAACAATAGCCAAAAACTCCTGATTCTCAGTCCAGAAATCAAAAAACTTGAAAGGCTTTCGAACATTTAGATTGTGCGGTAGGACCCTGATAAGGACTTGAGAATCATCAGAGATACCTTTGGGTAAAAAATAAGCTTCAGAAAATGGAAATGTTCTGCTCCAACTCTCATTCATGAGCACTCTGTCAATTTTCCTGTGAATAAGATTATTCTCCTGGCCATTGCACCATGTAAATTGGAGTCCATTGTTTCTAAGATCATCTAATTCAGCTTGATAGCAGCAATCATTGAAGTCATTCATGTATTGAGGCCAGTCAGTTGCACCTCCACTTCTCTCATGGACAAACCTAATTACAGTGAAATCACCAGCAACTATCCATGGCATCAATTTCTCCAAATGAGAATGTCTCACAAGTTCACCCCAAAGCTCTTTTCTATTTATGGGATCATTATCACCATAGACAAAAGAAATTGCACAGCAAAATTCATTGTTCACTGAGGTGATGTGACAATGGATAACTTGGTCCGTGTTGCTAAGACAAGCCACATTCAAAAAATTTGGGTCCCAACATACCCATATTCTGCCAAGATTAGACCAGTTATAGTTGGAGAGAAAATTCCAAGAGTATGCAATCGCATTTGAAATAGCATCTTTATTTATCGCCTTCACTTTTGTCTCTAAAAAGGCTACTAATCGAATATTATAATTAGACAAAAAACTTTTTACTTCATTTTGTTTATTAAGCTTATTCAAGCCCCTGATATTCCAAGAACCAAAATTCATGATCACTAAAAGGGAGGGGGGAGAGTGAATTAAAAAACCTTACCAAGAGAAACCCCTGGTACCTCCACTTACAGAGACTTGCCCTTCTTTTTCTTTTTTCTAGCTCCCTTATTTTGGATGTCGGCAATGGTTTGGTCTAAAATTTGAACAAGATGTCTCATCCAAAACCTCTTCTGATAAATCAACATTCAACTCTAGTATCGAAATCTGGTAAGGATCCATTAAACCCATCTTTTGCAATTCTAGAGGTTCATTAGCCACAATCTTGTCAACAATTGAGTCTTACCCTGGCTCTGGCAATTCAGCAGCAACAATCACTTCCTGAGACTTGTCAATTCCTTTGTTCTCACTCACTACGTTTGGCTCATTTCTGTTAGCAATTTCCCCATTGTTCATCTTTTCTGCAGTATTAACTCCCACATCCTTCGGACACTGATTATTTGAGTGCCCGAAGACTTTGTAAGAACGACACATTTTAGGCTTCCATTGGTACTCGGTTCTGATCTCAATATACTCATCATCATCAAGTTTCAAATCAAAACAATCCAGCAAGGGCTTCTTTGCATCAACCAGAACACAAATGCGAGCAAAAGAAATTCTTTGAAAATTTTCAGTAACAGAATCTACATGTAGAGGCTTTCCGACTGCACTTGCTATATAACTGAACCCCTGTGCAGACCACATATGCAAACGAACATTGTAAAATTTTACCCAGAGGGGAATTTCATGATGCTTCTCCTTTGTTAATTTCATTTTGGGATGCCACTTTTGTAAAATTAAAGGCCTCTGAACAAAGAACCAAGGTCCCATTTCCAAAACCTCTATACAGCTAGCTTCACTATCAAATCTGAAAAGGTAACAACCATTTCCATGGGATAAAATTTCCAGAAGACCCATTTTATCCCAAATACGTGGGCAATAGAGCTCACAGCTTTGTATGAAAGCTGTTGCTCGATGAAGTACCCCACCAAACATTCATTCGATCTTGGGTTTGCCTCTTGAACAATATTCTTAGGAGGACTCACACATACCTTGCCATGGATTCAGGTTCAAAAAAATTTAAGCTCCATTCCTTGTTTTGGCTTAATAGGATTATTTTTAGGGTTAATTACAGTTTGCCCCCCTAAAAGTGGAGGAAACCTACACTTTGCCCCCCTCAATGTAAAAAACACGCACTTTGCACCAATATTTTTGGGTTAAAAGTTTTTTTTATTAACTTAATTTTGTATAAATTGTTAACAATCTAAATTGCCCTTATAATTGCATGTGTATTGATAAATGTACCTATAGGCATTAAAACTTACTTCTCTTTTTTCCTTCCATTCATGTCTATCATACTCGTATATATAATTTTAAAAAATAATTTTACATACTTTTTAACTAATCATATAAAATACATAAAAAATTTTATCATATTATGCTTCACAAATAATATTTCAATTTGTCATAAGATTTTAAAAATTGTATAATAATAATGAAGATATATTTTTTGCACTCTATACAAAACAATAATCACTTATATCTAAATTTTTGCACATGTATGTATGTGTCTATATATATACATATATATATATAACCAATAAAATGATAAAATTTTTATTAATTTAATATTTTTAATATATTATGCTACATCAATATCAATTTAGCTTTTTGCTTTGTGCATGGAATATTATATTACGTTTAATATAATATGCTTACTAATATCAATTTTAACTCTTTTTTTTTGTATATAAGATATTACATTATGTTTAATACATTATGTTACATTAATATCAATTTTAACTCTTTTATTGGTGTATGAGATATCACATTAATTAAAATTCTATGATCTTATTGGCTTAATATATATGCATGTATAAAAATTTGGATATAAATCTTTATTGTTTTGTATATAACACGAAAGATGTATCATTACTATTACACAAATTTTAAAATTTCGCCACAACTTGAAATATTATTCATGAAGTATAATACAACAAAAAATTTTATATACTTTATATGATTAGTTACAAAGCATGTACAAGTATTTTTAAGTATTAATTTTTTAAAATTATTTGTATAAATGCATATTATACGGGTATGATAAACATGTAATGGATAAAATAAAAAAAATAAGTAAGTTTTAATACCTATAGGTATATTTGTTGTGAGGGCAACTTAGACTTTTAACAATTTATGCAAAATTAACTTAATAAAAAAACTTTTAACCCAAAAATATTGATGAAAAGTGTAAATTTTTTACATTGAAGGAGGCAAAGTGTAGGTTTCTCTCACGGGGGCAAACTGTAATTAACTCTTATTTTTAAAATGAGAAGCTCATTAATCAAAACTTATACCGGGAGAGATAGGTTCGCCTTGAGAAGACGACCCACGCACTTGCTCTTCAATAGGTTGTTGGATTGAGATAACTGTTTTTCCAGCCCTACAATCTTGATCAAGAGGTGCAGAAACATCCAACTCAACCACTTTATCTTCACCTTTTATTGACAGTAGGGACTTGGTCTCGCACATTAATTTTGTCGTACATCCCTCGCGCCTCCAGACTCTGGCCAAATTTTGTCGGAGAGATTGGATTTGAGACAGATTTTGTTAGATGGCGGGAATCTTGAAGTTCCACTTCATCAGCACAGGAAGAAGTAGACCCTTTCTCCGATCTATAATGGAAGCCCCTAACCCCAAGGAGTACTTGACTCCCACCACCCCGAGAGCCATAAACAACCCCAATACCAAGTGGGTTCGGTCTTGTTCTGAGTGGATTCCGCAAATCCTTCTTAAATTCCCGATCCGGGTCTCTCTGTGAAGCAACCTGCTTGTACCCATTATCTATTTTGGATCCCAGACACTCAGCATTAGAAGCAATTTCTTAGTATCGTCGCATGCTCAACCGTCACATTGTTTGTGCTAATGCTTTTACCTGAATGTCTTTTTGTAGCTTTTACTTCAATTTTAGGCTCCATAGAGATCTACAAAGTTATATAGAAATTCCTTTTATCAAAATTTAATTATATTATTGCTTGCTAATTGCTAGCGAAGGAATTGATGAAGTCATATAGAAACTCCTTTTATCAAAATTTAAGTATATTACTAATTGTTGGCGAAGGAATTGATATAGGAGTGGCGGACAGGAAGAACTGAGAATCACACGACACTAAAAGAAGAGAGGAAGCTAATACTGTATTGATGGGACTCAATAAAGTTTATAACTACTAATTATAAGGGGCATTTGAGGTATTTTGAACAATTTTACTCGAAAAAATTTCCTCTAGCAATATCGCTATTTAATGACAATATTATTGTTTCCAAAGTCTAATTAGTACTCCCTATTTTTATTCAAACTATCATTTTAGTGACTCTTGTGATAACGAAAAATTCATTGTACCATTGTACCCCAACCTTATTCTATTTTTTTTCTTTTGATTAAAGGCAATGTCATGATCTCTTCCCTTGTACCAGTAATTCTTATAGGGGGTTGTGCTAGCAATTAGTGTAAATAAATGTTGGAGAAACAACAGTATAAAATGCGTGTATGTTAATGTGACATTCTCACGATCTGATATATAATGGCTTTTGAATGAAATGCAAGTTACAATCTCAACTAGGGGTGAAAACCGTGAATATAAGATTGGAGAGTGAAAAGTAAAATGCAATGTGTTACATAATTGCATTTAGTATGCAGAAAAAATTGGGGCGAATTTTAATATTATTCTAGATGCCTATTTCAGAATAAGTAAAGCTTTAATGGGACAAAAAATCTTCCGCATCTAGATCTACCATTAAAGAGTAGATGTTTGGGGCTTATGGAATATATATTTAGTTAGTTATATATACTTTTGGGAGGTGTTGTGGTAATGTTGTGGTAACATGAAGTTTGCTCCGATATTTTTTTGACAATTTATTATTTTTTTAGAAAATATATAATTTGTTTACCTCATCATTTAATTATGCGTCATTATAATACATTATATATTCCAAGAAAGTGTTGCTGCAATCAAAAGTAAAAAAAAAATAGTAAATTTATGTAGAGAAGTTATGATTTTTGTTGAAATTTTTACAAAAACTTACTATTTTTAGAGATGAATTTGGTGACGTAGCTTAGTGTACTATTATTATATACTTCATTGAGCTATAGCTGGGAACAAATTGTCACAAGTTCCAGCTGGAACAAGTTGACGCCCATGATTTAAGACAGTAAAAATAGAGGAACGAGATTGAGCCAGTAAGGCTTATTTTGAAATAAAAAATGACATCATTTTGGTGTGAAAAATAGTTACACTATGCTTCAGTAAAGTTACGCTATGATTTGACAGAGTTACACATTTTAACTGACTAGTTACGCACACTTTAACTTGTTAAAAATGGCAAAGCCTCAACTTACGAGGCTCTAGATCCAACTATAGCTAGTTCATGTGTCATACACTTTAACTTGTCCAAAATGACAAAGTCGAACTTGCGCAGCTTGGAATTTAGGTATAGCAAATTCATGTCCTATCTCACAAGATTGTCTTGGCCGCTCATATGAAATTTCGCTTGTCGCACCCACGTATCGTTATGGATTCTATTTAAGTGGCTAAACATTGGGGGCTTGCAAACCAGATTAGAAAGTCATTTAACAAGATGGTTGCTAGTTTAGTGATAATATCAAAGGAATTGATCAAACCATCATCTCCAACGCCCATCAACAGGAAAGACCTTAAACTTTCCTTTCTAGATCAACTTGCACAGCCTACTTGTATACCTCTTATTTTCTTCTATCAAAATCGTTATCGCAACACGAATGTTGACCATTCCCACAGATCCCAGCATCCAAAACACTCTTTATCAAAGGTACTAGCTATATTTTACCCCTTAGCCAGAAAGATCACTGCCGATCTTTCCTCCATTGATTGTAATGACTTTGGAGCTCTCTTTGTGGAAGCTCAAGTTCATGCTAATCTCTCAGAAGCCTCCATAGAGGAACTAAACCAATATCTTCCTTTAGAGCCGTACACCATTGGAATTTGCATGCCATTAGCTGTCCAGATCAATTTCTTTGAAAGTGGAGGCATAGCCATTGGGATTTGCATTTCACATAAGATAGTTGATGCAATGTCCATGGTGATGTTCATGAATACATGAGCTGCCATAAGCCGTGGTGAAGAAGAATTATTTGTGCCACCAAATTTAATCTAGCAAGCAACCTTTTTCCTCCTATAGAAATGTGAAGAAAGGATGAAGAAAAGGAAGACCTTTTTGGAGAAAAAATATCACTTTTTATTCATACCTTAACTATACAGTATACAAGAATTCTTATAGATAATTAGAGCTTAAGGTAATTATGCTAATTTAGCCTAGTCAAAAAATCTATACAGCAACCTACCATACATAGCACCACTAATCTAGGAATCACCATATAAGGCACCACTAATCTAGGAATCAATCTATTATTTACATAACTTCCAATACTCCCCCTCAAGCTGGATCCAAGAGATTAATGGATCCAAGCTTGCTCACTAATTGTTGAAACTGATTAAAAGGCAGAACTTTGGTAAACAAATCTGCTAGTTGATCACTAGTTTGCACATAGCTAGTAGAAATGAGCTTAGATTGAACTTCTTGATGAATATAGTGACAATCAATTTCGATATGTTTTGTTCTTTCATAAAACACGAGATTTGTTGCAATGTGCATGGCTGCTTGATTATTACAGAATAGAGTTATTGGGGTTGCACATGGACAACCTAAATCAGTGAGAAGACCTTTAAGCCACACAAGTTCATAGGTTGCAGTTGCCATTGCCCGATATTCAGCCTCGGCACTAGAACGAGCTACCACATGTTGCTTTTTGCTTTTCCATGACACAAGATTATCACCAACAAACATGCAATAACCTGTAGTAGATTGTTGATCAAGAACATTTCCTGCACAATCTGAATCAGTATATCCCACAATGTTGGTGTGCCCATTTTTTGTCATAACTATCCCTTGACCAATTGTTCCTTTCAAGTATCGCAATATCCGTTTTACCATACTCAAATGATAAATAGTTGGAGCATGCATATGTTGATTAATAAGGCTAATAGCAAAGAAGATATTAGGCTGAGTAATAGTTGAATAAATAAGCTTTCCCACAAGTTTTGATAATAGGCAAGACACTTAAGTGCTTCTTTGTTAGAATTAAGCTTCAATTTACTATCTGAAGGGGTAGGAGTAGGTTTAGAATTTGCCATACCTACATCATGGAGCAAGTCTAGAATTTATTTATGTTGATTAAGAAACAAATCTTTGCTGGAAGTTGCCATTTCTATCCCAAGAAAATATTTTAAAGATCCGAGGTCCTTCACAGGAAATTATTGCTGAAGATTCTTTTTCAACTTAGCAATTGAATCAACATCATTTCTTGTTATAATAAGGTCATCCACATAAATAAATACCATCAATTTTTCAACCTTTCCAAGTCAAACATAGTGATGAATTAGCAATGCTCCTTGAGAAATCAAGAGTTTCAAGAGCTGAACTCAACTTAGCATGCCATGCGCGAGGACTTTGTTTTAATCCATAAATAGATTTATGGAGTTTACACACTGAGTAAGGATCACCACTTTGAGAATGACTAGGAGGAAGTTTCATGTAAACTTCTTCTTCAAGATCCCCATGCAAAAATGCATTTTTGACGTCCATTTGAGATAAGAGCCACCATTATTAATTGCTAGGGATAAAAGTACTATGACAGTAGTCATTTTGGCAACCGGAGCAAAGGTCTCCTTGTAGTCTATGCCATATTCGTGAGTAATACCTTGAGCTATGAGACGTGCCTTGTGTCTATCAATGGACCCATCAGAATTGAATTTGGTTTTGAAAAGCCATCGACAACCCACTGCTTGTTTGCCATTAGGAAGAGGCATTATACTCCAAGTATTATTTTCTGCAAGAGTTGTCAATTCACCCTCCATAGCTTTCCTCCATACAGCTTGGCTTTGAGCTTCTTGAAAAGTTTTAGGGTCATGTACATTAGAAATAGATGTAAGAAATGCTAAACATGTGGGTGATAGTCTTTGATAAGACAAAAAATCAGCAGAAGGGTGCTTGACCGAATAAGCCTCAAATTTCTTGGGAGGCTGATAGTTCCTCGGAGAATTACGTCGAGGAACAGATGGTGCACCAAAACATCTGATGGCTCTTGCTCATTTGAGATGATGACAGCTTCTTGGTAAGCAACATCTTCCGTGCTTACCAAACCTTTAGAGACATTCAAGTCAGAAGAGGAAGTTGATACTGGAACTATTGTATTATTTGAACGTTCATGGCAAATCTCAACACCTAGCAAGGGAAATAATTCAGTCAAAAACTCCTCCTTACTCGGAGTTGTAAAATAAGGACTTGTTTCAACAAACCGAACATCTCTAGTAACATAGAGTTTCTTTGCAGCAGCATCATAACACTTGTACCCCTTCTTTGTTTGTGAATAACCCTAAAATACACATCTAATTGCTCTTGGATCAAGTTTGTCTCGCTAATGCACTAACAAGTGTACAAAACAAGTGCAGCCAAAAACCTTTAAATGAGATATATTGGGCTTTTTTTTCTTGCAACACTTCAAGAGGAGGACATTTAAAAACCAATACTCGGCTTGGTAACTGATTGACAAGGTAAGTAGTAGTAAGCACTCTATAAGATCAAAAATATTTTGGAACATTCATTTGAAGCATGATGCCCAAGTTTTCTCCAACAAATCTTGAATTTTACGTTCAGCAACCCCATTTTGTTGCGGTGTATTAACGCAACTAGTTTGATACAATATTCCATTAAAAGTTAAGTAATTTGTCATGTTATAAAATATATATTCTGTGCCATTATCAGTTCGAAGGATTTTGAAATGAGCAGAAAATTGATTGGTAATCATCATATGAAAGTCCTTGAAATAATAAAAAACTTCACCTTTTGATTTCAATAAATAAACCCAAGTAACCTTCGAAAAATTATCAATAAAGGTTACAAAGTATCTGAAACCATCTACGGACATAGAAAAAGGACCCCATACATCAGAGTGTAATTATTCAAAAGTCTTAGTAGTTTGAGACAATGAAGTATTAAAAGGAAGCCTTGAAGACATAGAAAAATGACAAACTTCACAATCACAGGTTCCTTTAGACAAAGCAAGAATTATTTTGGAGAAAACAAACTCAGATGGATGAGCTAAATGACGGTGCCACAAGGAATGCTCCCTAACATTAGACAAAACAACTTGGAAACTTTTAGAAAGCCCATAATTAGGAAGAAAGTAGTAGAGCCCATTCAAGTGAAATCCTTCACCAATTATCTATTTGGTGATTCAGTCCTGAAACACAATCTTGTGAGGAGTAAAGATGACTTCACAATTAAGAGTGTATATCAGTTTGTGAACAGACAATAACTAGAAAGGAAAAGAAGGAACATAAAGGACATCAGACTTTATGGTGTTAGAAACAACTTTGATTTTACCCTTACCCTTAATAGGAATACTTTTTCCATTAGCTACTGACACAACATAGGAGAAAGGACAAAAATCACAAATATTAGCAAGCTTATTCGACACATGATCAGTGGCACCAAAATCTACAATCCATAAATCATGCAAAGTACTAATTTCTAATGCAGTCATAAAGGCAGTCATAATACCTTGGCTATTTTCAGCATTTGCATTAGCTAATAAATCTGCAAATTTGCTTAAAAATGCAGCAGGCTTATTACATCTTTGATCTTCACTTTGGACCACTCCCTGACCACGATTTGCCTATAAATAACTACTAAAATCATTAAGCAGAGCAATTGGACTAGAAGAAAAAGATTAAGCAAAGTGGGTAGTCAAATGGGCCTTATGATTAGGACCATGTTTTTATCTCCTCCCATTTTATTTTTGTCTGATTTGTGTTTTACTTCCGGATGGAGACTCCAACATCGATCCATTATGTGTCCAAGTGACTGACAATACTCACACTTCAAATTTGGTCACTTTCCCTTATAAGTTTTTTTGTTAGACGGTTGAGGAGCAAGGTAAGTGTAACACCAAGGTCCTTCATTAGGGTTGTTTGAAAAATTTGCCAATGTAGAGGGAAGAAAAGTAGTTAGTTGAAAAATGAGGGACTTGTAGGCAATTTGAGACTTAATATCCTAATTAAATTAGGGCTTTTCCTTTTCTTATTTCATTTCATTGGTTTCCTTCTTTCTCTCTTACTGTCTCTTATTCTCTTCCATTCTCTTCCAAGTTTTCTTTCTTAATTGATACCCTTTCTTTGAAGAAGAAGGTGAGAGGTTGAGTTTGCAAGGCCAAGCAAGTGGTGAAGGCTCAGCAAGGGTTGTTCAATCTTCCATCCAAGGTATTTCTTCCATTCCCTCCTAGATACTTGTTTACAAGTACTGTCTATGCTTTAGGTTAAAAATAGATAAATTGGGTGTTCTTATGCCTTGGGGATAGTGTTTCATGTGGTGAATATGAGGGTGCGTTGTTTGATGAGTGATTTTGCTTTGATGCTTGTTGAACCAATTGGGATATATGTTTGGATGGTGTTAATGTAGTAAATTGAGTATTAGAATGGTTGTTTGCCAGCCTTTATGTGAGGTCTAACTAGAAAATGAGATGTTTTATGGTGTGTGGGAAGCTTGGAGTGTTTGGGGCTGGTGTTGTAGCCTTTTCGTAGGTGTGCCGTGGGTCTGGTGAGGCAAGCCGTGGCCGAGAGTGGCTTGGCTCTCACCCGCGTCAACTCTCTAATCGTTGAGTGGCAGGTGAGGTTGGCCAAGCCGCAACTGAAGCTCAAGGAAGTCTGTCTGTGTTAAGCTTTTGTTCGTCGAGTCACGGGCTTGGCCTAACCCAACCACGGCCACGGTTGGCTTCGCGGATCAGCTTCCAGGCGTGATCCGCGAGACAGGCTGTGGAATCCGCGAGCATGGTTAGGTGAGGTCCACCTACGGATCACTAGCAGTAGAACTTCTTGTTCCGCTTTTGTCTAAACTCTAAACATTAAGTTTCGTATATGGTTTTCTTGATAGAAGTAGTGATTGATTTAGTGTTTATTCTTGTGTTTTAGGCGAAGTCGTCGACCATACCTACTCGAATTATCTTAGTTAGCTCGGATCAAGGTAAATAGGGTTTGTACTCTTTGATCTTTTGAAAATGAGTTTTATGAAACGATGAATTTTATGAAATGATTATTTGCTATGTAAATGTATGGCTTAATGGTGGTTATTTGCATTTGATTATAAAAGTGATAATGTGGCCTACATGAATGAATGTTTGGATGAATGAATAGATTGAGTTCTTGAATGTAGTACTCCTTTGACAAGACTAGTTTCTTAATTGTATGTTTGATGACTTTGGAACTGTACTAACTGGTTAAAGTTAGTTTTGGGGCCGTACCAACCGGTTATCGTTGGTTTTAGGACCGTGTTAACCGGTAATAGTTAACAACTAGATATTCAGGGTCAAATGAAACCCTTTAATAGAACTCATTTTTTCGTTTAGTGAAATGTATGTTTTTTGTTAAAGTATGATTTTGGCCATATTATTTTGTATTCATATTCGATAATAACTTTGTTTATAAAATGTATGTAATAGTGTAACACTCTTAAGTCACAGGGAGTATTTTTACCACTTACTAAATGACTTGTTTTGCTCACCCCCTTAATTGTTATATGCAGAGGGCGATGCTTTTGTAAAAGAAGATTGGATTGACTCTTGGTATTAGCTTTTGGAGATAGGATTGTGATACATAGCAAAGATTTTATGGTATTAATTTTGTATAGATTCTTCTACTTAGAAGTATTTTGTGATCTTAGTAGAAGTGTATAAGATGAACTTTTTGTTTTGTTTAAGAATATCTTTGTAATATATCACATGATTTTGTAATTGAGCTAAGTTCAATGAAATAGCTATTTTGAGCAATTTAAGTTCTTTGTTTTACGATCCTTTTGTCGTAACTTAGTTTAGGCATGGCGGGTGTTATACTTTGGGTACGGGATATGACATCTTTAGTGGAATCAGAGCAAATCTCGTGTGGTCTCTGTACGGGATGAAACTAGGCCTATGGTACTTGGGTCGCGACTACATAAGGAAGTGAAGGAACTAAATGTTGTGCGGGGCTAAGTGCTACGCCGACTTAAAGGCAAGAGTTACCTCTAAAACCCGTACGAGCCACCTCTAGAATCCGACACAACCGAGTGAATAGTTCGGATATGAATTGGGCTTTGTGAGGATCCAAAAGTCTAAAAAGGAGGGGTGAATGTGAGACCCCAAATCCCACATCGGTGGGAGAAAGAAAAAGTGATTAGTGTATAATGACCTGCGTTTGAGTTACTAAATAACTTGCTTAAGTATTTTGAACCCGTGATTTAAAAGTCAAAAGTTATTGGATCAGTCTAAACGTAGGATGTTACAAATGGTATCAGAAGTTAGGCTTGAATTTTGTCTGTGATGCTTTAAGTGTGAATGATTGATAAATGTTAAAGCTTAAATTAGTTCTTATTGTCTTGTTTGGGTTTGTAGTGATTATGTGTAGTTTTAGTATATGGTACCTAAGATGACGTGATACTTATGTATCTAGTTTTGTAGAATACCACATAGGAAGAGATCGAGAGCGGGCATCCCCCAAGAAGAGGAATAGCAAAAGAGTAGTGGATGATATTGACGTCTCGGTTGAAAACCTTGGACCGGACGATGAAGAAGATAAAGAGGAAATGAATGTTCCTCTTTGTAGCTTTATGACGATTGCTCGCCGCCCTACACGAAGACCGAGAATGGAGGAGATTCCTCAAGTAGTTCTTTCGGTAAGATCGGAGAATCCTAACCCTTTAATTACACAACTGGACCCGGCCACTTTGGCCATAGCTTACCAAGTCATTCAAGGGCTACAACAATTCCAACAACAATCCCGACCATAACACGGAGCCAATTCTAGCGGTCAAGATGAGGACCGAAATAGTGTGTGTTATCACTTCAAGGAACTAAGCAAGGTCAACGTTCCTACTTTTGACGGGGGCTCAAATCCGAATGTTGAGGAGCAATGGTTATCACAAGTGGAGAAGAAGTTTCAAACCATGTAGATGCCAGATCACGTGCGACCTTAAGTAGTGACTTTGTTTTTAGTCGGCGAGGTCGAGAACTGGTGGAATGGTATGGCTCTCATCTTGGCATCTTCGGGCCGTACTTTGACTTGGGAGGATTTCAAGAAAATTTTTCTCAAGCATTATTTTCCACCGGCTATCCATATCCAGAAAATTCAAAGTTTCAACAACCTCAAGCAAGGAACGATATCAGTTAGAGACTACTACACCACCTTCCTTGTTCTCGAGCGATTTGTCCCCTCTATGATGGCTAATGAGAGGATGAAGATGGTTTCCTTCAAGAGTGGACTCAATAGTAGGATACAGTCCAAGACATCCGGGAACTTCTACGCTAATTGTGATCAACTTTATGAAGCTAGTTTAGATGCGGAGCAAGAAATTAAACGTGAAGAAGCTAAGTCAAGGCAATAAAGGAACAGGCCATTCGTGACTCCTAGAGCTCGACCACCCCATCAATCGTTTCCACCGAGAACTTCAGGAGCACAAGCAAGTAGCGGCACTCAACTATCTTCGGCAAGACGTGCTCCCCCGAATAATGTCAAGACTTGTGAGCATTGCAACTGGGTGCACACAGGGGAGTATAGATGGAAGACCGGGGCTTACTTTGGTTGTAGACAAATGGGACACAAGATTAGCAACTACCCTAATCCCAAGGAGCCAACCGCCAAACCAATTGGAAGCGCAACAAGCCGGGAGCTCAATCGATCGCAAGTGCTAGCTGTGCATCCTCAAATTCCAAAGTGTACGCCATGACACTTCAAGATGCCGAGGGAGCTGAAGATGTAGTGACAGGTATAGTGACCGTTAATTCAACTCTAGCCTTTACCTTGTTTGACTGTGAGACTTGTCACTTATTTGTTTCTCAAAAATTCACACTGCTAATGAAGGTTGAATCTCGTATACTGGATGAACCTTATGGAGTAGAAACTCCAAGAGGAAAGGTATTAGTTTCTAATCGTGTGTATAAGTCATGTGTCTTAGACTTAGGTGAAAGAGAGTTTTTGGCTAGTTTGGTGTAATTAAATATAGAAGGTTTTGACATTATTTTATGTATGGATTGGTTGTTTCAGAATTTTACCTATGTGGATTGTAAGGGTAAGAGGGTTGACTTTCATGTCCCGGATACACCATTCTTTTCTTTTCAAGGGTGTGTGAGGAAGGAAGGAAGGGAGAAAACTATCCCTATCCTATCCGCTTTGCAAACTCCAAAGGTTATTCAAAAAGGGTGCGACTGTTTCTTGACATACGTGATCGACACTAATAAGAAGAGGGAAATAAAGGTAGAGGATATTCCAATGGTGAGTGATTTTTCGGACGTGTTTCTCGAGGAATTGCCGGGATTACTGTTGAAGAGAGAGATTGATTTCGAGATTAATCTAGTGCCTAGGGTCGAACCAATCTCTAAGGCTCCGTGTCGTATGGCTCCTACCGAGTTGAAGGAACTCAAAATGCAACTCCAAGAATTGCTTGATAAGAAGTTGATTCGACCGAGTGTCTCGCCTTGGAATGCTCCAGTCCTATTTGTGAAAAATAAGGACGGTAGCATGAGATTGTGTATAGACTATCAGGAGCTTAACAAAATTATAGTCAAGAACAAGTATCCGTTTCCACGGATTGACGACTTGTTCGACCAATTGAAAGGAGCAACGGTGTTTTCCAAGATAGACCTTCATTCGGGCTATCATCAATTAAGGATCAAGTTTGAAAACATTCTGAAGAGTGCTTTTAGGACGAGATATGAGCATTACGAATTTCTTGTGATGCCCTTTGGACTGACAAATGCCCCTACTACATTTATAGATTTGATGAATCGGGTGTTCAATTAGCAACTTGATAAGTTTGTGGTGGTATTTATCGATGACATCTTGGTTTATTCATCTAGTGAAGTGGAGCATGAAGATCACTTCAGAGAAGCGTTAGAGATTTTGAGACGTGAGAAGCTGCACGCCAAATTCAACAAGTGTGAATTTTGGCTTAAAAGCATATCCTTTCTAGGACATGTCATTTCAAAGGAAGGTGTATCGGTGGATCCTAAGAAGATAGAAGCGATAGTAGATTGACCTAGATTGATTAATGTAGCGGAAGTGAGGAGTTTCTTGAGCTTAGCTGGCTACTATCAGAAGTTTGTAGAAAGGTTTTCCACCATGGCTTTGCCTTTGACTCGTTTGACTTAGAAGTCGGCAAGTTCAAATAGTCTCCGGAGTGTGAAGCGAGTTTCCAAGAGTTGAATAATAAGTTTGTATCGATACTAGTTCTTGCCTTGCCTTCGGAGATAGGAAAATTCATCATCTATAGTGATGCGTCGAAAAATAGTTTGAGATGCGTCTTGATACAAAATGATATAATCATAATTTACGCTTCTCGTCAGTTGAAACCTTATGAACGGAATTACCCAGTGTACGATTTAGAGTTAGCGGTAGTGGTTTTTGCCTTGAAGATTTGGCGATAGAAAGAATATGGGAACCATGGCAATGATGTTGGCGAAGCAAATGGAGCAGTTGAACTTAGAGTTAGTAAACTCTACGCAAAATGTGCTTGCAACTTTAATCACTCAACCGTCTTTAATTGCAAAAATCAAGGTGGCCTAAGCGGGAGATGAAGAGTTGGTTAGACTAAAGGAAAAAATGAAAAATGAGAAGATGTTCGACTTTCATCTTCATGAGGACAGTAGTTTATGGATGAGGAATCGATTAGTTGTACCGAAAGACGCCGATCTCCAGGAGGAAGTAATAGCGGAGGCTCACTCCTCCAAACTTTTCATTCACCCAGGTAGCACCAAAATGTACGGAGATTTGAAGAAATCATATTGGTGGAGCGAAATGAAGAGAGAAATCACAGAATATGTGTCCAAGTGCTTGGTGTGCCAACAAATTAAAGTCGAGCACAAAAAACCTGCAGGAATGCTTAAAGCTTTGGAGATATTGGAGTGAAAATGAAAACACATAAGCATGGATTTCGTGGTGGGATTGCCAAGAATTAGGTGAAGCAATGACACAATTTGGGTAATAGTGGATCAATTGACGAAGTTGGCACATTTCTTACCTACCACTATTACAGCTTCCATGGACACTTTGGCCAACCTTTATATGGACCGCATAGTTCGATACCATGGAGTTTTCGTGAGCATCGTTTCGAATCGGGACCCTCGTTTTACATCCTGGTTTTGAGAGAGTATTCAATAAGTCATGAGGACCCAATTGAATTTGAGCACGGCTTATCATTCTCAAACTGATGGACAAACGGAGCGTACGATTCAAACTTTTGGAAGACATGCTTAGAGCATGCATCGTAGATTTTGGAGGCAGTTGGGAGGACTCATTGATGCTAATCGAGTTCTCATACAATAGCAGCTACCATAGTAGCATCGGTATGGCGCCGTTCAAAGCATTTTATGGAAGAAAATGTAGGTCGCCGTTGTATTGGGATAAAATCAGCGAGAAAATAATAACCGGATTGGAATTGGTACAATCTACCGTTGAGAAGCTAACTTTAGTTAAGAAGAGAATGAAGTCAGCTCAAGATTGACAAAAGAGTTGGGCAAATCTTAAAAGGAGGCCTTTAGAATTTCAGTCAAGAGATACGGTGTATCTCAGGATGTCTCAAATGAAAGGAGTAATGCGGTTTGGGAAAGGTAGAAAGTTGAGTGCAAGGTATGTGGGACCGTTTGAGATACTAGAGAGAGTTGAAAAATTGGCTTACAAAGTAGCTTTGCCACCTGTTTTGTCCAAGGTGCACAACGTATTTCACGTGTCTCAATTAAGAAAGTACGTTTCTGACCCCAGCCACATGATCAAATATGAATCATTGACCATCCGAGAAGATTTGTCCGTTAAAGAAGAGTCTCTCTGAATTGTAGACCGGAAGGATCAAGTTTTGAGAAGAAGGACAATTCCCTATGTTAAAGTGCAGCGGACTAACCACAGTGTTCGTGAGGCTACGTGGGAGCTTGAGGAGAAGATGCAAAGAAAGTATCTGGCTTTGTTTGAAACTCTAGGTACGTAAGTTTCAGGCCGAAACTTTTTATTAGATGGGAAGAATGTAACACCGAGGCCCTTCATTAGGGGTGTTTTTGAAAAATTTGTTAATGTAGAGGGAAGAAAAGTAGTTAGTTGAAAGATGAGGGACTTGTAGGTAATTTGAGAGTTAATATCCTAATTGAATTAGGGTTTTTCCTTTTCTTATTTCATTTCATTGTTTCCTTCTTTCTCTCTTACTCTCTCTTATTCTCTTCCATTCTTTTCCAATTTTTCTTTCCTAATTGATACCTTTTCTTTGAAGAAGAAGGTAGGAGGTTGGGCTTGCAAGGCCAAGCAAGTGGTGAAGGCTTGGAAAGGATTGTTCAATCTTCCATTCAAGATATTTCTTCCATTCCCTCCTAGATACTTGTTTATAAGTAGTGTCTATGCATTAGGTTAGAAATAGATAAATTGGGTGTTCTTATGCCTTAAGGATAGTGTTTGATGTGGTGATTATGAGGGTGTGTTGTTTGATGAGTGTTTTTGCTTTGATGCCTGTTGAACCAATTGGGATATATGTTTGGATAGTGTTAATGCAGTAAATTGAGTATTGTTTGCCAACTTTTATGTGAGTTCTAACTGGAAAATGAGATGTTTTGTGGTGTGTGGGAAGCTTGGAGTGTTTGGGGGTGGTGTTGTAGCTTTTTCATAAGTGAGCCGTGGGTCTAGGTGAGGCGAGCTTGTAGCAGGGTATGACTTAGCTCTCACCCGCATCAACTCTCTGATCGTTGAGCCGCGGGTGAGGCTGGCCAAGCTGTGACCGTGGCTCGAGGAAGTCCGTCCGCATCAAGCTTCTGTCCGTTGAGCCGCGGGCTTGGTTTAGGCCAACCGCGGATTAGCTTACAGGCGTGATCTGCAAGACAAGCTATGGGATCCGCAGGCGTGGCTAGGTGAGCTCCACTTGAGGATCACCAGTAGTAGAACCTTCTTGTTCCGCTTTCGTCTAGCCTCTAAAGATTAAGTTTCATACATAGTTTTCTTGATAGAAGTAGTGATTGATTTAGTGTTTATTCTTGTGTTTTAGGCAAAGACGTCAACCATACTCGAATTATCTTAGTTAACTCGGATCGAGATAAATGGGGTTTGCACTCTTTGATCTTTTGAAAATAAGTTTTATGAAACGATGAATTTTATGAAATGATTATTTGCTATGTAAATTTATGGCTTAATGGCGGTTATTTGCATTTGATTATAAAAGTGATAATGTAGCCTACATGAATGAATATTTGGATGAATAAATGGATTGAGTTCTTGAATGTGATACTCCTTTAACGGGATTAGTTCTTTAATTGTATGCTTGATGACTCAGGGACCATACTAACCGGTTAAAGTTAGTTTTGGGGTCATACCAACCGGCTATAGTTAGTTTTGGGACCGTATTAACCGATAATAGTTAACAACTGGATATCTAGGGTCAAATGGAACCCTTTGATAGAACTCATTTGTTTATTTAGTGAAATGTATGTTTTTTGTTAAAGTATGATTTTGGCCATGTTATTTTGCATTCATATTTGATAATGACTTTATTTATGAAATGTATGTAATAGTGTAACACTTTTAAGTCACAGGAAGTACTTTTACCACATACGGAGTGACTTGTTTCGCTCACCCCCTTAATTGTTATATGTAGAGGGCGATGCTTTTGTAGAAGATGATTAGACTGACTCTTGGTACTAGCTTTTGGAGATAGGATTGTGATACATAGCAAGGATTTCATGCAATTGATTTTGTATAGATTCTTCCACTTAGAAGTATTTTGTGATCTTAGTGGAAGTGTATAAGATGAATTTTTTATTTTGTTTAAGAATATTTTTGTACTGTTTCACATGATTTTGTAATTGAGTTAAGTTCAATGAAATGGCTATTTTGAACAGTTTAAGTTCTTTGTTTTGCGAGCCTTATGTCGTAGCTTAGTTTAGGCATAACGGGTATTATACTCCGAGCATGGGGTGTAACAGTAAGCATGAGCATCTAAGGCACTAGATGTAACCCCACACGGCATAATTTTCCTGTGAACTTCTTCACGTTGTATGGCAACACAAACACTTTTCAAGGATGGAAGTTCAGCATTCATCAGAATATGACTCCTAAAATCTTCATAATTAGAATCAAGGCTTGCCAATAATTGAAAGACTTAATCTTCTTCAGTTTGTTTTCGCCGAATGGCTGGATCAACTGTGTGTGGATGATATATTTCCAATTCGTTCCACAAGCCTTTTAATTTTCCCAATACACTAACAAATATTTTTCCTTCTTGTTGAAGATTACCAATCTCTTGTTGAATCTGAAAAATTCGAGCGGAATTGTTTTGATTACCATACATAGCTCGAACGACCTCCCAAAGATCTTGAGAGGATTCATAGTAACTAAAAATCTTAGCAATATTGCGCTCCATAGCATTAAGAAGCCATGACTTAACCATTTGATCCTTTGATAGCCAAGTATCATACTCTGGAGAACCATCATCAGGAGCCTTTTCGTTGCCATTGATGAATCCTACTCTTGATTTTCTGCCAAGAGCAATAGTGATTGCCCTCAACCAAGGAAGGTAGTTAAATTCATTCAACAACATAGAAACCAGTTTTTGAGAGGTATTGACTTCACTATCAGTGATAGTGGAAGAGACGGCAATGATCTCCTTTGAAACTTTTGTAGCATCATTAGTTTCATGGAGAGCCATTACAATGGACAATCTAAAGAAGGATAGAAGTAGGATTTACTGCTCTGATACCATAAAGAAAGGATGAAGAAAGGGAAAACCTTTTTGGAGAAAAAATATCACTTTTTATTCATACCTTAACTGTACAGTGTACAATAATTCTTATAGATAATTAGAACTTAAGAAAATTATGCTAATTTAGCCTAGTCAAAAAATCTATACAACAACCTACCATACATAGCACCACTAATCTAGGAATCAACATATAAGGCACCACTAATCTAGAAATCAATCTATTATTTACATAACTTCCAATAAAATGGATTTCCCCCTCTCTGTTTCAAGACGATGCGGGCAGAAAGGAAAATTTGTAACCAGGAGATTTCTGTTCGAGAAGGAAAATTTGGCAAAACTCAAGGAACTTGCATTTTTAATCCCCATTGATTCGAATGTGAAGGATCCCACCAGGGTAGAAGCCGTTTCCGCTTATATATGGAAGCATTTCATTAGCGTTGCAAAAGCTAGAGGCGAAACTGAAAGAAAGTTTGCCGCGCATCATGCTGTGAACTTGAGAACCAGAATAAGCTTGCCCTCTGATCGGTTTTTGTTTCGAAACCTTTTGGTCATGACATCCGCTCTAATAATGTCGGATCTGGAAGGTCAAGAAAATCATGATCTACTCTTGCACTTGAGAAATGCAATCAAAAGAGTCGATAATGATTACATGAAGAATGTTCAATCTCGATTGCCCTAGTCAAATGCCTTGTATAATGGAATGGAACTAATCTCTAAGCAGGATATGGGTCTTGTTTGTTTACTCATTGGTGCAGATTTCCCTTGTATGAAGTGGACTGTGAATGGGGAAAGCCTATTTCAGTCTGTGCTCCTGCTATGCCAGAAGATAAAGGGGTAATCTTGATGAGTACAAGATGCGGAGGAGGAATAGAAGCATGGATTAGCATGTTTGACAATGAAATGGCTATGCTTCCAGACGAATTCATTTCTCACGCAACAAGCCAAATCTGCATTAATTCAAGCATCTAGTAACAATCGATCATCCCGAGGGCAGAGAGAAACGACATCATTAAGCAGTGTGATCATTAAGTTGATTATGAAGAATTTCTTTTATTTGAATTTTATTAATCAGTGCTATGTACTAATTGTTTAGCTTTCTTATATATTTATGCAAAACTTCGAAAATAAGGAAAATGATATTGTTGATAGCGTTCTACATCCTCTTTTAAGTGCGCCATTATTTGATGACTATATGGTTAAAGAGTATCAACCAAAATGAAAGATAAATTCTAATCACTTTGCTGACAAAATTCCAAAGAATCATGTTCACAGCTACAGTCTGTCATATATGGAGATCCAGAAATCAAAGAATATACCAAAGCAAGGCAACAACCATAATGGACATTGTTGCAGAAATTGGGAGAACTATGTATGATGTGGTCTGGCAATGGAGGAACATACCAGTAACAAAGAAGAACTGGCAATCGATGGTTGAATGGGGACTTCCTCAATGGTTTTTCTCAAATTGACATCTCTAACACTTTTGTAAAGCTCAATGTATAAACAAGACACATTGTACTATACTGTCTTTTGAATCTCTGGGTGTAAATATACACTTCCTATCCATATTAATATATCATCCTTTTTTTTTTGCTAAAAAAAAAAAAGAAAAAAAAGACAAAATGCACTTTGCCAGAACACAACACCATTCGTCCTATCTTTGGGAAACATTCTCAAAAATACAAGTCATTATACTATAAACCCAATTTATAAATATTACATAAAAATGTTATCAAGGGAAGTGTAACAATTCAATAGTGAAGATCCTACCGAGGGAAACAATGAAACTATGAATTTAGTGAACCCGCATGCTCCAAACAAAACAATAAACTAGAAACAATGTTTATGTATAGAAATCAATAAACCCTAATTAAGCAAATTTCTCAACTCGTCAGGATTGCGTTGTCTATTAGCTCCAATTCCGGTTATCCTAGACATACACGTCCTAATACTTATTGATGGACCCAAATCAATTTGATGTATAAAACCCACAAGAATTTAGATAAAAATTCATAAGGAAAATATAATAGAAAAGTCAAAGAATTTTCTCTTTCTAAAAATAATGTTTGAGGCTAATATATTACAAAATAGGAAGACCCTTATACTAAGGGGGTATTTGATAACAACATTTAATGCTGAAAATTAATGCATTAAAAGCTTTTTGAATTCAACGTGTTTGACAATAAAATTTCTTTATCACTTAATATGTTAAGCACATATTTAATTTGTACACAAAATTTTCAGATAAAATTTTTCACTTAATTTGTTGAATTTTAGATACATGTAGTATTCTCTCTCTCCTTCACACACACTCTTACACACTCACTGATGCATGCACATATACAAACATATTCTTTCACGCACATTTTTTTGCACACACTCAACACACACAAACACACACACACAATCACCACAGCAAGTACACACATTTTTTCCTCACACATGTAATAACATAAGCTTTATTTTTATCACATACATACACTCTTTCTCACACAAACAATTTCTCTGTTACACACACATACACACACTTTCACACAAATACACACATTCGTGCCCTCTCTCACACACAAATATACACCACGTACGCATGCGCACGTGCATGCACATACTCTCCTCTATACGCAGTTTCTCTCACACAGATTCACATATTTTCTCATACATGCACTTTTACATACATACATCCATACACATATATATATATTTATATATCTGTGTGTGTAGACACACACACACACATATATATACACATAAGTATATTATTTTTTTACTTCCACATATATTTTCTCTTTCACATACTTGCGCACACTTTCATACGTATACATTTTTACACTGTTACACATTTACATATACTTTCTCTTACACGCATTCTTACACACAAATGCATTTATCATTTATTTCTCACAAACAAATAATATATTCTTTTGTCATGCATATCAATAACTTATTTCAACTTTTTAAGATAAAATAAATATATTAATAAGGTAAAATATTTGAATTTAATGTATAAATTCAGTTAATTATCAAACATGTATAACTTTATCAATTCAACAACTTAATATTTTCAGTACTTAAATTTCAGATTTCAGATTTTAGACATCAAATTTCAGTTTTATCAAATGGCACCTTAAGCTCTAGATATCATAAGAATAAACTAACCAATAAAAATAAGACACATAACCTTACTACAAAAATTAAAAACTAAAAGCTAATATAATATGCTTGGTTTTATTGTTTTATTAACAATGCCTCCCATAAACCAAGCTTCTCAAACGTGGACATACTCAACTTCTTCTTCAACCTCAAAAAATGTCTCCATCTTCAACACCTTTGTGAAAATATTCGTTATTTGTTCTTCAGTCCTGCAATAATCGATCTCAATCTCTTTTTCACCAATCAACTCATGTATTTGTGCACAGATACATACACAATCACACTTGCAAATACACGTATATGTGACAGTGTGCACACACACACACTCACACTCTTTCTCATGAATACATTTATGTTGGGTGTCAAACAAGAAAAAAAGTAAAATTCCTACTCTAAGAAAAGTGAACTCAAGTATAGTAGTGAATAGAGTTGTATCTATAGGGATTGGTCGATTTATTTATTTCAAATCACAAGACTGGGGGGTTTGACGTAAATTACAAATAATATACTAAATTAAAATAAATTAAGCATGCAAGAAGTAAATTGAACTAAATCAATAATAAAGAAACTCTAGTCAAAGGGTTAATTTCTACTTAACTGATCATTGATGCATGGATAATTTTATACGTTCATGAATAAATTGGTTATGGTTGTTGATAGAATCTAACAACCTGACTTTCCTTACTGTGTCAGTAACCAAAGTACAACTATTAGTTACTACCCAAATCAAAAGATAACCATAGGTACGACCTTAAAATTCAATCTTTTGACAGTATTAAAAATTAGAAAAGCTATCAATTCTAACAAGCAAATACTTATGAGACTTTGTTCAATTATATTATATATTTCCATGATATAATCCAAAAGTTTCTATTACAATTGAATTAACTACTTTCTACTAATATTAAAACTATCAAACAATTACAGATTTGACGTTTTAGATGGCTATAGATTATTTGATAATTACATAGCGGCCAGTTATTTAATGTGCAAAACAATCAAAAAAGAATAAATAAGATCACCTTGAAATTAAACAAAGAATATACAAATACCCATAAATGCATAAAATAAATAAAAATAAATTAGATCTCACAATATAGATGAGCCAAAACTTCAATTATCCTTCAACTAGATTGTGCTTTAGTTTCTTTTCTAAGAAACTATGCAGAGAAAATAAAATAATGTAATGTAGAGACAAAGAAAAAGAGAGATTGCTTCAAGAGGAGGGATTGAGAGCTTTTCAAATTGAGAGGCGTTTCTATCTTTATTCTCATCTATTCCTATTTGTACTCCTCTATCCTAATCAAAATCCCTAACAAAAAGAAATATTTCTCCTAGAAATAGAGTCCTACTTATCTAATAATTGTTTCCTAAAGGATAACTAATTGTAATTGATAGATGATAAAAGATAATCACAACAAATCTTCAAGGATTTAGAAATCACGTAACTAACATATGAGGTTTGAGTCATTAATTGAAAAATTATCATTTAATCTCATAACTTAGCTTCCCAGTTACAGCCTGCCCCATGCCTTACAGACAAAAGTCTTCTAGAAATTGCCTTTCTTGTTCCAAATTGCATCCAATCGCCTACCAACAAATTTAAATATGAAAAATGAGTAGAATCCAGCATTAAGCACTATCTTTAGTCAATATTAAGAGCAAATATATACAAATTATATGGTAGTTTAGCTCTCAAACAAACTCCCCCACACCTAGACAATGCTTGCCCTCAAGCATTCAACCATCCCAAGAGCACAGTAAAGATGTCAAATATTTATAGTAGAATAACTAGCAAAAATACCACATTTTCCAATAATTTCATCAAAATCCAAATGTTCAAGATCCAACTTCCTCACTAGGATTTTCAATATATTCACTAAACCCTCAAAGAAAAATAAAGTAAGGTATCATTGAAAGCTCACATCAATACAATGGAAAGATATTACCATAAGCTTGCACATATATCAAATCTCTACCACTTAATAAAGATTTTAATGCAAAAATCAAAGGGTTTTTTGTATGGTTGTCACAGAGTTTAGGGTAAAGACATGATAAAAGGGAAGATTTAGGTAAGAGTTATCAAGAAGAATGCCATAAACTCATTGCATGGTACAATTGCTATCTTCATATACCTTCATTGCTCTAGTGTCCAACACAACTTCAACAAACTAGGCAGGTATAAATATATATCAGGGTTTTGCTCAACAACACAACACAACATATATATACATATCATTTCATAACAAATTTTTGTACTTTTTCATTTTTCTCTTTTTTTATTTTTTAAAATAAAAAAAATAAACTTGAAACATATATGCCTACCAAAATTTGCTTTCTTAAATGAACACCTTGCTATCAAACTTCCAAATTCTTTTTTATGCAATAAAATTAAGAAACTCCTTTGACATGTGATTCAAAGAGAAAGTTTAAACAAATAGGTTTTTGGTTAAAATGCATGGCTAATGAATAAAGAAAAAAGTCAAGGCTCAAAAGGGCTCATTACTGGTAATAAAATCAAAGTAGGTCTTCAAGATAGTTAAAAGGGTTAAACCTAAGTGCCCTTGTAACTTTAATTCATTAAACTCAAGGATGTGGTCTTGATATGCATAACAATGCAAGTTCTAGAATATTCAATCCATTTACGATAACCACTCGACAAAAGAAACAGAGCAAAAATGAATGAACTACTCTTAAAAGCCTAAAAGCTCACACAAGGGTTAAACATGTCAAATTTTACACATTTTTCATTCAATTCAATTTCGAAGAAAAGTTAAGTACTTAAGCTAGTAAAACTCATGCTAATCATACTTCTGTCTTGATTGAAAAATAATTCATGAAAATTTATGAAAAATTTTCAAAAATTTTCCATAAAAAGTATCCCTCAACTCCCCAATACCTAAATTCTACGTTGTCCCCAATGTAAAAAGCTAATATAGAAACAAAAGCAACTGGACTTCCCTAAAGACTGGAAGAAAGCTGTCAGAATTATTGCCATCTGTAAAATATGGTGCTCAATCCTTAAAGGGTAATCATCTAGGCACTGAATGCTGGTACTCATCTGTTGTAGTTGAGCCTCCAAGGAGGAAGGTAGTGACAATATAGAAGTGGTTGCGTGGCAATGGTGGTAAGCAACAATAAAGAGGGAGAGAATGGCAGTGGTAGCTCATAAGTTGGCGAGAGAAAGACAAAAAGCTAATGCAAAATTAGGGCTAAATGAAATAACGAGCAATGAAATTTTTATTTTAAGCACTAACACAAAATATCATAAAACTATTCCTTATAGAGCATGGGCACGTTCTATAATAAAATGTCTTCTAGCTCCTCAAGTTTCAATATTCCTTGCGAACCAACTATTGAGCGTGGACACATCGTATAGAATGGAGTCTTCTGAAATTTTAGACTTCGAACTCGTTTTGTGTTGGTTGTAAGACATAACCACGCTGTATAAAATGAAGGCTTCTGACTTGCGCTCGTAATTTCATTAGAGGCCAGTTATGAGGCATGGGCACGTCTCATAGAACAGAGTCTTCTTATTTTACATTCATCCGGCTCTCCAAATATTGCTTGTAAGACCTGACCACATTCTCTAAAACAAAGTCTTTTGACCTCTCAAGGTCCAAACCTTCAAAGTACCAATTATAGGACGTGAGCGGGCCTTATAAAAAAGAGTATTCTATCAAAACAAAAGTAGTTAGACTTTTACAGTTAAAAATAAAGCAACTAAAAACAACATAAATAACAAAATAAGCTATATAAATTGGGTTGCCTCCTAATAGCGCTTTTCTTTAACATCTTTGGCTAGACTAATTGCTTCCTTAGCTACCAGGATCAAATGGATACCAGAGCTCTTGGAATTGCAACAAGCTATGTTCTTCCCATCCATCCATCCATCTTTATGTCAAAATTCTTTATAGCTTTATGGAGAGGATTCAAATATAGAGTTGGTTCCTATAAAACAAAAGGTAAAGGTTTCTCATCAGTAATTGATAAAATAATACAAAACACTTTACATGATTATTAAAACCAGATTCATCACTTAGCTCTTCAACAATTTCTAGCAACTCTTGATCCATGATCAACTTATTATCTTCTTTCTCAAGATGTTTGTTAGTGGCACTTCCCATACCATAAAGTTCAAAAACATCTTGCAATTTAAGCACCTCATCATTAAATTTTCCCTCTTTGGTCACAATTTCCTGTGACTCAGTAGAATCATGCATCTTCCTCTTTGGTCACAAGTGTCTCTTCTACATTCTCCTTTTTACCAACATAAATTGTTAAAAATTCAGTCATGATTGGCTCTTCTTTTGCTTCTTCTTGTGATGGTATATGGAGCATCTTTTCAAGCATATCAACCTTGTCATCGATCCCTAAATTGATAGTATTTATATTCTCTTCCGTTTCCACATTGCTCAGAGAGATGATTATTCCAATCTCTGCTGCACCAAACAATGAATGTTACTTGCCAACAAACCTGTTTGAGATGCCAAGTTTTGAATTCTGACTTTTTTCTCTTCTGGAATTACGAAGTCTTAGTAGCTAAAGATGTAATGCTATTTTTTAAAGATGAACCATAATTCGAATTTTGGGAAATCATTGGTCTAGGAGGGTATTGTGACTAATTGACTTATGAAAAGTGTAAGTAAGGTTGAGTAGTAAGCTGATATGAGTATAGATTCCCATAGTCAAAATTGTATGATTTGTCCATTTTAAATTATACATATCCACATAATAATCATACATGGTAGAATAAGAACCATATTCTCTCTATGGTTGTCTTGAAAATTGACCTACACCCAACAAATAAGAGAGAGTTAAGCTTAGTAATTAATTTTTCGAAGAAAGAATCACTTATCTAATTAACTATCGTAGAGGGACAATCAAATCTTGTGCCAAACTGCTGAAAATTCACTACCATGCCTCAAGAGTTAAGAAGATACAAATAAATAACTAAATAAAAACACAAAGATTAAAAACACAATTTTTGTAGATATATACCAATTCTCCCGTACAAGAAGAACCAGGCATAAATCAGAAAAATACTAGAAAAATAAAAAACTTAAAAAGAAATAAAAAGAAACAAACAAATAAAAGCACCAGTCTCTATTAACGGTGCCAAAATTTGTTGGGTATCAAACCAGCAAAAATAAAATTCCAACTATAAGAAAAGTGAACTCAAGTATAGTAGTGAGTAGGGTTGTATCTGCAGGGACTGGTCAATTTTTTTCTTTCAAATCACAAGAGAAAGGGGGTTTAAGTAAATTAAGAATAATAAACTAAATTAAAATAAACTAAGCATGCAAGAATTAAATTGAACTAAATCAATAATGAAGAAGATCTAGTCAAAGGGTTAATTTCCACTCTAATTTAATTAACTAATCATTGATGCATGGATAATTTCATAAATTCATGAATAAATTGGTTATCGTTGTTGATAGATCTAACAACCTACTTTTTCTTACTGTGTCGGTAACCAAGATATGACTATTAGTTGCTTCCTTAATCAAAAGATAACCTTAGGTACGACCTTAGGATTCAATTTTTTGACAGCATTAAAAATTTGAAAAGCTACCAATTTTAACCAACAAACACTATGTGGCTTTGTTCAAATTAGATTATATATTTTTGTGATATAATCCAAAAGTTTTTATTACGATTGAATTAATCACTTGCCACTAATACAAAAACTATCATACAATTACGGATTTGACGTTTTAAATGGCTATAAATTATTCAACAATTATGTTAGTGCATTTATTTAATTGTGCAAAACAATCATGCAAGAATGAAAAAGATCACACTGGAATTAAATAAAGAATGTATAAATGCCCATAAACCATAAAATAAATAAAAACAAATTAGATTTCACAGTGTGTATAAACTAGAGTTTCAATTATTCTTTAACTAGAAAAGTGCTTTAGTTTCTTCTAGAGAAGAAAATAAGCAGAGCAAACAAATAACGTCACATAGAGAGAAAGAAAGAGAGAGATCGCTCCAAGAGGAAAGACCCAGAGTTCTACAAATTGAGAGGCGTTCTACCCTTTATTCTCACCTATTCCTATTTTTTTCCTCTATCCTAATTAGAATTCCTAACAGAAAAGAATCTGTCTCTTAAAAATAGAGTAGTAATTGTCTAATAATTGTTTCCTAAAAGATAACCAATTGTAATTGACCAAAGATAAAAGATAATCCCTACAACCTTTAGGGATTTAGAAATCCTGTAATAACATATGAGGTTTGGGTCACTAATTGGAAAATTAACATTTAATCTCATAACTCAGCTTCCAGTTACAGCGTACCCACACTTTACATATAGAAGTATTCTAGAAATTGCCTTTCTTGTTCCAAATTACGCCAATCACCTACCAATAAAGCCAAATACCAAAAATCAGTAGAATCAAGTATTAAGCACTATCTTTAGTCAAAATTGAGAGTAAATATATACAAATTATATGCAAGTCAATTTCTCTAACAATATATTTTCTCTCAATCACACACACACATGCACCCTTTTGCTTTCTCCCCAAACACAATTTCTCTCACACACACCTACATACTTTCTCACATATGCAATCTTTCACACATACATACATGCATAAGTATGCTATTTTTTTCTCACCTCTACAGACACACACACACACCCACTCTCTCTCTCTCTCTCTCTCTCTCTCTCTCTCTCTCTCTCCACGTCATACACACATGCACATATTTTAATTTTTCTTTTTTGGCATATTTGCTCACGCTTTACTACATACATTTTCACACATATATACATATGTTCTCTCACAGGCATTCTCATATACAAGTACATACATTCAACACAAACAAACAATCACACTTGTAAGCACGAACACTTTTTTTTTATCTCTCCCATGTGCAAATGTATAAGCTTATCATTTTTACCACATACGTACATTCTTTCTCACATGTATAATGTCTATCTCTCTCTTTCTCTCTCTCATACACACACAAACACTTTCATACAAATACATACATTCTCTTTGTCTCTTCATCTACACGAACTCTCTGTCCCCCACATAGTTTCTATCCTACACACCTACATACTTTCTTGCGTACACACTTTCACACTACATGCATAAGTATGCTATTCTTTTTCTTATTTTTACATCTATATTTTCTCTCTCATACACACAGTTCATGTATGTTAATTTTTCTTTTCTCACATACTTGCATACGCTTTCATGCATACATTTTCACACATATGTACACTCTTTTTCTCACACACGTTCTTACACACAAATATATTTGTCCTTATCTCTTACAAACAAAAAGTATATATCTCTCTATATTGCTCATTATTAATAGATTATTTCAATTTTTAGGATGAAATTAATACATTTATGAAGTGAGATATTTAAATTCAATTGATTATCAAACAAATATAACTTTATTAATTTAGCAACTTAATAATTTCACTACTTAAAATTTAAATTTTAAATTTCAAAATTCAAATTTTAGTTTTATTAAATGCCATCTTAGTCATTTTGTGTGAGTTTGTTATTCCCTAGGATTGCTTAGTGAGAGTTTTTAATTGTGATGAAAGCTAGTCACGTTCCATGGTTAATCAATTTGCAGGACCTCGAATTTCAAACAGGAAACAGTTTCTGTAGCTGACAGTTGTTCAACTATTTAAAAGCAACTCGTAATATCACTACAGTCTAATGATTGCAACGAAAGTCAATTCATGAGAATCGTGCAAGGTGGACAAAATCCTTGAAGCAAACATGCAACCCGTGACCAGTGCCACTAAATCCGGTGAAGAGAATCATAGCGATTAATTTGCAAGATATGCAAGATTTAGGTACGTGGCACAAGGAATTCGTTCTTTTGGATGGAAATTATAAGGGTGTTTTCAACCAATTTATACCAATAACTCTAGTTAGAGGAACTACTTTATATTTTATAGTTTGATCTTTAACGGGAGAAAATGCAAAGTACACATGAATCAAGATTATGTTGAGACGAGTTACGATCTAGTATCGACCATGATTTAAACGTAAATTAATTCATCTCAATATTTAACTTGTCCAGTAATTGGATCTTATTTTTTTCAAGTGTCATCTGCAATCAACGTGCTTTTAAATCCATCACTTCTTGACCTCAGGATTAGAGGCTACACAATTAATTAGGATATACAAAACTTGCTTGTATGATTTTGACATAGTAGAGTTCTCAAATTACCAAGCAGCGTTTAAGTGCATGATCCAACAAATAAAATTTTAAATTCACAGGTGACTGATAAATATAATACTATACATCTGTAAGGACAATTTAAATTATACATTGCTCAAAAAATACACAAAAGAAAAATCTACTTATATCCCAAACTGCCTGATCCATAGACAATCACGCTTGTGAAATTAACTTACTAACTAGAGATTCTACTAATTGTCATATATATATGTTAATGGTCTAGGAAGTATTCCTTCCTACTACAATACTTCTGAAAACAATGGAGTTCTTTGGTCTTCAACTTCTCATCCCTCAATTTATTTTTCCTTCTCATATCTCTTTACCTCTACCACTTTGTTTTTCGTTCGAAATCCAAACAGACTACCACCACAATAGGCTTCAAAATGTATCCGTTAATCGGTTTCCTTGCCAGAGTTGGTTACAAACCGCCATCGCTATCTTGACTGGACGACTGATGTCCTTTCAGCTTGTCCCACCAACACATCCCTCTTCCGAACACCTAGAATCCATGGTATTTTGACAGCTAATCCACTGAATGTGATACCTGTCGCGCCCCATTTTTCGAAAATAAATAGAAAGTGTAAATAAAATAGATATAGTGTGAGTGAGTTTGGAAAAAGGAAAAGGAAGAATTAAATGTGATTTTATTTATTGGAAAAAGAAACATGTCAATTTTTGTAAAGATAATTTTTAGAAAATGCTTTGTAAAAATGATTTGATAAAAATGTGACAAAACAAATGCTTTATTATTATTATTTTTTTAAATAAAAGAAAAAGGGCCTAAAATGGGACTTTTGAAATGCGACGGTTTTTGGGCCCGAAAAATAGAGTCTAAAAAGGGTTTTTTAGTGAAAAAACGGAGTCGCCACTTGGTATTGAGTTTTGGTGTACCAAGTCACCAGAAATATTTTGTGAAAGGTAAAAAATTTTTGGGAATGATTTATTTTTGAAAATATGATTTTTGGGAAAAATACAAGAAAAACAAGCAAAACCCTTTTAGACGACTCCAGGTCTTTGAAAACAAGAGAAAAGGGTTCGGGAGTCACAGTTGAAGAAAGGGAAGGCAAAAGTTTGCACCTAAGGCACCCTTTCAACCTAGCCGAAACTAGTTGCGAGGTTTAGTCTAAATTTTCCTAGAATAACCCTAAAGTTTTATCACATTTGGATGCAACTATATGAATGCAAATCTGGTCCTAAAATGAATATCGTTAAGGGACAAAATGTTCCATTGAGGTTTGGTAAGAATTATCGCATTAATTGCGAAACCCGGATCTAGACCTCGATGGAGTCACGAGTATGAATGCAAAATGGAATGCAAAAGAAAAAGAAAATAGTAGTATAGATAGTAAGTGAACAAAGAAAGTAGGGATGCAACATAACGGGTACGGGAGACGAATAGACTCGTGACTAAATATTTCTACTCACGGAGGGGGGAACGACATGTACGCCATCGCTTCCCATGTGAGTAGATGACTATTTCTAGTCAAATCACACAAATGACCTAAAATTCTATGTGTAGTGAAATCTAATGTTATGTACTAAACATATGTTTTTAAAAATAGATAATAAATGATAGAGTATATATATAAATCATTCAAAATGGAAAAAAGCCTAAAATAGAAATGTGTGTGAAATAGCATGAAATGAACATGCGAGAAATGATCTTAATACTAAAATGACCTAAAGGCCTAGCATTGGACTAGCCTATTTTTCTAAAAGTTCTCCGCTAGCGTTGGACTAGCGAAGAAAACGAAATTAACCACAACTAGTTTTGGACTAGTGTGGCGACGATACACATATATAATTAAAGCAAGTAAATAAATAAAGCATGTATTAAAGCAATAAATCACATAAAAGCCAATAATAGCAAGTAGGAGCACATAGCACATAGGCATGGTATTCTAGATGCAAGTTCCTAAGGAAAGCGAATAAAACACACAAGCACATAGCACACATAGCACACAAAAGCCCTAACTATTACACCGGGAAAGCCTAATTACAAATCTAAAAATAAAAGATAACCTATCTAACCTATCTATTACATTTTCTATCTAAAATACATAAGATTTTTTTGTTAATAGATAACACAGAAACTATCTATTACATTAACTATCTAAATACAAAAATTTTTTGCTAAATAGAAAATTGCCTATCTATTACATTTCTTTGAATAATCAAAATTAAATTTGAATAAATAATATGACATAAATAAATAAACATTCATACATAAACAAAAATTATAAACACAAAAATACAGCAAAACACATAGAAAAACACATAGGAGCACGTAGAAGCATATAAAAAGAAATAAAAAGGATAATCGAAATACCTCCCGTTCGTAAACTCGGTACAAATTGCTACTAACATGAACAAACATGTCAAAAATACCACTATTTAATAAATAAATCAATTAATTAAATAATTTCATACCAAGCACTATGAACATACTAAAATAATTCAAACAAACAACAATAAAGGAAAGAAAATAATGATAACAATAATTAAAAAAAAAAAGAAAACGAAAATTGTTTAAGTATATAAATAAATAAGTAAATAAAACAAAACAGCAAAAATAAAGAAATAATGATAATATAAGATAAAATACAATAATACATACTTAACTTTTAAAAACCAAAATAAGAATTATTAAAATAACTAAAAGAGAAAAAAAGAAAATTAATTTGAACATTAATTAGACTAACAATACCCAATTTTAGAACGTTAATTATAAATTTGATAAAAATAAATAAAGAAAATGTAAAAAGAAATAATTTAAAGCTTTGAGGACTTAACTAATTTTAATTAATACTTTTAAATTTTTTTTTTTAAGAAAAATAAAACATTATAAGATTTGGATTAAAAGATGGAAATTTAGGCAAC